>JAHLJT010002406.1:31509968-32876405 GCA_031308135.1 Acheta domesticus
ATTCAGATTGGTCATATGGAAAATGTTTGTATGTTTTGTGGAGCAAAAAATGGGCATTCGAACATAATAGCATGTGTTGTTCTAATGGGAAAGCAAAGTTAAGGGTTAGTGGAGCCTCCTGACATTTTGAAAAGCCTGCTACTTGGTGAACATCCATTATCAAAGCATTTCCTACGCCATTTGAGACAATACAACTGTCTTTTTCAGATGACATCTTTTGGCTGTACAGAACATAAAGAAGGATTTTACATGCCTACATTCAAAATTCAGGGCCAAATTTATCATCGCATTGGTAGTTTACTTCCAACAACGAACCCTGGATTTCTGCAGGTGTATTTCCTTTCTGAAGCAGACCAAATGTCTTTGCGTCAAAATATTGTACCTAATTTAAATCCAGAAATTATACAAATGATACAGAGTTTGTTGCACACACACAATCAGTATATTAAAAGTTTCAAGGCTGCCATAGAACAAGCACCTCCAAATATTCTGGATTACAAAATCCTTATCCGAGCTGACATTATCCCTGTCAATTATCATAGAGGCTGTTTCAACCAACCAACAACAAATGAAGTGGCTATATTACTGGTGGATGAATATAAAGGGCACCGAGATATTGTATTGCACAGTAGAAATGGAAAGTTACAGCGTGTTTCAGAGTTACATCGTGCTTACGACCCTCTTCAGTATCCTCTCATATTTGTTAATGGAGAAGATGGGTATTCTATTAATATTCCACAAGTAATTTCAGGAAGAGCAAACCAAAACATTTCAAAGAAAATATCTTGCATGCAATACTATTCTTATAGATTTATGGTGAGGGAAGGTACAGTAAATTTTCTGCTAATGTTCCAGCAATTATTGAATCAGTTTGTTGTTGACATGGCTGCTAAAATGATTACAGAAAGACTTGGATATATCAAACAAAATCAAAAAACATTAAGAGCAGAGAACTACATTCATCTTCGAGATGCAATTAACAATGACGCTAACATAAATCCACTAAATATTGGACAGCAGGTCATTTTACCATCTACTTTTACTGGTTCACCAAGGTACCTCCATGAGAAAACCCAGGATGCTATGACATACGTGAGACACCATGGTCGCCCTGATCTTTTTATTACAATGACATGCAACCCCGAATGGCCAGAAATCAGACATGAATTGTATGTGGGACAGAATCCTCATGACAGACATGATATTATTTCACGTGTATTTCATCTGAAATACCAAAACTTGATGAATTTGATCACCAAAAACCACATTTTTGGCGCAACTGTATGCCATATGTCAACAATAGAATGGCAAAAAAGAGGATTGCCCCATGCTCATATTCTGATTTGGCTTCAAAGAAAAATACAACCAGATGAAATTGACTTAATTATTAGTGCTGAGATACCCAATAAAGAAGAAGATCCTCTTCTTTACGAAATTGTTTCCAAACACATGATTCATGGACCATGTGGAGAATACAATCGTGGACCATGTGGAGAATACAATACATGGATCGCCATGTATGGTCAATGGTAAATGCAATAAGAGATTCCCACGCTCTTTCACTGTTCATACTCAGTCAGACAATGATGGATATCCATTTTATAGGAGACGTTCCTGAAGATGGTGGTCACATTGCAGTTTTGGGTAGACATTCTGATACACAAGTGGATAATCGATGGGTTGTTCCGCATTCACCAGTCCTAAGCAGATGCTTTTCAGCTCATATTAATGTAGAATACTGTCACTCTGTGAAAGCAATCAAATACATTACTAAGTATGTTAACAAAGGTAATGATCGAGCAACTTTTACTGTACAAAATGATTGCAATGAAATTGAAAAGTACATAAATGGTCGCTACTTGAGCACATCGGAAGCCTTCTGGCGAATATTTGAGCTGCCAATTCATGAAAGATACCCAGCTGTAATTCATCTGGCGGTGCACTTAGAAAATGGTCAAAGGGTGTACTTCAACCAGCATAATATTCTGCAAGTTTTAGAAAATCCTCCTCAGACAACATTAACTGGCTTTTTCAAACTGTGCCAAGATGATGATTTTGCAAAAACTTTGCTTTATTGTGAAGTGCCCGCATTTTATGTCTGGAGAAATAAAAATTGGCAGAGAAGGAAACGTGGACAACTGGTTGCAGGGCATTTGGGTGTAAGGAAAGATGCTGCTCTTGGAAGAGTTTACACTGTGCATCCAAACTTCACAGAATGCTATTACCTTCGCCTGCTTCTACATCACATTCGTGGTCCAACTTCTTTTGCTATGCTAAAAACAGTGAACAGTATTGTACAGCCTTCTTACCAGACAGCATGTAAGAAACTGGGCCTCATAGAAAATGATGAGCATTGGAAACACACGCTGAGTGATGCTGCACTTACACAGTCACCATCACATATTCGTGAACTATTTGCGATACTATTGGTATTCTGTCAGCCATCTGATCCAAGCAGTTTGTGGTGTGAATTCAAGGAAGTCATGTGTGAGGATATTCTTTTTCAAAAGCGTTTGCATGAAGACAACCAAGATTTACCATTCTCAGTGGATGTATTCAATGAAGGATTAATTATTCTAGAAGACATTATTGCATCTTTCAGTGATAAGCGACTTCGTGATTTTGGTATTCTTGAGCCAAGTAGACAAAGTTCTGACTATACAAGAGATACATATAGTATGTGTGTTGTGCATCGATACCTAAAAGAAAATTTGCCAAAATTAGTTCCTGATCAAAGAACAATCTTCAGCGCAGTTATTGACAGTGTTCAAAATGACAACGGTAACCTGTTCTTCATTGATGCCCCTGGAGGCACCGGTAAAACGTTTGTAATCAATTTACTTATTGATAAATGTAGATCAGAGAGAAAAACTGTCATTGCAGTCGCGTCTTCTGGAATCGCAGCAACATTATTAAAAGGTGGGAGAACAGCACATTCTACCTTTAAATTGCCTTTGAACACAATTTTTATAGAACAAGCAACATGTAATGTTAGTAAGAATAGTTCTATTGCAAAGGTTTTTCGTGATTCAGTATTAATTATCTGGGATGAGTGCACCATGAGCAACAGATGTCACATAGAAGCTGTTGACAGAATGTTACGGGATGTACGATCATCTTCCAAATTAATGGGAGGAGTTACTGTTGTATTTTCTGGTGACTTCCGGCAAACCTTGCCTGTAATTGTTAAAGGCACTAGAGCTGATACAATCAAAGCAAGCTTAAAGACATCCCCAATTTGGCAGAACGTTAAAATAATGACTCTCAGTACAAACATGAGGACTTTGTTAACTGATGACTCAGATTCTGCGCAATTTGCAGCATTGCTTCTCGCAGTTGGAAGCGGTTCAGTTACCAATATCAATAGTCAAAATATATTAGTAGATCATCGGTATGGTCACGTGGTTCACACTATAGATGATTTAATTCAGAAGATATATGAGGATGTGCAAACAATCCTAAATAAGACACACTCATGGTTTTGTGAAAGAGTTATACTGTCTCCAAAAAATGATGTGGTAGATGAAATTAATCATCAAATCCTACAGCGCTTTCAAGCAGAAACAAAAGAATATCGATCATTTGACACTGTTCTGAATGATGACGAGAGTGTTCATTATCCACCAGAATTTTTAAACTCGCTCAACCTACCACATATATTAAATTTGAAAATTGGTACACCTATTATATTGCTTCGTAACCTCAATGCCCCAAAACTTTGTAATGGAACACGACTTCAAATAATTAAGTTTGCCAACAATATTTTACACACCAGAATTCTTACTGGTCCAGCATCTGGTGAAAATGCTCTAATACCCAGAATTCCAATGATTCCGTCTGATTTACCTTTTCAATTTAAAAGGCTGCAGTTTCCAGTTTAAACCATGCTTCGCTATTACAATAAATAAAGCTCAAGGACAATCCTTCAAGTTTGTTGGTGTTGATCTTAGAGAAAGCATTTTCTCTCACGGTCAGCTGTATGTAGCACTCTCCCGTGTTGGGTCAAAAGATAACCAATTCTTGCTTCTTCCAAAAAATAATGAAACTGCCAATGTGGTGTACCCTGAAGCTTTGGTTTAATTTACAAAATGTGTCGTTTTACATAAAACATTCTACAGTGATTCTGTACATTTGTTGTAATTACATTTTCTTCATATGCCAGTTGTCTTCTTTGCAGTTAATTTTGATCCTGTTGAACTTTGTTTTAATATGAGCTAGAGACTAAGTAGTGCAGTGATATGTAATGCAACAATGGTTCTTTACATGTGGAGACTAATAAATGTGTTGTTTTGTATATCAATTTCTCACAATTAATGCAATCATCCATTTTTTGTACAAAAATAAGCAAATATTAATTTATACAAAAATATTTGTCGATGCAAATAAAATATTCTTGGAGTCCTTGGTTTCTATTTTATTATTCAAATTTCAATATCAGTAGTCTCTAGCACTTCTGATGAAGTTAATATTGTTTTGTTAAGTGGTTCAGTACATTGTCAATTTATTGTGTACTAGCAACACATTGCTATCGGGACGGAGACGGACAGATCATGGCAGGAAGGAGTAGAGCGGAGAAGAGATACAATGAAAGATATAGATGTAGGCCCAGCCGCAGGGCATGAAAAGATGGAATTAGTCTTCCTGTCTAATAATATTCTGTAATAATTCCCGGGCAACGCCGGGTACTTCAGCTAGTTGTTTATAATTTTTAAAACGAGTTTTTTAAGATGATCCCCATGATTTTTTGTTTTAAACTCGACGGCAATAAATTATTTAGACTTTCATCTCCATCCCTGCAAATTTTCAAAATGGCTTCTGTGTTGGAACTCACGTAAAAAAATAATATTTAACGGAGCGCAGAGTATTTTCTCGACCGCCGCGGCGCGTCGCTGCCATACCGCTTTGTCAATGCTCCCTGTGTCTTCCTCCACTGGACTTACGGTCTTGTCCAATACTGCCCACGTCCTTTCATCGATGTCAGCAGATCCAAGGCAATGGCAGGAAGTCGACCAAGCAATACAAACATTGGGATCAGTTTACATCCAAGAGTGTGTGACACAGTGCACATATCATCCTCGTTTGTGACGCGTGTGTGAGTGCCCGTGCGCTGGTTTTTTTCTAGGAGAGTGACAAAAAATAATTGAAGATGTCAGGTACAATGAAGATACGCTTTGATTCATGTTTCAATCCTTTCGATCTAGAAAAGTATGGTAGAACTGAATGTAAAAATTTAAGACATGTAATACGAAGTATCCTTCAAAAGTTGGGCACACTATACTTACAAATTACGCCGAACTTGAAAATTTGTAACATATGCAGATGGAGAACTTCAAAATGGTTTATAAAATGAATGTCAAACTTGGTACAAGTCATCAGAGTAGAAATTCAGAAGAAGACATTAATTTGTAATGGAACATTGAAATGAGAGATAATGGTGATCTATCTCCTAGTCAAGAATTTTGATATAGAAGAGGTAGAAGAAGAACAAGAAAATGAATACATCATAGAAGAATAGGAAAAAAGATATGAAACTACTGATGATGATGATAAAAATTAAAATTTTAACGATTTTCGAAGATTGGTCTTTTCCTAAAGTTAAAAAACATTTCGATGCATCTACTCACATGATAACTGTTTGCAAAACAACTAGCAACAAAGGAATATTGTCAACTCCACATGTGAAATCCAGAAGAGCTATCGTCGCTTCTGTACACCAATATGTTGTGACTTTTTATTGTTTAGATGACGTTTGCCGTATAATGAGTAAATAAAGGAAAAAAATAATTTTATTTCAGTAAGAGAGAATGGGGGATAGATTCACTAACAAAAAAGGATTATACTGAGCAACATGAAAGAAACCTACTGACATTTTAAAGAAAAGTTTCCGCATCTAAACATCAGATTTTCAAAGTTCGCTGAATTAAGACTGAAACACTGTATTTTACCAGGAGCTAACGGTGCACATACAGTATGTGTTTGTGTATATCACGAAAACGAGTAAAATTAATGTTTGACGGAGGACGTCTCGCCAAGTTAACAGATGTTAATGCATTGAAGGATTGTTGGTACTACCTAACAAAAGTTAATTTTGACACTCCAAGAGCTGACTGTTACTTTAAAAAGTGTGACAAATGTCCTGGAATAGAACAACTTAAAATGTTGCAGGAAAAGTTTGAAGAGAGGATGATTGACAGAGTGACGTGTCGGCAGTGGATTCACGTTGAACTATTCAAGTACATCATGATCCGATTACGACTCCCAAGAAGCTCTATGAGTGGTACAAAACATACAAATCATAGTGATTTTCTTCTTCACCAATGAAGATCATGAAGAAGAAAGAATTTACTCAAAAGTCATAGAAATTCAGCAAAATGGCTACGTGGTACACGTTCGTTACATTCCTTTGTTCCTATTTGTGAAGATAAAGAAATAATGAAAACATGTTCCTTGAAAGAAAGTGCACATCTTGTCCAAGTTATATAAAGAGAAACTTAAAATGACGTAAATCTGATACAACTTCATATTTTATATGTTTTGGAATATTAACAAGAACTTTAAAACTCATTGCTCAGTGAACATTTCCACTTATCTTCCTGTTGTGAAGCTTGTTCCCCCCAGCGTTTCATTCGATAGCGGCACATACAACAACGGGCGCATGAGGTTCTCGCGGCGCTGTGAACGAGGAAATATTTAAAAAATTCTCAAAAAGTTATTTTAACAGAAGCCATTTTGAAACTTCGCAGTCCTTTAGAAGAAAGTATGAACATTCTTTTCATTTTTTTTCAGATTTTTAATTCGTGGTAAAATTAATAATTTTATAAACAAAAATTTATAAACAAAAAATTAACATTAAAAAATAAAATTTTATAAACAATAAGATAAATTTCATGAAAGGTACAAATATAAGCTTTGATTTAAGAGGAACTCAAAACCGAAATTTTAAAATGATTTTGAGATTCAAAATATTATACACGTCAGTGCGTATGAAGTTACGGAAAATTTAAAAAAATAAAATGACGAAAATATAAATATTTGAGCAAAACTAAAAAACACGTGTTGTATAGTTTGTTTTCATGAACCTGTAAAAAAATCAGGAAGATATCAGACATCGAGGTCAATTTTCCTTCAAATTCGTCCGATTTTGCGTGGAATGACCCATATGTGGGTTTTACATGGAGTTCTATGAGGTGGCGTAATTTCTTGAAAATCAGAGTATTCAGCACGGTGAGTGTTGGTTGTGAGAACTGCGACATTGTTTCAGCACCATTCTGGCACCCGGTCGAGGTGGATCGGTCCACGTCCTTTGATAGGGGGATGTAGGGAGGGCTCTCAAGTATTCCTTTCTTTCACCAGTCATCTTTCTTCTCCCCCATCGTTCATGTTCGTTCTTTTATAATATCTTGTCCCTTTTCATCTCCTTCACCGCCCTCCCTGTATGCTGAACGCCCACCCATGTGTTTGCCGTGCATGGCGCCCTGTATCGGAGGGAATGTGTGTCCTGGCAGTAGAGGGGACTTGTTTGTTTCCCAACTAGTCCATTTATTTATTTTTTTTATTTATTTACGTCAAAAAACAGTTAAAAACTGCGAATGACGAGCTATGGGGAGAAGTGAATTTTGTGCACGTTTTTGCTTTGCAGCTGCTTCCAGGTGCTCTTTTTTGCTTTGCACTAAGGAATAAGTTGTTAACTGTTTTGGGGGACCTTGTAGGTTTCAACACCCTAGCGTTGGCCTCGGACTCTTCTAGACGGGCAGTCGGGAGCTAACCCACTCTTGATGAATCGGCTGGGACTAGGTCTTGTTCTGAACTCCAGGATGAGCGATCGGATCCACGGCTGTGCAGTGCTGTGACATCCCCCCCTATACCTCAGTGTCAATCTTGGCACCCGGGTGGGGAGCACGGTCATAAATTTCTATCCATCGTATGGATACCAAACAGTCCCCTGTCCTCCTTCGCAAGGATCAGTCGTTGTGCGGAACGAACTATTGATTTAAATAGTTTCTTTTCAAAAGATGAAGACAAACCTAAGAAGCCTCGTTTTCTCCTCATGACATGCGCCGAGGAAGGGAAAAAGATTAAAAGCGTAAGTGCTGTCAGTCTGGCCCGAGCCATAGAGGAAGCATACAGGAAGCTCCAAGCGGTCGTGCGAAAGAAGGATGGAACGATTCTTATTGAAGCGCGCACCGACGAGCAAATTGGAAAAATTGAGAACATAGAGCAGATTGCCAGCTTCCAGCTGGTGGACACGATTCATCCAACCTTGAACCATTGCAAAGGTGTGATAAAACACGAAGACTTTGCTTTGGAAAGTGAGGATGACCTTCCTTCTTTTTTCAAGAGCCATGGTATGACTGAAGTGTGTAGGATCAGCAGGAAGGAGCCGGAGAAAGTGATTCCTACTTCGACCCTGATCCGTACGTTTGACCGTCCGTCACTTCCGGAAAGGATAATTAGTGGATTCTACAACCTCCGTGTGCGACAGTATGTACCAAACCCTTTGCGCTGTTTCAAGTGTCAAAAGTTTGGGCATACCCAGCAACGATCTATGTCGGTAAGCCCAGTGTGCGGGAAGCGCGGAACATCAGTGCACGACCCACTACCCTGCGACACACCACCGTACAGTGTCAATTGTAAAGGCAATCATCCAGCCAACTGCAACCAGTGTCCCACCTTTCTCTGGAAAACAGAGATTCAAAAGACAAGAGAGACCAAAGCGGTTTCCTTTCCTGAAGCCAAACGTCGATACCAAACTAGAAATCCAGTAGACCTGTCGCGATCCCTGTCCACTGCCCTAAAATCTAGGTCCCCGGGGATAACAGCAAGTTGCCAAACAAATGTACCTCTGCTGTAGTAGCGCACTTCAGTTTTCAGGTGTCGCTTGTAGACTTCCCTGAAGATACGGCGTGCATTCAAGTTGGGAAAGTGATAATACCCACGAAGTTTAAAGAAACCTACCCCCAAACCCCACCAGCCATCTATGATTTCCACTGAGCTCCTTATGGAAATCGACTCCAGTCAGATATAGCCTCCGAACAAAAATTCGTCATCGAAGTCCCGTCCTCTTCGTACTGCTTCAGAGACTCGCATCGAACGATCCTCCAGTCCCTGTAGATCTCGGTCACCCGTGGCAAAAAACGGAAAATCCCCCCGAAACAGGCGACCATATCCAGCAGCAGTCAGGATGACTGGTGTTGACGATGAGCATCACAAGAGTTCCTCTGCCATCTTTCAGAAAGTGAGAAAGAAAAAGAAGCTACCAGAGAAATCATTTCGTGTAAGGCTCTCTCATGGAGCTTAAACGGCTGCCGTACTTATTCAGAAGAATTGAAATTGATAATTTCTCGCCATAGACCATGTATAGTCTGCTTTCTGGAAACTCGTCTTCTTTCTCATCATCCCCAATCTTCGCGGTTTTAGCACCTATCGGCTTGTTCAAGATGACGGACATCGTGCTCAAGATGGTGTCGCGGTACTTATCGACGGTAGGTCGGCGCCGGATCTCGCCATCCATCGGGGAAAAGATCACCGCCACCCCCCGATGAAAAAACACGCACTACACGTCGAATGACCTCTGTAGTTGACGCGCCCGGAATCACGAACAATCCATCAATCAATCTCAATGTCTCAAGAGAAGCGGTACGTGGACGCCTTCTTCCAAACGCACTGGGATGTAGTCTTAGATATTTGAATGATCTCTAGGCCCTGAAAGAAACACTCAAATTTATAAATATTCCAAATTAATCATCTGATTATTACTTTGCTGTTCGAGCAATAATTGCAAGAAATCATGTTCTTCCGCGCAATATTTGGAACGCTTACATTTACCCTGCAACTAATGTAGATTTACATTTTCGCACCTAATGTTCTATGATTTGTAATACTAAGTTAACTAATATTAAGTTAAACAATGAGAAGGGATTTTCAGAATATCCAACTCCCTCTGCCTCTCAAATTAATTTTACAGACTGACGCCGCCTCAAATGAAGCCCTGGAAATTCGAATTTACCATTTCAAATTATATACCAATTTACGCAACAAGAGAGAGAGAGAGAGTGAGAGTGAGAGAAAACACTCATAATTTTAAAAAGTCGAACATGACCTGATGTAAAGATTTGGACTCTAAAAAATACTCATATTTTCGAAAAATTGTACGTACTTATTTCAAAAAATAGCTTTAAGGAACATATTTTATTCCGGGAAAAATCTGTATCTTTAATATTTTAGTTGTATACTGCGATTTGTTTAACTTTGCCCCTCAAGGCCCATCTTCGCGATAAAATATCACAAGGCATTTCGCATCTTTCTCGGTCTTGCCGGTGGAAGTCGTATGATCAGAAGCACTGCTTGATACAGTCGTGATCATGCGAAATCTAGCGGAACGACAAGTCGCGATCAAGCGAAATACCGTGACATATTCCATCGTGAAGATAAGATTTGAGTGGCCTTGAGGGGCAAAGTTAGAAAAATAGCAGTATAGGAAGTCGTCAAAAAAATTTGAATTTTTTCAATTTTAAAAAAATCAGAGTTTTCAACCAACATCAGGCCTGCACTATTTTCTTAAACGTTCTTTAGATTATCCAACAACAAAATTTCATCAAACTTGTTGGCGCTGTTTCTTTTTTGTTTGAAAATGTCTCAGGGGCTTCCTGTAATGTACCCCCAAAAATGAAAAGATTAGTTTCAAATTCAAGGGGCCACGACATCAGCCAGATCAATCGGGGAATAACAATTTTGGAGAAAATCGGCTGAACGGTTTAGTCGCTAGCATTGTTTACAGACGGCCAATCAAACAGAAGCATTACCGCAGCATTACATAACTTTATCTTCTTAAGAAGTTCTTTCTTAAGCGCGAGAAAGTAAAAAAAAACAACAAAAACCAAATTTTGTCAAAATCGGCTCTAAATTTTTTCTTTAAACTTTTGGAAGGGATAATGCAAAATGTACTCTATAAGATAACATAAACGCCATATTGCACTATTCTTTCATTTTTTCAAAAATTACAAAAATTTAATTTTTTGGCAGTTTTCAGCAGAAACGGGTTGATCCAGATTTGGCGGAAATATCAATACGATTGCTTACATTGACACAATAGATACAATTCATTAGTTTTCCTGACTAATAATGAATGTGACTATTCTACTTGTGAAATTAAAACCAATAGTGTTTAACAAAATGTTCCAATCAGGGCGGTGTATCTCGAAAGGTTTATCGCTTTTTCTACCCGATTTTTCTTACCACTTCTTCTTACTTGCCAATGTCGATGTCCAATAAACCGTTATGTACTATAACATAACCTCTTTGATTTTGACATGGCATTCAGTTATTTTCAATATTTGGCGCATTTTGGAACTGTGTTGGACGTAATTTCACTCGTGGAATAGTCCTATTAAATACCACTCGTGCTTTGGAAATTCTCAGATAAATCCCCTCCTCCCTTCGCGAGTCCGGGATTTATCGATAATTTCCAAAGATCTCTGGTAATACCTATGATAAATAACGTGAGAACAATGTGTACTTCAGCTAGTTGACACTGTCATTTAATGTTAGGTCATTTATTCAAATGATCTATTTTATGTGGGCAATCCATTATTTAATGCGTTTCATTTCATTTGAAATAAATATTCGTTCAACTTGGTAGACAAGAAGGTAATGAATCACTAAATCGTAATCACTTAGGCATTATAAATTTATTCAATTCATATTTACGGCGAGATGCTTCCTGTTTGTTAATCGTTAGATTTCTTCTTCACTTCACGGGTTAGGGAGATTCCCTGTACAGGGGATCTCGCTTCAGTGGCGTAGCCTGAGTTTTGGCTTAGGGTATGTAACTCGAGAAATGAGAAAGTAATTTAAAACTCTTAAATGTTCCTCATTCACCAATACCATTTCTGTCACTTTGATTAGAGCACACAAATAATTTGTATATTTAAAATAAAAACTGATCCAGTAAAAGTAATAATGCCTCACATACTTCATGTAGTTTACTGGTTGAAAGTTAGAAAAAGTTGACTTAAGTTCACGACCTAGCAAAATATAAATGTGTGTGTTCTCATCGTCTCCTGTATTATTTCAGTAGTATACCTTTGGGTTCTGGCTCTCACACGCAACCAATCTTTATAAATGAGAGCTCTAAAGAAAGAGAATTTTATGGAAACTTGACGAATTCCACTTTGACTTTAAAAATATGGATGATTTCTTTAAAAAAACGCATCGAAATATTCATGTAAAATGCAATCCGCATCACATGTCAACCTACATCGGCAAATAACTCATAAACAACGCGTTTTAGAGCCTTAAAAAGTAAAATTTTGAGGCGAGAAGCCTCAAAGAAACGTTTTTCACACCATTATCTACAAGATGAGACATTCTCCGATCCATTCAATTAATTTTTCGGTTCCACGCTTCAATACTATCAAGACCACCTCAATATTTCAGCCCTTCCTGCTGGTAGCAATTTTTGTGGCGACACGCTTAGAAGGCTTACAATCTTTATTTACGCTTTCTGTTAACACCGTAGTTTGTGCAATCCGACGAGGTTTATTTGCATAATCATTAATTCAAGATTTGCTCTCCAGTAACAACTAGAAGTACTATTATATTTGCTCGATACCTACACCTATGAAGATTGTTTCTTATGCGTGTAGTGGAACTATTCAATTAACGTTTTTTCATGGTCTATAAGTGCTGTGTACTTAATTGTGGAGGGATGTGGGGTTCAGTGAAGAGTGAAGACTGTGTTTGTGTTTTACCTGTACCAATATTTTCGTTATCATTCGATGAAATGTTCAAGTCAACGGGTTCAGACACGTAGCTTTCTCAAAAGTAAGAAGCTAATATTTTTGTGACTATCACGAAAAACTAAAACCTAACTGACAAAGAATATTGAATAAGTACTTCAAATGTCTTTAAGTAAGTGTTGGGAATTGTTCCAAGCAAATTCTCCATGATATTGAATAAATATTTACTGAAATTTTCTTTTACAAATTAATTGCATTGTTTTTTTATTTTTATTTGTAATTGTGTTAGTATACTGCAAGTTACCTTTATATATTTTAAATAAATAAACACGTTTCGTTAACTACTTTCCCTCTTAGAATGAAAATAGAAGGATATGGATGAGTGTGGGGTCTAACATGCGAGAGTTCTCGCACGGGTACGCAGAGGTAGTGGGGGAAAACTTGTGCTATGGCACAACACAAAGAACAAACTTTTTAAAGTAGCCAAAGTAAAATAGCTTGAAATAAATGGAAAACAAAAATCAAAACGCGCTAGCCTACAATACTACGTGAATCAATTAAAAAACAACTAAATGTAAAATTACGGAAAGAATAGTGCAAGTCACCCGACAACTGCCAACGATCGCAGTCCAAACGCACGATTTAAATGTTGGCGGTATCTGGACGTATGTACACCAAATCCCAGCTGCAAACTCATATTGTAAATAAAACACCGTTTGATATTAAACTCAAGGTGTCGGTTTGTCAAGATATTAAAACTGCAAACATCGTTTGAGCAACATTCCCATGTACCGAAGTGGGCTTCCTAATGCCTACTAAATTGTTTCTAATGCTAACAAATGGTATTTAGTACTCAAAGGTGAAAATATTAGTTTGATTATTATTTGGCTCGGAATTCCTTTTCTTGAGGTACGTAAGGACGCAGAAAATAATTCAATACTTTTTGGTATACAAATAATTTTTCAATTTTCTCACCCCAGCAAGCTGGCACCCTGACTCTCCAAAACCCACTCGGTTCTTCATAACAAATCAAGGAAAGTTAAAAAATATTGCAATGAGTACGTCTGTTCTTGCCCGATCCGGTATTTTCGCACTACTTTACTAGGCTTTCTCAAGAGTAAAAACCTTTTCTATTATTTGACTACCAAGGAAAGCGAAAAGCTAACTCTCAAGGAAGATTGAAAAATTTCTTCAAATGTTTTTAAAGAAGTATGAATTGTTCCAAGAACATCTCTCTATAATATTGAATAACCTTTAATTGAAAATTTGTTTCAAAAATCAATTGCATTGTTATTTTGTTTGATATTCTCTAAGTACATTAGTAGTTCCTCTCCTTTATGGAAAGGATAGACAAATGAATAGGGAAAGGGTGGGATTTAACATGCGAGAGTTCTCGCACGGGTACGCTAGTACTTTAATAATAAGAGCATTATCAAACCCAATGATTTTCAAAATTGTCCAATTCATATCATTTCGAACCCATTAGAATTGGCATAATTTATAAAATGGAAGGTATTGATCTATAATAAAAATATAATACGAAAGAAAATCAATCAATTTACAGACACGTAATGAAAAACAGATTACAGTTGTCCTTTGCTGCTTACATCAAAGGTATCATCCAGTATCGAGGAGACAAAAGAGGCTTTAGAAAATTCATTTTTAATGTCATGGGACATTACCATGCTCACACTTAAAATCCAGTTAATCTGAATTCATGGCGAGATTGCATGAAACACTGGAATTTTCCATATCATCCTTGTCAGTTTTATCATATTTCATTATTACACTTATATATTCCATGAAATTTTCTCTATTTGATGATCCCCTATTTTCATTATGGCCAAAAATACAAGCCCTTGCCTCCCAAAAAAGCATACAACTCGAATGAAGTGTGACAGAATTACCCTATTTTCCCTTATCAGTGTTGTATTGCTCAATATAGCCTGCGTTGGCTGTTTAAATAAAATTATATCCTCTCATATTTTTTTTCAAATATTTTTAACTGTTTCTCACGTGCTGTAATTTGTCCACGGAACCAAAATACGACTCCATAATTATGTAGGCACTTTGGATCGCGTTGTGCTCGCCATTCCAGGGCACAGATGTGTATTGCACAGTCACATACCCTCGTGAATTCAACCAGCACAATCCCTAACCTAAATTGGCTACAAATATATAGTTGCTAAATGCATTAAAACAAGGTAATAAAACTTGAATGAAACGACAATGTTCATTAATTAATCTCGTTCTCTGACAAACACCGAAGAGAACAATCAAGTTTCATAAAACAACAGCTTTTTCGTGGGCACCCTGGATGTAATTGGTCATTGCGCATCTGATTCACAGCGCAGGCTCGGCGGCATTTCAGACAGATTCGTTCATCCTTGTGAAGAATCGAATTCTCAGCGGCGCAATGTTTGAAATATAATGAAATATTTTGTAGTAGAAAAAGAAAATAACAAATGGACAATTTTTAATCATTTTAAAATAAAAATAGCTGATATTGTCAGGGTATGTAACACATCATCCACATCCATGGACGCTACGCCTCTGTCCGGCTTCTTAAAACCACCTCTGTCGTGGACGGCCAAAGCCCCTTCTTCCCCTTGGTCTGCACAGAGAGGCATGTCGGGGGATCCTTTCGCGAGATATTCTTCCTAAGTGCTGTACCCATCGTGATCTGTATTCATTTTTTTTTATTAATACAAAATATATATAAATTGGATTTTTTCTTGAGTTTAAATTTGAAAAGAATCTTAATGATCAAATATGTACATAAAATCTGTACTCTGTGAAAATTGAATTAAAAATTTCCAATTTCAGGTGTCTGCAAAATCTTCCACCGTGGCTGCTTCTTACTAATACTTTAGGTGTGACCCCCACACGTGTTGCAGTGGATGCGCTTAGTCAATTTCTCGAGAAGAATATGGTAAGAGGTTTTCAGCTTGGCTGCCTAGACATCTCCAAAAGCATATTTTATGTTATTCAGGTGTTGCACAAACGTAGAGAACAGGTAGAGAGAAATAAGAGAAGGGATTTTCGTAGAGGAGCCCTGGGTTTAATGCGTGTTTTGACAAGGGGTCATCTCTTTCCTGAATGGGCTAGACCATCTCGTTTTTTGGTCTTTCCTGGCATCTCAATTTATTTATTTATGTCAAAAAACAGTAAAAACTGTATATGACGTATGGAGATAGAGATTTATCTGCACACATTTTCTTGAGGGTCAGAATTTAAAAAAAACATACGAAATAATGAATTTAGAAAATAATTATTTTAGAAAAATAAAAATATTTGAGAAATGTTTGTTCCCGAGTTATAGAAAATCAATTTCAACGGTAAATGAACTACAAGCAAAAGGAGTGCTCGTATATACGAGGTGCTTCAATTCATGGGTCACATACTGGCGTTGTAGCTGCCCATCTTTGTTGTTCTTGTCGTGTCACGTGTCTTGTCCATTTCCATTTCAGCTTCTCTGCATATTATAGTGCGTTATGTGAACCCATTTTGTTTGTAATTTCGTCACTTATTCTCTCTCTCAGTGTTATTCGTAGGAACTTCCTCTCCATCCAGGGACGTCGGAAGTATTTTCAAATAGGGGGGGCCATTATAGACTCACTTTAATCCTCACCCCTCCCCGTCAATCAATATATAAATATATATATATATATATATATTTGTAATTTATATAGATTATAAATTATATTATAAATTATAATTATATAATTTATATAGTAACTATTTATACTTTTAGAGTAATTGTTTATAAATAATATACAAAGTATATAATAAGAAACTCAAGGGTTAGGTAAAAAATTGCTACTAAACAGAAAAAGTATACATTAATTTTCAGGCAATGTTCATGTCATTTTAAAAATGACATTCTTTTATAATCAAATCTATACTGTTTTGGGACTGAATGAAGGTTCAAGTAAATATGTGTATTTCTTTTTACCTTAAAGTAAATGTATACTTTCTCTTTATAGTTTTCATCTATACTTTGCCTTAGATTTATATATTATATCAATTAAATATACACTATTAATCGATACATATTATTTAGATTTTAACGCCAAATATTTTTCTTCGTTCCTGTGTTCGCGATATAAATTCTTCTAAAACTTCATCTAAATCAATTTGCCTTGTTAATTCTTGGTGAACATGAAGAATTAGAAGATTCGTCAATCTCTTTTGCGTCATATTTCCTCGAAGATATGTTAATATACGCCGAAGAGCACTGAAGGATCTTTCACATGAGGTGGAAGTAGCTGGAACTGTCAGGATTAGTAGCAAAAGCTTTTCAACTTCTGAAATCATTCGACGACACTCATTCGGCAACAGCTTGAACGCAGCGGCAAATTGTTTAACATTATTAGTGTCTTTTATGACAGTGGGTAGTAATTTTAACTGTGCATACAAAGTTCCAACGTCGAAGTCCGGTCTGTGAATATTTAAAGAATCTTCTAAATGTTCTTCAGATGAAGGGGGGTTTAAAAGTATTTTTTCTAATTTTATAAGTTGATTCATGCCTGGCTGCTCAAACCTTCGATCTAATTCATTTTTCAACCAGTCGATCACGTGAATATACTTTTGCCGTAGAGAAGTTTTTGCATCTATTTCAGCCGGAGTGCTTCCTTGCTGGAACCTTTTTGGAGGCATCCTTAATTTTGGAGGGCGTGGCATTTCAAGATGTAAACAGTCGTTTGATACTTTCTCACAAGCATTCCATACTTTGTTGTAGTCAGCTTCACTCATGTTGTTGTAAGTATTCCACAACATTTGAGCAGCTTGCTTTGCTCCGGTTGCTATAAAGTCTTCACTCTGAAGTGCTTTAGCCAACATTTCAGCAGGTTCACAAACTAAAATTGCAAGTTTTAGCGATAGCAATGTTTCAAATTTACCCATACATGTAAGGTGCCCTCTCAAAACAGATTTTCTGTCAATGCTAAGTGCACATGACTCATCACTTAATATAATTTTTAATGTCTCCATGACTCGTAAATAATTATCAACAAATCTTTTCATTGATTTAACTCGAATGCACCATCGAGTCGGACAAAGGGGGAGTAGTCGCGAAATACTATCCTCAGTACATGGTGGCAAAACAATTCCGCTTAGATGATTCCAATATTACATTAGAAACAACTTTTACTAGCATTAAACTATCTGCAATGAGGTCGCACCTTTTTGCTACTTCTTGAATTACCAAATCAAGTGAATGATTATGCAACAGTGAATGCAACAAAGTTTTCGTTCGAGCCGATGACACATTTAGCATGAAGAAAATAACACTTTTATATCGTGCCTTTTTTTATTAAATTTTTTATTCTTTCTTAACTATAGGACATCGGACGCGGCATATCGTCTATTTGGGTAAGTGTTTTTCTGAGAACGTTCATATTTTCGAACGACGAAAAGTCAAAAGAAAAGTCGGATACTTGACGTGAGATTTTATTGCCATTTATTTTGATTTTAGGGGGTCGGCGACCCTCCAATTCTACGATTGGGGGGTCGCTCAGACCCCCCTGAACCATACTTCCGACGTCCCTGTCTCCATCGTGCGTGGGCATCTTACTAGTGATATTTTATAATTGTGAGCCCATACTTGTGCACCGTAAACCAGTGTTCATGGTATACATGTACCTATGATGACTATATCGATTTTTAATCTTTAAGCTAACTTTGTGTAATTATAAAAGCATATTTTGTTAAAATATAGACTTATCATTAAAACGTTTCATCTTCTCTTAGAATCTATTTATTTGTAAGCGTTCATTGTTTCGAAAGAGCTTGTCACAGTTTGCGTTTTTTGTTTGTCTTCCATAGATGTTAAAAACTTGTGCAAACGTAGAAAATTTCTTGATTTCATATTTTTTAGACTGGTCGTTCAGTCAGAAGAAATACAACAAGATATTCTATGTACTTCCCTGAGGTGAATATTTACTTCAATTATTATTATTTACTTCAATTCGCGAAGTAGGGTAGATTATATTATGTTTGCACAAAAATGTATCTTTTCATTCCAAGCATGCTTCTCTTGAATTTTATCAAGATTTTATCAATTTTATCAAGATTTGTTAGGGCATAAAAATCCTCTCTGTACGCATTATCGTCATGCGTGACTCGGAAACGAAGCGTCCTGGAGCCTTAAAAAATTATTTTGTGCCTCTGCGAGGGGCAATGTACAAAATAAGACTGGTTTGTCCGTTCTGTTACATTTTTTATGGTTCTGCCATTCGCACAGATGCACAGATGGCCGTTGCACAGATCGCCAGAAAACGTTAAATTTGCGTTCCAATGTATAATGCTCTTTCCCTTTAAAACAATGACCTAAAAAGGTATGATTTTTTGGAGATCAGTTTTTTTTCGGTAAATCTGCGGGGTCCTTGTATTACTCCCAAAAAAGTAACACAGCTCTTCAGAGTAATTAGCAATTCTGAACTTCCCGTTTCATTCGGCAGGGTACTTCATAGAACGCCGACGTAACATTGATAAAAATATTTGGTAATAACACAACTTCAATTAAATTTTTCGATTTCCACTCTACTTTCCCGAATTACAAGTGCAGCAATATGTAGCGAACATATGATGAAGATTTCGAGGAACATTTGAGAATAGTTCAAATAGTTCATATTTATTTTTTAAATTCTATGAACATTGATTACTTACGGCCTAGCTTGTAAACTAGATCCTTACAAACTAATCTAAATCTTTGTCTTACATCTTGATCTAACACCGAACACTATTTTCATTATTTACATTGGTCAATACATACACATACACTTACAAACACTTAATGTAACACCGAAGGCTGTTTACATTATTTACACATACACTTTTAAACACATAAACACTATTTACACTATAAATACATGCCATCGTCCACATTTTAACAGCGGCTGCAAGAGCCTTCCACAGACCTCTCCCGCAGGGCACGGGGTTATTGTCTCGGTGTTTACGCTCGCCTGTACTCGACTGGGATGACGTCATCTTGGGCAGTGGGGCGAAAATAGCATACAACGCTCCTCGCAATTGCCTCGGCGACAACGCGCTCACGTAGTACGCGCGTCTTTTCGCCGGAGGCAAACTTCGAAACAGTGCCGCACTCGCATCGCACCACTCGCCCAGAGCCCCATCACTCCGGGACGGAAGCGGACGTCTCAGAAGTTCCTGGCTGCTAAGGAGCGAATAGTATGTTGGTATTTCGCCGCCTGCAGACCGAGGCGTCAACGACGATCGCTTGATGGTCTTTTAATGTCTTCTAGTCTTAATGTCTTATTCTCTATGGCAGTGGCGTCTCCTGACTAGTAGATATGGGGATGCGATCATGATATAACAGATTGATGGCATAGTTGCACATAATTAAATCTGCGTCATTCTATTTTATTCTGAAGTATTTTAGAAGTTTATTTTGCAAATTAGATACCTACTGAATCTTCCTAGACAATCACCAATTTCTCACGGTATGCACTTACGTAAACAAAATAATAAAACTAAAAATAAACCATAAAAAAGTACATACCTAATTTTTGAACTCGAGATCGATTCACATTGTCTTGGTTGTCAATTACTAATTACATTAAGTCTTTCGGAATATGAGAATAAACTAAACGGAATTTGAAAAAACCTGTCTATAGAACAATGAGACGTATCACTACTGTTCTATGACACAAGTAACTCATCCACTGCCATAAATGTACTGGATGAGCTCGCCATGTCGCGTCCTTTCACACACACACGTTTTATTCTTTCTCGTTACAATTTCGAATTCACGATTCTCTTTAACGCATCAATAGTTAAACAAAGTAGTATATTTAACGCGTATTCAGTACGAAACAGCATTTACGCTACAACGAAGGACACACAAGAACGAAATAACGTCGCACACACCGTTCCGACTTCACGGACTGTCCCTACCTACTATTTTCTCACATGAAGGCAGTGATCTTGTTTTGTCAGGCCTGCTAACCCACATCGTCTTACCCATCTAAACTGAATCAGGTTGAAATGTGCTTAAGCATACTTGGCAGACGTGCATGAGTTGTGAAGAAAGTCAGTCGTGCCGTCTGCCCCCCGCGCCCCGCTTCGGGGCCCACAATCGCGGCACATGACGTCTGTGATTCCCAGGCGTACGGCCGAATTATGACTGCATCAGAGGAGGGGTATGAAAGGTTCTTAGGAGGGGATACAAAAACGCCAATGAGAACTCAGAAGCCTGAGATGTGAGAGGCCTGGTCACATCATCGGCCGTCGAAATATATGAGAAAATGGCGTTTGAGCATTTCTGAAAATGCCGACATTTGAGCTACTTTTCACAGAAAACGGTAGTGTTTTCGAGAAACTTTACTTGACATTATTTAAAGTATATATACTCGTAAATATAATGTGAAAAAAATCGCCGATAATGTAAATATTAACGACGTGAGAGACAAGTAAAACAATTTACATTTTTGTAATTTTTGAAAAAAAGCAACCGATAGACCAATATGGCTTTTATGTCATCTGATAGAGTAAATTTACCACTATCCCTACCAAAAGTTTAAAGAAAAAATTTGGAGCCATTTTTGAGAAAATATTGTTTTTGTAATTTTTTAATGTTGCACATATTGCACGCAATATTGCACGAAAACTACTAAAATTTTGAGAAATATTTACATGATCTTTATGAAAGAACTCAATATGCAGAACAAATTTTATTTGAAGAAAAAATCTCTATCTATAATTTTGTAGCTGGAGAAAGACGCCGAAAAAATTCAAACTTTCAAAATTTTCGAAAAGACAGAGTTATCCGTCAAAATCGGACCTATGCCATGTTAATAAGTGTATTTTACTCTATTCATACAAGAAATTTAAAGAAAAAATTTGGAGCCGTTTTTGAGAAAATGTTTAAAATCCCCGGGGTGCTTCACATAAAGTACCCCCAAATTGTGAAGAATCTTTTTCAAAATCTCAAAGCTTCGACTAGAATCAGATCGACCGGGGAATATCGATTTTGGAAGAAATCGTACATATGGTTTAGGCGTGAGCAGTGTTCACAGACGGACGGACAGACGGACGTTTTCCTTGCAATTGGGCTTTCGGTATCAAGGACCAAGAAAACAGGGTTTCTGGCTACACCACGTGTTAGGGGGATTTTTTTTCTTAATTTAGCAACTAGTTTTATCCACTTATTCGTTTTCACGGCCCGGCAATTAATTTTTTTCCGCCGAAAATTGGCCATTTTTTCGCGCAGCATTACATAACTTTCCCTATACTACGTATATCACTCTGTGTATACGTACGTATACGGGAAAGTAAAAATAATTGGAAATCCGTGATTGAACAATTTTTTGTTGAAAATTTTATAGGATAACAATGAATATATTTTGTGAGAAATGTGAGTGTTAATTCAAAATCTCTTGGTATTTTACAGGAAATAATGTCGGAGAAGGGCTTTCTGTCTCTCAATATTATTTGCACAGTAATTGCAGCCGTCCGATCTTCTTCTCCACAATGTAAAGGTGAAATGTTATCACAAATTATTGACTCTTGTCCAGCTCTTCACCTCAGCATCTTGGTGAGTACCCTTATGACGGAAGCAAACTAAGAAATTCCTTAACTAGTGGTGCTACAGAATGGCACAGACTTTCCCGTATTAGTTTTCTATTTCCTTTGGTCTCGGCTAGCTATTCGGACTTGCCACATACTCTTGCCAGCTGTCATCTACCGCCGCCCAAAGTACAATTTTTGAAAAAATAAAAAAAATACCATAAATTGAACTTTACATAATATTAAAGAGTGTAATTAGTACCATGCGTTCGACAAGTTTGAAGAAACAATTTGGAACCATTTGTGAGAATATGGCGTTTGAGCGTTTCTGAAAATACGGAATTTTGAGCAGAAAACGGTTGAGTTTTGAAGAAACTGTAATTTGTCTTTGGCAATAGTGTACAAGTATACTAGCACGAGTATTGTCAAAAGTGAAGTATAAGTATCTATAGTATATTATTTTGTGGTTTACTGAATTCGTTGCTGTGTGTTTACGGACCTGAAGCAAAACACGTAATGGTATTAAGTTGCCGGCCTTTCTGATTCTTTTGAATACATAGTTGCCCGCTCTAATACCAATACAACACAATGTTTATGAATTCGATTTATTTAAAGTTAAGATGCAAGCGAACAAAATAATAAATTAAATAATGGCCAAATAAGTAAAATAACTTGTTATAAATCTTATTTTGCTAATTGAGATGAAAATTGCAATTTTGGAATATTCCCGTTAATTCGTAATTGCCACCGGTCACTCAAATTTCACTGTTACGTATCCCTTTTTAACCCCTTTAATCCCAAATTATTTTTTGTATCTTTTTCAATTTTTTAATATATTAACATAAAATAGGTCAGAGGAGAATATTGTGAGAGTAACTGGGGCTTTATCAATTGTTGTTTAGGAAAAATTGCATGTTCCAAAAATGGAACAGTGGGATCGAATGGGTAGCATATTTCTAAAAAATATATATAATTTTTAATTGGGTTATTTATTGTTTTATAAAGATAAATAGCTTAAAAATAATAAAAATGATACTTTAAATTATATTCTATGAAATATTTCAAATGATTCTGCATATAGAGGAATGTTGGACTTCATGCGTTTTCTGTTTTTCTTACAATGCCCATATCTAGACTGCTTGTTATGAGCCACAATTAAATGATCGAGCTCATCATAGCTTACGTCATTAAGCACAGGCCTGCACATTTTCGAAGTATATAGTGATGGTCCTAATTGTATATTTCTGGAAGTAATACGTAGTAATTTGCCTTGTAAAACCGATGGGTTTTCCAACAATGTGCTGCTTGTTGCTCTCCTTTCCATTATAAAATATTACTTCTTCGTCAAAACACATATTTTTCGTTTCTGAAAGCATGAAGCCACTGCTCATTTAGCATTTTCCATAAAGGGCAAATTTTAGCAAAATTATCTGAACTTGATAAATGTGAATTATCAGACACGTAAAAATTAATTTTTTAGAACATTATTTCTGCAACAGGTACTTCAAAACACACGTTATTCTTATGACTGTCTTATGCTACTTATTAGTAAGCTGTACCATTATATTTAAAATTTAACTATCATAAAACAATTTAAACAAATGCACAGACATCATTTCTTCTTCTGTAAAAGAGAGCGAAGTCCATTCTTTTGGGGGATCCTCCTGAATGTCTATGAAGAATTATTTTCGAATTATCTTTCCTTTTTTATTACAATTATCTTATTTTGATACCACATGTATGCGTCTTCCACTGAATTTTCATAATGCTGTCTATAATTCAGTGTTACTTCAGATTCTGAACTCTGGGCCGAAACAACATCAGCAACAACATATATACACTGTCCAAGTGGCATTCTAACCTGAAAATCTGTAATATTGAGGAAGTGCATACAGAATGTGCCAAAAACCACAAAACAAACTATAATTCCACTGTCTTCTTCTATAATAATTTGGGAGTCGGTTCTCTAGAGCACATTAGCTTCTGTACATACACTTAGCTGATTCCTGCTGAGATTATAAAAATTTCGATCTTCGTCCCCCTCCCCTAGAATTCTCATCAGAAAGGAAGGGGAAGAAATAAAAACTTGTGCGTGCAAAAATAGTCTTCTTCTTTCAAAATGCTAATGACCTTGTCGACATTTAGGCTACAAGGGGAAAATAAAACATGCAGGTCGTTCGATCCCACTATTCCAAAAATGGAATATCAAGATTTATTACAAAATTTCTGGGGTAGGTTTCACTCAAATGATAAGACGGTAGGTTCTTCATCCAAATACGGGTCATTCCATATTAAATCAACACAGTCATTTTACATCACCATCTCAGATTCTGATGAAATTTGACACATAGGTATGAATGAAAAATAAGAAAACTACAAATTTTGAGTAAAATATTTAAACCGTTTGTGAAATACAGCCATGTAAAATTTTACAAATTTGGGCGCTATTATAAACACGAAAATATTCGTTCATATTAATGCTTTAAGTTAATTGCGCTGTAATTATATACACAGTTTTCAATTTTGTTAATTATTTTATTAATTATTATTGAATGTTATTAATTAGATTAGTTGAATACAGAGGTGACGATCCTCATTGTTATTTCAACAGTCCGAACTGTAAATTCAACGATGCATTTTTCTCAGTGAATCGTATATCGAAAATGTTTATTATTTAATATGATGACAAATGTTTATACATAACTGTAGGATATATATTTAAAAATCTACATTAATTATTCTTAATTCAAATGCAATCTACTGTGTAATGTAATAATATAAGCCCTCACTTTCATTTCGACTTTAAAAGAAATGAATTAAATTATTTTTTTAAAACAAATATATCTTGATCTTCAACATCGGACAATTGTTTTTTAAAAATGTACTTTGGGCCGAGATAGATGATAGGTGGCGAAAGGGTGGGACAATGTAAGTTTGCCCAGACCAACGAAATTAAAAAACTATTAGGAGAAATTCTGTGCCATTCTGTAGCACTAGTTATTTTCTCGTATACGTACGTATATACAGAGTAATATACATAGTATTCTGAATGTTATGTAATGTTGCGGAAAATTGATTTCGAGATTTCGCCGGAAATACATGTTTTGGGTGTCCCATGATACCGAATTTTTTTTCCCTCCAAAATGTCCAACCGTCCGTCTGGTATGTGAACAACACTAGCGCCTAAACTATGGGTACGAGTTTTTCCAAACTGAATAAATCCTTGTCGATCTGGACTGTGTTGAGGCTTTGCGATTTTGAAAATCATTCATTAATTTTTGGGGGTACTTTACGTGAAGTTCTCGGGACATGTTCAAAATTTTCTCAAAAATGGCTCCAAATCGTTTCTTTAATTTTCTTGTGAAAAGAGAGTGAAATACATGTATAAAGACGGCATAGGTCCAATTTTCACTGATAAATCTGAATTTTTGATGGTTGCAAGAGTGATATTTTTTCGGCGTATTCCTACAACTACAAAATTAAGATAGAGATTTTTCTTTCAAGTAAAGTTTTTTTTCATAATTAGTTCTTTCGTTTAGGTCATGAACATTTTTTTGAAAATTTTATTAGTTTTCGCGCAATATTGCGTCCAATATGTGTAATATTAAAAAATATCAAAAAGACTTTCTCCAAAACGGTTCTAGATTTTTTCTGTAAACTTTTGGGACGTAAAGTGTTTAATGTACTCTATAAGATAACATAGACGCTATTTTGCTCTATTCTTTTTTTTTTTCAAAAATTACACTAATGTATTTTGTACTTGTCTCTTACGTCGTTAATATTTACATTAGAAGCGATTTGTTCATATTATTGCATTTATGAGTGCATGTGCATTACATTATGTTATACAAAGTTTCTCGAAAACTCAACATTTTTTTGTGAAAATGTGCTCAAATATCCGCATTTTCAGAAACTCTCAAACACCATTTTCGCAGAAATGGCTTCAAATTTTTCTTCAAACCTTTTGTATGCATAATGTAATTGCACTGTTTAAGATGAGAGAAAATTCATTTTACTGTATTATTTCGTTTCTTCAAAAATTACACAAATGCAATTTTTTCAAATATCTCTCACGTTGTCAATATGCACATTTTCGGCGATTTGTACACATTATTGCATTTGTGAGTGGCAGTGACTCAAACGACTTCGAATAAAGTTTTTCGAAATCTCAATAGTTGTCTGTGAGAGAGCTTCAAATTTCGCATTTACAGTAACACTTAAACGCCATTTTCGTAAAAACGGCACCAAATTTTTCAACGAAAATTTCCATATAGGACGAAGGTTTAGTCTTCAATAACATTCTTAAAGTAGTTTTTCGATTCTGCCATTAAGAAACCGAAAAATTGAGGAAATGTGAAAAAAATATTCGGGCGGCGATAGATAATAGCTGGTAAAAGGATGGGGCACGACCGAAAAGTTATCCCCGACCAAAGAAATTAGGAAACTAACTAGAAAGTCTGCGCCATTACGTAGCTCCACTAGTTCCTTTTTGTTTTGGCCCTAGATCCTTGGTAGCATCTAAAACAAAAATAGTACGGACACACGTTGTAATGCTAGTTAAAGTTTGGGGCTCATATACGCACCATAGTTCGGGGCTCATTTTACAACCATCGCCGTATTAAAATTCTGCAAGCAAAAACCGGTCTTTGATAGTTCGAAATTACAGATTGCATGCATAAAAACAATGTTTAAGACTGCCATAAGTATCAAATTGATTCAGATTTGTCCCACAAGGAGAGGCCACATGTATAATTATGATGCACAACTTATGAAATTTAGAGTAGCGAAAAAACGGGCGTGGCCTGGCAGCGTAATTTTGAGATTAACACACGTGGCAATCAAAGCAAACTCAAACTGAAATTAAAAACTAGAACTTACCTTCCAAAGCTTTTAGAACCGAGAAAACACGAACACCTCTGTTTCACATCCGCTCTCATTTACAATTGAACCACAGAGCTATGATGGCGAAAATAATTATTAAACTAGTTCTTAAAATCGTTCCTGCTAGAATATTTGCTATGAATGAAAAGATACCAAGGGGGCCCATATTATATAAATCGCTCACATCACCACCTTTACCTCTATATCTATTTCCGTTTCCTTTATTAACGGGAAATAGTATTTTTTTTTTTTTTTTTTGAGAGATAAAATTTTAGTGCTACGACTAGACCACGGAATTTTGGTCACCAAAAAGATTTGATTTAGGCACCTAAAGTAGGCAACAACATTACGAAATTAGGCACCAATAGCCATTAAAATCGACGTTTTAGGCGTTTTTTTAAAATAAATTAAATAATGACTAAGCCGGGTAAAAAATAGACATGAAAAAGTTATTTTCTGACATCTAGAAATGATCTCAAAAGGATTAAATTAGGTAATTTTTATTACGCAGGAAAAAGTATTTTTACCAAAAAAACTTGCACCTTACGACCCATTTAACTATTGACCTTTTTTTTGTAATCTACGCCTGACCTGCCTTTCTTCCCCTGGACTTCGCAGACGACCCGCTGCGGCAATAAGCCAAAACCTGTCAACAGCGCAGCCGCACTAGAAATGGGTGCAATTGCCCAAGAAGTGCGTGCTGATTGGAGACGAGCGTGAAACATCTTAATTATGTTGATTTGCAGGGATCCTTTTGTTTGGTAGTTTGGGTGAAGGATTTCGGTTCGATGTCGATTGCGTATTCGATCACACAATATTTGCATTTCTGAAAAGTTTTTACGTTTCTGTAAAACGAATTTCAAAATTTAGTATTTAAAATATGATCCTTCTCGAAAATCACTTGTTTTTAGCAGTTTTAGGCAAAAACATTGAAATAGGCATCAACCGCCCTTTTAGAACATTTTAGGCACTATTAGACGCTTTCATTAGATCTATTCTCTCATCATTCGAAAACATCTGCAATTATTTTTCACATCCTAAAGGTGCAATTATTTTTCACATCCTAAAGGAACTAAATAGACACTTGTCCTAAAATCCAAGGTTTAGTTACGACTCATGATTTTAGGCATGAAACTGTTTAATTTCCAATTAAATAACGTTTCAAAGCAAAATATAATTGAAAGATGATGTATTAATAAGGGATATTCCAAATAACGCTGAACATTATCCCGCGCGTTTTATGATACTGAACTCAAGTTCACCAATTTATTAATGTATGTTGTTAGCTTAGGTTAATAAAATTATTGTTCGCTTAGTTATTGTTATACACGTTAATAAATATAATAATTAATAACATTATTATATTTCTTCTCAAAATACGGAACCAAGTAAATCTTGTATATACGAGGCCTGTCTAAAAAGTATCCGACCTTAATTTTTTCCGCGCAAAGTCGTGATTCTAAGGCGGCGCCACTGTGCACGGTGAAAGGAGGATCCTTAATGCGCATGCTTTAATTTTTTCACCGCGTTTGCTTGTGCCAGTCGCTGGCTGGTGGTCGCTAAGTAAGGTGCTGTTTGTAGTGTTCGTCGTATTTAGTTTTCTCGCAAGATGATTGAACGAATTGAGCAACGATACTGCATCAAATTCTGTCAAAATCTAGGTGATTCTCAAAGTCAAACATTTCATAAGATTCAGCAAGTGTTTAGAGAAGATGCAATGGGTGTCTCACAAATTAAGCAGTGGTTCAACCGATTCAAAGATGGCCGCACATCAGCCGAGAGTGAGCAGAGTGGCGGCAGGCCTCAAACTGCTCGCAATGCAGCTGTTGTTGAAAGGGTGCGAAATTTGGTGATGGCAGATGGCCGATTCACAGTGCGGGAGATGTTCTCCGGCGACTCCGTGACGCAATTCGGCGCAAAAGACCAGACATGTGGACTGCGAAAAACTGGCATTTGCATCATGACAACGCCCCTGCACATTCATCCCAATTGATCCACACTTTCGTAGCTTCTCTGGTTGTTTCCAAAATTGAAGATGTCACTGAAAGGATC
The DNA here is from genome assembly GCA_031308135.1 of Acheta domesticus. NCBI lineage: Eukaryota > Metazoa > Arthropoda > Insecta > Orthoptera > Gryllidae > Acheta > Acheta domesticus. Next base: position 31,539,167 of record JAHLJT010002406.1, read on the forward strand.
CCGTTTTCAGAGTAGAGAAGAAATAATGCGGAACGCGACGACGGAGCTGAACACCATTCGAAAAGAAAACTTCCAGAGGTGTTTCCAGCAGTGGGAGGATCGGTGGGCTAAGTGTGTGGAAGCACAAGGGGCCTACTTTGAAGGGGATTAGGGTCCCAAATCTGTCAAGTATTCGAAATATTTTTTCTGGCCAAAGGTGGTATACTTTTTAGACAGGCCTCATATATATATATATGGGTCATTCCATATTAAATCAACACAGTCATTTTACATCACCATCTCAGATTCAAATGAAATTTGACACATAGGTAGTATGAATGGAGAATAAGAAAACTACAAATTTTGAGTAAAATATTTCCACCCGTTTCTGAAATACAGCCATGTAAATGTTTGCAAAATTTGCTTCCCAAAAATTTTTAAATTGATGTAGAACTTCACCAAATTAAGATAGAGAGCTGAAACAGGTGTCATTTTGCAGCTTTCGTTATGGCCTTTTATATGATATACAACTCAATAGGGGTTGCGTTCAAAAAGGTTTTCAAATTTGAATTTAAAATTTTGATTTTGAGTTTTTTCAAAATGCCCATCTTCAAAAAAATTGAAACAATTCTATAATAATCCTTGTATATATTCAAACAGATGGTGCAAGTTTAAAAATGGGACTGCAATGGGTTCATATGGTTAAATTTATTTAAAATGCACAATATTTACTTACTCTAGATTTTACTGATTTAAAATGCATTTTGTTTCAAATTATAAGACCTAATCTTATATATTATTTCTCAAAGGGCTGTTTGGTCTTTTCAATAAATTGGGCGACATACGAAACCGATCTGTATAAAGAAGCAATGGATTGAAAAATCGTGTTTCTTTTCACCTGCACATGGGACATTCGTATTGAAAAAGGGCGTTAAAAATACCTAAATATTAAAAAAAATAGTAATACGGGATCTGTAATATCTGATTGCCGCGCGATCTATCGGAAGAAAATTACACTCGGACGGTGGCGGGAAATGCAATCTCAAGCATTTTTGTTTGTTTCAATTTAGAGTAGGTTGTGTAACCACGTGAACGTGATTTTCTACATTGAATAGAAATCTTGAAATATGAGAGGTTAGTGATCTTAGTGAGGTTAGGTCTTTTGTAATGCTGGAATAAAAAAAAAGAATTTAAGCAGAAAACAGTTTGGTTATTTGACTAACCGTGCGATTTAATCGCACGGGTTCTCACTAGTATATACAAATTATTAATTTAGTGTTTTTATTGGCGAGTATGTTGTGTTTTATTGTTATGAATCATCCCCTAACAGAATCATCCCCTCTAATCCACTTCCACCTCGGCTATACGGCCTCCCAAAAATTCACAAACCTTCTACACCGATAAGACCTGTCGTTTCATACACCAATTCCATTACACACAGACTCGCACACAAACTCAACCAAGATTTTGCCACATACATCAAATTCTCTCCCTCACACCATCAACAACAGTATCAATCTAGTAGACAAGATCAAAAACGTAGTTGTGCCACCTAATGGCAAACTTATTTCCTTAGACGTGATGAACCTTTTTCCGAGCATCCCGACCACGGAATTCAAACATATTCTACGGGACATCCTGGACAACTCTTTGAGTCCAATTCCTATAAAAAATTAGCTGTACAACCTGATATCTCTCTGTTTAGACATAAATTACTTTAAATTTAACGATACATTTTTCACTCAAACTTCTGGCCTACCTATGGGGTACCCACTTTCCCCACTACTAGCAGACATTTTTATGGACAACCTAGAGAAACAAATTTTTAATTCTGGACACCCTCAGTTAAAAAATGTAACCTGAGCTCCCAGACTTTCAGATTACAAAAAGAATTGTACGAATAATAAGCAAATCCAACCCACGTGATTCTTGTAAGTCTCTCTCTTTATTAATCTAGGAATTTTACCATTACCTTGTCTCCTGATTTACGAATCAGTAGTTTTTGTCAAAAATGACTGACTTAAGGGCGGGAATATATTTTCAGCAAACGCCGATGTCTATAAGTATAACACACGACGTAGCAATCATATTCACCAAGTGGCAGTATCAACAGCTCACTACAAAAAATTCACATACAATTCATGTACATTACTCTACAACACTTTGCCAGAAGACATTAAACGATTAAATTCAATAGAAAAGTTTAAGTCCCAAGTAAAATCTTTTCTGCTGCATAACTGTTTCTATACAATTCGAGACTATACCGAGCATCAAAAAGTAAAGTAGCATAAATTTTAACAATGATAGTTAATGTAATTATTTATCATTTGGACTGTATAATTCTAAAGAACCTGTAATAAGTATTGTACCACAGTTTCTGGGTTGATGGCCCCCATCTCGATCAGGTTTTTCGTCCAGTTTCCCTGATCCTTGAGCAAATGCTGAGATGGTCCCTTGTTTTGCTTCTGGACATAAATGTAACTTCACTATTTGTGCACGTCTTCTGAATTTCAGTGGGAAATACAGTTATTCAAATTATCGTTTTTCGTATTATCGCGGCAAAAAGTAATATTCTTTCATGAAGAACATGAGGGTTCAGGGCAGGAATTTATAGCTAATTTACCTTTGAAAATATATTTTATTATATAGGAGCGAATATTTTGTCAACAATACTCGAAAAAAAAATCTCTCTTTTCTGTATTCAAAGTTCGACTAGAATATGGTTTAGGATGGAGACCACAGAATTATGAAAACGTGCACAAAATTCACTTCTCCCCATAGCTCGTCACACGCAGTTTTTAACTGTTTTTGACGTAAATAAATAAATAAATATTGGTATAGATACGTAAATGACATCATAGTACTTTGGACCGGCACTTACAGACAACTGAAAAACTTCACTGACTTCCTTAATTCTATACATTCTAAAATACAATTTACAGTAGAGAAAGAAAATGAGAACAGAACCCTTAACTTTCTAGACCTATCCATTGCTTTAGTGAATGACAGACACGTTTTTGACATATACAGGAAACCGACACACACCGACACAGTCATTCATAACACTTCACAACATCCACCCTCTCACAAACACGCAGCATTCCATAGTATGGTTCACAGATTGTTCTCGATTCCTCTCTCCCCCCAGAACATCAGGAAAGAAATTCTTAACATTAAATAAATAGCTACCAATAATGTCTACAACTGTCTTATTGACAATCTTATCAAAAGAAAAACTATCTCCCTTAACACAAAAACATTAACTTCACTGACTCCCACGCACACGCACACCAGATATACTATTCCCTTTTTTGGAACATTGCCACTTAAAATTGCCAAAAAGGCTCAGTCAATTCGACATACACGGCACCTTCAACACACCAATCTGTCTCCACACCACACTCTCCCACAACAAAGATCCGATCCCCAAGCCTCTATCATGTGGGGTGTACTACATTTCCTGTGGTAGTTGCAATGCTGAATATATTGGCCAAACCGGAAGATCCTTTAACCCTTCAACGCGGTACCGAGGGTGAGCGCGGTAGCATTTGAAGGCGGTTTTAAGTGAAAGGTGCGGTCGTCGGCACCGCGGGGGCAGGTAGCGAGCTGAGCGCATCCGGCGAGGCCTGCTGCGGGAGCATCTCGGCTAAGGGGGCGTTGCGCTTCCCAACTCTGAAAACGTTCTCTACCCGGAGAATGCATCGCATCGTATCAATAATAATAATAATAATAATAATAATAATAATAATAATAATAATATTTTGTTATTACAATATGGAAAACTAGGAAATGGAAAGTTAAATTAAATGTGGAATAGTGTCATTCATTTACGTTTCATAGTCTCAGTCATTCATTCATATTCAATATTTATTAATAATAGAATGTAATAAAAAATAAGATGCATTCATTTTCTTTGCAGATACTCCTAATGATAGCTTTTAAAGCAAGTATCAGGGAAAGGTCCAACTTTACAATCTGATCACAATAATGTAGGCACAATAATGTCCCATTCTTGTGACACACTACACATCATTTCTGATGTTTTATCTTGTCACCTTGAGGTGGAATTCTTTCAAGAAAGTGTCTTCCTGTCAAGCGATCTAAATCGCATATCAAACGATGTTCACGTACTTCTCTTCTGTCATGTGAATGTGCAGATAGCAATTTCTCGACCAGATGAAAGCGAAATTTCAAAGAATTTATTCTTGTCCTAATACGATTATTTTCCCAAATAATAAAAGTATTCATGACAGTGACATTTAACAATCTTGTGAACATGTTCATATTCCATTTCTTACTTTTCTTCCTTTCAATAAGGTACGTTTGCAAGTACTGATCTTTCAGATCTAGCCCTCCCATTGATTTAGTGTAATGAAGAACGCACGTGGGGTTTTTAATTCCTTCTTTTCTCTTTGTAATTACTGTTTTGAAATCATCTTTATGGTAGGTGTTTATCATAGAAACAGCTTTTTTATCCATCCATTTCAAAACTGAAACGGGGCCCGAGTGTTGGGCGATGTACTCTCCTCACTTGAGAAGAATTTCATCCTCAATATCTGACTCGGACAATGTAACACAATTCGAGGCAACCATATTAAAATTAGTCAATGAAAAAAATACGATAATTTATTATAAATTTTACATTCAAACTTGTAGCGGCAATTTTTTTCAGGTAATGAAATAATACATACCACTATTTCTGACAGTCGCAATAATTTAATATTATACGTAGTACATAGAAGACGATGTATTGTCAATTAATTGTTTCTATAAAAACACCCACCAACCATACTCTCTGACCATACTTACTTATACTCTCTGACACCCACAAAGAAATAGAAATACTTTAATCGATATTAAAACATTTGTATTGAAAACCACTCAAAAACAAACCGAAAACGCGCCATAACACACTGTCAGCGTCTGTGCACCGCACCGCCAAGCGACCAACGTCTGTACACGGCACACCGCAAATGAGAGGAAAAACAGGTAAAGATCCCTTCCGTCCTGAGACGGCTTACCGCGAATGGAAAGGAAAATCCAAGCCGTCCAGGTACGGCACCCCGCGTTAAGAAGAGAAAGGAAATTGCCGTCTTCAGACGGCATACCACGCTGAAGGGTTAAACAAAGGATCAAAGAATACATACAAGCTCTCACAAAAAAACACACATTCACACTTTGCCAACCATCTATTAGAACAAGGACACTCGTTTAATGCAGATGTCACTCGTTTAACTGATGTCAAAATTTTAGAAATTGAAAACAGATACACACATAGACTTAAACTAGAAGCAATACACATTAATAATTTATTAAACAATCCCCAACACTATTTTGAATGAACAGATTCCTTCTCTCTCCCCTCTCCTGAAACTGGCCGCTTCCAAAGCACATTAACCCCTCTTCCTGCCTCTTTTCCGCCACCCAGCTGGGCCTTTCCCGTAATAGCCATTTCCTGGAAAAACCCTGCGTTCTCCCCTCCCTCCATTGATTGTTGCCTTCGCCTTTCACTGTCTTGTCTGGACTGAGGACCAGGGTCGCCTCTAATGGGTACGTCAGTTGCTCACCTAAATTTATTAATTCATTTATTTATTTATTTAGTTACATATTTATTCATTTCCTATTTTTTACCTCTCTTCAGAACGTACATTTGTTATTCAAAATTATGTTTCCATTTTCACATTTTATTATAATTTTCCAGTTTTCTTTCACTCGAATGTGTTTCATAATATTATTTGCAATAGATTCCATTTATTTAATTTAATTTTCATTTGTCATTTTAAAAATTATATGTCAATTTCACATTTTATAGTTTTCTTTAAAATTTAATTCAAATTTTTAATTTTTTAATTTTTGTAACTTAGATATATTATCATTATTACTGTTATTATTTTTGTAGCACTGAAGATGGCCGCAATGCAGCCGAAAAAGCTTTATGCCACAATAAAGAATTACGATGGAGAGCCAATACCTCGTATAGATTTCAATAACAATAATAATAATAAGAAGAAGAAGAAGAACAATAATGATAAAACACAACACAATTACCAACAAAAAGCACTAAATTAATGATTTGTAAATGGGTCATTACCTAAAAAACTAGTAAAATATCTTCAAATTTGATTTTACTTTGCAACTTACCTTATATTTCTAATGAGTACTTCCCATCCCTAAAAGTTTGATATGATAAACCCTAATTATAACGGCATTAATAAGGCCAAAGTAAATAATTACGATATTTTTTCAAAACTCATTTTCTCAAATACTCCATCTCGGATTTTCTTCTTTTTATCGTCAAATTGAAGCGGAGACATTGAAGTTTATAGTAGTTAAAGAATCTCTATGGTAAATTTGAATTTACCAATATTATTACCAGTTAAAGTTACATTTTCATTTACGCTTTTTATGGACTCAGGAGAACTAAACACCTATCATTTGTGAATCTTGCTTTCATTATTTAGTGATTAATTTTCGTACATTTTAAATGTATCTGAAGCCTATTTTGGAAGGCAGAAACTTCTACTTATACCGGGTGACACACCAATTGTGAGCAACACTCATATCTTATTACTGGTTCACAACATCGAAAAGCAGTTTTCGGTCATCAGTGCGGAATAATTGGACATGTAATGCGCTTTATAGATATTGTTTGTAATATTTTTAGTTAAGTGCAGTTATAGTAGCCGACTTATCAGAGAACTACGCATTCACAATTCAAGGCAGTGTACAAAAATTACATGGGAACAATGCTCAAGCTATTCAATCTCTTTTCGGCCAAGCGAAGAACCCAGTGTTTCAATCAGTTTTGTCATAATACAGGGTTACCAGACATTTTTTCCCCAGCGGAGGACATTTTCCCAAAGAAAGGAGGACATTTTACATTTTTATAGTCCACGATGTATAGACAATATACTCGACAATTCCAAACCATTAATACTCTTTAAAAATAATACTAATATTATATAAATATGTAGGTGTAAATATAATATTAATTATGTTATAATTATGACCATCTGTTAAATGTATTGGATTATAATATCTATTGATAATAATCAATTTCAAATAAAATGTTTTATTAATAGGCACTACATTTGACAGATTTGAAATTGATTGTTTGTAATCAATATATATATATATATATATATATATATATATATATATATATATATATTACTCCAATAATATTAATTAAATTAATATTAGTAAAGATACCAACTTTATTGTTACATTATACAAGTAACATTTTTATTGATTTTTATTGCTCGAATAATATTTATGATTTGATGAAATTTTTTTCAACAAATCTGGTTTAGAAATTATATATTTATAGAACTGCAAGCAATTTAAATGCTTCAAATTATATTTCACAGTTATGATTCCTTCTACTGACTCAACAAGCAGTCTATTTCTCTCATCAGTCCTCTGTGAATTAATTAAAGAAAACACTCTTTCAACACTGCAATTTGAACCGGAAAATTGCGAAATAAAATCGGCAAATCTTTAAAAGTTCAGAAAAACTGTCTAATGTTTGTGTGTTCTCAAAGAAATTCACCCATTGCGCATTCACCAACTTCTCAAAATATTTATTTTGTCCACAAAGAAATGCTTTCAAGCACTGATACTGGTCAAAGAATTTACAGTCATCAATGGTGATACCTCTCTCCTGTAAGTAATGTAGACTAGGTAAAATTATTTCATAGTTCAGGTCATTGACTTTCTTCTTCTTAACAATGTAGATATTCAAGATATGACGTCCCTTTTATGAATTAAATTACTTTATAATTTTGCCAGTATTATTTTCAACTCTACAAGAAAAAAAGGAGGACATTTCATATAAATTTAAAAAAGGAGGGAGGACAGGCGGACAGTTTTAAAAAAGGAGGACATGTCCTCCAAAAAGAGGACAGATGGCAACCCTGCATAATATCAAACAATTTAAATCCTAACACGGCAGCGTGTATTATTTCCAAATACTGCTAATTATTCTTGAAAATTAAAATTTGAAACCAGAGAAAAAAAGAGGAAGTAAAGATCGCATACGGTCCCTGGCTCGATTGTTAGGGTATTGCTCAGGCATTCTCCTCGTGTTGATCGGAGAAACTACGGAAAACCAACGATCATAGCAGAGATTTTATTCAGGTTTGAAATTTTAGTTTTCAATAAGCGAATTTAACTGCTGCACATCAACTTTCAGAGTCCGACAACTATTGATTCTCACGTCAAACTTACAAGTCCCACTCCCCTAATATTAAACTCGCGAGCGATCTGTACCACTCGACTACCTCTATCAGAATGTCATTTACTCCTCCGTTTTTAGCCCTCAACGCCTCGGTATCCATCCTTCATTCTTATATTTTTAAACAAAACGACAAACTTGGACAGTCTATTCTTAGCCAATCCATCCATTTCTTACCAAATCAAGTAGCCACGCCCTCGATAGTCATTCCTTTCTAGACCAATCCCAAATTATCTTATATGTCTTTCTAGCCAGCGCCCCCACCTATTCAAGGCCTGAATGCAGTTTATTGACCTTGCCAACCATTACGCCGGCGTTGCTAAGGCTGTATATTGCCATTTGCAGACCCTTTAACCCAACCCATTTACAGCAAATGTTACTGTCAAAATATATAATATATTGGTATATTACAGTATAAGCAGTAAAGCGTTTAGTCCTTCTGCTGCACGTATTAGATTGCAGTGATCGCAATCTCACGCCACTCAACTTCACTTCCGAATTCACAGCATGATTAATTTGTGCTCGAAACGTTCTAATTATTCAACTTTGATAACTTTCGTGCCCTATTTCGGACACAGTCTCCCGGAATGCATTAGAACTATTCCGACGTATTCTAGCTAACACAGCATCTACTGTGAAAACTCCTAAGTAACTGTAGATGTCGAGAGAGTAGCTGGATGAATAATAACCAAGTGCAAAGTGGCAAGAGACAAGAGAGCTTTTCTCTGGCTGTCGGCGGTATTTATGAGCTCTTCTCCTCAAATATAGGGGAGAGTTCCTTCCCCTCCCACCCCTAGCGGACAGCTGCGCGCGTCGCAACCCCTTCGCGCGGCCGGCCGGAGGTTTTCACGGGCTGCCGCCAGGTCGCGCTCCCGTGACTATCGCCGTGCTTGCTTACATACCGTTCCCTGGCGTCGCGTACGTTGCGTGGGCGTGCGTGGTACTTTGAATTTCTATCAAATGTGTATATATATATATATATATATATATATATATATATATATATATATATATATATAACTGTAAAACTATTAACTAATATAACTATTATATATATATGTAGAGAGAGAGGGAGAGTGTTTATATGTATATAAGAGCAAAACTCCAACGCCGTTGAATCGATCTGCATGAAAGTTGGCACTTCTACATTTTTTTTTCTCCGAGAAAGTTTATGTGTTGTTAATTCTGTTGTAACTCCACTACATGGCGCTACTAGATATCCACGCTACCAGATATTCACTAGATATCCACTACATATTCACTTCAAATGCAACCTGCAACACACTCGGCAGCCTTTTGAATCTATATCGTTAAATAACTCCTAAACGAGACGTTATAGGGTATTAAAAAACTAAAATTTGCGGCCGAAGGCCAAAAAGAAACGTTTCTCACACCGTAATCTACAGAATAAACTCTTTCTGAACATTTTATTACATTTTTCCTGGTACGGTGCTTCCCGATATTACCTCACCTACTCAGAGACGTGCAGAATCTGCAAGTAAATGTGAGTGAGGAGGACAGAGCGGCAGAGGCAGGCAGGGACACGGTGAGGGACGGTGGGAGAGACAGTGAGAAACGGCGAGCCATCTAAAGCTAGCAGCGCCCAGAAACCAATCTCAACCAAAACATATCCAAAATTTTAGGCTGATTTTAGGCTAATTAAATGCTCTATTCCCGAATTTTAGGCTCCTCTGTATTTCCGAAAATCGTGGGCGCTGCTGGCTTTAGACTAAAGCTAGCAGCGCCCACCCAGAATCAATCTCAAAATCAATTGCAAAATACGAAACCCTTCTCAAAATTTAAGAATAATTTTAGGCTCTTGGAAAAAAATTATCCCCTCCTTCAAATTTCAGATTTTTCTAAAGATTAGTCTAAAGCTAGCAGCGCCCACGATTTTCGGAAATACAGAGGAGCCTAAAATTCGGGAATAAAGCATTTAATTAGCCTAAAATTTTGGATATGGTTTGGTTGAGATTGGTTTCTGGGCGCTGCTAGCTGTAGATGGCTGAAACGGCGATGGGAGGGGAAAGAGGGAGATGAAGGGCATAACAACGTCTGCCGGCTTTTCCTTGTATTCTATAGATACATTGTAAGTTACATATATACATTTTTAAACAAATTAACACATTTCGTTTACAACTTCCCATGGGAATGGAAGGGTAGGGAAGAGGGTGGAATTTAATATGCGAAAGTTCTCGCACGGGTACGTTCGTAAACTATATAATTTTATTCACTGCTAAAATACGCATCGACAATCGGTGGTGCATCTATGTAGAACGTGAATTCACTAAATTCAGTGGTAGAACGCTTAGACAATATGCAATTTTAATCTGTCAGCAATATTGTTAATCATGAAATAACTTTCTAGTTTTGAAATAAAAGACCAAGGTTGCTCCTTAATATCCCCATGGAATTTTAGATGACTTGGTAAAACTAACGCGGACGCCGTAGTTATTATATTTCCCTGCGTACGTGTTATTACTTCATTTTCCAACTGGTTTATTTTGCCTTTAATATCTGCTATCTGTTTCTCGGATTCCGATTCTTGCAAAATTTTAATATTTCTTAGCCCCTCTTGTATCTGTTGTTCTAATTTATTATCCGTAACAACCATTTTTAGCTCAATATTCTCTATTTTATCGCCATGTTGCTGCGATATTTCATTTAAATGTTCTATACGCGATTCGACGTTCGTCATTTTTTTACATTGTTGGTCTTGTGAATGCCCTAATGTTGTAACATTTTCCTGTAAAATTACAACTTCAGAATTGATTTTATTAAAACATTCTTTTTGTTCTTTCTGTATCTGATTTACTTGGCAGTTAAAAGATTCCAATTTTGAATAAATATTGCTAAATTCACTTGATGTATCGGCCCGTAACTGCGATATTTCCTCACATATTACTTCACGAAAATTCTTAAATTCTTGTGCCTGATTATTCATTTCTATCTTTATATTCTCTAGTTTAGCATTACTATTTTCAAATTTAGCATTCATATCTACCTTCATTTCAGCTAACATTTTAATTATTATTAAATTACTAGATTCCGTATTGTTTAATGGTGCCGCCGCTACTTCCTTTTCTTTCTGTTCTACCTCAACTAATTCTCGCGAAATGTCTCCTTCGGGATTCGTATCGTTAGCCGCCATGTTATCTACTTCGACATTTTCAGAACGGGCTTTCTTACTTCTAGTCTCCATCTTGAAATTCTAATGCAAATTAAAATTTTCTCTATCAAATTCTTTTTAAATAACTTCAATGAAATGGTTTTGGCTTTTCTTATAATTACAAGTTGATTTCATATGTTAATCCTTAAATTTCAGATTCCTTTAAATCAATTTGTTATAATTTATAAAAGCTCATATTAAACGTGCCTCAATAAATTATAACAAAATATGCCCCAGTTGGCGCGCCATTCTGAAATGTACCAACAACATCTCGTCAAAGACTCTTACGAGATCGTTGGCATCATTAATCTAAGATGGTTATAATCGTGACCCGTTCCGAATTTATATTAAAATTTTGGGCGCCAGGAACAGGTTACGCTAATTTAAAAAAAAATCAATGCTTCCACAGCTAATTTCAACAAATGTATAAATGTCCGGCTAGCTGGGTCAATGGGTCCCGTTATGGATAATCGCTATCGCCTAGATAGCCGATTACTTGATCCGCCAACTGTACAGTATGGTGAGGAATCTGAAAGGGAATAATTATCTATTTCTATTTAACAATTTTGATTGACTAAATGAAAATATTTTCATTTCCAAAAGAAAAAATTCAACAATTTATTTAACACTATTAACAGTTGTTTTTGTCCTTAGGTCATGACCTCGTTTTAAAATATATCTTTTGTACTGCAGTACTTATCTAATATCTTGGTCGCCAACGCCCCGCAGTCTCTTCTCACTTGAATGCAGGCGATCCCAAGTCCCGCTTCTTTCTTCTAATCTTGCGACGCTGCCGACGCATCCAGCCCTCACTGCCTAGAATATCTACCGGTTCTTACTTGATATTCAGAGTTCCTAGTCTTCCCCAACTAGTGGCAAAATACTAAAGTTCAACACCGGAAAAGAAACTTTCAAAGTCCTAATCGAACTTCCCATTGCACATCAACTTCCAGAGTCCAAAACCATTGAGTCTCACGTCAAACTTACAAGACCTACTTCACTAATGTTAATCTCTCGCGAGCGATCTTTACTACTCGACGACTCGATGTCCAGTTCTCCCTGTTCTTCCGCCCTCAACGCTTCGGTATCCGTCCTTCGTTTCTCTTTTCTAAAACAAAACGACAAAATTTGACAGTCTATTCTCCCTTAGCCAATCCATCCCCCTCTTATCAAACCAAGTAGCCACGCCCTCGACAGTCATTCCTTTTCAGACCAATCACACATTATTTTATCTATCTAGCCAACGCACTTATTCAAGGCCTGAATGCAGTTTGTTGACCCTGCCAACCATTGCGCCGGCGTTGCTAAGGCTGTATATCGCCATTTGCATACCCTTTTGTCCAACCCATTTACAGCCAATGTTATTAACAAAATATTATAATATTTTGGTATATCACAATACGGAATTCAATGGCAGAGAGCTGTTTTCTTTTAAACGTTTGAATTAATAGTTATTTATGTGTCAAGGGCGTTAAGTGGATGCTTTTACCCCGAGGACGACTTCCAAACCTTCTGGCGGAGGGTTTGGAAGTCGCCTGAAGGGCAAAAACATTAGTAACGCCCGTGGTGCATACAAAACTTTATGGTTTACTAATTCGTTGCTGAATAAAACGAGAATTCGAAACACTTTATTATATATTCCTTGCGTCTAAAGTGAAAAGGCGCGTTGTAATAGTCATTTGTCAATATGACGTCAGATAAACAAAACCTAGTTTAAATCTAATTACTATTGCATAATCGTTATTGGAGTGATTTGTTCGTACAAAATGGAAGAATATTGTGAAGTTCCTGCGGAAATTCTCGCAAAAGCTAACAAAAAAACAGACAGTGGTTTCCATTAAAATACTAAGAAATATTACATGAAACAGTTTATGGTGTATTTGAGATTTACCAATGTGAATAACAGTGTAAATTGCGCTGATGAAATAGTAGTTTTAGGTTATTAGCGTCTATTGTCGAACTTTATTTCGAATATGTCATAACACCAAAAAATTACATTTCGACGATATTAGTCGATATGTCTTATTCCTGCTACTCAAGAAGAATATAATTAGATATAAATTATAAAGTAAAATAATAAATTATATTAATTAAATTAACTAATTTAAATCGATTTTAATTTAATTTAAATTAATTTTAATTTAATTTAAATTAATTTTAATTTAATTTAAATTAATTTTAATTTAATTTAAATACGTTTTAATTTAATTTAAATACGTTTTAATTTAATTTAAATACGTTTTAATTTAATTAATTAAATAATTACTTATAAATTAAAATTATAAATATTAAATTATAAATTCACGGGAACATTCCAAAATTGCAATTTTCATATCATTTAAGCAAAATTGGGTTATAACGAATTATTTTACTTATTTGAGCATTACGCCATTTATTTATTGTACTTGCTTGCATCTTAACTGAAAAAAAAATCGAATTCATACCTATGTTCTGTGTGTTGTGTTGGTATTGGAGCTGGTCACGTATTATTCAAAAGGCTCTAAGGCATAAAGAATCAGAAAGGCCCGCAAGGGTATTAAGTATACCGTTACTCGTTTTGTTTTAGGTCCGTAAACCACGCGTAAACACACAGCAATGAACTAGTAAACCATAAAATAATGTACGTATTTTCGCACTTCTTTTGTTCAAATTTTTTTGAAATGGTATCTGAAGTGTAAGACAGAAATTGTCACATTATATTATAGCGCACCAGGAAAGTCGCTCTGCACTGGTACCTTGCTGGTGAGCGTGCAACAGAAATTTATGTTGGTAGCACGCGCTGCCGCTTGAAAAGGTAAACTGGGTACTCACCACTGTCATAATAGATTGTACAGTAGATGAATAATAGATGAATAACAGTGATCTGGTTGTTACCGACAAATGCAATTTTTAGAGACCCTGATTCGGCTTGGTGCGGAGAGACCTTCCTGGCGCACTGTATTACATAGCCATTAACAATATTGTGAGAAAGTATGTGTCATAGCACTACTAGTTTCTATATGTGCAACCTACAGTTGTAGAGATCTCTAAACCAAAATTTTTTTATGATTTATGGGATTCGTAGAAATATGACTAAATGAAAATGTTTCAGTGTTAACCACATGCTTCGAAGAAAGTGTGTTCAACGTATTCTCTAACCCCAGAAAACTCGTTTTCAAAATACTCCATTCTTTCAAGATATGGTTTATGAGCGAACTTGAATATTAATTAATAATAGTGCCGGCGAGGTTGATACCTTGTAGTAGATTGAGAAAAAAGATGTTATTCAATTCAATTTCACATTTTCATTATCGCGCATATTTTCATAGTAGCTCAGATGAGCGCTACGCCATCGAAAAGTTCTTTAGCATTAAATATATAGATACCTAGACATCTTTTTACTCAATTGAATTTTAAAACCAACCCATTTTCAGAAACTGAATATTTAACTTACTTTTCTGTTGATGTGGGCAGCGGCATTGGCAGAAACTGTGGCTGCAACTGGTTCCGAGCTTCACAACTTCATGCCCTACAGGCTGCAGTTTGGATAGGATTATGAAGACGGTTGCAACAGACAATGCTAATTTGAAACACGGAAAGACCAATCACAGTTGGGAAGTTGGGTTGGTGCACTGGAGCAGAGGAGGGCCTCTCTCCCAAGTGGATGATGGATCACTATTCTTCTATATGGTGGATCTTGGGATTCGATTGCTGATGGGCTCAGTTGGAATGCTAATGGTCACTCAGGGCCCAGTTCTCCCATCAGCCATCACAATGGCAAATTTACTAGTCCAAGAACCTCTTCATTGCTTGAAGGTACATCCTTTACAACTATTTCAAAAAATGCACATAAATTATAGTATTCATAATTAAGAAATTGATATTTACTTATTTTATTTCATCTGTAAATTGAAGACATGCGCAATGTTTTGCTGTTTGCTGTCTGGCAAGTCCACGTCGAGCGCTATCGCAACAGATGTCATTTAGCCCAATTTTGCCATTAGGGGTCGTCCATAAATTACGTAATGCAAATTTCCAGTATTTTCAATACCCCTCTCCCCCTTGTAACGCACTTCCCTATCGATGTAACGCAGCGTAACTCTCTCAGACCCCTCCCTCCCCCCTTAGCGTCACGTAATTTATGGATGACCCCTTACTCCCTCAAAGTCCAATATTTTCATACACCAACGTTATTTGATACTAGTAGTGGAGGGGGGATGTAGTAGGGAATGTGATGATGGTATTGCGGGGTGTTGATAGTAGGTGTAGTAGTAGTGGTACAGAGGGGTTGTAGAGATGGTGATGGTGGTAGTAGAGGAGGTCGTGGTAGTGATAATGGGGGTATAGTAGGTCTGATGGAGTGGTAGTGGTAGTAGTAGCAGTAGAAGTGTTGAATAACATTAATAAAACGTCCATTTTATCATTTAACATAAATAAAAATATTATTTACATAATATAATTTCTGTATTCTTTATTTTTTATGAATAATTCAACATTAAATTTATCATCAATATCATAGTACAATCATTACAAAACACAATGAACATTAATATTAGTCATAATTTTGAATACGATAAAATTGAAATGAAATCATATATTACACTGTAATACATAGAACGTGTATACCTGAACAATTTAATACATCTTACAAGCAAATATACTGAACTAATATATCAATAAAATCCAACTTCGATAAATCGGAATTTAAAATAGTCATGATTTCCACTCTAGGACGTAGTATTTAAGTGTATTGTCAATAAAAAATGTTTTTCTGCTTTGTTTTCTTAGATGGTGAGTGATGCGTCAAAAGCAGAACCACTTTGTGCTCCTGCTGCAGGTATCTCGTATACCGCACGTGTTGGCTTATCTCTAGCTACTATGGGTGTCCTGTTGTCTCTGGACACTGAGCACTTGCCTAGCCCTGACAGTGACTCGGCCAAGGTGTGCTCTAAGATTCTTAAGCAGTGTTTCGAATGGTGGAAGACAGTTTGTCGTGAGCTTGACCTTTGTGATTCTCGATTGCAAGAAGTATCATTTGTACAATGGTTAACAAAACGCATTTATAAATTATTGGAATATTTTCAGTGTAAATAAGAAAAAGTGAATCACCCTTTTGGTTGTGACAATGTAAAGTTGCAGTTTCGTGTACATGACTTGTTAAAAAAAGATCTTGTTTTTGTTGAATTATTCGTCTTTTCTCATTTAAAAAAACTTAGAACCAGATGTTTACCCTTCGACTATCGTCGAGGGGAACGACCACCCTAATGCAAGGTTTCTATTTTTTTTAATATTTTATTTTTCGTTTACAATTTCTATGCCCTGTATAATTGTTTTTAGTGAATTACTTGTAATATCGTTGTAGAGTCGATGCGTTGTTTAGTGGACTGTATGGTAATTAAGTGCATTTCGCCCACAAATCTCTGGGAGCTGTAACGAGGACCACTGGTGATAATACTTACAGAACAGGTCATCAGTTCCGTGATTTCTGAAAGTAACTTCAGGTGCTGTCTTTCTCACAATTAAATTGAAGAAGTGCAATTAAACACATGTATTACAAAAGAATAATATACAAATGGTTACATCACACCTTGCAAGGGTTAGCTTGCTAATTAAACTTGTTAAGGACTTGTTAACAACAACAAACATAGTGAATTATCTGTGCGGTGTCATGATGAAGACTGAGCGAGCACGTGGACCCGCAGTGATGGCATCAGAGTTCCGAACGTATTGAAACTTGTATCATGCGGTTGGAGAGGTGGAAGGCAGCGTGCAGTATGACGTATCCGTTGCGTTGTTGCAAAGCGAGTTTCAAGCACATGTTATAGTTATTGTTGCACTGCATAACATGATTGGCTGCAGTATGACGAAACTCTGCAGCTAAAAGTATTGGCAGAGAAAGTGCACATTACGTATTGAAAGTACAGTTTATGATTGCACATGCTGATTCACTTGAGTGATAGTTCCGTTTAATATAAGGAATGAGATTGAGTCCTTATGAGATGGACTGCGCAATGAAATTGTACTGAGAGTTATGCACACGTGTTGCGATATGCGTAACGTGCGAAGACGAGCAGATAAACAGTTCAGAGAGTCAATATTGATAGTACAGTTTGAAGTGATTATTAACACTTTAAACAGCACAGTGCATAATGATTGTCATAAGACAATGAATAGTTATAAGAAACTGTAGAAATTAACATACGCTTGTAAGATTACGTCGCGTATGGAGACGGCACTCACTGGCGTGCGCATGGGGTGGCCTCGAGCGTCCGACTAACTTGTGGCTCGTCCGTTGCCTGTCGCGTATGGCGAGATTCGCGGCAATTTTAAGAACCAGTCAGAACTCGCTTTCCATTGCAACAAGTATTAAGTCCTGAATTATTAATTGAAATAGATTATGTAAAAGTGTTAGTTATTAAACATTAGGAGTTATAATATGTTATATTGTTGAGTTAGTAATGCGTACAAGGCTACGTACAAATGATTACAACAATTCCTCGAATGGAGGCAACGTAGGCGGTGGCTTCTGTGAACGTCTAGGCATTGTGTGTAGCAGTTGATGTTCCGAGAATCGTAAGGCTTTGAGAAATGTACATTCGTAACTGAATGTGGTTAAATAAAATATTTATAAAATGAGAATTTGTACAGTAACTTAATGAGTTGAGCACTAATTAAATAGATGTAAAAGCTTGCTTGCGTCAACAATCGTTTTGAAAACTAGCTGAACCCGTGCGATTACATCGCACTGAAGGGAAACCTGTAGGACGTTAAAACAGAACATATGAAATGTTGAAACTCCAAAAATTTAGTTTCATTTCATTTGTTGTACGCCACGTGGGCCACGTGGGTAATACCGCGTGCAAAGGCTTCTTGCCAGCTGGCGTATGCTAGACGAATTACATAAATCCGTAGATATCACATAAAAGATATATAAGAACATACACAAAATTTTACATTGAACACTTACAACACAATTGATAAATAGTCGCACACATGTTTGTCTTAACGGAACGCACAACAGATTTCCGCTTCCCGCCGCTTCGATTCACATGCGACAACCACGTAAGTTCTCCTGTGGCGGATGGTGTGCGCATAACCGCCATCTTGACAGGCAGCGCGCGGAGGGCACGCTAACTATCCCAGCCGCAAAGGTCAAACAACAAAAGTTTCCTAGCATTTTATTAATAACGAAAAGCTTCGTGATTTGCAATATTTAGTGACCTCCATTCCTGATTTTTTTTATCTTTTTTTTTTGGTACCTCATTTGTTAAAATCCGTTCACTATGAGCCGAGTAGGAGGGACAACAAATTCACGGTTTTAACGAAAATAATATATATATATATATATATATATATATATATATATATATATGATACCCATTGTCGGTGTCTGGCTCGGTTGCTAGGCTGTGAAAGTCCAACTTTTATTCCTTTCATTGATTCTTAACCCTGGAGAGGTGGCGGTTGTCGGAGTCACGTTAGAGGTGGCGCGGGGTCCCATACGGTTATGTCTTTATAAAATTATATTTAGTAAGAAATAAGTGCGAAATTAGTTATTTTAATAATAATCAATCATTTATAAGGTCATATTAACTTAATGCACTCATAAACAAACATGCAAATGAGGAATTAAAACAAAAGGGCAAAATTACAATTATCGTTCATTTTATGTAGTGACTCCATTTTCATTTTCCTGAATATTTCAACGACAAAGGTATCAGAAAGTTCAGTTGATTTCATTTTTTAACATTGTCTCTCATAAAAACAATTTATTGAAAATGCTTCAAAAGCCAATCAACATAACTTAGAAAAGGTACGAAATTTACCATGTTTGTATTGGTTTCACAAATGTTCACAAATGTATTACAAATAAAATTTTGAAAATCTTTCAGACAAAAGCTAAAGAATGTGGTGAAAGGTATGTGAAATGTAAAGCTTCTGACTCGCAAAATTAGGCAACTGTAGCTAAGCAAATATACGTAGGGTCACAAGAGACCCAGCGCCACCTCTCTCGGGTTAAATTCACGATGTATTTTAAATGCAATTGTGGGTTATATCTTGAATATCGTTTTTATTCTTCGACTAGCGATTCATTTTAGTCTCCCCGTCCGTTTGTTCCCGTCGCTGAGGTTTGTGATCACGCCGACGAAGTGAGCGCATGTACCGTCAAGTGTCGAAAGCGAAAGTTACTTGTTAAGGCCTTTTTACACTGTACAGTTTTCGTGCAGATTCTCATACTGAAACTTCACGACCCCAGATTAGAAATACAAAAGCCAAAAGTCGCCTTTGTGCGGTCTGCACGTTTTTGCGAGTTTTCTGTGCGAGTTGCCCCAAGACGCCGTCGGGGACGCCTGCACGCAAACAAATTGCCGAATTCGGCCGTCGGAGTACATTCACGACATTCGTGTTAGTGCGTTCTAAGCTACTTATAGACTAGCACAGACTTTCCCGTATTAGTTTTCATTTTCCTTGGGGCTGGAATAGCTATTCAGAATAGTCACATACTCTTGTCAACTGCCATCTATCGCCGCCCAAAGTACATTTTTTGACATTTTATTTTTTCGGTTTCCTAAATGTAGAACGGAAATATTAATTTTAGAATATTAAAGAACACTAAAACCTTGTCCTAAATGTCAATTTTCTTTTAAACATTGTTTAAAGAAATTTTAGCCGTTTTTAAGAAAATGACGTTTTAGCGCCACTAAAGCTGTGAAATTTAGAGCTCTTTTTCACAGAAAATATTTGAGTTTTCCAAAAATTTCATTTAAAGTCATTTGAAGCACTTATACTCACAAATATAATAATATTTACAAATTGCAGGTAATGTTAAGGTACAAATGGCAGGTAATTAAAGATGTGAGAAATCTTTTAAAAAAATTACATTTGTGTATTTGTTCAAAAACAAAAAATTAACTCAAATTGAACTTTGTCATATTAAAGAGTGCAATTAGCACTATCCGTTCCAGAACTTTGAAGAACAAATTTGGAGCCATTTGGGAGAGTTTTCGAGAAAATTTACTTGACATTATTTAAAGCACTTGAACTCGTAAATATAATAAAGTAAACAAATCGCCACTATTACCGACGTGAGAGATAAGTCAAAAAAATTACATTTTTGCAATTTTTGAAAAAAAAAATAGCGATATGGAGTTCATGTCACCTCATCGGGTACATCTAGCACTATCCCTACCAAAAGTTTAAAGAAAAAATTTGAAGCCGTTTTTGTGAAAATCTTGCTTTTGTAATTTTAAAAAAATGCACAAATCTCGCGCAATATGTCCAGAAAACAACTAAAATTTTCAAGAAAATAAACCTGACCTTAATGAAAGAACTCATTTTGGAGGGCAAATTTCATTTGGAGGTAAAATCTGTATCTTCAATTTTGTAGTTTTAGGAAGAGGCCGAAAAAATTCAAATTTTTGGAATTTTCGAAAAATCAGTTTACAACCAACATCAGACATGCGCCATTCTCTTAAATGAAATTCAGACTATCCAACAACAAAATTTATTCAAAATTGTTGGCGCTATGTTTTTGCCAAAAATGTGCCAGGGGCTTCATGTAAAGTACTCCCCCCAAAATTAAAATATCGGTTTCAAATTGAAGGGAACACGAGATCAATGAGATCGGTCGGGAAAAATCAATTTTGGGGAAAACTGGCTGAACGGTTTCGTGGCTAGCGTTTTTCACAGACAGGCGTTTTGCTTTCAATTGGTTTTTCGGTATCAAGGACCCACAAAAAGGGATTCTGGGTGCACCAAGTGTTAGGGGATTTCCCCCCTTAATTTAGCAACTGGATTTATCTACTTTCTCGTTATCAGGCATCGATTTTTTCTGCCGAAAATCCGCCGTTTCTTCGCGCAGCATACGTTTCCCTACACAGTGTATATATGTATGTATACGGTAAAGTAAAAGAAACACCAGAAAATTTGGAAAAATATACAGTATCTTGCAATAGAAATTAAACGTAGTGTATCATTCAACATGTAAATCAAACCATTATGTGTAGAATAAAACACATTTTTTCTGTGCATATTTTTTTCTTTTAAGTGCATGTTTTCCTATTTGTTAAAGTACATTTGCATGCATGTTTTCAGGATTTTTAGTTCATATGAATCCACACCTTACGCATTGCCCATCAACTGAGTAACTGAATCCATAGCCAAATTAGTCCATAAACGAAAGAATAAGTTTTCTTAACATAATAAAAATTATTATAATTCTTTCCGCAGTAGCATTACAAAATAATCATTCACTTTTGTTCATTAGAAATTCATTGATTCCTGGCACATTTACACATAAGACTATTAATCATCAACCTGCACACGTGTCGACGGTGTCGTAGCTCTCATTCGCTGGACACCAAAATTGTGGGCATATTTCAGTCCTTTGAATACGAGGTTTCCTGGGACTGGCGTTTTTTTCAATTGCTTCCCTTTTAGGTTCATGTGACGTTCGCCACTTCCCTGCACTTTATAAAATTGGTTTTATACTGCGATTTTTGTAGGAAGAGCTCTCAAGATAACTCAAATCCCATCTTCGCGATGGAATATGTCACGGCATTTCGTATCATTCACAGTCGTTCCGCTAGATTTCGCACGATCGCGACCGTATGAAGCAGTGCTTGCGATCATGCGACTTCTACCGGCAAGACCGAGAAAAGACGCGAAATGCCGTGACATATTCCATCGCGAAGATGGGATTTGAGTTATCTTCAGAGCTCTTCCTACAAAAATCGCAGTATAAACGTAGGTTCAGGTGATGCAAATCAGCCATCCAATCGGGAGGTTGAACGTCACCATAGTGACGTGTAAGCTGCCAATTGGATGTCAGTATCAGCTGATTATTTGTCAAATGAAGCTCTAAATAAATCGAAGCCGCAAATCAAGATCGGAAATAAACAACTGCATTCACGAAATTCACTACAATATAACAAAAGCAGGGGGAAATCGTAATCGCTTGGATACCTGCTCACAAAGAAAATTTTGGTAACGAAATTGCTGATTTAGAAGCCGAAATTGCTGTGACGAATATTAACCAGATCTATCCAACAGAAACAATTAAATTTGAAGATTTCTGGGAAAACATTAATCACAAATTAAACCTTCACTGGAACAGCTTTTGGCGCAGATATAAATCCAGCAACATCCATCAGTCAACGAGCGCATTTTTCTCACCAATCATCAATAAAAAAATTGGCCGCAGGGACCAAACAGTCCTTTCAAAAATAAGATGTGGACATTCCAACTTAAGCCACCTATATCTATTGCAAAAATCATTTCCTCCGACATGTGAACTTTGCATTACCAGACTTGATCTAGATCACATCTTTTAAATATGCCCCAGATACAACTACCAGAGGCAGTCATTTGGATTCAAATACGAAGCCATCCTGCATTCATCAGAAGATCAAGATAAAATAATCAAAGTTTGTAAATCTATCAACATATTTAATGAAATTTAATCCCATTTTTTATATAAATTTTCCTCCCAAGTATGATTAAGACCAGTTAAAGTATATTGTAAAGTTAAACTGTAATACAATGTTTGGCATAAACTCTGTAATCACACCCAATATAATACAATACTTGGATAGTCGCTAATAACCAAGATGTTGATGCGACTATAAATAAATCTATAAAAATAATGGAAGCATACCTAATTTACATTTAAGTACAAATCTAATTCGTGTCTATTGCGCCCATGCGCGTGAATGCATCCTCTATAGTACCGTGTCAAGCGAACCAAATCCTGCGCGATAAAAACGTTATTAAATAACGGAGCTGAGGCTAGTTGACGATTATCTACAGTACCGACAGCGTGTAAGCCACTCTGATAGTTCGATAGGCTGTTGCCACTCATTACTACGCTCATGGCATCACCTACATGACAGATAAATTAAATCTCAAAACATTCACACGTATTGACAGGCAACGGCATGTCTTGACATCATGTTCATAACCTTCGCCACAGGCGAACTTTAACGCCTCTGCGACTTCGTGAGAGTCAGATGAGCGGCAACACTGAACGCTGGGTGTAAGGAAGTAAACAAATTCTCGCAAGCTGATTGCTTCAGAGCAGGTCACATGTTGTACCACAGCACGTGGCGAGAGAACTGTCAGTCTCTTAAACGCTGCCGGTACTATAGTTGACAATCTAATGACAGTGAAACGTCCGTCCGTCTAGCTCAAAATTCCGCATTTTCAGAAATGCTCAAACGCCATTTTTTCATAAATTGCTCCAATTTTTTTCTTCAAACAGATAGTGCTAATTGTACTCATTAATATGATGTAAAGTTCATTATTTTTTTTTTCAAAAATTACAGAAATGTAATTTTTTTGAAAGGTCCATTAATATGCACCTTACTAGCAATTTGTAAATACTATTGTATTTGTAAGTTAAAGTGTTTAAAATGACTTCAAATGAAGTGTTTCGAAAATTCAAAAATTTTGTTAAAAAGAGCTTTAAATTTCGCAGTTTTAGTAGCGCTACAGCGCCGTTTTCTTAAAAATGACTTCAAATTTTTCAAGGAAAATTGCCATTTAAGATGAGGTTTTTGCGTTCTTTAATATTCTAAAACTAATATTTCCGTTCTACCATTGGGAAACCGAAAACTTCGGAAAATGTCGAAAAAAAAAATGTAATTTGGGCGGCGATAGATGGCAGCTGGCACGAGTATGTGGCAATTCCGAATAGCTAGCGTGCAGACATGTCTGGATATAGACTTTCGACTGAACTGTACCACTCTCTTCACCCAAAGATGAAAACTCAAGAGCCATCTCTACGTTTGCATTTTAATTTAATTTTAATTAAAAATGTTAAATATGCAAATATACGCCCTTAAAATGAAAATATGCACCATAAGAATTGGTATATCGGTCCCAAACTACAAGAAATGAATTTCCATTTTTAATGCATATCATTATGTTTTAGGGGGGGGGAAAACATGCAAATATGCAACATCCGCAGCCTAGTAATGAGAGCCAATGGAGTCAATTTTTCTTTTTAAATTTTTTCTGTCAAAGTGTCTGTTGTCGTTTTCTTTTATATAGGCCATTGATCTGACAAACTAATCCAAAAAGGAAAACAAATTGTTTCTGAGGCACTCTTTTATTTCACTTTTTCCTTCTTAGGCACCCAGTTTCCTGTTCTCCCCTACAATGTACAAATAATAAACTAGCATCACCATTGAACAGATGTTTAGGGCATATGCAACACGAGGAAGATTTGGATTAAATAACAGCATCAAATACTCACACTAGATGACAAAAGGAAGCATACAAAATTACACAAAAAATTTTATTACAAGAGTCCAATAGTAAATACAACCAAAATTAAACAATATAACAATAACACAACACCATGTTATACAAATCCTTAACTGTAATTGAAATATTTTGTCATTACTCAAGTTGCTCATCAGGTCATAACTGAAGAGAAACCATAAGTATTAAATTCTTCAACAAAACATACATCCAGTATGCAGTAACTTCTTATATATAAAAAAAAAAAAAATCCCAGTTCAAAACAAATGCATTTAGTTTGTTACACATTCTCTATAAAGGACGATATTACATGTACCAGTCAATTTGCCACAACTGTCTCATGGCACCCCAAAGGGTCTTCTGCAAAGATATTCTTATCAACAAGAATTCACCTGGGTCCTAATGGCAGCCCTAAGTTAAAAACACAAGATGGTTCTGATTTTTTCCGTTTAAGCCTGTAAATTCAACTTTCATTAAAAGATTTTAAAAGTAATTCTCACAAATATTCATTAAATGTTGTGAATAGCATACACAATGTTTCATAGAGTGCATGTCATGGACATAATTACAAATAGTGACACTTTGCAGAAGCAATATAACAGAGGTAGTTGTAAAACACACTCCAAAGAAAGATGACACCTAACGTGATAAAACATCAAGGCACACACAGGTTGCAATATAAAAATGAAAATGTCAAGCCAACAGAAGTGAAATCAAGTCTATGGAATAAAACTGTCATTTAATCCAATTACCTTAATCTTCCATACTTTGGTTCAAACAAACTATCCAGTATGCAGTAAAAAAAGACATCACAACTGTTGGACAAAATACAATTTCACAGGCACATTGTCTGTACTCAAGATTCTTTTTTCCATGGTTATTGTAATTTGCTTATATAAGTAACACATCTTGTAATAATCAATCACCACTTAAAAAAATCATATTCCTCATTTTATACACAACAATACTCTCGAACAAAATACTGATCTATGATTCACTTAAGGTATAAATGGAATACATATGGATTGTTTTATGAATTATTTCACACAAAAGGTGAATTGAAGAGGAATTCGAATGACAAATTAGGAGTACCAAGAACTTAAACAATGCAGTTTGGAACTTGCAATGGCTGACACCTGTATAAAACTGACTTGTTTCTGAGACTGCCACACAACACTGAAGTTAACGGCCTGCCTGACCTGCCTCTCCCATAGGTGGTGCAAGACCTGAAGTGAATGTAACAATTGACATGAGAACCGTTCTTAGGAATGAAGGGAGGCCTGGCTTGTTAGCTGTGCGCTCAAGAAGGAGCCGAAGCTCATAAAACATGTTGCGAGTATATGGGTTGCGGCGTGATGTGTAACGTAAGCCAAGGAACTGATAGTAAATAAAGGGAGTCAGCAACCCACAGCGACCTCTGTAACACACCATAAAAAAAAAAGTATTAAGTTTAAAAGCATTTATTCTGCATGTTAACACAGCTTCTGTGAAAAGCTTCATTATAACTATGGCACTGAGCATCAACAGTTGATTTTCAGTCAGGGGCAAGTGAAGAGCTGTCAGGGACAGCATTCACTTCTCAATACGGTATTACATTAAGGGAGCTTAAAAGGGATGTAACAATAGAATCTCCTTTTGGGTGCATGTGTGAATCAAGTGTTGACTCTCATGTCATGGTAAAGGATATTCAATTGAAAATGCGAAATAAAATATTTGAGATATATATTATTGAAACATGAAGACTTTATTTACACATTTTGATCAATTAGTTTTTATTACACTTATTAAAAAAAACTTAAACCATAGTTCTTATCACATTTGAATAACAGTGTCTGTCTGAGCATGTTTCAATTAACTTTGGCCAGTTTTTTTGAGCAAACACAGCACCTACAACACTTTTTGCAACCTACATCGTGATTGTCATGTGATGAATCTTCGATTTTGTTAGCATAAAAACAAGATCCTTTCTGAATTTTGTTGTATCTAGATCATTCAAATAAAAACCTTAAAAGTGCAATAACTTTTGTATTTTAACAATGAGGAACAACTTATGTACATCATTTTTTGTCTCAGACATTCAATACAAGTGTTCAACACTTTGGGAGTGCATAGATACCACAATCAAAGAAATTTTTTGGTTGTGTCTGTAGCCAGTTGTGCACTAGTTTTCATCTCTTTGTTATTTCTGAAATGCTTGCCTCTCATTGTTTCTTTTAGTGCACCGAACACAAGTCACGAGGGGTTTGGCGAATAAAGTAGATGTACAAGACATTCAAATTTGATATCGTGGATAGTCTAAACTGTTAAACAGGCTATATGCAGTGAGAAGTTGTCATGCTGTAACAATACTGTGGAACACAGAAGTCCTCGTCGTTTGCTCTTGATTGCAGGACAAAGCTGATTTCTCAGCATTTCTGAATAAGACTGACTGATTACTGTCACTAGCTTTACCACATAATGTTCCAAATTTATTCCTTTTGCATCCCAGAAAAGAGTGAACTTGGCTTTCCCAGCAAATTGTTGAGTGCGGAATTTCTTTAGTTCCAGCGATGAGTTGTGGCACCATTCATTGCATGACCTATTCATTTCTGGTTGGTGAATTGTTACCGGCAATTCACCCAGGTTTCATCACTAGTTACAATTTTTTCAGAAATACATCACCTTCGACATGGAAACGTCGAAAAATTTCTTCATGGCCATCAAGGCAACCATCTTTCAATTCTGCAGTCAACTGAAATGGCACCTGTCTTACATACAAATTTTTGAATTGCAGTACATTGTTAACAATAATCTGTGCTGAACTAACCCTAATCTCCAATGGTGTGAATACTTCCTTCACAGCTATATGCCTGTTGTCATTCACTAGCTCTTCCATTAACGCAATGTTCTTGTCCATCACTACGCAGGGAGCCTGCCCTGATAGTGGCACGGGCATCCATCACCGCTTATAAACTTTCTACACCACTCGTACATTTGCTGCAGTGACACACATGACTCATCTGTCATTCTGCAATGTATTTCTATTGGTTTCACAACTTCACTATCCAAAAACCGTATCACAGATCGCTGCTCTATCACGGTGCACATTCATAGCAAAGCAGCCATCTTGTTGCGGATGCTGTTGCTTTCTCCAGCATTGTAGCATCACTTTGCCAACAGCTGGCCACTTTGTGAATCTCAAGGATCACTACAGCCAATTACTGAAATAACCAATAACACTTTTAGAAATTCTGTGGTGTTTTTAAGGTTTTTGTTTGGATCCCCCTCGTTTCTCATTTGTCACCTCCTGATGCAAAAAAGAAGCATCAAGAATAAGTTCAATGGCAAGTTTTCTACACTATTTGAATGATGAAGTGTACATTTTCATTTAATAAGAAAAATCTACGTAAGTTTTCTGCTTGTAATCCACTACAGCAATTATTTTTGCAGTTTCTTTACAAATGAGTCAGTAGTGAATTCTGCTTTGAATTTGTATTCACGAGTACAAACATTTGTCTTTCTACCTTTGCACTACCATGCCTGTATTGCTTTCACAACGGAGGATAGTTTCGCCATAGTTTTCTTGATAGATCATTTCACTTATATTTTCAGAAATAGAAACTTAGAATCATATGATTTGAAGTTTTATTTCTTCTTTAATATAGATTCAATTTATGATGTTTTGAGGAATAATTCTTTTCACCATCTTCAGGATACAAGGAATATAACAGCAAAATTTTAATGAACATTGAACTGAATGAAATTGTTACTGAAGTTTAGAATACAATGAAAAACAGTAGCCTTCGATTTAACACAATATTTGGAGACTCAAAATTTAAAAATAACAAGATAATTAATATATTCCAATAAATATGAATGTCAGGTAGTACAAAAGCATTTTCATCATGGGGGTCACATAAAGAGGATGAAACCAACTTTATGAACCGGCTGGTGTTCATATTTATTTTAATATATTAATTTAATCTAGTAATTTCTGTATATTGTGTTTGTAACTTCTACACATGTATTTTATTCTTTGATTAAAACTAGTTTTGTTTGGACAATTTTCCAATCACTTCTGTAAGTGCTCATTCTACTTCACCAAGTTTAAAGGATAAACAGCCAAATTTTGATTGAAAATGCTTGTAGTGGGCAAAATTTAAACACTACCAAGAATTTTAATTTTTACACATTTTCTGTTCATTTTTATGTATTTTTGAAAAAATAAATACATACAGGGTGGACTAAAATTCCTGTAACGGTCAAACATCTTAGGAAAAATATTTATGAGCAAAAAAATAAAAAAATATGTATTTAATGATTTCCAAATCTATTCAATGATACCAAACATGGACCCCCCCCCCACACACACACACACGGACTCACCATCACCCACTGGTGGGGGGCAACTTTGAAATGTTGAATGGAAACCCCCATTTTTTTTTATTGCAAATTCGGATTCTACACCACAAAATACATAGGTTTTGTCTGAAATATTTTTTCAATTCTTGACAGATGGCACTTTAATTGGAAAAATAAGATTTATCCTGATACCATAAGAAAATTATGGAAACATTCTAATATCAAATGTGAGAAGCAAGAAGACTCAGGGGGATACAACTTGCTTACTTTTTTGGGGAGAATCGAAATCTGCAATAAAAATGGGGATTTCCATTTAAAATTTCAAAGTTGTGCCCAGCCCCACCCCAGGGGTCATGTTTGGTATCAGTGAATAGATTTTTGAAAATTATTAAATATATATTTTTAATTTTTTGCTCGCAAATATTTTTCCTTAGATATTTGACCGTTGCACGACTTTTGGTCCACCTGTACATACTACATACATACATACATACATTCATGCATACATATTTTGCATTTTTTTACAATAAATTCCATTCTCTATTTATAATATACTGACAAAAACTTAAGCATCCACTGGCACATCGCTTTCGTCAATACATACTTTTGCTTCAAGAATGACAAGATTTTGTAAATTTTTAATTAAGAATTGGTTAGAGGGGGTATTTTTTTTGCAACTTGTCTTCTGTCATTTCTTTGTTGTTTTGAAAATGCCATGATTTAAGCAGCACCTGGACTCCGTTTTCAGAGGTTAGATTTTTTGATTCTTTTGGCATAAAAAACCACTTTTAGACCAGCATGTTTCATTGGAAGAATTCTGACGGGAGAGGAAAAATATTCATTTTCTTGTTTTATGGAACATGATCTATGCCAATTCTAGCTTCAGGTAATTTTATAAAAGCTTTTCATGGGTTGCATATCTGTTTGTCTCTGGCACCAACTATCCTAGTACTTCGTTGGTTAAGAACATTTTGGAAAATTCATTAGGTCCTTTATCTCCATAAATACCATATTTACCCAAATATATGGCAACGCCCTTGTTTTGAAGAGGCTTCCTGAAAATGTTTTAAATTTTAACCAATTCTTACTATTTAGTCACTGTAAAATTGCAGATTGTCTATTTGAGTACAAAATTGTCTTGTGGATGAGAATGTTATATCTAAGCTAAAACTATTTTCTTGTTCCTTAAAATCATAATCATGATTCTTCACCTATTCACCTTGACATGTACCCATTTGTTTTTGGTCCTCCTCCCACACTGCCATGTCCTCTGACTTTTAGGCTCTGGAAATTTTGCACGTTAAATTTGCGTTCAGTCTTGCAAATAACTCCACCTAAGAAGTCTCAGCAGATTTTCTTCGTTCCTCGCTCTTATTCGTCACTTCGTATTACTTAACAGTTCTTTTACATTCATCAATCAAATACTTGAAATTCGCTTCGTTTTAATGTTTGTGTGATCGAGTTGTGCCACATACGTCTCAGTTCCTCCGATTCACAGGTAACATGTGAGATGGTGGGAAATTTTTGCTGAAAATTTTTAACATCCTTTTCTGTGATTGGATGTAGAATGTGTACACATTTCTATTAATGTGATTTTTTTTTAATCCCATTTCTTGCAAAATACCAATTCGCACAAGCCGGACATCGAACCGAGTGTCTGTTGATCCCGTAAAGCATATGGTATAACAGAATCTCAGCAACAATTTTTATTCATTTTTATGATGTTTCACTTAATGCTATTCGTTTGAGATCCTCTCTTTACTGTTCTATTCAAAAATATCGGACAGAATTGCCTAGCAAATTTGTGGTGGATGCCAAGAATATAAGGTGAGTCTGTAGTTTTCGACTGAGATATTTGGGAAAAAACCTTGTCTTATATTCAGGTACATACATCAAGTATTTCTTCTTTCATTCTTGTTGCTTGCTTGTTGCTTTCATGCTTGTTGCTTGCTTCTTTCATTTGTTTAAGTGAACAACTTTTAGATATACTCCACCGATGTCCCCCTACGGCAGTTAATCACCATGGTATAAATAATAAAGAAGTGTTTGCTCAGAGTATCTTCTCATGAGCATGAGCATTTGTTCTGAGAATATTCTTCGACCAAAGAGCATTTGCTTGACTTTGTATGAATAAAAATATTCTCTGAGTGATTAATATACCTTTTCTTGACTGGAAACAAGCGTTACAACTAATTTAATGTTTCTCTCTGAAAATCGTAACAAACGCCACAAGTTCTATCCCTTCCCAGCACCACGTTACTTTTAGTTTCTTGTATTCATGAACAAAGTCATTTCTTGATACATTCCTACTTACAACAAAGGTATGATAACCACATTTAAAAGTGAGGCACCTCAATACCAGACTCAAAACAATCTGAGGATATGCTCACGAAAGTAGTAAATTCTCAGTTTTTATTCATGTGGATGTGAGCATATGCTCTAATGAGCCTAGGAAAGTGTGAATATTCTCAAATTTGAGAATTTACTCATTTTTTGAGAATATTCTCAAAACTTTTATTCATACCACTCATTATTATCAGCTTAATCACCCTCACTACTTAGAGACTCACTTCTTGCATATATTTTTGAATAACATCATATATTGTATCCAATGCTCTTTCAGATATATCTCTGCATGTGGTAGATCATTCAAAAATTGGGATATCTTCAGAACTGATTCGCTTTTGGAAGAATCATTTGAGAAATATCGGATGAGAACTCTAGAATAAACTCATTACTTGGAGCTTCAAACGGCTCATATTCTCTGGAAAAAACTCATCACTCAAATCTTTAAACAGCACATTATTGTCATGTGAGACTTCCTGCAACAAGCAGCTAAATTTCAGTCCATTTTCTGCATAACTCATATTTTCGCCACAAATAAATTGGTAACCAAAGCACAGAGAACAATCAATGTAAATGTAACCAAAATGAGCTTAGAATGTATACGAATGAACACAAGCTGGATCCAACAAAGCAAGCCAAATCTTGCACAAGTGTAATGCTTCCGATTCTAAGAACAGATGTGCTCTTGAGAGTCAGCCTAGAATTCATGGACAACCTTACACCTACATCATGGTATTATGCCCCTGCAAAGGAATACCATGTGGCAAGACAGGTCACTAAAGTAGCACACCTAATTCCTTACTATCGAAACAAAAGCTCAAAATTTTCACATTTCTGGACCTACACGTGACAAACAGCACTAAAAATCCATGAGACAAAGGAGTACACTAGTAGTCCCACACTAGTACAAAAAAGTAAATATCTATTACGTTAGAAACATAAAAGTAAGAACTATCAATAAAGAAATAAATCAACAAGGTGATTTTTGAAGACACCAGATAAATCTGTTAAAACAAATTGATCATAAATTAGCAGTACAAAAAAGAGTAATAGAACAGGACAAATAGCTAATGCAAAACTGGTGAGATATGCAAACCTCAATTTCAAATATTGCTCAGGTTGCAACACATTTCACTCACATAGAGATAAAAGCCTTTCCATATTGTAATGTAATATTTGGCACTAAAACATCACCAATACTTACAGGAAAACAAGAACTACGCTCATAGGCATCAGGAATATTTCTGTGAAGGCAACCAGACGCAAAATGTTCCGGGATTGGAACTCCACCATCGAAATCAACAGCCGAGCAGCCCACCACGAGTTCTGGCCCAATGTCTGAGAAAATTGGAGACAATGCCACAAGTGAGAGCAATAACATGAAAAATTGTATACTTAGATTCAAACAAACATTTATTTCACATTAAAAACAAAAATCAACAAGGATTTCTTAATTTATTAATATATATAGTTGAACATTTTTTTTGTCCTGCTTGTTTCTGAAGATTATGTTTTCTATTAGAAAAGACAATTGCCACAATAATGTGAGTTTTTAACAATAAGGGAGTGCAGGTGACTCAAAAATGGCATTTTCGGCAATTTTTTTTATCGTATCTCGAATATATCTGAATTTATCGGTTTGAAATTAAAATCCTTTTGTTATGTTGTCACCAGGTAACTGCTTTTTAATAGTAAAATGTTAAAAAGTTACCATAATATTTTGTAAATTAGATATTATCGTTCTTTGTATTACAATAACAAAAATACGCTCTTCTCCAAAATGGCTCCAAATTTTTTCTTCAAACTTTTTGTTCAAATAATGCCAAATGCACTGTTTAAGACAACACAATTCATTTTGCTTTATTCTTTTGTTTCTTCAAAATTTACGCAAATGTAATTTTTACATTGCTGTATACATATGTATATACAGAGTAATATATGTAGTAAAGGGAAAGTTGTCTAATGCTGTGCAAAAAACAGCGGATTTACAGCAGAAAAAAATTCATTGACAGAACCTGATACCAGAAAAATGGATAAATCCAGTTGTTGAATTAAGAAAGAAAAAAAAGTCTTTTAATATGTGCTGTACCCAGAATCCCTGTTTTGTGGGTCCTTGATACCAAGAAACCAATTGACAGCAAAACATCCATCTGCAAACTCTACTAGGGCCTAAACCATGCGCAGGATTTATTCCAAACTGAAGAAACCCTTGTCCATCTGACTCAAGTCAAAGCTTTGAGATTTTGAAAAGCATTCTTCAAAATTTGGGGGTACTTTACATAAAGCCCCCTGGGCATTTTCAAAATTTTCTCAAAACTGGCTCAAAATTTTTCCTTTAAATTTCTTGTAAAAATTGAGTAAAATACACTAATAAAAGTGGCATAGGTCCGGTTTTTACCGTTAATTCTGAATTTTCGAAAATTGCAAAAATTTTAATTTTTTTTGTTTTCCTACAACAACAAAATAAAAGATGGAGATTTTTCCTTCAATTAAAATTTGTTCTCCATAGTTAGTTCTTTCATTAAGGCCCAGTACATTTTTTTGAAAATTTTAGTAGTTTCCACACAATATTGCATGCAATACGGGCAATTTAAGAAAAATATGAAAACAAGATTTTCAAAAAAATTCCTCCAACTTTTTTCTTTAAAATTTTGATTTAAAGATAATATATGAAACTTCCAAAGCTTTAAAGACTAGAAATAATAATATGTTAAAAGAATGACAGGAAATAGAATTCCAAAACTAATTTTTGAGTTGTTTCCTGTGGGTGGGAAGAAAAGAGGAAGATCTAAAAATAGCTGGTTGAGAGAAATTTATGGACATTTCAAAGAGAAGAATTTAACGGATAAGGATTATGAAGATTCGGATAAGCAGGAAAATAAAATTAAAATTACATATAGTATTATAATTTTGCATAACAGAAAGTTGGTTTCCAACAATGTAAAACTGTGAAATAAATAATAATAATAATGTGAGCATTATTAAACTGTTTCTACCAGAATTAATTTAAGTTTGTGTATTTAATAGGCGCAAACTTCATTATGTTTTATTAAAACCCTTGAGCATTCCAGAAACAAATTATGATTACAAATAATTACTTACATCAAGTAATGTCAGAGAGTAACTTGCTGAATGAAGCACAGCAAACAGAAACCCAGGCAGAAGTACCACTGTTTATGTTAAGTCAATCATTTTTCATTTTCATTTGAGGGGGCAAATTAATTGTCAGCCATTCTCACTTTCACTCCCTTGCTTGCTTTTACAATTACATACAAAATTATTCTTTCACATACATTACATATTTATCTAATATCAAAAAATGCTTCCGACCTCAAAACCCAGAAAACAACAAAAACACACAATAATAAATAATTTTTTTTTTAAGGATACTTGTCACAGGTGAGACATACAAAAATATTAGTGAGAAAAATAGGTAATGACAACTATCTTCAGCCAATAGGAGTGCTAGGAATTCTCGGGACAGAGTCACCCGTGGAATACGTTGGTGAAGTCGCAGTGCACTTGTAGCTGCATTTGACATCAATGCTTTATAATAAGCACTGTAAGGGTGCCTGCAATTAGAACAATCCTTTAGTATATAACTCTCAAAAAATCTAGAAGGGGAACTTATAATGGTCTCAAATAAGAAAGTTTGGTTATTAATATTCATATTGCTTCACAAGGTCAACATGAATCAGCTTCTTTCAGGACTGTAAATAAGCAAGAGGGGGAAAAAAGCCTTACATAATCTCTTACAACACTTGTGCATGAAGTAATAAAGAATTTAAATGAATGTTTAGTGAAAAACACTACATGTTTTAAAAGATACATTGTATGACACAGACCTTTTATCTCAAAAACAAACAAAAAAACACTTGAAAGCAGATTGCATTAAAAACTATAAATGTTAGATAAACATGAATTTATCAGATAAAATGTTTTTTCTCATAAATTTACAGCCAACTACAATAATGTGTAAAAACCATGTCTTCCCTGTACACATTAAAGCAAGATCATAAAGTATCTTTCTAAATTCCCATTTAATGTAATAAGTAGGGAGCGGATTTTGATGTCCTAAAACATCACCAAAAATGATCAATAAATTCCTCTTAAAAAGTTTTAAAAATACCCTAAATGCAAAGAAAAATGACATAAAATATGAGATCAAAACCAGTTTAAATGAAAAACTCGGGCTGTTGGATACGTTACTGATGTAATTGAGGTTTCTTCTATTCATTCAAGTGAACTCAGCTTTCAAACTTATGGTTTGAACTGCTTTTTACCAGAAAATTGCTGTCTTTAGTTATTCTGAAATCAGGTGAACCAACAATAGCACTGATAGGCATCACAGGAACCTTAGATTACATACAACGGCTGACATTACAATTTCTGAGCGAAGAAATTGAGTAGGCTACACAGGAAATTGTGGAGAAGATTTGTTCCATCTCGTAAATATATTTGAAGCAAGAACCATTAAAGTGATATTAAAATCAATGAAATCAGAGAAAAATGCATTAAAAATTATGGGCAAAGGCACAAAATGACTTATTCGTCAAAATCAATGAAAAATGCAACTAATTTTCTTTTGTCGTAATGAAAAATTAATTTCTATCTAAACAGCATTGTTCCAAAGTGAAAAGAAAAAGACATTTCTTTACAATCAGCCCCACTAGTAATAAGTACCTGAAAAGTGAAATTTTAACTCCTCAAACTGCCTTTGTTTAATGTTTGATCACTGTTATCGTTTGTAATGTTCAACTAATTTATCCCTAAATGAAAATATATTTTTTCTAAAATGTGTTTTATGGACAATAGACATATTTTGTATGCTTTATCATTCTTTGCAGAAAATTGTATCTTTTCCTTTTTGAAATTTTTAGTTCATGACATTATATAATTCAGTACCAGTTCATGACATTTAAATGTCTCTCTCTACAACACTACTAACACCAAAAATGAGACCAATTCTAGAATTCTTTCAGGATTGTAAATATAATTATTATATTGGCATTCTTCCATACAAAATTAAAAGTTTGTTAATAACAGTACTTAATGATGATCAACAAAATTCTCTGGCTTTTCCAGGAAATGGCACCCCAGCCCTGATAAGAGTATGGTATTAACTATTATACAGCTATTTCAGGGGAAAAAAAGGAGCAGCATTATGATTGCCTTTTCTCTCTCTCTCTTCTCATATCCCAATGACACCAAATTCCAGTCAAATTAGTAATTTAAATAAAACAATCTTAAAAATACTGTCCATTTTCCATTACCTAAATAATACTACTCAACAGTGACGGAAAAGCATTCTTGGTTTGGAGGAACTAGCTAACAAGACATTGCACTGCAATATACTGCAGTAACTTGTTTGTAGATGATTATAATAAAACAAGGAACAGACTTGAAAATATTTTGAAGACCTAAAAAAAATATTTTTTTTAAAGATAGATATTGCGTAATTTTTAAACTATGCATGAAAGCAATGCACAGCAGGTTATTTAGAATTGAATGCTATTTTTAAGATGAATAAACATTACAATTAAAGAACAAAAGTTTCACAGAATATGTGTTATATAAAGCAAGCTTTACTAGCATTTAAACTCAGATACTTTGATGAACATTTTTCCATGTGAAAGAAACAGTCTGACAATCAGGAACAAAGGCTTTCAAATTTAAAAGAATGAAATTATTACAGTTAAAACATAGTGTCCTACACAATGGAGAATAATTTAAAATGTACATCCCAAGACACTAAGATCATCTTCAGAGAATAAATGGTTGTGCTTCCTACATAGGATTTAAAGTCAAACCTGAAAAATGTCATTATAATCCATACACAAGGATGAATTAAACATAGGACATAAAAACAAGAAGCCATAACAGACCGAATGCTTTATTCCTAAATTGTCAAAGAGCAACCCCTTCTCACTATATGAATAAGAGTTATTTCATTTCTGTACCCAGAATGGTATTTTAACCTCACTTCACAACTTTCAGTTCAGCATTATTCTTTTATTAAATTAATAATCATCAGTAAAATTATATTATTTCTCCAACTAATGAAATATTACAGAATGTGTGGTGTATGACAAAAACTTACACAAAAATGGGCAAAATATATGACAAAGAGAAGAACACAGTACAAAGTCGGGTAGCCCACAGAGCAACATCTACTTTGTGGTCTATTACATGATTTTTCAGCGCTTCCCATCCTCTTGGCGCTGAAAATTGCTGTTGCGAAGTCTGAGCACCACTGTCACCCATTTTGGGGCAGGCTGTATCTCTACACCTGTAACAGTCAATTATAACACAACATTAATTTTTCGCAGAAACTGTACTGCTAGTCATTAACTTAAAAACTTGGGGTTACAAAACAAATATTTTATAAGACATTCCAGAATTAATGGTACTATACCTCAGCGATACTATTTTCCAGAAACCTAACTGGAATAATTATGTTCACAACCGGCCGACAGAATTTCACGACAGACACATACGCAGGTATTTTTAATCAGTCGCAACAACAAAAGGCACACTGAACAGAAATTCCAGGTCCGAGACAATTCCGAAAAACTTTCTCTGAATTACTGTTCCTCATCCGCTGCTTTCCTCCTCAGATCTTGCTCGTGTTCCCTGATGCTCTTTTGGTTACTGATTTTCACTTTTGAAGTACACAGGAGTTTGTGTAGATGGAGCTGACCACGCTCCAAAGATAGGCAATGCCAAATTCAACCAACAGACTTACGGCCTTTCCAATGTAGAATGTTACCGCGGTATTTTCGCTTTAGAAAATTTGCAAACACAATGGAGGATGCCTATTCAACCAAATAAAATTAATGTAATTTGTTTTCAATACCAACCGATCAATGAGTTATTCTGTCTTTTACTTGCGACCTAAATAGTACAAGGCTTTCTCTCATACGTGGCTCACTTCAATACGTGGCAATTTTGTGACATACTTTTTTTGAGAAATCGAAATGCAGTACATTGCAGTTCTAGCTGTTTGCTTAATTTTTCTGGCGTCACTTGCGTTTATGATGCAGTTGGGTTTGAAGCAAATATTACACGCCATATTTTATCAAATTTATTATTATTTTTTGGGTAGTTCTGCAATGTTCGAAGATTTTATATATCGACGGTCAAATAAAACAGGTATGGAAACTTGTTCTTATTTAAACTATAATTTGTACGTTTGTCATTTGAAGCTTGAAAAATGAAGTGAAAACTAAAAACAGTATGAAAGTTTTAAATTACTTCTTGATTAGATGGAAGTAATAATGTTTTAGAATTCAAAGAGATAATTTATAGATGTATACAATCAATAATTTCTTAAAGCATTTGTTATCATGTGTGAAATATTTATACGATGAAATCATAGTATTATTATTAATATTATATTTCACTAGTAATAGTGTAGATTCAATATTTGTTTTGTTTTAAAAGGAAAATGAAAAACCTAATTTATGTTTATTACTCTCTCCTCTCCGAATCACCCTGGCCAGTCATCTAATTTAGAAGAAAACCTCCCTGATCCTGCTATCAAAAGTCCAAGGATATTTGATTTGTGTTTTGTTCAAATCTGATGCATTTGATTTGTATGCACACCTCATACCAAGATTAAGCATTCTAGTTTGAGGATAATCATATTAATTCATAGGGAAGGAACCAAAATTTGGACCAAAAACTGGATGAAAATAATTTTACTTTGATTGATTCATTTGGCATGATATAAATTAGTAGTAGTAGTAGTGTTATTATGATTGTTATTATAAGTAGTAGCAGTAAAATTACATAAAAAGTGGATTTCCTTTTATATTAAACGTTACAATCTGGAAATGTTATTTTTTTTTTATTTTATTATTTTGCTATTAAAAATTATTATATACTGTATAATATCTTAATCTAGCTGTAACAAGTATTGTAGTAGGCTATTGACCTTTTGTAGTAGGATAATTCCTAGGCTAATGACCCCATCTCGGTGAGGTTTTTGTCCGGTTTCCCTGGTCCTTTGAGCAGGTGCTGAGATGACCCCTTGTATTGCTTCTGGACAGTAATGTAACTTCACTCTCTCCACCCAAAACATCTCTTTGACTCGTCATACACAATTGTAATTGTATATGTGACTTAATAAATTATTATTAATAATAATAATAATAATAATAATAACAACAGTGTTCCCTCAAAAATGTACAAAATTCTTGGTAATGTCTTAGGGCACAAAGTTCAGAAATTTATCATCAAGGGATTCTATTTTACGTGTATTTTGTAAAGGGGAGGCAAAACACGAGATGTGTTAACAATACTGGCCTAATTAATGTAAATCATACAATTTTAAAACCTTTAATATGTGAAAACCAAGAGGGATCAGAGTTAGAGGCAGACCACTAAAGTGGTGGCAACAGCAGGAACATTTGGAAGACTAATAATTTATCTAGAATACTATTATACACCAAATTAAGCTATAAAGCCTAATTTCTGTTCAGTTCTTGATGATGATGATGAATGTATGAAAATTCAGTTTTCTTATGTTTTATAAAACTAAGCATTTAATAAACAATTGATATTCTGTCAATACGTTTGATAAATTTCATTTGATCAGTAGTACCAGATATCTTTGAATTCATTGAGTATATCTAGAACATTGGTTTCCAACTGGCGGGCCGCATGTGGCCTGCCAGATCTTTTTGTGTGGCCCACGACTGTTTTGAGAAATTTTATCAAACCAACCAAATACAATACAAATGCACAATTCATCTTATTTTTATTTGATGATATATTAATTTTCTCGTTGTATTAAGTATGTTGAATAAAAGGCGTAACTAATATACATTTGTTTTAGTATAATCTCTGTAGTTAGGGTAAAACTATTTGAAATTACACCACAGCCTGTGGCGTAATTAGATTTTGATATGTGGCCCATAAGCCCTTCTGAGTTTGACAGTTCTGATCTAGAACCTTCCCATTAGTTAAATTGAAATGTCATGTACCATGTGTTTCTTAG
The DNA here is from genome assembly GCA_031308135.1 of Acheta domesticus. Classification (NCBI taxonomy): domain Eukaryota; kingdom Metazoa; phylum Arthropoda; class Insecta; order Orthoptera; family Gryllidae; genus Acheta; species Acheta domesticus. Next base: position 31,579,481 of record JAHLJT010002406.1, read on the forward strand.
CACTAATATTCAGTTGTTATTTTATACTCCTAAGAAGTAAGTATTTAAAACATGTGTAGATGGTAAGAAATTTAAAACATTTTCATATTTCTTTTCATGATGTCCTGAGACATTGCATTTAAAATAGCAATTAACATTAAAATATAATTTTGTCACAATTTTAAATTTTGCTTTCAAACCTTATGGATTACAACGCTCATGTTTGGCAATAGCCTATAAAAATTAAGAATGTACAGGAAGAGAATGTTCTTTGAACATTATTTATAAAAACAAAATTTTGTTTGTAATGCAAAATGTGGGATACCACACACTACTGAGGTGTGAATGTTTGTGTGACCTGGTTTACTGGCTTGAATTTATGATATCCAGGTCTCAGATTCTGGTGACATACAATTTTTTCATTGGTGCATTCTAGATGCAGTTAACTTGTAAATTAATGTTTTATAGAAATATAGATGATTTTGAAATATAGATGATAGAAATGTAGTTATTGGGTCATTTTTAGCCATTTTTCAATTCTTAGGTCATTCTTTTGGACCTTAGTGTGATTTTTTTGTCATTTTATGTCTTCTGTTTCCTTTTCATGTTTCTTGTTAGTTTTATGAATTTGTAGTGACACACTAAAACAAAGATTTTATTGTATCATTGGTTCTTAATGAAATTTTTTATTGCAGTGTACTCTCGAACTTTCAAAACTGACGGTTGGAAGATCGGAGCTAAGAATTACATTTCCTCCTAAAATAAAGACTTTATATTAAATATAATTTTATATAAATACATTTTATTTAAAATTGTAAAATTCATTGAATAAATAAACATTTTCATACAAATTTTTTAGTATTTTGTAAAAAATTAGGTCATTTTCCCTTTATCTTTAAGTCATTTTATTGATTATTTTCGTAGAATATTTAGGTCATCAGAATTCAAGCCCTCATGAAAACAAATATATTAATTATAAATAACTTTATTTGCTATTTTATTCAGCTCTTCAGAAACTGACAGGAAGAGTTGCTGTTGTCAGTGGTGGAGCCCGTGGTTTAGGAGTAGAAGTTGTTAGAAGTTTAATGCAATGTGGCATGCATGTTGTTATTGGTATGTATAAAAAAACTGTAAAGTGTTACTGAGATGCCATAAAGACATATTTTAAAATTGTTATTATATTTTGCAGGTTGTCGAAATGTGGAAGCTGGTAAGAGAACTGTTCAAGAGATTCAAGACTCAGGGGTGAAAACTGGCAGTGCTGAAGTTTTGCCTCTTGATTTGATGTCTCTAAAGTCTGTGAAATTATTTGCTGAAAAAGTTTTGCAGAAACATTGTCATCTTCATTTATTGATTAACAATGGTATGAACTCCATTATGAAAAATAACTTTTACCAAACACAATTACTTACCATCTTTAATTTTACAGAATTTATGCATATCTTCAGATTAGGTTGTCCACATATTTTATTCTCTTTTCCTTTCTCATAACCTTCTGTAACTACATTATTGAATATAAAGATTTTTGTGTTAATGAAATCTATTCTTTAAAATGAGATTTTTAAAAGATGTTATGTGCAATTTTTTTAAACAAGTCATTTTAAGTAAAATCCAGGAAATTTTTCAAAATACCTCACAAGATTTTTTGATACATAGCACTTTAAAAACATTTTTTCTTGGTCAAATAGAACAAAGTGTGTTTATCAATTTTTGGAGGGGAGGAAAGTTTCATGTCTCTCAAAATGTATTAAGAGCTGTGTACCTCATGGTGCATGATAACTAGAGACCGGATTTTTATGTAATTACATATTTTTTGTCTTTCTACTTACCATTTTCAAAATTGTAATCTTTGTGAATCATAGCCCTCCTAACACAATATTGAATTTTTTTGTTACATATTTTTACATATTTAGCACTGTATTACATATTTTACATATTTTGCCGTTTTCTATTTATTTATTTATAAGTAGCCTGCGGCTAATAAATATACAATATCCAAGAAAATATAGGAGCTTTATGCTTCACAAATTTTTAACTTTAATAACAATAAAAATCCTTAAGATATAACTAAAATATAACAAGAGACAATATACTTCACTATACTGTACCCATTCAAATAGAGTATACACAAACAAAAGTTCTATCTCTTATTCAGGAACAACAAAATTCATATTGTTAAGCCATATTCCAACATTCTTTCGAAACTGTTCTACATTTTCTGATACATTTTCACAATATATTTTCTTATTTTATCAATTTTCTTCAATTTAATTCCATATTTTTTTTATGAAAAGATGTTGATTTTTAAATCAGCATTTTCCCTACATTATTGGGGAAATCTAGGTGTCCAAAATATAATTGACACTGTATTTTGTGATCTGCAACCTTAATTTCTGAGAAAAATTTGCGATAGCCGACGTGTAACACTTCGATGAAGATGCTACAGTGTATTTTTGCCAATCGGAGATCTCACCAGTTTGTGCGATGGCTTCTATTGCGATTAGTCCAGCTGCTAAACTACAGTCCTGGATTACAATATATTAATCTTTTACTACTGCCGAGAAAGTTGTATGATGTAAAGTGAGCAGTTTTTCTAAATGTAATTTCTTGCTATGTAAATGGTTTTTAATTAGAGAATTTTAATATTATATAGGATTTTACATATGTCTTACATGTTCTTACTGTTTTCATTACATATTTATGTACATATTTTGACGTTTAATACTACATATTTTTCCGGTCTCTAATGATTACTTATACTACAATGTTTTCTGAGAGTTGCATCAATTTAATATAGTTTAATTATTTACAAGGTGCAAATGAACTTATTGCCAGTTTTATAGTACATTTATAAACGTATAAACAAATGAACATGAAAAGTTATATAAATATTTTATTAGAGCCTTAAAACTGTGCTTTACATATCCATTTATTTATATTTGAATTAACTGATTTTCAAAAATGCAGAAAAAAGTTTTGCTGGTTGAATGTATTTTTTTTTTGTTTGTTTATGTTTTGCATGTTTATGTATTAGTATAACATACCGGAGCAGTTAGAAATAATGTGGGAAATTCTATGCTGCAACACGACTAGGTTATGTACAAACTTGTTAATGGAGTAAACATCAATCTAAAAATATATCTTTATTTAATAATAATAGCATTTCTTACTCTAGTGATTAACAGTAGTGATTAATAGCATTTATGATGCACAAAAAATGGCTTCATTTGCCTGTATGTACTTCACAAATTACAGAATCAACTTTGAACTGTAAAGAACATACTAAAGCCTTTCATACTTCACCGAACACAACTAGATACTTTAAATGACAGTAAAACGTATTTAAGACGCCATCCATAGTGTCTTGGTTTCAGATAATCTCATTGTTGCAAGAGAGATTGGTACCAACAGGAAGCCCTAAAACGTTGGATTTTTGCTACTAACTTGCTTTCAAAAACTGTTTCAACTTTGTAATTTTTTTTGTTAAGATAATATGCCATAATAAACAAACAAATCCTCTTATAAACAAATTTAGGCAGTTATGACAGTTAAATATTGGTCACTTCTAGCTTGACCTTTCATATTGTGTACATTCAAATGAATGTGTAAGTTTGTGGCAAATACTACAAAAGTTTCCAGCTCTTAGTGCCAATCCTATCAAATAAAAATAACTAATTTTAATTCGTTGTTTTCTAGAGAAACTGCAAAAACAAATGTTTTTGAATGCTAAGCTCATGCTAAGTTAATAGTTTCAGAAAAAAGTATTAGTAAGAAACAACAGTAACAGAAAAGGTCTTCATCCTCATAAAATACTGATAGTGAATTCTTCTTCTTCTGATAATGATCTTTTCTTTTTCAGCTGGTATAATGTTTGTTCCATTTAAGCTAACAGAAGACTCTTTGGAATCTCACTTTGCTGTCAACTATTTGGGTCATTGCCTTCTCGCACATCTACTGCTCCCTCATCTGAAGTTGGGGGCTGAAGCCAGCAGAAAAAATTCTCGTATTGTAAATGTATCTTCCTGTGCATACTTGGCCGGGAAGATAAATTTTGAAGACCTGACAATGATGTAATTTTTTTTATACATAATAATCATGCTTTTTAGAATGTTATGTGAATCTCATGCAGAAATCAAATGTTTTAGGAAGGGATATATTCCTCAAGCTGCTTATGCCCAATCTAAACTTGCTCAAATATTATTTACAATAAAACTCAACAAATTACTGGAGAAATCTGGAATACCAGTTCAAGTTCATTCTGTTCATCCAGGAATTGTGAATACAGATCTTTTCAATGGCACATCTCTAAAGAGAGTGGCACCCTTTATTCCAGCTCTTATGTTCAAGGTAGGTACTCTACCACATCAGTGATTTGAAAAATCTACTAAATATTGGTGTTACAAATAGCACAGATTTTTTTGTGCTAATTGGTTTTCTTATCTCTTTAGTCTACTATTATTTTGGTTTTGCCCCACCCTCTACTCAGCTGCTTAAAAGCCTAAAAAATATTTTTTAACATTTTTTCAATTTTTCTTTGGATTCAAAATAGTAATTGAAATATGACTAAGAATATTGTAGAAGGGTAAAACCTGGTCCTGTGTATATATTTTCAGAAAAAAATTTGAGGCTGTTTTTAAGAAAATGTTGTTTGAGCATTTCTGAAAACGTGCAATTTGATGCTAATTTTCTCCCAAAACTTTCAGAGTTTTAGAGAAACTTAATGAAAAATTATTTGAAGGAAATGTACTCACAAATGCAATAATGTTTAAGAAATGCCTGCAATATAAATATTGACATTTTTTTCCGAGAGATATTTAAAAAAAATTATATTACACAATTGTGTAATGTTTGAAAATGCAAAAGAGAACATCAAAGGGTCATTTATGTCATATTATTCAGTGTTTTCGTTACAGTGGCGTAACTAGCCCTTCCAGGGTCCCGGTTCAAAAACTAAATTAGGCCCCCCTCCCCCTCAAAAAATTGTGTTCAATTAAAAAACACTTGCTGAAAACTAATTGAAAGAAACTGTATTAATCATAATAAATCACAAAAGTCAGAATTGAGCCTTGTGATCTTTCATTTTGACGAACTTGTTTATTATGTTGCCCAAGTTCACTTTTAAGTAGTTCGTCACGTGACTCTATGGACAATATACTAAGGCTTGCCAGTCTCTCATGACTTATTGGATTTCACAGATAATGTTTGATAATTTGCAATTTGAAAAAGATCGCTTCGAACTCGCAAAGTCACGGGAATTGTTTGAAACAGCACACGTCTGTAAAGCTAGCTGAATGAGTGAAGTACTCGATCAGGACCAAGCCAAACCTGCAAATGAATCTTCGAAATTCAATCTCTCAGACAACTATGCAAGGATAAGAGAGAGTTTGTGCCACCTCGAATGTTAAAGCACTATCAATCTTGTGCTCATGTGCAGTTCAAGTTTCACATCACTTAATTGCATCTGCACATGCACAAAAGATTGATAATTCTCTCTGCTAACATTGGCACAAACTCACTTCCAGAGACCTAACTCTAGTCAATTGTTTGGTGTCAAGAACCTAGAAAACATGGATTGTAATGTTTTTAGAGGATATAATTTACTACATGAGGGAACAAGACTTACCCAATTTTTTGGGACCTGCAATATGAATTATTTTGCAAAAAAGTTGTTTTTCACTCCAGCATAGCAGGACTTTTTCTATACCACATATGTGGTATGGAAGAAATGAAAATTCTGATGTCTATAGACACTAATGGTTTACTTAATATATTCTTTCATGTTGTTTTGGAACCTACTGCTTCTTCTTTTCCACCCTCTCTCCTGTGATAGTTGAAGTTGTATGTGGCTTATATACAACATTTTAGCTGTTGAAACAAACTGTCTTTTTGAAAGGAAGCATTTTTCATGTACATTTTGTGCTTGAAACTTTTGTTTACACAGCTCACGGAATTTGTCACAGCGTCAGTTGAATAGGTGGTGTACTGAAATTCCATCCAATAGAAAAATTGCATGAGAACTTATGTTCATTACATAAATTGGATAATTTTTATTAAATATTTTAATAATTGGCACAAGAAGGTAAAGAGTAAAATCAGACTTCATTTGACATTTATTATTTATAATTGACACAAAAATAAGAAAAGTTTACATGTAGAAGGCACATGCTTTTTATGCACTGAGGGCATGTTTATAATAAAAGCATTTGACAGTTCTGAGAGATGCACATAGATTGTGTGATAAACTAACCATGGTTCAAAGCAATTTTGTTTGATTTGGCAGTTAAAATTTTGTGCATGAACCATAGGTGACCTTAGGGGCCATCCATAAATTACATAATGCAAATTTGGAATATTTTGAATACCCTCTCCCAATAATGCACCTGAAACACACCCTTGAAATTACGTAACACTTGCAACACTCCCCCCAAAAAACAATTTGTAACAAGCACTCATGGGTAAAAAGCTGTTGCAAGCACCCTGGGTAAAAATCTGTTGCGCCAATTTAATTGGATTCTAGAATATACTGCAAATCAATTTTGAATATTTTCTTCACAATCTAACAGATTCAATCACTTATGAAAAAAATATTTCCATTTATTGCAACAACTTATACTTTATAATTTTTTGGCCAACTTATATACATTAAATTTAAAAGTAAATATTTTCATGTTTACTACATGATATAATAGAATGAAACCTGTCAACATTGTTGAAAAAAATGTAACACTAAATTAACACCACCCTACCCACATGTAATACACCATAATGCTGCTTCAAATTCCCTCCCACCTCTTTAGCATTACATAAATTATGGACAACCTCTTAACTATCAAAGAAGAGATGGGAGGGGGGAGGTTAGTCTAGATGACAGACCAATCCCCTGTCAGCTCATGTTGTAAAAATGTGTAACAGATGTTTGAATATTTATTTATTTATTTTTATTTTTTGCAGACACCTTCTCAAGGAGCATCTTCTGTTGTTCATGCAGCCATCTCTGAGGAGTTGGAGGGAACTGGGGGTAATTATATAAGTAACTGTCGTATTTCAAAGTTGAAATATCCTGCAATTGATGTGGAAGCACAGGATAAGTTATGGATGATTATGCTTAGACTTGCTCGCATAGAGAAGTTTGGAGGGATTTAAGTAATTTATTTTTATATAGTGTGCTTGTAAGCTTCTGTAAGTGGCCAGTAATCTTTCTCCAAACATCATCTTCAGTATTGCTGTGGACTTATGTCCTTCAAGGAAAGACTGACTTTAATTTATTTATTCTGTTATTTACCTTGGATGTATTTAATGTACTTCTGTTATGTATTGACGTTGTTTTAATACCTAGATCCAATGGGCATAAAAATGAAGGTTTCTTAATAGACTTTTGGTGAAAAATTGTGTATATTAAAAAATTAAACAATTTACATCTGATTACAATATCATTTTAAAAAGAAAGTTAAATTCTCTGCCCTGTGCAAGTCCCCTCAAATACAATAAAATAGTTACCATAGTATATTCAATATAAACAATAAGAGGAAAGGACACAGAACTGAGTTACAAAGGTACAAATCATTAGTATCCCAACCTTTAGGATATGACATAACCCAACATGAAGCCTATAACAAACACATAATTTTAATGATAAGGTCATTATCAAATATTTTTCTCTTCTCATTAAACCAGAGTTGGTTACAATAAATATTTTTAATGAATGTACAATGAATAAATCAGATCAACGCTTAATTTTCCACGAGGACAAATAGACACGGAAAATTTTGAAAGTGATTAGAATCAAACCTTTTATCATTCAGAAAAATATATTTTTAGTAATGATTAGGCACTTTGCACTAATATATTGATTATAATTATTTTTAATTGATTTTAAAATACACAAATGTTGGGTAAAATCACAAAAGGTTGAGAAGTATTACTAAAAATTATGTTCAGTTACAACACACACACACACACATTGAAAATGCTCATACTTAATTACTTAACTTTCTTGCAAGAGAAGCTGCATCTAGTATAAATGTTCAAGTAACAAACATGTTTTTCAAGTGGTTTGACCTTTTATCATTCAACAAAACATTATCAGCATAAATAATATTATAGCACGACATCCTCTCATTTGTTTTCAGAAGAAAATAAAAGGATGGTAGAGTCAGAAGTCAGGAAGTTATGTACCAGCTGCACATGATTATGAAAAATTTAATGAATACATTTAAACAAAAACTTTTTATCTAATTAACAGCAAAAAACATAACATTACTGATATAGTAATGATTGCTTTTAAAAATAACAAAAATTACAAAATTGAAAGTAGAATAACAGTTATTTAGACCTGAATTCTAATAATTGTGCCATTTGAGATATCAAATAGTAGACCAATTTGTTTGTTGTTGTTGTTGTTTTTTTTTCCATACATGGAGCACAACAAAAAAGGTAGCTACAACTTGGCACCATGCTTACCCATTAGTTGTGCAAATATATTAACTTTCAATTACCTGGCTGAAAATGCTATTTACAAAGCTTATTAAAACAGTTATTAAAAAGCTGGTATCTTAATGATACAAATATAAGTCCTAGTATCACAGAAAACAAAATTACATACAAAAAGACACTATACAAATTATTTTTGGATGTACACATGCACTTACTTGCAAATATCTAGGGAAAAAAACAACAAAAAAACAATCACAATAAATACTCGAGAATGCTGCAATAAACAAATTCTGAGGTCATTAAACTAATACAGAATCTGTAAGGAACAGGCAACAATAATTGCAGAATTCTTTCACCATTTAAACAAGTTTTGAAACATTAAAGAAGCATCTTTTGCTACACAAAAATGTGGAATGTTTGAAAACATTTGCTAAAAATAAGCCAAATTTATTTTCATTTCTCTTTTTGAGAAAAATAAATATTTTGTTGTTAAACAAAACCTGGCAAGATATTACTAACATCTCAAAAACCTACAATTATATTATTAATACAATAACGCTACTTCATTCAATTTCATGAAGTTGCTAATTCAAAACATGAATCCCAGTCAACTTGTGACTAAAATTTTCCGGCTTTTATTTAAGTAGAATCACAATCTGCTTGAAGCCCTGGCTAAGCCAATTTGTTGTAACTGTATTTCCTATTAACTTAATCTCACCTACACCTAAATACCTTATGATAAATCACATATTAAAAATAATATCTGTAAAGAACAGAGTAATATGTTATTGCACATTATTCTCATACACAATGCAGTACATTGAAGACCACACATCTGCCAGTCTCAGGTGAATTACACATAAATAGCGAGTGCATCCAATACATTATTTTACAATATACACAGCAATACACAACCCTCTCCAATATACATTAAAAAGTAAATTTCAAACATACACAGCAAAAGAAAAAGAAAAGAAGCCTACTTTTACTTTTGAAACTTGTTTCATTCCAGGTTTTATAGTGTGAATAAGTTAAATGTTTTAACATGAGTAAAAAAGATCATCTTTTTTGAACCAGAAACAACAGTTTTCTGCAAATCACAATAAGAGAACATGAACAATATTATACTTTTCATGCTATAATATAAATGTGTGTAAACTAAAGCAGCTGCTTTTTGGCATTTACTTTAACACAAACTACCATGTTTTTTAACAAATTGATACTCAATAATTTTGTACAATTTTCTTTTCTTTTAAACTTTAAGATGATTAAGAAATTAGGAGCATTCATATTCAATCACACCAAAATTTAATGACCGATCTGGTACACACAATTTTTAACATGTTATAGTGACGATTGAAGACACGTAGTCTTAATCTCTCAACAAGTGCCCTTGGGAAAAGATATTGCTGGAGAACATGATAAAGAATCTCACTTTATTCACCTCAACCTAGCGGTTTCTAATTCTCATCATAAAGCAAACAAAGAGGGAACATCTACTGCCAGAAAAATTCCTAGTGCAAAACAAACAGTACTTGTATACATGTAAGCTTCCGTCCATGTACTGTCCACAAACTACTTTTACTTTAAATACTGAAAACAAGAAGGGAAGGTACAATTATTAAATGCAGAGAAACTTAGTGCACTGTCTGGCACTACTGCATATGACAATTTAGTCTAGAGTTCCTAAATGCTTGAAATATTGGAATGATTTTCCATAAGTGAATTTGGCATCCAGGGAAAAAGGGCATATAAAAAGTTGATGTTGGAAAATAAATATATTTTTTGATTCTCTGAAAAGTAAAAAAAATTGAGTCTAGAGACTGACAAAATATTTGTAAATTAAGATGAGAACACTGATCACTCCCATAAAATCACAAAAGACTTGAAAAAAACGAAAGAAAGTTGCAATGTAAAATATATTAATATAAAGCGTTTTAAAACTATCAAGTAATTATAAATAAGTGGGAAGGAGTGAAAACAGAATTGTATAATGAAGAATAATTGGAAAGACATCCCATTTTCCTTTCTACAAAATACTCTTACAACATTTCTCAGAAGCAACACATCAGACAAATATCACTCAGTGTATATGTATGTATACGGGAAAGTAAAAACAAGTGTGAGCAAGGGCAGTTGCAAAGGCAGCTTTCTGAGGTCAGGATTCCGATCCTAGCTTAACACGACAGTTTGGTTCAAGGGATTATGTAAAGCAAGAGTAATTGCATTCTTGCCACATCCCAAAAGACAACTTCTTTTCAACATTGAAATATCAATGCCTGATGAGAGACTAATGACTCTCTCACAATTTTCTGCTGTGTGTGAGTGTATGTGTGAATGCGAGGTGGGCAACTCGCATCTTTCCATATTGTGTAATAAAATATTCAACATTAAAACAATTATTTCACTTCATATTTAGTGGTTAAAATGAACTTTGGAGTTTACTATAATTGAAAAACATGAGAGCACCTTATCCCACCTCATCCAAATTATAATGACAAGCTACATCATATTTAACGATTTGACTGAAGCAGGTAGTGGGATGTATTATGAGGAACATGAAACAAGCTTCAAAAATTTACATCAAATAACTTTGAAACTAAGAATTTACAGAACATATCTGAATATCTTACAAAGCATTAACACATCTTTAATTTAATACTTTAACACATCTGTAAATTATAGCAAACATAGCATTCTAATATTTTTCATTTTATGTGGCAACACAGAAAAAGCATAATTTCGCACTTCCAATTTTTTTTTTTTTTTAAATAAAAGAAGAGGAACTAGGATATTAAATCCTACACATTGTAAAAACATTTCTGCTCAGGCTTGAATACTAAAAGTGAAGTTGGATTCTAATATTTTTTTTCATAAACATTGCATTAAGCTTAATCTAGAAACTGTACACTGCTGCAAACAAAACAGATAAATAAACTTGGGATTTTACTTGTATATACAGCAAACAGCCTTTGTTTCAGCAGAAAAGTTTTTAACATTTTTTTTCGAACAAAAATTAAGAGACTTATGTTAACATTAAAAAGTACAATCCATTCATACCTGCTCAGAACAAATTAATAAGTTAATAATGTTAAGCATGATTTCAAATGTTTACTTTTTTCAGTATGTATCTGTCCTAAGTAAAATGACTGATACATTTCTAATACAAGTGGGCATTAAATTCTTGTATTTATACATCTACTAATGTAGTAGTACAATCAATAGGTTTGCAGAACTTACATAAAAACTGCAATGCAACACGTATTTCTTTGTTCAATCAGTTGCTGAAGCCACAATCCAGAAAAACAGCAAACCAATTCCTTGCATTCCTCAATACTTTTCCAAAGCTGATCCCTGGAAGTCTACAAAATACCATTAGTAAAGTAAAGATACTTTTTCTTCACTCCCAGCCCAACATCATAAATAAATGCACTTATACGGGTTACGACATCCGGCTACAACAATTGCTATCTCCTATAACTGTTGTTCGCCCATTGATGGTTGGTGAATTATTTTCATATCTAGGAAGCTCTTTACTCCTTGCTTGCTAAAAAATAAAAGCCAATCTTAAGACCAATTTCTAAATTGAAAAAAGCATATTTCATACAATAAAAAAAGTTCTTGTACTAAGAAGTCAATTGACTTGAAAACGTACCTCCATCAATTCTGCAGCAATTTCCATGAATAACTTCTCAACATTCTCTGCTTCTTTTGCTGATGTTTCCAAATAGTACATGCTATGTCTCTGGGCAAAATCTTCCCCAACGTGTGTAGGAATCTCCCTGTCTTCTCGATCAATTTTATTTCCTAATAATGTACAAGATTTCATTGTTTAACATGGTCTCTTTACATTTACATTACAAATACTTCTAGCAGATGCAACCTACCAACAAGTACCCTGAGAACTTTATTACTTGCATATTCTTCAATTTCTCGCAGCCAATCTGGTAAGCAATCAAAGGTAGGTTGACAACTAATGTCATAAACTAATATCAATGCGTGAGCTGACCGGTAATAACTTTGGGTGATAGAACGAAATCTTTCTTGACCTGCTGTATCCCAAATCTGCAACTTCAGGAAAACAAAATGCATAAGTAGCAAGAAATGGGAGAATGTGGAATTAATAATTAGAACTTATTCAATACTTACTTTAACCTTTTCATTGTCTATTTCCACCGTTTTTATCATAAAATCTACGCCAATAGTAGCACCTTGCCCAGGTGGAAAGAGGCCCTGAAAATTCAGGACAATGACAATTCGAATGTACCCTTTAAAAAAGAGAAACACATAACATCAATTTGTTTACCTGCGTAAAACGACGGACCAAACATGTTTTCCCTACACCTGCATTTCCAACAAGGACAACTTTGAAAAGGAACTTGTAATCTTCCATCGGATAACACTGATATTTATCTGAAAAGTTTCAGTAATTTAATAATTGACAATGAGGAGACATCATCAAAAGATTTCAATGACAGTGAAAGGTAGGATGAATCAGAGCGTATCACCTTGAAGAAGATTCCTATATTAACTATAATATCAACATAGTAAATCCTGTTTATGACAGTCAATCTTCCACGGCAAACGAAACAAAACGAACGCCAATTATGGATGTATTTAAGGCTATTTATATCATTAAAATATTTTCAACATTCCCAAATATTGAGATTAACCTTGCTCACATAGTGTCCTCTGGCGGTAATTTCAAGGAACTACATTGAGGAGGTGATGCTTTGATCATTGCGCAGTCCCGTTTACAAAGAGAACGCTATTGGCTACTTTTCTGTTCTGTTAGCGAGTCATCAAGAATTCTGACCAATCACACAATTTCTTACTACTCATTTCGGATGTGTTGCTACGTGGGGAGCCATTTTGAGAAATTCTCAGAAGTTGGGGAAATGAGTTGAGTGTAATACGTGTCTTCGCGTTTTATTATAGGTTTATCGTCGGGTGTTGAAAACAACCCTGAATTGGCATGGATAGCTCACAAGCGAGGTAAAGATTTGTGGTAATATTTACCAGTAGAAATTATACTTTTTCTGAAATATTGGCTTAACTACCATAAGGTGAATATCCGTTGCTCGACTTTTCCTTGTATGTTGTCATTCTTTCCGTTTTCAGTTGACGTTTTTGGTTTAATATTTTGGGTGCCAAAGACTGAACGAAGTCGTGAAGATGTCTGCGTCCGACGTAGTAGCGGAGGAGTACGCATCCTCGTTGTCTGATCTAGTCGCAAACAGCAAACCCCTTATCAACATGCTTACTATGCTCGCTGAAGAGAATATTGATCATGCTCCTGCAATCGTCCAGGCCGTGGAAAGACATCTTCAACAGGTTAACCTTTAAGTTATAATGAGAAGATACATTTCTAAACGCACTCCTAGCTGAAGGGTGTGCTCTAGCTCACTGTATTACGTTGTTCATTTCATTTCACTTGAAGTTTTTGCTGTTCTAATTTTAATATTTTGGAAATTTTCTCGACTTAACCACTCTTCCTAACAATAAAATTGCATGACAATTGATAGATTTGGAAGACGACTTAATGCTAGAGCATTAGACAGGAGGAAAATCAAACCATTTGCAGTATGTTATCCATGACACTTTTCTGATTGGCATTGTTGTCCTAAATTTTGTTTTCTTTAAGCACTGTATTGACTACAAGTAGTACTACATTCAGAGCCAACTTAATGGATTTAATTACCTTGAATTTGTTAGTTATGTAACTGACATATGGTAAACTGGCAGAAGTTTGCAGATTTCTTTTGAAATTAGTATTATGAACGTAATGTTGAATTGATTTGCAGTAGTGATTCTTTTCATGTGCCAAATGTTTTGTTGTGAACAATTTTTCTGTATGTCTAAGAATATAAAAATACTATTTTGGTTATTCCAAGTTTCCACTTTTGAGCTTGTCATTATTTCGAAAGATGTTGCATTTTTCAAAAAGTAGATGCACAAGTTTGAGGTAGTATTTCCATCATTCTAATGTATTCTCTGTAAAGTTTCTAGAGTTCATTTTGGCTGGATCATGGAAGTATCATCTACAATGATGCTGCAGGATTTTATCTACTAAAAAATAAAGTTCATTCTGCAAACATATTCTATTTAATTAACCTAAGAATCCCATCTCTTAATTTTGCATATTACCAGTTAACACTTTCCCGACTGCTCCTCTGGGTAGTGCTTGGTCCCAGCCAACTGGCAGTTTTTAACAATTTTTGTATTTTTACCAACAATAGAACTTAAAAGCCATTATAATGTTATTCCAAAGTTATTATAAGTAACATTTCCTCTTTATAAGGACATGTTTCAGCAATAGGCAGGGTTTCTCTATCAGTTTTAAAATTATGTTTGAAATGTGCATTTTTCAAGGGAAAAAAACTTTCATATATTGCATATGCCCTCATAAAACCATAATTATAAAAGAGAAACATGTTTTTCCCTCTTTCATTGGCGTGAACAGCGATACAGAAATATACATACTGTGGAACTTCACTACATGTAATAAAATGGCTGCATAATCTTGCAAACTTGTGTTTGTCTCTTCAAACTGTAGCTCTCAGCCTTTTGACGTGCAGATATGAAACATAAAAAACATCTCGTGTTTTGTTCTGCTACCTGGTGGATTTTATTCTCTTTTAAGTACTTGGAACACTACTGCCACCTGATTAACAAGCTGTGTTGTGTTAAACCTTCCTGTTTCCACAACATGAGCCTTAAAACGTGAAAATGGAGCTAGACTTCGGTAGCCCAGTGTTGTGCACTTGCCTTAGCTGCGCTCAGTTGTAGTCCGGAAAGTGTTAAAACAAGACATTTATTACTTATATTAAATATCATTCAATGGAAAATGATATTGAACAGTCCAGACCTCAGTTTCTGTAAATGGCATGTATGTATTGGAATTGTGGTAGAAACATTACGTTTGCTTGATCAGTCTGGTTTAGGGTGCTGTTTTGTGTTATGGTGTATATTGCGACGTAAATATTTGATGGTAGTAGTGGTCTGTGGTGTAGTAGTCACATTGCATACCTTCCATCGCTGGTGCTTGGGTTTGATTCCAGATGGTTCCAAATTGAATTGGTGGTGGACAAGGCGGTACTTGGCAGGGTTTCTGAGGGTACTCCCATTTCCCCTGCCAATGTGCTTTCCACCTGTATGTTCCACATCAATCATGCTCTTCTCTATCCTATCATTAACTATAATTCAACTAAATGTTACAGTAGCATCTAGGCAATAAACAAGGATCTAACTAAGAAGGGCTTCAACAGATTTTTGATAATAGGGTCCTGGCATGATGAACTTGTGAGCTGGGGGCAATAGTGAGACACACCCCTCCCAAGACCCAATGGTCCGATTAAAAGAAGTTGGTGATTGACAATTGTGAATGGAAGGGAGTGACGTTGACAGGTTGTGTACCACTGAGCATGTGTTCGCGGAACATGAAAATAAACACTTGCAATAAATACTTAATAAAGTTAACCAAATCATACACTTGTATTGTATGAAGCTACAGCTTCATAAGCACAACTGTCAATCACCAACTTATTTTAATTGGAATGTAGTCGTGGATGATAGTGTAGGGAATGCCATGTAGGGTGAGAGGGGTACAGCTTAATAGAAACTGGTCCTTGGTGGGGGGGGAGACTGTTTGGTTTAGTTTACATCAGTGTAGTAAGGTAACATTCCACCCTATCCTCAAAAATTATTCAGGAATTGGCAAAATTCCATCACCTTTTTGTGCCATGAAACTTCTATGTGCAAGTTGTTTATGGACTCATTGCTCACGGTTCCATGTCAACTTTGAGGCTCCAACCTTAGGTTCATATAATAACCTCAAGCTGGCAATACAAAATTCAGTATATTTTCAGTTGAAAATGGAGGTTTTGTTGCTGCGTTCCTCTCCATGCTTTCTGCATTACTCACAGATGGAGGGGCGAGCTAAAGTAAAGTTCAGCAGAGATTTTGGTTTCATTTATAAATACATCTAAATTGCTTCGGATTTTTTAATTAAAGTTGATTAACAACACACCCAGAACATATGAAGACTTCTCCGGGAATGAATTTGTATTAAAGACATCTTTAAATATTTCCTCATTTTGTCTCAGTGAATGTTATAGTATCTCATTAAATGTGACCAGTTATGTGTAGCTTGTAATTTCGGAGAGTTCAAGAATTAGGAACTTCAATTATTTGGCTGAATCTTGCAGTGCTCACAATGCCCTTCAAGTTAACCATGATTATGAAGTTAGTTCTCAATAATCTTTGGGTGATTGTTTCTGTGGTAGCTGTTGAGACACTATGAGATGAATTTTAGTGGTAAATAATATTGTATTGTTGGCTCTGGTGCAAGGATTTTGTTAGTTTGTTTTTCCTTGGCTATTAGGCATTCTTTCCTATTAGACTTTCTATGATTCAATGATGCATTGTTGTATTGGTAACCTTTTTTTCCTGTATTGATTTAATAAATACATTAAAATACTTTGCTAGTATATTTCTGTACAAATTGTAACATTTTCTTTTATTAATCTTGATTATCATGGAAGGTGCCTGTGTTGTTTTAATTAAGGCATCTAAATTTGTGAACTGAGTTTCACAAGTGTTTAGTGTTTTTATTTTACTTTGAGGGTAGGTAGTCTTCTCTCTCTTTTAAATTTGAAAAGGAAATAAAAAGAAAGTTTTTCCCTGACATCAAGTAAATTTTGGAATCTTGAGCTAAAATGTCCATACGAGTGCAATGGAGCCTCAAATGTTTATCTCTGAATAGGAAATGTAAAGGTAGCTTCTAGTATTTTCAAGATCTGTTATATGAGGAACTAAGAGATGGAAATACTGTGATCATGATTTTGAAGGAAGAATTTAAACGCTTCTTTCTTCTGATATTCTAGTTGTGTAGACATGAATCTACTTCCTAAAAGTATATATACATTTTTATATTTAGCAAAAATTGTTTTTGCTAAGCTTTTTAAGGCAAACAGAGAGGGATATAATTTCTCATTCTTTGTTGAAATTGGGTTGATACAATTCTTAATTGCTAAATTCTTCTAATTTTATATAATCAGGGTCGATTTGTTTGAATAGTTTTTGTAAATTTCTGGCCAGTGGAAAAAGATATTAAATTGTGTTCACCAAAATGTGATGCAATGTCTCTTGCAGTGTTCAAACACTTGCAGGGGAATGTAGCCCCCTAATGATTTTGCCTGAGTAATTTTAATTTTTGTACTTAATTTTGGTGAAAAGTCCAGTGTTGTGACCTTGACATGCATAAGTTTCATCTTGTCATAATTGTAATAATCACAAGACAATCACTCACACAATTGTCAGTTTCTGTAAATTCATTTGTCAGCATAAGTTTTCTCAAAAACAGATGATTTTTTAGACTTATTTTGTACTAAACTTGGTTAAATGTCCATATATTTGTGAATAATGATTGGCTAAACAACTGTTAGAATATTTTGAGATGTACCACCAATTATCATAGAACCAAAACAGCTAGAAAGGAAGTAAGTTATTCTCCTGTATGAGATTATGTTCTAGGAGCAAAGGTTTCAAGTGAAATGTTATGATTTCAAAGAAGGGACATATGTGATTTGCAAAACTTTGTTATTGATCTAAAGTTTTAATGCATGTTGTATACTCAACTTCAGGTTGATTAGCTTTGTCCCTACTTTGGAACAGTATGACCTAATTGAATTTGCAAGTTCTAATTAAAACATCAATGGAAGATCACAAAGTAGTCATAATATAGTCAATAAATTTTATATTATTAATTGGAGGAGTTTTAATTAATAAAAACTCAAAATTTGAATGATTTGTAATCAAATCTACATTTTGTGACATTCCATTAGCATCCAAATGCATAGGAACAAATTTAATTTATAATAAAATTATAATACAGATTTTTGATGCTGCTAATTTATTTTTGTATAATAAAATTTGATCTCACCATGTTAATACTTTTTAATATCATGTAAAAGTTAATTGTTTAATGTTGAAATATAAAATGAAAAAAATGTAAATGTGTCTCATTAAGTGTTTAATAATGAGCTTATCCTTCATAACAGTTTAGGAAGTATTTTTTTAATTTAGAAATAACCTTGTAACAACTGTGCATACAAATCCTCAACTATATTTTTATCAGTGTTTCAGCTACACATGGTATTTCTGTGATTAACTGCACTGTGTAGTTGCATACTATTGTTGAGGTCAATAAATCTTACACAAGAGATAGATGATCTTTTATATTTCCTAAGAAACATTTTCTTTTCTTTTTCTTTTTTTGGTCCTTTTTGTGACCTTTTGTTAATTTGTTTACAATAAATTTTTTAAAATAAATGAGTTGCTTGTTTTCCTGGACTTTATGACCACAATCATAATACTAGATATCTCATCATTAGCATTTCTCGCATAGGGTCCAGTTCCTCTCATGTCCAATTCCTTCCACAGCTCCCTGTTACGTACATAGTTTCTCGTTTTTCTTACCACCATACACGTGATGAGATATCTTGTGTGGTTTTCCAGGGTTCGATTTTCATGGCACCAACAGAAGATTTGAGTAAAGGGAGTTTCCCTAATTTAAAAAATTCATATAGAGAGTTTAAATGGACATACAGTCAATATTTGATGTTGTGATTGTATCCAAAGCAAAACACGTGCCAGTTTAGATAGTTGCTTTAGTGGAATGTTCAGTATTGTAACTGAAAATGCCCAGCATTTTGGAAATACACCAATTGTAATTATTCTAATTCTTACTTATTCATTTATTTTATTTGCAAGAATTTGTTATTCTTAATAGTGAATTTGTTTTGAAATTCAACACACTTTTAAGACATCTGTACAAATTCATTTTAACCATGTAAAGAAATACTGGGCCTTATGTAGAATTGTCAAGGGGTTCAAATACCACATTCTTATACAATTTTAAGTATTTCTGATGAGTATTTATTTGGTGACCATTAAATGTTTTAAATACTAGTCGGATCTGTAAAATGTATTTTTAAGTGTGGAATGAATGGTCGGAACACAATCATTGCAATTTTAATGTGTACATTGCTAAGCTGACATAAACTTGTATAATGCCTTAATTAACATCTGGCAGCAGAAACTACAAAGTACATTGACAACTTTTAAAACATGCCATAAAACAAAGTATATTGTATGAAAATATAAATTTTTTTTTTCTCTCTAAGCGAATAATGGTACTCTTAGCAGGCCCCCCTCCCAAAGGTAACAAAATGGGTTATAGTTGCCTTGCCTCTAAAATACTTATCGAAATTCTTTGCAAAACTGAAATTACTTTCAGAATTCAATAGCTCTCTCTCCCTTTGATAAAATATTGGTTAAGAGCACATTGTTAGGAAAGAAAATTACATTGAAATATTGGATATAACTTATTCCTTCCAGAAATATTTTAGGAGTAAATGGGAGGGGGAAGTGACAATATAAACACGTTTCATTCTGGAAATATGTCAGTGTTCAATATTTAGAAGCACCTTCAGTTTTTATTGGAATGGATGTGGAAAACCCCAAAACATAAAGTGTATAAGAAGAGGAGCAAGGAAGTCATATGGCCACGAAAGATTCCCTTAGCATCTCTGTCATTCCTTTAGGTCCGGAGTGACATAAAGCTGCCTGTTTTATACCTCATTGACTCCATTGTGAAGAATGTGCGTCAAGCGTATACTGGTCTCTTCACTCAGAACATTGTTTCTACGTTCTGCAGTGTTTTTGAAAAGGTAAATATTCAGCATTCGTTGTGGAGAAATTTGAAATGGGTTTTCTTTGGCTCGTTATCATATAATGAAATGTAGAATGCTTATGCTTCTTATTTGTTAACAATTTTAAAACAGGTATGATAGGTAATGGAATGATACGATGGGAGGGATTTGAGACAGTAAATAAAACAAAACAATTTTTTCAGGTTGATGAAAAGACACGTGCACAAATGTTTAAGCTTCGTCAAACCTGGAATGATGTATTTCCTACAAAAAAATTGTATGCTATGGATGTCAGAGTTAGTTCTATTGATCCAGCATGGCCTATTACTGCTCCAGTTCCTACAAGTATACATATTAATCCCAAGTTCTTTCCAAAGGTGAAAATTGATTTATAATAAATTAATTGCAATGTGTTTTACAGTATGCTGCCAATGTGTGCTTTTCTTAATAAAATTTTGTTTTCAGCAAGGAAATTCTCCAGCCCCTATAGTCAGTCCACTTCAGAGCAGTACAAGTTCAGCTCTGCTCACTGCTCCAGCTACGAGTGTGAATGTCCCAGAAGATCCACAAGCTTTTGCGGAATCAAAAATGCGTGAACAACTTCTAAAGAAACAAAAGAAACTATTGGAACTGCAGCAGAAGAAGTTGGAAATTGAGCTACTGCAAACCAAAGCTAAACTTGAAGAACAGCAGAAGCAATTGGAAAGGCAGACAGATCACCTCCATGTTCAGGTGAGCATTATCTTGTGATAGATTGTGACATTTTTCTCAATTGCCGTTTATAAAAATTTGGAATTTTTTGTTTTTGCTATTAAAATGTATTTATCAAAAGGGGAATATTCATGGAATTAGGTTGTTAGGGAATGTAGACAATATTGAAATTCTAGCTTGTTCCAAGATTTCTTGTGGTGGAGTAACTTGACACTTACAAAAGGATCAAGATCACCCTTTCTTTTTCAATCTCACTGTGCTTTGCGGATTCGATGGTGTGACGGTTAGCGTGCCGGACTGTCATACCCAAGTTCGCGGGTTCAAACCCGATCGAAGCCGTGGATTTTTAAGGTCGGAAAAATCCTTCGTACACCTTCCGCGGAGGGGAAGTAAAGCCGGCCGGCCCATGTTAGTAGATTTACTTGCATGTAAAAGATCCTCAAGCCTAAATGACGCCTCTGAGCTAAATTCAAATCGCCTGTTTCGTCGCCCGAGATAATACCTTCTTTCTCCGCTAGGTGAAAGGAGCATAGCGAAATTTGCGTGGTCAGACGGAAGAGCGGGCCTGATGGCCCGAGTCTCGTCACGTAAAATAAGGCATTAACTGCTTTCTTTGCACTATTGCTTGCTCCTTGTTGGCATCTAGTTATTACACTAGTGCCTTTTTCTTTTTGGTGCTTAGTGAAAACAAAGCTTTCAGATCAAAGCAAGATGATAGTTACGTTAAGAAGTGCCACTTCCTTCGATTATTTAGACATGGCCCTATCTTGTCCTCCACAACCCTAGGTGCTTGTACCTGAAACAGGTGCTCCTCTTTCAGAGGATATGAATTGGCCTGCATGGGTGGGCAATTACATACATTGAAGTAAATTAAAAATTCTCTGAATTGAGTAGCTAGGTATTCGTTGTTTTATTTTCTGGCTAAGCTTCGATATTTATTCTCAAAAATTTCAGTTGTATGTGTTGGGAACCTTTCAGTTGAATTGAACTTTCTTTTGTTTTAATAAATATAATGTAACAACAATAAAATTAGAGGTTGATCGCAGCGACGAGTGGATAACCCACCCCCACCTATTATTAAAGACAGAATTGATGCAAAATGCCTCTTTCTTTTTTATTTATCATTTTAACTTTCTTTTTTTTTCCCCCCCCCTTCTTTCTTTCAGTAGCTACATTTTAAAAAAGAATCCCAATGAATTCCATCTTGGTATTCTCAATAGTGATTTTCTAATTTGCCATCATATTTAAAAAAAATTATTATTATTATTATTATTATTATTATTTAGTTTGTATTGCAATAAATATGTTATTTGCCTAAATTCATGTTTTGCTTTTCTTGGACATTTTAAAAGTTATAATTAGTTTGTTTTAAAAGTAAACCAATTTCATTCATTTCTTCGTGTTAAATGCTGCTGTATCTCAGTAATGGCAAAATAAAATGAGAAAAAATATTCATTTGCTAGCGAAATTGATTGATTGTTTTACTTCTCAGCTCTGTTGTAACTTAACCCTTTCTTTTCAAAACCAATGTTCTGGAAATGAAAAGTTACAGAATCCTACTGTCAGATATATTTTGGAAAAATTCACCTTAAAATTTATGCCATGTGAATTAACTTTGCGCAGATGTGTGTTACAATGCATAAGAAAATTTTAAGAAGAATTAAAAATTTGTAGAACTGGATTTCTGTTGTTGAGACAGCTGGTGCCACTGATCTTCTACTTACAATCATTCTGTTGACTCTTAAGAACACAGGTCGATGAAATCATTTTTGATCACTCATGAAGGTTCAGAAAATTCAATAGCTTGACTAGTTCTACAGTTAGTCACAAATCTGTTGTAGGTAATAAGGCCCCACAAAATTCTGCTTGAGAAGGTAGTTTTTTTAACTGATTCAGCAGCTGAAGTTTTGGAAGTTCTCCCGACTATGCAAGTTAGTGACATGACTTGCATGACTCATGCATTTCACAGTGGTGGAAAAAATGAGATGTTTATTGCATTAGGTAGACAAATTGAATATAAATATTAAGATAATTTTGAAATGTCTTTAAGAATTCATGTCTGTCCCTGCTTTAACTTGTCTTGGGATCAAGAACATGGATTTCAGTAGCTTTTCGTTCGTACTTCAAGAATGTGCACTGTGATCAACTCTAAAGCATCATTACTCAGATAAGATGAGAAACTTCTTGATTCGTTAGAAATAATAAATACTAATTTTTATTATGGCACCATTTCATTTTTGTCAGAAGAATTGGAGAGGGGGGGGAGTGTCTAATAAAAAGATTGCAAGTTGTGGATGTCGCTGAATACAGGCAGGCTAGAAATGACGGGAGAAGAGAGGATTATTGGAAGAGCATTTTGATAATATTTGCCTTAACACTAGAAGGACCAAGTGTGTCAAAATGACACATTTAGCATACATACTACAATGTAGTGGTTGAGGTTTTAATGTTAGAAAACTGGTTTTTTGTAAGTGCTTTCTTTAGTGCATGAACTTAACGTGCTCTAAAGCTCAATCGTGTGGTTTTCATAGAATTGGAAAAAATCTTAGATATACCTAGAAGGACCGCCGTGTGTCATATTGACACAGTATACATTTCCAAGTCTTGCTATTTCATTTTTGTTTCATACTTCTGTTTTCCATTAGAAGTAGTAGATCTCTGGTTTTCAGATTGATAAGAACATTGTTGCCTTCTTTAACCCTGCTGTGGTCCTCGGGTCCATTTCACCCCAAATAAAATTTTAATTTCTTGTACCGCTTAAGAAAAAGGTGTGATTGTTCTGATACTCCATGACAATTATTTTTTGACTGTTTTCAACCCGCGTATAAAATGTCATTCATTTATTTTCAATACGAGAGGAATTATAAATATTTTTACACATAAGTTCTTCAGGTCCATTTGGACCCGTGACATTTCTCATGTTGAACTCTCGTTAGAAATTTCATATAATAACTCAGTAAATTCGTAGAAATCAACTATGGAAGGATTGTATTATCATGTGAGACTTTATTTTCTCATAAGGTATTCAATGACAATATTTTGTCGAATAACACTATCAAACTACGAAAATACTAGCGAATTACTACGAACAGCTGGGAGCAATCTCAGCTCTCTAAACTACGGATAGATTTTTTCTAAAACTTGAACGTAGTATTCTGATGTGTTTCTTCCTCTTCCTATATTGTGCAATCTTCAATTGTATGTAACAATAAATGAATAATTAGGCAGTTTCCAAGTCAATTGTCCATTTCGGCAGCACATGCCAAAGACTTGGCAAATACGGAGGGAAATTTTGAATGAAACACATTACATGTGGAATGCAAACCTCTGGCACACAAGAAGGGCAACCTAGAGAACAAAATTTGGGGATAAAAGTTGTGCTACAATTATCCTCACTTCTGAGGATAACAATATAACTCCTGACAATAGTTTTACATCATACCAGTTGGGTCAGGAGCTTCTCAAACGGGACATCACTCTTGGTAGAACTATGCGCAAAAACAAATCTTTTATATCGCCAAAACTTCTCCAGACAAAGGGCACAACAAACTAAAATTCTACTTTCGATTTTACGAGTTACCCGACATTAGTACAGTAAAATCTGTCTAAAACGGAACTTGTACAAGCCGGAAACCTGCCTTAACCTGAAAATTTCTCCGGTCCGTGAAGTTAAATGGCATTTCATACAGCATAAAACGGAATCTGTCCAACGCTGAAACGGAACGGTTTTTCGTGTCCTGCTGGAGGGAAAAACCCTCATAAAACGGAATTTCTGTTAATTTAATGCAATTAGCAGAGACGCGAGATACTCTTAATGGAATGAATGCATCTGCAAGTCTATTTTAATATCTTTGTCCATGTTATATGAGTTCTACACGTGGCAGCCGCACAGTGAAGGAAAGGGGTTCCGTTATGTAGAATTCGACCTTGAGGTCATTTGTCTCTCAAGGCGTAGGCCTTAGGGGAATCCCCACTCTCCCGACTCTCTAAGCGTGGGTAGGTGTACGGGCATGGCTTCAATTCACGCGTCTCCCTCTCGTGTTCACAATTGTAACCTCTCTAGGCTCACATTACTCAAGGCCATGCGATCATACCAGATAGACCTAGTACTCTGGGCTGTGACGTATTGTGCGCTGAAATAGTCTGCGAGAAGTCCGGGTGCATCCACTACCCAGTGAGGCGGTGTGTTTTTATGAGTTTCACAACCAGATTGACAATGATTGAAAAAAGCATAAAACTCTAAATATTAAAATGTTTCAACTTAGGAAAACAACTGAAAAGGTGTTAGTAAGAGAGAAAACCAAAAAACAAAAACTCAAGATTAATGACGAAAAAAACATTTCAGTGAACAAGTCATGAAATATTTCCTTTTACCTAATTGTCAGAAAAAAATTACGTTTAATGTTCATTTATTGATGATATCTTCCATAAATAAGATTCATGTTAGTGTATGTTTTATAATTATAATAAAGTAATGTAACTGGTTTCACGACGGAAAAAATCAATATAAAAAGTGTCGTAAACAGACATTCCTTCATAAAACGGAAATCTCCCTAAACCGGACATTTTTTTTGTCCCAATCGATTCCGGTTTAGACAGATTTTACTGTATCATATGTGCCACAAATGAACAAGTGTGTTGTCCTTCAAAGCACCCTTTACAATGACACAAGAGGCTGCGAATCTGGAGAAAAGAAACCAGAAATAATGAAAACCTAAAATTCTACAAAGGGAGTTGTTGATACGATTAGTTCTTATTCATGGAAAAAATACATTTGTGGCCTATTGTGGTTCTCTGTAACAAAATAAACATTTTACACCAATTCAAACATTATTTTCACAAAAGCAAATTCGGATTGCTAATAAAAATGTTATAAAAATGTAACACTTTTTATAGAAAACTTGGGGAATCTTACGCCGTTATTGAATGCCTTGGGGAACGCCGTTATTGAATGCCGAACACACCTGCAACAAACATCGTCATCAATAGAAGCCGAAAAGTAGAAATCCGATGCAAAATTCACCATCTTCAAAATTAAGTTTTTTTGAGATTCTATTCGAAAAAGGGGAAAATGTAGTGTGTTGCAAAACTGATAAAATTACCTTTCATTGCTCTAAAGAAAAACATTTACAGGTAAAAACCATGTCAATCACATTTGTATTACATGTGTGTAATGCAATTTTTCTATATGAGCATTTCATTATTTTGCTATCAGGCATGTTCCGGGACCATTATTTTAAATTATTGCACAACCTTATAAATAATATAAATGTATAAAATTAACATTTCAGTATCTAACTTTAACTTCCTATTAAGAATACTAAATATGATCATTGGAAAAGTAAATAATCTGCAAGAGAAATTATATGGGTCCATTTGGACCCAAGGATCTTGAGAAGGAGTAAATTTGAGGACCGCAGCCAGGTTAAATTCGATGCATGATGATAACGATCCGTTAGATATCGCCAGATACATCCTGTTTTGTTTTTTTTGTTGTTTTTTTTTGTTTTTTTTTTGTTTTTTTTGTTTTTTTTTTTGTTTTTGTTTTCTGGTCCTCAAGAAAATGTGCGCAGATAAATCTCTTTCCCCACACGTCATATACAGTTTTTACTGTTTTTTGACAAATAAATAAATAAATCAGCAGTAGTTGTTACAGAGAACTTTTTGTGTGCAGAGTATAATTTCAAGCCATGAGTGTGAGTGAAACTTTGCGTATTGAGTACAGAAAAAGAACTGAAGGTACAAAAAATACTTCGTGAACTTTCAAATCTTACTGAAGAAGACAGTGAAGGTGGCAGTGACAGAAATGGAGACATTTCTTAGAAAGAAAATGACAAGGGTGATGAAATCAAAGGTTCTGACTGTGGTATAGATTCTAGTGGAAAAAAAGAAGAAATGACCAATATTATCCAGGATGTAGGAAAAGCAACAGCGAGCGAGGGGGAGGGCTTGAACATAAACTGCGAAAGATATTCTCAGTTTTCTTCTTTGTCACTGGTAGAAAAGCTGAATAAGAATAAAATAAGCTTCCTAGATATAATGAGAAGGAATCAGCAAGATCTGACACTTTGAAGCAAAAACACTCAAACAATCAAGACAGTTGTATCATAGAAAATTTTACAAATTTAGACAAATCAACCTTTGGTCAAACTCTCACTGATTATAAGTCAAAAAAGTGATCTAATCCTTGGCACCGTACATTACTGCATCAGCACACAGAAAACCGGGAAAAAGAAACCGAAAATGTTACTTTTATAAAAGGGAAGGGGGAGTAGATGCATTGTTTTAGATGGTTGGTATGCATACAGTGCGGGCGGGGATGAGAAGATTGCTAGTTCACATCTTATTCTCAGATTCTGTATATCCCAATAGAAAATGCACAGATATTGTTCACGAGAATTGCAAGAAAAACATTAGTAGAAGGCAATTTCTTCACAAGATAATAGGTAAAATATTGACTGAAAATGTTAAATCTTACCCTTCACAGTTGATGAAAAGCACAGTTAAACCTAGACATATGAAAAGGAAGCATTGCCAAAAAGAAAGAAATTATAACAACTTTACTTCCACTGCATGTGGTGCGAGTTCAAAGTTTGTTTACGAGAATGCTGAGAGAAAAAAAATAATATGCCTACAATTTCATTCTACATTAATATGAACATTAAATTTTCATAAGCTAACAAATATTCATTAATGCTTTTATTCAATGCTCTGTATTGTCTCTACTATTCCAGCTTCTGTACAAGTTTTTACAATTTAGTATTTTGTAACTTCAAATTTTTTGAAATATAATGTTTTAAAATGTTCCAGAAATATGTGCATTTGTTCATTTATCTACTTTACATCGTAGTACGTGAAAAAAAAAATAATATTAGCTTTTTAAATGCTCAGGAGATCATGTGTCAAAATGACACACAACGGTCCTTATAGGTAGAACAAAATTCCGGTCCTTCTAGTGTCAAATAGAAATTCATAGCAAAACAAGTCCAACTCCAGGTGAAACAGAGTTTATCCTGCAAACACTAATGAGACTTCAATTGATGTATTGCACAAATTTCATTAAAATGGAGATCAAGGTTATTATTTCGTCGTTAATATTTACACTAGCAGCGAATTCATGACTATTATATTTATGAGTACATGTGCTTTAAATAATGTCAAGTAAAGTTTATCGAAAATACAACCGTTTTCTGTGAAAAGTAGCTCGAATTTCCGCATTTTCAGAAATGCTCAAACGCCATTTTCTCATAAATGGCTAAAAAAATGTCTTCATTTTTTTCGATCGGATAGTGCTGTGCTCACTCTTTAATATGATGTAAGGTTTATTTTGAGCTATTTTTTTGTTTTTCCAAAAATTATATAAATGTAATTTTTTTAAAGGAACTCTCAAATCTTTAATATTCATATTACTAGCAGTTTGTAAACATTATTATATTTGTGAGTGTAAGTGCTTCAAATAACTGCAAATAAAGTATTTTGAAAACTCAAAAATTTTCTGTAAAAATGAGCTTCAAATTTCGTATTTTTAGTAGCGCTAAAACGCAATTTTCTTTAAAACAGCACATACTTTTTAAAAGAAAATTGCCATTTAGGGGTAGGTTTTTGTGTTCTTTAATATTCTAAATTTAATATTTTCGTTCTACCAATAGGAAACAGAAAAATTAAGAAAATAACAAAAAAAATGTACTTTTGGCGGTGATACATGGTAGCTGGCAAGAAAGAGTATGTGGCAATTCAGAATAGCTAGCGAAGATCCAAGGAAATATAAAATGAATACGGGAAAGTCTATGCCCTTGTGTAGCACCACTAGTTCGTTATCACGGCTCAGCAATGAATTTTTTTCTGCCAAAAATAGGCCAGTTTTTCACGCAGCATTACATAACTTTCCCTATAGTACGTATATCACTCCATGTATACGTACGTATACGGGAAAGTAAACATGTATAACGATTGCAGACTCATTCATTTTATTAGGAACATCTCACGTCTCTCTGCCAATTGCATTAAATTAATAGGAATTCCGTTTTATAATGATATTTTTCCCCTGCAGGACAGGAAAACCAGTTCTGTTTCCGCGTTCGAGAAGTTCCGTTTTAAGCTGTGTAATATGCCATTTAACTTCATGGGCTGGAGAAATTTTCAGGTTAAGACAAGTTTCCAGGTAGTACATATACGAAATACATATACATACAGGGTGAGTCACGTAACTTAAGAACCTTCTGTAACTCCTGACGATTGAAGTTATTGCAATGCAGTTTTCACAGAAGTGCATGAGACAATGGAGCTAATTGATACATGAATTCGTTTCTGTTTCATCATTCATATTTTATGAGGTATTTGAGGTAACTTTGTTTTTTCCAATGAAACTACACATGTTTTTTTCCGTCTCTCATGACGAGCATAAAAACACGAATCCAATGTTATGCATGTTGCCATATGTTAGATAAGGTTTTTTTTGTGTGTGTGTGTTTTTTAATAGTAATTTTGATTTTTACGACTAGGGTTTAATGGATATTTTGAATATACTTGTAACACAAGGTCCGCCACACAAGGTCACGCAGCGCTCCACCAGCAAACACATGCTTGGGGAAGGGAAGGAAGTTTAGTACTTGAAGATTCAAAAATATTCCAAATATCCACAAAACTTTTGCAGTTTTTCCTGAACTCTGCTTTCGGCCCTTCCCCATTTTCATAAGTAGTGTGTCTTGAAATAAGTTTGTTTCCATCCCTAAGTTATTATTATATGCTGATTAATATTAAAAGTGTTTGCTCAGAATCTGCAACATGCTTTGTACTGTCTTAATATTTACTCTGATAGTGTTTTGCTTCAAGATTCCATTAATATCCTGTGATATAAAACCTCATTAAAAAGAGTTGATGTAATAAACAATTTTATTACAATACATAGTTATGACATCCTTATTTTCAATCCTTCAATTCCTTCAACCAAAGAAAGACAAAAGAATTGAATATGGGGAAGGATGGAAAGCAGAGTTCAGGGAAAAACCAGCAACAGCTTTGTGAATATTTGACATATGTTTCGTATCTTCTAATACTAAAATCCCTTCCCTACCTGTCCCCATGAGCGTGTTTGCTGGTGGAGTGCTGTGTGACCTTGTGTGGTGGACTGTTACAAGTATATTCAAAATGTCCGTTAAACCCTAGTCGCAAAAATCAAAGTTACTCAAAAAAATGCTTATCTAACATATGACAATATGTATATCATTGTATTCATGTTTTCACGCTTGTCATGATAGACTGAAAAAATATGTATATTTTCATTTGAAAACACAAAGCTACCTCAAATATCTCGTAAAATACAAGTGATAAAACCGAAATGAATTCACTTATCAATTAGCCCTATTTCCTCATGCACTTCCGTGAAAATTGCATTGCAATAACTGTAACCGTTCAAAAGTTAGGCTAAAGTTAGTTAAAAAGAGGTGCCAAAGTTATGTGACACACCCTGTATGTATGTGTGTGCGTGTGTGTAGATAGATAGATTTATTACTAATTCTGCAATTAAGTTTGAGGACTTGGTGGCAGAAAACACTAATTTAACATTACATAACTTAACAATTTTTCAAAAATTAAAAACTTTACAAACTAACGTGAACATACCACGGTGCGAGCTTTCATAGCACTCACTTCACCACACTTTACTTCACCGCACTGTTGATCACTGAGTTGTAATGTCTTTCTTACACATTCCTTTTCCTCTACTTCACAACACCACTACACCGCACTCCACTACACTTCACTGCACGTCAGTGCGCATAAATAATAATAATAAATTAGTTTGATCCCTCTTTCGAGACAGCTCTCGCACACTGACTTTGGTTACAAGCTCCATGGTGATGAAATGCCTGTATCACACGTATTTTGCATGGATGATCTTAAAGTGTTTGCTAAGAATGAAGCAATTCTCTCCCAAATGCTGTCTGTCATCAGTGATTTTAGCAATGACATCTGCATGAAGTTTGGTCTTGACAAGTGTGCAAAAGTCAACTTAAAAAGAGGGAAAATGACCATGTCAGAGAACATTGAAGTTGATAGACACACTGTGATTCAAGATCTTGAGCCAGGTAAAACTTCCAAATATCTGGGCATTGAAGAATGTGAGACCATCTCGAACGACACAATGAAAGAGAGAATTCGCAAGGAGTGTTATAGAAGAGTGAGACTTGTCCAGCAATCCGCTCTGAACTCACGGAATAAAATATCAGCAATAGGTAGTTTGGCGGTGCCTGTAGCCGAATAAAGTTTCGGACTAGTAGACTGGACTGAACAGGAAATTCGCATCATGGATCGAAAAACCAGAAAACTGCTTACAATGCATCATATTGCCCACCCCCGAGCTGATGTACATAGACTTTGTGTCATGTAAGAAAGGAGGAAGAGGCCTGAGACAAATTGAAGCCTCCTGGCACAATGCAATAACCGGGATGGGAAAGTATGTAGTCAGCCATCAAGGTGACCCATTAATGAGGCAGGTCATGAAATCTGACCGAAGAATGGGAAACAGAGGCATTGTAAGTGTAGCAAGAAGCATTGCGAACAAGACTATGCAAGACACCCAGAATGACAGACATTGAACTTCTGATGCTACTTAACATGAAATTTGAGAGACAAAAATGTTAAAGAAATCATGGAGAGACAAACCACTCCAAGGACAATATTTGAAACGAATGGACAAGGTGCAGATCAATAAAGATCAATCATTTATGTGGCTTAAAAGGGGAAGAATGAAGCCAGAATCTGAAGCACTTGTAATAGCTGCCCAAGATCAGGCCTTGAGAACATGACATTATGATAAAGCGGTTCTTAAAATTTCCCAAGACGATAAATGCCGCATTTGCCTGGAGCAAGTAGAAACAACTGATCATATTGTCTCAGCTTGTCCAATCCTAGCAAAGACCGAATACTTGAAAAGACATGACAGGGTGTGTATCTACCTCCACTGGCAGATCTGTACCGCC
Organism: Acheta domesticus; assembly: GCA_031308135.1. NCBI lineage: Eukaryota > Metazoa > Arthropoda > Insecta > Orthoptera > Gryllidae > Acheta > Acheta domesticus. The sequence goes on from JAHLJT010002406.1 coordinate 31,611,297, forward strand.
CTCGAAGTTCCGAACACATGCCCCAAGTGGTACGAACACTCACCGAAACCGGTGACGTGTGTTGGATTGTGTACGATATTGTACGACCTACAAATTCAAACTGATCGCACGATAGCGGCAAACAAACCGGATATAGTTATCCGGGATTTGGCGAAAAAATCGTGTTTACTTATCGATGTTGCTGTACCTTGCGATCAAAACGTCGTTACCAAGGAGGCAGAGAAACGTCTTAAATACGAGAGTTTGGAAATCGAGATCAGCCGAATGTGGGGCGTAAAAGCACAGGTCGTCCCGACAGTTATCGGAGCTCTGGGATTTGTTCCGCAAAATTTGAATAAGAACCTCTCTAAACTCCCTGGTGATTCAAAAGACTGGGAAGTGCAGAAAATGGCTTTATTTGGAACAGCCCACATTTTGCGTAAAGTATTGTAGAGGCACTGATAGTCATCGGATCTGCTCCTTAGGTAGCTGATTGCAACCTGGAGTAGATTGTATATTCAGCCGACTCATAACATCTTTAGTCGTGATGTAATGGAAAAATAATAAAATTATAATAATAATAATAATAATAATAATAATAATAATAATACAACTTTATTTAAGACTAGTAAATTAATAATATTAAACATATTTGTTGTACTCATATAAACATCTAGGAAACTAATTTACTTTTAAATTTATTCAGACTTGGAGGAAAGGGATCAAAGACTGTCGCAGGAAAACCGTTCCAGTCTCTAATAGTTCGATTCGCGAATTCCCAACGTCCGTTTTCTGAGTTCCTGACTGAAGTTTGTGCATGTGATCCGCTCTGCCGAAATATGTAGGTTTCCCTAGTCGACATTGAATTTCTTTCCACGCTGGAAAACTTGTGTTTGCTTTAAACAAAGCACAGAGACGCGACTTTATTCTCCTTCTTTCTAGTGACTCCCATACTCCTTTAGTCTTTGTACCCCTGAAAGTAAATTTTAATGCTCTATGCTGGATCTTTTCTTGATTCCTTTGCTGCAAAATTCTGTATGGATCCCAACAAATCTCGCTATATTCTAATATGGGTCGCACTAAAGACATAAATGCTAGTTCTCTGGCTGTCATTTTACTCTTTTTTCAGAATCCGCATAACAAAATGCAAAGATCGCCAGGCTTTCCCTACAACGAAATTTACTTGATTCTCCCAGCTTAATTCACTGTCCAGCTGTATTCCTAAATATTTGCTAGATGTGACTCGAGGTATAACATTATTGTTTAATTTGTACGCGGTATCTTTGTAACTTCGACCCCTACCAAACGTGATGGACTTGCTCTTTGTAGTGTTTATTTCCATGCCGTTTGTTTCCGCCCAGATGTGTAATTTGTCTAAGTCTCGCTGCAAAATATCCTCGTCCTTCTCCCAGTTGATAATCCTATAAATTACGCAGTCATCAGCAAAGAACCGTACATTAGAAGTTAAATTTGTCGGCAAATCATTCACGAAGGCAAGGAACATGAGTGGTCCGATGACACTTCCTTGTGGAATTCTTGACGTGACGTTTCTCGAGGTAGATAAGTAACTTCCGATATGTAACTTCTGTTTCCTGTCACGAAGTAGCTCGTTTATCCACGCTACTTCTCTGGTGTCTATACCCGAATCTATTAATTTCTTTATAAGACTATCGTGTGGAACAATATCAAAAGCTTTAGCAAAGTCCATTACTATCGCGTCGACCCTTCCACCTTCATCAACTACGTCGGCTAGGTTCTGTAGAAGTGAGACTAACTGACTTTCGCATGAGAAACCATTCCTGAAACCGTACTGTCCCTGATAAAGCCACTCCCTGTCCTCGCATTCTTTCCTGATGTAGCTAGAAATGAGATGTTCCATACGTTTGCATACGACTGATGTAAGGCTTACTAGTCTATAGTTACTAAGCCTCTTTTAAAAGTAGGAACTACGAGAGCCAGCTTCCAATCTTCCGGTACGCAAGCGTCATTTATGGATACATTAAATAACCTCATTAAATATGGTAGAATAGCCTCACCGCCTAACTTAATGTCCGTGGAAATAGAATCTGGACCTCGTGATTTTCCTCGCTTCATTAATTTTATTCTTTTCCTCTAAGTACTTGCATCAATATGAAAAGGACTTCTATCTGTCAACGTAGGAACCTGAATACAGTTAGATCTCTGCTTGAAAACAGAGCTAAAATACGCGTTAAAAGCTTTTGCCTTTTCTCTGTCGTCCGTTATTAGCGCATTATTAACACGGACAACTGGAAACTCGTCTTTACTTCCCTTCCTTCTACGAACATATTTAAAAAATACCGACCAATTATTGCTGCCCTCCGCTTCAAGAATATGTTGCAAATGACGTTCCTCTCCGATTTTCTTTTCCTTCCATAACTCTTTTGAATAATTTCGAAATGTCAGGTAGGTGTGTGTGTATGTGTATATATGTGTGTGTGTGTGTGTGTGTGTGTGTGTGTGTGTGTGTGTGTGTGTGTGTGTGTGTGTGTGTATATATATATACACACACACACACACATATACATATACATACACACACACAATGTTCTAACACACCCACCTACCCTCGTACTAATCTCAGTACGCTTGTACGTCGAGCTTGCTAGTATGAATGCTCGTAAAGCGAGCTTTGAATTCTCAGGAAGCAGGATCTTTCGGGTATGAGAAAGGTCTGAACCCTTGACACAATAAAATCGGATGGATAACAAAAACTGAGCATATAATTTCATCAAAATGACGACACAGTGGCACAATTTTACAGAGAAATGAACACACTTTATGTACAGTAAATGAAGATCTGGTTGTTATGTACAGTGAATGAAGTCGAACTTTTCAACACAGAAGTATGTTTTGCTCAAATTTAACATCAGAAATCAGGGTCCGAAAAATCATCTCGAGGTCTTCCACATGCGCGTCAAAAGATTTCGACTGGATTATCAAGTCGTCCATGTAGTGTCGCACGTCTTTCTATTACTTTTTGTAGGATGCCATCCAAACATTGCATTAACGCCGCTCCACCCTTTTTTCAACCCAAATGGCACGGCGCAAATACAAAGGTTATGCCCTCGAACGTAAACCTGTCGGTGCTTGTAAACCACTCGTGTCCACCAAAATTTAACAGCATGTCGGCCATCCTCGGCTGCACGTCGTGATATGGCACCGTCACAGCATTTAGTCTTAGTGCATCCACAGACATAGACTTCCGTCTTTGTCTTGACCACAAGAATTCGGTTGGTGTACGCCGTAGTTGCTTTCCGTATGACGCCCTCTTGGATCATCTCGTTTATTAATTTCCATACTTCATCACGGTAGGCCACGGGGATTGGATAATTCTTCGCTGTAAATGGCCGCGAATCTGTCAGCTTGATGTGAAATTCATACCCCTTTACCGGTTCGTTACTTCTAAATACATCTTTGCCGCGTATCAATGTTTGGAATATCGCGTTTTTCTGATCAACTGTTAATCTGCTTCGCTCCATTATCTTTCGTCTAATTTCTTCCTCAATTTCATTTTCTTCCACTTTCACGCTACACATTTCGGTTTCCGCGAATTCTTCTGATTCGTCTCCGTCATCTTCATGTGCATTTTGCGCCTCTTCCTTTTCATCTTCCTCCCACTATTTTCTCCGTTGATCAAAACTTGTGTCTGTCCTACGTCGATAATAGCGCCATGTTCCGTCAAAAAGTCCACTTCGATGATTAACGGGTAAATCAACTTCTTTACAACTAAGAAGATTACATCGTACATTCTTCCCTTAATTATAACTTCTACTAACACTTGCTTTCTCACCGGGGTGATTTCCGTTCCCATGCGTCTACCATTCGAGTATTATTGGTCGGTAACTCCATAACATTTACATTTTTCTTGAAAGCTCGTCATAGAACTCTTCCAATATCACAGATTTAATTGATCCGGTGTCTATACTGCGATTTTTCTAAGAAGAGCTCTCAAGATAACTCAAATCCCATCTTCGCGATGGAATATGTCACGGCATTTCGCGTCTTTCTCAGTCGTTCCGCTAGATTTCGCACAATCGCGACCGTATGAAGCAGTGCTTGCGATCATGCGACTTCTACCGGCAAGACCGAGAAAAGACGCGAAATGCCGTGACATATTCCATCGCGAAGATGGGATTTGAGTTATCTTGAGAGCTCTTCTTAGAAAAATCGCAGTATACAAATGCTTTACTACGTACACCAACGCAACTAATTTTAATTACGAGACATTTCTCCCCCTTTTCTCGGCTTCCAGTTTTCCCACAAACTTCTTCCTTCGTTTGTGATTCGGTTTGCAGTTACAGGGATCGCGTGTTCGTCATAATTGTTCGATTTGGGACCCCTCATCAATTCCAATTTGGTGTTTCCCGGTCCCGTTCGATTTCCGTTGCTGCGATCGTTTCTGGGGCTCCTCCATTGCTGCGACCGTGCTCGCTGGAAACTGCTCGCATTTCTACCATCGCCCGCTCCCCCGTCTCTGCGACCTTGACTGTGCGCACCCCCACCTGCCATCTCGCCACTATGCTGCCGGTCGTCGTGCCTATGCTGTCCGGATCCTGCGTTCTGCTTTCCCTGATTCTTGTTTCCTCCTTTCTTCGATGACGAGCCTGCCGTGTCTTCGATTACATGCATCGCATTTACTATGTTAGCCTTCGTTGTTTCTGGAGTCTGATCCATGTTCTCGAATGCCAGATCATAGTTGCCTAATAAAACTTGGAACATTTCAACGTCTCTTACGTCGACGCTGCGTAACAGATTCTGAATGCTCAACGGGAAATGCCTTGTGAGGATGCAAATTATTTCCTCATCCGACACGGGAGGAGAACACATTTTTAGGGCTGCTATTTTTCGTGCTGCATAGTCTCGCATCGTCCCGCTCGAAGTACAATAGTAGCCGCTCATCAGTGAAATTCTAAAATTCATTTGCTGTTCCTTCCCCCAATAGTGGTCTAGGAACCTAACTACGAATTCCTCAAATGAATTCGGCAACGGGCTCAATGTCTCCAACCACGCCTTTGCATTGCCTTCTAGTCTTTGGTGCAACAATAACGTTTTATGCGCCTCGCGGACATTTGAAAGCACGGAAAAGCTCTGTAGTGCCTTAATGAATGCGTTCGGATTATCATTTGGGTGTCCTGAGAACCTAAGTGAGGCCGGCACATTGATATTGCCACCTCGGCACGCTCCCCCGCCATCTACTTTGGCTTCCGCTACTTTCCGCAGTTCTTGAATTTTGCGTTCTTGCTCGTCTAGCTTTTGCATTAATTGCGCCTCGATCTTCGTATCTTATTTCTGTGACTCTTCCGCGAACTTCCTGTACTTTACTACGGATTTGCTCGAAACGTGCCTTGTTTTCCTCTTTCTTTTCGATTTCCGTGGACAATGAATCGATTCTAGCTCCTACTTCTGCGTGTGTTTCCTCGATTAACTAAGTGCAAGTTGCAACTTGCACGGCGATTGCTCCCCGAAGTTCGTCGCACTTGACGCCTACTTGTCGCACTTGACGCGACTGGGGGTTTAACAGACATTTTGAATAGTCCAACACACAAGGTCATGTAGCGCTATATCAGCCCGCGCGCGCCCGTGGAAGGGAAGGGGAGGGATCTTATTTGAAGATACGAAACATAGTATTCCAAATATTCATAAAACCATTGCAGTTTTTTCCTGAACTGTCCATCCTTCCGCATTTTCAGATTTTTGTCTTTCTTTGAAGGAATTGCAGGATGGAAAATAAGGATTTGTCATAAGTGTGTATTGTAATAAAATTGTTTATTACTTCAACTCCATTTAATGGGGTTTCATAAGATACGTATAAATGGGATCTTGAAACAAAGCACATTAAGAATAAATAATTAAGACTGTATAAAAAAGATTGCATATTTTGAGCAAACAATTTCAATGTTAATAGGAATATAATAATAAATTAGGGATAGTAACAATCTTATTTCAATACATACAACTAATGTCAAATCCGTATTTTCAGGCCCTAAGAAACACAAAATATTTGAAAGTGGGTCAGGATGGAAAGCAGAGGTCAGGAAAATGCAACAGTTTTGTGAATATTTTTCGTATCATCCTTTCCCCGACCCCGCGTTTGCTGGGGAGCACTGCATGACCTTGTGGGGTTGACAGTTACAATGAAAATATCTGTTAAACACTATTCGCTAAAGAATGCTTATCTAACATATGACAGTATTTATATCTTTGGATTCGTCTTTTTACGCTTGTCATGATAGGCTGAAAAAATATTAATAGTCCCATTTGAAAAAACAAAGTTACCTCAAATATCTCGTAAAATACAAGTGATAAAAGAGGAAAAAATTCACATATCAATTAGCCCCATTCCCTCATTCGCTTCCATGAAAACTGCATTGCAATATCTTCATCCATTCAAAAGTTACAGGAAGTGGTAAAGTTACGTATGTACCATGACTCACCATGTATGTGTATATACTGGGTCTTTATCGTATCTTGCTACACAGGTCTGGAAACACCAACTCTTGTTTTGCCAATTTGGCAACATGTGAAATACCTTCAACACCCTTTCACTTTTAGCGAACCCCAGCCATGCGCCCTCAGATTTCGGGCTGAGAGAATGTGTCTTAATTTTAGATGGAAGAAAGAGAAAGCACGTATTCGATCCTTGTTACTCTTCAACGCACTGCAGCCATTACACTGAAAAGAGTGAACACCTGTCTCTTCATAAATGGTGGTCACTTTGAGCATTCACTCGACTGTCAGTTTTTTGATACTTTAACAAAATTATATTTTATTATTTTTTATTAATTATTTTCAATAATAATTATTAATGTACTACTTAGTTACATTTTATTAGTATTTTTAATCACTTTATCTGTCACATGCGTCTTTAGCCCCCTTTTAACATGCAACCCTACAGGCGTGTACCTATCTGTATGTTAAGCAATTTAACATCCTCAGCAATGAGTTTTAACATCTTTAGCAACGTGAATAAACAACCATTGATTCATCACAAGTCAAATGTTTATTAAGAAAAAAAAACAAGTCGGTGTAGAATACAAATCAGATTCAAACAATTCAGAATAAAAGTAACTCATATTAGTTTTTGAGATAATTATTGTTCATTGTAATTGGTATTAATAGTGCAGTTAAAATGTGTTTTAGGTAAATTAACTTCATTTTCCTGGCATTCCATCAAATGAAACTCTACTTCGGTAATCATATTTACTGACAATCTGAGGTGTCGCCACTGGAAATCGACGCACCAACTTCCTCACCGATTGTCATTTCTTTAGTTATCATTAGATTCAGGAGAATTATTTGTATCCATCTTCTCTCAAACCACGGTATATGAATATTGTTTAAATAGATGTATCCCAAGCAGTACCCCACAATATCGTAGTAACATGCCGCCACAACAGAATTCATATGTTTACTATCGCAGTAATGTAAATTTTCGCATAAATCGTGAGATTGACCGATAAAATGCTGAACATACCACAAAATGTTAGTGTTATTACTGCCTCGTCCAAATTAAAAATCTTGGCTTCTCTACGCTGCGCCTTGATTTTTAACTTTTCGCCTCTGCGGTAATTACACTCAGAACATTTCTAGGTATGTTACTAAAGTTTTCTTATTTGCTTAATATGCAGATTCCATAATAATAATACGTTATTATAACTGTTATAAAATGAAGAGCTTGGTGGTAATATTTCACGATGTATCTTTTCGATTTCTCTCTGAGCTGACTTTACTTAAATAATTTTTGTTACATTTGCTGTAAATAAATCGATAAATCAGTCATAACTTCCCTCCACATTAATATTACAGTTTTGTTTCTTCAGCATACTGGACAGAATCGCTTAGACATTTTGTTTCCATGCTCATGCCTCAGCCCACCCCACTCCACCCACTCTGTGCAGCTTGAAAAGATTTCGGCATGAGAGCCATGTACCCGACCCTCTTGAGTGAGATCAACAAAGAAACAGGAAACTTGCTGCAGCTTATGACCTGACAGTTGCCTCCTTGTCTGCTGTCCCGAGGTGCCAGGCACGGCTTGTCTTGAAGGGTGTAAAAGAGACACGGTAAAACAAGAACAAGTGCTCTCAGACATGAGTTGCAAAATAAACTGAAGAGTGTGTGAGGGGGTGGGGGGTGTAAATATGTATATTATATATCCCTCTTCTTCTTCTCTGCCTCTCCCTCTCTCCATCTTTTTCCCCCTTGTTCCATAATATTCAAACCAAAAAATTGAGATAATGTGAAAAATGTCTTTTAGGCACTGATACGAAGTAGCTAGGAAGAGGACGTGGCAAATCGGAAAAGCTAGCTCAGATTAAAGTGAAATATACCTTTATCATCGTCTCATCAAGAGTGTGGTTGTAATTATGGCCTGTTCCAAATTTATATTAAGATTTGGGCGCTAGAAACAGGTTACATTAATTACTACCAAAGTTTTCCCATCTAATTTAAACAAAATTGTATAAACATCCAGCTAGCTTGGGTCGATGGGTCCGGATACAAATACTCGCTATCGCCTCGATAGCCAATTACCTGATCTGCCAACTATAGAGTATGGCGTGGAATCTGAAATGTAATAATTATATGCTTCCAACTAATTAAAGATTATGATTGACAAATGAAAACTCCTTTCATTTCCAAAGAACAAAATTCAATAATTTATTTAATGTTAAGTTTTCACAATTAATTTTATGGTCATGACCTTTTAAATACGTTATCTCTTTTATACTGCAGTATTTCTTTACCGTTTTGCTTGCCGACGCTCCGTAGTCGCTTCTCACTTGACCGTTGTTGGTTCCAAGTTTCGCTTCTTTCTTCCGGTCTTGCACTGCTGCTGACACGTCCAGTCCACACTGCATAAACTATTTATCGGTTCTTATCCGATGCTCCCGGTTCCTAATCTTTCCCACTGGTTATAGAAAACATTAAAGTTCAACTGCAATATCCGAAAAACTGTGCAAGTCCTCCGCGAATTCACTTCTGGCAAATAATTCTCAGAGTCCGAAAAAACTATTACTTCTCTCACAAAAATATACAAGTCCCACTTTCCTAATATAATGTCCGCAAACGATCTTTACACCACGTCATCTACTATCAAAATCCGCGATCTTCACTCCACGACACCCAGAGTCAGAATGTTCTGTTCAATGCGTTCTTTAACCCTTTATGGTTCGGTAAGCGTCCCTCATTCTATTTTTTCAAAACACAGTGGCAAAATTAGACTGTCTAATCTTCACTAGCCGTCCCTGTCTAATCTTCACTAGCCGTCTCTTACGAACCCAAGTAGCCGCGACCCCCGTCAGTCATTCGTTTTTGAACCAATCACATCTTATTTTCTTTAGCTCTCTAGCCATCGTCCTGACATCTTCAAGGCCTGTGTACAGTTTGTTGACCTTGCCAACCTCTGCGCTGTCGTTGCTAAGGCCGTATACCGCCATATTGTATACCCATTTATCCACCCCATGTACAGCTAATATTATTAAATAAAATTTGTCATATTCTGGTATATCACAAAAGAGATTACAAATGTAATTAATACAAGGAAGTTGGTGCATTCTGTAGTTCCACTATTTTCTTCTGTATGAGGGACATAACATGAATTTGAAAAATATTGGCTTTGATTTTTGTAGCAATATATTTCTTTGTTCTAGGTATAAAAGGTTTTTGTTCCATTGAAGACCCTTTTATTTCAAATACTTTTTCAAGTTCATGAAGTTATTACTACCTTGTAATAATCTTAATTTGCAATAGAAATGTTTTTTGAATATCAGTTTTGTTATATCCTTATCCAGTTTGAGGGTATGGAATGAATTAGTGCTTTGGTACAGCATTTGTAAACAATATATTACTCAATTTATCTACTTTGCCATTCTGTTCAATTTTAAAACTTTTGTGGAAATGACGTAATTGTTTGGAAAGGTTTTTTTGACTTTTTGTTTTGTTTTGTTTTGTTTTTGTTTTAGCAACTTTTGTTACCTGCCCTTCAAAATGCTGGTCAAGATGCTGCATCCAAACATTTTGGGCCTCTCCTGGACATAGCTTCTTCATCTTTGGGTGTCAAGTCTGAACATGCCACACAGTCCACTGCAACTACACAAGTGAGTTTTTGTTTGTAAGTGGATTAGTCTAAAATGGTGACCTTAGAAACAATGGCATATAGTAAAATGTACATTTGCTTAATAATTGTAAGAAGTTGCTCTGAACATATGGGTTTGACATTTTTCAAAAAGGTGTTAATGCTTTTTTCAAAAAGAGTTGTTGTGCTAAACAGATCGTCATTTTGCTTGGTAGATTGTAATGATGACGGAACTAAGTGTATTTATGCCAAACTAATGTATTGAGAAATGGTATTAACTTCAAATGTGTGGTATTATCTTTAGCTGTTTTTAGACCTTACTTAAATAAAGAATATTATTTAATGTTAGGTACCAGTTGAAATTGGGCTTCTATTTCATCAGATTCATTGAAATACAGTAGACAATTAAGTTTTTCTCTCCATTAATGTGCTGTTGATATTTTTCTGTTGCAAAATGCTATTTAGATATCTTAATGAAAGCTAAATACTAATCATTAAATTAACTAATGTTCATCAAAAATACACATTTTAGTACATAAACAACGCTTGCCAGAAAGCATTTGAACTGAACAGTGGTTACTGATGTAGATCATTTCTCACCTGCCCTGTTTCTTTGTGATTTCATAATATTTACAATTACACTGTGGTGTAAATGACATTAATTTTCTCAGGATTTATTTCCATTTGTGACAACATGAAGAGAAAATTGTTTAATGCAAACATATTTCATGAGGTCATCTATTAATCTAATATATAAAGATCAGTGTATGTGTGTGTGTTTGAATTTTATGTGCTGCCATACCGTTCATCTGATTTAATTTAAATTAATTTATTGATTTTAATAATAATAATAATAACAACAACAATAGTAAAATACGTGTGAACATGCGTGGAAAAATTGTGCATTTTTAAAATGAATTTGCCAAAAATGAGATGTTAACAAAACCCTACAAACATTAAATAAAAACATGCATTTAAAGGAAAATCCTGTCTCTACTCATTACCAATCTTAGAATGGTAGGTAAGAAAACTAATTCTTTTAAAGCTAATATATTTTTTTTAACATAAATTTGACAATTAAAGCTGCATTTCTTACAGCTATAACACGTGCCAACAATGACAAGGAATTCTTGATTATCCTATTGCTGTCTCATGGTACGGAATGCCATTGTCACATTCTAGTCTGATATTTTCTGAAGATAAGCAGTAGCAATGGTGAACGGGAAATTTGAATATGTGATTTCGAACATTTGCAAAATTATTTGAAACTCCTCATATTTTTTAGTAAATGTACATGAACTTTTTAAAGAACTGATTTGTCATGTTTCATTTCTCAAAAACACTTATGAATATTAAACTTTAGCGATGTTAATTTTTTGTTGTTTGTGATAATAATATTCAAATGCAGAGCATTCACCAAAAATGGGACCAGCTCCAATTTCTTTGCTACATATGAGGAAAATATGCCGGAAATAATTGAAGTTGTTTTTGGGACAATAATAATTTAAAGTAGTTTCAATTGTTTGTTTCTTGGAAAATAACACGAAAACTACTCGTATTTCCAAAAAATTAAACCTCGCTGTGTATGAAGATGTTTTTGATGAATAGATTTCATTAAGAACAAAAATTATCTTAATTGTAGAAAAATGTTGACATTTTGCAGTTTTCAAAAAAGTAGGGATTTCAACAAAAATGAGACTCATACCATTTCTACGTTATTCATGCTATTGGAGGACAAAGTTTAATCCAAATGTTTGGAGCCATTTTTTTAGATTACTCTGAAAAAGTAGAGGCTTCATGTAAAGTACCAATTGTCTTAATTCAATTTTATACAAATCACTTAAATTGGAGAGCATTTTATATTATGATCAGGTATTACTGATTTGATGAAAGTATTTGGTTTTCTTTGTTGTGTTCACAGTTTTATCTAAACGTTTCAACATCATCTCACTTTTAGTATTAGAGGCTAATAATTGTACTTTAAGCTTGCTATGCACGACCTAAAAGTAAATTCTTTTATTGAGTCTGTCTTTAAAAAAGTTATTCTTGGCTTTCATCTCTTAACCCTTTGCACTGGTAAGCAACAAGCATGTACATGTCCTATAGCTCGTATGGCACGTCAGAAATGCCACAAGAATAATGGCTACCAGCTCATGACAATATGTAATGTGATGTCCCACAACTCATAGGGTATGCCTCAGATGCCACATGAAACTACCTAAATTAACTTGTAGGGCACGTCACAGATGCCCACAAATTTTCCTGGAATGTAAAATAGTTTTCATTGTTGAATCGATCCTTTTTAAACAATGTTGATGCAATAATTTGAGAATGAGTTGGAAAGGGGGAATGCTGAGTATCACCTTCGAGCTGTGCGACCATTTTCCATTGTCTTGTTAGACATGCCTTAAGAGTTGTAGGACCTCACAGTATTCAGAAACCTCTGAGTGCAGAGAGCATTCAAGTGTGGCATGTCACACATTCCCTAAGAGTGCAAAGGGTTAATATTACCCATTACATATGATTTGGATGCAGGTTGTAATGGAGAATGTTTAAAATAGTCGTATGACTCAAACTTTCACTTTGTGAAATTCTTCGTGTACTATCTGACAGGATTGCATTTACATTATGAACTTGTTCAAGCGCACAGCTGAGTATCTCGCTTATCTCCCATTATTTGAAGCACTCTTCTAAAATGTGTCAGCTTATTGCAAATGTTGGAGTCAAGAAAGTGTTCTCACACAAGGTCTCCTATGGCACTTCTATACAGAAAATACACAACTTTTAATGCATTTCCATCTACAAAACCATAATTGAAATGCATCTGCCATTTAACTGAATAAGTTTGCCCTGAGGAGAGTAACATTATGACAGTGCATAATTTTGAACTCTGAAGCACTAATCAAAACAATCTCCATGAACTACTCTGAAGGAGGAAAGGTATAATCCCCCTAGCATATGTACATCATGGATTATTGGGGATGGAAACGCCCTGTAGTCCTCTTTTGTACTCTTCTCGTACCGTCTGTGTGGCAGCATTTTAGAATTGGTTATAGACTCCAATAACATGCTTATTCTCGATACAGAGAACAAATTCATTTCTCCATAACTGTGGCCTTGAGTATATGTATTGATGTAGCCTTATAATGCCTTTCATTTGCAACTGCTCTGCAGTGGATCATGCTGGCAGCCATGGCCGCAGATCTCATGCACTCTACTTGTAGCTATTTCAATTGCGTTTTCAAAATCAACCAGTAAATTGCAACATCCATTTGTGCCTTGATGGAATTTGAACTGTTTGTGGGCAATCACTACTTGCAAATAAGCACAGTGTGACTTATGCGTTATCTAGTAGTGAAAATGTAATAAAATATGAACAGTGTAGAGCAAAGGGAGAAGTATTTAAGAAATCATGGTGAAGGGGAAATGTCTCCTTCCTAAATTGTCACACACCACCACTTTCGGAGTGGAAGGGCAAACACAGTTTTCATAGGAATGGATAGATGATTACATCTCCAAACATCGTGGTAAATGAATTTGCTGCTACGATTTAAAAAATATCAAGTTTGTAAACAATAGAGATCCTTGGGTTGGAGCATTTCAAGGAGAAGCCGGTTCTGTCTCTGTAATGTGCTTTGTTCTAATGCTTATGAAAAAAGAAAGGAGTTTTTAAAAGTTGCACTATTGAAAGGATACGTAAAACTAGGAATTAGTTGGAATGGAAAAGCTGTAAACGTACCTAAACACTTTTACTTAACATCTGTGGATCTTCTGATATTTTTGCTTTTATGACGATGAGAAGATAGTAATATGTAGAGTGTACATTAAATCTTAATGTTTCTAAGTCCTCTTCTAAGACATTATTATTATTATTATTATTATTATTATTATTATTTCTTTTCCTTTCTTCTTTCTTCCTTTCTTTCTTTCTTTCTTACTGGAGCCAAGCAGATGACAGTTTCTTCAGTGCGACCATTTTATAAATGTGTTGGTCACGCAATGATTTAGCCTTGGCGAAAGAGGCCACTTGGCAAATCAAGACAGCCAGAAGGATTGCTGAAGAAGAATGCTGGCTTTTCACTACTGGAATGTTTAAATTGTACTCAAAGTAGATGCTGGAATTCGTGACTCCTGATGCATTCTTGACATGTAAATAAGTTCTGGTTCACTCAGTAAAGGAAGTCCTGTGGTATTGCAAAGATCTGTTCCTGTATATTGTGACGTAATTCTTCTTCCCTATGGAGATTTGTAGTATATATACAATCTTTTAGGAATCGCCAAAGCAAGAAATTGCGTGGAGTGAGATCAAGAGAGTGTGCAGACCATAAATCACATGTGATAATTGTCTCCATAAATGGCATGTCAGCCCTTAAGGGAACTGAAGCAGTGTCTGTGGATGTTGAAAATGACTGTAAATATGCTCATTGTCAAAATTTGGAAGAAATGCTCCAGGATATGATGCACATAATGGTTTGACACATTTTAGGTGTGTGTCCTAAACACACATTTTTTGTTAGAGTGTGAACTTTGAGCAAGCCATCACAAACTGTCTATTCAGCAACACTAGAAAGCATGCCTTCTGCAGGCCAAGACCTTGAAACACGGCCTTCGGAGGGGAGTTCAGTGTAGCGTTCCCCAGCGAGTAAGGACCCGTCGGCCGAGCAGAATTTTCCATGATCACAGCACGCTAATAAAATAGTTGCACTGTATTACAGATTAATGGGATTCCACCTGGACGTACAGCTGAGGTGATGTCAAGACTGCTCAGTATTTGTCTTCCCTGAGTATCTGAAGTCAGTTTTATTTAACGTTTTCATTATCTTCTTAGTTTTCCTCTGAGACAAACTCTGGTTCCATCGTATATACTTCATGATTTTGTGGCGAATATTCTGCTAAGCTCTTAAATTGTTTCAATTTCACCATTTGGTTTTCTGAGCATTGGAGATCCTCCTGCATTTGATGTGATCTTCATTTGAAGAAATAACTACAAATTCTTTCCACCATTTACAATACAGAGGTTGCTCAAAAAATGTATACACACTTTTAGCAGGTTATATTTATGTAAAATATTTCAAAGTTTGACCAGAAAACAACAGTAATGTTTAGTATGCCATTCTCTTAAGCCGCCTCAACGTTACAGATGTAACGTCGCTATGCAATAGGCCAAACGATCAAAATCAAGCCAAGATTATAGTGAGTGCCCAGACCAACAGCAGAATAACAACAAAACTGTTAACTGGGATAACTGTGACTTCTGGTGTGCAAACAAGACATGGGTTTTTGTGGAAAAGACTGCTAATTTACCTGGAGTTAGATGTTTAGTGAGAGTTGACATCTAGGGTTCTCAATGTACTATTTCTTTTTGAAACAGTAACTGGCAAAGTGTACTTGGACATAATATGCATATCCATCATATCTGCCATTCATACACTATGAAAATGAGGAATTGTACTTCCAACAGGATGGTGCATTGACACGTTACCACCAAGATGTACGTGCATTCTTTGACGATTATCTTCTAGGGCACTGGATAGGACAAAGAGGTTTGACTAAGTCTTCACCATGTTTTCCAGATTTAATTTCTATAGACTTCTACTTATGAGGAATTCTTAAGAATGTTTACCATATACCGTAGAAAAACAGCTACACTGGAAACGCTTTGGGAAGAAATTGAAACGGCTATCACTGAGGACACTTTCGCAAATGTTGTTTGAACATTTGTTCAGCATACTCGGGAGTGTATCAGCACAGAGAGTGGGCATTTTGAGCATCTGTAGTAACTGTTGTACCTGTAAAGTCTAAGATGATTATTGCTCATCATTTTATGTTCGTATGAATTCAGCTTCATTACATTAACACAGCTTTTTCTTTGCTTGAAGTATATACACATTTTTTTAGCATCCTCTGTATTTTTTGTGAAGTTCCTTTTTCTATTTGTCATTGTCCCTTCTTGTTGCATTTGCAATATTTTTTTATTTTAATTTTTTTAGGATGTTGGTTTGGTCCTTTGCCAATATGCATGTGAATTTGCTTTTCAGAAGCCAGAACCAGGTGAACATGTTTACCTAAATTGGGTGAAAATTTGTGGGGTAATGATGACATCATTTACAAGAATCAGATCCGAAAGCAAATGCGATTGGCATCCCTCAACCTTGTGGGTTGAGTTACTTTTTATAACTTAAACTTAGGGGAAACGTCTCATTCCAAAAATAATTTTTAAGTTAAATAATGAACCAGATGATGTTAAAGAAAAAGTTCATTGAAAAATAAGTGTATTTTTTCCTCCAGGTTGACTAGAAATATTGTTTCTCCCCTTCATACTTTTTTCACCAATTACGTTTAGTGACTCAATTAAATTCCTAATTTTTAGGTCCCTGGAGCACCTCAGGTGGTAGCAGCTTCAGCTCCTTCTGCAGTGACTACATCATCTGGCCCTTCAAGGTCTCCCAGCAAGATGACTGAAGTTTCCAACTCCAAGGCTAAGACTGCTGGGAAGCCAGCTGCTGGGCCAGGTGGCAACAGCAGTCGATCTCGAGATCCTCGTCTTGCTACACGGCAGCCTGTGCCTACTCAACCTAATGTTGTCACCAATGTTACCTCTGAGAACTTGCAGCAACCCACTTCTCAGTTAGCACCTATTCAAGATAACACAAATTCTGTTTTTGAAACAGTTAAATTAGAGACTGCAAAACCCAAACCTCAAATCACAATAAATATTGCCAATAAAGGTAATGCTAATAAAGAACCCCAAGGAGTTAGTAAGAAAGACCCTCGTTTGAACAGTAATAAGGTCCATGTATCTCATTCCAAAATAAGATCTGAGTCCAAAAATAGTGGACCTTCCAAAGGACCTAATAAATCTACAAGAGGACCTTCTCCCTTGCCTGCACCACAATCCCCTTCCCGCTGTGGTAAGCCTGCCCCATTGCCACGCAAAGTGCATGGCAAAGGGAGCAGCTCCAGTGCCAACAAGTCCTCGCATAAATCTGCCAGTGTTATTGATCTTACAGATAGTCCCCCTCATAAAACAGAAAAAAAGGAGGAGGAATTAGCTGGAAAGGATAAAGAGAGCCATTCTGAACCTCTATCTAAATCATCTTCCTCTTCCTCGTCTTCAGGTTCCAACTCCTCTTCCTCTCCTGGATCCAAGAAAGACAGTCATAAAAGTAAAATGAGCAGCACAAGCAACAGACAATCCCCTTCAGAAAAGAAGAAAGGTAGTGAGAAAGGTGGCAAAGTTAGCGAGGTAGGGTCGGGGAGTAATTTATCAAATAGGAGAGCAAAGAGTCCAGGGGGAGGTATTAGGCTTTCACGAGAACGTGAACGAGATCGGTCTGCATCCAAGAATTTTGACATGTTTGAGCCTGAGGCTGATTCTCCTTCTCCACCTCCTCCACCAGTCATCAGTGATAACCAAAAAAGAGAAGATACTACCTTTAAAGACCGTAAAGTATCAAAGAAAGGGAGAAACTATGTACGTCGAAACAGGCGAGATGAGTCTAGAAGTCCTGAGGTATCTACTGTAACCTCAGGGGATGTAGACCTGAGGCTAGGTGCGCCTCCAGAGAAACATCCAAGGATGGGTGCATTTCCTGCAGATGGTACTCCGTCCTCCACCGAAGATGATGGCAAAAGTAAGCATATAGTATTTATTATTCTTGTTGTAGGAATTCACTTACGGCTTCCATGCAGGTGGCTCCCTTACCTCACATGCACTTCGTTGCGCAATGCAATTTTGTAGCAGACTACATCATCAAGAGTATCACATATCACTGAATTGTGTTTTGTGTGTACTGTATTATATTTAATAAAGATCCTTACTGAAATGTGGAATATGATTAGTAATCCTTAATTTCAAATAGTCGGTTACTAAATTACATATAAGTTATGTATTTATTTGCCTTAATGAATGACAAATGGTATCCAGATTTAGATCAATGAACATCATATGATGGTCAGTGAACATGTTGGCACACTCAGGGTGACCTGCATGGATACCTGCTGTCATGTTTTCTAGGCCTGTTTGTGCTCTCTTTAGGGAGAGGTTTTTTGTAGGAAACATTCATTACATGAATAACAGAAAATTATTGATGTAGGTGTGTATTCTGAAGAGTCCACTCCAGTGTACCTATGTTGCAGGAGAACTTTCAAATTATTTTTGTAAATCATTTTTTAAATTTTATTTTACTTTTTGATATTGTGACTTATAGAATTGCATAGAAATGATTGTCTATGCCGATGACCATATATATTTGGAAGTACTTGTGGCATGTTTATTAAGTTTCAGATTTTGGGTGCATCTAGAAAGAGGGATAATGTTTTGAAGCACAAATGGTATATTTGCTACAATATTTAAGACATCACTACACATATATTATTGTTATTGTATATCATATATTCAATGCACGCCGTTCTGTATTATTAAATAATTCTAAAAATGGAATCTTGACTGTGAAACAATTTTGTATTCTTCAAATTGTAATAGAATAACTGGAAAACTTCTGGATTCCTTTAAAATATTCTTATATAATTTTGCTTCTCAATGGGTAAAAAAAGGCAAGATTTTTTAAGTAAATTGGTATTTTCAGTAATTCATATGAGTAAAATTTGATAATTACAAAAGTTTACCCAATTTTGTGTTGCTGTGTTAAAATGCTCTCTGTGAACCCTGTTTAGGTGAAAAAAGTTATGTTCAGGTGAACATTTATTTAAATATGAAGCTGTCATTTTAAATGTTGTTTTCAATGATCAATTAATCACTTTACACTGCTTTTTCCCTTCTTTTTTTTCTTTTTTCTTTTTTTCCTTCTGGAATTGTTTGTCAATAATAGAGTGTAGCACTTAAATGACTGTTGTGAAACAGAAGAATATGTAGTAGACACTTTGGAGAAAACTAGTCAGTCTAGAAATGTGACTCATTACTTAATTTCTAATTAATGTCTAGCATCTTGTTCCTCCATGGCTGTATTGTTATTAATCTAGGCACAAATGTTTTACCATTAATCACAAATTGACTGTGGTTTTGTAGTAATTTATTTAAATAGTTGAAAAAAAAGATGTTCATTGTATTTAATTAAATCAATTTCAAGTAAGTTGCAATCTTTTTGTGTTTTGATCATCCTCATTGTGACTGAATTTTAATAAAATATTGCAGAGGATGATATTAGTATTGTGATTATTTTTACTGGTGGGCTATTTCCTTTATTTTGTGATAATTTTGTTTACCTTAAGTTCTATAATTGCACAGGTATGATTTATAAATTGAAATTGTGAATTCACATAGAAAGGAAACTGGAGTGGAGTCTTGAATACTTAGCTTTTTTAAAAATTCTTTATTATTTTTAATTCTTTATTATTTTAATATTTTAATTTGAGTTTTTGTATTGTTATAAATTTTACTCTCAAGTTTTGAAGGAAGAAAGAAAAAGAAAAGGGGAGGAGAATAGGTATCACTTCTGGTTATATTGTAATTCCTTGCATGTTTGCAAGTCCAAACAGAATAATTGCCCCTCCTCTCTTGAAGGGAAAATATAGTGTTTTTGATGATGATGATTCTAGAGTGATTTCATTCCTTAATTTTTTTTAACTTTTATTGTAGAAATTAAAATTATCATATAGTTGATTGTATGGATCACTCTCATCCCAATTACTGCGTTTATCACATTTCTTGAAATGATTGCAACGATGGCAAATTGTTTTCATGCAGAAGGTATCCTTGAGTTTCCAATTTTATTATAAAAATTGTATATATATAATATATATACACACACACACATTCCTACCCTTATTTAAAGTGAATTGGTGTAAAAGTCATTGTTTCAAACAATTGTTGTGCAAAAAGTTTTTCTAATACCAAATGAAACACTGTTGTCATTATAATTTTCTTAATTACAAATGTCAGATGTTGAGAAAGGCAAAGGGTGAGATGTAGATGGTGAATTTAGAAAATAACAACACCTACGTAAACCTTGGTTTAGGCTACCAAGATGTAAGTTTGCATCAAGAAATTTGTTACCAGCGTTGGATAAGCTCTGGAAACCATGATGGGATGTATCTCTTTGAGCCTCTTTTTCCTTGTATTGTTATTTGTCTAATTCTGTTAGTTGTGGTTACAGAGACACTTGTAGATGCAACCACAAAAGATGTGGATTTACGGCAGCTTTCTCGGTCCCCCACTAAGAAGCGACCATCAATGGAAAGGTCGGATCAACCTCCTAACAAGAAGAGTAAAGCTGAAATGATTGATGTGTAAGATTTGTTATGTTATAATACTCTTTAAACATTTTTTTTTTGCTTACAGAGTGGTCAGTGAAAACTCAGCCAGCTACATAAACTCTAAAGAACAAATTTACATTGACATGGATTATAGTAGTGGGAAGTTTGATTCTTTTGAAACTTTTCTTTTAATGCATTTTATACATACAAACCTTTAGTTCTTTCATATTTTTGTTTCTCTATTCTTTCCCCCTCCCTCCCCAAAAATACTAATAAAAATTGAGTTTTTAATATTTACTGTATTTTCCCGAATATAAGTTAGCTATCAATAAAAGACAACCCCCTAATTTTGAAGAAGCCTCCTGACAATTTTTTAAAATTTTTATCTAATTCTTACTATTTAGTGAAAATAAAATTGTTGTCCATTTGACTAGAAAATTGCCTTGTTGATGAGAATGTTAAAATTTATTGCCCTTAAAAATCATTATAATCTTGGTTTTTGTCACTATGGTCTTCACCTTATCATGTATCACTGTTTCTTTTTGGTCCTCCTGTACTGCAGCATTCTGTCTTTTTAGACCTCTCTGAATTTGTGTTCTTATTTTTTAAACTGAGGTAACCTAAGTACATTTTCTTCCTGTTTTACTCTGGTTTGTGGCCTTACTTTAGCAGTTCTTAACTTTTGCAAAATATTGTATAAATTTGCTTCTTTTAATGTTCATTCAATTCATACAACTGTTTCACAGTTAACCTGAGAGATAGCATGTTTCCTGATTTGGGAAGTTTTTGTTAAATTTTTTTTTATCATCCACTTCTGTGGTTGTATATAGAATACATACTTCTATTTTGAATTTTTTTCATTTCCTGCTTGCAAAGCACAGATTCGCATTTGCCAGGCATTGAACTGAGTGTCTGTGCAGCTTGCCCTATCAGCAATTGTGTAACAAAATCTCAGCACCAATTTTTCTTCACTTTTATGTTCCGTTTCGCTTGATACTATGCCATTTATTTGAGGTTCTTACTTTAACAGCCCATTCAAAAATATCCGTCTAAATTGCCCAGCAAATTCTTGGGGGACAGTGAGAATGTCTCTCAATATAGTTAGGTATTATAGATAAGTGTGATGTTTTAATAGTCTTTGCTGTGTTTTGTTACATCAACATTTACATGTTTTGTGACTTGGAAAGGCAATGTACAAACATAAATCCTAATTGACAAGGCTTAATCTTCCAAAATTAAATTACACCATGTTTGGATATTTAGGAAGAGACCTAGTCTTATATTCGAGGTATATACAGTACCTAATTACAAAAGGCACCCTTTTCCCAAAATAATGCTGCTAAAGAGAAAATGGTACTTTATCATGTTTATAAGAAGAAATACATGTAAGTAAAAGGTTAAGGAAAGCAAGTGAATCCAAAAGAACCTGGCACACATAATTGAGACTGGGTATTTATGCTAATTGAATACATCTACTGTTAAGCAATTTACAAGAGTGTAAAAGTTATTAATTTAAAACTATGAATGACTCTTATGGCATGAAAAACAGTTTTCTTGATTAGAGGTTTTTACTTTTTGTATTGACTGTAGATATATTATGAAATATTTTGTTTGTTTAGTAGAATTGGGTTTATTTATATTTTCAGAAAAAATAATTCACAGGTCATACTTTCAGTTTTACTTAAAAGTTGTGACTTGTGTGCGAAGTTTGGAAACTTGCACACTTACTACTGCTATGACGGGTATTTTGTATGAATGTCAGCTTTGTTTTGTACTCAGTGAGTATTGGATGACTAGATGCTACCTAACCTAATGAGAATGTTTATACTGTATTTATTGTACATTCCCACATACACTCATTACTTTTCCACTTAGTCACCATGTATATTCAAACCTTGTAACATAGAATGCATGTTTGTATCCCTGCCTTATACTTTGCTGCCAATTTGTGGAAGATAGAAATCACAGCTGTTGGAGGTCTTCTTCACTGTAAAAATTTTGCCTTCTAAAACTTTCAATATCACAAAAGTGATAACCCAGGCAGAGCCAAATCTGATCTATAGGGTGCAGTGTTGATAATGTCTCAGGTCAAACTTGTCAGGAAGTTGACATGTTTTTGCTGCAACGTTAAGTCTGGCATTGTCATGAAGGAGCTGTATGCCAGATAACTTTCCTTGCCATTGAATCTGAATTGCCTGTTGCTATATCTTCAGTGTTTTTTGATTCATTATAGATATGTGCATTTATGAAATATCTCACTTTTGCAATTATTATTGTGAAAATTGGGTAATTGTATGGCTATTTCGTGCCTAAAACATAAATTTATGCAGAAAATTGTATTTTAATTAGCACTTTTTTTTAATATATAACTTTTAAACTATATTTAATTAGCAATTTAAAACTATATTTAATTAGCCTCGAAACAATGGGTTTTTGGAATAAATTTATTCTGTTAGAAAATAAAAGGTGGTTTTGGTAGATACCCAGAACTCTGGGAAGATTCAAGGGCAACCAAAAATGCCAAAATTTTGTTATTCCCCCTGTTGTCATAGTATGTATACCAATTGGTTTCTCAATGTAGCATTGCTTATGACAACTGATGTCATATGACAGGAAGGATCCGTTTAAGAGGTTGCCTGTCATTAAATATTTGCTCATTGTTACATTGATGGAACAGGAACTTTTTTATATTTTTGGTATTGGACTATACTATGTATATACTATATTATGTTATTGCAGTATTTGTGGAGACATTGTTCATTAAAATATTTAATTTATTGCAGTGTTACGTGAGAGTATTTTATTTTTTTTTTGAGTAGAGGGTGTGCTATATTTTTGAAACTACTAGTTGTATACTAATTCAACCCAAAAAAATAATTGTCTAAGCTGGAATTTGAAGTTCAGGGTATAGGCTTTGCTATCAATGACCGTGTTGATCTGTAGCCAAATTCTTCATCGCTGATTAGGTACACGAATGCTGCCAGAACATCAAAAAGAAAGGAGCAGCGTTTGTTGCTGCTGAAAGTCTGTAGTTATTTATACAAATGCATTAAAGAAATGTTTAGTAATTATACCAATTTTTTATTTTGTAAAAGTTAATTCTTAGATATGGAACTCTCTACTAAAAAAGAAGAAGAGGGAGAGCATGAGAGAATAAGAGTATACTTCTGTCGGCTGTTGTGAGAGGACAGTCTCAGTAGGAAGCGGCTAGTGAGTGAATGAAGGTTGGGAGGGGGAGGTCAGGAAGTATGGAGAAAAAGGCAAAAAGATAGGTAATAATAATGTGGAGGGGTGAAGGTGGTCATTTCTTAAGTGTATGTGCATCATAACTGTAGTACCGAGGTGGTACACAAACGTGGATTTCTGGGGGCTACCTTATGAGAAAAGTGCCCCAATAGAGCAGTTCTTGGGAACATGTCTTCATACTCGCTTATCAGAAAGCAGTTTCTTAACATTCAAATGAGTGGTGGGATTTTCTTTTTCGTGGTTTATGTTAGGAACATACTTTGAATGTTCTTTTGTGTATTAAAGGTGAACTATTAGGCAGCAGTAGCAGCAACAACAACAACAACAACAACCAAAGTTTCCTTTCCAAGTGATCATTTTCTTTTTGTAAGGTTGTATTGTGCACAGACAATTTTATTGCTTCATGTTTCATCTAAAATTGATTTGTTAATGCTGTATGTGTTTCTTAACTTGGAAGAGGAAGATAGTCAAAAGAAATTGATGAGCAGCATTCAGAATTATTATTTTTTGAAAATTTGCTATTTGAATGTCTTATTTTAAAATTTACTTGGAATTTTATGATTTTTGTGAAAGAAAAAAGAAAACCTAGAATTTTATTAGGAAAATTAAATTTGTAAAAGTGCTACTGTTCTGTGATAAAATAATTTAAATGATACTTTTTTCTGTGAGAATAAAATTCATATTCATATTATTCACCTTCAGGAGTGAAAACAATCTACAAAAAAACATTTCAACTGCCCACTCTACTGCTCAGATATGGCTCTTTGTGATAATCACATGTGTAAGCTATTTAAAAACTTTTTGGGAGGTATAAGATTTCATTGATGAAGACCTAATGAGACACGGATACAAATCTAAAATTTCTATTTCAACAACACCTGCATTTTTGGAGCAAAGTTGTAATATCCAGCAAGACCTGGAGATGTGGAGATGTGTGTTCTCTGAGAGGGAATAAATAATGTGTTGTTTGAATGATTAATGGCAAATATGAATAATAAATGATTTTTGCATTATTGACCTGACACTGTGCTGAATTTTTACTGCCCACTACAGAATTTTCTACTTGTAGTGTGCTAATATGTCATTCTTCCTTTTGACAGGCTGTTTGGGAATGAGGATGTAGATCTCCGTCAGCTGGCACCGATCTCTGTAGTAACTCAGCAAGGCATGCCTCCATCACCTCCACCCCCTCCCATTATTTCGCAGCCATCTCCCACACAGTCTGCTTCCAATCAAGAGAGCAGTGTTGCTTCAAACTCTCCCAAAATTAAAAGTGAACTTGATAAAGATGTTCCTTCAGAAACTAAGAGTGATATAGAAGATAGCCATCATGTTAAAGAAAACGGTGAAGGCAAAAGTTTTCGAGGCTGGGAAAAATATAAAGAATCAAAGCCAGATATTTACAAGTCGCCTTTCCGATCCCATAAGCTTGAGCCATCTCATAAAACTGCTTCTCCTGCCAGAGATTCCATGTATAATTCAAGAGATCGAGGTGTTGGACTCTTCAATAGACATATAGGAGATAGAATGGAATATGATGGATTGGGTAGACCTTTGCTGTATCACAGATTTCATGGTATGTTCATTTTTTGTTTATTCTTGTTTAGCCAGGATTTACTTACATCATTATGAAAGGGATTAATTGATAGTGAACGTCTCACATTAAAAATGCCCAATTCTTCAAATTCATGTTTCAGATTTGTTTTGAAGGTCGGTACTAAAATAATTCACCAAACATTTTTTCACTCCTAGTTTATAAGTTGCCAATAAGTCAACTTTGTGTTACCAAAGCTGTTGAAATATTCTGCATCATGCATATGTGAAGAAGCTTCTTGTAAAACATTAGTTTCATTACATCAATAATTTATTTTTAATAATTTCTTGGAAACTTAAATCTTTTAACTTCGAAGACTTGATTTTAAACTAAGGAGTTTCTAATAATTACATTTTCCACGTTGGTTTTTTAAAATGAGAATTAGTAGCAGTACTTACTAAATCGTCTTAGTAATATACATTCATTCTGTGAAAAATTGAGAAACAGAAATAATTGTGTTCTAGAAAAGGTGGTAAAATACTTCAACTATTTGTGTAAACCAGAATGTGTTTTATAACAACATTTTTAGATGCCTTAAATTTGAGTCCGAAAATTCCAAATTTGTTGAAGGAGGGAAAATTTTGGAGACTCAAAAGTATAGAATCAATATAGTATATTTCTCTAGAAAAAATTTCAATTTTGTAGATTCTGAAAAATTTTCATTAACAGAATAAGGAAAGTCAATAAGACAGACATCTCAAAAATAAAACAAGAATAAAATTCTTCAACACAATAGCTGTGCCAGTGTAAATGTATGGAGATGAAGCAAGAGTAACATCAAAAAAAGATAACTCTAAAATCCAGGCAGCTGAAATGAAATTTTTGAGAAGCCCTCTAGGTTATAATATCCTAGATAAGAAATAAAGTGGGGGTCGAACCACTGCTGGAGAAACTGGAAAGAAATCAGAAAAGATAGTATGAACATCTTATACAAATCCCAATAGCAGACTACCAGCACTCGCAGTGGACTACAGATGCAGAGGAAGAAGAGATGTAGGAAGGCCCAGAAGGAAGTGGACACCCGAACAGGTTCTTGAACCTAACCCTTGAAGTGCAGAAGAAGAAGAAGGAAAGTCAATAAGTTTCACCGTAATCAAGATTGTTGAAAGTGGCATACTGTTACATTTTCCAAATGGGATGTAACTGGAACTTTCTTTTTAACCCTCGCAACATATCTGCAATTTTCAATCGAGTATTATACCTGGGGTCTTTTTGGATCCGAAATTTTAATAACGATTGGAAGGGGTTAACATGAAAGTGTATGGCAATATACCGAGTGTAAATAATTGTTTTTATATAATAATATATTTTATGTTATTTTCAATAGTATAATAAATATAATTTATTCATATTAAATATTTCATATAAACAAAGCATTACCATACGTAACCTTTATTTTTGATACATAATGTTTCATAAATCCTTACAATAGTTTATGAAAATTATTTAGAGATAAATTTAATGTTAACAATATCAGACACACTTTTTGAAGTTCATGACAATATATTTAAATAGGAATGGGAAAGCAACAGGCTATATGTTGGGTCAAACCAGTCACATGTAACGAAAAATAAATAATAACTCTCTAATAAAAGTTGCAATATATGTGTAAATAGTTTGGTAGCTGCTTAATAAGGGCATGAAGGCATTTCTAAAAGACTGAAATTATCCTGCAAATATTTAGGAAAATATAAAAAATTAATGATGATGGGGTCCAAAAAGACCCCAGATATGGTACGCGGGTTAAAGCAAAATATTCCCATCTTTCTTGGAACAGTAAAGTAGGGTGGAAAGATGACAATTCATAATGTTACAATAGTTACAATGTTATCTTTGGTGTTAAATTTAACACGTAACAATAACTTTCACTGAGTACTTCCTTTATTCATACTGTGGCATTTATATCAGAGTACAGTGGCATTATTTTTATCAAAGAACAAACGACTTCTTCCATGCATGTAGGTTACAACGAATCTCCCAATATGGCTAATTAGCAAAATAGCCTATTAATGTTCACAACCAAAATGGGTGGGGGGAAAGTCCAACCAAATTCCAAAAGTAGGCACAGCTCTGAAGCCATCTTCAGACTTTGGTCGAATGAAGTGCACATTAGCCAATACAAAGTCCCTAGGATTGAAGAAGTGCTGTGGTAGTAAGGAATGGCTGATAATATGTGATATGAATAACTTGACTCAGACGGCTTGTGTAAAGTTTCTAGGGCTAGTGATAGGGAAGGTGTGTAGTTACGTTTAAAATTTCACATGTCAGTTGTGAATTTCTACTTGCAGAATACCACCTAACCTAATCTAACCTCACTATATACTTAAGTTGACACTTTGTTTTGCTTTTCCAAATTGGGATGACAAGGCCTTTGGCCTTTGCGAAACAACCTTGAGTCTATGCATTTTTATTCCAAAATACATTTCTCAAACATACAAAATGCATGACACCCGGAAATCACCTTACTTAAGCTATCTCTATGGCTGTCACATTAACTAGGTGTTCCAAAAAATTATGTTCATTATTCTTACAGCTTTATCCAAACTGTGTCTAATGCATGAATAAACTGCCCATATCACAAATTATCCATATTGTGGACTCTTACTATAAAGTACACCCACACTGTCTGCGTCTCGTGTAAAAAAGAGTATTTTAATCCTCCGTGTAAAAGACCTGCTGACAGGAATCTACCACTTAAGGAGACAGAATATTGTTCCAAAAGATTTTTTCCACCTTGAGCACAGCTGAAGTTTAACAAATTTTCCAATGTGACAAGCTGGGTGACACATGGTTCTCACAAGTACATTTGACAAAAGCTGCATAGAAGAGATTCCATGGAGATATTTTTCCACAAATGACCCTGTGAATGACAAAATCCACTACCCCTTTCTCAAGTGTTTTGTGGCAGAAACACTTTCTCCATTGAGAGTTCATTCATTCCGAGGTCCTATCGTATTTGGGCAAGTGGAAACAGTGTAAACCATGCTGTATTTGATATGTGAGGCTAAATCATCTTTCCACATGTAATCGTTCAGTGTACAGTACTTCGTTTGTATGGAAGATGACGTATCAATTCAGAAAGTAATTTTTTATTTATTTATTTTTTTCAGAAATCTAATACTGATGAATGTCTTATACTAATAAGAAAAACAAGTTGATACAAATATGAGAAAGTAACATCAGAGATGAGAATAGAAAAAATGAATTGTGTGTTCTTGCTGGCTTCTTTAAATTCACAGGCCTCTCAATCACTCTTCTTTTCTCAATTTTTTAGATTATTTTTGTATTCTACCATGGCAAGTACAAAGATCATATACGCATTTGTAGGCCAAATTAAATTATTGTTCCTGGGTGGCTTTGTAATGTGTAGGGCCCGGATAATTATGTACTAAAAATTGGGAAAATATGTACATATATATGTATTATAATATACAGAAATATGTACTCAAAAGTATGAAATATGTAACATTAAGTATCATTATATCAATTATTTTTTATTAAAATACCTTTGTCTTAGTATATATTGTTCTGTGTACTTAATATAAAAACCAGAATTAAACATTATAGTTCTCATAATCCTATTGTTTACAATGATCTTCATATCAATAAGAAACACATCGTCTCCGATATTATTTCAGTTTTATACCTTCCCTTTGTGGCTCTAACACGCAACCAATCTTTGTAAATGAGGTCTCTAAAGAAAGAGAATTTCAAGGAGACGTGACGAATTGTATTTTGACTTTAAAAATATGAAGGACTTGTTTAAAAACACATCCAAATGTTAATGTCAAATACACTTTCTATTTTTCTCCGTGTTTTCTGGATTCAGTATGACGGAATTGTCCCCTCGCAGCACTGCACTAAATTGTTTCGAATCCTGGGTTTTTCTCCAGAACGGAAGATCTCTTTTTCTTCACTAGATCTCCCTATTGACCCTCAAATGATAAATGAACAGTTTTTAAAGAAGCGACTGCTGATTGGGTAATTTCATAGCTACCAGAAAGTTCCAGGGAAGATGTTTACAAAGATGTTCCAGGGAATTGTTGTGCTTATTAAAAATGGAGGCAATATAGTTGTTCAGCTTTTGAGTATCAAACAATTGCTTCGATATGCCTATAGCTGCTGTAGCTTCAGAATCAAATTGATGTATAATTTGTATTATAAAATCAAAATTTTGAGTATTGTAGTTCATAGCTTCAATCCACGTGCCCCACCTCGTTAATCCTTTTTTGTATTGAAAATCAATGCGTCAACTTTATCAAACTGAGATCTAATCAGCCCTGCAAACACAACGCACTCACAAGATAGGTTAGAAGTAGTAATTTTGCAACAATATCTGCAGGGCTTCTGCTGCCTTGAACATGTACGGGCGCTGCACTAGTACCAGAAGGAAGACATTATGTTTAACTTCATTAAGCCACAAAAATCCCGTTGTATCGTTCAAAAGATTTGTAATAGTTTGATGGTTGCATTTGGGTAACACTTCACAAGTTAACAAAATAAGACTTACACTTTTAAACGTTCATTAAACCTGTCACAATCATGCCAATATGATTTCCTTGCACATCAGTTCCACGGCGAGATTTTACTTCAAATTTTCGGTCGAAAGACATAATTTACGAACAACGGTAGAGAGACGCATGTAAAAATCAGAGAAAGAAAAAAAAATCAACGGCCCTTCTTGAACTGCTGCGTGAGTTTTTGGTGCAGGGTATCAAGGTCAAAGGAGACCTCTAAAATATGCGAAGTGGGTGCGCGATATCGCCTGCTAAAGATATCATTTTTACAAATCAAACTTCCTCTGTTCTCCGCTATACTCGCGCTGAAAACTAACAGAACAGAAGCCATGGATTGCATCGTCGCCTTCCCCTTTTACTTCCAATACCGTTGGCATTCATGGATACACTCAATTCAGCTCGTAATAATAGCTTCATTTTAGAGAGGAGGCTAGAGAAAAAATGTTTGACAATTCTGAATTGTTTGTTTGGATGATTCCTTGTCAAAAACCGATAGGAAAAATAAAGAAATAATTTTTTTAAAATGTGGAATGGAATGGAAAAATGGAAAAATTCAGTAATATGTAAAAATATGTTTTTTTGTGTAAAATATGTAAATATATGTAATTTCGGGCAAAATATGTAAATATATGTACTAAAAACTCAACGTTTTTGGCCACTAACCGATGTGAAACGTGAAGATATCGTTGATTCGACTTGCTAGAGTTACCTTAGGAAAATATGTAATTACATAATTATCCGGGCCCTAGTAATGTGTTTCGGTGTATGCTTAAGTTAAATGGTTGTATTACAGGCAGGAAGTAATAAAAACGCCTGTTGAATAAAGTGGTATCTGCTCTTTATGTAGATTACCGGGGTTATTTGCAGTGCCTCTGACCTGGAGGTCCTGGGGTTCAAGCCCCAAAAATGGCAGGATTTTGACACCAGCTACATAGCTAAGCCAACTTTAGCCACTGTCAGGAGGAGCATTCTACTGGCTGGCTTGTCTAATCCTAACTTTTCCATGGTTTCTCTGATCAACATCAGGCACATGCTGGAGCAGTACCCAAACAAACAGACCACGAAATGCGCACAATCTTTCCTTCCCCCACCTTGTCTTAGCCCACACACTTACACTTACGTGCATTATACTAAACTGTCAGAAGACCAGTTGGGAGCTTGTGGCTAGTCCTGGCTGGGGTGGCACCCTGCTGGTGGGACATACCTGGTTGGTGAAAACCTTACTAGCTAAAGTGCAGGTTGGTGCAGGATCTTAACACGAGCAAGGGAAGGTCGCCACTAAGGTCCCATGATAAAATATGCACTACGCTTATGGGTCTTACAACCTGAGCAGTTGACAAACCTGGAATCACTAATAAATTAATCAATCAACCAACCAACCAAGGTCATTTGGTAATAAATGACAAATTGTAAGCATTTAAAGTGAAATCTACTGCATATCCAGTATTTACAAAACAATAGCAATGAATTGAATGCTTCAATAAGTTGTTAAACTTTCAATGTAGATTTCTCATTTTGAGCTCTGTTTCAGATGTGATCTTTGTTCTATCATGGATGTACTACCGTTTTCTAACTTTTTTTTTCCACCAGAACTTTATTATCTTTTTTCTTCATTCTTCTTCTTTTCCCCCCTTTTTTTTTCTTTTATTTTTCTTTGATCGACAAAAAAGCTATGGAAAATATGACAGGCTCAGATTTGGGGTAGGGTTTGGGTTAAGAAGGCAGCGCCTTCATGAGATCTCCACTAGCATCAAAAGATGATCACTGTTGAAAGGAGTATGATGTAAATGACCTGATGTGTCCATGGTGTGAGAATTCTTTGGATAAGACAATTTATTATTAGTTTCAATGATTATTGAATGAATACATTCCATTTCCAATGAGAAGTACCTAAAAAAAAACATCATAATTGGCATTTTCAATTTGGATGTTGCTGAGTTTGAAGGAAATACTTAGCGATTTTCAGTTTGATCTAATAGAATGTGAAGTTGGCTGATTTTGACTTTGTGAAAATTGATCATTTTGAATTTTTACATATGAGATTTCTGTTTCTACATAGCCTTTTGGTCCATAATGGACTAATTTCTTTTTTTTTCTTTTGAGGGTAGAATGGAGGCAAACAGGAAGGAAAGGATTCAAAGTGATCTTAGTCATTGGTAGTGCTCCAGCTTGTCACATCACACTAGCAAAATATCCTGGCCAAATGAAGGATTCAAACCTACAAACTGATATTATGTAAAGTGTCAGCCTGAGTGGTCTTTACCCTGAAGGCCGTGAATATTTATAATCAAGAGCAATTGGTCATGTTTCTCAACTCTTATATTTAACACACCTTTTACTCTCTATTAAAATGTTACTTGACTTTGTACCTTATTATCTTGTGCCCATCTACATCTTGTTTCAGACCAGTTATGTATCTGTCCCAGCTCTCTTGCTGTCCCTTTTTCGTAAGACTTCTTATATAGTTTGATGCAGTATTAGACTTATTCCTTAACGTCTTTCTGTGAGATATTTTATCAAATTGATAGGTGAATATCATTTAATTCAAATACCATGTTACACAGTACTTTAAAATATGAGAATCTGGCATTTGAATTTGTTTAATGTTTCCATTGGTTATTTTTCCCTAGGGAGCTTTGGTACTTAAATTCTTAAAATTTATTCATTCTGTTCTAGTAATGTTCAGTTTTACAGTGTTTCCCCCCCCCCCCTCCTTCTTTACTTTAATTATGGTGTTTGTCAAAATTGTACATTGCAAGTTAAATATCGTTTTGTCATCGTGCACTTTATTTTCTAAATTTTAATTTTTTCTTAAAATCATTGACAAATATTGTTAGTTTGGGTAGTAATAATTTCATTATTGATTTTTAATGGTATTCAGAAATGGCTTTGGACAGACGACAACGCCACGGGCAGAATGCTATGTCATCTCCTATTGGTGAGGATACGGACATGCGCACTCACTTATTAGATCCTGACACATTGGAAGATGTGGATATGAATATTAGTATCATAATTCACCAAGCAGATGAACAATTAAAAAATGGTGGCATGTCCTTTCCTGAATATAACACTCTTTTGAAGCAGGTAAGTGAATATTTGTAGAATTGAAGTTTTTTGAATTAATATTTCTAAAAAAAATTTATAAATATTTAAAAATATTTTTTACCTTAATGAGTGAAAAAAAATTCAACATTTATTTCTTGTTGCAGGTTATACGTCTTAATGAGATGCAAAAGTTGAGAGAAGCTAAGCGAAGAGATCAACAGGAAAACAAGGAATCGTGGGAAAGAAACAGACGCAGAGTTGGAGAACTTGGAAAAGCTTCTCCACGAAGTGAAGATGAAAACAGTAGGGGTAAGTATGGTAAAATTTTATGTTTTGTGAAAAATTGTTCATCCATCTATTGGTAATGCTAGCACCGGAACCGTTCAGACAATTTCGGAATACACAATTTTTCGAAAATGTGAGTAGTTTTCAAGTAATTTTGTGTGAAATATTGGCAATGAAAAAATGTTTAAACAATGTTTTCTTAAAAATGGCTCCAATTTTTTTCTTTAAATATTCTTCTTGTGTTACCAAAGAATGGTATAAAAAGGGGTGCTGGTCCCATTTTTTGCATACTGTTTTCGATAATTGCAATAAATTAACATTGCAAAAGTACAGTGTTAAAGAGTTTTTTTTGTCTCAAAGTAAATTTTCAAAAATTATATCTGTAAAAAAAGTCATGTACAGGTTTTTGAAAAAATGAGTAATTTTTGCATTTTTTTCTGCTTGAAGCTAATGCAATTTGCCAAAAAAAAAGCAATTTTTTTTCAAAAACGGCCCTAGTTTTTTTTCTTTGTGAAGCAAAGAACGGTAAAGGTTCCTGGTAACTGGTTTCTTTTTCAACTAATTCGTTTATTTTTTAAAATTAGATAAAAGAGGTTTTTTGTTAAATGAAATCTGTTGAAAAAAAGTTTTTTAAAGGTCATGTACTTTTTCTTCCATATGAGTAGTTTAACACGAGTTTTAACATGAGTAAATTTGTAAATTTGAATTGCCAGCACTTTTTTGGCTAGAGCCTTTTGAGGAATTATAGTATTGCAATACAACGGCAGGAATGCTGGGGCATGCCAGTTGAAGTTCTCAGTGAAAGTTCTCACTGTTGGTTAGCGTTTCTTGTTTTATAGAAAGGAGTTTTACATTGTCAAATTTGTGTACCTTTGGTTGGATACCTTAAAATGTAATCAATTTTTTACTCCTCATGCTCTGTGATTGGTAATGAGTATTTTATTAGTGATGGTTGAGATATGCTAATGCAGACAGCAATCGCAGTATTATAATTTAATGATGCGAGAAAGTATGTGATGTTGTAACACCACTAGTTACTTCATTAATTTGAATTATGAATAAAAGTAATCAACAAAGCGAGGTGGGCAACATTTGGCACCTGGAAATTTTTACTCCCGAGTAAAATAAAACTTCTTTATGTCAGTATACAAACAACAGCTTTGGTTTTATACTATCTTATAATATTTTCTTTACAAAATCTCCATATTCCCTGCTCTTGACCTATCACTACTATAGTGAAAGAGAACTCAACAAAAGTCCACAAAATGGAAACTACATTTTTGTCCAGAAGCAAAACCAAAGACCATCTCAGCGTTTACTCAATCGACCAAGCAAAACTTGAGGAAAAACCATATTCAGATGGGGTGGTGAAGAAGGTGAAGTGTACTACGTTACAGGCATAGTTAGTCCTTAGGAATTATGCAGTAAAACCACTAAGGTCATGTAAGGTGTTATGTATTGCTATTAAAATAAATATTTTTTTTTTCCATTTTGATCAGGATAGTCCCTAAAGACAACAATTGGCTGGCGTGGAACTAAAGTGGTCTATGAAACATTTTGACTAAAATTCATGTTATGGTAAATTTGATATGAACAGGTGAGCATCTATATACATTCTAAATTGGTCTGTCTTATTTGTCATTGTAGATGTCGCATAATAAAAGTTCCACTTTAGTATTGGCCAATGATTTTAGTGTAAGTCATTTCTTAAGTGGTCTATGGAACATTATACTGTAAGTATCATAGACCACTTAAGTTCCAGGCTAGCCAATTGTGCACCAGAAAAGATTTTATGAGGCACCAAAACTAGTAAATATTTTAATTGTTAGAAATATATGGCAATGAGTTGTAAAGTAATGAACATGCATTACATTGTGGGTTTCTTGTAGTGAGGTGTTGATTCTCACGAGTGATAAATATGATTACTATGGCGTGTGTTTGAATTATAAATATTTAATTACATGAAAATATTTCTTCCACACAAGACAGTTTTGACAAACCTTCAGAATCGTAACTCAACAAGCAAGGGAACGAATGGATTCCAAGAATGCCAATACAATTAGGTGTGCTAAATATAATTTTTAGAGGAGTTGGCACTGCCACTCGGAGCAGTAGACTGGCACTGCCAATTGGAGGGGGAGGAGGAGACTGGCACAGCCAATTGCAGGGGGAGGAGGAGACCGGCCCTGCCAATTGGAGGAGGAAGAGGAGACTGGCACTACCAATTGGAGGAGGAAGAGGAGAC
The DNA here is from genome assembly GCA_031308135.1 of Acheta domesticus. Taxonomy (NCBI): domain Eukaryota; kingdom Metazoa; phylum Arthropoda; class Insecta; order Orthoptera; family Gryllidae; genus Acheta; species Acheta domesticus. The sequence goes on from JAHLJT010002406.1 coordinate 31,646,519, forward strand.
TGGCACTGCCAATTGGAGGAGGAAGAGGAGACTGGCACTGCCGCTCGGAGGAGTAGCACTGCCAATTGGAAGGGGAGGAGGAGACTGGCACTGCCGCTCGGAGTGGGAGGAGGAGACTGGCACTGCCGCTCGGAGTGGGAGGAGGAGACTGGCACTGCCGCTCGGAGTGGGAGGAGGAGACTGGCACTGCCGCTCGGAGTGGAAGGAGGAGACTGGCACTGCCGCTCGGAGTGGAAGGAGGAGACTGGCACTGCCGCTCGGAGTGGGAGGAGGAGACTGGCACTGCCGCTCGGAGTGGGAGGAGGAGACTGGCACTGCCGCTCGGAGTGGGAGGAGGAGACTGGCACTGCCGCTCGGAGGGGGAGAAGGAGACTGGCATTGCCGCTCGGAGGGGGAGGAGACTGGCACTGCCGCTCGGAGGAGTAGCACTGCCAATTGGAAGGGGAGGAGGAGACTGGCACTGCCGCTCGGAGTGGGAGGAGGAGACTGGCACTGCCGCTCGGAGTGGGAGGAGGAGACTGGCACTGCCGCTCGGAGTGGGAGGAGGAGACTGGCACTGCCGCTCGGAGTGGGAGGAGGAGACTGGCACTGCCGCTCGGAGTGGGAGGAGGAGACTGGCACTGCCGCTCGGAGTGGGAGGAGGAGACTGGCACTGCCGCTCGGAGTGGGAGGAGGAGACTGGCACTGCCGCTCGGAGTGGGAGGAGGAGACTGGCACTGCCGCTCGGAGTGGGAGGAGGAGACTGGCACTGCCGCTCGGAGTGGGAGGAGGAGACTGGCACTGCCGCTCGGAGTGGGAGGAGGAGACTGGCACTGCCGCTCGGAGTGGGAGGAGGAGACTGGCACTGCCGCTCGGAGTGGGAGGAGGAGACTGGCACTGCCGCTCGGAGTGGGAGGAGGAGACTGGCACTGCCGCTCGGAGTGGGAGGAGGAGACTGGCACTGCCGCTCGGAGTGGGAGGAGGAGACTGGCACTGCCGCTCGGAGGGGGAGAAGGAGACTGGCACTGCCGCTCGGAGGAGTAGCACTGCCAATTGGAAGGGGAGGAGGAGACTGGCACTGCCGCTCGGAGGGGGAGGAGGAGACTGGCACTGCCGCTCGGAGGGGGAGAAGGAGACTGGCACTGCCGCTCGGAGGGGGAGAAGGAGACTGGCACTGCCGCTCGGAGGGGGAGAAGGAGACTGGCACTGCCGCTCGGAGGGGGAGAAGGAGACTGGCACTGCCGCTCGGAGGGGGAGAAGGAGACTGGCACTGCCGCTCGGAGGGGGAGAAGGAGACTGGCACTGCCGCTCGGAGGAGTAGCACTGCCAATTGGAAGGGGAGGAGGAGACTGGCACTGCCGCTCGGAGGGGGAGAAGGAGACTGGCACTGCCGCTCGGAGGAAGAGGTGGTGGAGGAGACTGGCACTGCCGCTCGGAGGGGGAGGAGGAGACTGGCACTGCCGCTCGGAGGGGGAGGAGGAGACTGGCACTGCCGCTCGGAGGGGGAGGAGGAGACTGGCACTGCCGCTCGGAGTGGGAGGAGGAGACTGGCACTGCCGCTCGGAGTGGGAGGAGGAGACTGGCACTGCCGCTCGGAGTGGGAGGAGGAGACTGGCACTGCCGCTCGGAGTGGAAGGAGGAGACTGGCACTGCCGCTCGGAGTGGGAGGAGGAGACTGGCACTGCCGCTCGGAGTGGGAGGAGGAGACTGGCACTGCCGCTCGGAGTGGGAGGAGGAGACTGGCACTGCCGCTCGGAGTGGGAGGAGGAGACTGGCACTGCCGCTCGGAGGGGGAGAAGGAGACTGGCATTGCCGCTCGGAGGGGGAGGAGACTGGCACTGCCGCTCGGAGGAGTAGCACTGCCAATTGGAAGGGGAGGAGGAGACTGGCACTGCCGCTCGGAGTGGGAGGAGGAGACTGGCACTGCCGCTCGGAGTGGGAGGAGGAGACTGGCACTGCCGCTCGGAGTGGGAGGAGGAGACTGGCACTGCCGCTCGGAGTGGGAGGAGGAGACTGGCACTGCCGCTCGGAGTGGGAGGAGGAGACTGGCACTGCCCGCTCGGAGTGGGAGGAGGAGACTGGCACTGCCGCTCGGAGTGGGAGGAGGAGACTGGCACTGCCGCTCGGAGTGGGAGGAGGAGACTGGCACTGCCGCTCGGAGTGGGAGGAGGAGACTGGCACTGCCGCTCGGAGTGGGAGGAGGAGACTGGCACTGCCGCTCGGAGTGGGAGGAGGAGACTGGCACTGCCGCTCGGAGTGGGAGGAGGAGACTGGCACTGCCGCTCGGAGTGGGAGGAGGAGACTGGCACTGCCGCTCGGAGGGGGAGAAGGAGACTGGCACTGCCGCTCGGAGGAGTAGCACTGCCAATTGGAAGGGGAGGAGGAGACTGGCACTGCCGCTCGGAGGGGGAGGAGGAGACTGGCACTGCCGCTCGGAGGGGGAGAAGGAGACTGGCACTGCCGCTCGGAGGGGGAGAAGGAGACTGGCACTGCCGCTCGTAGGGGGAGAAGGAGACTGGCACTGCCGCTCGGAGGGGGAGAAGGAGACTGGCACTGCCGCTCGGAGGGGGAGAAGGAGACTGGCACTGCCGCTCGGAGGGGGAGAAGGAGACTGGCACTGCCGCTCGGAGGGGGAGAAGGAGACTGGCACTGCCGCTCGGAGGAGTAGCACTGCCAATTGGAAGGGGAGGAGGAGACTGGCACTGCCGCTCGGAGGGGGAGAAGGAGACTGGCACTGCCGCTCGGAGGAAGAGGTGGTGGAGGAGACTGGCACTGCCGCTCGGAGGGGGAGGAGGAGACTGGCACTGCCGCTCGGAGGGGGAGGGGAGACCACACTCACAACACCACACTCACAACACCACACTCACAACACCACACTCACAACGCCACACTCACAACGCCACACTCACAACACCACATACACACAACGCCACATACACACAACGCCACATAAACACAACGCCACATACACACAACGCCACATACACACAACGCCACATACACACAACGCCACATACACACAACGCCACATACACACAACGCCACATACACACAACGCCACATACACACAACGCCACATACACACAACGCCACATACACACAACGCCACTCATACACAACACCACTCACACACAACACCACTCACACACAACACCAATCACACACAGACACACACCACCACTCACACACACACACACACACAGACACACACAACACCACTCACACACACACACACACCACACACACCACACACACACACACACACACACCACTCACACACACACACACACACACCACTCACACACACACACACAACACCACTCACACACACACACACACACAACACCACTCACACACACACACACACACACACACCACTCACACACACACACACACACACAACACCACTCACACACACACAACACCACTCACACACACACAACACCACTCACACACACACACACACAACACCACTCACACACACACACAACACCACTCACACACACACACAACACCACTCACACACACACACAACACCACTCACACACACACACACACCACCACTCACACACACACACACAACACCACTCACACACACACAACACCACTCACACACACACAACACCACTCACACACACACAACACCACACTCATACAGATGGGTGGAAAGGTAGACTCATTGACCGGTGAGCGAGCAGCCTCTGAAAAAATGCAGCAAAGTGTCTTTTATGTCATTTTAAACAATCCATCTGGCAATATCCATACAAAAAGTTGGAAGAAAAAAGGGATTCTAGTTTCTGGTATTTGAGCGCTTGGCATTTGGGCGTTTCTGAAAATGCAGAAATTCGGCCCCATTTTCAGAAAAAAAATTTTGAGCTTTCTAGAAATATTATCAGACATAATTTGAAGCACATGCCCTCATAAATGCAATAATGTAAACAAATCGCCGCTAATGTAAATATTAACGTGAGAGAGAAGTCAAAAAAAATAGTTTTGTAATTTTTGAAAAACAAAAGAATAGAGTAAATTGGTGTTATGTTGCCTTAGGGTCAATCCATTTTATGTGGTCCAGCACTGGTCGCTCGACCATCTCGAAAAAAATTCATATTTTGTACATAAATTGCCTTATGTTTTGGCTGTTCAAAACCATCTTCAACTTTTTTTTGTTGTACCTGGTTTACAAATGGCGGCCATTTTTGTTTCGCGCCGTGCGCCATTTTTCGCGTTCGCAGACACATACTCTTTCCTAATTTACTCAGCTCTAGGTGGTTCTAGCATTCTAGAATAAAAAGCATTTGATTCAGCATATTCTGGCATGCAAATCGAAATGTTATTTACCTATTTTGTATGTTTGTATTTGGGAAATATTTGCAACCAAATATATGGAACGCGAATGAACAAAATTCGATTTTCAGAGAGTAATTTTTCAAAGAAGGAATAGAATCTAAGCCTTAATTTTTTCTGTGCTTTTACACACAACAGTATAATTACGTTTTGTAAAATATCATTGGTATACAACGCACCCCTTGAAAATTACATCCTCTTGAAAATTGGAATTTTGGATTTTTTCCCAATTTTGAACTGTTATATCTCTGTTGGGGGACCAGATAAAAATCTGAAAATTGCACACATGCTAGACCGCTATCATACCAAACTTCACTAAAAATTACAACTTTTAGATTTAACTCTAAGTATTTTTTTAAAAATTGAAAACTTACGAAAAAAAGGGCTTCATTTTCCCATTGAGGATACTTTGTGCCAAGTAGTAATCACATTATTTTGAAGCTATTTTAAACTAAAATCTACATTGATTTAAAATAATTAATTATACTTAATAATTAATGTACCTAAAAGTGGCCAAATATATAATTTTCAATATTACGTATACTTTACTCTTTCACAGACTTACAATTTGACATCTACGTCTGTAATAGAAGAATTGTTATCTTGATTTTGGAAGCTGAACCGCTTAAAACAAAAATTGTTTATAATATACAACAAATAAATCAATTCAGCGTTTTGGTTATGTTTTCGCGTTTAAATTTTTTCAGGTTGTCCGAAAAAGTTTTTTTCTTGTTAGTTGTGCGAAGGTTTTGCGAGCCAGTTATTTCTCTCAAAGCTTTTGATAAAGACTTTTTATGATTTTTTTACGGATTTGAAAGAGACTAGCCAAAGAGATCAAATTTTTGTGCGTGTTTTATCTCTTGTTACTTACAGAGAGATGTGATATCACAGTTATTCCGTAATGAAAACAACATTCTCCTCTACAACAAAGTCTTCAATTAATACAATGTCCTTAGGAAAAATATCATAAAGTTTTACGGCCAACTTCATTAGTAATATCACCCATACAGCAATCACACTCCAGATTCATAAAAGGTCACATAATTGTGCACAAAGGCACAGATTAACACGTTTTAGCGTAAAGGGAAGACAACCCTCAAGCCAAAAACTCATAGAAAACTATTCAAAAGCCTGTGTGATCTAGAAAGTGTGTTAAATCCTTGGCCCACCGCGTTGGTTCTGTCAGATACACGAATCTTCAGTTGTCGATATTCTATGAAATACTCAGAGGTGCGGAGTCAAGTTTGGCAGTAGCTCCGACTCTACTTTTCAAAACTGCACTGGTCTAATATCCGCTCATTCTCATGGATTTTCTGTTAATTCAGTCACGTTATTTGCACTAAGAAATACGGTACGACCGTCCGTATTTCTGTAGAAACATTCAGAAATAGTAAGCAGAATGGCAAATTTAAACGCGAAAACATAACCAAAACGCTGAATTGATTTATTTGTTGTATATTATAAACAATTTTTGTTTTAAGCGGTTCAGCTTCCAAAATCAAGATAACAATTCTTCTATTACAGACGTAGATGTCAAATTGTAAGTCTGTGAAAGAGTAAAGTATACGTAATATTGAAAATTATATATTTGGCCACTTTTAGGTACATTAATTATTAAGTATAATTAATTATTTTAAATCAATGTAGATTTTAGTTTAAAATAGCTTCAAAATAATGTGATTACTACTTGGCACAAAGTATCCTCAATGGGAAAATGAAGCCCTTTTTTTCGTAAGTTTTCAATTTTTAAAAAAATACTTAGAGTTAAATCTAAAAGTTGTAATTTTTAGTGAAGTTTGGTATGATAGCGGTCTAGCATGTGTGCAATTTTCAGATTTTTATCTGGTCCCCCAACAGAGATATAACAGTTCAAAATTGGGAAAAAATCCAAAATTCCAATTTTCAAGAGGATGTAATTTTCAAGGGGTGCGTTGTATACCAATGATATTTTACAAAACGTAATTATACTGTTGTGTGTAAAAGCACAGAAAAAATTAAGGCTTAGATTCTATTCCTTCTTTGAAAAATTACTCTCTGAAAATCGAATTTTGTTCATTCGCGTTCCATATATTTGGTTGCAAATATTTCCCAAATACAAACATACAAAATAGGTAAATAACATTTCGATTTGCATGCCAGAATATGCTGAATCAAATGCTTTTTATTCTAGAATGCTAGAACCACCTAGAGCTGAGTAAATTAGGAAAGAGTATGTGTCTGCGAACGCGAAAAATGGCGCACGGCGCGAAACAAAAATGGCCGCCATTTGTAAACCAGGTACAACAAAAAAAAGTTGAAGATGGTTTTGAACAGCCAAAACATAAGGCAATTCATGTACAAAATATGAATTTTTTTCGAGATGGTCGAGCGACCAATTTATTAAATTCTGGACCACTTAAAATGGATTGACCCCTTATGTAGTACATTAAGCACTATCCTTACCGAAGGTTCAAAGAAAAACTTTGGAGCCCAGAAATTCTTGTTTCTGATATTTTTTAATATTGCGTCATAACTAATAAATGTTTTTAAAAAAATGTACATGAAAATGAAATAACTAATTATAGAGGACAAATTTTATTTGAAGGAAAATAATGTCATCTTCAATTTTGTAGTTGTAGGAAGAGACAGAAAAAGTTTCAAACTCTTTCACCTTAATGAAGGTATTTTACTCTATTCTTACAAGAAATGTAAAGAAAAAAATTTGGTGCTGTATTCGAGAAAATTTTGAAAATGTCGGGGGGCTTCATGTAAAGTACCCCCAAAAATTAATGAATGTTTCTCAAAATCTCAGAGCTATGCCTCAAGCCAGATGGACAGGGGTTTCTTCAATACGCATAGTTTAGGCGCTAGTGTTGTTCACTAACACCGGACTGGTGGACGGACGGACGTTTTGCTTTCAATTGGCTTTTCGGTATCAAGGACTTAAAAATCGGATTCTGGCTACACCACGTGTTAGGAGACTTATAGCAATTGGATTTATCCACTTTTTCGTTATCACAGCCCGGCAACAAATTTTGTCTGCCGAAATTCATGGTTTTTTCACGCGGCATTACATAATTTTCCCTATACTCCGTATATATGTACATATACACAGAAGTTAAAAAAAAGGAGAATGAAGCAAACCGATGAATAATTTTCTTGATGTTATGGAAGTGCGAATCTATTCTGTATACAATCAAGAGCCGATATCTTGAATGGATAAATAGTGGAGGTGGTTTGTGAGGACTCGAGTTAAGTTAAATCTAATAGATGTTGAAGTGTTGAAATTTAGCGCCTGTGACTTTGCAACACAGGAACGAATGTTCTACAACTGATTTAAAATTATTTTAAGGTCAAATAGACATTCCCCAAGACATTTGAGGTGGTAATTTGCAATTGCAACTGTAGATCAGTAATCCTTATACTTTCATAGAGTCTATATAGAAGCCTTTCTTATTAACAGCAGGCAATCGATAACTATTAAGTTAATAAATAGTCCTTTTTCTAGATATGTCACATTTTCAAATTTACTCATGTTTTTTTGCGACTGAATTTCAGCGGTACACAAGTGAAACACTTTTAGTCAAGGTTTTTAAAGGTTGATTTCTGAATTGTATTGAAATGTTGTGTCTTTGAGAATTTTCTTTATAAATATTGAAGATATGTCTTCAGATTCTACACCTTGGATCCACTGTGTTTTTGATCGGCCAGAAATCAGTCATTCTGCTGAAAACTCATTTATTTCCTGTTCAGGGGGATCTGAACACAAGTATTTGTAGAAAGATTTAATTTGTGTGTGCTCATGTGCTTGCATGTGAGGGAGGGCATGGGGTGTAGATGTGCATACTTGTGGATGTGGGTGTGCACATGCGATTTGAGGTTATTAATTTCTTTCATGCAAATATAGATTACTGGATAAGTTCTTTGAAGTAAACATTATTGACATTTATTTCAGATTCCTTGCCAGGTGGCCGGTTTGGAGACATTGATGAACGTTTCCCAGTATTAAAGACCCGAGCCCAGCAACCAACTTCAGTACCATCACCTCCTGATGCTCAGTGGAATGACATGGCACCTCACCATGGCAGGCCTGGCATGTGGGAACAGCATCCACCTCCTTGGGCCCGTGGAATGGGACCAGCTGGGTCCATGGGGCCTATGCCAGGCCCACAATTTCCAAGAATGATGCATAGTGGCCCGTTTCATCGTCAGCATGGCCCTGGTCAAGACTTTCCTCCAGGCCCTAATAACTTTGGTCCCATGACTCGATGGAGGCCTGGGCAGTTCAATAGACCTCCATTTGAAGGAGAGATGGATGGAAGGTAGTGTAGAGGAATTTATTGTTGGGCTGGTTTTCTTTCTTTGAGAAAAATGTTTATTACTTCTGTTTCTCTCCACATTGAGAGGCCTTATAAGACCAAAATCTTAATTTTTAATACTTTTAAAATTCATAATTTTCCTTCTAAGAATTATGAATGTAAAGAGAATACTTAATTTCGAATATAATTTTTGTTTCATTTGTGCATAATGTTGAAATTGTTTAATTGGAATGAAATTGAATTTTCGTTGGTGACTTTTGCTTGGTGGGTAAAACCAGGCCTCGTTTCAGGTTTGAACAGTACAATATGCGGTTTCCTCGTGGAAGTGGTGGCGGTGGCGGCAGTGGCGGCCCACAGCCACCTCTTGTGCAACAACAGCAACATCAGCCCCCTCAGCAGCAGCAGCAGCAGCAGCAACAACAGCAGCAGCAGCAGCAGCAACCAGCACAACATCAGCAGCCACCACCTCAGATACAGCCTCAATCTCTGCCACAATCGCAGTCTCAGCAACTTATACAATCTCAACCCCTTAAGCAACCTACTCCAGAACAGTTGGCAAATGGAGAGTTACCTCTTGCAGACACAATGTTGTTGGAAGCTATTGCTCAGGATTCAATGCGAACAATAAATATTGATGGTGTGCCTCGAGAAATAAGATTCTATGGTGATACAGCAGTGGTGATGCTGTCTTGGGATGATCCAAGAGAAATTGGCTTCCAGGGAGGTACAAGGTGCATCACCTTTGATGATCGTGAAACCATTCTGTGTTCATTTAGTGAACCATATAGAGAGTTTGTTGTGGATGGTTGTACACACAGGTAAAGAATTAACTATTATTATTTTAGTTTCTGTTTATTAAATATGCAGTTCTTCAGTGACAGTTCAATTTAATTTGTAGTTACCCACAATTAAATTGAATAATTAAATATAATACATATGAATATAGATTGGCACTTTTTCTTACCATTATCAAATATTGTCATGTCAAACTCATATTCTGAGATTTTTAACATTATTATCAATTGTCATTTCTGGTTGCAAATGTGGTTTGATCTAGGTGAATTTTATTTGTTGAGAATCCTTTTTAGTAAATAATATTTTTATTGGAACTGTCGTTGGATAATTTCAGTTGTTCTCTCAGGTGGCTACAATAATTTCTGTTCACCGTACAATGTAAACTTGGAATTGAATTGTCTTAATCATGTCTTCTCATTCCCTTCTTTGCTTACTGGGAGTAAAAATTTAGTATTCTGAAACATAGTGTTTTTTGTCACTGGCATGATGGTATTTTGAGTCCTGTTCTTCTGTGGTGGGTCTTCTTTCTTTTTCCAAGCAGGGTGGGTGGCCAGTGAACCTGGAATATTTGAAAACTGAGAATTTGAAGAAGCCCATAAAAATTGAGAATATTCGAATTGAAATCGAAATGTTTTCAGATTTATCACCAACTTTTAGCACAGATTCACACATGTCATCTTATTCAGTAAAGTGCATGATTCTACTAGTGCATTATAATGGAAAGTTTTAAAAATAAGGTACAGTAGAACCTTGATTTAATGTGACCTTGATTTAATGTTTTCCCACTTTTAACATAAATTTCTGAAAGTCCTGAAGATGCGTATATGTAATAATTGCAAATTGGAAACAGTTGCCAATTCATTATCCGACACATCTCTCATGCAGTTCAACCAATTGTAGTGAACAAAAACTGATATCTGCCATGTGGATTAATACTAGTGTTAAACCAAGTTTGCTGCTCTGAATTGGATTGGCAAGTAGTGGGAGTGTGCCTCATCCAGACAAGTTCTATCTGTGAATGAGAAATTTATATGATAATATTGTGATTTCATTATATATGATAATGTAATAATTAATAATTTAAAAAAATTAAAATCAATAATTCCTGGTTAGTTTTAATTTGGTTCTTCAAAGAATACCCCAAACCCCCATTTAACGTAAGAATTTAGGCACCCCTGAGGGGACATTAAATAGGGGTTCTACTGTACTGTATGTAATTAAAAAAGATGTGTGCTTTGAAACAAAGCCCTTGCTCCCTCTCAACTCTTGAGTCGCATGTGCTGCTGCATTTCATGTACAACAAGGTAGCGTGGATGCTACCAAATTGGTACCACGGATGCACAGATGAGATTTTTGCAGATTAAGTTCTTATTGGGAAATCTCAATTGCTGGGTTTTGACAAGTGTTACAGTCTTTCTTTAATGAGAAATAATAATGCTTCAATACGAGTTTCCTGTTTTGCCAATCAAAATGTCTGGAAAGTTACCCCATAACCTAAGATACTCATCTTAGAGAATATCATCTTATCTCTTAAGGCCAAGGAATCTGCAGCCGGAGATTGAGTGCCAGTGTATTCATAGACGTGTACCACAAAGAAAGTGCACAGATGGAGTCAAATGCATCTTAATCATGCCAGGAAATACATCTTACTCTCAGCCCACCATTTGGGAACTAGAGGCTCATAGTCTAAAAGGTATTGGCATGCTGTGTTCAAAAATATTTTGAAAAGAAAGCAAAAAAGATGAAAATTTACCTTTATGAATGAAAATTCAAATATGAGTGTAATCAAACAGTACCATTGGATAACATGAAACTTAGCATATAACATTTAACTGGAAAATATATTTACAGTATTTAAAAAATGCAGAAAGAATTTCAGAAAAAAACAGTAATCCTATTTGTACGTCCCATAAGAATCAATCCAAAATTCATAGGTATTTATGTATATCTTTAAATTAACAAAGATATACTTTACTTTTGCAGCAAAACCCCTTTACAAGAGACACTTGGGAAAATGCAATTTTGTCTCGTACATGGGAAGTGGGTTTTTGATATGTTTAATGAAATGTTATTTTTAATGGATTAGTATGATTTGTACACACATTTTGAACAAAAAACAAGAATTACTTGATACAAGAGCCATTTAGCGAGATCATTTGAGTTTCAATATACAGCAAAATCCTGTTATAAGATAGAACAGATAATACCTGTTATTATTCTTTTTGTGTAGAACTCCTGCCTTCATCCCTAAAATGTTCCCATCAACTGGGAGACACCTACACCTCTGCACAGTTGAAACCACACCAAAAGAATCTTTTCCATATCCTTGAATGATGACAAATGAATTTTCTTTTATGTATCAATTTTCCTGACAGCATTGAGGTATTCCTCTCCCCTGTGGATAATTTTTCTGTGTGGCGATACTTGTATCTTCAGTGTTTCCACCACAGCTTTCTGCTGTTTAGACTTGGCAACTTCATGTTCCTCGGCTAACGACAAAATCTTTCATTTCAATGCCATCATTCGCAGATCCGTCATGGTAAAAACAAAATAAAAAACTGAATGTTTAAATTCACACACATTACTAACATATGTCTATGTGAGATTGTCCATGTAGTGATGAAACTGATTGAAAGCACCAAAGTAAAACAAAATGGCTCCACAGCACAAAAAACAATTGGAAACCCTTTGGCACTGCAGAGACCTTGTTGCCAAGAGATAAGAAGTTTGCAGAAATAGTTTTCTGGAAGAGAACTTCACCCCCCACCCCCACACCTGGTGGAACTGATGTTGCAAATCCCTGCTCCAGTCTATTTTAAGTGTGTGCCCCAAACCTTACCAAGCTGACGAAATTCCTGAGTTATCTGGGGGAAAATTCAATACTTTCTCTGACAAGTGAGAAGAAATGCATGGTTGGGAACACAATCTTGTCCACAATAGTCGGGAATCTCTTATAATGGGGCCTCTTAAATGCAGGAAGTAAATGCATTGTTTATGTATAACTGACCATGGGACTGTGAATTTTGTCTCCTATAAGTAGGATTCTCTTATAATGGGGTCTCGTACAACAGGGAATTGCTGTAAGGTCTATTTGATTTATCTGATACACTAGGGAATTTTGTTTGTTGAGAAATTCTCTTCTACCGTTCTGTATTTTTAAAATGTCCCTGGGTGCACAAGTATTACACAGACTCTTGCCAAAAGTCAACAATTTGTTTTTAATATGCAGAGTTCATTGTCTAAACATAGTTTACGGAAGACTATGGAATGTCACACATAGATACACATCACTAAAGACCAGGTTCCTATGTTACTGCATCTTTTCTTTGCTCACTTGAAATTGGATGAAGCTTTGACAAATTTGAATCATGAAATGGACGTTGTTTAATTTAGCTTGAAATCGCACATTTGGGGGATTACTGCACGATATTGCATGTTTTAGTTAATGTCACCTAATAATTGAACATTTTGGGATTTTGCTGGATGAATTTACAAAATTCATAATTTTATTGCAGAAAATATAATTTTTACATTATGAACTTGTTTTTATTTATCTTTAAAGGTTTCGTTTATTTTATGACCTAACCCAGCTGTGCCTTCGGGTGGTCTATGAAACCTGAGTGTCGTTTAATATGTATCAATTCTTCATTTTGTTGTCCTATGAACTGTATGTCTGTACCTTTTATGATTCCTAATGTCTAATTAAAATTTCTGAGTTATTGCAGCAGGGATAGGTCCATGCTGCAGCCCTTGGTTGTGGCAACTCAGTCAACACAATGTTCAGGGTCTATTATGCCAATTGGATCATATATCTGTTTTGTCAGTCTGTGTTGAACTGACCAACCTGAGATAGTATGCAGAAGTCATATTTGACCTTACACACGGGCACGAGGTTTAGGATCAAGCTGCACTGCGTTTCAAATTCATTGAATTTCTCGGAACAGACATTGCATTACAAGATACAAGAGAGGATGAACGCAGTTTTGACCACTTTTAGCAGTGTGCGCTTGTACATCAGAATGAGACTTAACACACAGACAAATATAAACATAGAAAGAAGTTTTTCCTGTCTGAAACATATATTAGTTGATAGAAGTTTCAATAATTTCTTTGAAAATAATTTGGAAATATACATAATTGTAAATTATAATGAAAACAATTAAGAACATTTTTTTAGCTTAATTATTTTTGATTTCTAAAGGTATATTTGTATTTTTCAATTTTTGTATTTATTTTTCATGTTTTATGCTAATTTAATTTTGTGTGCGAATAATATTTAAAATGTCAAATATGGTTTAACAATATTTACGAACTTAATTATTATAAGAACACTAAAAACCTTTCATTCAACTGAAATATCACATTCAAAATATAACTAGTGGTGCACTTACTTTCCCGTATTATTGGAAACAGCTAAGTGGGATTGAAATATTGCACTTTCTGCGCTACTAATATCTTGGCTATTATTTGAAAACGTCCAATTCAACCAAGAAGCAAAAAACTCGCTGTTTCCATCACAGTGTTGTCAAAACTCTGTGAATTCTACAACTGCATAAAAATATAATACAAAAGTTTTGTAAACTTGTATTGGAAAAAGAAGCCTGACGCAACACAGCTATACCAAGACACAACGACACGTAATCCACAGAAATTCCTGACAGCGGAACGGAATTCAATTGTTGCATTCCCTGCATTGCCGATACCCTCTTAAAGAGCTAGCAATTTTTAATTCAAATATTTAAAAAAAAATAATTTCTAAAAGATTAATGTGTAAATGTAAAACAAAAGGTTGAATGTAAAAATGAACAAATAATATACAAAATTGCAAATTCTAATTTATGATGCATCCCACTGTCTCAAGTGCAGTAAATTTGCTACGGACTATTATCTTTGTCACAAAAATTATAGAAAAACTACTCCGTTTTTCAAAAATTTTAAGCATGACCGTATTTGAAGATGTATATTTCATAAATACATTTCATTGAGAAAACCAGCTACCATATATCGCTGACGAAAGTACATTTTTTTGACTTTTTTAAAATTTTTCAGTTTCCTAATGGTAGAAATATTAATTTTAGAATACTAAAGAACATAAAAACTTTGTGGGTAATATGCACATTAAAGATGTGAGATATATTTCAAAAAAATTACATTTGTGTAATATTTGAAAAAATAAAAAAAATACCCCAAAATGAACTTTACGTCATATTAAAGAGTGCAAATAGCAAAAGTTTAAAGAAAATATATGGAGTCATTTATGAGAAAATGGCGTTTGAGTGTTTCTGAAAATGCGGAATTTTGAGCCAGTTTTCAGAAAAAACTAGTTCTCGAGAAACATTTCTGGAAATTATGTAAAGCAAATGTACTCATTAATACAATAATGTCAACAAGTCACTGCTAATGTAAATATTAACGATGTGATAGGCAAGTCAAAACAATTATGTTTTTGCAATCTTTGAAAAAACAAAAGAATAAAGCAATATGGCAATATGGCGTCATCTAATAAAGTACGTTTGTCACCATCCCTACCAAAAGTTGAAAGACAAAATTTGGAGCCATTTTTGAGAAAATCTTGTTTTTGTAATTTTTTAAAATTGCACATTATTACACACAGTATTCCGCGAAAACTACTAAAAGTTTCAAAAGAATGTACATGACCTTAAAGAAAGAACTTACTGTGAAGTAAAATTTTATATGAAGGAAAAATCTCTATCTGCAATTTTGTAGTTGGAGGAAGACACGGAATAAAATTCGAATTTTCGCAATTTTCGGAAATTCAGTGTTAACCGTGAAAATCAGACACATGCCTCCTTAATAAGTGTATTTTACTCTTTTCTTACAAGAAATTTAAAGAAAGAATTGGAATCGTTTTTGTGGAAATTTTGAAAGTGTTCGGGGGCCTTCATGTAAAGTACTTCCCCAAATTAAAATATCAGTCTCAAATTCAAAGGGCCATGATATCACCCAGATCGATCTGGGAGAATCCACTAGCGTTGTTCACAGATGGATGGACAGACAGACAGATGTTTTGCTTTCAATTGGTTTTTTGGTATCAAGGACTCACAAAACAGATTCTGGCTGCACCACGTGTTAAGAGATTTTTTTCATAATTTAGCAACTGGATTTATCCACTTTTTCATTACCAGGGCCCTGTAATAAGTTTTTCTGCCGAAAAAACCGCCGTTTTATCATGCAGCATTACATAACTTTCTCTAAACAATAAATCCACATTGTGTACAGGAAAGTAAAAATAAGTTGATAAGTGGATTAATTGGAGTTTTTTGTGTACATAACACCATTTTGCAAAGTCCTAAATTATTATTGCACCTTTTGGTGTATTTACTGCATGTTTTAGAGAGTTTTACTGCATTTAAATCCAGTCTTTTCACATAATTGATAGAAATAGTTGCCCTAGAGAGACATCGAAAATCTGCCAAGCATAAAAGTGCAGACGCAATGAGGGAAAATACTTTGCGTGTTGAAGTGTTTATTGTTCACGTCACCTTAAATAATGTCTAAATATCCGATGTGGCATCTGAATTTACTTCCAGTGAGAACAACCAACTTTTGAATCTATGAATCTGACCACCCTACGGTTGATAGAATTCATACAGTTTATAGTTGTCCTCGTCTCTCAGGGTCAGACACTCTACCATGGAAGTATTTTTCAGTATGTGATAATCTTTCATTAGAGTGAAACATCGTATCCATAAACGAGCATGAATTGAGTGCATTATTATTTGAAATAAGACTTAGTTTTCAAGTAATGGAATTGACAAGTGTTTTGTTCGAATAAAAAATATCCTTAAAAGATAACTCATGAAAAAATCTGTCAATTACACATTTAAAATGTTACTACTAACAATGTATTAATATTTCTCATGTTATTAACATGTTAAAGTATCAAAACCAAAATAATGGAAGAATTTTAATAAAATGAGTAATATTTACAATGAGATTTAATTAATTACATAGTTCATTCTTGCCTGACAAATACTTCCTCTGGTGGTCGTATTTCTTCCAACATAAACAAATCGATGTGTCATTTGGTGACTTGTAGTAATAAGAAGTACTATACTTAAAAAATAGTTCATTGAATCAATTGTAACCAGAAAAATACTATTATCATAAATAGGTCGTTTAATAATATTTTTATTGTCACATTGCTTTTCACAACTCTGGTTACATGCAATCATGTAGTAAAAACATTGATTTAAGTAATTAGAACTCTGAAGATCAATTTCAACTCTTTTCCATTAGGCATGTATTTGAAGAAAGGTCTAATAGATAAACAAGCAGTGCAGATTACTTATTAAATCACTTTAACTCAGCCATGGAACACTGAAAAGAATTGTATATTTATGGCAGGTAAGCGAGGAAATTTTGTAGACTTATTGTTACCGAATTTTCAATTAGTAATCTTTAAAGGATTTGACAATCACAGACAAATAGTATAATTATTGTATTATAAATTATAGATAATGGTTTCATAAAGTGTCAAACTGTATAAACAATAAATAAATTATTAGACATTTCTATTGATAGCCTTATCTCCAACTCTTGCAGATTTTTATTAAAGTAGCATTCTTAGCAAATGTGTTAATTGCAGCAACAGAACTTTCTTTTCAGGTGAACTGAGATGTTTTTGTTTTATTTTTGCATCTGCTTATGATAATGCAACTGAGAGTACAAGCCACCTATAAACACATAATAACTTTATAAAATATATTTATATTTATTATAATTTTATGTTAATGATCATTAAAAACGATGAATCTCTAATTATGGAAAGTTCTTTTAGAAGACAGTTTAAAAATATAGACCTGGTAACACTAATGGAATTCGCTTACTTCCAATAATTTTGCCACACGATATATCAAAGATCCGAGGGACAAGAGTCTCCTTCATCCATTAATTCTTTCCATAATCAGCATTTTTTATTTTCATTTAAGCTAATTTTGAATTCATGTTATTTTTACTCAAGAACAGGTCTATATGTCCTGAGTTGAGCCATTTTCTAACTTTGAAATAGCAAGTAATAAATTAATATTTTATAAAATAAAAAAATAATTGATTGAACCTTAAACTAAAATACGAAAATCTAAATAACTGATCAACAGACTATATAGTAGCTGAAGAAAGTAATGTAATAATAAGGATTTTCACTGAAGCATTGGAAGACATGAAATAACTAAAATTAAACAAATGTAAAATTATGGAAATAATAGCACAAGACACTCGAAATAATGGCAAATGGCAACAACTATTGCCAACACAAAACGAAATGAAATTACCCTATGACGCTTTGCAGTACATATGTCCATGCAACAGTTACATTTTTCTTAAGTTAAATTTTAGTCCTTACTTTAAGGTGACGAGAACAATAAGCATGTGCATGTGTGGTGCATCTGTTTCAACTGCAGGAATTTTGAATGAAAGAGGAAACATTAACACAAAGTAAAACATAATAATATTCAAACCTAATTCCATGTCTCCCTAATACAAAAATCTTGTATTTAGAATTTTTGAGTTATTATTTGCATAATGTATTCACAGTATACTTTCTGAAAACAAAATATTTTTTGGCAGTATCGATGATAGGAATAGAAATATTTTATTAAAATTTTGTATTCTGTTGATTTCATACCAGACTTGACATATATGACATCTTTGAATTATTTTCCGTGCAAACAATTGACATTTGATTTTTAAATATAATTTCAATTTCAAATGTCTTTAGAGTGGAGACAAAATCACATGATTAATGATAATTTCTAACCGTATAAACCACACATATTATATTTGGATAAAAAAGAGGCTAGAACTCTCATAATATATCTTAAACATATGCAAAAATTAATAAGATCCTATAAATTGTTTGGAACATCTTTTTTAAAAATTGTCAACAATTAGCATAAATTACAGAGAATCTGGTGCTAATGCATTTTGTTTCTGACAGTGTTGCCCACTTAATTGTAGCCACACATTTGCCTCGACTTTGGTAAAACTGTGACCTGCTGGTGTTGAAAAGGGACACAAGACCGACATCAACAGCAAAAAAATTATTAATCCGTACATAGCACTTCAGCTTATGAATAATACAAAAGTTAAAAACGATGGGCATAGTGCAGGGGGGGGGGGTTCATAGCGGCATTCAATACTTACAGATTATGTCAACTAAGTTATAGCCCCCTGTTGTTGTCACACATGCATTTTTCGCGCACACGCTTGTACACATGCACACAAGCACATTGTACTCTCCCTCACACACATGCTCCTCCATGCTCTCCGCACATGGGTGCACTCTCTTCTGCAAACACGAACGCCCCCACTCTGCTACAAACACGAACGCCCCCACTCTGCTACAAACACGAACGCCCCCACTCTGCTACAAACACGAACGCCCCCACTCTGCTACAAACACGAACGCCCCCACTCTGCTACAAACACGAACGCCCCCACTCTGCTACAAACACGAACGCCCCCACTCTGCTACAAACACGAACGCCCCCACTCTGCTACAAACACGAACGCCCCCACTCTGCTACAAACACGAACGCCCCCACTCTGCTACAAACACGAACGCCCCCACTCTGCTACAAACACGAACGCCCCCACTCTGCTACAAACACGAACGCCCCCACTCTGCTACAAACACGAACGCCCCCACTCTGCTACAAACACGAACGCCCACACTCTGCTACAAACACGAACGCCCACACTCTGCTACAAACACGAACGAGCCCAAACACCCGTTTTTTCCTACAAACACGAACGAGCCCAAACACCCGTTTTTTCCTACAAACACGAACGAGCCCAAACACCCGTTTTTTCCTACAAACACGAACGAGCCCAAACACCCGTTTTTTCCTACAAACACGAACGAGCCCAAACACCCGTTTTTTCCTACAAACACGAACGAGCCCAAACACCCGTTTTTTCCTACAAACACGAACGAGCCCAAACACCCGCTCTTTCCTACAAACACGAACGAGCCCAAACACCCGCTCTTTCCTACAAACACGAACGAGCCCAAACACCCGCTCTTTCCTACAAACACGAAAGTGCTCTCTAGAACAAATATGAAATTGTTTACTCGTACAAACACCAACATGCGTGCACACACACTCAGTCTTACAAGCATGACGAGCAATCTTCTCAAATGCACACATTTGATTCTTCTTGGGGTGCAAAAATAATTTTACATTGAATGGAGAGCATAAAATAGTTGGGAAATGAATAGTGCAGAGAGATTTGGCTCAAGATGTTTATTCGTTCCAGGTCAGGTCATACCTGCATCAAGGCATGACTTTTAACAATGTAATTTTTGTGTCAAGAAATTATCTGAGAATTGTATTAATACCATAAAATTCACAGGCATATGCAATGCAATACTGACAAACCTGTGCCAATAACAAAAAAGACCCATGTTCATTTTTGTGCTGTTCTAATTTGTTTTAAAGTTTTTGTTTTTCTTCTCTATCTCACTTTGCTGTTTCCTATCTCTTTTTTATATTTTCATTTAACTCCAAACTAATTTTTTATGTGCCTCTGAAATAAATTTCATTCATACAAGCTCAGATAGATTTTCATTGGAATTTACATTTTGGTGCTTGTAGCCCTTTTTATTTTCAGTGTTCTATTGTATCAAGTGAAGATATTTTAATGATTTTATCAGCAAACGGTTTGTCATAAAACTTGTGTAAAATCCTACAAAAACTTTCTTTCAGTTCACTGCTCTATATGCAACACATTTTGGTACTCACATGTTAAATTCATATTTTCCAGTATTAGGCTAGGTGCTCCAACACGAGAACTGTATGTAGATGGAAAATGGTATGAATGTTTTTTTGGAGGTCCTCCAGTATCTATTGAAATGGGAGGTAAAATCAGACTAGTGAAACTAGAAGGACCTCCACCGCAAGTCAAGATTGGTATGATAAAAAGAACAGATTTGGTTGCTGGAAAAATTAATCTCATAATTAATGCCCGCAATATGGTTCCTATATTTTTGGATGCTAAACCCCAAAGGTGAGTTCCAAAAAATTCTAATCATTTAACTTAAGGGTACAAGCTTAGGGACAATCAGTACAATTGCAAAGTTTTGAGAGTAAATATATTTTTGATGTATTTATGTCTGAATGTTTTACATTTGACCCAACAAATCAAATAAGGTAAAACCCACTCTAATGGTCCAGCGTTCAAAAATATATAAGTGCTTAGGGAATCTTCCATATACAGATTACAACAGAAGGAAGGCAGCTCTGTATCCTGAGAGGGATATAAAGAAAATATTTTATTTTGCAAATGTGCAAAATACATCATGAACAATAACTGTTGTGGCTGTATGTGTTTCTGAAAAGCATCGTTTCTTGCAGAAATGTTTATATTTAAATAATTTGATTGTGTAATAGTGTATATATTCGGGGGTGTAGCTGGGTTCTCAGTGGTGCCAGTGTGTCCAAATTGGGCCTCTAATTGCAATTGTTGAATGTGAAATGTGTAGTTTTTCATCTAATTTATAATGGTATGCAATCTTATAAATAAGATTTAATCATTTAGACCAACCAAGACCTCCATTTTGGTTATCAAGATTCTGGTCGTCAAGATTCCCATCTTGTGGATCCTATTCTGAAAAAGAATTTGTTAATTGTTTGACCATAAACGGCATGATTGTAGTACCCTAGCATGTGAAAACATATATATATATATGTATATATGTGTGTGTGTGTGTGTATATATATATATATATATATATATATATATATATATATATATATATATATTACATAAGCATTTTTTTGAGTAATTGTGATTTTTTTGCGACTAGTGTTTAACGGATATTTTCATTGTAACTGTCAGCCCCACAAGGTCACGCAGCGCTCCCCCAGCAAACGCGGGGTCGGGAAGGGAAGTACTTGAGGATACGAAAAATATTCACAAAACTGTTGCACTTTTTCCTGAACTCTCCTTTTCATCTTAATCCATTTTCAGTAATTTGGGTTTCTTAGGGATTGAAAATACGGATATGTCTTAAGTAGTATTTATTGAAATAAGATTATTTCTATCCCTAAGTTATTATTATATTCGTATTAACATTGAAATTGTTTGCTCAAAATATACAATATATTTTTGTACAGTTTTAATTATTTATTCTTATTGTGCTTTGTTTCAAGATCCTATTACTACGTATCTTATGAAATCCCATTAAATGGAGTCGAAGTTATAAACAATTTTATTACAATACAAACTTATGACAAATCCTAATTTTCCATCCTTTAATTCCTTCAATCAAAGAAAGACGAAAATGTGAAAATGCAGAAGGATGGAAAGCACAGTTCAGGAAAAAACTGCAATGGTTTTGTGAATACTTGGAATACTATGTTTCGTATTTTCAAACAAGATCCCTCCCCTTCCCTTCCCTTCGCCGGGCGCACGTGTGCCGGTGGAGCGCTGCATGACCTTGTGTGGTGGACTATTCAAAACGTCCGTTAAACCCCGGTCGCAAAAATCACAATTACTCAAAAAAATGCTTATCTAACATATGACAATATTTATATCTTTGGATTCGTCTTTTTACGCTTGTCATGATAGACTGAAAAAATATGTATAGTCCCATTTGAAAAAACAAAGTTACCTCAAATATCTCGTAAAATACAAGTGATAAAAGAGAAATCAATACACATATCAATTAGCCCCATTCCCTCATTCACTTCCGTGAAAACTGCATTGCAATATCTTCAACCGTTCAAAAGTTACAGGAGGTGCTAAAGTTACGTGACTCACCCTGTATATATATATATATATATATATATATATATATATATATATATATATATATATATATATATAATATATATTATATATATTATATATATTATATATATTATATATATTATATATATATATATATATATATATATATATATATATAATATTATTAAACTGTTGCCAGTTTTATGTCACATAGTGTACCAGCAAATATTTTGCTTTGTGTGAGCTGCACGTTTTGCAATACAGGGGATGAACCCCAAGTTTCTAATCCTTTTTGTTCCTTCAGGCATTTGTCCATTGATACTTGTGGTCATGGAAATATTTTTCCCTTATAGATATAGGCATAGAGTCTGTCTTTCTTTAGATGTCCAAAATTAAGCTGATAAACTTCACTCAATGTTTCTTGCCATTCTTATACAGATGAAAATGTAGAGCAAGCTCCTACGAGATTTATATTGGATGCTTTTCTGTTCAAATTATTCTTACTTGAACCAAAACTTTCATAATTTGAAATTGCATTGCATGAAATTACTACTGCTTATTCTTTATCAATTTAATAACATTACTTGACTCCACAAACAGAGACACTTGTTTCTTGTTCTTGTTATGTTTTTCACAACCCACAGGGAATTAATGAAGTTCATTAACAATTTTCCACAACTACTAGGAAAACCTAGCAGACGTTCTGCCCTTCATCCCCCCTTGTTCCCCTTTCTCATTGTCTCTCCCTCCCTCCCTCCCTCCCTCACTCTGTCCCTGTCTATCTCTGCTGCTCTCTGTCCCTCTCATTCACAGTTAATTGCAGTGCACATCTCTGGGCAGGTAAGGTAATATCAGGAACCACTGCACCAGCAAAAATGGAATAAAATGCTCAAGAAGGTTTCATCCTTTATATTACGGAGTGAGAAACGTTTCTTTGAGGCCTTTAGCCTCAAACTTTGAGTTTTTAAGGCCATAGAACGTATTTTTAGGAGTTATTTAACGATATAGATTCAAAATCTTATCAATGTGATGCAGGTTGTATTTGACATAAATATTTAGTTTTGTTCTACAGCACTATGTAGTGGAGTTACAACAGATTTAACAGCACATAAACCTTCTCGGTGAAAAAACATGTAGCTGGTGATGGGACCAGTATTACACCTAGGTTGCTAGTCATCAAAGTTCATAACACTCTTTAAATACACATGCTTGGGAGCTATTGTGAATATAGAAACTAATATGAGATAGTGAATGGAATATTCTCTTATTGTTTCATTACTTCATGTTCCTTAATGACCACTCACCCATCCAGGAATATGTAAATTGGAAGCAGTTTAACAGTTTGTATTTTTGTCGTAATATTTTGTCTTTTATTTGTAGGTTTGACATTGAAGGGAAGGCTCATATTTTACGATTCACTCATGCTCTAACAAATGTGCAAATAAATGGTAGATCTTTCAAAGTGGAATTTGGTGGTCTACCTAAACCTATTGTGGTAAATGGCAAGAAACATTTCATTCGATTCTCAGTACTTCCAAGAGGCATTCAACCAGGTTACATTAATATTGTTAATATGGAAGGAGAAAGATTGCCTTCTCCTGCACACGCAGATGGGGATGGACCGGATACAACGTTTTCTCCACCAGATGAGAATGATGAAGCCAAACTTAGGAAAGTAAATGAACCAGCCCTTCCTATGCTTGGTAAGTCTAAGAGGGTTAACTTTCATTAAATTTCA
The DNA here is from genome assembly GCA_031308135.1 of Acheta domesticus. Classification (NCBI taxonomy): domain Eukaryota; kingdom Metazoa; phylum Arthropoda; class Insecta; order Orthoptera; family Gryllidae; genus Acheta; species Acheta domesticus. The sequence continues at coordinate 31,670,429 of JAHLJT010002406.1, forward strand.
TTAGTGAATGAATGTCATTCGGATTGGGAATATTGTTGGTTCTGAAGATCAATTCATGTATATTGTTGACATTGAAGGTCGTGCAAGGCAGAGAAGGTTTGGAACTGGTCAAGATTCTCCAAGTGACTCGGAACCAGCAAGAAGTTCTCCAGCTACTGTACAATCTGATAGTTCAGCTCAAAAACTTAGTCAATCAGGTAAGTAAGCAAGAGACAGGGGTTTTTTTGGTGTACTCAAAGCAACAGCAGTTGAATAAGTAATGCTTCCATTGTTTTCGTTCTTTCTTTTTCTTTTTTTTTTTTCCCCTTTTTTTCTCTCTTTTTTTAAGTAAGTTGCTCTAACTGCAGTTTATAGGAAAATCAGTTCTGTTGATCTGATGTTGTAGTTTGAGGGCAAATCTTTAAATTAATGTTGTTGATCATTAAAACCACAAAATTACATTGCCACTGAAAAATGGTCAAAAATAAAAACGTTTTTCTTTAAATGTATAAAATGTCACTTATACCACTCTGGTTTTCATCCATTTAAATCAGCTTTCATGGTAGGGCATGTGAATGACATTGTTATTTTGTAAATAGCAAGCGGAGTTTTTATGCAGTACTACTTCCAACAACTTATTATTATACTTGTATTTCCAGAGATTAGTGTCTTTGTCAATATCTTGTGATCTTCAATGCATTTTGTGTGTTTTTGTTTGTGTCCTTGTGAGATTTTTTGATACTTAACACAAAGCCATTTCACACCTCAATAGCATTTTGAACTCTTCTTTCATAGTGAATACAATTATTACGAGTGCTACTCAGGTATCAAAATTTGATGATAGTCCAGTCAGTGTATGTTTTCACTGGAAATATGTCACAAATACTTTTTCTTTGAGTATGTTGTATGTACCCAGGCTCTAGTTAAAACCCCAAACTTTCGACCCTGTGCTAACTCCTGGAGTCCTGAAAGAACTGTTTACTTTCTTCCCGTATACTATACGTACGTATAGTATAGGGAAAGTTATATAATGCTGCGCAAAAAAATGCTGCATCTTTGGCAGAAAAACCCTTATTACAGGGCCCTGGTTACAGAAAAGTGGATAAATCCAGTTGCTAAATTAAGAAAAAAAATCTCCTAACACATGGTCCAACCAGAATCCCTGTTTTGTGGGACCTTCATACCGAAAACCCAATTGAAAGCAAAACGTCTGTCCGTCCATCTGTTTTTCTTTAAATTTCTTATAAGAATAGAGTAAAATACTCTCATTAAGGTGGCATACGTCTGATTTTCACTGTTAACTCTGAATTTTCGAAAATTGCAAAAGTTTGAATTTTATTCGGCATCTTCCTGCAACTTGCAGAGAGATTTTTCCTATCGCCATCCAAACTACATTTTTTTTTACATTAATTTTTCGGTTTCCTAATGGTAGAACAGAAATATTAATTTTAGAATATTAAAGAACATAAAAACTTCGTCCTAAATGGCAATTTTCTTTTAAAATTTGGGAGCCATTTTTAAGAAAGTGGCATTGAAGCGGTACTAAAAATGCGTAATTTGAAGCTTGAGTTTTTGAAACACTTCATTTGAAGCAATTACACTCACAAATATAATAATGCTTACAAATTGCTGGTAATGTGCATATTAAAGATGTGAGAGATCGTCCAAAAAAAAAATTACATTTGTGTAATTTTTGAAAAAATGCCTCATAATAAACTTTACGTCATATTAAAGAGTGCAATTAGCACTATCCATTCCAAAAGTTTGGTAAAAAATTTGGAGCCATTTATGAGAAAATGTGATTTGAGCGTTTCTTAAAATGCGGATTTTTGAGCTAGTTTTCACAGAAAACGGTTGAGTTTTTGACAAACTTTACTTGACATTATTTAAAGCACATGTACTCATTAATATAATAATGTGAACAAATTGCCGCTGATGTAAATATTAATGTGAGAGACAAGTAAAAAAAATTACTTTTTAAGAAAACACAAGAATAAAGCAATTTGGCGTTTATGTCATCTCTTAGAGTACATTAAGCATCATCCCTACTAAAAGTTTTTAGAAAAACTTCAAGCCGTTTTTGAGAAAATCTTGTTTTTGTAATTTTTTAAAATTGCACATATTGTACGCAATATTGTGCGAAAACGACTAAAGTTTTAAAACCAATGTACATGACTTTAATGAAAGACTTCACTTTGGAAACCAAATTTTATTGGGGGGGGGGGGAATCTCTATCTTCAATTTTGTTAACTGTAGGAAGACGCTGAGAAAAATCGAAACTTATGTAATTTTTGAAAATTCAGAGTTAACCATTAAAATCTGATGTATGCCACCTTAATCTTCTGATTTTTTATGCTTGTAATTAGCATAAATATTTTCTTCAAATATCCAATAACTTTATAATAGTATATTCAAATAAATTGTAAATAATTAGTTTTTATCATTTCAAATTATAGGGAATGAATAACTTATGTGGATCCTCAGTCTTCTCATGTATTTTTATACATTTTTTCAGCATACTTAAGTATGAATAGAGACTAGTTGGTTTTAATGTTTTTGATCATTCATTCAACAATGCTAGCATAATGGTTTCGTTAATGCCTCGAACATTCCTTTCCATTCATCATTCACAAAATAAATAATAAGCTTTTTCAAAAGTGGTAACAGATTTAGAAAGCATCAAACTATATATTACGTCTGCTTCCTCCAGAATATCAATAGCATGAAAATATCTGCTGATACTTGGAAATTCCCGGATTTTTTTTCTCAATCAGCTTGCATTTTTAAAAAAAGCATTCAACTGTTTAATCACAAAGTATCCAGTTCAACCAACCTTTGCTACAGTAAACCAAGAGTAATGACAATTTTTTCTTAACTAGATAATTACTTAGATAACCTAATAGATAAACTAGAAATAACAAAAAACATTGTATGTGACTCGTCCTCTATTAGTCTTTAAGGACTCAGCTGGAAGGGTAACTATTCGACTTCGCTATTGCTCCATCTCACAGTTAACCTTCCGGCATCGCCTTTAAAGATTGATTTAGAGGACCCGTGACATAAATAACTATTTATCATAACTTAGAAGCCTGGAACAGACTCGAAAAAAAATCTTAAATGTTCCTCTTAAAACACAAATTGTGAATTTTTTCCAGATTTTTTTCAATTGCTGGGCTGTGGTTAAAAAAATAAAAATCATTTTCCTGCCTTTAAATCACTGGGACTTTAAACATGCTTTGAAAATGACTGCAACAGTTCTGTGCATTTATTTTAGTATTTATTATACATTTGTATACATTGTTGTTTGAGGACAAGTAAATTCTGACAGATGACGTGTTTTGGGGACGGATAGATGACAAATGGGGAAATGATAGGGAGTTTGGGTGTAGGTGAAGGATAGATGGGCGACAATGGGGAAATGAAGAACAGATTGGACCCATAGTACATTGTTGGGCAGTATTCTTCAATATACCACTTTTTATGATCCTTTTTTACAATTTTGCATAATTTTGGGTGCCCCCTTTCCATACCATGGGTGTGCAGAAAAGAAAGCCGAATTCAGTGTAAAATTGAATTGAAAGAAAATACTGAAATTATCTTTCATGTTAAAATATTAAAAGGACTATTTGATTTTCTATGAATTTTTCTGTCAACACTCAGCAATATTGGAATGGATTCTCTGGCACAGCACTGGGTCTAAAATGCTGTAAACCACATTTCTGGAGATGGATGTTTTGCAGTTGGTTGTTACATTCAATCAACTTTCAGTTTTCATACAATTATTCTTTACATGGTGCAGAGTTTTCACGTGTGTACAGATTGTACTAGTGTTTACTCATTTATATGTATGCAAGAACAAAAACTTATTAGGTAAGGAAAAAGACAACTTTTTCTCTTGTCTGAAAAATCTACAGATGTGAGAATGTAAGTTTCCACTGGAGCCAGTAACTATTTACCTGACCGGGAAATGCCGCAACTTAGGCCCAGTTGTCAACATTTCGGCTGCCAATCTGTGACCGTCCTCCAGTAGAAAGCTCACAGGTGCCTAGGACATGGCGTCTACCAGACAGCCAAGTACTCGACTACAAATGCCCTAATTTTTTTAAACTATGGCCCAGCTATTAAAAAATATGAAAAAAATTTTGCAAGTGGGTTTAAGTTTTAAGATTATTTTCGTGCCTGTGTTGCTGTTCTAAGACACAATAAAACAGTTCTTGTAAATCCGAGTCCAACCTATTCCCCTTCACTTCCCCACAGTCCCACATTAATGTGACCCTTCAAATGTCACCAAATTATTATTTAATCAATTGCAAAAAACTATTGTCTTTCCTTTGCGTATGATATACAAAGGATTAGAAAGCTTAAAAAAAATGAAAACTTGTAACTACATTCCAAAGTCAAAATATTACTGGATGCTACAACAATGTATATAAGTATATAATAAACACTGAAATAAATGCACAGAACCATTGCAGTCATGTTCAAAGTATGTCGGCTATGCAATTGTACAAATCTGAAAAAAATTCACAACAATTTGTGTTTTAAGACAAATTTTGACATTTTTTCAAGCCTGTTCCAGGCTTCTAAGACGCAGTAAAAATTTTGTGAGTTTTTCTTCTTTTTTCTCTTGCGTTTCTTTCAAAAAAAAAATTTTCTGTGTGGGTATGAATTTGGGAGGTGAGAAAGTATCGAAAAATATTTTTCTAGTAGTATAAATTGTTTTCTTATATCTCATTTTTTTGCAGTCGGACAAAATAGTGTTAAAAGTGTCGAAAAAATTGAAAAAAAAAGAAGGGAAAAAAACACGTTTTTGGCTGTAGAGGAGTGTGAGTGGTGGGACGGAAGCTAAGAAAACCTTTCAAAAACATTATTTTTATGTTAGAATTGTAGTGTAACTACTCATATGTCATTTGGTCGAGGGGAACTTTTTTCCATCTTATCCGGGGAACCCCTTATTAAAGAAAATGTACATTGTAATAACCTTTTTGAAATCCCACATACAATTATTTAGCATTCATTGTCTTTGCTTTTGCAGTTACCTCACAGCTTCCATTGGAAATGTTAACTAGTTTAATGCCAGTAGCTATGGCACCTTCCTCAGGATACAGTTATCAAGTAGAACAAGAGTCGCAGGACACTCAACAAAGGACTTCATCTGATGCTTCAACCATTCCAGTATCAAGTGCCCCTCTAGGTATGTCAATAGTGTTCATTACTTTTGACAAATTAGTGGCAGTACCTCATGTGAGTGATGTATGATAAAAAACCCATTTAAGAATTATGTTACCATATTGACATGGTTTTCAAGCTATATTATACTTTTGTTTCATGCCCTTTATGTAGTCAATAGGGAATAAATTTCTACACAAATTTTCCCCCTTTAGTCAGAAAGTATGCCTTTTTGGTGTGCTTGAATCATCCATTTTCCAATTATTTAAACACTAAATTTCTTACCTATTTTGCCTGCTTTCTTAATGTGCATCATACTTCTGCAAATTTCTAATTATTCTGCATATGTTATTTGAAAACATTTTTCATTACTCATCAATATATACTATAGTTATTTTAATTAATTTAAAAATTTTGAATTTTGTAATGCCTATTTGTACTTACAGGGCTTTCTAAAAGTTCCCTGAATCTGAATTACCCATGGTATTTAACAGGAATATCACAATAGTTTCAAGTAATAAGTTCTCTCAGGTCTATCTTGAAAATCTGTATTGCTGATAAATTAATACATGTGACTTCAACTTTCACAAATCGCAAAAGAGGTATCCCCTAAAAATGTGAGTGAAACAGTGTGGTAAAGAAAGGAACTTCCCTTTTTCAAGGTTTGCCTAGTTCAGTTGTGTTTTGTGTTCACAATACAGTTTTGTGTGAAACATTCAATAAAAAATGTATTCAAGTAATGTTAAAAATAAGAGACATGGCTACTCTCAAATTCACACATATTCACCCAGAGACATAGAAAAGTAAGGCTCATCAGTAGTCTCTCATCTCATTTCATTTACTTCAATTTTGCTTAATACTGTATTTTACATCTTGCAGAAACTGATCTCCATATTCATGAAATAAATCTCGGAAGTTATTGGGGAAAATCATGATGGTTCTGAAGAAAATGTAGCTTAATGCCCATGTTACATCACAAATTGTTTATAGACAATAGATTATATGATCTACTATGGTCTTAAAATGTTGACCGTTACTTGCTTCTTTGAACTTTTCTCATTAAAGAAGTGATTGAGTTACACAGGAAGTTGTATAAATAATAATAAAAAATACATTATTTCAGCTACAACAGCAGCAGCAGGAGCAGCAGCAGTAACTGCATCAGCGGGTTCCACTTCTACTGCGAAAGGTGCCCAAGATGGTACCATGCCCCTTGCAGCAGTAGTTGCTCCAAATACTGGTCCAGGAGTGACTGCTGCTGGTATACCTTTCTTACTTCCTGAAATCAATGTTGATGAGCTATTCCAAAAGTTAGTTGCGACTGGAATTGTTGCACCTTCCGTGGCAGCAGAGGAATCAAAGAAGAAAAAAGATGACGATGCCGATACTGTTAAATTTGTAGACTTCAGTCAGCCAGAGACTCTTAAAGTGTGAGTTTTACTATTAACTTCAACTGTATTAGTATTATTATGATTATTATTAGTTATCATCAAGAACTGACATATTGGTTTATTACAGTACTCTTGGTATATTATTAGTAAGTGGCAGATTTAATGAATTGTCATTGTTTGCCTTCTGTGAATTTAGACTAAAAGGTCATGTTTTAAATTTTTTTCCATCACTTTTAATGCATTATTCGCTGATTTCATCAATTTTAATGTCATTTTAATGGTACTCTCTTCAAATAATATTTACAAGATGAAAGAAATGTTCTCGAGAATTCCTGAAGACCTATACCTGTGAGCCTATTTGATTTCTTTGCTCACGTTTCAAGTCAGCCATTGTATGTAATCCAAGGTTCCAGTGTAGCCTATCAGCACAGTTCAGCCAATTTTGTGGCAACTAAAGAAGATTTTCTGGTAAAGAACAGTCCAAACGAAAAATTTGGAAGCTGAGTTCACTGGCACGAATAGAAGCAGTCTCAATTACATCCACATCGTATCCAACAGTTTGAGTTGTTCATCCAAACTGGCTTTGATAACATTTTTAAGTCATTTTTCTTTTCTTTTAGAGCATTGTATTGATCATTTTTGGTGATGTTTTAGGTCATCAAAATCCGCCCCAGAATTATTCGTCTTCCAAGTGTTCTTTAGTGTGTGTATGTGTGTGTATATATGCATATAGTCCAATCCCTTGCTCTTGGATTTATTGAATTCGATGATTGTTTAACTAGAAACTGCAAAAACAGATATATGTATATATATATATATATATATATATATATATATATATATATAGAGAGAGAGAGAGAGAGAGAGAGAGAGAGAGAGAGAGAGAGAGAGAGACAGAGAGAGAGAGAGAGAGAGAGAGAGAGAGAGACAGACAGAGAGAGAGAGATATACACACACACACAATAAATCCAAGAGGAAGGGATTGGACTAAAATGAATTTGAGAATTTTTTTGGGGGGGGGGGACCTGTATTGAGGAAGTTTTGTTAATGAATTTATTAGAGCAGGTTTTAGAAGAAAATTAATACTATGGTTTTTTGAGTTAGCGGTACAGTTGCAGAAAATAATTCTCAGTTCTATAAAGTAATACATTAACTTGAAGGGTTAAGAAGACAACGGTTCATATGAACTGCAGATTCAGTCGCATTCAGATCTGTTAACCTGGATCTGCACTGCTAATCTATTGAAATATAATCAGCAATTTAAATGCAAAAATCTGAGCTACAAAATGTACTTGCTCTATCCATTCTGTGTATATTTACAAGTAACTCCTCACCTCTTCATCTGACGTAATTCTCCTAGGAGTGTCGATTGTTTTAGTTCTGCCTGGCCAAGAAGGATGATTGATGAAAGAGAAGTAGAATTATTCAGACAAATACTGAATCACATTGTTGCTGGTCATCATACAGAATTAGAAGTATCTAATGCAAAACGTGAAGAGAGTATTTCAACAATGATACAGAATCGTTACACTATTGCCTGATGTCTTATGACTTACAATCTTCTGCACTCCATTGTCCGCAGATCTTGGATATTAAACAATAGTCTCATGGATCAAGTGCAAGAATCAATACTTTATTTACTTAAAATGTTTCATCCAGTTGGGTTTTGTAGTAGATAGGAGATTGATGAAAGATTTTTTAGTTATTACCTCGGTCAGCAACTGGATTTGTTAGAAGTTGTATTGTTGCTGGAATATATTTTTAATAAGTTCTTGAAACTAAGAAGTACTGTTCGCCAGGAAAGTCTCTGCAGGGATAACTTGCTGGTGAAAGTGCTAGCAACAGGAATTATGTTGGTAGCACTATCTGCAGCTTGTAACAAAAAAATATTGTGAATTGCATAAAATTTGCATTTCCCGTAATTGCACGAACATAAAGTCCCAACAGTCAACAGACACTGAACTGTTGTCTCCGTCACTTGTTTTCCTGGTAATCAGGCTGCTATCAACATAAATGCAGTTTGTAATAGGAGGCCATGATTCAGCTCAGTGCGTAGAGACTTTTTTGGCACACTACAATAATTATTGTTGAGATCTAAAACTGTGAAATGCTGAAATTTTTGTTTTGTACTCTAAAGGTATGTATTTGCGTAACTAATAAAAATTATTTTTTTAGGAGACAACCTGCGCTGATTGCTGCTTTGTATTCAGGAATTCAGTGTAGTTCTTGCGGTGTACGCTTTGCTCCTGAACAAACCATGAAATACAGTCAGCATTTAGATTGGCATTTTAGGCAGAATCGACGGGATAGGGATAACACCAGAAAAGCACAGAGCCGAAAGTGGTATTATGACATTTCTGATTGGATACAATTTGAAGAAATTGAAGATTTGGAAGAAAGAGGTGAGTAGAAATGTTACAAACTTTTTTTTTATGTAATCAGGGCGACTGATTTCTGGAAAACAAGAGCAAGTCAAAATGCTGAAATTACACCAGGAAAGTCATACAAAGAATATATTTATATAATAATACAACAAATATTCTTATATTAAATGTATAGTGAAATCTGTCTAAATCGGAATATGTTGAAGACAGGAACCTGCCATAAGCGGAAAATTTCTCCAGTCCATGAAGGGCATTTTACACAGGATTAAACAGAAGCTCTCCAACACGGAAACGGAATGGTTTTTCATGTCTTGCAGGAAAAAAATGTATATAAAAGAGAATTCCTGTGGATTTAACGCTATTGGCAGTGAGGCACGAAATGTTCTTTATGAAATGAATGCATCTGCGAGCTTGTTTTAAATTCTCTATGTGACACGTGATTTAATGGTGGCAGCCAGACATTGAAGGAGGGGGGGCTTCAGCTGTCAGCGTAGATTTCGACCTTTGGGTCACTTGTCTGACAAGGTGCAAGCCATATGGGAATTCCCTCTCTCCCAATTCTCTGAGCATGGGAAGGTGTACTGGCATGACTTCTATTCACATGTCTCCCTGCCCTACGTTGAAAACCATATCCCATCGACCAGATATGCATTACTCAATGCCATGCGAGGGTATCAGAAAGTCTTAATACTAGGTGTAACACATCATGTGTTGTAAGAGACAGCAAGCAGTCCGAATATAGTTAGTAAGGTGTGTATTTTTCAACTCGGAATCTGTCAGTGAAGTGTTTAAATATTCATTTATCAGTGATTTCTTCCATAAGTACGTTATATGTTAATGTATTTGGATAATTATAATAAAGTCATGTAATTTACTACTTTCGGGGCAGAAACATCAATATCACAAGTGTCATAAAAATGGACAACCTTGCATAAAATGGAAACCTCCCTAAACCAGAATTTGTTTGTGTCCTAATCGATTCCGGCTTAGACAGATTTTACCATGTATTATAAAGAATGAAGGGCCCAAAACCATTCACTGTAGTACTCCACAAGTTTCCTTCGTCAATCTACTACTAGTCTTATTGTTTATCTTCACTGTTTGTTTACATCCAGTTAAATAGCTCTGAATCAGGTCATATACCACTCCTCTAAATGCCAGTCTATACAATTTTTTTCAACAATAACATATTGTTCTCCTTATCAAAAGATACGCCAGGTCCAAATAAACAGATACACAAGGTTCGCTATTATTATTATTATTATTATTATTATTATTATTATTAACCCTTTGCAGTCCTTTCACTTTTCCATTTTCTTCATTTGGCCCCGTGCAGCGGAACTTATATTTAACCATGTGTTATTTCATTCGGGTAGGTGGCACTAGTTAACATTACAACTAATTCTCTTCAGGAGAGATTAGGCAGAATATTCCTTCAATGTAGCCAGACTTCACCTTTTTTTGGTTGTTCGAAATCAGTTTGTTTTCGAGGCCACTGATGTACTTTTGATGTTGTCAAGAAGTAAGCATTCGAGATTGACACAGCCTGCACTGAGTGAATCAATAAACAATTCTGACTGTGAACAATCTTCAGGAAAATAAGTATTTGAAAACTTTTTCTCGAGTGATTCCTAGTAATATGAAGAAAGGTACAGTAATGATAACTCTGACTTCACTGATACAATGCAATCTACAGGCATTATTGGTAATTGGGTGAAGCTTTCCGCATCAAACATTTACTCACAAAATTATGTATTATGAATTATGCAAAAAAATTAAAATGTTTTGTTTGTAACAATACAAAAAATAATTTGGAACCTGAGTGCAGTTTCTTACGCAGCAGCATAAGAAATTATAGCATTATAGAAATAATTAACTACATTAGCCATAATGAAATATAATTTTGTACTCTGTATGAGTATCCGTGTCCTTCAAGATCACACGGGCAGCAAAGGGGAAAAAAAAATGTCCTAGGGACATCCTACCCAACTATTTTCGGCGCCTATCAGTGTGGTTCCATGTCCTGTGTGCATTTGCTAGTGGTGTTTGTGAAACAGACAAACAAGATTTTTCATTGTCAATTTGATTGGCATTCTAGCATGGTTGCCATGTTTAACATGTTGCACCACTTCATTATTTTTATATTTGTGTACCCCTTTGTCAGAGTATTATTAATGGTACCACCAGGAGATTATACCTTTTTCACTTCATTTCAGAATCGAAGTCTCTTACAGGCTAAATTATTTACTTTTGTTTTGACACTTGTGACTTGTTTTGGTGTGACATTTTTGTTTTTTATTTACCAGCATTGAATAGTTAAAAAAATTTTAAAACTAAACATTCATTACAAATACCTAGTTCATGTGAACATACTTTTATCTATAATATTGGACAATTTTAATAAGAACTTGTTTGTTAATAAGTTAAATTTTAAAAATTATGCACAAAATGAGAAATTTTATTAGTAAACCCATGTGCATTAGAAGGATATATGTTCAATGAACATTGGCCATGTCTTGAGAGCAGAGTAGTGAAAGTTCAGTGGGGTCCTTGGCATTTGCCTGCCTAACCACACTGTACAAGTTAAGTATTAGTTCTTGCTTAGTTAACATGTTGCACCACTTCATTATTTTTATATTTGTGTACCCCTTTGTCAGAGTATTATTAATGGTACCACCAGGAGATTATACCTTTTATGGCAAAGGAAAATATTTTTAAATTAAACCAAACAATGTTAACAGAGTTCTTAAAACCTAGCTTTCAAGCTCTTGCAGGGACATTGATATTTATTTCTTAAGTTGTAATCTATAATACAAGACATTTTTGAAGGTTTAGCTCTTCTGGGTAACTTCATAGTACAGGTAATCAAACATGGGAAAAATCTGGAAAGCTCTGTAAATTTCAATTTACTACTTGATAATTCAATTTCATGTATTAAAGTATTTCTATTTGTTGAAAATCACATGGCAAAATACGAATGTTCATCACACATACTATTGGGTCTCTGCAATTGAAGCACAGGTCAGCGCTTGGCCAGACAAAGCTGACTTCTAGTATTTCCTATTTTCTCCTTTAAAGCAATGAAGTAGAAAGTGCGGAAGGTTTCCATGGTTCAAACTAGTGGACTGTTTGTACAAGCATTATACAAGTGGCTGAGATACAAGCATTAATGAGCATGAAAAAACTCTAAAGCACCTGGCTTCAATTGCTCTTGTTTAAAAAGATAAGTTTTCATAAACTGCTTGCTAATCGGTTGCTATCAGGATGGTTGAGAATATAACTTAGGTGTTTATAAAATCCTCAGTATAATCCCTTCTCACAAATCTCTTCCTTGCAAATGATAAGTTACATAATTTCTCTATTGTCTTTTTAACCACTGAATAGTTGAAGGACATAAATCTATTATGCAAGATAAATTAATAATAATAAATAATTCCTAAAATCATGTACAGGAAATGCAGATATTTCTAATTTATTTATTATTTTAGCTCAAAGTTGGTTTGAGACGCAACAGGCTGCTGAAGGGAGATCGGAAGAAAAGGAACCTATAGAAGTTCCTAGCGTTCCTGCTGGTGACAGTGCAGAAGATACTGCCTGTGATGTATGCCATGATAAATTTGAACAATTTTATAATGAAGAGACAGAAGAGTGGCACCTAAGATTGGCAGTCAGAGTAGAAGGCAAAACATATCATCCACTTTGTTATGAAGATCTGAAGGTAATTGTAGTAATTAAAAATATTTCTTTCATGTTCCACAATGAAATAGTGGTTTTTCATATTATAAACAAATTATTTCAGTGGTATTACAATTCATTTCCTTCATCAAACAATCCAAGTCGTAAAATTATTGGCATTTTATCTTATTTTTATTGAGCCTACGAATAATATTGTGTGTATATTTACATATATATTTGTGAGAGTTTCAACTAGCATAGGTGAAATCCTCAAAAGGCACAATGTGGCACATATCACGTGGTACTGTGAGATTCTTACTTGGGTAATACCACATCTCTTGGCTGCATATAACAGAATTGATGTGGTGACTTTTGACAGTATTGTCACCTCTCTTGCCTCTGTCCTCTAATATTTGGGACTAATCTTGATAAGGCCATTGTTGCTTTTGCTGCATTATTACCAATGTACTGTAGGTGATTGCTACCACGTAGCCTCCCACTGATAAGGTGATGAATTCTCTAACCTTTGTAGTTGTGACCAGAATTTCCAAGTTGAAATTGTTCTTGCTATGAAATCTGACAGTACTTTTTGCTCTTTCTTCATTTCTTGCCTTCAGTCGTCAATTACATGTTGTGTGGCATCTTTTCATTTGCCTTTCTATATCCCTACAGATTTTCTACAAGTCCTTCTGTGCAATCTATCATTTGCTCCACACACATTAATAACTCCAGCACTTTATTGGTCACGTCAATCATTCATATAGGCTGATACGACAATGCTTCCTCTAATAGAAATTTTCCTTTAGGAAGTAAAACCAATCACTGTGTCTTCCTTTTGTTGGGGAAAAAATCCCCAGATAGTTACACATTTTGTATGTCTCTAAAAAGATTGAGGCAAATCTGAATTGCTGTATTAAGGGCAATGTTTAGGATACCATCTGGACCTTGGGGCTTGTTGTTCCCCATCCTTTCGCTGTGTTTTTCTTCCTCTGTAACTGGAGGAATCTCATGATCCTGTTCTCTTAGTATGTCGAGTCCCAGAAGAGGCTGAACTTCTGGGAAGTATGTGGTAGTTATCCTTGGGAGAGGGGTTGTACAATTAGATATTTATGGACTCTTCAGTTTGTATCTTCATCATGGACCATTGTTCATTTCATTGCACAGCTTGGCCTAACTTCAGTAGTTGCTGTCCTTGACAAATCTTTGCAAGTTGCACCTGGCATCTCCATATTGTTGGCATCAGACACCCTCAGCCCTCAGATTCTTTTTGTCATGCACATTGGTAAAACCTTACCTAGAGGCATTTCTGCCCTTGCTGTGCTATTTCCTTGTTCCACCAGTACACAGGTTGGCATTTGGGGTTGCCTGATTATGGGGTGCTAATGACTATAGTGTTGAAGCACCTTTTATCAATCATCTTGCCAACTCATTTAAGCATCAGATCTAACAATATGGTTCATTAATTGTCAGGCATCACTGTAGGTTGTTAGCTTCTGCTATCGGATGGAATGAGTCTGCGATGGATGAGATGGAATGAGTCTCCATTCAATACTATAACTTTTTGTCCTTATCTCTTTTCTTCTTGCATCTTTCCTTTGGACCAGTTTCCTTCCTCTTCAGAGTGTTGCGTGGTGGTCTCTCTGATTATACTCGCTGACCTCTCACCTGATTCCACCCTGTCAAGGAATCATTCACAAATGTTATGCCTACAATCAATCCCTCATTGCCTCTGAGAAACATGTTGGTACTTGTGGGAATGAGAAGGGTGTGTAGGTTGAGGTGTTCCTAATTTTTCAACTATATATTTAGTTGAGAATCAAACAATTTTAATATTCCACTGTCCATAGACCACACTAACATACACACATGCATATGTGTGTATTTTCACATAGGTGAATTAAAATTGCTTCCACACCTGTGAGATAGGGCGTGCGTTATATGATGCCATTTCTGCAAAAAGCAATTTGGAAATAGCTGATGTTTTGGGAATTATCTATTGTAAAAGAAAGATTAAACTGGTAATTTTAAGTGTCAGAGGCCGATTAAAATTGTCTTACAATAAAATGCATTTCCCACAAAACGTGCTGAAATTTTGTTGCCATGATATGTGATCATTTAAAAACAAGTGCACAATAATTCGAATGAAACAGTGAAATGTTAAGAGTTGCATAGTCAACACTAAGCGCATCACAAAGGCTGCTTCCCTGGGGTCATTGCTTTGTTATGAGTAATGTTTCCTGTTCATTACGCTGAATGAGCAGCCTTTGATTGAGTGTATCAAATGTTCTGTAATCACAGGGACCATTAGTTTTCTTCACTGGTGAGAATACATTCGAGGTTTTCCAAGGATATATCACCTTTGATTTATATTACGATGTAGCTTACTTTCAGATGTCCGACATTAATGTTTTTCTCTCAGCATACATTTATTGTTTATGTATGTAATCTGTCATGTGAAGTCACTTCACTTACAAATTGATTCACCAGGAGTGTGTAATCTTATCTTCTTGAAGAAAATTGTACTATGTAAGAAAAAATTCATATTTTGACTAAAAATTTTATTTTTGTTCAAAAAATATTTTGTTTCTACAGGCCAACTTGGAAAGATCACTTGATGAATCTGTCACAACAGACGAAGTGAAACAAGAAGAAAGTGAAAAGGAAGGAGAAAAGCCCACTGATAAACCTTTTGAAAATGATTCTGAAAATAACAAAAATGATGCAGAAGAGAAAGATGGTGTTAAAGAACTGGATTCCTCTGTTCCAGCTGACAGCACTGATCAGGAAATGGAAGGACTGAGTAAGACTTTCACTTTGAAGTTTTTTGTATTATTTTAACTTAAGTGGAATGAGTTTTAATGTAAGGGCAATCCAATTTAAATATGTTTTTGCAATGCAATTTTTTATTCACATAAAAGAGCAGAATAATATAAAATGACATGATCTATGCTTACCAATTATGGTTTGCATCTCAAGCGGTTTTAGAATGATTAAGAATAGAAATTCATTTGTCATAATATCCTTAATGTTTTATTTATGTGTATTATTGGAGTTTCTCACATCGTGGCCTTTGCTTTGAGTTACACATTGTAGTCTTTTCAGATGTCCTTACTCCTGTATTTGTTGTTTAATAGCTGAAAAAGAACATTTTGGGATTTCGGAGGACACAAACCCCAGATCTCTTTTCTTTTTTTAATTTTTCTTTCTTTAAAAACATCTACCACTTGGTTCACCTGTGAACAACACTCGCGCCTAAACTGTATAAATATTTTTAAAAATTGGGGCTCTTTGATAAATTTGCCAAATTGAAAAAAAATCCAAATTTGAAATGAAAATTATAAATATGGGGGTTCTTTACTTGAAGCTCATGTCACATTCACAAAATTTCAAAAAGGCACAGGTTGTTGTTGTTGGTGGTTTTTTTCTGGCCTTACTTCTTAAGAAGAGAAAGTATAGTAACCATGCACCGAAATGGTTATTTTTTGAAAGAATGCCTCTTGCGAGGTCCAGGTAATGGAAATGTGGATAATTCTTGTTCTCAATTTATAGTAAAGAACTTCATCTAACACGTGTTATCAGAATCCATGTTTGGTGTGTCCAATAAAATCAATTGACAACAATATATCTGTGGTCAACATGTGCCTAAACCATTCAGCCAATTTTCTCCAAATTCAATATTCCCCAATCAATTTAAAGAAACATGAAAGGGATATTTGAATTTTCGGCGATTATTGTAATTAACATGGAGCCTCTATTACATTTTCAAAATTTTCTCAAAAATGGCTCCAAATTTTCGAATTAAACTTTGTGATTGGATAGCATAAATGACACTTAAAAGAATGATTATGAACCTTATTTTCATTGAAATCCCTCATTTTTGAGAATTGCAAAATTTCAACCTAATTCTTGGCATCTTTCTACAACTGCAATATGGAAGATAAAGGAATTTTCTTTAATAAAATGTGTGATCTATAAAGACAGATCTTGAAATAATGTCATGTATGGTTTTTCAAAAATGAGTAGTTTTTGCATAAATTTGTGTTAGCCCTTAAACTGTATTATCTGTAACTGTGTACTAACCCTAGCCTGGAATGGTGAGCCACCCCAATTCTTTTTAAGAGCTTGGAGTGGGAGAAAATGGGATACCCAATTATTTTTAATTACACACTTTTGAAATATTTTGAACATATATTCAAATCTCTTGCACTATTTGTTTGACAAAAGTACAATTTTTTTTTGTTCTGCACAAATGTGTCTACAACTTACATTGCCTAAAAAGTTTGTTTTCCTGTCCTTTTGTACTTGGACATAAGAGAAAGTGCCCTTTTCGTGCTTCTTGGGTTTGTTCAACTGAAAGTGCATCCTTTTTATTTTCTCACTCTTACTTTGTAAGGAGCAAAACTATTGTAATTGTGCGCCAGAAAATAGTGAATTTTCGATAAAAGTTTATACATCTTGTTCCTGTATATAATAAATTACTTAATGTAACACCTTGTGTAGTCAAAATCCATGTCTTGTGGATCTTTCATACCAAAAAATTGATTCATGGCAAATTTTTCTTTGATCGTCCCTCCCATCTGTCTATGGTCATCTCTTTGCACTGAAATCTTCACCAGCTTGTCAACCTCTAGAATAAGACTATCATTTTTATATTTCTCATGTACTTAGTGGGATGAGAGCTCAACTACACAGAAAAAGCCATCAATCAAAATATTACCCTAATTCTACCCATGGGTTAGTGTAATACCCTAACACTCCATGAAATTTAAAGTATTTTATGGTCAATTTCTTTTAACCAATCTCAACAAGTAAACAAATACAGTAAAACCCCTTTATAAGAGACACCTGGGGGAATGGAATTTTGTCTCTTATAAGCGGGAACTCTTATAAGTGGGAAATGCGTTTTTGACATTTTTAATGAGATGTTACCATATTTTTAGTGGATTAGTATGATTTGTACACTTATTTTAAACGTGAGGAAACATAAATTATTTGATTCCAGAGCCCATTTAACCAGATCTATTGAGTGAACTTTATGACATTTAAAGCACATGTGCTCATAAATGGATTATGTGAACAAATCGCCTCTAATGTAAATATTGACACGAGAGTTATAAAAAAATTACATTTGTGTAATTTTTGAAAAAACAAAAGAATAGAGCAAAATGATGTTAAGAGTCTTATAAAGTACCTTTATAACTATCACTACCAAAAGTTTAAAGAAAAAATTTGGAGCTGTTTTTGAGAAAATCTTGTTTTGTAAATATTTATTATTTCACTCAATATTACGTGAAAACTTTTTTTTTTTAGTACATAATGTTAATGAAAAACCTAATTAGAGAGAGAAAAAAATTATTATAAACAAAAATTCCTATCTTCAATTTTGTAGCTGAAGAAAAACACCAAAAAAATTGCAAACTTTTCCAATTTTCGAAAATTTAGTTAACAGTGAAAATCCTAACAATGCCACCTCTGTAAGTGAATTTCACTCTATTCTTACAAGAAATTTAAAGAAAAAATTTGGGGCCATTTTTGGGGAAATGTCCCATGGGCTTCACGTACAGTACCCACAAATTTATTATAAAAATTTAGTATGTTTTTCAAAACCGCAGTGTTTCGAGCGGAACCAAATCGATCGCGGAATATTCATTTTGGAAAAAAATGTACAAATAGTTTTGGCGCTAGTGTTATTCACGGACGGACGAAGGGACGTTTTGAAAGAAACGAACCTTTTTTGGTATCAGGGATCGGGACCCCAAAACATGCATTCTGTTAAAATCTCGTGGTCGATTTTATGCAGCATTACATTACTTTCTCTACGTTACGTATACGAGAAAGTAACAATTGTTAACATTGGTCAAAACACTAAAAGCAAAATACTGTGATTTATTCAACTGCCACTGGCAGGTATCAGCTGCTGACGGTTTCATCAAATCGGGAGCTTGAAAGTGACCATCGTGACGTCACTAGTGACACAAAAGCTTCCGATTGGATGAAACCGTAAACAGCTGATACCTTCTAGAGGCACGGTAACAAAAGTCGCACTATGGGCTTCTTCCTTGTTGCCAAGACACGAAACTGAACTGAATGAGCTTTCTTCATGAGAACTTCGCACACCTCCCCCCCCCTCCCGCGGGCACTGGTGTTGTGAACTCCTGTTCCATCCTATTTTAAGCACGTGTCTCTACCCTTACCACATTGAGGAAATTCCTGAGTCACCTGGAGGAAAATTTTGCCTTTTGTCTCTTACAAGCGAGAAGAAACGCATGGCAGAGAATAAAATCTTGTCCACTATACGCGGGAATCTCTTATAACGGGGTCTCTTAAAAGTGGGAAACAAATGCATTGTTTATATACAACTGACCTCGGGACCGTGAATTTTGTCTCCTATAAGCGGGATTCTCTCATAACGGGGTCTCTTATAGCGGGGTTTTACTGTACTCACTTTCAGTGCAGACAAAAATCCAATGAAAATCATGGTAGGTGGCCGATCTCCCCGGGGAGGGTTTAAGGTTCAATACAGGCAAGTTTTAAACAATTGTTCTTTCAAAAATGGATCCAGGTTTTTCCTTTAAATTTTCTCCTCATATGTACCAAAGGACATTAAAAAACTAGTAGTGGTACAGAATGGCACAGAGTTTCTCATTCTAGTTAATTTTCTAATTTCTTTGGTCTGGGCTAGTTTTATGTTTGCCTCATCCTCTTCTCAGGTGCCATCTTTCAGCAACCCAAGTTCATTTTTTCACATTTTTACAGTTTTGGAGTTCTCTAATGGTAGAATGGAAATATGGCCTTTAAAATTTTTTACAAAAGTAAAATCTCATCCTATATGGCAATTTTCATGAAAAAATTTGTAGCTGTTTGTGATATAATGTCATTTGAATGTTTCTGTAAATGCAAAATTTGAAAACCCATTTTCACTTGAATCTTTTGAGTTTTGGAGAAACTTCATTGAAAATTTTTTGAAACCCTTTGACTCACAAATGCAATAATGTATACAAATTTCTGATAATATAAGTGTTCACGTTCTAAGAGATATTTCAAAAGAATTGCAATTGTGTAATATCTTTCACGCAGTTTCGGAAAATACGGAATTTTGACCTAATTTGCACAGAAAACTAGAATTTTCGAGAAATTTTATAAGCTTCAATTGAAGCACTTGTACACAAAGGCAATAATGTAAACAAATTGTCGGTAATGTAAATATTAACGACATGATATCAATAAAGTTACATTTGTATATTTGTTGTAAAAAATATAAGAATACAGCAAAATGGGGTTTATGTCTTCATATACAGTAGATTTAGCATTATCCCTACCAGAAGTTTAATGAAACAATTTTGAGCCTTTTATAACATCCAAAATTTCAGAGTTAATTGGACCTATGCAATCTTCAAAAGTGTATTTCAATCCATTCTTACAAGAAATTTAAAGAAAAAAATTGGAGCCATTTTTGAGTAAATGCTTCATACAAAATACCCCCAAAATTCAAATAATATTTTTCAAAATCCTAGAGCTTCAAGTTGAACCAGATTGACTGGAGAATATTCATTTTGGGAAAAACCAAGAATAGTTTAGGCACTAGTGCTGTTTACAGACAGACATGTTTTGTCATAAATCAATTTTTCGGGACTCGCAAATTGTAGATTTTGACTAGTGTGTGAGAGCAAGTAATTTACTATACATTAGAACAAGATTTATCCACTTCTTCTGTATCAAGGCCTCCACAACATGAGTTTTTTTGATGAAAAATCAGTTTTTTGCCGCAGCATCACAGAACTTTCTCTAATCCATGTCAATATGTACATAGACAAGTAAAAACTGGAGCTAGTCAAAATAATAATTCGTACAGTTATTTTAATCTAATAATCAAATTTCCAAACATGCCTCAAGATTTTAACAATAAAGACTGCAGATGGTTTCTTTTAATTTTTGGTACTTAAGGATACACTTGGTGTCATATTTATAGTGCAATATTTATTAAAACGTTTTGAGTTTCCAAAAATTAATTTTAAAAAAAAAGTATCTTCTGTTCTTAATATGTATTTGCTTCTGTATACGCAACCCAGTATGTCATGATTTCGGTCACTTTGGCTCTCTGGCATACAATAGTCATTTAGCCTGCCCATAGGAAGAGAGATTCAATACAAGGTTTCTTCTTGGAATGTTTCACAAAAATTTAGAAATATTTAATCCCTTTAAAGTTATTAAAACATATTTTCCTGAAAAATAAAAGTAATTTGTAATGTCTGCTTTCTGTTTTACATAACAAATTTCAGAAGTCTCATTCAAACCATTTCAAATCATAATTTTTTTTGTTAAAATCAACATTTTTTGAAGCAATGCCTAAAATTACAAAACATTGTTTTCAATTCAAAAGAATTCGGTGTCCTTCTGTACTTTTAGTTCTAACACTAAAATGGTTAGGTCAGAGGAATGTTGAAGGAGTATCATCGATTACCATATTTTGATATATATACTTTTTGCTGGCACTAATTTTTTATTGAAATCATTGAGATTATAAGGATTTTCTGAGGAGAGGATTTTTACTTTTTATACCTGCAAACACTGCTTGAAATAAATACTAGTACATGCCATCTTAAACTAAATTCTGACAGTGACCTAGTCATCTAATGAGATATGACACTATCAATGACAAGTTTGTGGGGTAGACTGTTCTGGTACTAACAGGACAACACAATCCTTGTGCCCACTGAGTTACCAGGACAAGTTAACTTTTAAATTTTCTTTTAAGTTAAAAAATTTTAATTATTTACTCTTTTTTGTTTGCTTTGGTGAGATTCTGGATAAAACCAATTGATATGAAAAGTTATGTATCAAAGATGGTCAGTGCTCTTTATTCTCATTCTCTGAAGCAAGAAAAGCTGAATGAGAATATGGCCTGCAAGAATCTCTGGCACTGAGAGCAAGATGACTTGAGATTCTCATAACCAGTAACACTTCCCGCTAGCAATTCTATAGATACGAACTTACCTTTACGTGTACTGGTGCGCGGTCTGTATTATGTATCACCACTAGACTCATATTATAGTGAGCCTTCTCTGAACTTAACAGGACTGCTTATTAGTAATGTTAATATATTGGGTAGTCCAATGTCTGTATACCGAGACAAGAACTGTATATCACAAATCGATTTTTGGAAATTCAAGAAAAGATTTTTCCATAATTAATTTTAAGAAAATTGGCCAAATTAAAACAAATGTTTGTTATATGTTCAATGTAAACATGTAAGATATATAAGGACCAGTGTAATTATTGCAATAGAAGTGACATTTTTAGTTGATTATTATTTATTCAGAAATCCACATAAAAAGATAAAGAAATAGAACTACGAGATTTTGCACTCCTGTAATTATCACAGGTCGGTATTACACAGGAAAGTAAATATGACAGTGTAATAGCTCATATTTTTTAAAACGTTTATATATATAAAAATGTAGTCTGAAAAGTCCAAGTTTTATCATATATTTGATGGCATGGCATCTGAGAAGTATATGAGGGGCATTGCTTCAACTTAAGTTTCAATTGCAGTGTGTGAGCAATTAGGATGTTTATATAATACTGTCCTTCTGGCTACAAAAATAAAACCAAATGAGTGGACGTGTATGACACAATTTCCCAAGAAGTGGAAAATGCCCAATTCGTGAAGTCAGTTTTTACTTTCCTGTATATGTACGTATAAATTAAGTAATATACGTAGTGTAGGGAAAGTTATGTGATGTTACGGAAAATCAATTTCGAGATTTTAACGGAAACGCAAGTTTTGGGGTCCCCTAATATTGAAAAAGTGGGTCTTTTCAAAACGTCCATCTGTCTGTCCGTCCGTCTGACTGTGAAAAACACTAGGGCGGAAACCATTTGTGCAATTTCTTCGAAAATGGATATTCCCCAGTCGATCTGCATCCGCTCAAGGCGCTTCGATTTTGAAAAACTTTCTTCAGAATTTGAGGTTCTTTACATGATGCCCCCCCGAACATTTTCAAAATTTTCTCAAAAACGGCTCCAAATTTTTTCTTTAAATTTTGTGTAAGAGTAAAGTAAAATACACTTATTAAGGTGGCATATGTCCCATTTTCACGGTTAACTGAATTTCCAAAAATTGCCGAAGTTTGAAATTTTTTCGGCGTCTTCCTAGAACTACAAAATTGAAGATTGAGAATTTTCCTTCAAATAAAATTTGTTGTCCAAAGTGAGTTCTTTCATTAAGGTCATGTACTTTTTTTGAAAATTTTAGTAGTTTTTGCGCAATATTTGAAATTTTAAAAAATTACAAAAAGCAGATTTTCTCAAAAACGGCTCCTAATTTTTTCTTTAAACTTTTGTAGGGATAGTGCTAAATGTACTCTATGAGATGACATTAACGCCATATTCCTCTATTCTTTTGGATTTTTCAAAAATTGCAAAAATGTAGTTTTTTTACTTGTCTCTTGTCATTTACATTAGCGATTTGTTCACATTATTATATTAATGAGTACATGTGCTTTAAATAATGTCAAATAAAGTTTCTCGAATATTCAATAGTTTTCTGTGAAAACTAGCTCAAAGTTGCGCATTTTCAGAAACACCATTTTCTTTTTTTGTTCAAACTTTACAAATGGATAGTGCTAATTGCACTCTTTAATATGGCGTAAAGTTCTTTCGGGGGTATTTTTTTGTTCTTTAAAAAATTATATAAATGTAATTTTTTTTTGAAAGATCTCTCATATGGTTAAAATGCACATTTCCAGCAATTTGTAAACACTATTCAATTTGTGAGTGTAAGTGCTTCAAATTTCGCATTTACAGTAACGCTGAACGCCATTTTCTTGAAAACTGCTCCAAATTGTTCAACGAAAATTGCCATTTATGGCAAGATTTAACTGTTTTTTTAATATTCTTAAAATAATAGTTTTATTCTACTATTGGGAAACTGAAAAATTAATAAAATATCAAAAAAATGTAGTTTGGACGGCGATAGATGGCAGCTGTCAAGAGTATTGGCAATAGCTAGCCGAAAACAAACAAAACAGAAAACAAATATGGGAAAGTCTGTGCCATTCTGTAGCACCACTAGTTTAAACTTCAAAATCAGATAACCCAATTTTGAGAGAAGGAAGACCAGAGTAGAATATTTCCTCATTCACCCTCTTGTAATTTTTATATATGTTTTTGGTTATAATTTCCATTTCTTCACCATTAAACATAGTTTAGTTATTATCACATATAATAGCACAAACAGAACTATTAGTATGTCATCGATCATGAGTTCAGCAAAACTACATAAAATATTGTAATAAATTCGTCAGATTTCTTTGTCAAAGTTCAAAGAACTTCGAACAAGTACTTCGTCAAAGGTTTGTCAGTTGTCTTTTACATTGTAGCACATCCGTCATTATCGCGGGTATTACAATGTTTAAACTCAATCAAATATTTGATTAAAATGTTTGTTCTCCAAATTACTGATACTTTTCAGGTAATTATTTTTACTAATTTTTCATAAGTATCCTTTATTCTCCACATTTCTCAGTTAATTGAGTGTTACCAGAGCATTCTTACCCGCATTTGAAACAATTGCCCATACGACTCCTATCATTGGGTCTCAGGTGGCTTGACTGCTGTGCTAGGAGAATCCTCCATGTTTCTCCATTGTCATCCAGAGTTTATTTAATGGAACTTTGTCATTGCTTTTCTTAAATCTATAAATACCAGGTGAGATTCAAAAGTATGGGCAAGTCGTTTCTCAGTTACTAGTCTAATACTAAAAATATTATCAATACATGAGTCTCCAACTCTAAAGCCAATCTGTTCTTCCACATCTACAAGATCCATTTCAAGGCGAAATTGTAGTAATTTTCCCTACAACTGGCCAATACTACATAGCACAGTTATACTTCGGTTTTTCTTTCATGGCACACGGCGAGGAATATCTCACAGTATTTCATGTCATTCTTGGTTGTGCCTCTAGGAGACGCATGATCACAACTGTATTGAGCAGTGCTGGCGATCATGCGACTCCTGTCGGCACAGCGGAGAACGAAGTGAAATACCGTGAGATATTCCATTTTATTGACACGCCCCTGTGCACCAAGAAAGAAAAACCAAAGTAATTGTTCTGTAATTCCCACATTTTCTGCCACCTTTTTTGTATGTGTTACAAATATAACCTCTTAAGCCCTCGGCAGCATCTCTCCTTTCATAAGTCAGTTGGTAGAGAATTTCGAGAATACAATAGGATCATTTTTTAACAGCTCCATATACACATATTAGTATTTTATAAACATAAATAAGAAAATAATTAAATGAACCATTTGATAAAAATGGAAGAAAAGGAATAGTCCATGGAGACTGTAAGAAAGAAAAACTAGTAGTGCTACAAAATGGCACAGATTTTCCTGAATTAGTTTTCTATTTCCTTGGGTCTGGGCTAGCTATTCGGAATTGCCACATACTTGTGCGAGATGACATTAGCTCAAACTACAAATTTTCTAATGGTAGAACAGAAATATTAATTATAGAACATTAAAGAACAGTAAAACCTTGTCCTAAATGACAATTTTCTTTTAAAAATTTAGAGCCTTTTTAAGAAAATGACGTTTAAAGCCATTAAAATCGCAAATTTTGAAGCTCCTTTTCACAGTACATTTTTGAGGTTTTGAAAAACTTCATTTGAAGCACTTACACCCACAAATACAATAGTGATTACAAATTGTTGGTAATATGCTTATTAAAGGTGTGAGGGATTTTTCAAAAAAATTGCATTACTTCAAACTTTTGCAATTTTCGAAAATTTATAGTTAACCATGAAAATTGAGCCTATGCTACCTTCATAAGTGTATTTTACTCTATTCCTACTAGAAATTTAAAGAAAAACTTCGGAGCCGTTTTTGAGAAAATTTTGAAAATGTCCGAGGGGCTTCATATAAAGTACCTCCAAAAATTAATGAATGTTTTTCAAAATCTCAGAGCTTCAAGTCAGGCCAGGTGGACAGGGGATTCTTCAATTTCGAAAAAATCGTATGCATAATTTAGGCGCAAGTGTTGTTCACATACACCAGACGGACAGGCATTTTGCTTTCAATTCAAGGACTTACAAAACAGGGATTCCGGCTACACCATGTGTTAAGGGCTTTTTTTCTTAATTTAGGAACTGGATTTATCCACTATTCGTTATCACGGCCTAGCAACGAATTTGTTTCTACCAAAAATTCGCCATTTTTTCGCACAGCATTACATAAACTTTCCCTAAACCAAGTATATTACTCTGTATATACGTACATATATGGGAAAGTGACTAGTGGTGCCTAGTTTTTCACATTTGTAATGGTTATGTAATATTGTAATACTATTTGAACCTGCAAAAGTATTTCCAATCCCCAAAATGTATTTGGAGTGGGATTTGAATTTGAGCTCTTACATTCTGTGAGAAATACTCCTGTCCATTACATTGTCATTCCTAAATAGGGACACATCAAATCAAATGTTAAAAAGAAGTCAAGGCTGCACTATTTTCTTTAAATGTACTTTGAACACCTAATTTTAGAAAAAGCTGAGAAAAAACAAAAAATCCTGAGGCCTGAGTACAAAGCACCCCCAAAAAGTAAAACATCCATTTTAAATTCAAAGTTGTGATATCATCGCAATTGATTGGGGAATATCCATTTTGGTGAAAATTGTATGTACGGTCATTGTATAAATTCTGTGTACAATTTGAACAATTATTGTTGTTCAAACTCATTTTGTGGTTTTGATGGCATGTAGTTTGATTGTTCTAAATACAGGAAGGAATATAAAATTTTAGCAAGTGTCAGCCAGAAAGGCAGGTGCCTTTCAACCCATTCTGCACATCTGGGGTCACATGCTTTGTATCAGTAAACCAAGTTCATTTATGTTCTGTCTTGGATGTCACTAATTTTGCTCACATGTTCTCCCCCTGTGCGACGCCCACCTTCTGAATTGACCAGAACTCTTGTGGTGCTTGAGAATGGCACAGACTTTCTCATACTAGTTAGTGTTTTAATTTCTTTGGTCTGTGCAAGCTTTCCACACTTGCCCCCCTCCTCTTGCCAGCTGCCACATCCACCCAAAGTACATTGACTTGATATTTTCTCAATATTTTGGTTCCCTAAAGATAGAATTGAAAATATGTCTGTGAACATATTTTTCAAGAGTAAAATCTCATTCCAATGTAGCAATCTTCGTTGAAAAATTTGAAGCTCTTTCACAGAAAACTTTTCAATTTCCAATAACTTCATTGAAAATAATTTGAAGCTCATGTACTCACAAATGCATTATGGTATAGAAAATGCTGAAAATGTGCATATTAACAGCATGAGAGATATTTTAAAAAAATTACTTAAAAGCCATTTTGCCTTTTTTTTTTTTTTTCCTTTTTCCTTTTTTTACGTCATCTTAGACAGTGTATTAGCCATAGAAAAAGTTTGCAGAAAAATTGAAATTAAAAAAAAAATCGAAAATGGCATTTGAGCATTTCTGAAAATGCGAAATTTTGTGTTTTTGAGAAACTTTTTAAGCCATCTTTTGAAGCACTTGTACTCATAATTGTAAAAACGAATACAAACGTCATGAGAGTGATGTGAAAAAAGTTACAATTGTGTAATTTTTTAAAAAAGAAAAGAATCGAGCTAAAAAGCTTTTGTCATCTGTTACGGTACATTTAGCACCAACCCTACCCAAAGTTTAAGCAAATTTGGAGCCATTTTGGGAAATTCTTGTTTTTGGTGTTTTTAATAGTACACATATTTCAAGCAATATTGCGTGAATACTACAAAAAAATTTCAAAAAATGTACATGACCTTAACGAAAGAATTAATTATAGGGAACAAATTTCATTTTAAATTGAAAGAAAAATCTTTCTTCAATTTTGTAGTTGAAGAAAGACTTAAAAATTTCAAAATTTTGCATTTTTCAGAAAAAATTCAGAATTAACTGTGAAAATTGGATCTATGTCAACTTTATAAGTGTATATTTGTAACTCTATTCTTGCAACAAATTTAAAGAAAAAAATTGGTTAATTTTTTCTTTATATTTGTTAAAATTTTAAAAATGTCCCAGGGGCTTGATGAGTAACCCCAGAAATTAAAGAATGTTATTCAAAGTCGCAGAGCAAGTGAGGCCAGGGAGTATTGAGTTTTAAAAAAATCCTACGCTTAGCTTAGGTGCTAGTATGTTCACAGACAGCAATGTTTTAGATGGGTGGGGAGCACTTTTTTCGGTATTGGATACGTATTTCCATTAATCTTGAATTTGATTTTATGCAGCAGTACATAACTTTCTATATACATACATACACAAGAAAGTAAAATCTGAGTAGTGTCATTCCAAATTCATTCAAAATGTTTTGCATTGCTATGGATCCAAAAACATGGTGTCTGCCCAAATATTGGCACTTTTTCCTGCTGCATTTCATAACTTCTTATGGAGTATACGAACAAATAAAGGATAACAATATTTCAAAAGCAGCTTCAATACAATATAAATTTTATCAAAATGTGCTCTTCATTTTCTTTGTAATATTCCAGGAATATCCTTCGTAACTAACACCAAGAAAAGGGTGAAATAATTTAGATATTTTTGCAAGCATTGTAATTGGAAACGGTAACAAGTTTTTAGCTCAGTTTTACATAATTTATGTTTTCCTTTTCTCTTTCTTTACCCTTACATTTCTCACAGATAACTCTTGTCTGTGAGGGGCAGTTCTTAACTTGAGTTTTATTGGCTAATGGTCATATCCATTTGTTCTCGTCTGCTTCTGGGAGAGGTGCCCACCAGTTCTGGGGTTTGCCTCTCAAATAATTTTCAGTAAAGATTGTGGCATTATTCTTTCGGCACAAGGGCTAGAAATTAAATCTTCTGTAAGTGCCATCCAGAACTTAAGTAAATCCATATTCTGTCCTTTGGGATATGGTTTTTCGTAGAGTTCTCTCAATATTGCATTCTACAATTCACCAATGCTAAAACCAGACAATGTAGAATTACTTTCAGTCGACTTTTTGGTTTTGATCCATGTGTGATAGTTCTCCTTTATTTGATTGAATTTATCAACTCCTCCCACATGTTCTATATTCTCCAGGTGACCGTTGTAGGAATATGCGGTAATCCATTGTCAGCTATTTGAGCTGACATAGGTTGATTCATCCTGGTACCTTTCAGAGGTCACTTATTTCTGAATCATCAATGTCTAAAATACCAAGGATGATATCAGCATTCTTTTCAGAGTCTAATGCACCTTTAAAAAAATTAAAATTTTTAAATTGAAGTAAAACTGTGTGTGCATGCGCATGTGCACTGAAAATCTAACATACATAAATGTGTACGCACGTATTTTCCTGAACACTGCAAATAATTTTCTAGTACATACAAGAAAGAAATACTTCCGAAACATGCTCCTCGAATACAGGCCATTCTGCCTTTCTCAAGATCAATTTGATTGTACTGTTATGAAATGCAAGTTCATGTAAGAAAAAAAACCTTTACCACAGATTTTCAGTGACCTACACATATGTGTACCAGTCTGAAAACAAAGAAAGAAAGCGTTCATGGGTTAGGACTATACCTATAAAATTGTGTAGGCAGGGTCCCAAAGGGAAATGCTGTACCAGATAGTGGAAAAATGTGAAGGTCAAGTTAATTCTTTCACCAGCCTCTAGACGAGTAGACTATTCAGACTAGGTTTATGCAGATATATTGCTCTTTCAGTAAAGTGCTAGAAACAGAAATGTTGCTCCACGTTGCACTCTATTGTTCAAAATGTCTCGCCAGTCACTTCTTTTCCAGTACACTTTTGTTTTGTTTGGAAATAGCTATATTGCATGATACAATATATTTTCTCTTGTCCAGCTATTTGTGGTCACAAATAGCTGGATTTAGTGTATTATGGCCCTGAAAATGCATGGAGCATCATCAGGGCCACTTTCTCTACTCATATCTCTCCCTTTCCCTCTCTGCAACAGAAATCTTGTTTTGTCTGCAAATTGAAGAGCCTTTGCTCAATGATCCTGAGAACAAGCTGTAAAAAATGTAGCTGAAAATATTTGAAATTATATCTCAGTTTATTAGAAGCACTAATCCTCTTCTGTACATTATCTAGTAATTAGTAAAATGAAGAGGGGGGGGAAAGGGGGGGGGGGTCTGGAAAACTGAGAGAAATGTTTGAGTCAGGTGAAGTGAGGTAAGTTGAGGATGACCCCCTCCACATCTTTCCAGAACTGACCATGAAGTGTAACATGTGGCGATGGTGGTAACCTGCAATTCATTTTTCCATGGGTTACCCTGAATGGTGAAAATAAAAAGGACAGAGGGATTCGACAGTACAACACAAAGGGTAATGTTGGTCACTGGAGAGTGTGAGTTCAGAAACAGTGTAATGCATTAGCTGGATGTGTCAACCAGACAGCTATGAGTTCTGGGCTATTCTACATAATTTTCAGGCTGTATAGTACAAGCCCATGGCATTATCATATCAGTGTATAATGGGTTATTCCATAGATTTACCTGCATACACACATTTCAAGTGCCTTTTGGGAAAACAATTTGCTAGTCTAATCCATCAACCTATTAAATTTTTTTGTTGTTTTTTTCTTTTTCAGGTGATGCCATTAAGCAAGAAATGTTGATTAAAGATGAAGTCACATCCCAAGAAGAAATTGAAAATCCAAGTTCAGTAACTGATACAGAACTCATGCAAGTTGCAGAATGTGATTCTACAGTTGTGAAGTCAGAGGATAATGATATTGGAGTAGATACTCCAATAGAGGAGGAAACTACAACAACTGTACCTGTTGTACCTAAAGTAGACACAACACATACAGAAGTAGCATGTTCTATTGATGGCAATGTTAAATTTGAAGATAAACCTCAAACCGCAATTGCCGGTCCTATTAGTGGTAAGATTAAAATTAATATTACTAAACCACTTCCTGTGCCTATCCGAGAGGCACAAAGCGAAGGAGATGCTGAAAGCTCAGCAGCTGAAGGTGATGCTGATGATGCAGATGAAGCACCGCAACCACCACCTCCGCCACCTCAGAATGAAGGATCAGCTGCTGATGTTAAAGATATGGTAAAAGAGCCTACGTTAGAACAGGAATTCCCAGAGCCACCACCACCAGGAATAGAACCTGTCAGGCTAAAACCGAGGCTAGTGGGTCGCAAACTCACGGAGATGCCTCCAGTCATGAAAGGTACTGAATTGTCCGGTCTATGTTCAATAATGTAAATGTTGCCTTTTCAGTCTGTGAGTGAAGTGTTGAGTGTGTGGGTGCATATGAATTATTTATTTTAAACAAAAGGCCTTGATGTACATTTTACGGCAGTTGTTGATAGGAATTGTGATTGTTTGCCAACCAGTTGAAGAAAAAGTGATAAGCAAAATTATATTTTGCATTTATAAACTGATCTTTTCAGGATCTAGTGATTATTGTATCATATGTGTAAAGGACCTCTTTTATTGTGAATATCTGTATATAATTGATTTTTTTGAAGAAAGAATATTTTGTTACATAAATAATGTTCATATCTTTATCCTTTTCCCCCTCTCCCTGAGTTTTCTTTTTATTTACACCAAAACTACACTTAGCATCCCAAATATGGATTATCTGCATAGTTCTAGGGTGAAGGCAAAGCTACTATCACTTCAATTTGTAAAATGGTGTAAGATAATAAAATAAATTACACTAAACATTTTTGTTCATTTTTTTTTTCACCTTTTCCAAATTACAGATATGAAGAATGAAAGAACTGGCAATTTTTATCATTTCTAGAGAATGCAATTATGAGGCCACCGAGGGAAAGGAATAGTATCTTTAATGTTCACTACTCCTAATAATAATTGTAGGAACCTTTCAAACCCCATTCCAAATCCAGCTGTTGGTATATTTCCAAACTTTCGCAGTTCAAGATACCAATCAAGACCCTCCAATTGGCCAATTTGTTTCAATTTTTGTTCCAGGAGAACAAAGTCATTTTCCCTGACACTTCCTCCACATAATTCACCCACATGTGGAACCAGTAAATCTACAGCTGCAACCTGCAACAGATTTTCATTACCATTATCATTACAAAGGAACCTCATTACTCCCATTTTCTCAATTATTTGTGACATGTACAATGTCATAAATATTTGAAGACAAATGTCAACACAGTCAAATATTATGCACAATAATGCAGGAAATTGCATTGTTCAAGAGCTGCAATATTGGCACAACTCAAAAATGAATTTTAGAAACATGTTTACAATTTTCACTTGTTTTAAAATGCAGAGATGGTTAATAATTCTTGAAACAACCATTACAAAAAAACGGCTTCACAGAAGTTCATAACAATTAATCATTATTGGCAATTCATAATTTGTTACGCCCATGTTGCAATTCATCCTAATGAAATTCCATTCTGAATCATTTCTAAGTATGAAAATATATAATTCTTGATTTGTTCAGAGACCCTAATTTCTAGTGACTGCATTTATGTTCAGTAAGAATTAATAATTGGGGTTGTAGATGTTAAAAGATCCCCATGCACCCATTCATCCCAAGGTCAACCCATGATATAGATGGTGTAGTATCTTTCATCACTTTACTTCCATATAATGGCATGGCAAATATTTTTGCAAATGTTTCTTGCCAACCAATCAAATATTTTTATGAATAAAGCATTTGGACTAAATGTTATTTTGTGTATTAGAACATTTTAAAACAATAAGGGGGAGAACTGTTATTCATTTTGACTTCTGAAGATTTAATTATTGCTTATCTCCTGATTAGAAAACCTCCTTATACACAGTAGTCGCGCATAAAATTTCATAAATGGCATTTTAAAAGCACTCACCTATTCACAACATAAAAAAGGCACAAAAAAGCATTTTTCTTTTTTCAAGATCTACTTTTGTACTTATTGACATTTCTTACCATTTACATCTAGCATTCTTAGTTTATGTACTTTCTGCACTATTGCAAAATTCTTAGTTTATGTACTTCAGGGATTCAAATTTTAATGGAGTAAAAACTTATCTCTTGAACCAGATTTGTATTTCTAAGTCATTTCTTTTTCTTTTTTTCTCTTCTAAAGCCAAAGGCACTCTCCATTAAACAAACCTCAAAAACGATGATACTGATTTAATTGAATCGCTTAAGAAAATTAAAAACTATTCAAAAAAAGAATATAAAAGAGGATGCAACATAACCACAAAATATAAATTGCTATTGCTATATATTCTCAGAACTAGCAAAGGTTTGGCAAAATGATGTGGGAGAAACAAAAATTACAAATTTTTTTGTACAAGCAGGTTTTCTGAATCAACAATTGTGAAAGAAATTGGTGTGCCACCATGTATTGATGAATACTGGAATTAACTCCATTCTTCTAGCCAAATTAATCAATGCTCAATGGAATCTTGCTAAATGAATTTCTGCTTGTGGATGTCATCACGGAAGAATACCCAACAGATATTGTTAGTTCAATAACGAATGGTGATGGCAATGAAATAACAAAGATACATAGTTAAATTGGCAGCAGCTTTTGATACAATTCAGCAAGGTTTTCAACTGAGAGAAAATATTGCCGATGAGTTTCAGTGGGTTAAAAAAGTGTGAACATATTTGAACAGAGTGCATCATATCTGCAAGACAGAATAAACTTTTTCTGAAATTTCAATTCAGTGATTTGGTCAGGTATGTTACTAATACTAATTTCATGTTACTATTCATCAATACATGGTGCAAATTATTAAAACATTTGTTGATTATTAATTTTTTAATTTTCCATTTTACCCAAAACTGTTTAAAAGCAAAATTTCACAATTATTCCTATATATCGAATACTATAGAAGGAACTAACAGATTCGATACTTGGACTGACTGTAAATTCTTTTTTGTGTGTGTAAGTAATTACTAAGATGCTACATTTGCCAAAATCAATAAAATGCAAAAATTATGGATTTAACCTCCTCAGAGGAAACAAGTAACTCAAAGGGCCATCAAATAACCATTCTACAATTTATCATAATCCTTTTCTTCCGCAAGGGTCCAGTGCACATTTTTTATGTGACCAGCTGCGCCTCTGTATAATTTTTATGTTATTCACATACAATTTGGCATCAGCATAGCTCCTAAAATATATTTTTATGCTCAATACATTAAGTTGTGTGTTATATAATGTAATGTAGTAACCTTACCAACTATCAAAATGTTTATCACAAATTTTATTTAGTGTGATCAAGCGGTTTTAAACATTTTCCGCCTCCACACATTCACTTGATAATTTGCTCCAAGTATTAACTATTCTACTTGTAATAAACTGAGACTGGTAATTATATCGATTGATTGATTAGTAATTCCAGCACATAAACTGCTATGGTCCCATATGCATGTTTTTTTTATCATGAAAGGGGGTAGAGATCTTCCCTTACTGGATGGCAAAATCCGGCACTGACTTACCCATCAGCTTGCGGGTTTTCCACAAACCAGTATCTCCCACCACAGAGCACTGCCCTAGCCAGAAGCTCTTAATTCCCAACTGGTCTCCTGGCACATATGGTAGTATAGAGCATGTAAGTATAAGTAAGGGTGAGGGCAGGGCAAGGAAGAGGAACGAAAGTTTGAGCGTGGTCCTTGGCCCATATGTTTGTGGTTCTGCTCTGGCATTCACCTAGTGTTGACTGGAGAAACCTTGGAAAACTACCAATGAGAGTAGCCAGCCATTAGAATTCTCCTCCAGATGGCAGCTGAATTCAACCTAGCTATGTAGCTAGTATCGAAAATCCTGCCACTATCAGGACGTGAAACTTAGGTCCTCCCTTTTAGAGACACTGCAGCGACATCAGTTGATGCCCTGAGTCACCTAAGCTGGACAGTTATATCGAGCTACGGCAAATTCTCTGAAAGTCCATCCCCTCAACAACCAATTTTTCCTGGAATGGACACCAAAATCCATATTTTGCATGCAAATTTATACCCCCTTAACAGACCACCCCTCTCCCCACCCACCAACCGGCACCTTAAAAGTAATTTTCTTAACTTACCCATTTTAAAGACCACTTTCAGGAAAAAGTGTAAGAATATATAGTATTGTAAACGAAATGGAAATTGGCTATGCGAACATCATTAGCATGACATGCCCTACGCCTCAACTTCATTCTCAAGGGAATTGGAGGGGAGGGGGTTAACAATACACCGTAGCCACTGATTGGTATCATGGCTGCTCGTTCTATTTCCATTTAATTTTTCTAATGTGACAGCAGATATGAAAGTTACCTAATGTTTAAATCTTTTAATTATGTCTTCCTTACTGCACTCCTGAAGGAACATCTGATGGAGTGGAGTATCAAAGTCGGAAATCAGGGTTATCAACTTGCCTCTTAGCATACAAGTGTGTTTCTTTTTGTTGCATCCAGAATCTGGGTCCAGTGCTCAAGACCTATCACTTAATTTTGTGTGTGTGAATTGCGAGACATGCAAAAAAAGAAGGTTTTGAGATCCTAAGACAAAGTCTCAAGCACAAATAATGGAAGTTTGTTAATACTAGACAACTACTAGCAGTATTAAAACTGATAATGATTTTAAAGTTTCTTTTCACCACAAGAAAATATCAATATTTTTATATACATGACAAAATAAAACAATAAAAATGTTCAGTTTAACTTTTCAGAATTCTTGCACATATACCAAAACCTTTTAATAATCCGATTTATTAGACACTATCCTAAACATCTGATGGTAGTAGAAATACCAGTTTTTTTTAAAATAAAACAAATAATAATAATAATAACCCTAACAAGCAACCACCTCACTAAATTACCACTTTTATCACGGAATTAACGATGGTTGCTAAATGCAGGTATCATTGTCTCCTGCAAACTCTTTTTGCACCCTCTTAGCCTCACATCAGTGGCTTCCTTACAATGTTTCTGCATTAAATCCACTGTCGAAAATTTTGAAGGCTTTAACTGGATCATACTTTCTCTGCAATTTTTGCATTTCTATTTTCCTGGGTTTGTTTTAGAAGTTTGTATCAGTCACCCTGATATGAATCCATGTTCTAATAATAATTAAAATGTATGTAGTCTGTACATAAATATAACTTGTCAAAAAAGCTTGTAGATCATATAATCAGTAAACGTGTGAAACTCATCAAGTCCAAAATCAGTTTGGGAGTAATCAGGTTGAAGGTGCTGTTAAATTTTTTAGTAGATGTCTTTAGCTAGATAAACAATAAAACCCAAGATTTTTCTTTAATTCACACTTTAATATGCAACACTGTTTTTAAAAAACAAAAAAATTCAAACCCAAAGTCAAGAATTCTCCTTAAGACAGTGGCTGAATTCGACCTAGCCATCTAGATAAGTGTCAAAAGTCCTGCCACCATCTGGAATTGAACCCTAGGAAATCCTAGTCACACATAAACTTGAGCACTAATCAAAAGGAAAATGCAACTTGTAAATAATTAAAAAACAAGGAAATAAAACCTAATGAGTTTCACTTGTTTTCTAAAGATTTGTTACGAACAAAACAACTTTAATTTAAACACTTTGCATCTTTAATAATCTCTGATTCAATTTGTGGAATATTTTACTACACAGTCTGTCAGCTTCCTGAAATGTAGACATTAAACTTTAATTTGGTTTTACCTTAAAACATACAATCCCTTCAAACAATGGAAGTACTAGCTCCTTGATTTTTTGTTATAGTTTACACTGTATAAAATATTAAAATAATTGAAGTGGCAAATACGGTACAAATGAAGGCAATTGTTTAAACTGGCAGTTTGTGTTGCTCAGATTAAATCCATGATGGAGAGGTCACGGGAAAGTCAGGGCAATCTTTTGATGGTCAGGGGTAGTGTGTATCTACTGTGTCTTGACGTGGGATGACTATGAAGCATTATGTAAATCTTAAACAAGGGTTTATTTAGTTAATGTGCCAAAATAATAAGATGGATGTATTTAAATTTTGAAAAAGTGCCAAAGTGAATGCTTTCCTGAAACCAATGAGTTATCTGTTCTTACCATCCACAGGACTTGGGCTGAGTATTACACCAACTCAAGGATTTACATGTTAATTACAAGGGTCGAAACCTCATCCTCTCTATCAACATTCAAACTTCATCCTCAAAACTATTTAGTACATATCCCTCTCTCTCAATCACTCCTGGCACAGGGTGTACGGGATTCTCTACTTCAACCACAAAATAAGTATGAAAGGTTCTTGCCTTTCCTTGGGGCATCTCAGAATTATTCAAAACATGAAGAAATCACACTCTGGTAAGTTTAATCATCAATTTAACAGGTCTTTCCATAATTTTAAAGGGAGGGCACACAGAGGTATGCCTTCTACTTCATCCCCCTTCCACTACTTGCTTCTCAAGGATGTACCATGTTCTCTCCTAACCAGCATGAAAATGACAACAGGGAATAGAAAAGAGAAGGTATTGTTGAAGTGAAGGCACATCCAAAGCTGTACAGTTCAGGATGGCAATTGCTAACAAAAGTAAACATATTCTGTTGGACAAAATTGTTAATAAACTTACTTTTACTAAATTGAGAAAAATCAATATTTTAAATGTCCTCCCCTACCTTCAAGGTGTTGGGCTTCAATTTCATGTAGAATGGTTTCAATGCTTGAGGCCATTCCACAATAAAAACAGGAACCTTACCAAAATAATTAACTAAAAATAGTTCTTGTTCCTTGCTTAGTCCTTCCATTACTTTCGGGCCTTCGAAATGCTGATGTATTATAGAACATGCTTCATTAAAATTTAACACTTGAAAAGGTTTCTTAATTAAATTGTTAACATGTAGTTTAGCCTCCTCATCTTGCAGCATTGTTACATCTCTTTCACACTTATTAACAACTTCTGAAGTAATGCTTTTTATAAACTTTTCCATCATTTTAAGCAAATCATCCAAGTTATCCATGAAAGCAGCTTCAGCTTCAAGCATATAAAATTCTGAAAGATGGAGACGAGAGCGAGAATTCTCAGCTCTGAATGTGGGACCAAATGTATATACACTTCCAAGACCTCTGAAAAAAAAATTAAATTCAACTAATAAATATGATCCAAATAATACGTATGATTACAATGGAAGATTTGAAGTACCTTGCCATTGCTTCTAAATGCAATTGGCCAGAAACAGTTAAAAATACTTTTTTATCAAAGTAAGCTTCTTCACATGACAACCCTTGTTTCATCATATCCTTCAAGTGAGTTTCATTCTCTGGTCTTGCTAAAAACACTTCACCAGCCCCTTCACAATCATTTGATGTTAGGATAGGAGTATGAATATTAAGATACCCTTCATTGCTTAAATATTCATGTATTGATTTGCTAGCAGCACTTCGAATACGTAAAACGGAACTGAATGCACTTGTACGAGATCTCAGGTGCAAGAATTTGCGAATATACTCAGGAGGATGAGACACTTTTCCAGCAAAAGGAAAACCCTCAGAGTGAATGCATGGGCCCAGAACCTTCACTTCATCAGCTCTCAATTCTAATTGCCCATTAACATTCTCTGTTGTCTTGCCAGTAACTTCCACTGATGAACCAAAACTTAAATAATCAGGTTTGAGAGCCTTAGGCAATACAACTTGAAATTTATCAGGGCAGGAACCATCGTTTACGTCTATAAATAAGTTGTCTTTCATTTTTCTAACAGTTTTTATCCACCCCTGCAACATAATTTTATTAAAAGATACTTAAATCATGATTAATTCTGGAAAGAAAAAAAAGAAAGAAAATCCAACCACCTTTATACATGTCTGGCTTCCCAAGGGCCTAGTGGCTAATACCTCTGCAATCCTAAGATTCTTATATTCACTAAATGTGGAAAAATTTCTGACAAACCGTTTTGGAAACCAAAAACATTTCAACGTGTGAGGCATTTCGGATTTCGAATTACTATTCACTAGCTCAAGTTGAATTAAAGAGAAATAACTGACCGTCCTTCACAATGTTTACTGTCATTAAAAGTTAATCCAAAATGTTTCTAACATCTTCCAAAATCTGTACCCTAATACCACTGATCAGGTTCGATAAGAAATGTCCATTGATAGATTACGAAGGACGTATTATCTAATCGTAATTACATTTATTTTGATTTGAAAAACAGTCCCACAACATTGAAAGTGCTTTGTTTCACAACAACCACTAGAATAACACTATGTGTCGTATGTGACCGTGGGTGTCAAATAAAATTCCATATCTAATAAACGTTCCAACAACTGGCACTCTTCCATCATAGCAGGTCATCATAGGATGTGCATAAAACAACATCGATATTTCCATATCGATATACCGGAAACGCGAATAGGCAGGACCTTTTACGTACACCAGAGAGTACAATATCGACGTACACTGCATAAGCCATCTAAAACTAGCAGCACCCAAAAACCAATCTCAACCAAATTATATTCAAAATTTTTGGCTAATTTAATGCTCTATTCCCGAATTTTAGGCTCCTTTGGATTTCCCAAATTCGTGGGCGCTGCTAGCTTTATCTAGAGATAGGAGCGCCCACCCAGAATTCATCTCAAAATCAATTCAAAAATCTGAAACCCTATCCAAATTTTAAAGACAATTTTAGGCTCTTAGGAAAAAATAATTTCCGCATTTATATTCAAAAAATCAGGGACGTACAAAGAGAAACAATTAACATTGGTTCTTATTGGCAAATAAACACCAAAATCAAAGAACCTTGGAAAAATCTGAAACCATTGCCAAAATTTAATGATAATTTTAGGCTTTAAGAAAAAAATTATCCCCGTATTTATATTCAAAAAATCAGGGCTGTACAAAGAAAATAACTAACATTCATTTAGGTTATTAGTCATTTAGGTTATATAACCTATACACTGTCTCCGCGCATCCCGTTTACGGGAGCAACCCAACCGCAAAAATATGACATAATTCATAACATGTCACCTAACACCCCAACAATTACAGCCCTGAAGTGGCCAAATAAATGGACGAAACGTTGGCACTGTAAGAATAACTGAATTTCATTGACCTACCCTCACGATTACCCATACTATATTTCTGTGGCTATTAGCTAAAACTCATTAACTCCACTTTTACGTTATTCGAGAAAATCAGGTTTTAAATTTGATAATACTGATTTGGGATATAGACATAATGTTTCGTTATGCGATTATTTTTTTTAGGGTTAAGGAATATCTGAAAAAACTAGTTTTTAGCAATATTTGCCCATTCCATCCGCCCGCGCTAAACATGTAAATTGACTGGATTGGGTTGGAGTTAATGAGTTTTTCCTGGCACACGGGTGGAGTTAATTAGTTTTTCCTGTTCCGCTTCACTTTTATAGACTTATTTAAACATTTTTCGATATATGTCAATGTTTTTTGACATACATCGACGAAATTCGATATATTTCGATATATATATATATATATATATATTGTAACGATTGCTTTGTTACAACAATGAAGATATTGTTGAGCACGGCCGAATGTTTTGAAAGACGCGCGGAAGTCAGCGGCGCGCAGTAATGTAATGGATGGCGGCGAGATAGCGCGGCGCACAGAGTAGTTCAGAGCGGTGTAGGGAGGAGGAGGAGTTAGCGGCGGAGGGGAGGCGAGGCCAACTCACCCCTACGAACTTCCTCATAAATACGCTGATCGCCAGATCAGAAGCCCCTTATTTGCTTCAGCTGTCGCCGAGTATTGTTCTTTTGGTGAAACGAAGACGTGCGAATTCCGTACAGTAGTCAGTGTCCAGTTTGCGTGTATACTGCGATTTTTGTAGGAAGAGCTCTCAAGATAACTCAAATCCCATCTTCGCGATGGAATATGTCACGGCATTTCGCGTCTTTTCTCGGTCTTGCCGGTAGAAGTCGCATGATCGCAAGCACTGCTTCATACGGTTGCGATCGTGCGAAATCTAGCGGAACGACTGTAACGTTTTACATGCAGGGTTTTGGGTGAACACTTGATAATGATGCTTTATACAAGACACAAATGCACTCGTAACTGTATGTTTTATTAACGCTCACGATACCGTGCTGACTGGTCATGCCTTGTGCTACAGCGATGTGCTGTTCGATACATCGATACACGGTTATCGTTACAACGACTGTGAATGATACGAAATGCCGTGACATATTCCATCGCGAAGATGGGATTTGAGTTATCTTGAGAGCTCTTCCTACAAAAATCGCAGTATAATTCTAGTAGATAGGTTAATTGAAGTAGGCGACGAATGAGATTTGGAATAGTAATATTGTGAGCAGTTTTTTGAAGTTGTGTTGGAGGACAGTGCAGTAAAAGACGACGCAAAAGACTAGAACGGCGTTATTCACTTTGTTCTGGTGGATCGAGTAGCCAGAATTTAAGTGATTTACACGCTGATTGAGTACGTGGAATCAGTCAGGAACAATTACGCTGTGCCATAAAGAATCAGCTATTCAAATATCCAAGTGCGCGACGCCCTGGACAGAGCTAAAAGCGGCCACCCGGCTGTGATCGTGCGAGGACAATAAGCACGCAGGCGAAAACTTAACAATCGCGCTGAAGAACAATTCTGGAAGGAGACGAAGAAGAGGGCCACGGAACGGGAAGAAGGACCGTAGGAGAAGAAGAAGAGGCGAGGAAGAAAGAAGAGTACCAGGGAAATAAGAAGAGAGAAGCAGACGAGACCCAGCATCGCTGCTAGAGCGGCGAATTTCAACAACGCAGTCTCTGTTGTCGACGAAGCGCGGAGCCAAGGTCGAACGCGGAGCCGCAAGCGCCGAGGTAACGGTAAGGGAGAAGGAGACGTATTAGCGAGGCCACGAACGCGCGAGCAGCTGGGAAGACGGTTTCGTAGTAAAGTAGGGCAAATATTACGCTTTACAGATTTCGTGAATAATTCGCGTAATTTGTTGCACCTAGAATTTTCAAATCATTGTCTGGAATGCCTTATGAATGAAAAGACCATTGCCCTTTTGAAGTGAATTGTAAAGAAAGTCATTACTTAGCTAAGAAAAATTTTGAACAATGTGTAAAAACTTGTGAGAGAATCAGAGTAATTGAGTGTGAATTCTATTGGTCATTGTAAATAGTAATTTTTCTTTTTTTGTGTGAATTGTGAGTTAGAATAATTAAGTGTTTAATTTCAAGCAAAAACGGGCACGAAAGGCAGAAATTAAAAGAGTACCAGTCGACTGAGTCATTGATTTAAATTTTTGTACAATTACCATAGTCAGTTGATTTGTTTAAAGAGATTGGAAGATTTACAAGTGTTTCAAGCATATATTTCGATCACTAGAAAAAATATTCTTGCCATTTTTTGTTTGTTGCATGGTTTTGTTTTTTTATCTTTTCAGAGCAAGCATAGATATTGTATTTTTTTCTTAAAATTGATTCATTTAAGAATATATCTGAACTTGTTACTAAATTTGTGTATGTGTGTGTACCCATTTTCCTTGAATTCCCTACTATCTGCCGCAAGAATCCTCTGCCCTGGGAGTAAATCAAAAGCTCGCAAGAGCAATAAATCTGCTTGCATCCTCTGGTCCAGTTTGGATTTAAGAAGGGGGTAAAGGTTAGAAAATATATATATATATATATATATATATATATTGTGATATACCAGAACGGGACATGGTTTATTCATAATATTAGTTGTATACGGGGCGACTAAATGGACTTGTAAAATGGCGATATCCGGCCCTAGTAACGCCAGCGCAGAGGGTTGCTATGGTGCAGGGCAGGTAAATAAACTAGCTGCAAGCCTCGTAGGTGCCGGAACGCTGGCTAGATCGATATAATAAAGAATATGTGATTGGTCGAAAAACGTATGACGGACGAAGGCGCGGCTACATGGGGTTGTAAGAAATGAGCGGGTTGGCGGGGGGCAATTAGACTTTCTGGTGTTTACCGCCGTGTTTTGGAAAAATAGAACGTGGGACGCTACCGACCCATCAAGGGTTGCAAAATACAGAAAAACATTCATTCGGACTTGGAGCTTCGTTGAGTGCAGATCGTTACAGTCCGACTCAGAGTGGTGGAGTGTAGGTCGTGAACTCGGCTCTTGAGTTTCGTGGAGTGCAAATAGTGTGCGGACCTTGTAGTTGAAAGTGAGACTTATACATTTTCGTGCGAAAAGTAACAGTCGTCATCGGACTTAGAAATTATTTGCCGGAGTACATCCGCGGACTTGGGCAGTTTTGGGTGTTCACCGGACGATAGTTCGAACATTAGTATTTTATTAAACTCGTGTGAAAGATTATATAAACCTAAAGCGTCGGAAAGAACTTAGCTAGATTTTAT
Organism: Acheta domesticus; assembly: GCA_031308135.1. Lineage (NCBI taxonomy): Eukaryota > Metazoa > Arthropoda > Insecta > Orthoptera > Gryllidae > Acheta > Acheta domesticus. Next base: position 31,713,302 of record JAHLJT010002406.1, read on the forward strand.
GCAGTGTGGACTGGATACTTCAGCAACCGCGCCAGATCAGAAGACAGAAGAGCGACTCGGATTCATCGGCCAAGTGAGAAGCGTCTTCGGAACGAGCGGGTCGGCAAGACGGTAACATATACTGCAGTATATTAAAATAATATCTTTTAAAAGGGGTCATGGCCATTAAGTAATCTGTTAAAATTAACATTGAATAAATTGTTAAATTTTGTTCTTTGGAAAAAGAAAAGAGTCTGTTCATTTGTCAATCATAAGCTTCTAATTAGTTGGAAGCAGAGAATTTCCATATTTCAGATTCCACGCCAGGCTGTACAGTCGGCAGATCAGGTAATCGGCTATCTTAGCGATAGCGAATACATGTAATCCGAATCCATCGGCCCAAGCTAGCTGGATGCCCATATAATTTTGACAGAATTAAATAGGGAAAAGTTAGTATTAGTTTATGTCACCTGTTCCTGGCGCCCACATCTTTCTATAAATTCGGAACAGGTCAAACTCACGACAACGTATTACGAAGTGAAGGATGAAGGGATATTTCAATATATATATATATATATATATATATATATATATATATATATATATGTAGATTAGATACATTACACATATTTCAAAATGTTTAAATTTATTTGAAGATTATTGCCATTTTTTCTTACAAATCTACACATTAGACACATTAGATATATTCAGCATATGAAAATTAATTTTGTTTTGAGTTGATGTTGACATATTATATCGATGAGTTTGACATATTTAAAGTTAACAAATTGTTAATTTTAATAATTAGACATAAGTAAAGTTCATAATTTGTTCCAACATGAAATTCATAAATAGTATTTATGAACATTTAATAAGTAATGTCAGTTACCTATTATATTACTAAAATATGTCAATTAATGTGAATTTGCTGTATTTGAGTTGCATTAGAACAATTTTTAACGTATTCGATTTGTTAATTTATTTTTACTTTCCCGCATACGTACGTATATACGGATTAATATACGTAGTATAGGGAAAGTTATGTAATGCTGCGCGAAAAAATGGCGCATTTTCGCCAGAAAGAAATTCGTTGCGGGCCGTAATAAAGAAAAAGTGGACAAATCCAGTTGCTAAATTAAGAGAAAAAAACTCCCCAACACGTGGTGTAGCCAGAACCCCTCCTTTGTGGGTTCTTGATACCGAAAAACCAATTGAAAGGAAAACATCCGTCTGTCCGTCCGCCCGTCTGTGAACACTGCTAGCACCGAAACCATAGGTACGATATCTTCCAAAATGGATATTCCCCGGTCGATCTGGAGTCGAAGCTTTTAGATTTTCAAAAAGATTCTATAAAATTTGGGGGTACTTTACATGAAGCTCTCCGGATATTTTCACAATTTTCTCAAAAACAGCTCCAATTTTTTTCTTTAAATTTCTTGTAAGAGCAGAGTAAAGTACACATATTAAGATGGCATAAGGTCCGATTTTCACGATTAACTGAATTTTCGAAAATTGCAAAATTTTGCCGAACAAGTGCTGATGGTGATATGGGAGGCTGGTACATTATGTGAATGGGAGTGACTTCGTGGCGTGCCGGAAGATACAAGATAGAAGGCATCAAGACTGATCGAAGGTGATGGTGGGGAGATACGCGGCGTCCGAGCGAAGAATCCAACGATACAACGGGAAGAGATCTCAGGTTAACGTTCGTACGAACAATTATTTTATTTCTCATGGTTATGACCAAAGCTAGTAATTTTCAAAGGATGTTGTTTCGATTTAAATGAAATCTTTAATTATAATAAATTCATACTGTTTTAGTGCTAAAGAAAGTACAAAAACAAACTTGGTTATGATTGTGCAATCTGGCACATCATTAAACACTTTAAGGTTTTGTCGTTTTCCATATGGAAGCGAGTCTACAGGGGGCAGATTGTGGTCGAACGATGAGGTAAGCCGAATTGTACCCCTTGCATATTCGAACCCACGATAGAAGCCCAACGTTTCAATAATAGAGAGAGATATTTTGCATTTGGTAACCGTTTGCAAACCGTTTCAGTAGTTCGTCGTTTCAAATGGCAGCGCAACGTGGGGTTCGATAGATAAAAACTTGTTTCAATATATACAATTACTATTATATATATTTATATATATATATTTATATATATATATTTATATATATATATTTATATATATATTTATATATATATTTATATATATATATATTGTAACATTACCGAATATTGGTTAATAATAAAATAACTTAATTCTGAATTGTCTTTCACGGGACATGGAAGCCCCAAGGAGACGCGCAGGCCACAGCGGATGCTTTCGCCTGCCTGGCGCCGGGCAGGTTCGCTACGCCCGCCCTTTCGGCCGCCTCGCCCTTCGCTCCCGCTCGCCAGCCCCTGACCATTTAGTCACCCCGACCGCCGCGCTCCCGATTACTTAAGGACGAATTATTACCACCCCGCCCACTTGCCAGCCGCTCGGAAGTGCACGTGCAGCAGATCAGACAGAGAACGCAAATGAAAATTTTCCATCCAGTTTATGAGGACCACCGTCTCTGATTGGACGCAAGGGTTTCTACTGCATAGTAAGTGTCAACCAATGTAAAATGAGATCGCTCCAGATTCTGGAAATTTCCAGCAACTTTAGTGAGCTTTGGTGGGGGAGAAACAGGGCCGCTGCTCGGTGACACGACCAGAAAGAAAGTGAGACTCGAATGGTGAACGTTGGAGAGTGCGGAGCTTCGTGTCTGAGGAGTTCGCGCACTTCACTTGGTAGCAGCGCCCAGCAGAGTTGCTTTAATTTCACTTAGAGAATTTGAGGCTGAAGTGCTATCTTTGTTTTCTGAGCCGTGCTTGGCCATAACAAAAAAAGGGTGACAGTGAAATTTGCATTATCAAAAAACTATCTTGGACGAGACCTTAAGCCGCCGTGTTTTGGTGCGGTTTCATTCACGCGAAGTGAACCAGAGCTTTGTCGTTGCCTGCCACGAGAGCCGCCGCGTTCAACGTAGCCGGCGCATACCTGCGTGGAGGAGAAAAGGGACTCTTACATTCATACTCAGCCTAGTGCCTCGCGGACAGTCACCCAGCTGAATAGAAGATATTGACCTTTGAGGGTGACGTTTCTTCCGAGCCAGCCTGCGCTCGCCACAGCCCTTCAGGCGAGAAAACTGATTTTTTTGTTATCAGAACTTTAAGCTATCCAAAATTCACAAAGTTTACTCAATTAACTGTAATTGCAAAGAACGGTTCGTGGCCGCGCTTTGGCCCTCAAGAGAACCAGCGAAAAGATTGTTAAAAAACACTAGATTTAAGGGTCTTTGTAATTGGTATTTTGGGGCACACGAGCTAGTGAGTGAGGTCTCTTCACGAAAAATTTTACATATTATTTTATTTGAAATTAAATACTCAGACCTCAACTAACTGTTTCTTATTTCATTCGCATGCAACGTCACGTCCACCATTCATCAGTTCTGTTTCAGCCGAACCATCTGCCATCTGAGCTAGCCCGGCAGGTAAGTCCGCCGCTCCCGGTGTTGCGAAGAGCGACTGGCATTACAATATAAATTTTTGTAGCATTTGCCAGAATGCCACACGATAGCCACCCACGCACCTAGGAAGAGAGACACGCGTGATATAAAAATAAGCGTAAGAACGAATCCAGTAGGAAGCAGCGCGGCCTAGTAACGTGTGCTCGAAGCTACGACGCGGACTTCCGAACTATTGAGAACGGGAAGTGGTGGACGAGAGGGGCGTGAGGCACTACCGCCCCTCCAAAAGAGAGGAGACGCGATAGCAAGTCGTTTCCCTTCTTCTTGGGCGAGACGTTGGAAAGAGCGGACACATAGCGTAATAGAGGTAGGAGTGCGTATGAGCAGGAGCCATCTTGGCGAGTTCGTAGGGAGGTACCGTTCGTTAATTAAAACGGGAACAACTAAGTTTTTCTGGACGTAATAGTAAAGGCAAACGTAACTCAAAAGTGAACTGGAAGGTGATTATTAGAGGGGATATACTCGAGTGAAGTTATTACGGAAAACGTTGTGAGTTTCGAACGAGAATAACGCGTGAGGACTGTGCAAAGCGCGTCGGCATGTCGCGACCCAAGAGCGACGAAGAAAAGAAGAGAAATTTGATATTTCGGTGTCGGAGGAGGCGAGGAACTGGCGGCGGGAGAGTTCGACGCAGGGAGCGGCGAAATAGAAGAATTTGGATATTTCGGTGTCGGACGAGGCGAGGAACTGGCGACGGGAGAGTTCGGCGCGGGATCGGCAGTAGGGCGTAACAAAGACGTGGTAGAACGGGAGACGGGAGGCAGCTTCCAGCGACTTCGCAGGCGACGGTCTCGGAGGAGGCCTTGGAAACCCGAAAACGAGCCAAGGTCGAAGGCGCCACGCAGCTGCTGCGGTGCGAGGTAGCGGCGATTTCAACAAGGTAATCGCGGATCGAGAACTATACGAACGCGAAGTTAAAAGCGACGAGTGCGCGAACAGTACCGCGAGTGCGCGAACAACCCTGTGGTAAGTGGACGTCCGAAAGCAAGTGAGAAATCATAGCCCGTATCTTTGCAACACAATTCATTCTCAATAGGAGCAGTTAACGACTGTTTCATTTATTGTAAATAAATTTAAGAAAAGAGATTTTCTTAAATTAAGGCAACATGAATGTTTTAGTTGTGATGAAGGAATTTAATTAAAAGGGAAGCGTTGTAAATAGTAGAATAGAAGAGATGATCTGACTAACGGTAATTTAGAAGTACTTGATAAGCTTCACGTATTTGGTTAAACCAGACCTGGCAAAACAAAGTGAAGGTGAAATTATGCAGAGAAAGTCATATTATTTGAGAAGTGAATTTATTATTTCATGCGTGATGTAAATTTGGTATCAGAATATACCCATAATTCTACTAATTTCTGTGTCTTGGGGTACGCTTACTCATCCATAAGATCCCGCCCCCTCAAAAACTCCTCAACACTAAGTAACGTGATACTAATCGTTTTCTGCAATTTATACAGAGAATTTCGAAGAGAGTTCAAAGTACTAACATAACGTTTGAAACTTTCTTACTTGAGTTTTGCGGCCTTCAGGTAACGGCGTGGCGTGTAGCTGAGCGATGCGTCGTGTGACCTTGCTTCGTTCCTCCATCAAGCGTTCGCTTGCGTAGGATTCCGAACTTCGTTCTTGAGAATCTTCATCAGTTCTCGTAAAATCTCGCGTTCAAATACCAGTTGAAGAAGAATTAATATCAATAGAAGAAAAATATAAATCAAACAAAAACTGGAAAAGAAGGAGACATTCACGATGAGTTTACTATTCATCTGTTACGTGTGTACTCTCCACTTCCCTTTTCAGTTTTGAAATATATGCACGCAATCTTTTTAAATATGCACACAGTTAATTGCCTTTCCATTTCCAATTCAAGCACATTTACCTCTTCTATCTCGGAAGAGTTTCTGCTGCTTCGAAACCGATGGTTCGTGTCTCCACTATCTCGTAGTGTTTTGTGTCCTCTGCGATTGTTCCGGTCGGCTGCTCCATTCGAAAAGGAAGGTTAATGCTCCTGGTAGCTTTCTTGTCGACTTGCTACATTAGCAAAATCTATGGGTATCTTCTTTTGTTTTTATCTCGCGCGTTCAAACTGATCTTTACTTACATGGCTCTCCGGGAGACGCCGCGTCCAAGGCACAGGTGCCAATATTTCGGCCGCCATGCTGCGACCTTCATCAGGGCGTAGTAATGCGCTGAGATTTTGTTTGGTTTTCCCCCTCCAGTTACCCTGAAGAGGCGGGAATTTATTTAAAGTATGGGTACAGTTTAGCTGCAGCCGGTTTGGCTTGTGAAGCGATGGAAGGGCATATCTTAAAAAACACTAACTTAAATCTAAATTAAAACTATTTACAATGCCACTTTGGGCGGTGCTTAGTTTAATAAACTTTCTTTTTTAAATTCAATTTAAAAGTTCTCTCTAATGTTCATCTTGTTCTTGTGTTTTGAAATCATGCTCACTCTCATTCATTCTTGGTATATTTACAACACATTCACTCATTCATACATACTCACATTGCACTTCACTATTTACATCACTTTTATTCGCCACGGTGCCGACTTCACTCGAGTCCGTGGCGCCGCGACGCCGTCTTCGTTGCCAGGCGGCCCCGGCCCGGCGAGACGCGTTTCCGCGCTTCCCGCGCGGTTTCCGGCTGCAGTGAGCGGCGATCGCCTCCCACGCACTTGCTGCTTCCCCGCCTCGCACAGCTCAGACACAGCTCTCGTGCGAAGGCGGCGCGCGGAAGGTGCAGGCGACGCGCTGTGGGCCCTTTCGTCTGTGAAACGTGTCTGTGCACGCGTCTGTGCACGCCGCTGTTCGCCGCTAGGCCGGTCTCGCGCAAGATGCGCGGAGCAGACGGCCCCAGCGCCCTCACGAGCGCCGTCTTCGCCCGCTTCTTCAGCTCGGCCAGGAACTGGTTTCGTACGCCTAGAACTCTGAAAACGTCAGCGGTTTTAGGTGTGCGCTCAGGTCGGAGATTGGGAATATGCGGACGCTCCGCGAGACGTGCCGCTCTTTTTTCTGCGACCCGAATTGGTCGTAAAGTAGAAGGAGGGGCAGCCGCGAAAATCTCACATGCATACGCCCACAATGGGCGCACGCACGCGATGAATAAGCAGCGCTTCAAGGAAAGGTGTAGGTCGGGAGGACGGAGAAGAGGTTTCAGAAGAAGGGTTGTAATTTTGATTTTGGCATCGAGATATCGAGCGTGTGCATGCTAGCGAAGACCGCTGTCAAGTAACACGCCCAAATATCTCGCTTCGCTCTGCCATGGGAGACGCGCGCCCGCCAACCTCACCGTTTCATTGGGGTCTGCCCTCTTACGAGTGAAGTTGACAGCCACACATTTCCCTAGGTTTCGAGCGAGTCGTTTCCGACTCAGCCATTCGGGAAGGGCGGCGAGACAATCGGTTAAGTATTTAATTGACTGCCTTCCTTTCGCCGATTTCGCGTAATATGCAAAATCATCTGCGAACATCACGAACCCACAACGTTGAATACCAGTCCTTTTATCAGCATTAAGCGGCGCGTCATTAACGCATAAGCCGAAGAGTGTAGGAGAGAGAACACTCCCCTGAGGCACGCCTACCTCGGCTCGTCTGAGGGACGAATATACTTTGTTATTCGTTATTATTTATTATAAAAAATATCATAATTTATTATATAAATTATGATATTTATTATTATCAAATATAATAAATATTATTTATTATATAAATATATCCTTCAATGCTCTCTCCGCATTGGCCGATCATTCGACCAATCGGTAGACGGGTGGAGAGGAAGTATATACTAGTATATACTAGTACTAGTTTTTTTAGTAACTCGTGCGCAGTACATCTCAGCGCATAGTGTAAATAGTGAAGTGCAATGTGAATATGTATGAGTGAGTGAATGTGCTGTAAATATACCTTAAGAATGAATGAGAGTGAGCATGATTTCAAAAGTCTCGGCAGAAAGAATTTTATAGAGCAAGAACTTTAGAGAATTCACTCCCAATCCTTTTGTATAAATACTAGCCAATGCCCAACGTGGCAATTGTTGTGGTAACTAATTTTAAGATAGTTTTTAAGTAAATAGTTTATTTAATATAGGCCCGAAGCCCGCTGCACAAGCCTAATCGGCTGCAGCTCAATTTGTACCCCGAACATTGAATAAATTTCTGCCTCCCAGGGTAACTGGAGGAGGGAAAATTGAAAAAAAAAATCTCAGCGCATATGGGGCGTGCTGTGACTGCCCGCGGGCAGTCAAATGTCCCGCCGCAGTGCCGCGTCACAGCAGCGGAGGCGCCACCAAGCGAAGCGGCGGACAGCGGCAACGGGCCGGCCAGGGCCGGGTGCGCGCGCCCGTCCAAGACCATCTTCAATTCTCAGACCTTCATGTAGAAAAAACATGGCCGCCGTATAGGTTGGGCGTACTTCGCTCACCAAGCAAGCACACGCGGGAAATTTGAATGTGCACAGCACTCAAAAGAATTTACTCGTGATAATTTCATTCAATGTTTATATTAACTGGATTTAATTACTAAGTTACTTATGAAGCTATTATACTTACAGAAACAGTGCGGTTTACATTGTAGCCTGGAAATATCAAGATAGGTTGAATTTAAGAAGAAATACATTGCAGACTGGACACTGCATTTTAAAGGAAATAAGCTTGTGAGCAAAGCAAAAAAATATACAAAATTTAGGCGCACCTGTGGATGATATTTTTTCCTCAATATCTATTGAATAAGGATGGGCATTCTGAAATAAAACAAGTGGATATATCTGAAGCGTTCCTATGTATTTTTCAAAAATCTTTAGATGCAGCAATTTACACTTTGTATGAGCTCATAATAGAAATTCGTAATAATAATAATAATAATAATAATAATAATAATAATAATAATACCTCCATCTAGGGAGTACACGACCTTGCAGTTGGTGGTGGAGCTTGAGTACCCCCATGAGCCTTAAAGCTATGTCAGTGGTAGCCTAGCTACCGGTGGGGCCTCCCTTGCTGAATGGGTTGAAGGTGAGGGGTCAGACGAAGAAGTACTCCATTTTGAGGAGAGTGGGAAGTAAGTAGAGAGGGAAGGGTCATGAACCTTTGGACTTCCTGTTGTCGGCCCATAGAGGGTACAGGAGAGAAACTGGTTTGGCACACCAGGCCACTGATTAGAGTGGAGGCCCGAACCTTGCATTAGCCAGCGAAGGAGGCTGCCTTCAGCAGTCAGTGAAAATCCCGTAGGGTTTAGTAATGCCGACTGGCGATCGGAGGGACCCCTTGCTGGGCCCTGCGGGGGGATGCCCCGAGGCCACTGTGGGTCGCAGTAACGGATGGCAGGAAACAACCCGAGGGTTAAGTGTGATCTGTGAACTCGAACTTGCGTCCTGCGAATCTTCAATTCAAACCAATGAGCAAAATGGATAGAACAAGCAATGTAATGAATCTTAACGTGCCTTGTTCTACCAATGTCCCATACCTGCTCAGAAACCGAGCTAATGTCACATTGTCGACGTCTGGCCATCCCACGGATGCTAGTCCCAGGGACCCAGAGCCGGCAGTAGCTCGAAGCCATCGTCAGAGATGGACCCGGGATGAATTAAAGGAGGTGATGTGGTGCTTTTACTACGCAAAAGCGAAAAATGGGGGCTCTGAAGTAGAAGTTTTCAAGGTATGGAGAGAGCGGAACCCAGATATGAGACCTACCCTAGACTCAAAGAAGCTTGCCAGTCAACGACGATACATACTCAGCAGTGGAAAATTCACAGCAGATCAACTTGCTGACATTGAGAGAAATGCGGAATATGTACTTCGCTCGAACAATCCACATGACGAACATGTAGAACTTGAAAATGATGATCCCGTGGAAGGTTCATCGCTTTCCAGTGAAACACACGTCAGTGGTGAAAACTCATCTGGCAATGAATTACACGATAAGGACATGATGCGAAATCTCCTTCGGCGCGAGATAGAAAGAGTTAGTCAACTTCCGTTTGAATCTCGCGAACCGTTGAGGAGAATATACGAAAATGCCAAAGCTAAAAGAGTGATAGAAACAGTTAATTCTGTCTTAAATGAGGTGGTGGAGACCCCAGGCAGAGATCTAGATATTACTGAAATCAATCACATCATATATGCAACTGGATATCTAGTATCTCAGATAATTTTGGGGCCAGCCAAGAACACCGACGGCCGACACCAAAACAGAGTAAACAGCTCTGTACCCCCATGGATGAACAGAATTATGAAACGGATAGCCGACACCCGGCGTGAAATATCATTCTTAGCTGAGGCATCTTCTAAATCAACGCACACCTCTAAAATTCAACGAAAAATATTCAATGTTGAACAAAAATACCAAATTGAAAATGACACCAGCAGGCTAATGGTAGTTGAGAAGCTAAAAGAGAAAATTCAAGCATGGGCTCAACGAATAAGAAGGTACAAACGTAGAATAGATTTCCGTGTACAGAACCGGTTGTTTGAAACAGACGCGAAGAGAATCTATCGCAACCTGACTCAAAAACCGAATGGCAAAGCTGTTACTCCTTCAAAAGATGACGTCGAAGCATTTTGGACAGGAATCTGGGAAGAGAGCAGATCCTACAACAAAGACGCATCTTGGCTTCAATCTGAAGTTGATGCTGCCGATGAACTTGTAGAAACAGTGGAAGATGTTCACCAATTCTCGGAAGAAGACCTCTTCCAAGCAATTAAGAACATGGGAAACTGGAAGTCCCCCGGGATTGATAAGATCCAGATTTATTGGATTAAGAAATTAACAGCAATACATTCTCATCTAGCAAAGGCTGTTAATAAAATTTTTGAAAACCCAAAGGAAATCCCGGAATGGCTCACACGCGGCATCACGTATTTGCTACCCAAAGCGGGAGACAGCTCTTTGGCGAAGAACTACAGGCCAATTACTTGTCTGCCAGTACTGTACAAAGTTATAACTTCAGCTATAGCTGACAAAATGTATAGACATCTAGATAAGAATCATCTAATGCCAGCTGAACAAAAAGGATGTCGTAAAGGCTCTTATGGGTATAAGGAAATCTTGCTACTGAATAAAGTCATCTTGAATGATGTAAAGAAACGCAAACGTAATTTGAGCATGGCTTGGATTGACTACCAAAAGGCCTTTGATAGTGTACCACACGATTGGATTTTGAAGACCCTGGAGATCTATCGATTTCATCCTAGACTTGTTGAGTTTTGCAAGGCTAGTATGAAGTCGTGGAGTACCAGGTTACTAATCCACAGCGGAAAGGAAGCAGTAGAAACCAGAAGTATTCAGATTAACAGGGGTATTTTTCAAGGAGATTCACTATCCCCTCTGCTGTTTTGCATTAGTTTGATCCCACTATCGAGACAGTTGTCGCAAGCTGACTTTGGTTTTAAGCTCCATGGTGATGAAAGGCCAGTATCACATTTGTTTTACATGGATGATCTGAAAGTGTTTGCCAAGAATGAAGCGATTCTCTCCCAAATGCTGTCTGTCGTGAATGACTTTAGCAATGACATCTGCATGAAGTTTGGTCTTGACAAGTGTGCAAAAATCAATTTAAAAAGAGGGAAACTCACAACGTCTGAGAACATTGAAATTGATACGCACACTGTGATTCAAGATCTTGAGCCAGGTAAAACTTACAAATATCTGGGCATTGAAGAATGTGAAACCATCTCGAATGACAGAATGAAAGAGAGAATTCGTAGGGAGTATTATAGAAGAGTGAGACTGGTCCTGCAGTCCGCTCTGAATTCCAGGAATAAAATATCTGCAATAGGTAGTTTGACGGTACCTGTAGCCGAATACAGTTTTGGACTAGTGGACTGGACTGAGCAAGAAATTCGCACCATGGATCGAAAAACCAGAAAACTGCTGACAATGCATCATGTTTCCCACCCTCGAGCTGATATACATAGACTTTATGTGTCACGTAAGGAAGGAGGAAGAGGCCTCAGACAAATTGAGGCCTCCTGGCACAACGCAATAGTCAGGTTGGGTAAGTATGTAGTCAGCCATCAAGACGACCCTCTAATGAGGCAGGTCATGAAATCTGACCGAAGAATGGGAAACAGAGGCATTGTTAGTGTAGCAAGAAACATTGCGAAGAAAACTAGGCAAGACACGTCGAATAACACAGACACTGAACTTCTGATGCTGCTAAACATGAAGTGTGAGACACAAAAAATGTTAAAGAAATCGTGGAGAGACAAACCACTCCACGGTCAATACCTAAAAAGAATGGACAAGGTGCAGATCAATAAAGATCAATCATTTATGTGGCTTAAAAGGGGAAGGATGAAGCCAGAATCGGAAGCACTTGTAATAGCTGCCCAAGATCAGGCCTTGAGAACACGACATTATGATAAAGCGGTTCTCAAAATTTCCCAAGATGACAAATGCCGCATTTGCCTGGAGCAAGTAGAAACCATTGATCATATTGTCTCAGCTTGTCCAATCCTAGCAAAGACCGAATACCTTAAAAGACATGACAGGGTGTGTAGCTACCTCCACTGGCAGATCTGTACCGCCCTCGAAGTTCCAAACACATGCCCCAAGTGGTACGAACACTCACCGAAACCGGTGACGTCTGTTGGATTGTGTACGATATTGTACGACCAACAAATTCAAACTGATCGCACGATAGCGGCAAACAAACCGGATATAGTTATCCGGGATTTGGCCAAAAAATCGTGTTTACTTATCGATGTTGCTGTACCTTGCGATCAAAACGTCGTTACCAAGGAGGCAGAGAAACGTCTTAAATACAAGAGTTTGGAAATCGAGATCAGCCGAATGTGGGGCGTAAAAGCACAGGTCGTCCCGATAGTTATCGGAGCTCTGGGATTTGTTCCGCAAAATTTGAGTAAGAACTTGTCTAAACTCCCAGGTAATTCAAAAGACTGGGAAGTGCAAGAAATTGCTTTATTTGGAACAGCCCACATTTTGCGTAAAGTATTGTAGAGGCACTGATAGTCACCGAATCTGCTCCTTAGGTAGCTGGTTGTATCCTGGAGTAGATTTTATATTCAGCCGACTCATAAGATCTTTAGTCGTGATGTAATGGAATAATAATAATACATTTGTACAGTAGAAATTTAGTGCAAGTTCAATCATACTTTTATACACAGAAAATGATTGGCCTTTATTATTTAGGACAGCACATAGCAATAATTTGGCTAACAGAAAACTAATTTTTCTTCAGCATTTTTATTGATGATCACTACATTTACAGCAACATTTTAGGAATTCATTTTATTCCCATAACACATTACATTTGCTTTAGGAGTACACAGCCTAAGAAATCGTCAATGACTTGCCTTCAATTGCACAAAATGAATCAGAAGCACTTGAAAAAGTATTGAGTCAGAATAAAACATAATGCAACATTACGCAACATTTTTTCTGTGGTTTATAAGAACAATCAAAGGATATGCCAACACCTGACTTCCACATCAGTTATACTGTACATATTTAACCTCAATATTCATTTAGAAATAATCAGAGGTAATAATATAGATCAGAGTATACAAAATACATTTCTTTACAGCAATAAAAATAATAAATGGTATCATCCAAAATAAAATTTCATTTGTGTTAAATAGCAACAGAAATCCTTATAAATTCACTTTCTTTTATTAACAGAGCTGAGATTTATATGGAGTAGCAAGTGCATATACATATACTTGTAAAAAAATGTTCAAAATATTGTCTAACCAGTTTCATAAATAGAAATTCACCATTACAACTTGATACATGGAGCAATACCAGTATAATTACCTTTACATAAAAATATACAAGAGGTTAGTGTTCTACGTTAGTTATAAAACAAGGAAGAACATGTACCTAAAAATTACAAAAGTATGTCCCACCTCTAAATATGGAAGTGAGTTACAAACCCTTAAGAAAAAGGATTGGAGTCAGTTTTAGGCTGCTGAAATGCAGATTCTAACAAGAGTGAAGAAATGTAAGTGAAAGATAAAAAAAGAATACATGCACATCAGGAAAGAATTTAACATTTTCTCATTGCAATAATGAACAGTATAGAACATACTACCAAGAAAATGTTGATAAAATGAATGATATCCGATATCCAAAGGCTACGTCTTACACTCCAAGGTGAAGGGATGTGGAAACACACAGGAGCGGTGGAAAGATACTGAAAAGAGGTCTAAATTGTATTGTAATTTTCGTCACTCAAGAGCAAGGGACAGTTTAACTGGTGAATTTCTGTAGCTTCAGTTTGTCTCCTTTATCGCCTAGATTAGAATTGTAAGATTTTTTCTTTTTGCTCCAAACTTTTTAGCTAATTCCTTTGAAGTATGCCTTTCATTAAAAACTTTATGATAATTATTAATAAAAAATATTACTCAATACTTCTACAGATTTCTTTACTATTTTCATCAGGGTAACACCACATGTGCACTCTTTATCAATATCATTGACACTACTCTCATATATTTGAATACCTAATGTTATTACTGCATTTTGCTGGGTTTTTAATTTTCAAAATTCTTTTTCAAAAGTGTGGCTTATTAAGGTCTGGAATAAAGCATAAATTGTTGCAGCTAATGTAATCATGAAAGATGAAGGACATTTCAACCCACCTCTATTCAGTTCTTTAAAAGACTCATACTTTTTTTTTCACAATCCAAATGCATTTCCTCATGCGATTGCAGCATGTGGTGACATTCATCACAGATTCTTTGTTTATCTAACACTAAAAGAACTTTAGTACAGTATAGCTGGCAATACAGACAAGAATCTTTGGGAAACTGAAACGTAGAAGTGTCTGAAGCCTAGTAGTTCGATCTACATCCCGGCACACAACACGAGCGACCCATATTTCAGTTTTGTGAAGGTCACTTTTCTGAAGATCGCAGAAAATATACAAAACAACTACTCACGATTAAGACTCAACCTTCACTCTCATAAATAAGCACACAATCTACTTATAACACACGTAATCATATACTCTCTGCACCTAACCACATGGAACGCACGTGAAACACAGTCACTATCACCCAACCGGTACCGGCGCCATTTTGCCTGGTATCGATACCTACATGAAGGTCTGAGAATTGAAGATGGTCTTGGCCCGTCTCGGTTGGATAGGCGCGTCAAGACTCGCCGCTGTCCCTATGGCAGGGCTAGTCAGCGAGCGACCGCAGCGGGCGGGCTATAAAGCGGCGCAGGCCCAGCCCCGGAGCGGCAGAAGCAGGAGAGCGAGCATAGAGTACGAGTCGGCAGCGAGGTATACGGCGTGCTGGTGAAGAAGATTCTGGTGGCAACGACTTTGACTTTCTACTTCGGACTACCCTTCTGGATTCTTGGCGACCCCTGCATTTTCGGCACACCTACTGGCTATCGGCGACCCGGCGAAGTTTCTCTGCTTTCTCTCCTGGATATACGATGACAAGGCTTTGTACTCGGATACGTAAATATTGTAACCAGATTGTTAATAAACGAAACTTGTTTTTTCTGAAGCTCACGTCTTTGATTGGATACTACAGGGCGCCCTTAGGAACAATTCCAAACAAACATCTGAGGACAGCATCACGGATGAGCTCCGCACTGGCGCAGGCGTCCAACTGAAGAAGCTGCACGGGCATCTCAGCGCATTGCTACCCCCTGACGAGAGTCGCAGCATGGCGGCCGAAAAGTTGGCACCTGTGCCTTGGACGCGGCATCTCCCGGATAGCCATGTAAGTACTATACTGCGATTTTTGTAGGAAGAGCTCTCAAGATAACTCAAATCCCATCTTCGCGATGGAATATGTCACGGCATTTCGTATCATTCACAGTCGTTCCGCTAGATTTCGCACGATCGCGACCGTATGAAGCAGTGCTTGCGATCATGCGACTTCTACCGGCAAGACCGAGAAAAGATGCGAAATGCCGTGACATATTCCATCGCGAAGATGGGATTTGAGTTATCTTGAGAGCTCTTCCTAGAAAAATCGCAGTATAACTCCGGCCACGGAAGCCTACGCTCTCACTTAAACTGATCTTTGTTTTCGCAGGCGATAGATGTGACACGTTTTACTCGTTTCGTGGGTAAATGGGTGGTCACAATATATAAGGTCCGATTAAATTAAGAAGGTGATTGACAGTTCTGTGTGATGCCAGGAAGCCTCTCCCGTTTCCATGGCAGCTGCCCACCAGAGAGACAAAACGTGATGTGTCAGGTCGCTCAGTTGCCACTGCCGAACACGGGGAACATTTGAGCATCGCACAGCGACTTCCCTGCCGCCGCGCCGCCCGCGTTTCTGACTGCTGCGCGCGCAGTGTGTACTGTGTTGTGATGAGTTGCGTTGAGGTTAGGCTTTTGTCGTATTTTTTACACATTTACACGTATTTTTTGAAGTGTTTGTTTTCGTGTCCCAGTAACACGTGCTCAGTGGTTTGCGACCTGGCAACGTCGCTCCCCTCCACTCGCAAATGTCAATCACCTTCTTAATTTAATCGGACCTTAGGAAGACATACGCATTTACCAAAATGATCGTCACATGAAAACTACAGCCGATACAGAAATTCTGAAACGAGAACGACGCGAAATATCGTGAAATATTCCATTTTGACGACACGCCCCCACGCGCCAAGAAAGAAAATCCGAAGTATACTACATAAACCAACATTTTTTTCCGCTCTGAGACGCGATCCCAAAATCCACAGATTTAACGTTCTGGCATATAAGCGCCCATTGACCGAACTCGGGGAAAGACATAAACATGTAAATGTCCGCTTGTTCGTGAAAAAAAACAACAAATAATTCAGGACAAAATATTATAAATTCCAACATAGATACATATTTTCCTTTCTCATTCATATTCAAAACTTCAAATTCAACACGAAATGCTACATTTTTGAATAATTTAAAATGCTACGCAATAACATACACCTACATAAAACAACAAAAGTGTTTTCAACCACCCGAACATAGTTCCTCAGAGTTAACGTGCTGGCGCTGAAACCACTACGCCACACAAGCGCAGTGCACTGGAAAGATCGTTTTCCGGGGTACGATTACATAACTTTCTTACGAAGAATTCGTAAGGCGAGAAAGTAATAACAATTTCGGAACCGTTTGGCATATGTAAGTTAATCACATGGGTTCTGATTAAATTGTATTTTAGTTTAATGTTGAAATACGCGTAATTTTACTTAAATCGGTTCATACAAATGAACACAAGACATGATTGATTTGACATGACATAGTTTCAGAAATCGAACAACAGAGTTGAAAAGATGTTTAAAAGATGCAATATGGGAAAACAAAGACCAGTCCTGTATATTTATTTGAATTGATTCAATGAATGTGTAGAAGTACTTCAAATGATTTTCAATTAAGTTTCTACACTCTTCAATACTTTTTTCTGCAACAACACTGTGATGTATCAAATGCGGGAGGACATTCAATATCAAATAATTTAATGCTTTAATGTTAGTTTAAATTAAAATTAGGCACCTTAGTAACAGATGTAAATAAATGACCAGGACGTTGCTAGGGAGAACAATGTTTTGACATGTCACGATATTTGGTAAGCGGGCACCTTAGTAACAAAGATAAACAATTGCATGAGCCCGTGGTTATAGTGAAGCATGGTAAGTGAAATGTGAAATGTAAGAGTAGAAATTTCGCCCAAGAGTGCACTTTGGTTATAAAAGTAAATAAATAATAAGAATCCGTTGGTAGGGAATATCAAACAAAATTTTGTACAACAATGAATACGAGTTTTCCTGGATCGAAGAAAGAAAAAGTAGTTAGTTGGAGCTCAGATTTCATAGCATGAGGATCATTTCTGAATTAAGAGAGTGCGTGCTCGAGTTCAGACTTGGTATATTTTTGTGATCGAAAGTTGAGACTTATAGAAATTTCGGAGATACAGTTCGGGACTTTAACTTTTTTCCGCGAGTGAAAGTGCAACATAGAAACATTTTGGTGAAACCGTGCACTGACTTGGATTATTTTCATACCGATAGGGAGGAACTTGTAAGAAACTATTCAACTTTAGTTTTCACCAGTGACGATGGTGAAGCACCAGGCTAATGAACTTGTAAATATTTTTCCGAACAAGGCGAGGACTTTCATTATTTTATAAATGGATCGGGACGTGTAAATAACTGTAGAACTGTTTATTTGAACTTTGATTATTTTCACCAGTGCTGACGGTGATATGGCACGCTAGTGCAAGCAGCTTCGGGATCGTGAATAACCGATTCAATTAGTTATACGCGGGTAGGCATCTGCATGTACGCATATGACTAGAGCATTATGTGAATGGGAGTGACTTCGTGGCGTGTCGAAAGATTCAAGATAGAAGGCATCAAGACTAGAACTGGTAACCGGTTGGTCGGAGGTGATGGTGTGGAGATACGCGGCGTCCGAGCGAAACATCAAACGATACAACGGGAAGAGAGCTCAGGTCAATGTTCGTACGAACAATTATTTTATTTTTCATGGTCATGACCAAAGTCAATAATTTTTAAAGAGTGTTGTTTGGAAATCTCGAAATTTTAAAAAACAGAACGCACGCAATTGTTGTCAACTAGCAATGTAAAATTTAGTCTTGTTTTTAATTTTTTTCATTGTTACATTTGCAAATACGTACGTACAAGGAAAATTTGTTAATGACATTGGTTTTTTGGGGGGGTAAAAGGAATTCCTGAATATACAGTAATTTGGAATCAGCTGATTAATATTAATTTCATGTAAGGGTATTTGAGCTATAACAATCTTGCCAAGCTCGAGTGAATTTATATTTCACGCATTGTTATATTGTTGTTGAGAGAATAACAAGAGAGAAAAGGATTAAAGTTCTTTCTTTCCTTTTTTTGAAAAATAATGTGTTCTCATTTCAGTATTTAGCAGTCCTGTGTACGTTGCAATATTGAACGCTGTTTACAGGTATTTCCCGTACGGGGCCGACCACGACCTACGATTCGATATAAATTTATGCAACGTCGTCATGTAATAATAATATTGATTAATTGAAAAGAGGAGGGGTATAGTAATATATTCGGTTGCATTGGATATTAAAAAGGAGAATACGGTTGCATTGGCGCAATAACGTGAGGGCAAGAAGGAAGGACGGTTGCAATAATAAATTCAAATTGTTCTAGGCTAAAGAAAGTAAAAAAAATTGGTTATTATTGTGCAATCTAGCATGGCATTAAAATAACTTCAGGTTTTGTCGTTTTCCATATAGAAGCGAGCCGAGAGGGGGCAGATTGTGGTTGAACGAGGAGGTAAGCCGAATTATGCCCCTTGCATATCCGAACCCATGACAGAAGCACGTGTTAATATATACTTGATTCGTTTCAACACATTCATCAATTTAAAATCCCTGTCTGGTATTCGAATCCGGCATCTTCCGAAGTGAAGCGCTCTGCCTCAGCACCCCTTAACCACCTAGGCCATTGGAGGAAGTTGTGGACTGAAAACTTATGTATTGAAATGTACCAACAACGTCTCGTCATAAATTATTAGGAGATCGTGCCGTTTTAAATGACATCATTTACCTTAGGACTGTTATATTCGTGACCCGTTCCGAATTTATAGAAAACTATGGGCGCCACGAACAGGTTACGATAATTGATAACTACAACCAATGTCTCCACATGTTCATCATAACGAATGGATAAATGTCCGGCTAGCTGGGTCAATGGATCACGTAATGGATATCGCCTATTAGATAGCCGATTATTTGATCTGCCAACTATACAGTATGGCGAGGAATCTGAAAGGAAATGACTAAATATATTTCTAACTACTTATCAGTTGTGATTGACTAAATGAAAATCATATTTCATTTCCAAAAGAAAATTTAACAATTTATTGACTTGTATGGACAATTATTCTGCCTTTAGGTCATGACCTCGTTTTAAAAGAAAACCTTTGTACTGCAGTACTTATCTAAATGTAATCTTGACCGACGGCGTCCCGCAGTATCTTCTCACTTGAGTGATGATAATGCCTAATCCAGCTTCTCTCTTGTAATCTTACGACGCTGCCGACGAATCCAGCCCTCACTGCCTCGAATATCTACCGGTTCTTACTTAATATTCACAGTTCCTAGTTCTCCCCAACTACGTGGTAAAACATTAAAGTCCAAAGTTCAGAATAAGCACACCGCTATATAAAAAACTTTCAAAGTCCCAAGCGAATTTAAATGCCGCACATCAACTTTCAGAGTCCGAAAACCATTGATTCTGACGACAAACTTACAAGTCCCACTCCCCTAATATTAAACTCGCGAGCGATCCGTACCACTCGACGGCCTCTATCAGAATGAATTTACTCCTCCGTTTTTAGCCCTCCAAGCCTCGGTATCCATCCTTCATTCTTATTTTTTAAACAAAACGACAAACTTCCGTCAGGAGTCGACAGTCTATTCTCCCTTAGCCAATCCATCCATTTCTTACCAATTCAAGTAGCCACGCTCTCGATAGTCATTCCTTTCTAAACCAATCCCAAAATTCTAATATTTCTTTCTAGCCAGCGGCCCCCACCCTTTCAAGGCCTGAATGCAGTTTATTGACCTTGCCAACCGCTACGCCGGCTTTGCTAAGGCTGTATATTGCAGACCCTTTGAATCCAACCCATTTACAGCAAATGTTACTGTCTAAATATATGATATATTAGTATATCACAATATCACTAAAAACGTAATTGTATCAATTTTATCATTAAGAAGCTGGTAATTGTCAACATGCGTAAAACAAAAGTTGGATATTATTTACCTGTTGGGGGCAAAGCTATTGGATAGTACTACCTAGATACACATGTAGCTCTAGTGTAGCATTACAAATTGAAGGCCGCCATATTGTAGGCAACTAGTTCCCTGGCAGGTTGTGACAGACGTGTTGTGTGTATGTAGATGATAGTTGTGGGTATTTCCCATATAAATTATTACTTTGCAGTGTTTTTTCTTGCTATACAAAGACAATTATTTATGCATCAATAAAAATATATAATGAGAGCTTCATGTTTCTATGACCTGTAGGCCAAAATGAAGCAGCATTAGGGTTATCAGAAGCAAACTTTCAAAAATACAAATGATAGAACCAAGCAGTGGCGTAGCGTGACTCACACGTTTGGGGATGCTCAACAATAACACACAAAATGTCACTATCAACTACTTCGTCTAACAGGCGAACGCCACACAAGGCAGATACTCTGGGACTACTTCCACGATCTCGATTGCTTACGACGGTGTAGGCGCTTCCCACAAAATCCTCACAGCAGTCAGGGCTGCCGATGTCTTGAAAGCAAATTATACAATGGCTCAGCTTTAATTCTTATACGCGAATGGCAATAAGACCATTTGTTAATTTATACATTGCAGACTTAAATAATATGTAATCTATTTAAGAGATAATACAATTTCTTGGATATTAATTAAGAAATAGTAGTCAGGCACTATTTCTACAGTTTGTACCATGACCAAGCGGGGACTCCCGAGTGAGAGAGAGAAAGATAATTTACTGAACGCCTGAAGTGTGCTGCGCTCTCGTGCACAAACGAGCTTCTTTCCGCAGTAGACGCTAGCGTAAAGCAGTCGGGTTTCTCTGGGCCAGGGGTGAAGAGGGGAGAGGGGGACCTCGCCATCTGCGCATGCGTCATTGTTCGTCGCGATCTGGCGGCAGACGCTGAAGTATTTTAGCTTTCAAGCAATCAGAGGCCAGCTTCAACAGCCCGCCGTATTCAATCATAGGAAATCATTTTTAAATTAATACAAAACGTGTTTCGCTCAACAGACCACTTGTAAGATTATCAATACAGTACTTAAGGTTCTTATATACGGGGATGCTCAGCATCTCAGCGTCCCCTGACGCTACGCCACTGGAACCAAGACATGTTTTATTTAGTAACATATGAGTATTTTTCATCTAATTGAAACTCATTCTTTTATTTGATCCTAGCATACCTACACACTGCGTATATAAACTATATTTACATTTTCTTACTCAAAAGTATATTATTTATTTGAAAACTTGTTTGCATTATTAAAATTGGAAGATATATGGCAAGAATTTTGGTCATTTCATAGCATTATTGAGAATTAATTTGTGTCACTAGTTTTTCTTAACTCATTTTCACTTTAAAGAATAATTGAAATCTCTCCTTCAGAAAGAGAAACTGCATTAGTTAAGGAGGGCAACAAAAGGATGAAAGAATCATGAAAATATTGTTGTTGAAATTTCTTTCGATATCATGTTTGATTTCTACAATTGGTCTGTTTACTGGAAATGGACCAGGAGAGGTGGCTCAGAGCATCAGCTGATGTCATTTCAGTGCCTCTGACCGTGAGGTACTAGGTTCGAGGCCCGACCGTGGCAGATTTTCGATACTAGCTAGGTCAAGTTCTGTCGCTGTCTGGAGGAGAAATGTAGCGGCCAGCTACTCTGATCGGTGGTATGTCCTATCAACACCAGGCGAATGCCGGAGCAGGACCCTAACAAACGGGTCACCGACCGCGGGCAATCTTTTCTTTCTCTTTCTTGTCCTATCTTCACCCCTCACACATACACACACACACACACACACACATACACATACATGCATTACTCTACCACACTTGGCGGCAGGCCAATCAGAAACTTAGAGATTTTAAGCACTAAGGGTTTTAAAACCACCAGTGGAATAGTCAAGAAAAAGTGCTCGATTAGCAAGGCTGACCCTCGGATTATGCACCCTGTAGTTCGGTTTAACCACCCCCCCTTCCCGCGGTTTCTATCTTTTCTTTCACCTCAAGGAATTTCTGACCGGTCACCATTACGCGTGTCACATTGATGCAGTTGCCGGAGGCTGTCAAACACTGGTACGCATTCCAGGCGGCAAACGTCTACGGCACAGGGATACACATGTTGATCTCAAGAATGAGAAATGCGTCAATTCTGGCGGTGATTATTAGAGACCAGGAAAATATGTAATATGAAACATCAATATATGTACATAAATATGTAGTGAAACTTGTAAGAATATGTAATAAATATGTAAAACCGGATATAATATGTAATATTAAATCTGATTAAAAAACATTTTCATAGCAAGAAATTACATTTAGAAAAAATGTAAACAAATTTTAAAATTAAACGTTTTAAAAACCTTTCTGGGGAGCACCAGTTGATGCACTCTTGGCATCATACAACTTTCTCGTCAGTTTTTCCGGTTGGGGGTGGTGCCCTGCTGGTAGAAGATACCTAGTTGGGGAAAACCGGTAGTTGACAGTAGGTCGGCGCCGGATCTCACCATCTAAAGGGAGAAAATCGCCGTCACATCCCGAGCAAAAACTACATTACACACTAACTACATTCACGGAACTAATGACCTTCGTAGTTGACGCGCCCGGAATCACTAATTAATCAATAAAAAATTAGCTAGAAATAAGCTATTTTGTCAGTTCCCTTTATCTACAGAAATATTGGGAATTATAATTACACCAACATAAAAATAATTTAACATTTATTCGTCATGGGTTGAAAGAGCACTAATTTCAAGCCAACAACGCGAGATATTTCAATATACAGTTTTCTTAAAATACATTTATTTTTCGTACTTTATTAATCAAAGTTAATAGGAACATTTACAATGTGTTAATCGAAGATTTGAGCCCGTAATATTACGTGAAAATAGTGTTAAGATACACAGTATCATAAGACCGCGCCCACATTTGTTTACAATAAGGCGGAGAGCGCAATGTTCAATTTGTTAGGGTATTGCTCACCTCTCACTATATACTCTTATAGGAGTAGTGGGCCTTGGTTGGGGGACGCAGCGCATTGCACTCGTCTTTTGTCATGATACTAATCTGCGAACAAGTAATACCGTTCTGCACCTTGCTACTACCAACTTAGGGAAACGTATATTTGTATTCACGTGAAAAGTACCTAACTTAACCTTGTAGTTTAACGTGATTTCCTCTAACCTAAAGCGAACATAAGGGAAAAATTATGTTTGCTTACAAAACAGTTAAAAATTATAAAAACATTTTTTTGGAAAAATCAACTTTCAAAATGCAGTATTGTAATGTTCAACTAGAAACAGAAATGGATCTTTATCCATCTTTTTGCAATTATTTCGCCACAAATATTCCGCGAGGTGTCTAAATCATTCTGGCGTAAACCACCGCGTGCGAGGCGATGACTTTAAGAGGGGGTCTATTGGCTTTCAATGGTGTTTGTATTAGCACCAGTCACGGGATCCACAAAAGTATGCGAATGATTCACTGTCATGTGAATAACATTATGTTGGGTTTAGAGATGGGCTTAACAGCTTTCCGTCAATAATTGTTATCGGAATAACAGTGAATTCGTAATAACGGTTATTAATAGCAGTTGAAAAATAACACGTCCATGATCAGCAACCTAACGTAGCCGTCTGCTAAGAGTTAAATCAGTTGGAGCGACTGCTAAGAGTTTGTGGCGTTGTGGTAGCTAAATAACGACACAGACGTGAGCTCTGTGTACAAATGGTTTATTTACAGAATGAACAAATTTACAGCTCTGGGGTTATGTTCGTCAGTACCTCCCATGCGCCTGCTCCCCGTCCCTTGGGCAAGTGCATCCCCCACCTTCCGCTTTACCGCGCCGGTGGCCGACACTGTGTTTCGCACACGCCGTGCCTCAAGGACCGCACTCCCGTCTTGGGCGAGCATGCACGTCTACTCACGAGGTGTTCTGACAACGAACTGCCCTGCCTCTGTTAACTTACTTTGGCGATCGGCTTCCTCCCTCTAAAGGCCGGCCGGACCACACGTCGCGCACTGGGGGTCCGGTGCCCCTGCCCGCTCCTCTTGCGTCACGGGGGGTAGCAAGGAAATTTCCACTTTCCAGTGCCTTTGTCTGTCCCGTGTGTCCAGCAGCCTCCATGCCCGGCCGTTTGAAAATCTGGCTGGCATGTGCCGACGTTATAAGTTAAACCAGGCCATAGCCCGCTAGTATGCTTAACAGCCGCGGCACTTCGCCGATCATTATGGAAGCCAGCGAACGGACGAAGTTTCACATTGTGGCCGCTGGAGCGCTGGTCGCCGACCATTCGCGAGACCTTCGAGCCGTTTTAATCCATAAGGAAATGCCCGCATTTCGGACGATTTTGGTCACTTATGATATGAAGCATTGCAAACTCGTGTTGGTGGTAATATTAAACAATACTGAAATTATATTTCACTGTGCAGTTTGCTTAAAAGAAATTTTGGAGTTAATGCTTCAAATTAACCCTCAAATACATAGCATGCGTGAAATCGACTTGGTTAGTGAGCCAGTAGTGATTCTTCTTGAGATATAAAATACAATATTTATTCTTAATTATTTCTGATATTTACTTGTATATTTAGGTATTTAAAGAAAACTATAATGCACAGAATGTCTTTAAGGTTTTTAAAGACAATGGATGAAACGAAAAAAATTGAAAATTATTATTTTATTAGTTTTATACTATCTATTTTTACATTTTCAAACTGTATGTATTCTTTAATCTATATTACACGATCAAAAAAGTAAAAATTCAAAATAGAAGTATTCGTGAAAAAATAATCGCTAAATAACTGGAAGAAACTAGTTCTAAAACGGACGACGGGCGCTGTTATAAATAAATGTTGACGCTGTTGTAAATAATACTCAGGAAAGTTCACTCAAAAAAAGTACTCCAAATCACTATTGCCCTGGCAAAAACGTTCTCACCTAGAGATAGTCATAAAATTACTTTCGACTAGCGAAATTCATATTGGCGCTCTCATGGAGGTACAAGAAAAAACTAGGGATTTTCAATAAGATCAACTAAAGTACAATGTAGACATTATTTCTAATTCTTTGTGTAGTCCGCTCCCAAATTCCACAACAATAAATCAAACATCAGAAATAAAAATCAACAAACAGACATCTCGTGATATCCAAATACGTTTCTGAGAAAATGTGTCACTTTTTGATTGACATGTGTTACAATACTAGAATTACCAAAGTTGTCTCTAACGATCATTCCCAGTACATGGAGCCAGTATGTTTTTATTGAACGTAAACAAAAATTGTTTGTGCTATTTGTGAGTGTTTTTTCAAGATTTGTATCGAATTTTGAGAATAAACTGAATTGTTAGGTAGCCGAAGTAAGGGTTACATATTTTATTAACGTTCAGAAACATCAAGAATGTATGTGAATATTTATTTACAATGTGAAGATAATTAACATGGGTGGTTATTAAATAAATAAAAAAATCATTCTCATCTTTAAATAATCCTGAGGGTTATATGTGGTAGAGCAATTTATTGTGAAAGCTGTACTACAGCTTCCAAGGTTTGTTGTGAAAAGAAACCTTCAAAATATATTAACCTTTTCGCTGCTACGGCCCCCACCCAGGGTTTCGCCGCCCCGTGCTGACGCGCCGCGGCGGCCGGCGACCGCTGTGTGCGGCGCCTTTCCCTGTTTCCAAGGGCTGGCAGGGTGTAGGTGGCCCCACAAGACAAACTTCCATATATATCCTATCCTTCTTTTTGTTATGGACTTTGGGCTGATAATGGCGTTGATAGAAATATATATTTTTGTGTTTTGATTTTGATTTTTAAAATTGTTTTCATTTAAAAATATAGTTATGCTTTTGAAATGTGTGACAATTTTTTTTCGTGAAATACATTTTAAAACAGTGTAACACGAGGACCTCACTTTTTGAATGTTTTAATATTATTGGGA
This sequence comes from Acheta domesticus, assembly GCA_031308135.1. Lineage (NCBI taxonomy): Eukaryota > Metazoa > Arthropoda > Insecta > Orthoptera > Gryllidae > Acheta > Acheta domesticus. The sequence goes on from JAHLJT010002406.1 coordinate 31,739,518, forward strand.
ATTTAGAAATTAATTTGTGGTGTTACACTTCAAAACATGGCGTAATACTCAAATCTACATTACATTCTTCACAGAAGTATCGTACCACACGGCGAATAATAAAATCGAGAATCATTTCCTTTTCACAATCACACAGCACTATGAGTTTGATTCCAAACCTGATTCGTTTTGAAAGATTATTCTGTTTGAAAAACAACCGTCCCTTGAATAAAATTAGACTTTCGATGCACAACTTCTCGAACGGGGAGAATGAGTTTGCTAAGCTTCGGAAAATGGCCAAATGGCACTGACATCTCGTATTTTGAAAACGCGATTGCCGCAATGTCCTACATTGTTACTGGAATGAAGTATTCTCAGTGTAAGCAAAAATCTATCTCGCGACATTATCGCTCCGAAAATAGGCGTTGAATATTCGTTTAGTGAGGGATTTTTTTAAATTCTCGGCATGAATAAACATACTAAAAGAAAACATGCATTTCATCAGAAGATGAATCACTCCATTTTGCAAGTCGCGAGTGATATTTTTCAGTGATTTGCAGCACATTTTGATAGAATTTCATACTTTCGTTAACAATGAATGTTATTCATCAAGAAATCCAAAATTGACCTTCTTTCATTGAGCCCTGTTTTCTTCACAAAAGAAGCCGATATTCGTATAGTTCTGCATATAAACAAAAACAATTTTAGCAAGAAATATTAACACAAAGTAACGGTGGTACATCGTACCCGAAAACCCTGGAGAAAGTTTTATTAGGGTCATTAGGGAAGGGCCTCCTTCAAGCTGCTTGCCAACCAGTCACAGGTGACGAGGACCACCGCACGGCAGTCGATCAGTTTACAAACATTTCAACTCGCAGCAAGGAGAATATCCACAGCAGCAGTCTCTAGGAGGGTTCAAACTAAAGTTCAAACCCTTACAAAACAAACATATATTGCCACATGTCCTTCAGGCCCTCAACCATTCAGAAGAAAGCGAAAGACAGCCGCGCGAAGTACAAGACGCCTATAGGCGTCATTAGCACAGCAGAAGCGACTCCGGGCGGACGCCTAAAGGCGGCGTTAGCACACGGGGCACGAAAAATCCGGACGCCTATAGGCGTCGTTAGCAGCGAAAGGGTTAAGCCAGCTTTGCAAAGAAACACTTTCCTTGCATGTGACGAGAGCGCAGATTTAATAACGATCATTGACATAATTTGTGAACATTTTTTTATCAGAGGTCGTGAAGAACATTGCTGCTGTTACTAAAGAAGTAATGGAGATGCCTAAATACTTGAATTCAAAGCCTGTAAATCGAAAAGTTCTGTGTTTGTAATGCGTATATCCATATATTTGCATGCAGCAGCATATCGAGGAATGGTTGGCGAGCAGCGCGCCAGCGGTCAGTAGCGGAACTTTTAGCTATAACAAGGACGTGGGCAAAGCGCCGAGGCTTTTAAAGCATACTAGCGGGCTATGACCAGGCAAAACGAATAACGTTGATAGCACCGGAACGCTTGTGCAGCTACCTTACAGCGGTTGTCTGCACTACTTTCCCACACATGTTTAGGCAGAGAGAGAGAGAGAGAGAGAGAGAGAGAGAGAGAGAGAGAGAGAGAGAGAAACAGCTGATATGAACGAGACTCGATGAATTGCCAAGGAAGAATAGTCGTTAATATGATGAGTAGCAAATATGTATGGAATATTGCTAAAATAACAATGATTCGTGATCAGATTGCAAATATTATTTCGAATATGCAACATGTTAATAGTGAAGTGACGAGTGCCAAAAATAATGAGAAGTAGAAACTGTGTTTTGCTACCTAAAACTAAAGTGGTAATGACTGTTGAATATCAAATATTATAATGCGAGTTATTTGACCATAACTCATTGTATTCTGTCAGACTTAGGGAAATATTAGTGGATCTCACATAAGCTGTAATGGGACAGAAAGAAGTTAATATTAACACATTGGACGGATTTAATTTCAAGGACAAACTTCTTTTTGTATTAGGCCCGCAACAGACTACACCGAGGAATGCGTTGCGAGAAATGTGCGAAGAGAAATGTGGAAATAAGCCAGCGAGGCTGCGTCCACACACTACAAAGAGGTTATTCGATGTCTCGAAATGCGTTTATGTGCCATAAGCTGAGACTGATGGCAGCAGTTTTAGCTATGAGATCATCTGAGAGTCCCATTTCTTGTTTTATTAAATGCTCTTATGTAATTTTTACTCGTGATATCCTTGTTTTGTTACAATAATCGTAAACCATTTGTTTAACGAGTTCGAATTATCTAGAGAGAAACACACTACTACATTGCATACAAATCATTATTTAATATAAACAAACAAGAAGTTAAGTGACATGTAAGGGAGAAGTTGTACAACAGCAAATTTTCTTGAACTCCGTAATCTCTATCACGCTCTGGTTTACTATATTTGTTGGTTGAATAATGAATAGATAATGATCAAATAATTCATAATAAAATTTACAATTAATAAATTCATTCATAAATACCAATTAAGAAAAGTAATAAATTAATTCAATTCTTTCAAAATACCCTTTCAAGTTTCTTGCTTCAAATTTTTATTTTTATTTTACTCATTATGAGCGGATTTCACACATAAGAATATGTTCCATAAAAGTTTTTACTTGTTCATTTCCGTTTGAAGAGAAAATTCAAGAAAACAATTAAAAAACTGGTAGTTTATCGCATCTTTAACTGCCAAACGTTATAACCTCACTCAGATCTAAGCACTGTTTGGTGTTTTCCTGCGGCAGCGAACGCCCAAATGTCGTATAACAACTGAAGGAGTAGAAATGTCCGAGAAAACTCGCTCGCCGACCGACTCGAGCGAGGAACTCTTTCGCCTCCGCAGAGGCGAACGAGGAAACTCTTTCAAGTGTGTGGGGATCCATAAGAGTCCCTTGTTTCGATTTTCCACATTTCTCATCGCACATTTCTGGAAACACATTCCTCGGTGTAGTCTGTTGCGGGCCTTATACGTAATACCATAAAATATAAAAATATTGTGGCACATGATGTGTAATAATGACGAATTATGTATTAATGAATCTATAGTTTGAACACTTGTTAATTACGATTCACTAGCAGCAGTGAAACTGTTGTACAAAATGATTGCCGCGAAAGCTTGTAGTAGTTCGGGTTTGGCCTAATAAAGTGGAGTACTATGAATATCAACCGATAACAGCCAATAACAGGATAAATGAAATAACTGTTATTTCGCGTAACTGTTACTAAACGTTAACTGTTAAGAAATAACAGTTTAGCTGTTAATGGCACATCCCTAATTGGGTTAGACCTCGTCCGTTCCGTCCTTGATATTTGAATCTGGAATATATAAATACTGCCAACAAAGATGGTTTAGTTTTGCTGGTCTTCTATTTTTTTAAAAGTTAACACTTTATTTTCTCGAATTTGTGAGTGTTTTTATTAATTTGCTTACTAATGTCTTGTTATTAAATATTCTTTATCCTTTATAAACAAATCAATTAGTTAAATTTCATTGTAAGAAAAGCATTTTTTTTCATCTTAGCTGTATTTGTTTTCGAATACAGCTCCTTTTAGTAATTCGTATTCGTAAATTGAATTTCGCGGGTATACTTTCTCAAGAGGTCACCGCAACGCTAGCATCGCGCGACAGTAGAGTCCTCTAAAGGTATTCGCAAAAATGTAGGAGTTACGCATCCTATACTGCGCTTTTTCTAGGAAGGACTCTCAAGATAACTCAAATCCCATCTTCGCGATGGAATATGTCACGGCATTTCGCGTCTTTTCTCAATCTTGCCGATAGAAGTCGCATGGTCGCAAGCACTGCTTCATTCGGTCGCGATCGTACGAAATCTAGCGGAACGACTGAGAAAGATGTTCGCGTTGTTCTCGATTGTGCCGCTAGAAGTCGCACGCATGATCGCGACTATCAAATAGTGCTGGCGATCATGCGACACAGAGCACCAAACTTTGTCTATGATCATGCGACTCGTGATCCATTTATGTGTGGTGGCCATTTTATTGACACCCATTTTATTGATCCCCCCCGCGCCAAGAAAGAAAAACCGAAGTATAGGATCTCTTTACGCGATATTTTAAATTCTCCGGCATGCACAAACTCTTGATTGCAGTGTGCAGCATTTGGTAGCAATGACTATATGGTACTGTGCATAGACAAAGTTGGTGCTCCGTGATCATCCGTGATGCTCTGTGGTTCTCTGTGCCACAGAGCAGAGAGTGTATGCCACATATATAGTCTGTGGCTGGTCTGTGGTGTATTTTAGACAGATTTTAGAGATGAATCTGAGTTGAGCTGGAGTTGAGGGAAAGGTTCTGTGGCTGTATAGACTGTGCCGCCTTGTATCCCTCTATCTGTAGTGTAATATTCTTTTGGTGATTGTCATTGTATGTGTTATCTCGACCTTGAATGTGTGTTTCAAATTGCGAGGTGGAGTTTTTGGATTGATTGTAGTTCCGCTAAACTCAGTATTTTTTGGACGTCATAACATTGTGACATATCACACGAAATTGCAAGTACTTCGTTCCACAATTTTAACTAGAATTTCCGTGTGTGACAATGTCAGGACATGCTTTAGCTTCGTTAACTGCTACGTATACCGACTCAGAAGGAGAAGATGACGTTTTGGAAGAACAGAACGAAAAGTCTCCAGGGGAAGAAAACAGCGTTCATTCTTCTCATTCCAATACTGGTATAGTTACACCTCCAGTTTCTAGAGCAGATATTCGCGTTACAGTGCCTGTTACTGCTACTGCGACGGCTCGACTCGTATCATATCACGATGATACAATTGTGTCAGACGATGAGGGTAACATAGCAGACTTGAATGAACCCGAACGTCGGAAATCCATTACCGTAGAGCCCGAGCCAGAACCAGTTGTCGATGGCATACGTCTATTTCCAGAACCGCCAGGAAGATGCTCCAATGAACTTCAAGAGAAGATAAATCGTTTGCATGAGAAAATGCAGACCAGTGGGTTAGATATGAATCATGTTATACAGCACAAAAAGGATTTTCGCAATCCAAGTATTTATGAAAAGTTGATTCAGTTTTGTAGTATTAACGAACTTGGAACTAATTATCCTGCTCATGTTTATGACCCATTACGTTGGGGGAAGGAATCTTATTATGAAGAATTAGCTAAAGTTCAAAAAGCAGAAATGGACAAACATGAGAGGGGAAAGAAAGGTGAAGAGCGAAAGGAAAAGACCAAAGTTGAGTTTGTTTCTGGAACAGCAAAGCGGCCAGGTAGTGGCTCTGGTGCAGAAGATGAAGCAAAACGTCGAAAATCAAAATGGGATCAAGTTGGAACAGTGATAGGCAGCAGTTTAGTTGCAGCACAACAGAACATTCTCAAGCCAGTAGGTCTTGTGCAGCAACCTTCTCTTACTACAAGTGCAACTGGCACCAAGAGTACTGTAATATCAGCTTTTGGTTCCCTTCCCCGCAAACCTCGCCTGTGAGTTTGTGAATATAATCCAGCGTGATTTGTTTAGAACTTAGAATTTTAGTATTATTGAAAAGTAATATTTAGTTAGTCATGTAATCGTGTATCATAATAAATATGCCATTAGTTTTAGCTGCGTATCTCAACTAAAAATAGACATTCCCTCTGAAAACTATAAATCCAAGAATCTTGTCATGCAGCTTGTGAATGAAATGTATCATTACATTATTATTATTATTGCACTTTATATTAAATATAAAGCTTTAAAAAATTTCAGAAGTAATGTTAAGATTGAGTCACAAAAGAAATGTTACATTCATTGCAAATGGTTGCTTGTCACCAGAGCTCTGAAGATATGGAGAGCTGGGTGATATGGAAGGGTCATTGCTAGAGAAGGGACTCAATAATTTTTTCAATGAAATAATATTTCAATTGTGCTGCAAAGTTAGGTCATGATGAATAATGTATTCAGTGAAGTGAGTAAAGGTTTTATGGAAAATCAAAGCAAATGCTGGAGTCCGAATTGGAATAGGTTCACTGTGGAGTTGACATACTTCTCACATTACTGCAGCATGTTACAATCTGTCCTAAAGTAAATTCTTATAATTGTTAAATAGTTGAGAACCACTGGAATGGTGTCCTTTAAAAATTAATAACTGTTACTTTTCCGTGAAAAGTCAGTAGTATCGAAGTTTGCTTGTATATGAAAACAACCTCTCTTAATGGACTTATGCTGGCTGTATATTAGCAAGTGATTGCAGCAACTGCTTGCAGTGTTCTTCACACTGTCAAGCAGATGATCAAAATAGTGCTGAAACTAGTAGTGCGCAAGTCACAAATTACACTGATGTTGCACATCTGTTGGCTTATTTAAGTGACTGAAGTGTATTTTTTGTCCCTGACAAGTTGTGTAACAACAGTTTTGTGAATAGTTTCACAATTCAAAATTTGTCTGCAATTTGATACATCACTATGAAAGAGCATCAAGTGTAATTTCATCCATATAAATCTATATTATTGTTAGGGTCTGGATTCATAGGTTTTAACTTATTTTACTATTCACTTCGCCAAATGCTTGAATCCTGTGGATCGTAGAGGGCTAACGTGAATTGATCCTAAAAGAGGCTAAATCATAAATTTAATAAAAACAAAAGTGTTTGTAAGAAAGCATTAGGCCTGTGTCACACAAACGTAGTGTTGACATGCATTTAATATGAACATTCACTATAGATTAACATTGCAGATTATGTGGAATGACCAGAGTGCTTATGTGGCATTTTGGGTAAGTTACAGTTTCATTCTATAATGCATGTCAATGAAATTGTTGTGGGGCCCTTAATTGCGTATAAATTATGTGACACTTATTTGGCCGCATTTCGCACGATTAAATCTGGTTGTTTTTTTAAAGTAAATCCTTGACTAAAGATATTTTGGGATGGGGCATCTCAAAGTGGATTATATTTAAATGCAAAGGAAATGTTTGTTTTGAAATGTTCTTATTAATTTTGTGATTTTTAAGAAAACTTAAAGTTCGGAAGTGAAAAATTAGAAGAGATAGTAATTTAAATTGTGATTTATTGCAAATATTGTACAGCCTAACACTTAACATGATTAGGAAAAGTTATAAATACTTAAATAGGCTAAGTCATGTTTTTTTAAAAAGCCTAAAATGACGTTTATAACATCCTAAAGATCCAAGGCCCTAATATAATTTTTGTTCGTGAATGGGCTGTCTTGGACTACATATACATGTACTGGCACTTACCAGGGATATCTGAGTGATGTGGCAGGTGCTGTTTGTGATTCAGCATTAAGCTGAATCTGATTTTATTTCCCATGGTTGTTAGTCCTAGGGATATGGAAGATTGAATGATGCTGATGACCATGAAGGGTCAGTGGACGATACATACAGAAACACACCCGTGCTTGAGGCGGGACTCGAACTCGCGCTCTTCTCTGAGATTGCCACAGCACTACTGCTTAGCGATCTCAGCTATTGGGACTGGCTCTAATGTTGTTATTATTACTATTGGCATTTCGGCCATTTCTGACCACACTACTCGATTAACATATGTAACTTTTAAGAACAGCTTTTCAGCTGTATCCCTCAGTATGGCAAGGTTGTTACGCCATGAAGTGTGAATTAAGAGGTGATAGGATGATGATCAGAGGTGAAGGGACAATTACAAATATGATCATGCCTCCTCGGCACAGACGATGGCTGCTGCTACTGTCTGTGCCATGAGGCCTACCTATTATTATTACCTAAGGGAATGAGTATGCACAGTGCTGCAGTTGCTCATTGTGCAATTTAATTTGATCATTTCATCATTTGATGTTGCCTCCTGGAGAACTGGGCTATTTCCTATCATTTTGATGGACCATCTTGTGAAAATTATTTCATCATTAACCACAAAACAAAATAATATAGGCTGCACGTGCGAGTGTTCTACAGATTTCTTTTTACATATTTAATTTACAAAATAAAATTGCAGAAAAGTGCTTTTTGTGATTTATGTTTGCCATGGAACTGCTGCTATGGCAGAAAATTTTGTCAAATGCTGTTCTACACAATGTCGAACTTGCCAGCATCCGATACCTAATAGAAATTAATTGTATCCCAACTATTGCTGGGGCAATTTCTGGAAATGGGGCATTTTTTTTTTTTTTTTCTCCCACGTTTTCATTTTGACCAAATTCTGGATAATGTTGAAATCTATAAAATTATTTGGAAAGAGATTGCAGTAACAAAGCTCTTGTATTATGTACAAACATACACATTTATTTCAAAATAAAATTAACAACATACTTCATTTTATTTATACACATCCCTTCCATTATTCAGCATATTGCTCCATACATGAAATGTCTACTTCTTACAGGCAACTTCAAAAAAATTAATAATGCAGGGGAATGTACATGAACACACACAGACAATATTGTAGAAGTAGACCCCCACCCATGGCCAGGAAGTTCTTTTTTTTTTTTTTTATTCTTACTTTAAAGGTGCTCATTGCAAAAGAGCATAAAATAGCTCCATATATACATTAATGTAGTAAAATTTGCGTGTGATTTGATCTTTCATTGTTTTGCATAAAAAATTTAAAGTAACAAGACAAGGAAAATTATGAAATGCTCCTTATATACCAATGGGACGTTGTGGAAGACACAAATTGTAAAATGCACCTTTCTTCCAAAAATTTATGCCTTTCCAGCCACACCAGCCTTTATTTTGCACTACAGTTAAATCTTCTCCTCCAGTGTAGTGTGGATCAAGGATCAGAAATTTCAGATCACCTGAATCACGATTGAAATCGACTCCAAGAATAGTATGAGCCAAAACTCCTCCACCTGTGAACAAATATTAGTGTACAAACATATTCATTTCTTTATTTTTGACAAGTTCTCTTTGAATTTAACATTGTATGTTCAACACTGAAGAATCTCAGTAGTTCAGACTTCTCTTGTTAACTTCGAAATTAACTTATAAAATTTTATTTCATGAATGTCTAGGTTTGTACTCAAGAAATTGTCTTCCTCAAAAAAGAGAACTTATTTCAATATCATTTTCTTTCTTGTTCTCATAAATTACAAATTTTATCATTCATTTATTATTAATTTTATGTTCTTAGACTTATTATTTTGCATCTGTTTTGTTTAGTTTTTACAAATATATTTTTCTTCTTAAATATGGAGATTTTCTGCTTTTCATTGTCAGGGTTTTAGAGGCGAACACTCACCGATCATGATGGGAGTTCCCTGAGTACGGAAGTGCATGGCCAGCTCACCACCTCGCAAACCCAACTCCTCGCCTGAGCTTACACTGATGATGCGAGAAGTGACGCCCAGCATGGCCTCCAAGCAGTAGCTGACTTCAGTGGATCCAATCCATTGGGAAGACCCAATGAAGGAGGGGGGCTTGTCTCCAAGCTTGACAAGGCACTCTTGGATTTCACGATGTGAGGGTGGGTCCCTTGCTGTGTATCCTTGCCACCTAACATACCAACACAACATTCTAGAAACTGTTTTAAAGTTAAAGTATCCTGTGTGTGTTCTGTATGGTTTACATTCTGCATTAAATAAAAAATAAATTTAGTTATAAGAAAACTCTATTTATTTATTTTTTTACACTTGTTACATACAGCAAATACAGAAATATGAAGAATTCATGTATCATTAGTAACACTAGTTTGTGTATTTGGAAGTAAGAAGTATTCTATAGTATTTTTTAATTGTTCAAATAAACATAGAACTTTCTTAGTCTCTGAGAATAATGTAATTTCTCACCTAAACCAGGACACAATTGTCTGAAGAGAGCGATAGGCACAACCCCATCCATCATCATCAATACGATCTTGCATGTAATGATGATAACTGTAAAGCCCTTGTACTACAGAGATTTCACCACCTTTAACTAAGAATAAATGGTTTAATTACCTTTGTGAAACATTCAATGAGAGTGTACAATAGCACCGCATATCTTCCCTTTAAAATCATTTCTATATTTTGAAGACTATATATTCTAAAAAATATATTCTCACCTCCAGACGAACCTAAACCCTCATGAGGATTTACCAGCAACTTATTTGAATGCTCAGATCGGAAAACATAAGCATTACCTTTCCGGAAGAAAGGTCTATCTTGGGGGAGGCCAAACTCCATATGCAAAGCTTTCCGATACGAAACTAAAAGAAAAATGAATTGCAGATTTAATGTGATAATTTTGCAGTTATATTACAGCATACCTTTAATTACACATTTCCTGAAGGAGAATAACCATAAATTATACTTTATTTTCAAAACTTTCATTCATTCTTAGATTAGTCATTCATTCATTCATTCTTAGACTTTACAATATTTGGGAAGTAAGCATCAAAGGTTCAGGTCTTTGTCTTTTCCTGGTAGGATTCTCATGAAGCTTCAAACTTGTTCATTGCCAAGTACTGTTACTTATGTACTGAAAGCGAGTTTCGAGTTATATTATTAGCCATGCTTACCTAGGTTGTTTTTTGTAACTTATCAATGAATTTTTTTTGTCCATATCTTATATCCTGCATTAACCCATTAAGTATCAAATTTTGAAAATGAACAAAAATTGTTTCTGTGTCAAGTTTTGTGTTCTAGAAGTGTATCAGATGTATTATTTCTTCGGAAGAAAAAACAAAACACCCATTTTCTACAAATAAAATAAAACTTGGTCACCAAATGGGCATCAAAGTACTTGGTATGTAAAAGAAGAAAACATTTGAAATAAAAAATGTGATTTAGAATTTTTTTAAAATACACTTTTGTTATTATTCAAACTTCCTTGATACGGTTGATATGTAACATGACATTACATTGCTCACCATCTTTACTTAACAGACCTTGACATGGCATGATATGGTGTGGTTGACATTTTCCCCAACTACTGGTGGTTACATGTATTAGGAAGTTAAATAAGTGCAGTCTGGCTGTTTCTTAAGAATAATGTAACTGGCGGCCCATGGGCTTGTTGGTAATGTGCTCATGTAACTAAAAGAAATCAATGACAAACCAAAAGAACACATAATATCACTGTAGTGCCAGATATATTCATTAGCAGTGATCAAATTGATAAAAAGAAGAAAATGCAATTTTCTCCGAAAATTCTAATGTTTGTACAGACCCATTTCTTCACTCCCAGCTGAAACTATTAAATTGTTTTATATTGTGTGTGGCTGAAGAGTTGACTTGTGATCTTTCTCTTCCTTTGACAATCTGTACCAATTGTGTTACATATTCTTGATTTAGAAGTAATTATATAATAGTTGTCTATTCAAATTATAACTCTTTTGGTTTGTTTGAAGTATTACATTTCTTGCTTCCTGAACCATGATTTTTTGAACAAATTTTCTTTTCACTGGTTACAACTGAATATTTGGTCATGCTGCACTGTAACACCAGTTTTGTCCAGATCTTCCCATTACAAAATTAGTAAAAATGTTACCAAATTGGATAAGATGTTCTTAAAGTTTGTCAATGATTTTTATTAGCCACAGGAGCACATTTCCATCAGCCCACAGGCCATCTGTGATCATCAATCTTTTACCTTCACAAATTTCTATGTGGAAGCAATATTCAGTTTTGGAGGGGCCACAAATTGTCTTATCCTTGAAATTGAAAGAATTAGTACAAAAATGTTTTTGAAATGATATTGTAATCTTCTAGAAATGTCACTTTTTTTGTGATAAATTTATCAAATAGAGGCTGAAGATAAACAAATGATGGAAAGTTTTGTCCTATACAGCATGCAATGTGTGTTCTTATGAGATGCAAAGTTCCATGGTCCCTAAATGGATATTGAAAAGACAAAATCACTTCAGGAACACTGGCATACAAACTATTAAATATGCAATAATATTAGAATAACTTAAGGATATCTGTCTTGATGCCAAACCTTTGAAAATATGAGTTTGTGAACCAAACAAATACAGGTCTCAGTTGTGTGGCAGAAAAAAAACTTGTCAGCTGCTTGTTTCACACCAATTAGTTTTCCTCACTGGAGTTGAACAAGTAATAACAAATGTTTACACTCCCCAATTGGTGATCATGGTACCTGATAGGTCAGGGATAGATTTTTTGGGTTTGTCCACACACTATCAGTGTCTACAAGAACCACCAGTGTCACTTGCAGGTGTTACCACTCCACATTGGCATTTCGAGTAAGAAGGACCTTTGCACTCCTCCCGAAACACTATCTCAGTCCTGTACCTTTACATATTTGTGCATGGTATCCCTTGGTCCCTTTCCTCCACTGTGTTCATACTATTGTTCTGGGTGTAGGGATCCAGTTCCTGTTTTGTAGGCACATAGAGGAAACTGATGTCTGTCAAGCCAAGATATTGTAGAAGGATTAGGGTATATGTGTAATACATGATGAACTCAGCCCCCCACCTCCCACCCTCCACAAACACAAATTAATACATTAATGTCTTATACTTGTCTTGGACCCACATACATGGGCTCCACAACCCCTCTCACAAGGCCAACTCACTTGACAAGTACTATCTGTACATGTAACATAATAAATTGATCGAACTAAAAGTACACCTAAACATACTTTTTTGTGCTTACATGATCTGTAACGTGCTATGTAGAACTGAATATCTGAAACCATTCGAAAGTATGGGCTTCCATGGCCAGAGTTAATAGGGGCTTGGCTGTTCTGGCCACAACGCACCCTAGGCACCCATTCTTCCCTGAGGAAGGTCCCGGTATAACAGCCAAAACATTGGCTACTATGCGTAGGATGTGTAGTCTCCTGCTCAGACAAGTTGTCTACTGACCATTTGTCAGTCTGCAACTAAAGGCAATGTTTCTCTACCATTACGTAGTGTCTTGAACACAAAAGAACCAAATGTTCCAAACATGTTCACTGAAGCTATGTTATCAGAGAAGAAAGACAAAAGAAAGAGAGGGAGGAAAAGAAAAGGACATACAACCCGTGTAAACATTCTTTTCATGAGTCACAAGAACTCTTTGACATAATACGAACAGACTATAAAATTTATATATATTTATGAAATATTCTGTTCATATTAATTATTCCTACAATACTTACTAGTCGCAATAACTACTAAGACTAATCATCTCAAAATTACTTGCTAACATTTTACAGAATAGAATGATTAAATACAATGAAAATTTCAATAGCAAGTAATGGTAATAAATGAGGCTTCAGGAAAGGTAGATGAATAAAGGATGCTATATTAAAAATACAAGCATTATTAAACCACTTACAAGTTTCCTTCATTTCTTTTATGTTATCTATAGATTTTGAGAACACTTACGATATGTGGAACAGGGTTAAAATGTGAGCAATGGGAGGAAGAACAAAAATAAACATTCTGTATGCACTCAAAAATCATCAAAAAATGAACACCAAGATCATTACATATCTGCTTGTAGCAAACAGAGGGTTGAGACAGGGTTGTGGCATATCACCCACGTGCTAATTCAAAGAGTGGAAGAAGTCAACAAAGCGAGGGTTAAACTTGAACACAATCTTAGCAGTTGATCTAATATAAAATTGGCAGTCAGATAATGAACTGCAAATCACAGTCCATCAATTTAAAAAAATTGCTAGAACTTGAAAATCTCCATGAAGGGATGTGTCTCTTCAAGGAAAGAAGTTAAGGGGAGATAAGATTGCCACTGAGTGGGAAAGAACAAGTTACAATTCATAGATCATTCATTGGCTTCAGTAATCTTAGTAGGGGGGGGGGTCTTAAATCCTAATATATATAAATTATCAGGGTTCAATTATCTGAGGCAAGTGGCACTTGATATTAAATACAATAAGACTGCACTTACATGCAAATATCTTAAAAATTAACTTTGGAAAAAATAACGTATTTATTTCTATTTTTAAGGAAATCCATCATAGTAATGGAAAAGAAGGGATAAATACAGTAGCTAAATATAGAAAAAAATGTTTGTAACATGTGGCGTCACCAGAATCCATATTTTGTGCGTTCGTCATACCGAAAAATCAATTGATGGCAAAACATCTGTCTGTCTCTGTTCATCTATGCACACATGCTATTAACCGTTCAGCCAATTTTCTCCAAAATCGATATTCCCCAATCGTTCTTGCTGATGTCGTGGCCCTTGGAATTTGAAACCGATATTTGACCTGGGGGGGGGGGGTACTTTAATTGAAATCCCTCAGACAGTTTCAAAAAAAAAAATGGCTCCAAATATTTTGATTAAATTTTGTTGTTGAAGAGAAAGAGAGGGAAAAAAAAGAAATTAATGCTACAAAATTGAAGATAGATATTTTTGCCTCAGACAGTCTGTTGTACAAAATTAGTTCTTTAAAAAAAGTTCAGTACAATTTTTTGAAAAAACTGATCATTTTTGCGCAAATTGCACTTGAAATGTATGCAAAATTTTTTCTGAAAAAACACTCCAAACACTTCATTAAGCTTTCTCCACATATGGAATAAGGGACAGTAAAAAATATGTGCGACTCCTATTCTCAGGGTTTGCTCATTTTTTTTTTCGAAAATGGGGGGGGGGGGAATTGAAGACAGAGAATTTTGTGTCAAACAGTCTGTTGTACAATATTAGCTCTTTAAAAACGGTCATATACAAAGTTTTGTAAAAGTTAAAATTTCATGTAATTTCTGTTTGAAATTGATGAAACATATATGGGGACCCAACATACATAATGATAATATTGTAATATTGTGAGAAAGTATGTGTTGTTGTAGCACCATTAGTTAAATAATAAACACTGTTTTGATTTTGAGATGGCAAGATGTCTGCAGAAGGGATAGATTCAATTGTCACAAAAAACATTAAAAAGGAGACACATTTTCAGGGAAAAGATTTCACCAATTATGAATGTAAACTAGCTGGTACCCAGCGCATTGCTGCCGCAGAAGAAATAATTGAGGAAATATTCCTCTCCCCCTCACTCTTTTTTTCTCCTCTCTTGTTCCCCCTCTCTCATTTTTCTCACTCTTTTTCTCTCCCATCTGCGTCTCTTTTCCCCCTCTGTGTTGCTTTTCTCCCTCTTTGTCTATTTTTTCCCTCTCCGTGTCTCTTCTTTCCCTCCGTGTTTCTTCTCCCCTCTGTGTTTCTTCTTCCCCCACTCTCTGTCTTCCCACTTTCTCATTTCCCTCTCTCTCTCTCTCTCTCTATTTCCCCCCTGTATTTTTTTCCTCTCTCTTTTTCACTCTCCTCTCATCAACTTGGCGCTGCCTGCTCCTAGTGTTCTCCTCGACCTCGCCCCATGGCAATGCCCAGCAACAATGCAGCTCATGTGAATTGGGAATTGCATTTAACTGAAGTGCCATCATGTGCTCTAGCGCCAAGGTTTAATTATCCCAACATTGTTATATTTACTTAGATTCTGCAAGTCTTTGAGTAGGCGGGGTAATATCGAGAAGCGCCAGACCAGCCAAAATTGTAATAGAACGTTCAAAAACATCTCATCCCATAGAATATGGAGTGAGAAATGTTGCTTTGAGGCCTTCAGCCTCGAAATTTTAGTTTTTAAGGCCCTATAACGCTTCGTTTAGGAGTTATTTAACGATATAGATTCAAACTGTGTTGCATTTGTATGAATATCAAGTTTTTTCTTCTTCAGCGCCATGTAGTGCCATTTTTTCAATATTTTATTAGTTATTCTGTTATTCGGGACGGAGATGAATCCAACAAAACAGAGAAAATTAAAATTGGTTCAGTCATTCTTGAGTTATAAGTGGTGTTACTAACAAAACTATTGTATATATATAGATTGTGATCATTCAGTTTTTAAATGACAGCACAATTATGATAAAAGTTATTATATTGATTCAAAATGAGAAAAAGTTTGTTTATATTATTATAAACAAAACCCACCAAGTTGATCATCACTTCTGCCTTCAGGTAAAGCAAAAGTAAGGAAATGACTGCAGTCTGCAGGTAAGAAGTGCAAAGGTTTCGGCAGAGAAATATTGACCGGTGCATCTGGACCACCATCTTTTGCTGCCAACACTTGTTCCAGGAGGCAGCTCTCAGTCAGCTTAAGATTTCGACACACACTCTCCACAAGAACTGGATAGAGTTCCATCAATTTTGCTGATCTCGGCACCATTGACAATGCATCCACATGCAACCATGCTTGCAAACACGTATATGTTTCTGTTAATAAAAAATATATAGCTTACAAGATCAACATTAGTCTGCAAGACATACATCTTCAGTTTAGAAGTAAATTTAATAAATTTATTCTAATTTAATAAATAATAATTTTAGGAATAAAATAGCTCAAAATAATAAATTTTCAATTGATTTTGTTCCAAAGTCTTACTTTTGATATGTTGTATGACAGGAGCTGCTCTAGGTTGATCATTATCACGAATCTCCCGGGTAGGTTTCATCAGCAAGGTTGCACTAACTATATCCTACAAATTAAAAATAGCAACCCATAGTCTAAATTTTTTATACAGAAAGAGTTAAATTCCTTCAAAAATGGATGTAAAACCTTTTACTTACAATACTTTTCTGTAAATGTGACTGATCGTTTTTGCGTAGTCTATTGCTCTCTTGGATCCCACATTTTTCTAGTTGCAGATTGAAAAGATCACCAACAGTTTGATTCCCTGGGACACCAGTTAAACCTCCTTCCACATCCCCACCCAATAAAAATATACTTTTCAAAAAACAGAAAGCCACAGTTCCTGAAGCAACCTGGAATAAAATTATAAAATTTTTGCTACTTACCATAAACAGTATTTCAGAAATAATTTTCTACCTGTCATGAATCAGAGTAAATTTCAGTACTCTTATAATTGTAATTTTGAGATCTTTTGTGAACTTCACATAATTCTGCTTGTGAGCTCATCATAATTGGTCCCATTTTTGCATTCTGAAATAGTATATGCACAGAACTTACCTGCTGCCTTTAAGGTAATGTAATTATGTAAATAAGTTTAATACCAACTCAATTTAAAGAAAAATTTTGAACAAAGTAAAGTTATTAAAAAGAGAGAAGAGCAACGAGGAACAAATATTGGACGACATTACATATCAACAACCAATTTTTATAAAATCAACAATTTTTTGTTTCTGGGCCGACTGGGGATGAACAAGACCTATGCAAAATATCAGTACTTTTCCTTTATAAATATTAAGTTGAAGAAATTGTGAGCAGAGTTCCATAAGAATACATAATGTACTTAAACTTCAAAACTGTTTTTCTTACACAGTAGGGAATGTTGTTTTGATACATAATGCCATCCAATTTTTCTGCCAATTGAATTTTTCTCTTGCCCCGAGGTTGAACGTTCTGTTTTTGCTACACTTGACTTAAAGCAAAATTAAACAAGATAATATTCTTTGAATCAAGTACAATAATAACTGAATTGCTCTTGTGTGTTCAAGACTGAAAAATACTAAGAATACATTGACCTTTTCCTAATAAACGATACTTTTAGCATAAACTTACCTTTTTATGGAGTGATTGAATAGCATCTTTAATAGCATTGTGTTCAAGGTCACATACCAAAGGTAACCGAGAACATAAACGTACATGAATGAATTCCTGCCATAGAGTTGCTTCATTCACCACATCATATGGTGTCTCAACTAACTTGTCATGGACATAGAAATAAGTATGTAACTCAGAGCTTCCATCAGAACCAAGAGAATACATCATAAGCAGGGGATTGTCAGTTACATCAACATCCTGTGTCAATAATATTATTAGGAAATGCCACCAAGATATAACTTTATCTGAAATAAAATACATCAACAAATGTCACAAACCTCCAGGATTTTTATAACTGTAGCATGATTTTCTGGATCAGCAATATCTTCTGCAAAAGTTATCAACCCACACAGATCAACTTCAGTGGGTAAGTTGTGGATTCTAGATTTGTAATTCTTCTGTGTTTTTTGTAATACCTCTTGAGTACTTTTTTCATTAAAACATAGTTCTATGTTATAGCCCACTACTAAAAGGGTACTCTCATACATGAGACCAAACAGACATCCTGTTGATGTTTTTCTAACAGACCCCAGGCGCTGTGGAGCCACAGAAATGATATTTATTTCATAATCACTAATCACACGAAGAATCAGTTAAAATGTTTAAATTAGAAACAAGAACAACACGTATTTTTAAGTATAAGAAGTAAATACTGTAAAACAAATGTTGAGGTTATTTCAGGCATGGGAAGATTTTAAAAACATTCAAAATAGTGTACAATCCTACGATCTTACACTGATCAGCGAATTGGTTATCTTCAAACGCGGTGTCATAATAGATCAATTTCACAATTTCATCAGTCAATCGACGACAAACGTCAAACAACTGTCACGTATGCTATTATACGTTGATCCTCCTTCCCAGAGAGTATAATGCTCCTTCCAAACCAAACGTCACGCACCGCACCAGTGTTCATGAACTGGTCATCTGCGAAGGAGTGTGGCAAGCTCGGCAAGCTGGGAACAAGGCAACTGGTGGCCGAAAGGGCCACTCTCTGGAAAGGGCTATAAAAAAACAAACCAAGAGACATACTCAGAGGTTACTAAGGGGATTATAATTTTATAAAGAGAGCTCCCCGTTGAGCGTTCTTGGAAGGCAACCAAGATCCAAGACGAGCGTAAGAAAATGGTCTGTTAACTCGTGTAGAAGGCTCGCTGAATTATCAATGGTGGCAACTTCAGTCGACTTTAGCTTGCACTAGCAAACTGTTGCTGCAGTGTTGCTGTACGTTCCCTATGCAGTCTATTAGTGCTATTTAGTGAACCGAGAGTATGGTCTACTCTATGTAACTATAACCGAAATAATGACTTGTTTAATGATGGTGATGCTACTTCATTGGGTGCCAAGGTGTGGCTGCCAAAAAGAAAATCACAAGGTTCTGAAATAAGGACAGATCTTTAAAACTAACGAAACTTTGATTATTGTTCTCCTGGTGAAATATTAGAACGATAGCAGTCATATTATCTCCTAATTTACGACGGCTTATACACTATTAGGAATATTTAAAAAATCGAATATTCAATTTAAAATTGAATATAATTAATCCAGTACCAAAAGGTCATTTTCATTTTCAAGTGATTCTTTTGTTGAATATTGTGCTTTATTGGTAATTTCATGAACTAATATTGACTACTCTTCGCAAATGGAATTATTTTACACGCAACTCGTGTTGTTTCGTTAGAAGGGTAATGTAAGTAATCAAATATGTGTAGGAGTAATACATTTAATTTGATCAATCTCGTTAACCTCAGTTTAACATGCGCCTTCACGGTCTAGTCTATAAACAGACATGAAATCATCATTTTTTATTTGTGAAAGTACGTCCATCGCAGCCAAAAACGATGGGTGTGGCCGTGATTACTACATATACAATCTGATTCTTCTCAAGAACCCCCGAAAGTATATTCTAACTCTGAAAACTTATTTCCCTGCCAAATGTCAAAGTTGATAGGAATCAGAAAGAAGGCACGACATATTTTGTTTCGTCAAAGCAAAACAAATGCAAGAGAAATGCGTTCGGCAATGCGATGATGGTGGAATGGAGCAGAGTGGAGGAAGCACGGCGAGTGATCATCTGGGGGGCTTTGATATCACTATCGTCTGGGAAAATGTAAAAATGGCAGTCGTGTGGAGGTTGTTAACTTGAATCAATGAAACGAAATCACCAATATCTACACCTGCAATGTCCCGTTTGGCGGATTATTTTGTTATAGTTGGATATGACCATGAAAAAGAAAGTAAGTATTGTCGCGTCGTTCTTAACATGCGTCAACTACGATCTTGCTGTCATTTTGAGAGGTTGTACGTCCGGCACTCTGTTTTCTTGAAAAATACAATCGTGAAGAATATGTTGCCGCTTGAAAGATTTTGCGAAAAAGAATGTTGATTTATTAGTATTATTTACGTTTAAGTGCGGTTTTGTGACGTTAATTTGTTAGAGAGTAATTTTAATTTCGGCAAAGTAAGCTAACAAGTGGTTCTTTAAAATAAATTAGATTATGCTTTTTGATAACATTTATGTTATGGCTTGTTTATGCTTGCATATTAATTACCTTTTTAAAAATGAATTGTATTAACAGTCATATTTACTGTAATGTTTACTTAAGTTCAAAGTTCAAACTAGTGACAACAGAACATTTCTCAGATATTCCCAATTATTATATTTTCATTCAAGCAAACCCTCCCCCAAAATTTACATGTTTTAAGGTGTTTAGATGGTAATTTTCAATAGGAAAGAATGTGCTTTATTTGAATGTGAATTTTGATTTGATTTCTGTTACTTGAACTTCATATAAAGAATTAGTTATATTGATGATGGATTAATTAAGTATAATTGTTCTTAGGGAGTGGGACAAGTAGTGGCATTATACTTCAGAGATTTCCTGAGAAGGATTGGGAGGACACTCCTTTCATTGAAGGAATAGAGTGGGTGAGTAAAAATGTTGCAGTGTCAT
Source organism: Acheta domesticus (assembly GCA_031308135.1). Taxonomy (NCBI): domain Eukaryota; kingdom Metazoa; phylum Arthropoda; class Insecta; order Orthoptera; family Gryllidae; genus Acheta; species Acheta domesticus. Next base: position 31,759,932 of record JAHLJT010002406.1, read on the forward strand.
AAATTCTACATTGAAATAAATGATTGTGTGAAGTTTTCTTAGTGATATCATTTTATAGTGAAAAAGGTTTGTTTGTAGTTGTAGAGGTGAAAGTATGAACATTTTTGTTTGTGACAGATGAACATTTTAAATCTTGTTTATATTTCCTTTCTTAGTTCTGTCAACCTCAGGGATGGGCTTTATCTACTGAAAGACAAGAACCACGCTTTTTTGTGTCTGTATTTACAGACATTCATGCCAATCGTCATTACTGTGCCTGTCTCTGCTTCAATGAAACTGTTGCAATTACTCCCAGCAAACCTGTGGATGAGGTATTTACAAATTTAAATTACTTTTATTTATGGAGCAGTAAGAATAATATAATTATGTGAAAATACTATCCTTATATTACAATTCGGTAATTGCAAATGCAAAAATAACTTTTTTTCCCTTATTTTGAAATGTATAATTAACTGTCCATCTAACATTCATTAGTGGATGGCTAAAAAACATGTGTATTGCACATGCTCTTAGAAAAAGGCAGTAAAAGTTCGTACTTCATGCACTTTGTATTAAATTTAATGCATTGTTGAAGTTTTGACATTATTGTACTAGATACTGTAAAAAATCATGAAGATTTTTTGTTGGGATAAGGCTAATAATGATTTGTAAGAGATCACTTGATTTAGTTAAGATTAGTAATTTTTATTGAAAATGTATAGCGTAAATGCTTTACCCCGAAACTGGATATCGCCTACGTGAAGATCAAATATTTTGGATTTGTCATTCTGTATTTAGTCATTAATTGCTGTGGATTACTAGTTTATTATAACTTTTATTTAAAGTACAACTTCAATTCTATTGTTGCATTTGCATATAATAATTCTATAAAGTTATGTTCATAGGTTCTGTTAGGGTCAGTATTAAGGTTTTTCTAGTCTTCCTCTTTCTTGTCCTCATGTTCATATTCATTTTTCTTGGAATCCTCTTCCTTGGCTTCCTTCTTGATCTCCTGGTTGTATTATTTTTTCCTGCTTTTATTTTGTTTTTCATCTGCAGTATTTATAATTTGTAGTAATAGTGGCACTTACATTGGTTGTATTTACGTTGTAATCTTTTACAAGGAGGAGGATACGGTTGATGGAGATGGTGGGACATTACCTGGGGCTTTGGCCTCAGCTCGGAGCATCCCCACAATCACACATCATAGTATTATGTACGCTCCGAAGTGCTTGGTGCTGGTGTCCCGATTGGACTATATCGAGACATTCAGAGTGAGTTCTTTGTTTTGATTTATAAAATTATAATCTTAATATTAATCTTTTTTTTTTTCATTTAAGTGAGAATCTGGATATATAGGATTAGTTTATAAAGGGTTAGGATTATAAGGATTAGGATTAGTTAGAAAGTTGAAAGGGAAATCTTACATTGATGATTTACCCTTTATTAAAAGGAAATGGGTAACTGGAAGTAAGGACTCTGATTTCCATCTATATCCACATTTACTAGTACGAAACTTGGTTATATTTAGGATTAATGTAAATTCAATATTTGTTTTAATACCAATTGAAAATAAAAACAATGTAATTGCAAATTTTTAATATTTAGTTTTTAATAACGAGATTATGATATTTTTTTTTTTCTAAATGGTATGTGTTCTATAAATTTTGAACATGTTACTGTTTTGGACAAAAGTATTTTTCTGAAGTATCAAGTTTTCCAAAGTAACAAAATATTTACTAAATTGTGGAGCTTGAAAATAACACAGAAATTTTGGTTAAAGTAGGGTGTACGGTACACCCTTAGAGAAGCGATGCGAAATGAAAAACTTCCCGATAGGCGATTTTCATGGCTCGTAAAGTTTTGAGATGTCCTTATAAGCTTTGTCCCCGCCGCATTATTATGCCAGGCTAGGGCCTTTGGCACTCGCGTTCACTATAAACAACCTTGAGTCTATCCACTGCATAATTATCAATTCACTTTTATAAGAAATCACTTCAGTAAGAACTTTATAAGAATGCCTCTAGTATTTGAACTGTGCAGTTGCAAACACATAAAGATACGTGAAATGCTGGTTTGAATGACTTCCGTAAGTGGTACCGTACTCTAGACTTTAGCCGAATTTTTTTTTATTTGTAATGACTATGATGATAGTAACCACAACAACATCAACAACAACAATAATAATAATAAAATAATAATAATAATAATAATAAAAATGAAGTAATAATAATGATAATAACAACAATAATGATAATGATCATCGTTCCTGAATTCTGGAACGTTCTGAATTTAATTTTTGTAAAGCTGATTTTTGCTTAAGCAAAAAATTGCTTCAATGTAAGTGGTCAAGGCTGTTTACTTCGAAATTAATCTAATACTGTTTATGATATATGTGTAATCTTTCATATGAAGTTATTTGAAGTTAGACCAGCTTTGAAGACAATTAAAAACTTCAGTCCATCTTAATGAGTCCAATCTTTCCATTCTGCTATGGGGTCATCTATAAATTACGTAACACTAATGGGTGAGGGAGGGGGTCTGAGGCAACGTTACGGTGTGTTACGTAGAGAAAGAGAAGTGTGTTACAGGGGGGTGAGGGGGTATTGAAAATACTCGAAATTTGCGTTATGTAATTTATGGACAGCTTCTATATAATGTAAAAGGACTTTGTGTTTATCAGAAAAATTTGATTTGTTGTCAATTTGATCTTTATATTGAGAAGAGTGAAGTGTGTTTGGGAATTGGTTAAAGTAGAGAACATAGTACACCATCATGAAATAGTGGTGGGAGGAGGGGAAAAGGATTGAAAGGAAGCAGTGAATGGGAGGTGGTAGAAGGGGGTGTCTTCTTGAGCCCTTCCTCTTATATTATGAATAGTGAGCTGAAGTCTAGTGTACGGTAAAACCAAAGGAAATCGTTCAAACTGGCCCTTCGCACCACTACGAGGGGGAAAGCCATGGTAGAGGAGAAGAGGGGTATTTGGGGGATTATGAGAGGAACCTTTTGGTGGGGAGGGGTGGGAAGCCATATGCATTACTTAGTACAGACTTATAAAAAGCAAAGTGTGGGCAGTTTTGCCGGCGAGGCTGTTGCGCGCGTATGCGTAGCCTGGCGCCTTCGGCATGGGCGATTCTAATATATTGTGAAAAATGCCGTGAAGGTTCTAATTTCTTCCCCTTTAATGAGTCAGGTTGATTAATAAAAAAAATAGAAACATTAATTTATTTTTAAGGGCCGATGACTCAACGGCATACATCGCAGATATGAAAAGTGGCTACGTACCATTCAAATATGTTAACAAAACAATTCCAAGTTTCTAAAATAAAATAAAAATATTTATTGACAAAAACTCAAAATAATGGAAAAAAATGGAAACATAAAGGAATGGAAAAGATAAAAAAAAACCTTCATAGTAATTCACAATTCACTATCGCAGTTCACTTCATTTCAACTTTCACATATATTTCAGTCCATCCACTGACAACCTCCTTGAGAACTCCATTTCAAAAGTTCTATTTCCGTACTGTATTTCTGTACATACTTCTCATCTGTATTCTGAATGTCCATTCCATCTGTAAATCAATATACGTCCACATTCTGTCTGTAGTTCGAGACCTCCAACTCTCGTCTGCTTGTTGATTCTTCACTCCCAGGCGGCCGTGCGCACTCAAAAATACCTCTACTCAAAAATATATATATTATATATATGGGACTGAGGTGTTGAACACCAAGGCAACAGATATACTGCTCAAGGAGTGAAGAATCAACAAGCAGAGAAGAGTTGGAGGTCTCGAGCTACAGACAGAATGTGGACGTATATTGATTTACAGATGGAATGAACGTTCTAGAATACAGATGAGAAGTATATGTACAGAAATACAGTACGGAAATAGAACTTTTGAATTGGAGTTCTCAAGGAGGTTGTCAGTGGATGGACTGAAATATATGAGAAAGTTGAAATGAAGTGAACTGCGATAGTGAATTGTGAATTACTATGAAGGTTTTTTTTTATCTTTTCCATTCCTTTATGTTTCCATTTTTTTCCATTATTTTGAGTTTTTGTCAATAAATATTTTTATTTTATTTTAGAAACTTGGAATTGTTTTGTTAACATATTTGAATGGTACGTAGCCACTTTTCATATCTGCGATGTATGCCGTTGAATCATCGGCCATATACACTCCATGCCATATTGACTTTTATAATAAACTACTGAAATAATTTTAATGGTTCGTAATTGATCACAGACATGACATCATAATTTGGGGGTGGCAATTTCACCTTGTGTCTTCTTGGAGTTTCATTCCAAAATAGTGGTTTGATGTGCATGTGATTTTCGTGTCGCAACATGGTGGATATGCAACTGATTTTCTATGTTGAAGTAGCTCTTGAAGTGGTTAGCTGCTTTGCTGTCGTATAGTTTTTGTGTTCTTCAAATTCTTGATGATTTGTGTTTTTGATTGTCGAGTGTTTGTGGTACGATGGTGGGAAGAAATGTGGCTTTTTTTACACGTTGTGCCGAAGGGAGTGTTTGGCTGTAATTGAATAGGCACAAGAATGCAGTTTGATTGCTGCAGGATTTTTGTGTCTTTTGTGTAAGTGTCCCATGAGGTTGGCCAAACAAAAGAATTGTGTGATGGTTTCGAGTGGAAATGAAACACGGAAGGGACCACTCCTCATGTGCGAAGTGTTCAGTGCGAAAGGAGTCTCGGTTTGCGAGAAGCAGTTGAGTATAATTCAGGTATTATTTTTTGTTGGTTTTTGTCATTCCTTGAGGGCGCCTCCAAACTTAATAAGCCCTGAAAACCGCCTTTCGGAAAGTTTTATTAACTTCTATCAGAGCGCTTAGTGTAATTTGAGGGAGGGCTTAAGGAGACTCCCCTCCTCCTCCTCCCTTCCCTTCCCTTCCCTTCCCTTCCCTTCCCTTCCCTTCCCTCACCTTCTCCTCCCTTCCCCGTGCTTCTTCTGCACTGCTTCTCGAAGGGTTTACTGTACACCCTACTTTAACCAAATAGATTCTCAAATAAATGAATAAAACTGACCAAAGTGCGGTTCCTTCATGTTTCCTTCATTCCTTCATGTCAGTTGGAGAAACCCCCAAGGAAAGGCAAGAATCATATTTGTTTTGCTTCTCATGAACCATGTCCCCTTTCACACTGATCACTCAGGCATATAAAGTACCTTTTTCTTACTTCACGTACACTCAAAGCTATCACACAACTCATTCCAGTTGGCCAACCTTGTCAAACACTTACACATTGAATGTGTATACCCTGACACAAACAATCCATGGTTTTGAATCCACTTAATCGAAGCCAAACACTCTTTTTGGCACCACTTACAATGAGCCATATTTATTCTCCTCATCATAACACAAACCCTCGACAATCACAAATCACAAAGGATCAGAGGAGCACAATAAATGTAACTGTTCGACAGAAACTTAACTAACCACTTTGACAGTGACCCCGATCCACACAAAGAATGAAAATGAAACTGCAAAATTACCGCTAAGCAACTTTTGCTTCAACAGACAGAATAGTTTCTGAGGTTGCTGGTGGCTTCTATCTTTTGATGTGATTCATGAATCTCTGTCCCATAACTCTTGTGTGTGTAGGATTATGGCTGAAGCATTTGGCTCTGTGTGTTTAACATGCCGTATGTCTTTTGAGTGAGATTTTTATCACCGATAACTTCATTCTTTCTGTGGTCTTTTTCCGCTTTTATTTTAATGAATTTCCCATCTCATAAGCCCTAGGTATCTTGGCTTCATTTGCAGAGGATCGACTTAATATAGATTTTCTGCTTTTACAGGTTTTCTAATGTGGATGTCACTGTTTTCCTCATTGCATATCGTATAGTTTCTGTTAATTTGTCAGAAAATTATTGCAAGATGTTTGGAATTCATGTTCATTCATTAAGTTTAATTTTGTGAATCATTTGGATCATGCAGATTCATACGATTCACTTTGTGTCTAGTTTATGCTATTGTAGTTTTCAATTTCTGGCTTGTCAAGAGACCATTCTCTTATGATTTGTCTTTGTCCCCATTTGAATTATCGCTTTGTAGTCGTGTCCTGGATCTCTGGGGAAGCGTAGCCCAGTCCTTGACTACATGGAAGTGGGGAGCCTGTTTTCATTTGTTGTGTGTGTGTTCTTTTGTGATTAAATAGTTGGTTGACATGGTGTCCCCCTGGGAATGTACACACTACACATTCCCATGTCAACCAACTATTTAATCACATAAGAACACACACCTCTGGGATTAGTAAATCTAAGCCCTTAGGCTCTCTGCATGGGTGTTTCATGATACAGGGTGCTTCCATGGCTTCCAGGAGTCAATAGTTAATGATAATGATGTTAACATTGCAACCTGTATTTTTTTCATCTTTCAGCCAATTTTGCCAGTCTCTTCAACAAACTGTTGAAACTGAACATCCTATGTCCCTAAAAGATTTTTAAACCACTTCATAAGGGAAATTCACCATTTTCTTGCATATTTGGCTGGAAATTCGTTTATTAATTATAAATGTATTAAATAGTACATCTGAATGACATTCAACAGAATTTATTGCTCAAATGCTTCTTCAGCTTGAAGTACTTCATCTCCAACACAAAATTGTGTTTAAAGAAAAAAAGCAACTCTTCAGTGCCTGAAAACATTAGAACTGTAGAATTGAAGAAGCTGCAGACAACGTATTAGCACTTGGAGTAACCACCGCTAGAGTGAATTAAAGCATTAATTTGTCTGGGCATGCCATGAACAAATTTTTTGAACAATTCGATAATTTTGCCATCTGTGTCCCTAATGGCAATGATCTACTTCATGAATTGTTCCTTTGTTATAGGATTTTTTGCCCTCACCTTCATTTTAAGAACACTCCATAGTAATTTTATTGGATTCATATCTGGGCTTTCCTGACCAGTGAAGCATACAAATATCTCTAGAATCCTATTCGCTCTTCACAGTTTTTGATCTGTGGCAAGGAGCACCGTCGGGTATGAATATTCCTTCCCCAGTTCAAAACAACTCATTCATTGCAAAAGACAGTTTCTGATGACCTCTTTGTATTGTTTGCTATTCATATTGTCTTTTACTATGTGAATTTGCTTGGCCCATCCACTGAAATAATCTCCTAATCTTAATTTCAGTGGGAACTGCGCTCACTGCACCACATATTCTTTCTTGAGAGCTTCCCCTGGACATCTTCTAACATTTAAATCCATAACACAGATGATTGTTTCATCACTGAAGCTAATTTAGTAAATATATTTTATCTGTCGGAGCGTTGTATTGGTGGCTCAATGATGGGGCAGTGGCTTCCTGACCTCAAGCACTCAGGTTTGAATCACGGCATAGGCTGGGATATTTGTCTGGTGCTTTCCATTCAGGGAAGCTCTGGAATCAATTCAGCCTCCTTTCCAAGTGAGTTCCAGGATCTTTCCTGGGGGTAAAGGCGGCCAGAACTTTGTGCTTATCACACAACCTCTTTGTGCCGACGGTGATGAATAGATGGAGCCCTATCTTCACCTCTCCTGTGAGCCACATGGGCCTCTGTGCAATTGCACAGGAATATCTTTACCTTATATTTTATTTGCGCAATAAATAGTAGACAAAATTCCTTATATCCAGTACAAACATTCTAAAATCAGAGACGAATGCAATTTTATTTATGAATTGTATATAGTAAAACCTTTCTTAACCTAACAATTCCTTCAAAATATTTCCATCTTGACCGGTTTTCTGTCTTATAGAGGGCTGTCAAAAATTCACCATATCACTTTAGTAAAGTATTTTTGATTTCATTTTGTTAGTGAAACAAAGTAAAGAAAATAAAGTAATATGTTAATAAATAATTTATCAACAAAAATATTGCAGGAAAAAAATATCAATAGCAAATCACAGATAATACAGGACAAGCATTTATTCCGCATATTACAAGTAAATTTACCATGTGTACAGTATGCTATGCTAGAAAGACTAGTCGGAATTGCGTTGTTGACTGAAGGAAACGCAGTGAGGTTTTTGAGAATTGAACAGGAGGTGGATGACCAACATTATGGATTTGGGGAGGACATCAAGGGAGTCACGAACATCACACCAAAGCAAGAGAATGTCGCAGCAAAACAGTTGCAGAGTTGGACAAAAATTCCCCAGTATCAGATCTTCCTCTTTACTGCCATACACTTATTAGTGCATAGGCTAGTCTCCAAAAGCGCCTTTATGTGAGACTTGTCCTGGGCAAGTATACCTAGAGTAGATTGCCATTGCTTTCCCTAGAGGTGCTAATGTGACAATTTTGACATTTGATTGAATATCAGATAGTGCAGGCTTAGATACAATATCTGCAATCTAATCCAGTAATTCAAATCAAAACTGTGATTGGTGCTAAATTGCTAGAGAATTTAATTTTGCCTGGATTGGCCAAGTGCCTTTCCTAGGATCTGTTTTACATGCCGACATGCGTCCACTTGCATGCTGTCGATTTTTGGCACTTGATCTTCCAAATCTACAACTGCCTTTCAAAACACTTGCAGGAATCTGCTTCTGAGGCCAAAACACTCAAATGATTATTGATTGAAGGGACATGCCTGAATGTCTTTACAACACAAAATGACTCATTCTGTTTATGAATTTCTTCTTGGGTCTCTCTTCCTCATAATGTTTCATTTGTTGTATTTTGTGAAGTATCTGGGTCATTTTTGTCCATTCACCATGCAGTAACACATTTTCAGAAATCAAAATATGCATATAGAGAATTTGTATATTGCAGTCTGCAATTTTTGGAACCATGACTCTAAAATCTTGGAGTATGTGGAACTCAAACCAAAATCTAACTGACAAAGAACAGAAATGTTTAAATATCACAAACAAATTTTGAATAGCTTAATATTGTCACTGATACGTAGGTTGTAAGTGTGTAAAATATTGCTTCCAGTGCTGCTTGGGGATCATCTATACAGTCTATGTGGAGAGTGTTGAGGTTCCTTTGGAAACGCTGGTGGGCAACATCCTGGGCTGCATTCAAGTTCCACCTCCTGGAGGACCCCAAGTGCGCTTCAGTATTGGAGCTGGCGATCGGCAGGCCTTGCAGCCACCATTATCGCCCTCTCTTCCTGTGACTCACACATCAGTGCACCTGCTTTTTCAGCAGTTAGGTGAGTTTCATTCTAATTTGAAATGAAATGTATTCTTTAATTTTTTAAAACTATATTGTGTTTTTGATATCCTTTATGTAAAGGGGTTGGACAAAATAATATGAAGACCATGCAATATAGTACATCTTTTTTGCCTATTGGTGCCACTGTGGACGTGTAAACTTGGTGATGTGGCTACAGTGCACATTTGACATGCCACATTTTGAAGGTTATATATTGTAGTGCATTAAAGTTATTTTTTGTCTGCGGTGGTCAACACAAGCGATTGGTGAATTATGTGACTTTGAAAGAATGCAAATTGTTGGTCTGTAGTTAGCAGGAGAATATGCGACAAAGCAATTGAATGTTTCATGAGATATTTGACCACGGTTGATACAGCATACACAAAACATGCTAAGAGATCATTGGCAAAGAGGAATAGTGAGCCAAAACAAAAGTTAACTGACAGAGACTGATGAACATTAAAAAGGACTATGGCCAGACAGCATAAAATTACTGCAACAAAGGACTACAGAATTTCTCGACATCAACAATGATTTGCTTATAACTACTTGCATATTGTTGCCCAACACTGCCATATTCAAAGATCATAATGCATCCACATATAAAATAAAAAGGATAGGTAGAAGGAAGAGAGAACATTCCTCTGGAAACTATTCAGACTACAAATCTCTTCCGTGACGAATTGTAGTGGTTCTAACAGCAGGTGGCCTTATTAACAAATATTTTGTATGCCAGGTGTTCATACTATTTTGTCCAACCCTGTAATCTTGAAAATTCAACAGATGAAAATATATATTTTAATCAACATTTCAGTAATTTTTATTCTCTCGTATATGGAATGTGTAGATGTGTAAGTATTGCATTGCTGCAAACAAGTGATGTCGACATTTAGATGGAAATGCATGTCTCGTAGTTTGTATTACCAAAACTGTATGTCGTCCCTCCGTCCGGCACTCTTTGCGTCGTAGTTCGTCCCTCCCTCCCGTGTTCGTCCACTTCGTTCTTCTACCCTTCCCTCTTCTACCTTCCCTCCGTCCCGCGTCACCCTCCTTCGACCGACCCAACTGTCCTTCCCTTCTTATCTCCGCCCGCCCGTCCATTCCTCCCTCCGTCCGTCCCTCCCGTCTCTATGACCCACTGTCCGTCCCTGCACTGTCCGTCCCTCCTCCTCCGTCCGTCCCTCTTCCTCCGTCCGTCCCTCCTCCATCCCTCCCTCCTCCTCCGTCCGTCACTCCCTCCTGCATCCGTCCCTCCTCCTTCGTCCGTCCCTCCTCCATCCCTCCCTCCTCCTCCGCCCGTCACTCCCTCCTGCGTCCGTCACTCCCTCCTGCGTCCGTCCGTCCGTCCCTCCTCCTCCGTTCGTCCCTCCTCCTCCTCCTCCGACCGTCCCTCCCTCGTCCGTCCGTCCCTCCCTCCGTCCTTTCCTCCTCCTCCGACCGTCCCTCCCTCGTCCGTCCGTCCCTCCCTCGTCCGTCCGTCCCTCCCTCGTCCGTCCGTCCCTCCCTCGTCCGTCCGTCCCTCCCTCGTCCGTCCGTCCCTCCCTCCCTCCGTCCTTTCCTCCTCCGTCCGTCCCTCCTCTTCCTCCGTCCGTCCCTCCACCGTCCGTCCCTCCCTCCTCCGTCCGTCCCTCCTCCGTCCGTCCGTCCCTCCTCCGTCCGTCCGTCCGTCCCTCCACCGTCCGTCCGTCCTTCCTCCGTCCGTCCCTCCTCCGTCCGTCCGTCCCTCCTCCGTCCGTCCGTCCCTCCTCCGTCCGTCCGTCCCTCCTCCGTCCGTCCGTCCTTCCTCCGTCCGCCCGTCCCTCCTCCGTCCGTCCGTCCCTCCTCCGTCCGTCCCTCCTCCGTCCGTCCGTCCCTCCTCCGTCCGTCCGTCCCTCCTCCGTCCTTCCCTCCTCCGTCCGTCCCTCCATCCGTCCGTCCCTCCTCCGTCCGTCCGTCCCTCCTCCGTCCTTCCCTCCTCCGTCCGTCCCTCCATCCGTCCGTCCCTTCCTCCTCCGTCCGTCCCTTCCTCCTCCGTCCGTCCCTTCCTCCTCCGTCCGTCCCTCCTCCTCCGTCCGTCCTTCCTCCTCCGTTCGTCCCTCCTCCGTCCGTCCCTCCTCCGTCCTTCCCTCCACCGTCCGTCCCTCCCTCCTCCGTCCGTCCCCCCCTCCCTCCTCCGGCCGTCCCTCCCTCCCTCCTCCGGCCGTCCCTCCCTCCCTCCTCCGGCCGTCCCTCCCTCCCTCCTCCGGCCGTCCCTCCCTCCCTCCTCCGGCCGTCCCTCCCTCCCTCCTCCGGCCGTCCCTCCCTCCCTCCTCCGGCCGTCCCTCCCTCCCTCCTCCGTCCGTCCCTCCTCCGTCCGTCCCGCCTCCTCCGTTCGTCCCTCCTCCTCCGTCCGTCCCTCCCTCGTCCGTCCGTCCGTCCCTCCCTCCTTCGTCCTTCCCACCTGCGTCCGTCCCGCCCTCCTCCGTCCGTCCCTCCCTCCTCCGTCCGTCCCTCCCACCTTCCGTACGTCCCTCCCACCCTCCTCCGACCGTCCCTCCCTCCCTCCTCCGTCCGTCCCTCCCTCCTCCGTCCGTCCCTCCCTCCTCCGTCCGTCCCTCCCTCCTCCGTCCGTCCCTCTTCCGTCCGTCCCTCCTCCGTCCGGCCCTCCTCCGTCCGTCCCTCCTCCGTCCGTCCCTCCTCCGTCCGTCCCTCCACCGTCCGGCCCCCCTCCGTCCGGCCCTCCTCCGTCCGTCCCTCCTCCGTCCGTCCCTCCTCCGTCCGGCCCTCCTCCGTCCGGCCCTCCTCCGTCCGTCCCTCTTCCGTCCGTCCCTCCTCCGTCCGTCCCTCCTCCGTCCGTCCCTCCTCCGTCCGTCCCTCCTCCGTCCGTCCCTCCTCCGTCCGTCCCTTCTCCGTCCGTCCCTCCTCCGTCCGTCCCTCCTCCGTCCGTCCCTCCTCCTCCGTCCGTCCCTCCTCCGTCCGTCCCTCCTCCGTCCGTCCCTCCTCCGTCCGTCCCTCCTCCGTCCGTCCCTCCTCCTCCGTCCGTCACTCCCTCCTGCGTCCGTCAATCCCTCCTGCGTCCGTCCGTCCCTCCCTCCTGCGTCCGTCCGTCCCTCCCTCCTGCGTCCGTCCGTCCCTCCCTCCTGCGTCCGTCCGTCCCTCCCTCCTGCGTCCGTCCGTCCCTCCCTCCTGCGTCCGTCCGTCCCTCCCTCCTGCGTCCGTCCCTCCTCCTCCGTTCGTCCCTCCTCCTCCGTTCGTCCCTCCTCCTCCTCCTCCGACCGTCCCTCCCTCGTCCGTCCGTCCCTCCCTCCCTCCCTCCCTCCCTCGTCCGTCCCTCCCTCGTCCGTCCGCCCCTCCCTCGTCCGTCCCTCCCTCGTCCATCCGTCCCTCCCTCGTCCGTCCGTCCCTCCCTCCTGCGTCCGTCCCTCCTCCGTCCGTCCCTCCTCCGTCCGTCCGTCCCTCCTCCGTCCGTCCGTCCCTCCTCCGTCCGTCCGTCCCTCCTCCGTCCGTCCCTCCTCCGTCCGTCCGTCCCTCCTCCGTCCGTCCGTCCCTCCTCCGTCCGTCCGTCCCTCCTCCGTCCGTCCGTCCCTCCTCCGTCCGTCCGTCCGTCCCTCCTCCGTCCGTCCGTCCCTCCTCCGTCCGTCCGTCCCTCCGTCCGTCCGTCCCTCCTCCGTCCGTCCGTCCGTCCCTCCTCCGTCCGTCCCTCCTCCGTCCGTCCCTCCTCCGTCCGTCCGTCCCTCCTCCGTCCGTCCGTCCCTCCTCCGTCCGTCCGTCCCTCCTCCGTCCGTCCCTCCCTCCCTCCTCCGTCCCTCCCTCCCTCCCTCCTCCGTCCGTCCCTCCCTCCTGCGTCCGTCCGTCCCTCCTCCGTCCGTCCGTCCGTCCCTCCTCCGTCCGTTCGTCCCTCCTCCGTCCGTCCCTCCTCCGTCCGTCCATCCCTCCTCCATCCGTCCCTCCGTCCCTCCTCCGTCCGTCCCTCCTCCCTCCGTCCGTCCCTCCTCCGTCCGTCCCTCCTCCCTCCGTCCGTCCCTCCTTCGTCCGTCCCTCCTTCGTCCGTCCCTCCTCCGTCCGTCCCTACTCCATCCGTCCGTCCCTCCTCCGTCCGTCCGTCCCTCCTCCATCCGTCCGTCCCTCCCTCCTCCGCACGTCCCTCCTCCCTCTCTCCTCCGTCCGTCCCTCCCTCCCTCCTCCGTCCGTCCCTCCCTCCTCCGTCCGTCCCTCCCTCCCTCCTCCGCCCGTCCCTCTCTCCTCCGCCCGTCCTTCCCTCCTCCGCCCGTCCTTCCCTCCTCCGTCCCTCCGTCCGTCCCTCCTCTTCCGTCCGTCCCTCCTTCGTCCCTCTCTCCTCTTCCGTCCTTCCGTCCCTCCCTCCACCTCCTCCGTCCGTACCTCCTCCTCCTCCGTCCGTCCCTCCTCCTCCGTCCGTCCCTCCTCCTCCGTCCGTCCCTCCTCCTCCGTCCGTCCCTCCTCCTCCGTCCGTCCCTCCTCCTCCGTCCGTCCCTCCTCCTCCGTCCGTCCCTCCTCCTCCGTCCGTCCCTCCACCTCCGTCCGTCCTCCGCCGTCCGTCCTCCACCGCCGTCCGTCCCTCCTCTTCCGTCCGTCCCTCCTCCTCCATCCTCCGTCCGTCCCTCCCTCCCTCGTCCGTCCGTCCGTCCTTCCTCCTCCGTCCGTCCCTCCTCTGTCCGTCCCTCCTCTGTCCGTCCCTCCTCTGTCCGTCCCTCCTCCGTCTGTCCATTCCTCGTCCCATCCCTCTGTCCGTCCCTCAGGGAGCACAGAGTCCGTCCGGGAGCACGGAGATGCATTACTAGCTATGGTATGGATTCTAAACCTCCCGCAAGAAAGATGTTCGGAACGAAGCATTGATTTATAAAGCTGTTTAATGGATGAACATGGACCGTGGAGGCCTTGTTTCGTCATCGCAAGCGCCGAGAAATGTAAATCTTTTAAGAATATCACTGTTGTCCGTTAGCGGCACGTTGCTCTCCAACCCGTGGTGTGACAAAGGAATGGTACCATTAATTTTGAAGCATGCACCGAAGATCAGATCGAAAACAAAGCGGATTGCCTGCGTTCAAGTGGAAATGACCACTCGCTCAACACTTAACCTTTGCAAGGGAGTAGTCAACCATGAAGACTTTGCGGCTGAGCGTGAGAAAGAATTAGTGTCGTTTTTTAAGAGCCAGGGCGTGATCGACGTTTATAAGATCAAGAGGAAGGAGCATGGGCGAGAAATGCCGACTTCTACTCCGATTCTGTCATTCGATCTTCCATCTTTCCCGGAACGTATCTCCTGTGGCCTTTATAACATCCGCGCAGGTAACATGTGCCTAACATGTTTGCGGTGTTATAAGTGCAGAGGTTCGGCCATACACAGCAACACAGCCACACAGCAACACAACCAACACGTGTGCAACACAGCCAATTGTGCGGATAGTGCGGAAAATTGGTGCACGAAGCAGAATTCTGAGCTAGAACACCGCATTGCGTTAACTGCGAAGGTGACCATCGGGGCAACTCCAACCAGTACCTTACCTTGCTTAAGGAGAGAGATTCAGAAGATCAGAATCGCTGAGAAGGTACCCTTCTCTGAGGCCAAACGTAGGTACCAGTCAGGAACCCCTTTTGATATTTCTCGGGCTTTTTGTAGTGCTCTATAGAGCGTCCAAGCATTTGATTGCAGTACAGAGCTTATGGAGAACAGCGTTGTCACTTCTCAGCGGCGCTTATACGCAACACTTAATACTTGGATTGACATGAAATTTTGCCAGCTTGTTCAGCACCTCGAATACCACTTGAACGGAAATAATTTCAAAACATGTTAAATAGATGGCTTAATATTAGAAATTAAAGATTTTTGATAAAAAAGATGTATTATTTTTATTAGAATTATTATTTAAAAACAGGCCTTTAAATGAGAGTTAAAACTGAAATATCAATAGCAAAACAAGTCCAAATCCAGTTGGAACATTGTTAATTCATCACATACTGACGAGGCTTGAATTGTTTTGCGCGAATGACATCGATATCAAGGTCAATATTGCTAATTTTTAGTCCCAAGTCATTTTATACGTCCAATACATTCACTTTTTTTTATGTAAAATAAAGGGAAAATTCATTCACAAAGGTGAGATGACATGGATGGTATCAAATACTGCAAGGGTTTGTGCGGACAATGCGTAATATTCTTTTCGAACACCCAGCTAATAATTCGTCACCTATCTGCATTTGAAAGCACATTTTACGACAACTACTGGTTGAATGTCTTTGGCATTAATATTATTAACAGTAAAATTTCTAATTCATTTTTATATATGTTTAAATAAGTTTTTAATAAGTGAAATTCAAAAATAAATACTCTATTTTTCCTTTCAGATCGCCTCTTGAGAATCGCTGAGAAGTATTTAAGATCACTTAACGACATGAAATGTTCGTTCGGAGCGCACGAAATATTGTTTTTATTACCGTCTAACTCAAGAACCATGATTCATACAGAAATGTGGTTGGTCTCATATCAAAATTTGGACTTCCCTTGTCATTTCATCCGCTGGGTGTTTGTGCTTTTCTGCAATAATAAAAAAGTTTCTCGCATGGTGAAAATTTAAGAACGTCAAAATGTAGAAATAAGCATTTGTCTATCATTTATAATTAATTTCATGGAAATTAAACCATAAAACTAAATTACAAAATAACTATCACATTCATAAGAGTTCTGGGAATAACTGGTAAAAAAACTCAATTGTCTAAGATTAACACAACTGAAGCTATCGTTGAATGAACTTGTTAAGTATTTGCGCGTGAAACAAAATGGACGTGTCGAATAACCCCGAGCCTCCTGAATCGGCAACACAGCTTGCGGTAGAAAGAGAGAGTCTTATGTAAAATTGTATTGGATAGAAAGAGAGGGCAATACTCCATAAGGCGCCGTACTGCAATCAAATGTTTGGATGCACAATAAAAGCCAAGACCTCGAAGGTAGCAGCGTGCTGCCTATCTGAACGAGCTGGTCCCAAACCGTAAATTTCTCGTGTCAGGTGTTTACAGTAGACATCCCTGTGGATACCTCAACCCTGCAACGGGAGAATGATCATTTCGACTTAATTTGAGAAACCTGATAAAAAGCTCAGCCGACGCAGTCTACCAGTCATCATTATCCAAGCATCTGAGAATAGATTATGTGTCTGGTATCCGCCTCGGACCCGATTACATGCTCATCAATGCTCCAGCCATCTTCGGTTATTCGTTCTGAGTAAGCATCTAGCCTCCGTGGCAGTGCAGAGGAGGATTCTTCTTTGGAGGAAACTCACGTTGGGGGGGTAACTTGCCCAGTTGGGCCTCAAGGCCGGAAAAGAATCCATCATGATTCTTCTGCCTTGGAATAAAAGTGGTTTCTCCTCGTGACTGAACGATCTAACGACTGTTGACCCGTTACAATCCTCTGATAATCTCTTTGCAAGAAACGCACCACATCCCACCACGCCCCCGTCGCTTCGTGTTTTCCCTCTTTACTGGTTCGATGTTGATGGCCTCCGTGCTAAAGACGGCAGAGTTGATTCACGATTCGCTGCTGTCTACAGAGGTACCTCAGACAACCTTCAAAAACTATGTGCAGGCGTGCCTTCCATCCCTCATTCTCTCTGCCTGTAACGTATACATCCTCCACAACAGATTGTATCCGTGGGTGAACTTTTGGGCTTGATAAATATACTGCCCCTACCGTTCTTGAAGTTGGGGATGTAAAATGTCCACAGTTATGTGGGGTTCTTCATGCACTTTTTCGAGACGTGACACATTGGAATCGGTAATAGACTCCTCCAACTTGGTTATTTTGAATTCAGGTGGACCAACTCACTTCGCCCTTACCACAAACTCGAGGTCGTGTGATAATCTAGCTCTATGAAGCCCTTCACTTTGCTGCCGTTCCGCAATGATCCGTTGGAGACGACCTAATTGAAGCTACCATTTCTCCTCTGTCACCCACCTTGAGGAATGGCTCTAGCCCCCTCAGTGGAGTGTACGTGCTGACTGGCTAAAATTTCAAGCGAATGCCAATCTCTCAGAGGGCGACTTCGATGACGTAGACGAAATGGCAACAACAGTGCTGCACTAAGCAATCTCCAAAAGGACAGGTAAACCACGACACTTCTTTGTCCCATGGCGAAACTCGAACAGCTCAAGGGTCGAGGTAGGTAGGTCCACGTGACCAATCTTGTGGCTCTTAAATGTTCTTTTCTCCATCTTTCATCTTCTGGTTTCTCATTTCATGTCACATTCTTTTCACTCCTTTCTTTGTCCCCCATGTGTTTGCCGTCCATGGCGACCCGTGTCGGAGGGAATTTGTATCCTGGCAGTTGAGGGACCTGTTTGTTTCCTTATCTAGTCCTAGTGCTACTTTTTTTCCGTGCACTGAGGGGTACGTTGGTTACGTATTTTGGGTAACATTCCTTGTAGGTTTCAACACACTCGCTTTGGCCTCGGACTCTTTTAGACGGGCAGTCGGGAGCTAACCCACTCCCGATCAATCAGCTTGGACTAGAACTTGCACTGAACTCCAGGGTGAGCGGGGGGATCCACGGCGGGCCAGCGCTGTGACATACCCCTACTATATCTCCGTGTCAGCCCTGGCACCCTAGTGGGGTGTCCCCTTGTCGGACTACATGGTGAATGGGGAGCACGGAGACGAATCCGCTTCTGTTCTATGAAGCACAAAACAAACCCCTTGTCCTCTTCCGCGAGGAAGAGGCTATGTGGCAGGGCAGTTGATCCAATAGCTTTTTCCTCCGGGAAGAAGATAGACCAAGAGAGCATCGGTCTCTCTTGATGTCTTGCACCGAAACAAAACGTTTAAAAGTGTTAGTGCGGTCTGCCTCGCGCGAGCAATTGAGGACAGTTTTGGAAAGCTCCAAGCGGTCGTGCGACAGAGAAATGGTACCATTCTCTTTGAAGCGCGCACCGACGAGCAGATTGAGAAGGTCCTAAAAATCTAAGCAGATTGCCGGCCTCCAAGTGGAAGTGACCACTCACCCTACCCTTAACCTATGTAAGGAAGTGGTCAATCATGAAGACTTTGCATCTGAAAAAGAGGATGAACTTCTTTCTTTTTGAGAGCTACGGTGTAACGGAGGTGTATAGAATCAGGAGGAAGGAGAATGGGAAAAAGGTCCCACTGCCACCTTGATCCTGTCGTTTAATCTCCCTTCTCTCCCAGGAAAAATTAGCTGTGGGTTTTATAATCTTCACGTGCGGCAGTGTGTGCCGAACCCCCTGCGCTGCTTGAAGTGTCACGTTCGGCTATACCCAACAAAGATGTATGGCCGTAAGCCCTGTTTGCGCGAAGTGCGTTATATCTGCTCATGATCCGAACCCCTGTACATCACCACTCCGCTGTGTAAACTGTAAAGGAGACCATGCAACCTACTCAAACAAATGCCCCACATATCTGAGAGAGGGAGATCCAAAAGATTAGAGTGAAAGAGAAAGTATCTTTTTCGAAAGCGAAACGCCGATACCTGGTGAAGAACCCTGCAGAACTCAGCCGTTCTTTCTCTAGCTCTCTGGCGAACACGGTGAAAACGGCGACGAGTATTCAGACTTCACCTGCTACTCCCCCAGTAGCTCACTTCTGTTGTCAATTATCCCCAGAGGAGACTTCCCCGAGAAAAGAAAACGCGGAAAAAAGAAAAGAAATCCCCTTAACGTCTTAAACAACAGTTCTCCTATCATGGAATCTCAATGGATTTTCTCTCCGACGGGACGAATTTAAAACTCTTGCTGTCCCGTTATACACTCTCATTTTTTTGTTTACAGGTGACGCATCTCGTTCCACCTCGCCCCCTATACTTTCGCGGTTTTACTCCTTATAGGGTTGATGTCGATGACGGCCTCCGTGCTCACGGCGGAGTTACTACTTTGGTCCATGCATACTTTTGGTCGCTGCATTCTGCAGAAGTCCCCGTTCAGAACGACCTTCAGTGTGTGTGCGGGTGTATCTCCCGTCCCTTACACTCACCCTTATATAATATCTATATCCCCCAGGACAAAAGCTGTTTGTCGATGATCTCCTTGGTCTAATAAAACAATTGCCCACACCTTTCTTGATTGCTGGTGATATAAACGCCCACAGCCCTCTTTGGGGTTCTTCTCGTACTTGTCAAAGGGGTGCTGTTTTGGAATCTGTCATCGACACCATGAATCTGGTGATTCTCAACACTGGAGAACCAACACATTTCGCCGCAGTTACGAATTCGAGCTCGGCTATTGATGTAGCCCTTCGCATCTCTTCACTTGCCACTGCTATGCGGTGGACCATATTAGAAGATCTTTATGGAAGCGATCATTTCCCCAGTTGTCCACTTCAATCAACTTTTTTGATTTTTTCGCCTCCCCCTCAATTGATCGTGCGACGGGCTGACTGGTTGACATTCCAAAATAATATTAACTTATCAGATGGCCCCTTTGAAAATGTGGATGAAATAACTGCACATTTTAATAGCGCTATACTTTCTGCTGCTTCTATCGCAAGTCAATCTCAGATAGTCGTCGCGTGCGGACGTCTTCTGGAATAGCTCCGCAAAGTAAAAGCCAGTGGACGTGGACCTCGCTGTGTACCGAGCGCGCGTTGGGGATGTGCTGCACGTGTACGGTACGGTCTGGCGGCTTCGGCGGAAGCGGCCTACTCAGGCTTGCGAGAAGGTAGTGGTGTGGCTCTGCTTTGCGCAGCTGTTTTGGTCATTCTCCTTTTGCTAGAAGTGAAGGAAAATCCTGGTCCTAGAGTGCAGTTAGTAGAAGCGACGTGCTCCAAATATGATAGGAACGAGCGGAGAATTCAAAGATTAGAAGCAGATTTGGCAGAGGCGCATAAGCATATTGGAGAATTGATGTTAAGGATCAGGGATTTAGAAGGCGTCAGCGAAGGTACGGAAGTGCAAAATGTCGCACTTGAGAATAATAACGAGTGGCCAAATATGAGCGAGTCTAAGTCGGATACTCCGTTCCGTAAAGTGAAGGTGCTAGGCTACTCAATGCTGCGGCATAGCGGCGGCGTATTGAAGAAAAGACATGCCGACGTACCTTTTTCCCTGGAGTAGATATTGTTCGAATGACTTCGGTAGTGGAAAAAGCGGAACCAAATTATCAAATAGAAGTGGTTCTAGTTCATGTAGGGGCCAATATGCGGAAACAGTAACCAGTTTACGACACTATCAACCAATGTGTCGATCTAGGGCATGCCGTCAGAGCTAAATTTAAAATGCGAGTGTTATTGTTTCCGGAATTATGCGCCGGAATGATGTCCGCATTAGTAAAACACGGGACGTGAATTCTGGTTTACTTGGGCATGCGAAAAACTTGAGGGATTCTTCGTCGATCCCAATTATTGGTGCATGAAAGCTGGTATGTCTTCACGACCGAGTAATACAGTTCTATTTACTTGGAAATTGACGACCGGAGGAAGAGGCAAAGGTGGCGCCATGGGCAGTGATGGTTGCGAGAAAGGGAGCGATGCGTTTGGTGACTGCTGCGGGGAAGGTGACAGAGCCGATGGGTGTGAGTGACTGCTGCGGGGGCGATGACGGAGGCGATGCGTGTGACTGCTGCGGGGGAGTTGAGAGAGCCGACGCATCTGACTACAGCGGCGGAATCATCGCGGAAGACGACCGCGGCAGGATAGATGACAGTGACAGAGGAACGGGAACCTAGGAAGTATCCACGGGTCCTGAACACTGATTTTGAGGTGAGGAATGGCATCACTAGATTGTTGCAGGTAAACTGTCGTAGTATCATGAATATGGAAAACGAATTTTGGAATTTAATTGAAGCATATAATCCTGATATGAACAGAGTCTTGGCTTTCGAATGTAGTAGCAAACCCGGAAATTTTTCGTTCAGACTACATTACGTTTAGGAGAGATAATGAAACCAGAGGCGGCTGTGTTTTTATTTGCATGAAAAACATTTAATATCAGAACAATTGTGTTGATAAAGAATTTGAAATGACTTGTGTAGAAAGTTTCTGTTCAGGAAGTATCTCAGAAACAATTGCTTGCTATCGTCCACCGGGCAATAGTTACCAAGTCTTAGGCGACCTCCACAAAAATATAAATAAGTCATCTTGCTGGAGACTTGAATCTCCCAGACGTAAATTAGAAAGGGATTGTACGCGAAGCGAAAGTACAACTAGTTAAGCCTTGTGTGGGACAGCGGATTAGCGCAGGTAGCAGACCGGCCGACCCGGCAGGGCGATATTCTGGATATTTGCCTAATTAGATCGAAAGATTTATTCTTGTGCGACGTTATAGAAGGTATAAGTGACCATAAAGCCGTTTTAGTCGATTTACAGGTAAGTATTTCAAGGAAAAGTATTGCCACCGGTATTCTGGTGAGGTAATACAAGAAATCTAATTGACAAGAGTTTCGAATTCACTTAGAGAACATGGTGAGTTTCTTACAAAAGGAGAAAGAATGTAAGAATTATGGGGAGCGTTTAAAGATATTCTAGTAAATGCTGAGCAGGCTTTTGTACCAAATAAAGTGTTAAAACAAATTGCGATCCTGAGTATTATAATGCGTAGATTATACGATTGAAAAGAAAAACCAGACAAGCATTTTGCAACAGACACCGTAGTGAAAAACATATGACATTTCGAAAATATTCAATAGCGTTAAAGGAAAGAAAATGGTAGAAGAACGTCATTTGCAATATATTCTGGATGCGGAGGGCAGTAATAATTGATCGGTATTTTTTTAAATACTTTTGTAGAAGGAAGGGAAGTAAAGACGAGATTCGGACGACAGAGAAAAGGCAAAAGCTTTTAGCGCGTATTTGTAGCTCGTTTTTCGAGCAGAAATCTAATTGTATTCAGATTTCAACGTTGTCAGATATAAGTCCTTTTCATATTGATGCAAGTACTTAGCGGAAAAGAATAAAATTAATGAAGCGAGGAAAATCACGAGGTCTAGATTCAATTTCCACGGAAATTATTAAGTTAGGCGGAGAGGCTACTCTACCGTATTTAATTAGGTTATTTAATGTATCCATAAATGACGCTTGCGTACCGGAAGATTGGAAGCTGGCTCTCGTAGTTCCTACTTTTAAAAGTGGCTTAGTAACTATGGACTAGTAAGCCTTACATCAGTCGTATGCAAACGTATGGAACATCTAATTTCTAGCTACATCAGGAAAGAATGCGAGGACAGGGAGTGGCTTTATCAGGGACAGTACGGTTTCAGGAATGGTTTCTCATGCGAAAGTCAGTTAGTCTCACTTCTACAGAACCTAGCCGACGTAGTTGATGAAGATGGAAGGGTCGACGCGATAGTAATAGATTTTGCCAAAGCTTTTAATGCTCCACACGATCGTCTTATAAAGAAACTAATAGATTCGGGTAAATATACTAGAGTGGTAGCGTGGATAAACGAACTACTTCATGACAGGAAACAAAAGGTAGGAATCGGAAGTTACTTATCAACCTCGAGGAACGTCACATCAGGAATTTTACAAGGAAGAAGGAGAGGATATTTTGCAGTGAGACTTAGACAAATTGCACATCGGGGCGGAAACAAACGACATGGAAATAAACAGTTCAAAGAGCAAGTCCATCATGCTTGCTAGGGGGTCGAAGTTACAATGATACCGCGTACAAATTGAACAATGTTGTACCTCGAGTCATGTCTTGCAAATATTTAGGAATACAGCTGGACAGTAAATTAAGCTGGGAAAATCAAGTAAATTTCGTTTTAGGAAAGCTTGGAGATATTTGCATTTTGTTATGCGGATTCTGAAAAAGAGTACAATGAGAGCCAAAGAAAGCAAATATGTCGTTAATGCGACCCATATTAGAAGACGACGCGATTTGTTGGGACTCACAGAATTTTGCAGCAAGGGCATCTAGAAAAGGTCCAGCATAGAGCATCGGAATTTACTTTCAGGGGTATAAAGAATAAAGGAGTATGGGAGTCATTTGAAAGAAGGAGAATAAAGTCGCGTCTCTGCTATGTATAAATCATACACAGGCTTTCCATCGTGGAAAGAAATTCAAGGTCGTTTAAGAAAACCTACTCATTTCGGCAGAGCGGATCACATGCACAAAATTCAGACAAGAATTCCGAAAACGGATGTCGGGAAATATTCACGAATCGAACTTTTAGAAAAGAGAACGGTTTACCTGTGACAATCTTTGATCCCCTTCCTCAAAGCCTGAGCATATTTTAAAATAAATTAGTTTCCTAGATGTTGATATGTGTATTACATATGTTTCATATTAAATTACTAGTGTTATGTAAAGTAAGTTGTATCATTATCATCATTATTTTTATTATTATTATGTGCAGTGCTATGTAGTGACGTTGTGATGTTGAGAAAAAGTGTGTGTAAGAAAGACATTGCAGTTCAGTGATCAACAGTGCGGTAAAGTGAAGGGTGGTGGAGTGGAGTGCTGTGAATGCTTGCACGGTGAAAAGTTCATATTAATTGTGAAGTTCGTAAATTTTGTAAAATTGTAAAGTCATGTAATGTTAAATGAGTGTATTCTGCCACCAAGTACTCCAAACTTAATTGCAAAATTAGTAATAATAAATCTAATCTAATTCCGAAATCAACTGGTAAACCGCGACACGCTTTCGTCCCTTGGTGGAATGTGAACTGCTCTAGAGCGGTCAGTGCTCGTAAAAAGGCACTGTCTCAAACATTATCCAACTGTGGATAACCTCATCGATTATAAAATATGGAGGGCGAAGGCTAGGAGAAGAATTTTAGAGACCAAAAATGCATTATGGAGATCATACGTCTCTCTCAATTGCCACACGCCACCACGCCTGGTATGGAACAATTCGCCAGATTAAAAGACTCTCTTCACCAAATACGGTGCCAGGGCTCTTTAAAAATGGAGAAATGATCACTTCTCCATATATGATTGTAGAGGAAATGAACACATGTCAAGTTCGGCGAACTTGACTCCTGACTTTTTGTTGAAAGAGAGGATTGAGTGTCGTCCGTTGGAATTTTCCTGCAGAGCGTCTCTCGATTACAACATTCCTTTCTCCATGTCGGAATTGCGCTCTGTTGTCGCATTGGTGGAGAAAAGAGCAGCCCAGGTCCTGATGAAATACATAACCTAATGCTACAACATCTTCCTGATGAGGCGACGCAATTTCTCCTCCGCCTTTATAATTGCATCTGGGAAGAGCACACCATCCCTGCTGTATGGCGAGAAGCCATAGTTATACCAGCTCTGGAAGACGGAAGGGATCGGTCGTTTCCATCGAACTACCGACCTCTCGCTCGCACCAGCTGCGTTTGCAAAGTGCTGGAATGGATAGTAAACTAGCGTTTGGTCTGGACCTTGGAGTGCAGAAACTTGCTGTCCAGTCCAGTGCCAACTTAAACACCAGGGCCGTCTCGTCGCACTACCATCAAATTTCAACCTCGTTTGTGGCCGTACTATTAGATATAGAAAAGGCCGACGACACAACTTGGAGGAATGGCATTCTGCTAACCTTGTACTCGTGGGGCTTGAGGAGGAAGCTCCCCGTATTCCTCCAAATTTATCGAATAGATCTTCAGAGCTCGCATCGGTGACAAACTGTCTAGCAGTTACCCTCTTGAAAGCGGCACCCACCAGGGGTCGGTGCTCAATGTGACTGTTGGCCCTTGCTGTAAATAGTGTAGCGTCGGTCGTGCGAGAACCTCTAAAGGCATCGCAGTTTGTGGATGATTTTGCCATCTTTTGTTCATCCAGCATCATCAGTGGGATCCAGAGACAACTCCAACTGGTGCTCAACAAGCTCCGTGAATGGAGCATGTCAAGAGGTTCTAAGTTCTTACCTACTAAACCTACTGGTTTGCACTTCTGCAGAATGTGCCATTTGCGTAGCGATCCAATCTTTTACTTGGGAGGAGATCAGCTTCCATTCGCCGAATCTGCCAGGTTCCTGGGGCTGACGTTTGACAAGTCCCTCACGTGACGTGCTCATATCCGCATACTACAAACCAGATGCGTCTCCCACCTCAATCTTCTTCGAATGCCTAGTGGTACGTCATGGGGAGCCGACCGCATTACCCTATTGCGATTATATAGATCGCTCATTTGCTCAGCACTGGATTACGTTGGTGAAGTGTATGGTTCTACAGCTCCATCCACTCTTTGACTCTTCAACACCATACACCACGCTGGTGTCCGCCTCTCAACAGGTGTGAATCCCACCAACCGAATGGAGTGCATTTTAGCTGACGCTGTGGAGCTATCCTTAAAAAGGCGAGATATTTTACTAGCATCTTAGGGTGCTAAAGTACCATGACTCTACAACCACCCTTGTCGCTGAACAATCACCCACCCAACATATGAGTCGTACATTCTTTGAGCCTCCAAGTATTAGTTTGCGAAATCTTTTCCGGGAACTCAATGTCGATCTTCCCACTCCTGTGAACCCCCTCTACCAGTAACCCGATTCCCCAACATTGACCTCAGACTCATCAATCTTTCCAAAGAGACTACTAGTCCTCAGGCTTACCACATGTAGTTTCAGGGTATGAGGGAAGCCTATCCAAATAATTTATTCTTGTTCGCAGATGGTTCATCTTACAATGACGCAGTGGTATGTAATTGTATTGTATCAGGGCCACCAAATCTTATAGTCTTCATTCTCGGTGCAGTATATTCACTGCAGAAACGTTTGCAATTCTCGAAGCCCTGAACTAGATCCGAGTCAGTGATGTGACGAGTACTTCTCTGTTCTGATTTTCTCAGCTCTCTTAGTTAAATTAAGTTAATGCCTTTTTTACGTGGCGAGACTCGGGCCATTAGGCCAGCTCGTCCGTCTGACCACGCAAATTTCGCTACGCTCCTTTCACCATCTCCCGGAGAAAGAAAGTATTATTTCGGGCGATGAAACAGGCGTTTTGAATTTAGCTCAGTCTTTTAGGCTTGAGAATCTTTTACATGCAGTAAATATACTACATGGGACAGCCGGCTTTACTTCCTATCCGAAGGAAGGCGTACGAAGGACTTTTTCGCCCTTAAAAATCCACGGCTGCGAATGGGTTTTAACCCGCAATCGTAGATACAACAACCCGATACGCTGACCGTTATACCATCGAATCCGACCAATACCATCGAATCTCTTCAAGCGGTCTCCCGTTTTTCGTCAGACTACCTGACGAAATCAGTCCCAAACCTGATTCATCGTCTTCTGTCCCGCCACTATGACCTGGTACTTAGTTGGGTTCCAGGCGGCCATGTGAGTATCACAGGGAAATACGTTAGCCGACCAGGCGGCGAAATCAGCGACTCCTAAGACTCGTATCGTATCAGAGCCATCTAAAGCTAGCAGCGCCCAGAAACCAATCTCAACCAAACCATACGCAAAATTTTAGGCTATTTGTAGGCTAATTAAATGCTCTATTCCCGAATTTTAGGCTCCTCTGGATTTCCCAAAATCGTGGGCGCTGCTAGCTTTAGACTAAAGCTAGCAGCGCCCAACGAGAATCGATCACAAAATCAATTCAAAAATCTGAAACCCTTACCAAAATTTCAGAATAATTTTAGGCTCTTAGAAAAAAATGATCCCCGCGTTCATATTCCAAAAATCAGGGCTGTACAAAGAGAAACAATTAACATTGATTTTAATGGGCGAAAGTAGTTGAAGCGCCCTCTTAACCGTAATTAATCAATCAACCTTTTTATTTTAAATTTGATACTAGTGTACGTGATTGGGCATGGGAGTAAACAATAACATTTTTTGTGCTCTTGGAATAGAACTAAAGTTTCCATATTGAGACACTGTTGGTAGCTGCACTTGCACTCCATTTTTCAGATTATATTCGCCAATTTTCAGACCAGAAGTATTCCTCTTTCGATTGAAAATGAATTAAGAAGATGTCTCCAAAGAAAGTATTTTTCACTTGATTATTATCTGCAGTTTTGTAAGCACTTCTTTTCTGCTACAGAGTATTTTGATCGTAGTAAACATCGGCATAAGTTAATTTATTACTTGAAATTGTTTTAAAATTGGTTACATGTTAGCTATTAGATATCCTAAAAGACCTAGGTTTCAAAACTTGTTTTTTTTTTTTAATTCTTCCAATCTCGCTTTATAGTAAACACCCCGAATAGCACATGAACTACCGGGGCATTATCACTCAACGTACCAATTTACACCCTGAATAAAATATGTTAATGCATTGTTAAGTTTTTATTTATTTTTTATTTGATTTACGCCAAAAACAGTTTAAAACTGTGTGTGACAAGCTATGGGGAGAAGTGAAATTTGTGCACGTTTTCATAATTCTTTCCTAAACCATATTCTAGTCGAATTTTGAATACAGAAAAAAGAGCGGTTTTTTCAAGTTTTGTTGGCAAAAAGTTTCGCTCTTATGTAATAAAATATATTTTCAAAGGTCAATTAGCTATGAATTTGTATCCTTAACACTCATCATGTTCTTCATGAAAGAATAATACTTTTTGCCGCGACAATATGAAAAACAATAATTTCAATAACAATATTTCCCACTGAAATACAGAACACGTGCACAAATAATGAAGTTACATTTATGTCCAAAAGCAAAACAAGGGACCATCTCAGCATTTGCTCCCCATAGCTCTTCACACACAGTTTTAAACTGTTTTTGACATAAATAAAATAAAAAATAAATAAAAACTTCACAAGTCGTTGTCTTAAAAACTTAACAAGTTGATACCGTTTTTAAATTCTGTTTCAGGTATCAGAGATGTGCTTGTTCTGTTCTGCGCCATCATGACTGAACATAAAATTCTCTTTCATTCACGGTCCTACACACGTCTCACTGATGCATGTAGAGCTTTAACAGCTCTGATGTATCCGTTCCGCTATACTCACGTGTACATTCCACTGTTACCTGCTGGCCTGGTGGAAATCCTCTCAACACCGACCCCTTTTATTATGGGTGTCCATTCATCCCTGCGCAGTGAAGTGTCTGAACTGGTGAGTGAATACATATTTCATTTAACATTAACATTCACAAATTAAATGTGAAGCAAATTCGAGAAGTAAGGGCCGTTTACTTGTATTTAAAGATAGTCTGAACAACATTCAATGCGTGTAGCGTCAACTATCGATTGTTCCCTGAGCTTCTGAAGTTTTATTTTGATTTAGTAATCGCTTTCCTGCCGATGAATGCAGACTACACTTCTATTTATTTGTAGTGGCGCTTGATCAGCTGTTGACGTTGTCCGATTTACCAGGCGCCACTACAAATAAATAGAAGTATACATTGCTCGAGAAAATAGTTGCGCTCGGCACTTGGCGTGCTGTGATTCGATTTTTGTGTGCAAAAGGATCATCAGCTTCTTAAATTCATGTTGTGGCTAGTGTATGGATCTACAAAAAATGAGTCAAGGAAACGTTTGACGTTTGATGGTGCCGAGACTTAAATAATGGCCGCACAAATGAGCACTATGAAGATCGGAGTGGCTGGCCCAGTGTCCAGACCGAAGAATTTAGTTCGAACCAAGAACGGCGATGTCTTCGACGATAAACGATTAGTGCTCTAGCTGATAAATTTCGCCATGTTGGATGCAGCGCTCTTTGCACCATTGTTACAGAAAAGCTTGGATATCAAAAATTGAGTGCAAGGTGGGTACCGAAAACTCATACCGATCAACACAAAGAGCAAAGAATGTTAAGGGGTGTGTGAATCGATTTGGGGTCCAAACGTCTATTTTTATTTTTGTGTTTTCGTTTTCCCTCGCCTTTCCTGTTGAAAATGAGACATAAATGAGATTGCTGCGACAACAGTAACTATTTCTATTTGACTCTTAGAGTAACACGTATGCATGCCATAATACGGATGCATAAATATTCAAACCTGTTTTCCCGTAAGTTCATTTTTTCTACAAAAGAAACAGTTTCTAACAACCTATTCATCATAAAAATTTCAAACTTTGTCAATATTAAAAATTAAGTGAATTATACATGCTAAATTAGCCATATTCACAAAATCTGTTATACTTTGGATATTATCAAAACGAATATACAAGAAAATGTGGGGAAAAAATAGTTCATATTTCTAATGAAAAAATATTTTTACTTCATTAAAAACTAGTTGTTTTTTTTTTTTCAAAATTTCCTTAATTCAGAATGTGTATGAAGAATATGTGTAGACTGTGTAAAAACATAACAGAGGCACATCTAATATTTTGCCGAAAAATGTACCTTCAATTAGCCACATTTTAACATTGTCAGCATAGGAAATTCACACTCCCCAATCCACGAACGGGTTTGAACCTTCCGTACATGACGGAGTTGCTTTTTCCCTTTCATTCTGGGGAACGAGACCTAAATATCTTAAACCAACGCCGAAACAAAATAACAGTCAATGGAGTTGCGCTATTCAACTTTGATACCGAGGGGGAAAATTCAAGCCATCTCCTCAGTCGAGTCTAAAAATAATGCCTACAGTTTTCATGGACACAAAGTACTTCCTTTTGGTTGATTTCATGGAATTTTGGGGCATGAATTTTAGCTGACATGTACTGCGAAACGCTCACTAAACTAAGGCGTGCGATCCAAAATCAGTGACACGAGAAGCTGTCCCTCTTTCATGACTATGCGCATTCTCATACTCTGAACTAAGGAGAGAAGTCAAGGTTTTGGGTGGGAATTTTTTTATCAACTACCTCAGAGTCCCGATTTTCCGCCCAGTGACTATTTTCCTTTTCTTGCATTTGAAACAGTGGCTTGGTGAACAACGCGTGGAGGACGACGAGGAACTCATGACGACCGTTGCCAACTGGTTCAATTCCCAAAAAAAGCTAGTGAACGGCGACTATACTTCGTTTTTTCTTTCTTAGCGCGTGGGGGGGTGTCATCAAAATGGAATATCTCATGGTATTTCGCGTCGTCCTTAGTTGTGCCACGAGGAATCGCATGATCGCGACTGTATCGAGCAGTGCTGGCGATCATGCGATTCCTAGTGGAACAACCGAGGACAATGCGAAATACCGTAAGATATTCCTTTTTGATGACACACACCCATGCACCAAGAAAGAAAAACCGAAGTATAGGTAGAAACATAAATTATGTTGGAAGGAAACTAAAAACCATCAAAAATATTTTTTAGACCAACACTTTTTACTTTCCCGTATACGTACGTACGAAGGTTCTGTATGTATAGGGAAAGTTATGGAATGCTGCGGAAAATCGATTTCGAGATTTTAACGGAAACACACGTTTTGGGGTCCCCTGATATCGAAAAAGTGTTTTTTCAAAACGTCCGTTCATCTGTCCGTCTACCCGTTCGTCCGTCTGTAAACAACACTAGCGCCCAAACCACACGTGCGATTTCTTCCAAAATGGATTTCCCTGGTGATCTGCGTCTATTCGAGGCACAGCGATTTTGAAAAACTTTCTTCAAAATTTGAGGGTATTTTACATATAGCTCCCCAGACATTTTCAAAATTTTATCAAAAAACAGCTCCAAATTTGTTAAATGTCTTGTAAGACTAGAGTAAAAGACACTTATAGACGTGGCATAGGTTCGATGTTCACGGTTAACTCTGAATTGTCAAAAATTGTAAAAGTTTGAATGTTTTCGGCCTCTTCCTCCGACCACAAAATTGCATATAGAGATTTTTCGTTGACATAAAATTTGTTCTTCATAGTAAATTCTTTCTTTAAGGTCATGTACGTTGTTTTAAAAATGTTAGTAGTTTACACGCGATATTGCCTGCAATATGTACAATTTTAAAAGAATACAAAAACTAGATTTTCTCAAAAACGACTCAAAATGTTTTCTTTAAAGTTTTGGTAAGGATAGTGTCTAATGTACTCTATGAAATGACATAAACGCCATATTGCTCTCTTTTCATATTGCGCTTTTATGTTTTCAAAAATTACAAAAATGTAATTTTTTTAAGTTGTCTCTCACATTGTTATATATTCACATTAGCGGCGATTTGTTCGTACTACTAGATTTATAAATACATGTGCTTTAAATAATGTCAAGTAAAGTTTTTCGAACACTCACCAGTTTACTGTGAAAACTAGCTCAAAATTCCTCATTTTCATAAATGCTTAAACGCCATTTTCTCAACAATGGCTTCAAATTTTTTATTCAAACTTTTCAAATGGATAGTGCTAATTGCACTATTTAATATGGCGTAAAATTCATTTTGGGATATTTTTTTGTTTTTTCAAAAATTACACAAATGTAATATTTTTCAAAGTTCTCTCATACCGTTAAAATGCACATTTCCAGCAATTTGTAAACACTATTGAATTTGTGTGTGTAAGTGCTTCAAATGACTTCAAATTAAGTTTTTCGAAATCTCAAAACTTTGTTGTGAACAAGAGCTAATTTCGCATTTACAGTAGCGCTTCAACGCCATTTTCTTGAAATCGGCTCCAAATTTTTCAACGAAAATTGCAATTTAGAACAAGGTTTAACTGTTTTTTTTTAATATTCTTAAAATAAAATTTTTATTCTGCTATTAGGAAACCGAAAATTTAATAAAATGTTTAAAAAATGTAGTGCGGGCGGCGGTAGATGGCAGCTGTCAAGAATAGTGGCAAGTCCGAGTAGCTTGCCAAGACCAAACGAAACAGAAAACTAATATAGGAATGTCTGTGCCATTCTACAGCGCCACTAATTTAATGATCAAAAAGCCCTTACTTTTCAAATTGACCTAGTACTTTTTTATTTTCTCGTCTTAGGAATACTTCGTAAGAAGAGAAAGTGTTATCGTGCGCCGGAAAACGGCGAAGTTTCGCCAAATATCTTATAGCTGACACCTGGTAACGAAGAAGTGGATAAATCCTTTTGCTAAATTGAGAAAAAAAAATCCTCTAACTCTTGGTGTAGCCAAAATCCATGTTTTGTTGCTTCTTGATACCGAAAAATCGAGTGAAGGCAAAACGTCCGTACGTCCATACGTGGTCAACGCTAGCGCCTAAACCATTCAGCCGATTTTCCTCAAAATTGATATTCCCAATCGTTCTGGCTGATGTTGAGGCTCCTGAAATTTGAAACCGGTATTTTAACTTTGGCGGGTACTTTTCACGAAGCCTTTCGGACATTTTCAAAACGTTCAAATAAATGGCTTCAATTTTTTTGATAAAAATTTGTTGTTGATTAGTGCGAAGGACGTTTAAGAGAATGATGCAGATATTGTTTTCGTTGATATCACTCTTTTTGAAAATTGTAAAAAAAGTTTCAAAAAATGCAAAATTGAAGACAGAGGTTTTTGCCTCAAAAAAGTCGTTTGCAGAAAATTAGAACTTAAAAAAGGTATGTATAATTTTTTGAAAAACCAGTAGTTTTGCGTAAATTGCGCTTGAAATTTACAATTTTTTTTCAAAAACCTCTCCAAATTTTTACTTTCCCGTATACGTACGTATACACGGAGTGATATAAGTAGTATAGGGAAAGTTATGTAATGCTGCGCGAAAAAATGGCCAATTTTCGGCGTAAGAAAATTAATTGCCGGGCCGTGAAAAGGAAAAAGTGGATAAAACCAGTTGCTAAATTACGAAAAAAATCCCCTAACACGTGGTGTAGCCAGAAGCCCTCTTTTGTGGGTCCTTGATACCGAAAACCCAATTGAAAGGTAAACGTCCGTCCGTCCGACCGTCCGTGATCACTGCTAGCGCCTAAACCATACGTACGATTTCTTCCAAAATGGATATTCCCCGGTCGATCTGCTTCTAGTCAAAGCTTTGAGATTTTGAAAAAGATTCTTCAAAATTTGAGGGTACTTTATAAGAAGCCCCCCGGGAATTTTCAAAATTTTCTCAAAAACGGCTCCAAATTTTTTCTTTAAATTTCTTGTAAGAATAGAGAAAAATACACTTATTAAGGTGGCATAGGTCCGATTTTCACGGATAACTCTGAATTTTCGAAAATTGTGAAAGTTAATTTTTTTCGGCGTCTTCAACTACAAAATTGAAGATAGAGATTTTTTCTTCAAATAAAATGTGTTCTCCAAAGTGAGTTCTTTGTTCAAGGTCATGTACATTCTTTCGAAAATTTTAGTAGTTTTCGCGCTATATTGCGTGCAATATATGCAATTTTAAAAAATTACAAAAACTAGATTTTCTCAAAAACGGCTCCAAATTTTTTCTTTAAACTTTTGGTAGGGATGGTACTAAATGTACCCTATGAGATGACATAAACGCCATATTGCTGTATTCTGTTTTTTTTTCAAAAATTGCAAAAGTGTAATTTTTTTGACTTCTCTCACGCCGTTAATATTTACACCAGCGGCGAATTGTTCATATTATTATATTTATGAGTACATGTGCTTTAAAAAATGTCAAGTAAAGTTTCTCGAAAACAATCGTTTTCTGTGAAAAGTAGCTCAAATTTCCACATTTTCAGAAACACTCAAACGCCATTTTCTCATAAATGGCTAAAAAACATTTCTTCAAACTTTTCGATCGGATAGTGCTAATTGCATTCTTTAATGTGACGTATAGTTTATTTTGAGTTATTTTTTGTTTTTTCAAAAATTACACATATGTAATTTTTTTATAGGCTCTCTCTCACACCTTTGATATTCACATTACCAGCAATTTGTAAACATTATTATATTTGTGAGTGTAAGTGCTTCAAATAACTTCAAATAAAGTATTTTGAAAACTCAAAAATTTTCTGTGAAAATGAGCTTCAAATTTCTCAATTTTAGTAGCGCTAAAACGCAATTTTGTTTAAAACGGCACATAATTTTTAACAGAAAATTGCCATTAAGGGCTAGGTTTTTGTGTTCTTTAATATTCTAAAATTAATATATTCGTTCTACCAATAGGAAACAGAAAAATTAAGAAAATGACAAAAAAATGTACTTTTGGCTGTGATAGATGGTAGCTGGGAAGAAAGAGTGCGTGGCAATTCCGAATAGTTAGCGAAGACCCAAGAAAATAGAAAACTAATACGGGAAAGTCTGTGCCATTCTGTAGCACCACTAGTTACTTAAAATTTTCTTCAGTTATGTAATAACAGGCGGTCAAAAATGGAGCTAGTCCTATATCCCAGTATTGCTTGGTTTTTCGAAAATTAAAAACAAAACTGAAAATACAAAATTATGATTTTTGCCTTTCGTCTGTTGTACAATATTAGGTGTTTAAAAATGTCATGTAAAATTTTATAAAAAAACGAGTAGTTTCTGCGTAATTTGCTCTTGAAATTTACGAAAAGAAATTCTCAAAAACCGCTCCAAATTTTTTTCTTTACATTTTCTCCACATGTGCAGTAAGGGACGGTAAATAAATAAACCAGTGGTGGTATAGAATGGCACAGACTTTTCGCACAAAACTTAATTTTCTGATCTCTTTAGTCTGAACTAGGTTTTCGATTATGAATGATTCTCTCCCCAGATACCTTCGTTGGTCGCCCAAAGGACATTCTTTTTAACATTTTCTCGATTTTTCGACTTCTTAATGCTAGAAAAGAAACCACCATACACTTATTACTAAGCTTCGGATTTTTGCCTATTAGCCCTTTTCTTTCCTTCAATGGAAAACGCAGTATTTTAGGTTACTTATTCATTTTGAGGTGTTAGGAGTATTATAAGCTAATCTTTTAGTGCCTATAAATGCCTATTTTGTGTTTCAATGCCTAAATGTTGCCTATTCTCGTATTTATTGATCAAAATGCAATTATTAAATTTTTTATATACATTTTTTTTCGTTTTTTCTGCAGTCAGAGAAATAGAACAACTATCGATAAATTTAAATTCCGTTTTACTGACACCACAGTGCGAATATTTCGTATTACGAAACATGCAAAATCACTGGTGGTAGTCGAGTTGTTTTTTTATTTCGAATTTCTGAACTTTTTTTCACGAAAACAGCTCCAAATTTTTTCTTAAAATTTTCTCGTATTTATCAAAGGATGGTATAAAAAGTGATGCCGGTCCCATTTTTCGTGAAGTCTGTATTTTCGAAATAGAAAAAATAAAATATTTGAAAACAGAAATTTTTGTCGTAAATGAAATCTATTCAAAAAAATCAGATCTTTAAAAAAGTTCGTGAATACTTTTTTCTTAAAAAAAAGAGTTGTTTTTGCAGAATTTCTGTTTGAAATTAATGCAAATTATAAAAAAAACTGCTACAATTTCTTTCTAAGGACAGAACATGAGATGCTTGAAATAATAGTACAGGTCTCATTTTTGCTGAACTACCTTAAATTTCTTGGAAATTGCAAATTTTGAAATATTTTTTAGATGTAATGCAAGAAAGTATGTGCTGTTGAACCTCTACTAGTTACATGTGGGTTATACATGCCAATTAAATTTATGCCAAAAAACAAATTTTAAAAAAATCAAACAACGTTTTTTAATGTTGTGTCAATGAAATATGAGGAAAAAGATAATTAGCATTAGTGTGCAGCATTAGGGTATCAGCTTGAATTTAATATAAAGCCAAAAAGTAGGAACTGCAATTCAGCCATTTTGTCCAAAATACACAACAATGATGGAAAGGATTTCTCAGAACAATCATGAAAGCAAATATCTATGAAGGCAATTATATTGTTTGCTACAAAAACTTAGATGGAGGTGACTGATTGACGTGCACGGACTCCTCTCTTCGAAGGCAAGCTTCGCTAGTTCGAATGTTGGTCGGGGACCATATGTCGCAGGAAATAATTGAGAATTCTAGAAACTTTATTGAAAACCATTTGAAGCAATTTTACAATAAATAAACTGTCTGAATATGATCTTCGAATTTTAACTTTTTAACAATTTTTCACATCTCTTCTTGGATTTGTAAAACGTATGTACCATCATATCAATTGTTTTCCTATCAGGCATTTACCATTTTATGCCTCTATTCGATGCCGAACCATACGGCGATTGCGTGACGTAGTGTTATAAGTGCCGGCACGTTAACTTTGAGGATCTGAGTTCGGGTCTCGGAGCGGAAAAATTGCTGGTTTATATAGGTTACTGGTTTATGTAGATGTATATTTAAGAAACAATCCAATAAAGTATGTGCTTTGGTAGCCCCACTAATTGAATTTTAATTTCAATGAGAAAGCAAAAAATATATATCTTTGCTGAAATTTTGTATACCTTGTCCTACTGTTTTAACATGTATTTGGCATTTACCTTCTTATGCCTCTGCCCGAGTTTGATCCATATGGCGCTTGTGTGTCATAGTGGTATGAGTGCCGGTACGTTGACTCTGACGATCTGAGTTCGGGTCGCGGAGCAGAAAAAAATTGCTGATTCAAAATATTTTGCTGGTTTATTTTAGGAGCATTTAGAAACAGTTCGTGAATGTGCTTTGGTAGCACCACTAGGTTTTGAAAAATGTGCTGCGTCTTTCAGGCAACGCGTCTTTTTAGCCCCTGGTAGAGCGTTGAGCGCGGAGTGATCCCCCATTACTTTTTGTTATCAGCGCCCTCTGGAATACAAAGGGCGCTACATTTATGGGTCGCGTCTCGTCTCGTCTTTTCTGTCAGTTGTGAAGAGGACCGACAGGTTGCACCTCCGCATACGCGCCTCTAGAATCCCTCGATACGATCTGTACATATACTTGGGTTTTTATTTCTTGGCATGTGGGGGCGAGTCATCACGGTATTTCGCGTCGTTCTCGGTTGTGTCGCTTGTAGTCGCATGATCGCCAGACTTCTCAATAGTCGCGATCATGCGACACTTTGCGCCACGATCGAGAACTGTTAGTATGAAAAGAAAAATGCGGACAGCAACGCCATCTGTGTACGTATGTGAGAACTCTTTGAACTGAGAAGAGGTCGAGTTCGTCTGTGGAGGCAGTGCAGTGCCAGTGCGTGTTCGGGCTTGTTTTGTTACGGACGTTTGTGAATACTGTTACCTTGTGTATTTAGGATCAGTTATAAAAACGTTTATACAAAACAAATTAATAGCTTATGGGTCCAGGCCACGTGTGAATCGTATTCTCTAGTGAGTGGAGCCGAAATTGAACGTCCGAATTAAACGTGCTGTTTTTTTTATATACGTTTGAACTGGAACTTTGTGTGTAAACAGCAAACATGGCTACCGGGAGTGACTACAAAATACAAGTGGATAAGCTTGAAGGACATGAAGACTGGGCAAAGTGGAAGTGGTATATTTCGATGGTGTTGCGTGCGTATGAACTTGAAGACATTGTTAACGGTTCGCGAGCGTGTCCTGATTTGGGAGTTTATGCAACTGCGGCACAAAAAGCAACATATCAGCAATGGAAAAAAGACGACGCAAAAGCGGCACGTTTGTTAGCAAGTGCGCTAGGAAAAACTATTGCCGAGCGCGTGTTGACTTGCACCAGTGCCGCAGAGATTTGGACAAAACTGAGTATGCGGTTCGAACGCAACAGTAAGCAAAGGCTGAATATGCTGATCGAGTCATTTTTCCGCGTGACGCGAGACGACAAAGAAGACATCAGTACGCATGTCGCGAAACTGCAGAAGTTGTTCGTGGATTTGAATGATGAACTGACGAAGAATAAAGAAAATACTTTATCCGAGAGAATTTTGAATGGCCGGATCTTATCTACGCTGGGAAAAGAATATGACAATTTTAGAGACTTGTGGGACACGATTTCGTCGGAAAATCAAACTGTGAATTTGTTGATTGGAAAATTGTGCGTGATTGAATTTGCGTGATCAAGGGAATGTCGAATCGACTGCGTTTGTTGCACGCGGTGGTCCTAATAAGGAGCCTTGTCATAAAAGTGACACCGGGGAAAAATCAAAGAAGAATGTTTAACGAGCAGAACAGAAGTTTCCATGTCACAAATGTAAGCAGTTGGGTCATTGGGTAGCAGAGTGTCCGGAGAAGAAGACAGATGGCGCTGGTGGAAACAGACGTCAGTGTGATGCAAATGTAGCGTTTATGACACATGTCATGGGTGCCTCAGTCGAAAACTTTACCGAAGCCGACAAGTGGTACTGCGACAGTGGCGCGGAAAAATCCGCTTCAAGGCTCGATTGGTCGCGAAAGGTTTCGTACAAAGACAGGGAATTGATTATGAAGAGACATTGAGCCCTGTTGCACGATATGAAACCATTCGGATCTTTTTGGCGGTGGCTGCTGCATTTGGAATGAACCTCGCTCAATTTTTTTGTCGAAACCGCTTTTTTGAACGGCGTGCTTGAAGAAGACGTGTATATGGAACAACCGGAAGGTTTTGAGGACAATACTGAACGAGTGTGTTACGTGAAGAAAAGTTTGTATGGCCTAAAACAAGCGCCGCGCTGCTGGAACAAACGATTTGAGACGTTTATGAAGAATGTTGTATTTAAAAACAGTAATGCCCATGTCTGTTCTACCGCAAGAGAGATGGGAAATATGTATATGGTGCAATTTTCGTTGCTGATGGTGTGATTATTGCAAATGATATAGAAGAACTTGAGGAATTCATGGAAATGGTACAGCAGGAATTTCATGCAAGAGGATCTCTCAGAGACTTCTTGGGCATGAGAATACAGCAAAATGAAGGATCAATAACAATTGATCAAGAAGACTACACGTCCCTCTGACCGGGAAGTCCTAGGTTCGAGTCCCGACGGCGGCAGGATTTTCGACACTAGCTTGTCAGCTAGGTCGAATTCAGTCGCTGTCTGGAGGAGAATTCTAGCGGCCGGTAGGTTTCCGTGGCTTCTCCGATCAACACAGGCGAATGCCGGAGCAGTACCCTAACAAAACGGGCCACGGACCGCGCGCGATCTTTCCTTCCTCATCCTTGTCCTATCCTCTCCCTCTTACACACACACTTACACTAACATGCACTACACTACCACACATGCCGGGAGACCGGTCGGGAGCTTACAACTTGTCCCGGCTGGGGCGGTGCCCCGCTGGTGGAAGATACTTGGTTGGGGGAAAACCCCGCTAGTCGACGGTAGGTCGCCGCCAGATCTCGCCACCCAGCGGGGACTCCCGGGGGAAACACGCACTACACTTACGGGACTAATGACCTGAGCAGTTGACGCGCCCGGAAACACGAATCAATCAATCGAGAAGACTACACTCGAAAGGTTTTGGAAAGATTTGGAATGGTCGAGTCGAATGGACTGTCTACTCCAATTGGGCGCGAGGACAACAATGAAGGAGAAAAGGTCACAGCTAAGGTACCTTATCGTGAGGCAGTGGCTTCTTTAATGTACCTGACTATAGCTATACGTCCTGGTGTTGCTTTCGCAGTTAATAAAGCAGCTCGGGCCATGGAAAATCCTACAAATCATGATTGGAATCAAGTGAAAAGAATATTTCGATATTTGAAGAGCACTATAAACAATGGAATCGTCTTCAGGAACGGTTAACACTTTAATGGAGCCATGGATTCATGTGTCGCTATTGGAGCTATCCGGTCTGACAGACCGGGTGGTTAGATTTTATTTTACAAACATAAACATTAAGCGTTGGCAACTTATATGTAATAGAAACTGTAAATCAACACTAAGTAAAAGTTTTCCAGCATTTTTATTATTACAAAGTTAAAATTTCACTTAATGAATCTAAAACTCTTAAAATATTACTAAATTTTCATCAAAATAATCATATGGTATAATTTTATGAAACTAAAAATAAAATCAACTTGTTTACATTTATTTTCTGTGCATTTTATAAATGTATGTAATTCTCCTTCCACCACTAAATCAAATACAATCAGGGGCACAATCCGTACAGACTTTCCGGCTGCACTCAAGGCAGATAGGTTTTGAACATCTGATACATTGGTATTGTGTCTTTCTTTGAGAGAAGGGCACTTGCTGTATGTCTTTCATTTGTTCATCTTGGCACTTGGGATTTCTTGTGGATTAACTGGAGGATCATAACTGAGTGCCAGGGCATTTTTGTCTGGGTGATTTCCCAGGGCTCTGGCTTGACCGCTGAAGCCGGTAATCCTCCCCTAACAATATTGTGAGCTGGAACCCTTACGTTTTGCCTAGACTCAGAACTATTCCAATTGAGGCCATGCTCGCTCTTTTTAGGTTTCCCTTAGAAGTATTCAGGCTCTATATTGTTTTGTATATCAAGTTCTTCATTCAGAAGATAATCACTTTCCACACTGGAGTCCGTCAAATCAGAGTCTTCTTCATTTGAAATCATGAAATCGGGATCTCCGTCGGAATCCTCGATTTCTGAATCTGAACAACATTCATCGCCAGACACTTCCTCTAACTTCACTTGAATTCTTCGCCCACGTCATCAACATGCAGTACGCGACTAGTGGAAGGTTTATCCATTACACTTTAGATCCAACTAAACCCTTCCTGGAGTAATCCGGTTCGACAGACCTGATGGAGTTCATGCGCTACTGGAGCTATCCGGTATGAGAGACCAGAAGGGTTCTCAGAACACACACTCTTAAACAATCAAACGAAACCGATTAACAACAATTGGAATCTAGAGAGGAGTTTTTTTGGGGGGGAAGCTATTGGGCCGGAAAACCACTACCGCCTAACAGGTGTGCCAGTATAAACAAACAAAAACACTGTCCGGTCTCAGAGACCGATAGCTCCCTTAAAGTGTTAAGGTTTGAAGGCCTACAGTGATGCCGACCACGCCGGTGACAGGACAAGACGTTCAACGACAGGTGTCATTGCAACCTTCAATGATGGAGCAGTTTCGTGGACCAGTCAATGGCAACGTCGACTACAGAAGCTGAAATAATAGCAGCAAGTGAAGGAGCTTAGAATTTAATCTGGCTGAAAAGATAACTATCTTAATTGCTGCAAACTGTGGAAAAATCTCCTCAGCTCTACATCGATAATGTTGGTGCTTTAAAACTTGCTAAAAATCCAGAGTATCATTGAAAATCCAAGCACATCGAAGTTCGCCATTTCTATGTAAGGTAGAGATTCTTGGATGGAGATCTGGAATTGGAGCACATAGACGGAACCAATCAGCTTGCTGATCTTCTGACTAAACCTCTGGAGAGGTTTAGATTTGAGATGCTACCTGAGAGGAATGGGATACAGAAGATTGCGTCCGCAGACTGTTAAATATAGTTTATTTTGTGTAGTTTGTGTTCATTTGATTTTTTCGTTTGGAGGAAGTGTTAGTATGAAAAGAAAAATGCAGACAGCAACGCCATCTGTGTATGTTTCAGTGAACTCTTTGAACTGAAGAGGGCGAGTCGTCTGTGGAGGCAGTGCAGTGCCAGTGCGTGTTCGGGCTTGTTTTGTTACGGACGTTTGTGAATACTGTTACCTTGTGTATTAATATCAGTAATAAATAACGTTTATACAAAACAAATTAATAAGAACGACGCGAAATACCGTGAGATATTCCATCGTGATGACACGCCCCCACGCGCCAAGAAATAAAAAACCCAAGTATAGGGACTCTACACGCCTCTTACACCGCGCGTCCCTGCGCCACTATCCAGCGACCAGAATTGGGAAGGAATTAGGAAAGGGGTTTTGAATCGTTTAGAAAAAAAAGAATCAGGATTTAGGACACTTCACAGGGATTGGACTAGCCTTTGTGAAGCAGCCGAACTCGTTTTGTTGCAACAAATTTCACATGAGTCTGTCGGGGAATCGAACACTGACCTCCTTGGTGAAAGGCGAGCGACTTCGCTCTGAGCCAACTTGAATGCAAACTAAAAAGCGTTGGCCAAGCGCGAGGATTTGATTTCTTTTTCTTATGTTTATTGCAACAATTGAAATTGAAATTGAATTTTAAAATTCGCTATTCATTCGTAAATCCTTCAAGCCATTATAATTCAAATTCTCTACCCATCAGTTAAGAAATTATAGAACTTGAATTATCTAACAGGCATTGTTTTTGTAATTTATTTATTTATTTAAAGTCGCTTTAAAAATCTGTGGTTTGAATTGTTTATAATAAGTGTTTACAGAGAATTCTCAGTACAATACAGTTTTGTTAACTCATGGTAATTATAAATAACATAATTATGAAATTGAGTTCTATATATCCGTTAAGGTATTAAAAATGGTCTGTTTGCTTATTTTTTAGATGGATGTAATAACAGCTGACCTCGATGGAGGCTCAATCTGCGTGCCAGATGGAGTGTCCTTGCCACTGTTGCCAGAGCCATTGCTCAGCCACACGCAAGAGGCTTTGATGTTAGTTCTGCAACCAGAGCTGAGCAGTGCTGATCATGCATTTCCTCCAGCTACGCATAGATCGGTGCAACCAGCATTACTTGACAAAGAGATACGGGCTGTATTCATGCGCATGTTTGCGCAGCTTCTACAGGGTTACCGCTCTTGTCTCACCATTATACGCATTCATCCTCGCCCTGTCATTACATTTCATAAAGTAAGTTTCTGCTTTGGTTTCAGAAAAATAAACATTTTGAAAGGGACCGGAGATTGGAATTTGATGTCTTAACCCTGGCAACAAGAATGTTGAAATCAACTCGCACTATACTGCGATTTCTCTAACTTTGCCCCTCAAGACCACTCAAGCTCTAATGGCCACGATGGGATAGCACACGGCATTTCGAATCTTTCTCGGTCTTGCCGAAAGAAGTCGTATGATCGCATGCACTGCTTGATACGGTCGCGATCATGCGAAATCTAGCGGAACGACTGAGAAAGATACGAAATACCGTGACATATTCCATCTTGAAGATGGGATTTGAGTAGCCTTGAGGGACAAAGAAAAATCGCAGTATGGTCTTTGGATTCGTGAATGTACTTCCAAAGATGTCTAATAAAGTATTTCCCGCTGTCTCATTAACTAGTTAGACATTCTTTTTGGGTATTAAGGTAGTTTTACCTCTTTCTCGTTTATGTGATGTAGAAAAAGTAATGAAATGCTGCGAAAAATCGACTTGGATGTTTTGAGTTTGCAGAGTTGCATATACCGACAAAGAATGTATGTGAACCTTTTTTGTTTGTTTTTTTCAAAGGAACTACAATATTGTTTTAAGTTTTCTCATGATGCATGGCAGTTAATTAAACCCTGATGACGCAACTAAAACTCGCTCGAGAATCAGGGCGCACTCAAAAACATCGAACCGCTTCACTTAAGTTTGTACTGAGAGTTGGAATGGCCTGTTTCGCCAGACATGTCCGGAAACAGTCGAACAGATAAGGTTCTCCGAACGCAGCGATGAGTTGGAGCGTTAATCGCCGTGCAAAAGTATACGAACCTCTGCGACTTGTTGAGCTACCGAGAGCAGGTGGCAGGCTCTCAATAGTACAATCACCTGGTGCGCAAAAGAACCCAATTCGAGGGAAACTTCCGGAAGTTTTTTTCTAAAGGATTCTGGACTTTGTTGGAAGGGGGTAGCTGAATTGGAATTTTATGTTCGCCACCTCAAAAAACTTCGGCTTCAGATACAAAATTGCAACAACAACAACAACAACAACAGTAACAAAAACCTAAAAAGTTTCCACTTCTTTTAGTTTTTCGCTTATTCATCACCAAAATTATAGACTAGATTACAATTCGATGAGCTATAATATTCAATTCAATTCACTTCATTTCGATGATGCCTTATTTCCCGTAGCGAGGCTTAGGTCTTGAGACCTTTCCTTCTGCCTGACCTCACAAATTCTGCCATGCCTCATCTGGCAGAGAAAGGAGGTATCACTCAGGCAATGAAACAGGCGTTTTGAATTTTGCCCAGACGCTTGAGGATCTTTTAC
Organism: Acheta domesticus; assembly: GCA_031308135.1. Lineage (NCBI taxonomy): Eukaryota > Metazoa > Arthropoda > Insecta > Orthoptera > Gryllidae > Acheta > Acheta domesticus. Next base: position 31,803,579 of record JAHLJT010002406.1, read on the forward strand.
ATGTAGTAATTCTACAACATGGGACAGCAGACTACTTCCCCATCAAATTGGCTTCGTGCAATGTGCCATTCGAAATTAAAAGATCAGTCTCATATTGGGAGGGGGTGAGTGTGGACAGATTGATTGTGGAATATAGTTTATAATGAGTCGTGTTTTGGCCACAGTGTCATCCAGAAGATCAGAAAAAGATGAGATGCAGATCAATATAATATCAGAAAAAGAGTGCACTAAACATTACAAAACTCTATGGTATGATCTGACCAAAGAGACATTCCCGAGAAAATAGATTCTACTGGAGCATTCCTGAGAAAATAGATTCTTCTGGAGCGTTCGCTATTGAAACATAGGAACTTTAATATACATAATGAAGGGAACAAAAAATAAAACTTCTCCTGGATTAGATAATGTAAACTCAAAACCATTAAAGCAGGGATGTCCAACTTGCAGTGCCTCAAGGGCCTTTAATACGATTGCGGGCCTTATTTTCATGACTCGGGTGACCGACACCAGACTTCCCTGTATGGTTGATATCGTCAGTTTGCCCAGTTGCTCTAAAAGGGCTGGAGTGGGGGGATGGAACCATGATTTCATGCCATATCATGCACAAAGCAGTGAAACACATTGGGATGATTTTGAACTTCTGTATTTACTTGAAAAAAACAAAAACAATTTTAAACTTTACCGAATTTTACATTAATGGGGTGTTGATCCTGGCAGGGGGCATTCGCTAGGCACAATGGTCTTGCCCAGCATGGATGGAAGGGCCTTTCACTTTTGACTAATAATCTTTCGCAGGTCACAAAAAATGGCACTGTGGGCCACCAGTTGAACAACACTGCATTAAAGTATTGAGGAATCAGTACATACAATTACGCTTGTTACATCTTTAACTTCAGGGTTGCAAACAAATGGAAGACTGTAAAAACTCTCTTTATTTGAGAAACAAGAGAAAAAAAAACTAGAAGTATTAATCTGTTAAGTGCTGCTTATAAATTATGTAACAAAATTATTATTTAAAGGCTTTGAGTTATCTCAGAAAGCATATTTCTCAAAGAACAAACTTGGGTTCTCATTGGACAATCCTGTATTGAAGATGTTTTAGCTTGAAGCAGATAATACAAACACATACTTGTAGAGAATTTGATTTGGAGACACACCCAGCTTTCATTGATTAACGAATGAGTCATTCCATGTCAAATCACACAATCACAAAACATCACTATTGTTTAGCGATTTGAAACTTTATTTGAGGTCTATGGCTGAAAATAGGCGACACTTTTTTCCCCCTTCTTTTTAATCCCAACCCTTCCAGAAATATTACCGATTATTGTTTCTGAAGAATCATGCGCATGCCAACGTTTCAAACTTTTTTTGCACAAGTACTGTTTCATTCAGAAAAATTAAATTACACTTAAATTTAATTTAAAAAGTGGTACTTTCATGTGATGTAAACATATTAATTAAATATTTAAAATATATTTTAATTTTTAAAATATAAAGTTTTGCATTAGGTGAATACTTAAATTAATTTAAAAAATACTCATGTATTTTTACACTAATGTTGTTGAGATTTGCCAAATCTCAAAGTGAGACACACACAAATCACATTATAAAAAAAAAAAAAAAAAAAAAAAAAAAAAAAAAGCACACCGACTCAAATGGAAGTCTTTAGACGAAATTCGACTATTAAGTTTTTAATTATAAACAACTGACATTGCTAGGGCCTGCCGGAAACAGAGCAGCCTTCTTTCTCAGATATAGTGAGTCAGTTGTGTAATCAGAGGAATCTGTAAATCATGTGCATTGTTCTGTGAAGTTAGTTACCATAGATAGCCTTTCAATAATATCAGTACTATTGCACTTTGCATTTTCTTATTATGAAAATCTATAATTGCAGAAGAAGAGTATGTTTAGATTGTTACAATCAGCATTCTTGAGACATTGAAAATTGACTGTTTACCATAAAAACAGAGGGGGGGGCAACTATAATATTCTCAATAAAAGCTAGCCTTCAATCCTGCCAGAGACTTATTAATTTACCCAGAAAGTTATTTAAGTGGGCGAATGATAATGTGAAGAACATTACCTTTAAGTTTTTTACAATGCTGAATGCTTAGAAAGAGATTACAACAATGATGTAATAAAAAAAAAATAGTAGAGGCACAAAGAAAATGTACAGTTTCACTTCTTTATGAGAAAGTCAGTATTAATGATATTCTCTGTAAAGAGAAGTAAAATAAATATCAATTTAATTAACTGTATCGCATACTCGTATTTGTGTAAATATTCCGTCTGTTTAATTCTAAACTTAATGTTTGACACTTTTGAATTTGAATTTAATCAGCTATGAAGGTCATTTGGTACGTAGTAAGATGTGAAGGAATACTTCTGTTTATTGCTCTGTGAAAGCTTATTGATGGTAATTGTCTATTGCTGATTGGCATGTGCTTGAGAGGTGACGCTCTAGCAGACACTGCAGCAAAACAGCAACTAGACATTTCTATTGTATTTAATTTCTCAGAATCATCTCGGTTTCCCACTTTGTAATTTACCAGATTTATATAGAACTTTCCAGAAATTACAGTAGTATTTTTTTCAAATTTTTAAACTGTCGAGTTTTGGAAGAAATTTAAAAAAATAAAAATAAAATAGGTCAAAAATTATTTTAAAAAAAATTAATGAATTTAATACATACATCAAATGAGATCATCTTTTTTCTTTAATGTTGCAAACTATTAAATTTATGTTGCAAAAAGAGTTAAAAATGATTAACTTTAGCAATGCCCTTGTTTCAAAAATTTTGAAAATTAATGAAATCTTGAGAAATAATAGTTTTAATAAATTTCATATTTTAGCTTTTACTCTTCACAGAAAAAAAAATTTTGATCTAGGACATCAGGTCACATTTTCTTTAAATTAGTGTGATTTGACTTGGAATGACCCAAATGGCATTCAACCTCATCCACAAGGACAAATATCACTATAAGAATGTCTGCTACAGAGCTACTAACTCGTAATAGACAAATACTCCTGATTTTCATTCAGAAACAACAACATAATATTATAAAACGGATATGGACATGTTTTAAGGATTTTTCCCATAATTTAGTTGTGGAACATGGATTCTATTTGAGAGCATTTCTGACCCCAGCCATATAAAAATCAATTTACTTCAAACCAAGAAAACTTTAAAAACTGAAAAGTTTACAACTCGTGTAAAACTGGACATAAGTAGTAAATCTAAAAGGAGGAGTTCATGTGAATAATTTTGTGTTGCAAAACATTATTTGTGTCAGGGGTCAGAAAAGACCCCAAATGGAATCTAAGGGTTAAACAGAAAACTAGAAAAGAAACACAAATAAAATTTTATAAAGTTATGGCCATTGTATGGTTTAGAAACATGGGCATCTGAAGTAAAGGATTACAGGCAGATAGAAACATCAGAAATGATATTTTTTTGATTAATAAAGGATTGCACACTATTGGATTACATTAGGAATGACAATGCAAAGCAAGAATTATGGATGCACATGTTAACAGATATTGCAGATGGATTACCAAAGGAGGAGGAACGTGTATTGTATATGGTGCCGGAAAAGATACTGAATTACAGACTTTTGAAATGCTTGTCAACAAAGGACAAGATGGTGAAGCCAGAACAAACAAGCATGCCTAATCCTGAAAAGGAAGAAGGTGATGGTGGTGATAATGATGATTTGCACAGATGGACAGACAGGCTGGGAGTTGGAGATGAGTGGGGAGGAGGGGAAAAATTTTTTTTCAGTCTCAGGGACCATTGAAATTTATGTTTCTGTCAAAATCTTGGCTTCAGTTTTTTGCGACAACACAATACTTTCTATACACTTCATATACAAAAAAGGAAAAATGAGGAAAATATTATGGGTTTCTTCTAGTTCATTTGAGCTGTGGAATAATGAATTCATTATGAAAGGCTTGGCTCCATTGTGCTTATTTTATAGTTACAAATAACTCAGATCTAATTTTTGAAATGAAACATGTTTAATGGTAAGGGACATTCTGAATATGATGCTTCTTGCAAATGGTCTTAACTATGTATTTTTCTCTAACGTTTAAATTTTAATAATATTGCATTTTAGAGGATCATCAGAAGATATCACAATTGCCATATACAGGAAGTATAATAGCTTGTTGCTGCCACCATTAATAATAAAATAAACTATTCATGGACATATTTTCTTGAGTTAATTACTGTTAAAACCTTTATGTTTTAAATCATTATTTATTAGAAAGAAAAAAAATGTATCAGAAGTAGCTTTCTAGTTGTTTGAAGATAAATCATGAGGCATCCAGAAGCCAATCTGAGTAACTCCAATTTTTAAAAAATTCTGAATAACAACATGGTTGTTTTCCACTATTACATATTTGTCAGTGGCCAAGATGACAAACTGCACATTTAAATGCTTTGCTGTTAGAATGTGCTAAATGTTCTGGCAAATGAACATTTTATCAGTTGTTTCAGTGGCCATTGTGATAAACTCCTTGGTTTAATGACAACCAATGTTTAACCCAACTGTTTTGAAGTGAACGGTTTTGTGTTTTTTAATTTAACAGTGTGTGTGTGTGTGTGGTGTTTCTTATGTTTACTTTCTTATTTCAATTAAGAATTAGCAATAATGCCAAATGTAAAGTCATGTTCTCTGACTCATGCAGTGGCCAAAATCGCAACATCAAAGTTCTTCTCTCTCTTATGAAATGTATGCAAAATCAGAGTGGTATCACTAAAACTATTGACTTAAATTTCCTTGTACCAGGACACAGTTACCTTCTGAATGATTAAGATTTTTCCTTAATTGAAAAAAAAGCAAAAACTAATAGGTCATCTTTTCTCCAAGAGATTGGTATGTTATCATTCCTGGCTGCAGGAAAACAAAACAAATATTTCCTCACAAAAATGAACCATGGAGACCTCCATTCGACAGAAAACATAGACAAGTGTATCTCCAACAAGAAAAAAGTGTTGCAGGTAAACCAGGTAAACTGGCTGACAATGAGATGTATCCAAATTGAGATTCTTACCTGAAATGGCATTTGGAAAAATTAATATCGAAATGAACAATGGAAACAGATGTCTTTTAGAAAGTTAAGCTAATGTCCTTCATGATCTTTGTAGATCATCAAGCCCGACATCCAAAGCAAAAAAAGGAGGATGTAATAGACCTCTGGAAGTCTGTATTTCCTATTCATTCAAGAAGTGATGACAACTACATCACATATGCAGAATAGAAGCAATGAATACATTTTTGTTTGTATTGCAGGCAATTTTTATTTTATTTTAAGTACTGTTTAATTACAATAATACTGGTAACTTTTTCTAGAAAAATGTTTTATTTGGGCGTATTTGTTTAATAAAATAACTTGTTTACAAACCTTTCAGAATAGTATGTCAATACAATGCAGAATTCATCAATACCTGTCTGTTGGTAATGTGATTAATTCCATATACAGTGTTGTTTTTTTGGGGGGGAGAGAAAGATATTCAGAGTTTCAAATATATTTATGAAGTGCTAAAAACACTTTTAATTTGGGGGGGGGGGGAATTTGTAGACCTTTTTATAGATAAGAAACTTTAACTATTCATATTCAAAATTTTCATTTGATGGAGTTTTTCAGCTTGGCTTCTGAACATGTCATATGTAAGTGGATCTATTGTAATTTGAGATCTGTTGAGGTTCTTTGAGTGTAAAGAAAAAAGGTGCAAAAATTTATTTTAGTTTTTTTATTATTATTTTGAAAATTATAATTTGATTTTAAAAAATTGAACATATTTCTGCAACTGACTTTTAACTTTTTTCAGGCAGCATTTCTTGGTGAGCGAGCATTAACTGACTGTGATTTTACTACCCGTGTCTTGGACTGCATGTTTTTCACAAGTTTTGTTGCGGAACGGGGGCCCCCATGGCGACCGTGTGATGTTTGGGATGAACTATACAGTGGACTGACAGAGCAACTTAGAATTGAAACACATGAACCAACAACAGTGTTAGTGCATGTCCAGGAACTGGCTCAACAGTTGTATACCAATGAAAACCCCAATCCCCAACCATATGTGCAGAAAATTCTGAAACCACCAGAAGGTGCATTTGCTAGAATTCATCAACCACCATTTCCTGGCATTAGTTCAGCCCAAGTTCAAGCAATTATTGATGAAGGCCTTGCAAAAAATAATCTCAAAGTTAGGTAAGTTTCTTATGCCAAAGTTAACAAAAATGAAGCTTTCAAGAATGCAATTGCTGGTCTGTTTCTGTAATGCATGCCACATCTTTCTTATTTTCTTGTAACAACCTTTGCTTTTATTTGGCTTTCTTTTTCTTAAAATTGAAACTACTATTATTATTATTATTATTATTATTATTATTATTATTACTACTATTATTATTATTATTATTATTATTATTACGAGACTACAAACAATTTACAATAAATTCTTTTTATTTTCATCATGTTTTAAGTGTTCGTTTTGTCATCTGTTATCAGTAGAGATTTGCTTGTGTAATTACATATTTTTCGTCATTCTTTGTTCAGTTCTCAATATTGTACTCTTTGCGAATCAGGGCAATTCTAACACAATATGCAAATATTTCATTACATATTTTACATATTATGCTGATATTTTTCATACTTTGCAACATTTTTTTTATTCTACAAATTTTCTAAAAATTTATTTACCCCAAAAAATGGCAATGAATTTTCAAAAATATTTTTTGACGCGTCTTTTTTCTGACACTATTCAAAATTGCATGCTGATGATGCGAGGTGTCCCATGTGAAGATGCTGTCAGATGCATGCAGTCTGTCTGGGTTTTAGGTGAAACCTTTGCCTGCACTGTATGAATGTTGCAACAGTTGCACTTGAGTGCTGAGAATATAGTCTTTAGGCATGGAAATGATTAGTTATTATATGTTGTGTTTCTTCCTTCAAACCAGTTTATGAGAGATATTGGTTTTCGCTGACATGTATACAAATGACAATACCACAGTGATTGTTTGCTGGATGTTGAGTTTCCACATTTATACAATGGCTACCATTGATCATAAAAATGGACTTACAAAATTTGAATTAGGAGGAAAAGCAATATTATCTTTAAAATTGGTTGAGTAAATATTTTATTAATGTAATTTCAGTTTTTTTTTTTTTGTAAAAGTACTATAAGTAAGAGTGTATTTAGATTTTACATATTACAAACCTTTTTTCACATTTGTCACTTATTCTTTTCATTACATATTTATGTACATATTTTGCCATTTAATACTACATATGTTCCGGACCCTAGTTATCAATATACTCAAGATTTAATGAAGTGATTTACCGTACCAAGAAAAGGAGTTTGATCTGCTAGATGGTGAACAATGTGTTCTTTTTAGGCCTCTTATTTTAATTTTATCAAATGATAGAGAAGGTTGAACTGAATCAAATATTGGAGAAGGTTGATTTAATAGTCAACTGGTCTGACAACATCTAGTACTTTGTTGTTGTTGTTTGATTGATGCCACTGGATTGTTAGTTTAGTTGTCAAGTATACCTTTGAAGTAAGTGTAAAAAATAACTGTCAGTGGTGCTACAGAATGGCACAGACTTTCCCGTATTAGTTTTCTATTTCCTTGGCTCTTCGCTAATTATTCAGAGTTGCCACATATTCTTTCTTGCCAGAACGGAAATATTAATTTTAGAATTATAAAAAACACAAAAACCTAGTCCTAATTGGCAATTTTCTTTTAAAAATTATGTGCCATTTTAAAAAAAATTGTGTTTTAGTGCTACTAAAAATGCGAAATTTGAAGCTCATTTTCACAGAAAATTTTACAGTTTTCAAAATACTTTATTTGAAGTTATTTGAAGCACTTATACTCACAAATATAATAATCTTTACAAATTGCTGGTAATGTGCATATTAAAGATGTGAGAGATCTTTCAAAAAAATTACATTTATATAATTTTTGAAAAAACAAAAAAATAACTCAAAATAAACTTTACGTCATATTAAAGAGTCTAATTAGCACTATCTGTTACAAAAATTTCAAGAAAAATATTGCAGCCATATAAGAGAAAATGGCATTTGAGCATTTCTGAAAATGCGGAACTTTGAGCTACTTTTCACAGAAAATGGTTGTGTTTTCAAGAAACTTTCCTTGACATTATTTAAAGCACATGCACTCGTAAATATAATAATGTAAAAAAATCGCCACTAATGTAAATATTAACAACATAAGAGACAAGTCAAAAAAATTACATTTTTCCAATTTTTGAAAAAAACAAAAGAATAGAGCAAAATATCGTCTCATAGGGTACATTTAGTACTATCCCTACCAAAAGTTTAAAGAAACAATTTGGAGCCGTTTTTGAGAAAGTCTTGTTTTTGTATTTTTTTTTAAAAATTGCATTTATTGCACGCAATATTGCACAAAAACTACTAAAATTTTCAAAAAAATGTACATGACCTTAATGAAAGAAATCCCTTTGGACAACAAATTTTATTTAAAGGGAAAACCTCTATCTTCAATTTTGTAGTTCCAGAAAGACGCCGAAAAAATTTTAAACTTTTACAGTTTTTGAAAATTCAGAGTAACTGTGAAAATCGAACCTATGCCACCTTACTAAGTGTATTTTACTCTTTTCTTACAAGAAGTTTAAAGAAAAAATTTGGAGCCGTTTTTGAGAAAATTTTGAAAATGTCCAGGGGGCATCATGTAAAGTACTCCCAAATTTTACAGAATCTTCATCAAAATCTCAAAGCTTCGACTAGAAGCAGCTAAACTGGGAAATATCCATTTTGAAAGAAATTGTACGTATGGTTAATGCGCTAGCAGTGTTCACAGACGTACGTTTTCCTTTCAATTGGTTTTTCTGTATCAAGGACCCACAAAACTGGGTTTCTGGCAACACCACATGTTAGGGGATTTTTTTTCTTAATTTAGCAACTGGTTTTATCAACCTTTTTGTTATCATGGCCCGGCAATGAATTTTTTTCCACCGAAAATTGGCTGTTTTTTCTCACAGCATTACATAACTTTCCCTATAATACGTATATCACTCGATGTATACGTACGTATACGGGAAAGTAGAAACAAAACATAAAACTGTAAGATTGTTTCCAAAAACTTTTAGAAAAAAACTTGTAGAGAATTTGTTGAGTGTGCTATAAGTTACTTTGCCTTTGTGTAAACTGAGCTACCAGGTTAATGCAAACCTTTTCCTTCTGCATTTTCAAATTACCAATGATTTGTGGGTCAGTTAATGTGGGAGAGTTGTTTGCTTATATCTTTATACATCATCTGAGAGTTTTACTTAACAAGTTCATTTATCCTCAGTGCATAATTGATGAATTCGTACTTACAATATTTTAAATTTGATCATTCCAAAAAATAATTTGGTAATTATTGTAAATATTTTTCAAATGTAATACACCATTCTAGGACTAATAAGACATAATAATCCTCTTGTGTGACTCAGCAATTCGTAGCAAAACACCCAGACTTTTGTAGAATGTTGTACATGATGGCAGGGGGGGGCTATTTTTTTTTCAGAATCAGAACTATTACCGAGAATTCTGATGTTGAATAACTCTGGAAATATTGTCAATTTTAAAGGTATTTTGTTGGAATTTTAAAGAAACCTAGAACATAAAAAAATAACCTTACTTTGTAGTATTGCTATTCTTTTTTGCTTTAATTTATGTGAGATCTGTGCAGTATGGTTCAGTATTATTATTAGGAATTTGTTGTAATGAATTTGTGGAAGCAGTTTTATCATTGTCAAATCTAATTGTTTACATAGAACTCATTTAAAAAAATTAATCATAGTCTTTTATATTAACTTATGTTCTGTATACTTTTATATGCAGCCATGGAAGCGGAGCAGATCTCAGTTGGTAAGAAATATAGAATTCCCTACTTGCATTTCTTACTTTGCTTGTATGATTCATATTTAATGTATTAACTCTGGTCTTACTTTAATTACCGTTTAAAAGTAAAACATTGATGTATTTTCCACAGACTTGTAATTGATTATATGAACTTGTAATTGAAAACTTGCTTATAATACTCTCGAATTGTTTGCAAATGAATTGTAATAGGACAAAAAGTTCTTGAAAGATTTGGAAGAAAATACATTATGGGAGATAAGGGGAAACTAGTTTTACATATTGTCTTAATTTCATTTATCACTCTTGGAAATTCTAAACTATACATAAAGTGTCTTTAAAAAGTTATTATTTTTGTATCTGTTTAAACCTGAGATTCTTCAAATTTGGAAGAGAATCTTTATATTTTATGGGACACTTTCTCTAAACAAGTTCCCACTTTCTGGGAAAGGTAGATCATCAGGGATTTCATTCCTGAGAAAAAATTTGGGGAAATTCAAGGAATTTGTGAGAACAATCGGAATCGTTAGAAGTCATGGAAATTTTGAGTTACTAAAGCTAGATCAAGCCCTAAGGCTTTTTTGTCACGGCTCAGTCATTAAGTTAAAAATAAAAACAATTTACTGGCACAAATGAACACTATGTAATATCACTTTTTAAAAACATTTGGCAAATCACACAACATGCCTGCAAAATCTGAGTATCTCTCGAAGTATTTTTGAAGTCCTCTGCAGAACTACTTCTCTAGGATCTTCAGATGAAACTTTATCTTACTCTTTGAGAGGTTTCTTTTCACCTTCAAATTGGAATTACACTGTGGATGTTGCAGGCTTGTGGCATAGATTTTAGAGTTACGAACCTGTTGGTGTTTCACATTTTGGCTTCTTTGACATGTTTTTTTGATATATGAAAATAGAATTCGTACAAAAGATGTCTGTAGCCATTTGGGAAGAGTTCTTTGTCATGGAGTTTCCTGAATGCCAGCATACGTATGGGGTCGTCCATAAATTACATAACACTAAAGAGTGGGGAGGGGGTTTGAGGCAGCATTACAATGTGTTACTTAGGGACAGGAGAGTATTCGTTTAGTGCTTCATAACATTGATATTTTTAAAAATTTTTAACATTTGTTGAAATAATTCCTTTTTGCCTTATACTAAAATATTAAAATATTATCCTTTAATTTGTTTTAAAACAAATAATTTAAAGTAAATAGAAGTTGTTTCAATGAATCAAAATATTAATTTTTTCTTCAATTTTGCATTGAATCTGTAAGATTATGAAGAAAATATTCAAAACTGATCTGTAGTGTTTTTAAGAATACTAAATTGACATAGTAGATTCTTGTCCATGCGCCATCCGAAACTGCGGCATGTGCACGGCTTGTGATCAGATATTTTCACGCGTTCCTTCACTCAAATTTTGCTCCCAATCTTATTGTTAGTTCGACAATTAAGTCCGACTTTAATTATCATAAATTTTAGTATACAACCCAAAAAAATGAATACAATTTTTTGATTGAGCTGTAATTTATTTTCACTTCTTACATTTATAAGGGGGGTTCTTGCAAGCATTAAGTAATTATTTAGGGGGAGTTCAATTGTGCATTACAGGGGGGAGAGGGAATATTCAAAATCCTCCAAATTTGCATTACATAATTTATGGATGACCCCTATGAAGTCTCTTAATTGTTCTGAATACATCATCATAGAGACCCTGCCATGACTCATGGCAAAGAAATGCAGCAGCTATTGTTTCAAAATATGTCTTATGATGCAATAAATTAAAAAAGTTCTTACCGTTGTTTTGCGAGGTTGCTCCGTTACATGTAAAAAATTTTCATATTTTCAGAAAATTTCTTCTGTAGAGTGGTAATAAGTTTTTCTGAAAAGGGCTTGCTCCCACTCTATCAAGAACCAACTATTCTGAAATCAGAAAGTAGGTAAATGCTCTAAAATTTTTTCATTATCAAATGTCCATAATAAATTACAAACATATATTCAGTTGCAAATTCCAATGGTGCTCCTTGAATAACACCCTTGTTAATAAATCAGTAATTTTCAGAATAATTTTCAATCAGAATGAATACTCTCCATTTAACCCTTTGTGCTTGGAGGGCATCTTAGAGATGACATATCACAGCCCCACATTAGATTGTATTTCCATGTTTGACAGTATATCCTACAGGTTGGACAGCATCTCTGAGATAACATGAGAAAATGGGCTCAGTGCACTGGCGCATTGCGAACTCTTTTCAGCTCGGATATGGTTTAGTCATAACAGGAAAAGGATCATCAGTGTTTACATTTTTTAAATTTTCTATTGTTCCTGAAATTATAATCATATTATTTTTCTACATGAACTTGCTAATAAAACAGGGATATATTAAATTGTGGAAGAAATTATTAGATGTAATTTTAATAACTGAATTTCAGCTTGAAATTTACCCATCAATTTCATTATTTTACTGTCCCTGAAGTTTAAAGTAATAAATAAAAAACAGATATAATTAAATTTTTTTAAATTTCTAATGAGTAGTTAAATACATTTGACTTTTTTTAATTTTACATCTAATATTTAAAATATTTTTTAGTATGAAATTTCTCAAAAGAATCTCCAGGGCAAGATTTACAATAAAAAAAATTCCTCTCTGAATTCCACCAGCCATTCCTATTCTCAAACACTTATGTCACTTTCAAAAACATCTAATGTAACTTTCTCTATTTTCTCATCTCTTAGTTGCCAACTAAAAAAGTTGCCAACACATGTAACACAGGCCTTAGCACAAGCTGCACTCCACTGAATCATTTCAGTTGAGGAATTCAAGAATGGAACCTTATCTTTCTGATCACTCGGATTATTGTACCCAACTCTGAGTTGCTTCTGGGACTTGATGATTCAACATTGTAGACCAAGATCTTATCTGAAAACTCTATAATACAGAGTATTTTATCTCTCAGATGCATTCTGAGTTAAATAGGAAATTCAACATATCTGCGAGTTGCCCTCCAACCTGTAGGACTTGTCTAAGACATCACAGACTCCAAGCTACACGCCACCATCAATCTGTTATTTCTCAAATACCTTTCAACCTATAGGGGTAATCAGTTTCTGATGCATGCCAAGTACAAAGGGTGAATATTTTTTTTCTTCTTTGTATTATGGGAACTTCACTTTTTCTGTAAAATCATTGACTTTAAATGCTTGTACACAGTGAAATTATTGACAAACTTCTTAGAAATGACATCAACTGCAATAATCTTGGATCTATCAGTTGTTTTCCACAATTTGTGCATCATATCCCCTACAGGATTTTTCTCTTTTTCTTTTCTGTTCCTATCTCAGGTGTATAATCTGCCTTGAAATTTTTTTCTTGAAATCTTATTTCTATAATGATAGCTAATCACCGTCTGCAAAATTAGGCAGTTTCTTACTTATTTGGCATGTATTACTTTCCTTTTACTTACGCACTTACTGTACTTTTGTAGAATAAATGGATGGCAACACCATAAAATATTAAAGTTAGCCACAACTTAAGGCAATTGTACCTCTGGTCAATGGTTAGCACAGCCGCATAAATACACTCTTTGATAAAAGCGACTTGTGTGCATCTTTAACACTCCAAGATTCACTGTGATTCCTCTAAATCATATTACAGTTCATGATGTAACAATGTGTAATCTTGAGAACTGGCACCTGATCCCCAACATCACACACGACTCTCAACCTTACATGCAAAATTAAATTAGAATATCTTGGAAGTTTTTCAAGACTTCATTATATTTGGTTGACAGCATAATTATGGAATGATCTTCCTTTTACCACAAAATCATGAAAAATGAAAGGTTGGTTTTGGAGTTCTAAATATTCATTTAATTCATTATTTCCCATGTTTACTTTAAGTGAAATTTCTTAATAACGCATCTTATACTTATACAATGCTAATTTATCTTCACAATGGTATGTCTTTTTATTTTTCTCCTATCATGCATGTGCATTTAAGAATAGTTTTCACTAGACTCTATATCCTCATGAAGCCAAAACCTAATTTATTGTTGTGACAAAACCATTTACTCTATGACACTAATATTTGACAGTTTAATTTTTTTTATTGAAGTATTACCATATTAGAAAACAAAAAATATCTGAAAACCCAATCTCATTAATTTTAAATTTTGCATGGAAGGATTCAGAGGTATTTATTGATTCCCATTTTTGGAACATTCTAAATTAAATGAAAAATTATAAATAAGCTGATTTCTACCAAATGATTCAAGAAAGTTGGGACAAGTTTTGAGGAGTTTCTCTCTTTTTCATTGTAAGTACTTGGTAAAAACAGTGGATTGCATTAGAATTTGACGTTCAACTGTAAATGCTAATTTTAATGTATTGCTAGTAAATTAGGAGAAGGGAGTTGGGAAGAAGAGAGTTGTTTTAGAAAGTAAGTGAAAAGAAAATGAAATAGCAACTTTTTTTCAAACTTTATTTGATAATTGATTTGCGTAGTTGTAAAAGGAACTTAAATGCAAAGTTTCTTGTTTCAAGTTTGGATGAAATTTGTAATTTAAGAGGTGTAGATGGACATTTGAGTGTTTGGATCTCTGAGATTCAAATGTTCAGAACTAATTTCAGAACTAATAATTCATTCTATTTGGAAATGTTTTTTGAAAAAATTAGTTCTTCATCTATATAATGTTAATACATTTATAGATAAAATACATTAATATATTTGAATTGTGTTTACAGGAATTGTTGATTAATTCATTATTACAAATTACTTGACATTTTCACATCTGAATATGAATTTCATTGTAAATATTGTTTTGTTATATCTTCTTGAAAACTTTCTTTCTAGTAGGCTTTGAATAAGTAACAGAGAATTAATTATTAAAAGTGTTTACATCAATAATTTTGTTAATTTTTAATGCCCAATTTTACTTGTCATTGTGTTGATTGAAATGCAACCCTGGAGGAAATAGCCTCCGTTTTATAAGTTAAACCACTTGAATACATTATTAATTTTTGAATTTCATTTGCATTTTAAGTTTGTTCTTTCATGTCTGCACAGAAGACATTAATGTTTTGTAATTTCTTCCTTTTCAAAACGACTCACCATTCCATGCATTTTGTAAAAATTGATATTCTTAAAGAAATTTCTCTAAGAATTTCTTAATTCATGAATGATTAAACATCTTGATTTGTTTAATCATTCATGAAGTAATACCATTTTAAATTTGTGAAGTTCACAATGTGAGAAAATTGATGATATTCTTTGTTAGAAGCAGCAAATTATACTGGTTGTTGGGCCTCATGGTAATTCCTTCATTTGGATAATTTCAAAATAAAGGATACAAATATTGATTCAACTATTTTAAAGATTTATTGAATTAAATAAGACTGTCTGATCTTCACTTAGTCAAATTAATTCATGTGCACAAGTACCATTAATGGAGAAATTAAAATGTTCTTTTAATCTTAAAATGTTATTTCATTGTTAATTTTAATCAGCTAATGGAGTGAATAAATACAGAAATGATAAAAATGTGTGATTGGTATTGGCGGCATAAAAAATATTTTGAACATTCAAATTCTATAGTTAAAAGTATAATAATTTTTGAGTCAGAAATGTGTAAGATTGTGGTAATCATACAAACTGCCCGCCTTCCTCCTGCAGAGCTAAGCTAAGAAGTTTGTGGACCATGAAAGAGTTTTATAAAGAATTTTTTTTTAATTTTTAATTGTCAGCTTTCTGGCTGTGTGAAATAGGATGAAAGGTTTATTCTGCTCAGTAATTGATGACTGTGCTCTGATCTTGTTTCTGTAATTTTATTATAACCATATTAAATGAGTAAATTGTTCATAGCATAGATTTCTCCAACCCTGAATTGAACTATTTGACATGGCCAGGAAGGTGACTTGGTGGTGATAGTTATACCTGGACAATATACAACCCCAACAACAATTTCAAAGCATAGGTTATTGCAAATAGCTCAGATAGCAACTAAAGTGTAAACCAGGAGATCAGGGGTCATTTCCATTTGTGGTGACATATACTTTGAATAATTGAAGTATTTTTTAAATTGTGTATTACAATTGTAAAATTTTATTTTCGTTTTAGTCGAGTTTGTTTATTGAGACCACACATTACCAGTAGCAATTTTAGGTAGGTCACAGAATCTCTGCATGCTTCATGCTACACACAACTCACGTACTACATGGCACATGAAGAATAATGTTTGACTACATATACCATAAAAATAGGATTTGTTAAAATGCTATTTTTTAACCTTTAATTAAAAATACCAAAACAAAATTTATTTGATAATTTTTTATAACTATATTTTTGAGGTCAGCTCGTTGAAAACTTTTGCAGGGCAGGCAGCTCATAAGCATTTTGTTATGATATTAATTGCAATTAATTAAAGAGGAAAATCAAGTCTGTTAAGAATCTAGAATTATATTTTTTTAATATGTACTCTTATCCTTTGCTTCAGGTTGTCATCTTTGAGACCTCAACAGCCTCGTATTGTGCCCATGGGTCCTCACATATCACATGTTTATGACTCCCGTCATTCAGTGAGCAATTCTGCAAGGCGCCTTGAAGTAAGATATGACACAAATTATTCTTTTTACTAGGATTAGTAGTTTCATGTCGGTTTTTATAATAACCGCGCAACTTTTCTTGACCGATGGATTGAAGAAATGCAGGCGGAGCGGGGATATTAATTACGAAGTTGCCCACTAAAGTATTTTAAGTAATGCCAACATCTGGAAAATCAATATCAATGACAATTATTCAATCGCTGATTAAGAATAAAGAAATATTCAATTTCAGGAAATAATTCATTACTAAGGTATGAAATTACTGAGGATATGAAGGCTCTGTGTATTCACAACTTTTTCATTATAGTTTATTGATTTTTGTTCTCAGTACATCTTTAATAGAAATGTTCTATTTCAGATTTGTATTCAAAATTGCCCCTCACATTTTGTAGTGCATGAATGGTTAATTTCTTGACTTGGGAAGTGTAATGAGTTTGTTTGCCTGAAGTAACAAATCTTATTTTATTACAATAATTTATTCTTAACAATTGTGGCAGTCTAAAGCATAACTAACAAGGCAAACTTTTTTAAAGTGTTAAAATACTGTAAAAATGTCTTACATTTGAAGATCTGTGTAAAGCTAGTTGAAATAATAAGTAAAACATTTCTAACTATCTATCTGTATCTATCTATCTATCTATCTATCTATCTATATCTATATCTATCTATAGTTTGTTTTATATATATATATATATATATATATATATATATATATATATATATATATATATAATATAAACATAGTTGTGTTAGTTACACCATTTATAACTCGAGAACAACTGAACCAATTTTAATTTTCTCTATTTTGTTGGATTCATCTATGTCCCCAATAACATAATAACTGATAAAATATCGAAAAAATGGCACAACATGGTGCCAAAGAATAAAAAACTAGATATTCATGCATACACAGTTCGAATCTATAACGTTAAACTCCTAAAAAAAGCATTGTAGGGCCTTAAAAAATAAAATTTTGAGGTCAAAGTCCTCAAAGAAACATTTCTTACACCGTATTCTACAGCATGAGATATTTTTGAACATTCTATTACATTTTTGCTGGTCCGGCACTTCACAATATTACCCCACCTACCCAAAGACGTGCAGAATCTAAGTAAATAAATCATAGTTGAGTCAATAAAACCATTTGTAACTCAAGAATGACTGGACCAATTTTAATTATCTCCAATTTGTGGGATTCATCTTCGCCCTGAATAGCAAAGTAACTATTAAAATACTGGAAAATTTCACGAAAAATAATTATACAGAAAATTAATCTAATATATAAAAATCAATGTTTGTTGGTTCGTGTTTAATGTGCTGCTGTACCAGGCATCCAATTGTGATAAAAATGTGTCAAGTTATTGCTTGCACTTGCAGGAAGAACATAGGCATAGTACAATTATTGTAACTCCACTAAATGGCTCTAGAGCACATGATGGCGTTTCAGTTAAATGAAATTTCTAATTCACATGAGCTTCATTGTTATTCATTCACATGAGCTGGGTGTTGTCATGTGCCATGGGGCAAGGTCAAGGAGAACATGAGAAGCAGGCGGCGCAAGTTGATGAGAGAAGAGGGAAAGAGAGACAGGGATAGAGAGAGAGGGAAAAAGAGAGGTAAAATAAAGGGGGAAAGAGAGACGGAAAGAGAGGAAAAAATAGAGAGACAAAATAGCGAGAAGGAAAATAGAGAATGACAGGGAACAGAGTGAAAGAGAAGGAAAATAGAGAGGGGGAAATGAGAGAGTGGGGGAAAAGTGACAAAGAGGAGAAGGGACACAGAGGGGAAAAAGAGGCACAGATGGAAAAAGAGAGACAGATGGAAAAGAGAGAGGGACAGTGGGGAAAATGAGAGGCGTAAAAAGACAGAGGGGGAGGGAGAGAGAGGAGAAAAAGAGAGATGGGAAAAGAGATGGAGGAGAGGAATATTTCCTCAATTATTTCTTCTGCGGCAGCAAAGTGCTGGGTACCAGCTAATAATTACATAGGGTGTGATGAACTGGTTTCCTTCAGTGTTACCTTTACTAGGCATATCAGGATTGTAAAGGGTCATTGGCTCTTTTTGTCTTTATTCTACATATTGTGGAAATATTAGCTTCAGTAAATGCTGAAGCCCAATCTAAAACATTACTCAAAGGATACAAAAAATATTGTTCCCATGTCTCCATTTCACAAGCATTCGCAACTTTCTTGGTAATTTTGCATTCGCTGCTACTATATGTCCTCTTAACTATCTCAAGAGTTTGAGGGGTCTCCTTTGAAGAACCTGGAGCTGCCTCAGCCATTTCTTTAGATATTATTGAGAATAAACCCAAAGATAAATTCTCGATTTTGAAAGTAACTAGCTCTAGCTATCTTCTGTTTCGTGCAAAGTCGTAATGTTTGAAATGTCATCAGTGCTCGCTGTGAGCATTTGCCTTCAACTGTTTATTGCTCAAGTGAGGGGGAAGCAAGGTTTCAAACAAATTACACTTTCAAACAAATTACACAAATGTAATTTGTTTCAAAGATCTCTCTCACCTTTTATATACACGTTACCAGCAATTTGTAAACAATATTATATGTGTGCATCAGATGACTTGAAATTAAGTTTATTGAAAACTCAAAACTTTTCTCTGAAAAAGAGCTTCAAAGTTCACATTTTAGTAGTGCCTAATCGCCATTTTCTTAAAAACTACTCCAAATTTTTCAAAGAAATTTGCTATTTTGGACAAGGTTTTTGTGTTCTTTAATATTATAAAATAATATTTCCATTCTACCATTAGGAAACCAAATAATTTAAAAAAAATGTCAAAAAAAATGTACTTTGGGCAGTGATAGATGGCAGCTGGCAATAGTATGTGACAATTCCATATAGGCAACACAGACCCAAGGAAATTGAAAACTAATACCGGGAAGTCTGTTTTATTCTGTAGCACCACTAGTTTCAGGTACTGAATGTCTCAATCAATATCTCACAAAAAAGTTCATATGATATCAAAATAAGAGTGTCACAAGGTGCTGTTTTCTGTCTTTGTTAGGTGTATCTTGAAATACCAACAGTAATCTGCACACCACATAGAATCACATCGTCCACATTACTAGAATGAGTTCATAACAGATTCCTGCATCATCTTGCACATATTTATGGCACACCTATGTCTAAATTAGACCATAATGTTATGAGAACATTTGAATGTTCATGCATTAACTATGAGAAGATTGTTTCATCACCTTATTTTTCTGCATTTCATCATTGCAAATAATATTAAATGTCCTGGTAACCTGTCTCAGCAACAGTTCTCCATTCCTCAGTGTGGTAATAGACTTCACAAGCCATTATACATACAGCAGCAGGATGAATTATTTGTACTTTGAAGTTTTCAACAGACTATCATGTGAAGCCAGCAAAATCTGTGATAAAGTGTTTCTTTTTTTTTTTTTTTTTTTTTTTTTTTCCAACAGTGGCCTTACAAAATTCCTCATCTTCTTAAAAAATGCCTTAAACATATAACAGAACGTTATTTGATATTCTTTGTTTTCTGCTACAAAATTTCTGATGTGTATTTCTTACGTTTACTTTCTAATTCATTTTACTTCTTCTTTGTGATATGTGTTACTTACTACAATTTTGTAATGGATATTCCTGTAAATAAATTAATAAAGAAAGAAGTCATATTATACCAAAGATTTTTTCACAGTGGTGTGACATTAAAGTTTTTTGCTTTTTTTGTGTAATACAGGTTCTGCGCAACTGTATCAATTGCATATTTGAAAACAAAATTAGTGACGCTCGTAAGACTTTTCCAGCAGTCCTCCGTGCTCTGAAGTCCAGAGCTGCACGATTAGCTCTTTGCACTGAGTTAGCTCAGCATGTGTTAGGCAATAAGGCTATGTTGGAGCATCAGCAGTTTGACTTAGTAGTACGACTTATGAATTGTGCTCTCCAGGTAAGAATAAAGAATTTGTGAATTTTAGTAAAAAAATTGGATGATATTAAAGCAATTGACTAAATTTAAGATTGCATTCACATGCAGTAGAACCTCCTTTAACCAAAGTAATTAGGGATTAGGAAGTCCACAAAAAAATCGAAGGTGGAAATGTCTAAAAATAAATCAACACTGTTCCAAATAAAGTTGGATAAGAGGGAAAAAAACCTGGGAGATGAATTTTCTCTCCAAGATTGTTGGTTATGCTCTATATAACAATTTAGGTGAAAATTAAATTCCATAGATCCTGTGCCATCACAAAAACGTTTTTTTAACTGAAATTTGTGTGGCAATGTTCTCTGTCCTGGGTTCTACTCACCTCACCTGACCTTGGATAATTTAATTTGCAAATAACCAAATCCTGGGTAATGAAGGTTCCACTGTATTTATGTGTATGAAGTAATATATGAAATTTGTGTAATAGAAGATTTGAAATCCAGAAAAAATACCATATAGTTAATAAATACAATAAAAGCTTACGGCACATTAGAAGACAAAAATTGTGTATGTATTCTTGTTAAAGGATGACTCAGCCATGGATGAGCATGGAGTTGCTGCAGCACTTCTTCCATTAGCTACAGCATTCTGTCGCAAATTGTGCACAGGAGTAATACAATTTGCATACACGTGTATTCAGGTAAGTGAGAATTGTGTGATTGAAGATTTGAAATTTATTTTAAATTAAATGTCTTATCAGTCTTTTATACTTCACTAGTTTTATACTGATTCAATAGTCGTCAATCAGTGAATGGTACCTAATTTTATGTGGCCAGTATACTAAGTCTCTTTTTGATCTTGAATTAGAGAGTGTTTCATGTAGATGAAAAGAAAATAGCATTTAATTTGAAAGTGATTTTTATTCCATAGGAACATGCAGTTTGGCAGAATCAACAGTTCTGGGAGGCAGCATTTTACCAAGATGTGCAGAAAGATATCAAGGCTTTGTACCTTCCTCGCTTAGATGGTGGCCCTCCCATGAGATTGAGTTGTGATGCAGGTCTCAGCCCTATCAGCCCTCGAGAAGTGAGGATTTGTTTTGTTTCAGTTTATGATTTCTATTAATTCATTAGTTATGGACATATCATGCTACATTAAATTGTTATAAATAAAATTAAGAAAACTATAGTCAACTTTAATGAATTGTGTTGCAATATTTGGTTCTAATCTTGCAGAGACCCTTAAATCTTCTTGCAAGTGGATTCTTGCAACTTTCTGAAGCAACATTAAAAAATTAAATGTTTCATTCACCTCCACGAATTATTCGTATTCTAAAAGTAATTATATTTTTAAGGAAAAATTTAAATGAAAGAATATTTTGTAAACTAATGTTTTGTGTTTAGATTCTCCTATCTTGAATTTCAAACATTTTCATATTGTTTGAATAATATTGCTCCTTATGTGTTTATTTATAAACATCATTGAATTAATCTGAAGAATCAATACCTTCTGCTCATATGGACCTAATACCTCACACCCTCACCCCCCCCCCCAATCTCCTGCCACAACAATCCCAATCTTAGACTACTACTTCTGCATTTGTATTGCAATTATTGTTGCCATTGCCCCTCCCCCTTCCCCTCCCCATCCCACTGCCTATTCCCCCCTCCCCCTCCCCACTCCCTCCCCCCTCCTCACTGCCTATTCCCCCTCACCACTCCCCCTCTCCAATGCCCACTGCCCCTCCCCCTCCCCCCACTGCTCTCTCCCTCTCCCCAGTGCCCCTCCCCCTCCCCACTGCCCCTTCCCCCCACTGCCCACTCCACCGTCTTCACTTCCCACTCCCCCGTCTCCACTGCCCACCCCCTCCCCACTGACCTCTCACCTCTGCCCACTCCCTATTCCCCACTCCCCACTCACCCCTCCCCACTGCCCACTCCCCACTGCCACATTTTTAGAGTAAATGTGAAAACAAATTTTAATTAAAATAACCAGCACTGGTTCATGTAAGGAATTATCCCCAATATTACAGAATTTTTCACATGTGGATCTTATTGTATTATCAAAGTGCAATTGTAGCTTTTACAATAAGTTCTGTTCATTATCAAAGTATTTTTATATTACGTGTGGAATGTAACATACAAAACTCATCAATCAATCAATCAATCAATCATTCACTGATACCTTATTTTATGTGCCCAGACTCAGTCCATTAGGTCTACTTTCCTGCCAGAGTACACAAATTTCGCTATGCTCTGTTCTCCATCAAGCAGAGGTGGTTTCACTTGGGCGACCAAACAGGCAATTTGAGTTTAACTCTAGAGGCATTTATTAGGCTTTAGGATTTTTTTAAAAATGTGATAAGTCTACAACATATGACAGCTGGCTTTACATCCCTTCTGAAGGAAGGTATACAAAGGATATCCTTAAAAGGACCTTTATTAAGCAGGACATTTATAAAAAAAATTACTAATCCTGAGATGTTTTGATCTATCATGCTGTGTATTATATGCATGCTGTGTATGTATTTATGTAAATGTAAATATTTAAGTGGTTGGGCAGATTATTATTATTATTATTATTATTATTATTATTATTATTATTATTATTATTACTATTCTTCTTCTTTTCTTCTTCTTATTTTTATTATCATCATTATACAAGAAGATTTTATCTCCTTGTATTTAATTCTGAAATACTACATCATGTAAAATAGGGACTGAAGCTGTTGTGCTAAATCTTTCAAAGAAACATATGTTCTAGAGCAAAGAATTTCCTTGGAAAGATCGTCGTTCAGGATACTCCCGTGTTCAAGAGCCTTCTGCATTAGAGATTGCTGCAGAACAGATGCGGTTATGGCCATCTTTGGATCCTGGTAAGGCAGTTTTGTGAATTCAATTGAGTATGTACAGTTTAAGAATTTTGTGCTGCAGTTGATATTTAAAAAAGATTAATAAAAGGCTATTCTGTATGGAATCGACATAGAATGAAATGGAATTTTCAACCTTAGCATCTCAGATTTCAGCCAAACTCTGCAGAATTATTCTTGGTGTGTGTGTGTGTTTTTATTTTTTAATTTAACAATAAATTTCTCTTCAGTTTTAGATTTTAATGTGCAGTACATTTGAGTTAGAGCATATCCAAAATTATGAACTAACTTAAAATTTCACTCACCTGCCATCCATTTCTTAAAACATCAAAACTTCTTCCAACACATTGCTTAGTCAGAATCCACATTTTTTGGGGTCTTTGATACAGAAAAATTGTTTTACCGCAAAATGTCTGTGTCTGTCTGTGTACAACACTTGTCAACACGCATATAGAATTTTCAACAAAATTGATATTCTGTGATTGTTCTGTCTGATGTAACCTTAAATTTGCAAAGATTATTTTGAGAGAACTTTACGAGAAGTGTCAACAACATTTTCTGTATTTTCTCAAAAATGTCTCCAGATTTTTTGTTTTAATATTTTTTTCTCACAAAAATTGGGGCATGCCTCATTTTCCTCCAATTCTATGTACTTTCAAAAATTGCAAGAGTATCACATTTTTTTGTGTGTTCTTAAAGCTACAATAATGCAGATAGAATTTTTTTCTTAACGGAATCTGATCTTCGAAGTTGGATCTTTAAATGAGGTCATGTACAATTTTTCAGAAATCTTAGAATTTTCGTGGTATTGTGCATAGAAAATAAGCAATTTTGAAAACAAGATTTTTTGAAAAATGTCTTTGAAAAAAGTTTTTTGTGTAAACGTTTTGTATAGGTAGTGCTAAAGGCACGGAATAACAGGTTAAAATCATAATTTTAATAAATTCTTTAAAGTTTTCAGATATTAGACAATTTTTAAAAATAATAATAAAAAAATTCTGGCATTGTTAATATTTAGATCCGAGGCGTTTTTGTGTTATATCATTTGTGCGTACTGGTACTTCAAATTATATCATGTAAAGTTTCTGGAAAACTCAAAACTTTCCTGTGAAAATGAACTCAAAAAATTTTTCTTGAAACTTTTTGCACTAATTTAAATGCACTAATTTACATGACATCAACACTGTTGATGTATTCCATTGATTTTTCAAAATCATTACATAATCATTTATTTTTCAAAAATTAGAAAAAAAAATTCATAAATGTAAGTTCGTTACTTTTCATACAGGTAGACCGATTTCTTTGAGTAATAACAGATGTTTTTAATTATTCTTTGGTTTATTCATTTGTTAATAAACAATGCTTTCACTTTGCCCATTCTGCAAAATTCTCAAGAAGTTTACCACCCCCAACTCCCCTTCTGTTCTTCAGAAAACTTGTCGAGAACTCATAGAACATGGTGCATGCATAAACCTGATATACAAGTCGGATGACCCTGTTAGAGAGTTTCTGCAGGATGTAAATTACATTGCAAGTCTAGTTTGCTTGTGAGTTTGGTTCTATGAGGATAGGAAAAAAAATTAAATAAATAAATTTAAAAAAAAAAGTGATAGCCTTGCAATGGATCTTCTTGAACTTTTACATCAATCTAAGTGTACTTTCATTTTGCATGCTTTTGGAAGAAGATTTTAAATGTAAGATAAAAACAAGTAGTACAATATATTAACTACTGAGTAACTAGACAATATTTTCTGCACCTATTTCTGTCTTTTGGGAAATATTTGCAAGTTTGAATTGTAAAAGGCATAAATGTAGAATTGTCATAAGTAAACATGTAAGAAAGAATTATTGAAAATACTTATACCATTTTTCCAAATAAAATAAACAATTCAGGAATGGCAAAATAAAAAAATTAACTTTATTAGACAGGTCACAGTTTTTATATCAACCTGTTTCCAGATAAACAGTCAGAATTGATGAGTAGTGAAGAATCAACTTTGTACAGTCAGGCCATCCACTATGCAAATAGAATGGTTTACTTATTGGTTCCTGTCGACTCCAGTTGTCGAAGTCATAGACCAGAAACAGGTCCATTTGATGAAGAGCGTGCTAGCAACAGCATAACAAACAGGTACTGTGTAGTTCAGAACATTCTCTGAATGATTCCTTTTTCAGAGAATGTGGAATGTAGTGGTGGGTTTGTATGTACATCAATAAAGTAGTTTTGTGACAGTGCTTAGATTATCATTCACATACACGTGCTGATATTTTTCTGAGTAAATTCTAACAATATTTGTAAGCAAAATGTAACACTGGGTGTGGAATCTTGCAGAATTTTAATAGTAGCTGTTTGAAAATAAAATTATCATAACAAGTATTATTTAATTTTGCTGTTTATACTTTAACCTTCATTAAATGTTTTAGACATTCTAGTTAGGTAACTGTTAAAATAAATATGATAAGAGCATTTCTGTAATAGCTTTTCTGTATAAAAAATTAATGAACATTAAAGTAAGAGAATTTTCACTTCACTCAATGCTGGCAGTGCATGCTAATTTGCACCTTCAGCCTTGGATAAAATTTAATTCAACATTTTGGCAATTATTCTGGCAAACTTTGAAGGGAAAAATTTCTATTATATTAAATTAAAAATATTTGATTTAAATTGCTGTGCAGGAAATTTTTAAATGCTTATTCAAATACTTATTCAGATGTTTAAAAATACATTGAAATTGAGTTCATTTTTGTTATTATTGTACGTGATAAGTGATAGATTAGTATCAGTAAAATGATAAATTCTCATTTTCTTTTTGGAGTTTTTAACTATTTTTCTTTCAGTGTTGCAGAGAGTGATAGTGCTGATGCTGAGTCGGGGTTTGAGGAGCAGGATCCTGGTGAGACAGGCACTGCAGTTGTGCGGCTGGTGTCTCGCTTTGTGGATAAAGTGTGCACAGAAGGTGGAGTCAGCTCAGAACACATACGAGCTCTGCATCAGATGGTTCCTGGAGTAGTTCATATGCATATTGAAACATTAGAAGCTGTCCACAGAGAGTCGAAGAGATTACCTCCCATACAGAAGGTATGTTGCTCATGCAAATGTAAATAGCATTTTGTGGCTTCAAGCCACAATCGGTTATCTCCAATTTTAGTGATTTGAGATTTTTTGATGTGTAGTTTCAAAAACTATTTTATATTGTTAATATAAGAATCGTAAAAAACTTACTAATATCATTTTTTATTATTCTTTTTACAGAATATTGTAATAAAACTCTTGTATATTCAGTGAAACTCGTTAGCACATCCCTCTTCACCACCATAGTACATCTTAAACTTGAAATTGTTAAATTAGTCATTAACATTTAACAGTCTTGCTTACCATTACTTTAACCATTATTGGTCAAATGATCTGCAATGCAGTGTTTCATTGTAGCACTACAAACTTCAATCTAGGATACTTAGGTTATAGACTAGTTACTCCAAGAAGGGACCCATTTGACTGGTCACGAAACTAATTAACGTCATGTCGGATGATGACATTCCAAGAGAGTGTTGAAGCCATTTACAAGGGAGACGATTGCTAATGAAGATATTGATAAATTTAGTGCATGGGCATAATAATCTCTAGTTTTGCTGCCAGTGGAAACCAAGCAATAGCTCTCAAAGCAGACCCTTTGTAAAAATAATCTCTCTCTACAAAAGGTACTTTCAGAGAATATTCAGGGTATTTTCAGTCCGTGTTTATGTGAACCCAGATCCAGAGAAATGTGTTCTATTGTATCTGTACGATTTTTGTATCTTGTGTGCACTTTGTACATTACTTACATGGGAATTAGTTTTTCTTCCTACTGTAATGTTCTGAAAAAGTAAATATGGAAATGACAAATTGGAAATTTTTTGGTATCACATTTTCCCATTTGCAGTGTTCAAGATTTTTGATCCCTTGAAATATGTGCTAATGAGATTCCACTGTGTATGTATATGGCACATCTTATTGGCCAAAAAATGTAAATCAATTCTTCTGTGGTTTTGGTGTGCCAATATTGATTAAGTGGTTTTGAAATGTCTAAATATAATTTAATAAATAATGTTACCATTGAGATGGTATAGTAAAATTAAAATGAATAAGACTAGACATACTTTGTTTTTATGAGTTTTCAAAAAAGTGATGTCGATAAAGATAGGTACTGATTCTAATAAATATGGCAGCAATTAATGAAGAATAGCCCATGCCAACCAGTTGAGAAAGAAAATGATGAAAATTACAACAATTGTATAAAGAGTGACCCTGTATTAGAAATACTTATTGCTGCAAAAATAAATGAAATCCGTAGAACCATTGTTCTTTATACTGTGTGACCCCTTTTAGTGTAAATTAAACTTTGAATCAACATGCAGACAAAAAATAAGAAATCTAATTTAATGACTGTCTTATTAAATTACTTTTAATTTCACACAATATAAATAAAGGTACATTGGTATTATTTGTTTTTTTTGTCATCTAGAAATTTATTTTGTGTATTCTATTGTTAAAAAATTTGGGAAAAATTTCTCAAATGCAGCCCTGCCTCAAATATAGTTAGTAGTATACACTACATCTACAATCATGATCTGAAAAGAAATAATTTATTGATCTCTATCCAGCCCAAGATACTGACACCCAGCATGCTGCCTGGAGAGGAGGCTGTGACAGAGGGTCTTCGGGTGTACTTGTTGCCTGATGGACGTGAGGAGGGTGCTGGAGGGACACTGGGAGGACCTCCCCTACTTCCTGCAGAGGGAGCCATCTTCCTCACTAACTACCGCATTGTGTTCAAGGGAACTCCCTGTGATCCATTTGGTTAGTAATTTTTAAGATCTTTATGAACGAATATGTTGGAATGTTATGCACACATTTTAATGAAAGTTATTTTCATGTATTTTTCTGATTTTTGTATATCTTGTTATGTTTACTTTTCATATTTGGAAAGGAAGAAATGAGTAAAAATGAAATGATTTAATACTAGGTCATTACAGAAACATTCTGTTGATTGCTCTTGTACTATTTTGAATTTAGTATTTCTCTTTGAAATGAAGGATAACAGCTAAAAACAACAAATGAATTTTCCTCAGGCTCTAGAATTTAAGTTTAGAGGTTTGAAATCTTTTCATGTCTTTGTTATTTCGCATCTTTTCCTTTTATTACCAGGAGATTATTGAATTGAATTGAATTGAATTTGGTCTCTTTTGGCCTAATTATGCCTCCATTCTGTCCATATGAAGCAACAGATTGACAGTACAAAGTCATTGTTGCTGAAAATGGACTCGGATTTGTTTTTGCCATCACCCTTCAAATAAGATTGTTTTAAAATCGATCTGCACCCTTGTTTATTTCGTTGGAGAGAAATAAAGATATAATCTGACAATTGATACTGATGATGAGGACACGTTATATAAAATGTTTGAAATTGTATGTTTCCCAATTAACATAATTTTTTCCTTGATATGCAGCGTGTGAGCAGCTCGTTGTGCGCTCATTCCCTGTAACTTCTCTTACTAAGGAGAAGCGAGTCACAGTGCAGTATCTTGCTCATCTTGACCAGTGGCTGCAAGAAGGTCTGCAACTTCGTTCCTGTACGTTTCAGGTATGTTCATTATTCTGTATATATATTGTGGAATGTTGCTTTGATATTTCTCTTACCTGGTGCTAATTCTTCAGAAATGTAGAAAAAGAAACTGTATTTACAGTTATAGTTAAGCATCTAAGAAACGATATAATACGTTTAACTTCCTTGTACATATAGAATAATTTAAGTCCTATTATTATGTATAATTTGATTCTAATTTCTGAATACATGTTTTTAATTTCCTGTTATTGAGGCAATGTTTTGTCTCAAAAATGTGTGCCCATTTGTCTTTCCATCTGTTCCTTGTCCTTTCCCCAACTATACATCTGTGCCATACACAGGAGTTTTTTTGAAATGGATCAGTCTTGATGAACTTGAAAGCTGCAAATTTAAAAAGAAACTTTTAATTTCAAGATATTTTTTACATGGTCATATTAAGTTTGCAAAATTTACTCCAAAAAGGTTTTCAAAGAATACCTTGTTTCAATTGAATAAAGCTTTATAACTAGGTTAAATTTTTCGTTTACCCTCTGTTATTTTTTAATTAAAAATAAAAGAATGTATACTCTTGTTGACTTTTATTATTTAAGTTACAGAGATCTTATTGTTGATGCAATTTATTCTACAGTAATATTACACAACATCTGTGATGGTTCAATAATTGCTGCAAGTTTTCAGTCAACACACTGTTTTTCTTTCTGTGCTATGTTAATCACATCATCTTTCTGTGCTATGTTTTCACATCATTTCTGTTATATTTATTATGTTAGTATGCACTGGAGAGCAGAAGGACTTGTGGATAGGGAGCAAGGTGTGATGGCATTGTAAGATGACACGCGGAATAAAGTGGACTGAGTTGTGAAGAGTACACAAAGTGTATTATTTCTTTACCCACTATATCATGATGTGAGGAGTGAAGCTTTATGTACTCCTTTGAGAAAATGGTTGAAGTTAGATTTTGGATAAAATATATATTTGAACGAGAGATAGTGAAATACACAAAGCAAGGGTAGGATGATTGCCGACAGCAATTTTCAAAATTGTATTATGTCACAAACTATGCTGATAAAATAGTAGAATAGGGGTGCTGTAACTATGCTGAAACAATAGGGGAAGTAGAACATGCAAGAAGAAGGATGAGAAGAAAGGGGGACGCACAAGCACGCGAAAGGCGAAAGAAGCAAAAGAAAGAAGGAGGAAGTAAGAAGAATGGAGGAAGCGGAAGTATAAGAAAATGGGAGGAGTGATAAGAAGTGTACGGAAGATGCATCGGAGAAAAATGCAATATCTACAATTGATTAAGGAATCATTGAAGAGGTTACAGGAGCAAGTAGAACTTCAAACGTCAACTTCGAAGGTGAACCAGGCAGCCCAGACGACACAAGGGAACATTGCTGGAAGAAAAAACATGATTATTACTCAGCATATACCTTGGCCACAGCCACTGGAGGTTGAAACAAATGACAGGTACAAAAACTTCAATTTTTTTAAAGAAAACTGGTTTACCTATTGTAGCGCCAGGGGTATTGATAAGTGGCCACATGGTTTTGAACCCAGAAGAATTAATGTTTTAGTATCTGTAATTGGATATAAAGCTAAAAAGAAGTATTCAAATATTCACTTGAAGGATGAAGAAAAAACCACATCTGAGAATGTTTTGAATCTAATTCGTGAATGTTTGATATCTGAGAGAAATCTTTTATATGAGTGTTTTGTATTTCATAATTGCAATCAATTTGTGGACAAATCGTTTTTATTTTCTTAGAGTAAGAAAAGCTCTTGACCTTTCTAGATATAACAGAAATGTCAAGTGTGACTATGTTGAGAGGCCGATTAGCTTTTGGAATCAAGATAACAATTTAAAGAAAAAGTTCCTTCATGAGAATCCTGGCACATTGAGTGTTGAAAAAACTAATTCAGATTTGTAAAGCCAATGAGCTTTTAGAGCTACATCTGAAGAGTATTTATTATGAAGAGAAGGCGATACATAAAATCTCAAAAAATGAGTTCCAAAAAAAGTCAGCAAGTAGTTATTTATGTTATTTCTATGATTTTCTTTGGTGGTATGCATGATTCTGGAAAAGAACTGTGTCCAGAGGCAAAACATGTAATACTTGTTAAGGTCGTAATCAGTTTGCAAGAGTTTGTTTGAAGAAGGAGAAGAAAAAGGAAGTAAGTACAGACAACATGAAGGGAAGACACAAATCCATTAAAGAAATTAAGAAAAAGGAAGAAATTTCTGATGTTAACAGTTGTGATTCAGATTTAGAGGAAAACTCGTTGATTGTGTTCAAAATGGGATCAATCAAGCACCACAAAAGGCAGAGTTGGACTGCAATCCATTTATTTTTTGGAAATCAGTGGAAGAAAGTTTATTGTGATCTGTATACCTGCTCCCAGGCAAGTGTGATTGGCTATCAGAAGTATTGTAAGCTATCAGAGGAAGCTGCACCAAAACTTAGAACCTCTTCAGAACAGTTGAGGAATTTTTGTGGAGAACATTGTTGAAGTATTGGGTGAAGCAGATATTGAAGTATTGCAGATAAGAAGTTGAAGTATTGGGGGAAGCAGTAGGAGAAGGGAGAAACAATTTATTCTCTTGTTTCTGGTGGTTAATATCTAATCATGGCCCTTTATTATCAGAGGCGACATATCTAGCATTAGGATTGGTCAAATATTGCTTTGAAATACAGAGAAAGAATTGAGAGAACTGGAAGAGGATTGTATAGCAGCAACCTCTCTACTAAAGAAACATCAATCAGTTTTCAATGGTATTGGTTTATTGCTTGGTGAAGTCTCGCTTGAAGTGGATGAGAAAATAGAACTAGTGGTTCAACCGGCAAGAAGAGTGCCCATCAGTCTCAGGAAGGAGTTGAAGGAAGAACTTGCCAAGGTTGAGAAGAAAGGATTTGTGGTTAGTCTGAAAAGCAGTAATTCAATTACTGAGACTCGCCGTTGTACTTTTTTGGTGCAATAAAGTATTATTATTATTATTATTATTATTATTATTATTATTATTATTATTAATTGTGACCAAGGAACACAAGAATACGGTTTGGGTCAGCAATATTTTACTTGTTAAGAAAAATAATAACTCACTGAAGATTTGTATAAATCATGTACCTTTGAACAAGGCAATAAAGTGCCCTTTCTTTCAGTTCACAACTCTTGATGAAATTCTACCAGAGATAGGAAAGGCTAAAGTACTTTTGTCCTAGTCACAAGAAAAGGGATTTTGTCAAATAAAATTAACGGAGGAGAGCAGTATACTCATAACCTTTTGGACCCTGTTGGAAGATGTAGTTGGCCTTTTGGAATGTCATTGTCACCAGAAATGTTTGCACAGAAAATGCTATAAATTACTGAAGATTTAAGAGGCATTGAAATATTAGTTGATGACATTTTGATTTATGGATGCAGTGATTCTTTGGAGGAGGCATTGAGAGATATAACCATAATATGGAGAATCTCTTAATACGATTAGAAACATCAATTTGTAAGATCAACAAAGATAAAACTAATATGTGCCAAACATCTGCAAACTTTTTGAAGTACATTTTGATAAGTGAAGGTTTATAATCTGACTGAGATAAAATGAATTTGATTATAAAAATGTCTTCCCCAAAGAACAAGACAGAGTTCCTTCATTTTTTAGGTATGGTGGCATACTTGACCTATTATATTGAGAATCGGACCATGGAAACAAGAATCCTGAGATTTACAAAGGACGATGTAGACTGGTCTTGGACCAGCGAGGAAGAAAAGGCCTTTGAGAAGATAAAGAATCTGGTAGCAAATGTAGAGCCTCAGCAATATTTTAATGTTAACCAACCAGTGACTTTAGAATGTAATGCCAGTTCTGCAGGTATGGGGGTCACAGTCTATCAGAAGGATAAAGTGGTTGGATATGCTTTTAGGACACTCATAAAAATAGAAAAAAGTAATGCTCAGATTGAAAAGAAGCTTTTGGCTATACTTTTTGGATGCACAAGATTTAATCAACTATTGCCTGGTAATAAACAAATTATAATAAAAACAGACCTCAAGCTCCTGATCACAATTTTCAAGAAACTCTTGTTGAAAGCTCCTAAAAGACTACAACTAATGTTGATGACATTACAAAGATACCATCCAGGAGTACAATTTGTAAAAGGAAAAGAGAATGTGGTTGCAGAAGCTTTATCAAAGGCATCTGTTTGAAATCATTATGTAAAGAAAAACTGAAGTACAAAAATATTTTTGAGCTAAAATGGGATTCACCAATCTTTTAATCATTAGAGAAGATAGATATTGAGAAAGTGTTGCAGATATCATCAGAGGAAGTTAAGGAAATTAGATCATACTCAAAAAATTATTTAACAAAGCAGAAACTAGTGGTACATGTAAGCTTCCACGGCTCGAGTCCATGATTTCTTGGCTGTCCTGGAGATACTGTGTCGTCGGCCTCTCAGCCAACGATGTGGCGTCTCCCGGACAGCCAAGAAATTGCAGAAATTAGTAGATTATATCCGAGATGGGTGGCCGAGATATTATTCTGAAGTAGAAGATTCATGTAAACTATTTTATAAATATAAGGATGAACTGATGACACAAAAAGATATCATCTACAGGAATGACAGGATATTAATTCCTCTTTCATTACGAAAGAATATTTTGGAGTAACTACACATTGCTCATTCTGGCATAGAAGCAACTCTTAAATTGGCAAGGGATACAATTGTTTGGCCAGGAATGTCTACCCAGATTACTCAGTACATATAAGGTTGAAGTCTGTATGAAATTTATGAAGTCTAAACAACATCCGCCATAACAATCTCTTGAGATATCAGATACCACATCCATTTCAGTTTGTTTCGATGGAAAGTTTTCTTTGTCGGCAAAAAAGATTTTTGGTTACTGTGGATCACTATTCAGATTTTTTTGAGCTGGATTAACTACAGAATCTATCAGCAGAAACATTAGATAAAATTTGTAAGAATAATTTCAGACACCATGGCATACCAAAACGAGGTTGCAGTGACAATGGGACCAACTTTGAAAATAAACTTGTGTATGATTTCGGCAAAGCTTGGGATTTTGCATTTGTAATATCAGCACCATATCACCAGAGAGGAAATGGTAAAGCAGAAGCTACAGTTAAGATAGCTAAGAGGTTAATTGAAAAAGCTGAGGAGAGGGGAGAAGACCTTTGGTATATTTTGTGACATTGGAGGAATCGCCAAAGAAAATAGGATCTAGCCCTTCAAAGATGATTTTTGCAAGAAGAACCAGAACATGTTTAGCTATGACTATAAAACATCATCAGCCTGCGGTAGTGGAAGACGTACAGATAAAATTGAAACAGCCAAGAAGAATAGCAAATATTATTACAACGGTAGAACAAAAAAATCACATGAGTTGGAAATTGGTCAAGCAGTAGCAGTGCAAGTACACCCTGATAAAGACTTGACATGGACACAAAGGGTGGTTCAGCATAGATTTAAAGATAAGGATTACATCAGTGAGGTGGAAGGAAAAAAATACAGACGTAACATTATAAATGTGAAACCATTCTCAGGACAAACAAACCAAGCTTGAGAGAAAGATGCCACCTCCATTGGATATGAAAGTATTTGTGAACAACTCTGACAACAACAAACTTTAAAGAACCGAGAACCATTGGAAAACACAATACCAATTGACTCGAGTCTTCAATCAGCACTAGATGCAAAACACAGAAGAAATGTGAAGATGCCATCAACATTTGATGATTTTGCCCTCTACAAATATTTTTTTGTAATTGAGACTGTATTTTTTTTTAGTAATTGTATACATGTGTTTATAATGTTATTAGAATGATTATTAATTTTATTTTGTTAAATAAATTATTAAAACACTTTTATAAACATTTTATAGTAAAGAAAAGGGGGAAGATGTTATATTTATTATGTCAGTACACTCAGGAGAGCAGAGGGACTTGTGGGTAGGGAGCAAGGTGTGATGGCATTGTAAGATGACACTTGGAATAAAGTAGACTGAGTTGTGTGCACAAAGTGTGTTATTTCTATACCCACTATAACAATTTCATTCTGTATTTATATCACTTTCCACATAATTTCATTCTGTATTCTGTAACTAAGTGGTTCATCATAAAGTAAGATATTGTTCATCCTTTTTGAAGATATGCTAAGTATTGAAAAGCGTGTCTCTTAAAGCAAATTGAGTGAAGACAAAATCTTCCTGCGTACCATTATTCTTGTAATATTGTATTTTATTGATATTCCCTTATTAAGCTCTCGGCATAATTTTCTCTGCTACCTCTAGTATATCTCTAATAATAATAATATTATTATTATTATTATCATCATCATCATCATCATCATCATCATCATCTAATCAGCTTCACATTATTCCAGTTAGAGGAGTAATGATACACTAATATGTGCTTACAGCTTATAAAACTTGCATTTGATGAAGAGGTGACAGCTGAGAGCATTGAGAGCTTCCGCAAGATGGTACATCGGGTGCGCCATCCAGCACACATCCTGCACCATTTTGCCTTCATCGGTCAGGCTGCGGTCCCACAAACTCCTTTGCATAAGGGGAAGGAGAAGAATGCAACTCTCAAGTAAGCAATGCGCATTAAGGATTATAATATGATAATTTTTTTTTTAAATTTAAGATTGTGTCAACTTCTAGGTTGTTAGCAACCACTAATGGATTTTGACATTATAGTGTGTATGAGGATAAAACGATATGGTGATGATAGAGGGTGAAAGGACGAACACATACAACCATGCCCGAAGCGGGACTTGACCCCGTGACCCCTCAGTCCAAGGTTGCGAAGGCACTACTGCCTTAGTGATCTCGGCCACTGGGCCGGCATGATAAAACTTCTTAAATGCAAAATTGAATATTTATTTATGCTGAAATCAATATTAGAAAGCATCAATACGTACTTTAGGTCTCTAATTGTATGATTTACTTTGTACAACATCTAATTTATGGTATTATGCTTCTCTGTAAAGCAAGAATAGAATGGTAAATTATTTTGTTTTTGAATTTTGAATTAATTATAAAATCCATGAATGCAATTTTTAGAGTCACAGGACAACAGATGTTGAATGATAATCGATTGATTGATTATTGTGTTTCTGGGCATATCAACTTCTAAAGTCATTTAGTCCCGTAAGTGTACTGCCTGTTTATCAGTTATCAAACTTCACATACTTTGTACCTTATTCATGTGATTTTTGTAATTTATATGTTTTTGAGTGAACATGTGTAAAAATGTTACTTGTTAATCCTTGCAAACATTCTACACTTTTTTAAAATCATTGGTTCAAAAGTGAAAATAGCTTCATACTGGCACCCAACATTAAACATTTCTGAAAATCCACATGGTGGAAATACTCAGAAGAATAAACCTCCAAAATTGCAGTAGATCTATAAAGGTCTTATTGTAATAGATTTATAAGGTCTTAAGTTATGGGATAAAAACATTCCAGAACATCAAAGCAAGGAATACTGAGTTATGCTCAGTTACAATATGGTTTGCAGCCACGGTGTGTTGTGGATTACTTGTGGGCCTGCAATTTTCTTTATACTCAAAATCATCTACAAATAATCTTTACCTAAAAATTGCTCAATTTTTCATTTTAAAAACACAAATCGGAAATAATTCCTTATCCAGCAGTAGCATATTTATGGGGTTTGTACACAACCATCATTTCTCCTTAGCTTATTATATATCAGGTAATTGTAATGTGGCCAATATATATCAATCAATCAATTAAAAATATAAGAAAACTGAGTCTTGTATGACTGATTTTGCAGTCACATTATTGGGGGAGGGGGAAATAATAGGTTCAACTGCATTGTCAAAAATACATTGTGCCGTTGAAGAAAATTAGACTGCAAAGTTTAGTTCTAGACTTAGAAAATGTGTAATGCTTTCACTGAGAGAAAGAAAGGAAGATAATGGGAGAAGGAGAAGGTGAAAGAGAGAAAACAAGAAGGAGAAGGTGAAAGAGAGAAAAGGAGAAGGTGAAAGAGAAAAGGAGAAGGTGAAAGAGAAAAGGAGAAGGTGAAAGAGAGAAAAGGAGAAGGTGAAAGAGAGAAAAGGAGAAGGTGAAAGAGAGAAAAGAGAAGGTGAAAGAGAGAAAAGAGAAGGTGAAAGAGAGAAAAGGAGAAGGTGAAAGAGAGAAAAGGAGAAGGTGAAAGAGAGAAAAGGAGAAGGAGAAGGTGAAAGAGAGAAAAAAGATAGTGGTTCAATATTTTTCCCAAGTAAACACAATAGCATTATTCAACACAAAAAATTAAATTTTCACCCAAAATAATAATATAAAACACATAAACAATTTTATAAAATTATTTCAAATTTCAATTTCTATAAATAGAAATCAGTCAAAGTACACATATTTTATGGTTGATTATGATGTTTTATGCCCTAAAAATGAACCTATTAATTGAAATACCAAAATATTTTTAATAAAATATATCAAAATACATATAATAAAAATATATAGTTTTACTCTTTTTTGAAAGAAATGCAGTTTGGTTGTTGCTTATGATATGAACGTATCCCGAAAGAACCATTTATACTTCCAAGGAAGAAAGTCTTCTGCGGTTCTTTTGGTTTATGTTTATATCATGAGTATCCAAAATAAATGTAATTTTATCACTTAAACATTCTGGCATTGCATTATTTTCAAGTTTACATGTGAATATAACTATTAATACAACTAAGTTACCACCCTTTTTCACAAATAAAAAGTGAAACATTTCAAACATGTGACTGCAACTATCACACATCAATATTTTATTTAGATATATTTTCTGTTGAATTTGCAGTTTATTCATGTTGCTTGTCTGTCCAATCCTAGCTGCAGAACAGAAATATATTTCAATTATGATTCAAGTAAATTATACATTTACCTGAATATGATATTAGGATTTTTCCTAAATATCTCATTCGGGAAATGCAAGCTTGTATTATATTCCAGATTAAGCTTAGTGTATTTTTACTTTGCCTTTAAATACCAAGAAGAAACTCTTACGCTGATGAAACAATAAGCTGCAAATGATAAATATCACACTTAGTTGTATTACCTAATTATATTCGTGGAAGTATTGTTGGCATCTACTGCGAATTTGCAATGAGATTCAGATATCAGACTTTGCCAGGTGAGTCAAATACCTTTACCAGGCTAATTTTCAATTTAATATTAGCCTGGTAGAGAAAAAGAATATAGTAGAACCCTCTTAGCAAAATATTGTTCAGACTTTAATATTTAATTTTATTAAAAGGTACATTTTTTTTAAAAGGGGTATGAAAAAGTAAAAGTTTTTGGTTTTCTTAGTGTTATTTAACATTAGTTACATTACTGAAGAATTATGCCCTCTTGAAAAAATGGTGACATTTGTCTACATTGTTTCATCTGGATATCAGTACAATAGTACTGCAAAATATGAAGACTCCTCCTAACATCATAAATATCATCAGAAATTCTTGTTAGGCTTGACAAGTAGACAGCACACTTATCTAAATATTCTGAAATTTCAGCAGTTGGGTGGGTTGTCATTGTTGTCTCCTTCTTCTTCTCCTCCTTCTTCTTTTCCTTCTTCTCCTTCTTCTGCTTCTTCTTCTCCTTCCTCTCCTCCTCCTCCTTATTCTTCTCCTTCTTCTTCCTCTTGTCCTTCGTTTCCTTCTTCTTGCTGTCTTTTTGTGGCAGTGTCTTCATGTTTCAGTATGACGTCTCGAATTTCACATATGGGCAAGGTGGCTGTCTTCATTCACATAACTTTCAAATGTGAAATCTGATGGAATTTTCAGTTGCTGAAACATCTTCCCATGAACAACACACTCGCGAACAAAAGGCAAATTAATAATTTGTATGTATTAGGACTTATAATTTGAAATAAAATGCATTTTAAATCAGTTAAATCTAAAGTAAATATTGTGCATTTTAAGTAAAGATTACCATATGAATCCACTGCAGTCCCATGTTTAAACTTGCACTACCTGTTTGGAAACATATGCGGATTATTTGAGAATTTTTTCAATTTTTTTGAAGATGAGCATTTTGAAAAAACTCAAAATTTTAAATTCAAATTTGAAAACCTTTTTAACCCAGCACCTATTGAGTTGTATATCATATAAAAGGCCATAAAGAAAGCTGCAAAATGACACCTGTTCCAGCTCTGTATCTTAATTTGGTGAGGTTCTACATCAATTTAAAAATTTTCGGGAATCCAGTTGTGTAACATTTTATGAGGCTGTATTTCACAACTGGGTGGAAATATTTACTCAACATTTGTATTTTTCTTATTCTTCATTCATACTACCTATGTGTCAAATTTCATCTGAATCAGAGATGGTGATGTAAAGTTACTGTGTTGATTTAATATGGAATGACCCTTTTATAAGCTGTGCCATCACGTCAACAGCAAATAATTATATCCATCTAACTGAATCGACAAATTTTGTATAAAAAGTTATTAATGGCATTTATTTACCTCCCATGGATGCAAATAAGGTTTTATTTTCGTGAATAAAATATTTTTATTTTTGCATTATATCAAGTATATATTAGTTGGAAGGTAATTACTTCCAATTACATTTTATCATTGTTACTATAGAACAACATCAATTTTCAAATGTTCAACTCTTATGCAAATATTGTTTCGGCAGTATGTTCATGAGGAATGTAGTTAAATTCCAAGGAAAGATATTGGTGGAATTTACAACACAGTGTGGACTAGAGCAAGGAGATGAGTTATCTACTATGTTGTTTAACAAATGCCTGGAAAAAGTAAAAGGAAATATTGACATTAATCCAAAGGGAACAATTATAAACAGAGTTGCTGACTACAAATGCTGATGATGTAGTGATAATTAGTAGAACAATTATAGATATGGAAATTACATTTCACCAATTAACGGAAGGAGCAAAAGAAATGGTATTGGTAATAAATGAGGACAAAACAAAATATATGATAACATTTAGAAGAAAGTTATAATAAATCAATATGTGTCAATTTGGATGGGAAAAATGTAGAATGGGTGAATGCCACAAAGTATTTGGATTCCTATATCACTGAAAATAATGAAATAGAAAAGAATATTAAAAGGAGAATAACAGCAAGTAACAGATGTTATGGCAACCTCTACAAACTTTTTAAGATGAGAAGGATCACAAAGTCTGCTAAGTTAAAATTGTACAATACTGTCATTAAACTGTATGGTATGGTACATTATTGTATGGTTCTGAAGCTTGGACCCTCACGAAGAAAATGGAAAATAAACTAGCAGTATGGGAAAGGAAAATCTTGCATAGAATATTTGGACTGGTTAAAGAAAAATAAATCTGGAGGAGTAGAACAAATGCAGAGTTGGATGAATTATATAAAACACCTAAGATAGTTACTTGCATCAAGATTGGTTGGAATGGATTGAACATGTAATAAGAATGAAGGAAGAGAGGACAGTAAAGAAGATATATGTAGGGAGTATGGCCAGTAGGAGTAGTAGAGGCAGGCTGAGGTTAAGATGGAATAACAATTTGGAAGAATACCTGAGGACCCTGAGTGTGAAAATATGGAGAAGAAAAGCAGAAGATCGAAGAGATTGGGCTGCCATAATAAAAGAAGCCATGACAAAACTATAAGTGCTGGAGAGCTGACAGAAGAAGAAGAAGAAGAAGAAGATGTTCATGAAAAATTATCATCAAATACTTAGGTTGAATCCATAAACTTTGATTTTTAAACCATTGTGTATGTTAATCATATTCTGATTAAAAGTTTGAGTTTACTGTAAATACAGATTAACTTACTTAACTGGATTGAAAGTAATTAAATGAGTAAATTCAAAATGACGAATGTAAATCTTTTATATGATCAAAATTTCAATTTATTTCCTAGTATGTTATCACATGTGGAACTCAGGATTCACACTTTTGTCAAAAACTATCTGACTTGAGATTTAAACTTCCTTCTAAACAAATTTTCACTTGGAGAAGGCTCTATATGTCTTTTGGAAAATTCCAAACTGCCCCCAAGTGAATGTTTTAAATAATGATTTTGAATTCTGTCCTGCCTATGATGCCTGCTAAGGATTATGGAATATAATGGTGATACAAATTATAAATAGTTTTTTTGTAAATAATATTTAAATATAAATGTAATATAAATGTTCATAAGAGTTCAAATTCAATTACCTTTCAGTCTAAAAGTATGGTGTGTCATTATTTATTATTATTATTAGTATTAGTATTAGTATTATTATTATTACTCCTCCTCTATATCATGACTAAAGATGTTATGTGTCGGCTGAATATAGAATCTACTCCAGGTTGCAACCAGCTACCTAAGGAGCAGATCTAGGGTCTGTCGATGCTTCTACAATACTTTTCCCAAAATTACGCGCAATTGCACTTAGCGCAAATACTTTGTGCCTATTATTATTATTATTATTATTATTATTATTATTATTATTATCATTATCATTATCATTATCATTATCATCATCATCATCATCATCATCATCATCATTATTATGACTCAAAACACTCCTCTGAGAGCCTGATTCTTGAAGGGTAAATAATGGAATATATCACTGGAGAATAATTGCATTCTGAATGATTCATTGCCTTACAGAGTGGCAACCTACGTTTCCATCAGACTAGATCAAACCTATACACAGTTCTTTGTTGGGTGTTGGCCCCAATGCTCTGCTAGGCTGTTTCAATGGAATAATTGAGCCCCAGAGTTAATCATCTTATATAATATATTTGCATTTTGTTAAATATAATACTTTCAGAATCCTGGGGCGCTCTAAATAATACTATTAAGTACAGAAAAGAAAAGACAACATACTGAATGTTTATTGAACCACAACAATACTCCTAAAAATTACACTGAAAAATTGCAGTGACCATTCACCAAATTGGCTAAATAGTAATCTCACACCGCTAAGATGTAAATTAAAATATTAAAAAAATTTTCAGCGAAGTTGAATTGATTTTAAGCCAAAAAGTGAAGCAGAAAACATTTACTTTTAATGAGAATTATGACTTGACAGCATGTAGGCTGTCTTAGCACATGTTAACCTTTTCAGCATTGCCATTGGATTCACCAATTTCAAACGGGACTCTTTAATTCTTTACTTGAAATCTGTTGTTAGAATTTTTTTTCTCACTAGATACCTTAGTTAATTTTTAATTTTTTTCTCCTTCTCCTCCTCCTCCTACTTCTTCTTTTTCTTCTTCTTCTTCTTCTTCTTCTTCTTCTTCTTCTTCTTTTCTTCTCTTCTTCTTCTTTTTCTTCTCTTCTCTTCTTTTCTTATCTTCTTCTTCTTCCATTCTTTTCTTCTTCTGTTTTTTTTTCTTTTTTGAGTTTGTTGAGCTTGTCATGGAGTAATCCTCCTCTTACTATCATTGTCAAGTTGCAGTCAGTCAGTGCCTTTTATCCCTTTCGCTAGGGGCCCGATGCTGTTATATTCCAGAGTTTTGGGCTTGTCACCATACAAGGAACCTGCAAGTCTTGAATTTGCTTAACCTCTGTGACTACACAGAGTGTAGTAAATGAATTCAGCTAATGATGCCGGCTTTTTGTGGTAGTAATAATTAATTGTAATTAATAATAAGGTTGTAATTCTTTAAAAAATGCCTCTCTTTAAAAGATATGAGGA
Organism: Acheta domesticus; assembly: GCA_031308135.1. Classification (NCBI taxonomy): domain Eukaryota; kingdom Metazoa; phylum Arthropoda; class Insecta; order Orthoptera; family Gryllidae; genus Acheta; species Acheta domesticus. The sequence continues at coordinate 31,846,125 of JAHLJT010002406.1, forward strand.
AAATGAGCAATATGTGAAACTAAATTGTTTGCTTATAAATTTTTTCATAAGTGTGATCTTAGAAATGACTTCAATAAGTTTTTGGAAAAAAAATTCAAACTATTATTTAAACTCAAAATTTGGAAGAACACTTATTACAGAAAAATCTGGTTTTAAAGTAAGTAATATTTATTTTAAAACATCCCAAGGATAATAGCATTAAAACATTAAATTATGAGGAACGTATTTTTTTGTGTCAGAGGTGTTATAAAGTTCATAATTAAAATTTAAAAATTTATAATTTTGGTTCAGATTCATTGTTTAAAACATTTTTCTTCATTTTGTTTTGGGGAGGTTTTACTCATTGTCATTACTCCTCAAGTATTATAAATCCTTTTCTGTTTTTGAAATATTGTGGGAAGAAGAAATTAGTATTGGTATTTGGCATTTTTTCTAAAAATTAATTTCAATTTCCTTTGTTTGGCAAAAATAAGAAATTTTTTGTCTTGTTAATCATTGTTTTCTCTACGGAAATTTAGTAAGCTTTAAACAAATAATGTATCTTCATTTCTATTCAACGAAAAAGGTTGCATTGAAACAATGTAGGTTGAATTATATAAGAAATATCACAATAACTAGATATGTCAATGTTTAGAAACAGAATTATAAATGGATACCTAACGTGTTGAAATCATTTTCTAACACTCACATTCTGTATTTGATCAAATTGTAGCCCTTTGTTGTTATTCATAACATCCTCTAAAAACTGCTTATGTGATATGGATGTGATTTTACATAAGTATTATAAAATACTCTCAATTGATAATTTTTGTTTGGATCATGTATATTTCTTACAATTAAGGTATCATTAAGGTGCAATTTTAAGGACCAATTCAAGTTGCTTCTCACTCTTTAAAGTATCTACATCTCTTGTTTGTAAAATGTGCATGTAGCTGTTGCATAATGATACAATTTTTCTTTATGATATGGCTGCAGTTGTATTCTGTGGCTACAGTTCTCTGGCTACTAATCAAAATTTAAAAAATTCTCTGAAGTACTCAAAATATCTCCAAATAATGTCATTTGGATTGCAAATAGAAAACTTAAGTAACTGCCAGAATATTGCTGTAGCACTCTGCAATATTCAGAAAGTTTGTTTGGGAAAAATTCTGACTTATCAATGAAAGAAAATGCATTTGTCTTCTACCCTCCAGTGAAATTTAGAATTTTAGGGATAGTGTTGATTCTTATTCTGGAATTCAAGTTGTCCAAACACACTATCAAATTTTTGATGTATTAATCTGCTTATGATCAGGAAAAATTAGTGTGGTAAATTTAGCTAAAAAATTAAAATACTTCAGCAAAATTTTACTCTGGATGTTCTAAAACAGTGTCAATGAAAGGAAAATAATGCTTCATTCTCCTCTTGTTAATGTTTCCTTACAATCCAAGTGACTGTTGTTGTTGTTGTTATTATTATTATTATTATTATTATTATTATTATTATTATTATTATTATTATTATTATTATTGTTGTTATTGTTTTTATTACTACTACTACTGTTATTACTATTACTTAAATTGCCTTTGAGTTGATTCTAGCTCTTTTGATCTATTTCTTCTGTTTCAAGTGTTTGTGTGTTTTTGAAACAATGAACTTAATCAGGTCAGTGGTCAGTGCTCATGTTTGAAACAATTTGTTTTCATCACGATTGTTGAATCCAAAAACGTTTTTCACATAACCCTGGCCACTATAAGAGCTGTGGACATCTTCACTGTGTTACCAGAACATAATTAGAGAGCCCAGGTACTTCAACCCCGGCTGCAATTAGATCAAATACAGTATTGTTCATTTTTTAGCTGCAGTTTTAAAATTATTATTTTAACATTTATACTTATGAGTATATAATATTATCAAGAAAAGTTCTGTACTAGATGTTTTTATTGTTTGTGCTTTGAGATAATCAGAAATTTCATTGAGAACTTAATTTATAGAATATTCATAATTCAGTGATTATATTAAACCAAATATTTGTTGGTGAAGATACCAATTTGCCTGATATGTACATAATGTTTGTGTGGCAAAGGCTGCATAAGTTGATGATAATTATCTTTACATTTTATCACTATTGTGTCTGCGACTAATGGGTAATATAATAATTCTGTGTTGTAGGTTCATTAAACTTCGTAAGCTCCCTATAGCAAGCAGGTACTTAAATTTTCACTCACTGTCTGCTGTACCTTCATTTGTCTCTCTCCCCTCCTGCTGCTGAATGGAATGAATTTGATTCTGCACAACTTGAAATTTTTGCTTGGAAACTTGTAAAATTTGTTTCTCTTAATTCAGGGGAAAGAAAAGAAATTATATGTAACTATATATCTTCTTAATAGTAGTGCATACATAGAGCAATACATACTTTCTCACGTTATTCGTAATGGCTACTCAATTTTATAATACTGCATGAACTTGCAAAAGTGTTTCCACCAATACTCTCAACACGAGGATTTTTTCTTCACACTAAGATTTGATAATAAGTGTTAATAAGCCACATTACAGCTACACCACCTCCCTGAAGTTCAACTCTACCTTCCCAGTGCTTGAAAAAAGTAAAACATTTGAATTTTCAGTTTTTTTTAATCTGTGATTTTCATTATTTCAAGTGTAAAGAATCTGATTTTTTCATTAATAATTATTTATCTTACAAATTCATTTGTTAGTTTACTTCAGGATGGGAGATTATTTATGACTAAATATGTACTGATATTAACAATACAATTATTTCTATCGTTGATTCTCTCAATGTTGTCATATTATTGCACTGCTGATTTTACTTTCCAATTTAATCATGGGTTCTGACATACAACATTACGTGTTTTATGTGCTGCATGTGTACATGTAATTCTATACAGAATCACGATTACTGGAAGTTCTGTGGAGGAAAAACTTACTATTGAACTGATGGCGACTAAAATGAATTATCTGCCTTTCCTAAAAAAAATGTAACATTTATTTCCATACTTTTATACAATTTTTGAGAGCTCATGAATTAAATAATTAACTTTTGTTTGAATCATATGACTGTATCATATGGTTTATTGAAATAATGTTCGTAAACTTACTATTAACTTCTCAGCTGTCATCTCAGTTGGCTTCCGAGTTGAGCGCTGTCCATGTAATGTCTTCGGTATGTTCCCCTATTATTATGTTTTTGCTTATCATTATAAATTCCCAATTAAGCCGAGAATGTCTATATTTCACACTTTACGTAATTTAATGGATTTTCCCAATTGCAATGCGACTGACCCTTCCTAGGCTTCGGGTGAAAACCTTTGCACACAAGTATCTATATTCAATTAACTTATTAAGATTTTTCTTCCCGACTAAGAAGCTATCCTAACATAAACCCTTCGGAAAATATGGTTTGTCTAACTTAATCAAACAAATCACTTTAACACAAGCAACAAATATCACAATTACAATTTAATATTAATAACACTTTCGAACTTTGGCTCTACACCATGCCGATCAGTAAAAATTAACAATCAAATATTCACCTAGATATCCTTTACCAATAACCTCAGATTACACTGAAAACATTGAAACATACCAATTAATTAGGTGTTTCCAGCTGGGCTGCTTTCGTGAGACTGAGCATATCTAACTTGCTGCCTGACCGTGACTTCCAAAGCCTCCTTCATTAGATGCTACAAACATAGCATCTAATGACCACTGGGCCGTGATAACTTGTAACAGCATGGCACTGACATTGAGCAGGAATCTTTAAATTTATAGATTCGTAGTGCTAACAGTTCTTTTCCCAACCTATTCTTTGGGATTCTCAATTTTCTGTATGTGTACAATCCCGCATAACTGTACACTTGATGCAAATATTCTCATGCAAAATACCATGGGGTCTTATGGTTTATCACACAAGATAGAGTTTTAAAGAACAGATATCATTCATCATTCACAAAAAACAATCTCTAGCATCAATCTTGTAGTTTTACAATGTTCATTTTTTGTGGACAAAAAAAAAAGGTAAACACACACACACATGCACACGCGCACAAACGGACACACACACACATGCGCGCACAAACGGACACACACACGCACAAATGGACATACACATGCACACACTCTTTTACATTTTGCCATCAAGCGATTTTCCAGTCTAAAGGACCTACAAAACATGTTACACTACGTTTTAGAGGAAGTAATTTAATATTTATATGGGAACAAGATTTATCCACTTTTTTGTTACCAGTGCCTGATATTAAGAATTTTGTGTCAAAAATTCACCATTTCCAGGCATGATTACAATACTTTCTCTTCTTACAATTGTCAGGATGAAAAAGTATAAAAATCAAAAACATATCAACATTTGGAATGCCAATATTACTACACCAATTTACTCATACAAAATATTTTAATCCACTTGTAGGTATTTAAACTATTAGTATTTATTTCTAAATATAATTTACGAATCCGCAAACTTCAGAGATCTGAAATGGTGCTTACCTTGCCTAATGTTCTCTCTGTTGAACGACAACTTTTAGCCTATGGTACTTGTCCTACTGCACAATGTGAGTTTTTCATTCCTCCTCTTGTCCTGCCCAACTGCATGTCATATTGGAGGAACGACCATCTCGTCTTGAAATACGCTTGCATCTTTGATGGTGTCCCAATTGCCTCTCTTTCTTGGCTGCAGCAGATGCCTCAGTGTTCTTATACTCAAAGTTAAATTCATAACTCGGCTATTGAGAGGTCAAAATATTAAAGTATATATTTCTCATCATCTTTTACTTTCTCATTTATATACATATATACAAAGTAATATACATTGTATAGAGAAATGTAATGCCACGAAAAATCAATTTCGAGATTGAATTAATTTTTGGGTCCCCTAATAGCGAAAAAGTTTGTTCTGTGAACACACTAGCACCTAAACTATTCATGGGATTTTTTACAAAATGAATCTTCTGCGGTCGAACTGGCTTGACTCAAACCTCTGTGATTTTGAAATGGAACCAGTTTTCACTGTTAACTCTCAATTTTGGAAAATTGAAAAGTTAGAAAATTTTTCGGTGTTTCCAACAACTACAAAATTGAAGATATAGAATGTCACATTGATGTATTGTTTTGTTCTTTCAAAAAATTACACAAATGTAATTATTTTCAAATCTCTCACACTGTTAAATTTTACATTACCGATAATTTCTATATAATATTGCATTTGTGAGTAGAAGTGCTTTACATCGTTTCCAATAAAGGTGTGTAAAAGTTTCTTAAAATGTTTTCTGTGAAAATGAACTTGAAATTTCCAATTTACAAAAATGCTTAAAGGACATTTTCTCAAAAACTGCTCCAGATTTTTCAACAATATTTCCATATACAAGATTTTGATTTTCTATACTATTCTTAAAGTCATATTTTAGTTCTCTCATTAAAGGACCAAAAAATTTAGAAAAAGTGAAAACTAGCTGTAAATAAATTGACTCTTTTTGGTGATCTATGGTCTGAATTTAACTTACATGTGTGGGTGTCATGTCAAGCCAGCTCATACCCATTTTTGCCACGAAAATACATGGCACATAATTCCAAATTCTGGCAATTAATTAGCAATAAATCATCTGAAGGTTTCTGTTGTATTATGATCCGAATTTACCTTGTACTGACATCACGTCAACACAGCTCCCTTCGGTTTTTGACATGAAAATATGTGGCAACGTGGCTAATTGTGACTTGACCCACCCATAGAAGGCATGTGTCAGGTAGAAGGAATCTTTTAGCAACTACTTCATGAAGCAAAACACTCAGAATCGGAGAAAATAGAGGACATTTATTTCCTTGAAGCAAATGGAAAAGGAAATTTCAATAATAAAAATTAAGTATCTTTGATAACACATCTTATCTTGATACATCCATTAAACAACTAAAATAGACCTTATTTCTTCATGTGACTTTATAATATAGAAGTCCTTTATATTAGAAAGGACCTTGATATTATAAAGGTAATCAAAAGGATGTAAGCTTGTTTCCTTCAGTATTTAATTAAGAACTAAGAATATTATTTGCATTTCATGGCTCGCTTTCTTAAATTAAACACTTCTTTACTAACCAAAATCTCTCGTATTCCTACAGGAATCAATAAACCAACACACCCACCAAAGTGTGTTTGAAAACATCCCAGATTATTTCCATGTAATGTTCCTAGCAAGGTGCCGCCCACCATGCAGTCTATTGTTGGCAAGAGGCCAATGGCCTTGGGTAGGTTATCTCACCATTGCATCAAAATAAGCAAAACCCAAAATGATCTGATTTCCCAGCTACAAGTGAATCTTGGGGACATTGACATTCAACTATTTAGATTCCAACAATGGTTTCAAATGGAGTGGGTCAGTTTGGGTTGTACTTTAATTTTTTTTCATTTTTAACTTTTCAGTTAACTACATCTTGCAATGAAAAAGGAGAATCACAACTTCGTAGTTTGCCATTGAGAAAGGGTGGGAAAGACAGGGGGCTTTCCACTGGTCAAATAAAAGAACAATTTTTACTAGTGGCTGTCTAAAAAAGTAATTTTTAGACAACTACTAATAAATGTTCTTTCAGGGCATGCATACTGTGCTTAAAGTTCAATTTTTAGCACTAGTGCTAAAAGTGACATGATGCTCAAGTATTCAGAAAAATCTGTGAATGCTGCAAACAAAACAAAAATACTTTTATCTGACCACATCAACTACTACCGACCTTAATGTATCATTAAGTGATTTGTTTACTTGAATAAAATGAAAGCCAGTAAGGGTGTTTAAAATTAGTAGGACCTATGTGGTGAAAGTGATTTTATTTTACTTGTAGAATTGTGCTGTTCAACCTAATGGCCTCAAGTTACAAATAAAGTGCAAAATAAAATGCCACTTTTACCACTTTTATCATAAATAACTATTTTTCAGTATCAGAAACCCATGAAACAAGTTTTTCTGTTGTTTTCTGTTTGCAGCATTGCAAAAATCTCCCTAGAAGTGATTCAAAATAAATGTTAGAGAGGTCTCTAGGCCTCTCTAGGGCATTTAGAGAGGTCGAAAGTGATCCCCCTTTTTTCCACCAGTATACTTACAACAAACTTATAGTGGTACATTTCTTTTTCCAGAGTTACATACGTGGAGCTTGTCCCTTATTATTAGGCAAAACCATTTATGAGTTATTTGACAAGCAAATTGTTTTAACTGCTTCCGAACATGACGTGTTAAACTCCTGGGCATAAAGTGTTTCCTGACAATCTCCTGCATACATCATATGTGAAACTCTTTTTATATGAAATTACCAACTACAGTTTCATTGGCAAAAACTGGCATCGACAAAAACTTGACTCCTCTGTATCCTCTAGGAGTTTGTAACATTATTCTGAGACAGCCTGTTCTCTACCTGTAGTACTCAAGAATGTAAAAATACTTCACTGTGAAAAGTAATGAAATTTTAAAAATAATCAAAATTTCCTATTTTGTTACTGATCCTACCCTCTAAACAGAAAATAATTATTTAAAAAAAGTAAGCATAAAGACACTACAAAAATAAAATGCAGAAAACAGATTTTAATTTTATGGGTAGAGGAGGTGACGTTAAAAGATTATTCAAACATTTAATGTTCGATCAGAATATATACTCAGTGTGTTTCACTTCATTATGCTTGGCATGTTTCACCATATTTCTCAGTTGGACTCATTTTAATGATGACAATTTTCTTTCACATTATCACTTTTGTCCATGTAGGTGCATAATAAAAACATTATTACAGAATATATTTGACTATTCAACTCTTGAAATTAAAACTAAAAGTGTTTAACTACATACTACTACTACTACATATACAAAATGACCTAATCAGGGCAGTGCATCTCAAAAAGTTAATTGCTTTTTCTATTTGATTTTTATTACTGCTTCTTCCTACTGCCCAATCATAAACTATTACTCATCTGTCAGAATAGATGGTATACACCAATTGCTATGTCGATCTCCAACAAAATGCTTATGTACTGTGATAACCTCTTTGATTTTAACATAGCTTTCAGTTATTTTCAATATTTGGCATACTTTGGATCTCTGTAGGACTTAATTTCATTTGTGGAATAATCATATTAAATACCACACGTGCTTTATAAATCCTTGGATAAATCTCTTCACTTCACAACTTGGGGATTTATTAACAATTTCCAAAACACTTGTGGTATTACCTATGATAAAGTGTTATAAAATTGTAATATTTCACAAGAAATGGAGCCTTTTTAATACTAACATTACTCCCTTCAAATTCACTACCTTGTTTCAAGTTGTGCAGACATCAGTATATATTATGAATTTACAGATGGCATGTCAGAGACAATGTAAGCATGTTTTCTCTGTTTCGTCGTTTCCATTTTGAAGTTTCACTAGATGCCATACAGATGTATGATTGATGTAACTTCGGTAATCACAACCACACTCAATGAAATTGCATCAACTCTTCTACTTCTCTCATGCCTGCCTGCTCGTCCTTTTCCAATGTAACAATGCATAAAACTATTGCTGTTCACTTGGTATTTGGAATGTTGCAGTATTCTTCTTGCCAGGCAATGATGTTCATTAATGTGTATTGTTATGTGTTTGTGTCTGTGTTACTTCTCATACACACATATTCACACAAATATTACTCAGACCAATTTGCTCCTCACAGAGCACACTCTCAATCACATTTTATATGCACATGACTTTTAAAATTTAAATTAATGTTCTGCAGAATAAGTCTGTGAAGTACTTTTAAATGTCTGATAATTTTGATAAATATATCCCTTTACAACTTTTGATTTTGAAATAAGAAGTACCATTTCATTTACTTAAATGAAACCACATGTACTGAGTCAAAAATAATTAATTTCATGGTATCAACTAGCAACTGAAACTGAAATATATGGTTTTCAAAGGATGAATTAAGCAGATTTAGTTGGCAGTTTGCACTGATTGAATGAGTGTGTTATTGCACATCAAGGATGTCACTGTTCAAGGAGACACATTGTGAGGCATAATTTGATGGAGAATGAAATAATTTCACATATAAAATTAAAAACTTTAATTTATAGAAAAATTGGATGGACATAAGCTTTCAAGAATCTCCAGTCGTGTATTATTTTCTTCATGTTAATTAATGTGATGAATCGCATTTCTTACTTATATTTCTTCTTTTTCGATGTTACATAATTAAACAATTTATTGTAGTAACAATAATAACTGTAATAATAAACAATAGAAAATAATTGTTGCCACTGTGTAAATGAAACAAAGACATTGTTTTGAGATACTACAAAAATAGGAATTAGATCTTTTAATTAATATTTTTGTTATTTGTTTAGTGATTTTTAAATGAATGGTACATCGCTTGAAAAATGATTTTAACCACATATATTATTTGAAGATACCAGTATTCACATCTTATTGCTATCACAGAAACTGTACAAGACAGACATCTATTGTTGCTTGTAACACTCCATATATTTAAATTTGTAAGAATTTTTTAATAGCTACACAAAAGTAAAGAATTGCTTTAATTGATATTTGTTGTAAACATAATAAAGAGATTGTCATTGAATCTGTTTTTGGTTAATGTTGTTATCCTTCTGTTAAAGTGAATAGAGGAAGTTAGGAAAATTTGCATTGTTAATTTTGTCTACTTTTTGCCTGTTATGCTTTTGCTTCTTAATTTTTGAAATTTGTGTAGTATGTGGGTTATATTTGTGTGTGTAGCAAAGTGAAATTATTGTGTAGTTTTGATTACCTGTACATTAAACTTTTGGGACTGTATTGATGTGTTAAAATATCATGTTTGGTGTTATTAGGTCACATGTTTCCACATATTCCTAGGGTAAGGTAAATGGAAATAATGTGCATACTTGAAAACTTCAGTGACACACCTGTGTAGGTGTGACTAGGAAAGGAAAAGTCGGTATTGATTTATTGGAGAACTAGATGAAGAAGTGAAAATGTTTTTAAAAGTTGTCTTTATGAATGATAAAGAAAAGTGCTCTGCCCCCTGAGATAAAAGTAGCTTTTGGGCTCGTCTGTGCTGTGTCCAGCAATTCATTCAGCCATCATCAATTTTATGTCACATGCAACTTCCACATCGTAAATTATAACCTTATACAATAATAATCATAGATGAAATAGTTTTTCCAATTTCAACCCTCAACTAGTACACTGAGTACCCCACAGAATATTAATATTGTTTTACTGGAACATTGTATTGGCAACTCTGACCGTTGAACATTAAGTAAATTTGTTTAATCAATTCATCTATTGTAGTGATTAATTTCATTGTTGTGTTACATTTGTCAGTCTCTGTTATTTTGAAGTGGATTTGGGGTGTCATGCACCCCATTGAGCCATTTGCGTAAGTATTTTTAATTTGAAGGTCATGCCTCTGTGCATTCAAACTATTTGTAATAAGTTACAAAATTCAGATAAAAGGTATGAAATATGAATAGAATATGATCAATATGATTAATGATATATATGATACAATATGACAATATGATTAATATCTAGTATTGGTTTTGTTTTGTTAGAGAAATATGAGTTTGCTATGAGCACAGATCACACAGATGTGTGCAGTGCACAAAATCTAAACAAACAAGAGTTAGTAATAGAAAGGAGTGAAAAATATATTCTGAAATAAAAATGTGTATGGTTGTGAATTAAAATATTCATTAGGTTTGTAAAATAAAAATATTTTAAGTCATAAGGAACGTATAAATTGTGTACTATTTTGTGGGGTGTGTGAAACCACAGAGTTCCATTGTCAATGTGATGGAAACAGTGAGTTGTTCGCTTCTTGGTTGAATTGGACGTTTTCAAATAATACCTAAGATGTTAGTAGCGCAGAAAGTGCAATATTTCAGCCCTACATAGCATAACACGGGAAAGTGTGTGCCCTTGTAGCACTAGTTATTTATTACTTTCCCATATATTATACGTACGTATAGGATATGGAAAGTTATGTAATGCTGCGCGAAAAAACGGCGGATTTTCAGCAGAAAAAACCTCTTATTACTACAGGGCCCTGGTAACGAAAAAGTGGATAAATCCAGTTGCTAAATTAAGAAAAAAATCTAACACTGGAGCCAGATTGCCTGTTTTGTGGGTCCTGCGGCGGGTCCCGCTCTAATTACCTCTCGTATATACACGTACGGGGGCGGTGGTTGTCCTACTCTCTAATAATAACAACTATCACCCTTCGTTATGCACTACTGCTTTTGACTCGTCAAAATCTATCATAATCTCTATTATTCTTCACCAGAATACTAATAATACAACTTCCCCGTATCGTATCGCGTAACCCGAACACATTAAATTTATTTAAGAGCCCCTTCCCCTTCATACGAAGACGGATGTAAACGTAAACCCTTTTTGGATGCCCTGTGCCGGGAAATTACCCAATCATAAGGCAACAATCCCAAAACACAGTGATATCATTTTCCAAAGGAGGCAACCACGGCCTCTTTGCGTTTATTATAACTCATAACACACACATAAACACTTTAAATACGTAACACTTCCGTCGGCAGGGCTTCAACCTACCTGCCATTACCGGTAAGCACTCTCTCGTTCTGCAACAACAATAATTTAATGTTACACATGTCCTAAATTAACATGCAGAGTTATACATATAACATTCAACTGTTCGATCAAAATTTCTATCTTTTATGAATACAAAAAAAAAAAAAATTAGTGGAAATTTATTCCTTGGAATTCAGAAATTAATGCTTCCAACTGTTTTCCCCCATCTACTCCATGACTGTTTGTTACTTTTAGGATCCGTCATAATAATATCGGCCGTGTCATTTCTTAAAAAAACTAACTTAATTCAAACTACAAAACTTGTTCTTGTACAAAAGGAATCATTAGCCAACGTTTCCAAACTCGATGAATCCCCGAATATCTGTGGTGACGTGGCGACGAGTACCACTCGCATCGTATTTCAGGCATCTTCGTTGCAGCACCCGCCATCTTCTTCTTACACTGCGCTTATCCCTACTTAAAATTTCCTAATTATTTACATCGCGCACTGTGTATCTTAACAAACTAATTCTGGCATGCATCTTCGCGCGTGTCAGTTATGAAAATGAACTATGCATATTCTTGCACATTAATGTTTAAATACGAAATTATTAACAACCTTCACGTTACTATTTTTATCTTATACGCGTGCAATTACAGCGCACACTGTCTTGCCGCGATAAACTATATTTCCTTTGTTTGTCTTCGCAAATCACAAGTTTAACATGGCAGAATAATTCATCTACTACTAAAAATTCTTCAGTCAGCACGACGAAATTACCGTTCGTTTAAAACTCGCGCAACTATATACGTACGTACGGGAAAATAAAAATTGGAACAGTTTTCGAGAAAATTTTGATTTTGTGATTTTTTAATTTTGCACCTTTGGCACGTAATATTACACGAAAAGTGCTAACATTTTCCAAAAAATGTAAATTACCTTAATGAAGGAACTAATTATGGATAACAAATTTCAATTGAAGGGAAAATCTGTATCTTGAATTTTATAGTTGTAGAAAGTCGCCGAAAAAAATTCAAACTTTTGGAATGGTCAAAAATTCAGAGTTAACCGTGAAAATCGGACGCCACCTTTAAGTATTTTACTCTATCCTTACAAGAAATTGAAAGAAAAAATGGAGCTATTTTGGAGAAAAATTTTCAAAATATTCCTGGGGCTTCATGTAAAGTACCTCCAAGTAATGAATGTTTTTCGAAGACTTTCGACTCAGTCGAGATCAGCAGAGATTTTTACTTTCCCGTATACGTACGTATACACGGAGTGATATACGTAGTAAAGGGAAAGTTATGTAATGCTGCGCGAAAAAATGGCCAATTTTCGGCGGAAAAAAATTAATTGCCGGGCCGTGAAAACGAATAAGTGGATAAAACCAGTTGCTAAATTAAGAAAAAAAATCCTCTATCTCGTGGTGTGGTCAAAATCCATGATTTGTTGCTTCTTTATACTTAAAAATCGATTGACGGCATTCCGTCCGTCTGTCCGTCTGTGGTCAACGCTAGCGCCTAAACCGTTCAGTCGATTTTCTTCAAAATTGATATTCCCCAGTCGATCTGATTCTAGTCGAAGCTTTGTGATTTTGAAAAAGATTCTTTAAAATTTGGGGGTACTTTATATGAAGCCCCCCGGGGATTTTCAACGTTTTCTCAAAAACGGCTCCAAATTTTTTCTTTTAATTTCTTGTATGAATAGAGGAAAATACACTTTTTAACATGGCATAGGTCCGATTTTCACGTACAGCTCTGAATTTTCGAAAATTGTGAAAGTTTGAATTTTTTTCGGCGTCTTTCTCCAACTACAAAATTGAAGATAGAGATTTTTTCTTTAAATAAAATTTGTTCTGCATATTGAGTTCTTTAATACAGGTCATGTAAATGTTTTTCACAATTTTGGTAGTTTTCGTGCAATATTGCGTGCAATATGTTCAATTTTAAAAAATTACAAAAACAAAATTTTCTCAAAAACGGCTCCAAATTTTTTCTTTAAACTTTTGGTAGGGATAGTGGTAAATGTACTCTATCAATGACATAAAAGCCATTTTGGTCTATCGGTTGGTTTTTTCAAAAATTACAAAAATGTAAATTTTTTACTTGTCTCTCACGTCGTTAATATTTTCATTATCGGCGATTTTTTTACATTATTATATTTACGAGTATATATGCTTTAAATAATGTCAAGTAAAGTTTCTCGAAAACACTACCGTTTTCTGTGAAAAGTAGCTCAAATTTCGGCATTTTCAGAAATGCTCAAACGTCATTTTCTCGTATATGGCTGCAATTTTTTTCTTGAAACTTTTGTAACGGATAGTGCTAATTACACTCATTAGTATAGCGTGAAGTTTATTTTGAGTTTTTTTTTGTTTTTTCAAAAATTATATAAATGTAAATTTTTTGAAAGGTCTCTCACAACTTTAATATGCACATTATCCGCAATTTGTAAAGATGATTATATTTGTGAGTGTAAGTGCTTCAAATAACTTCAAATAAAGTATTTTGAAAACTCAAAAATTTTCTGTGAAAATGAGCTTCAAATTTCGCATTTTTAGTAGTGCTAAAACGCCATTTTCTCTTAAACGGCACATAATTTTTTAAAAAAAATTGCCATTTACGGCTAGGTTTTTGTGTTCTTTAATATTCTAAAATTAATGTTTCTGTTCTACCAATAGGAAACCAAAAAATTAAGAAAATGACAAAAAAATGTACTTTTGGCGATGATAGATGGTAGCTGGCAAGAAAGAGTATGTGGCAATTCCGAATAGCTAGCGAAGACCCAGGAAAATAGAACACTAATACGGGAAAGTCTATGCCATTCTGTTTCTGTTTTTTGACAAATAAATAAATAAAATAAATACGGTCATGCTTAATTTTTTCAAAATACGAGTAGTTTTTCTTTAATTTTGTGACAAACGTAATAGGCCGCTGTAAATTTACTGCGCTTCGGACAGCTGGATGCGTCGTAAATTAGAATGTGCAATTTTGTATATTATTTCTTTCTTCGTTTCTTACATTCGAACTTTATTATAGACTTACACATTAATATTTTAGAAATTGTTTATTTTGAAATATTTGAAATAAGTAAAAAGAATTAATAGCTCTCAGAATAGCGACAATGCAGGGTCTGCAACAATGGAATTCACTTTGCGCTCACGAATATCTGTGAATTAGTGTCATTGTTGTGACCTAATGGAGCTGTATGAAAAGGAGTTATAATTGTCTAATTTATGTTGATATTTGCAGGCAAATATTTTGTTTTGCACCAAATGCTGTACCATTTGTAGTGAGTAGAGAATTAGTTGTATGGTTTTAACCCATTAATGCCCAGAACATTTTTTTGTCACGAAAATTGTTGATATTGGGAAAACATGTTTAACTAAGTCTACTGTGAATGTTTATATCAATATTTTTTGTTTATTATGTTTACTTTAGAAAAAAATGCCTGGTGCATAAACGCACCACCGAGCACATGGGATATCATCTGGTCTATCTTTTGAATGAAAGCTATAAAAGCATTTCTCGTGCACAGTATACTTTATACTCTTACCCGTGGCATGTGATTTGCAGAGAGAACACATTTTGTTCTTTTATATAACAAAATTACCTTTTTTTGTGAAATCGAATTTACGAGGTAACACCATTAGCGAGATAACACTACCATTAGCGAGGTACCATTTACTAGGTAACACCTATTGCTCCTCAGTGTTCCAGCAATATCAAGTTCAGAAAACTTGTTTACAACTTTCATACTCAAGAAATAATTATCAGCAAATAAATGATGGGTCAAATTCCTTTCACAGTCATCTTTAGGCAGGTTTTCACTGAATTTCAAAAGAATTTCTCCTCTCAAAACATGTTCTTCTCTTAGGAATTTTGGGATCCCTAACACTCTTGATATACCTCGAAGTCAGTGATGCAGCTTTGTCAAAATTTGTGACACCATATTTCGTACCCAAATCTTATTGGTTTCCCACAGATAAATTGTTTTAGATCATTGTGTGCCAAATATGATATCATTGCTTCCACACTGAACTCATTCTCCCAAAAGGCTTATTCGAGAAATGTTTTTCTGAAATAATCTAAATAGGGCCGAATTTTCGAAAGTTTTTCATTTTTGTCTGTGAGTTGTCATTTAGATGCATATGCTACATAATCTCCCCAGAGCTGGATCTTCGCGTTGCATTTAAAATTGCCAAATTCCTCGTATTGTCACATTCTTCCAATACATTCGTTTGCGAGAAAGCACATTGTACCCACTAACGAAATGTCGTTTACGAAGAAAATAATTTTATCTTCGTCAGCAGTTTTTAACACTGCTTCAATTTTTTTAGCCAACTGATCTGCATTCAGATTGTTTGTTTATGTTTCCACCGTAATTATCATTCCCTCTATGCTCGTCGGTATCATACCTAATAAGAGATAGAGCAAAGAGCAAAACAAATGTCAATAGAATTGGTTTTGGTAAAATGTTCATTATCATCCTCCTCTAAACCAGCCAGCTTCATCCACATTTAGGCCACAATAGTATGAAAAACAAATTAGAAAGTATAATAAATTTTGCCTCTGCCTTGTAATGCAATAATATATCGGAAATATTGTATAGTACATCATAAAATGTTCAGAAATGTAAAAATTGTAAATATAAGCAAAAAAACATGACACGCTTGTTTTGCACATAATGCATCCCCAAGTGCTCGGTGGTGCAAAAACGCACCACTCAAATTTAATCAACATTTACAAAGAGAATATTCCACGTAACCTCAAGTTTGTGATGTACATGTATATATTACACTTAGAAGATATTAATTATATTCACGAAGTACGGAAAATTGAGAATCACTATACAATACATATGTTTACAATGAATATGTGCGCACATTTTGATCACTCAGGACGAACCAATTATTAACACCGCCATAATTCTTACAAAATCGCGCTTCCGGACACGAAACTGTTATTAATACGTCGTGGCATGTCCTCGGCTTACCAAATTTACAGAAAGAAAAAATCTCCCCACGTTTGTTTTAAATAAATAATAATCAACAACTCTACAGCCTGGTGCATAAACGCACCACCGAGCGTTAATGGGTTAAAATACTCTTCCCTAATCATGGCCCAATGGAAGGCATTTCTATATTTCAGGGTATCAGGCTTCTTTTTCCAATACAGGGTTACAAAACTTTTGCATTCTATTTTTGTGAAGTTGTAGAATTCACATAGTTCTGACAACACTGCAATGGAAATAGTGAGTTCCAAGCGAAGATGTTAGTAGCGCATAAAGTGCAATATTACAGTACTACTTAGCTGTTTCCTCTAATACGGGAAAGTAAGTGCTGTTGTAGCACCACTAGTTTAATTTGGCAAAATGACTACGCATAGATTAGGCTCTTAAGCTCAATCACATACACCGGACGGACGAACGGACGGACGGATGGATGGGTGTTTTTCCGTCAATTGATTTTTCTGTATCAAGGACCACAAAACAGGGATTTTGGCTACACCACGTGTTAGAGGATTTTTTTCTTATTTAGCAACTGGAATTATCCACTTTTTCGTTATCAGGGCTCGGCAATGAATTTTTTTTCTGCCGAATATCCATCTTTTTTCGCGCAGCATTTCATAACTTTGTGTTCTACTTATATTACGGTTAACAATCGCAAAACCTGGCGTTAGTAATACTTTTCGCACCTGAAGGTGAAAATGATCGCTGTCGCTGAAGCGCACTTCCCGCCATTGAGATAATATTGAAGTAGGCGCGCTGGACTGCAAGAACATTCGACCGCTACTACTCAGTAATAATGTAGCAAAAAATACTTGTCATTAAAATATGTAAAACATAGAAGAAAATTGACAAAATAAAAAAAAAATTGTGAAAATATCAGAATATCTAAAATATGTAATATAGTACTAAATATGAAAAAATAGGTAACGAAAAAAGTGGATATTATGTTAGGACGGCGATGATTGGCCAAGATTACATTTTTGAGAATGATAAGTAGAAAGAGAAAAAAATAAATGTAATGACCTAGAGATGTGGTCTCTACGTAGGTCATGCCGAACGTTTTTAACAGCGACCGTCGAAGGAATTTGGGGAGACTGGGGTTGAAAGCGCGCTCTTTTCTGGCCTGGAGCGCACAAGGCTGGGGAGATGGGTGGGGGACTCAAGCGAACGGAGGGGGGAAGGAGCCTTCGTTGCGGACTCGCTGTACTCGGAGATGGACGTCTCGCGCCGTGATTCCGTGCCGTGGTTTTGTACGACTTTAAAAAGGGTTCTAGTGCCGAGGAATATCACAGTTCTTTGATACGTGTTTTTGGTGAATCTGCACGGTCTAGAGCGACAGTCGGAAATTGGCTTCGAGAATTTTTTTAGAGGAAGACAGTCTCTGGAAGATGAACCGCATTCTGGACGACCAGCCACGGCAGCGACGGAAGAAAACATGAACGCTCTGAAAATGGTGACAGACGACCCGCACTTGACATTTTCTGACATTGAACAGACTAAATATTGGGTCAACTGCAGTACAAACCATTGTATATCAACATTTGACACTCATCAAGCCATGTGCTTTGCTGGGTGCCACTTTCATTGACGGAGAAGTAAAATCCACAAGGGTGGACTGATGCAAATTCACGATAAAAAAATTTGATGGAGGCCGGTCTAAGGCCGTTTTCAACATTTTAACAGATGATGAATCCTGGATTTACCACTTTCGAACCCGAAACTAAAAGACAGTGAGGTGTTTGGTGCTTTCCAGAAGAGGACGCGCCCACCGAGGTGGAGAGGAGTGGCAGCTGCGGAAAGAAAGTGGTTGCATCTTTTTTCACAAGGAAAGGTCATGTGACCCTAGACAACCAACGCTTTGTGACTGCTGAGTGGTACGTAACACAATGCTTGCCGGAAGTCATCACAACATGGACATCGAAGCGTCCTAAGTCCAAACAAGGTCACATTGCTGCACCACGACAATGCTTCTGCTCACACGGTTGCAAGAACAATCGACTTTCTCAACAATGAATATGTGCGGTTGTTGCCCCTTTCACTCTATTTGGCCGATTTGGCTTCTTGTGATTCCGTTTTGGTCCCCCAAACTAAGCAAAAGATCCGAGGGCAGCGTTTTTCTTCGGATGAAGAAGCTGTGGAAGTCTACATTGGTGCGGAAGTCTACAGCTGTGGAAGTCTACCACCGTTTCTGAAGAGACGTGTTCCTCCCACGCAGGAAACTGAGCGTTCACACGCATTCACATTCACAACCACACACGTCGCGAAACCAGTCGTCAACTTAGAGCTGGGGCGATATCCAGTTGGGGAGATATCTGGAGGCAGGAAACCTCGGAAGCCGACGTTTAGGTTGGCGCTGGATCTCAGTTTCCGGCGTGTGAGGATACAACATGTTTTGTAAGTGGTTCCAAAGGAGGGAGAAGTGTATATGTGCTCATGGAGAGTATTTTGAAAAAATGTAATGTTTAGACATTCAATAAATTCATTATTTTTAATTCTGCTAAAAGCTTTCGGCATAACTCTCATACTTATTAGTGTCAGGAGTGTTTAGGGAATAGTCCGAATGAAATCTGAAAAAAAGAGGAACTTTGTTGGCTGAATTAAATATCGGATCGATACACATTGCGACGTCTATGACCAGGTGCTGCGGCTCAGCGGCAGCGTTGACCGCGTCTCTGCAGCATCGCTGCTCGGGATGTTCGAGGCAGTGTTCTTTCAGTAATGGATAGTGCAATATTATTTCTATATTTATTCCCCCTACTCCTACTTGCCCTCACGTTCTGGTGCCAATGCAACTGTTCCTCCTACCAGTACTCAGTTTATCAATACTATTATTGCATAAATTTGTTTGGATCGTAGGTCATGGACGGTCCCGTACGGGAATACCTGTAAACAACGTTTAATATGGCAACATGCACAGGACTACTAAATACTGGAATGATAACATGTTTTCAAAACAGGGAAAAAAAGAACTTTAATTCTTTTCTTTGGTTGCTCACGGCAACAATGCAACAATACGTGAATATTCCCTCAAGCTTGGCAACATTATTTGGACACGAAATTACCATTAATTACATTACATGAAATTTCAATTAATCAAATTACGTGAGATTACCATCAATCCAGTTACAAGAAATTACCATTAATCAGCTGATTTGCAATTGTTTTATGTTCAGGAATTCCTTTAAAAAAAAATCAATATCATTAACAAACTTTTCTTATACGTACGTATTTGCCAGATACAACAATGAAAATGTAAAGAAAACAATACTAAATTTTATATTGCCGGCTGACAAACGTTTGTTCTGTTTTAAAATTTCGAAAATTCCACTATTCTTGCCAATGTTTCTTTAATTTATTTGAATGTACGCGAGCACAGATCTGATTTTAAATAATTACGCTGCGAATGCGAAACTTCCCTGTTGCTGCGTCGTCGAAAACAGCGCCGTTGTCAGTTCGGTCGTTCTATGCGCGCTCACTCGCACGCGCCGACGTACTCGCGCGCTCCAATCTTGCACGGGCCGGTTTCCTTCAAAATAATTCTCCCCAGGAATTCCATAAATTGTCTGATCACCTCGAACCACAAATTCACAAATAAATAATACTTCTTCTTTCTTCTAATTGGCTCACTGCATCAACAAATGTTCGCGCTGTTTACATGTCCATTACGCACTTTCGATTCGCCGCCAAAATGTCTAAGTCCGAAATATTTTACAAATTATGAGTTCGTCAAACGCGGACACGGTGTCTCTCTCACTGCTGACTAGACAGAACTCTCTACTAAAAACCATCTCGATTTAACATGTTACCTCGGAATATAAAAAATGCCGGCGAAATCCATTTTTACCTTTTCATTGTTGTTTCCATAATTTTACTAAAATTTCCAATATTACTTATTTTGACATATTTCCGCGTTTATTCATTACGGCTTCTTCCCAATGTTAAGATTTTCTTGTCCAAACAGATGTTTTCGATTTATTTTACGTCGAAAATTGCTAATTTCTCTGTCGACATTACACATTAATTAGTCGCTTGTTTTTGGTATCATTAATATTTTTGATATCATGTAATATTTCTTTATTTCGAAAATTCAATGTTCTATAAACTCTTTAGATCATTTATAAATTTTGTTAAATTCATACCATGACGATTCACAACGCCTTTCGTTGCCTAATTAGCATTTCTTCATAAAATTTTGGTAATTCAAGTTACTATATTCGACATGTTCGACTGGGTTTTTTCTCTAAAATTTTTGATTCCAATTTTAAGCGAACCCGTCGTCCGATCGCGCTCAAATAAAAACCACAATGTTCATTTAATTATTCTCCAACTAACTGGACGGTCAGATTTTTCCCCAAAATTATCGAATTCATTGTGTTCTCCAGAATTGCCGAAATACTCTTTCCGCGGCGCGCTGTTCTTTTGTCTTGCTCAAATCGATTCATAATACACGTTGTTTGTTTCATTGACTATAGCTCAATAAATATTTACTCTTTGTCCACAATTGTTTTTGGGGAATGTCTAATAAAATGAAATCATTACAATAGCGGGGTCGAATTCAGCCTCTGGAAGAGAAAGTAGTGGCTAGTTGCTTTGATCGGTAGTTTCTCCGATCAGTATCTTAACAAACTAATCACGGACTTCAAGCAATATTTACTTTCTTATCTTAGTCTCTCCGCGTTCTCACACATTTACAAGAACTACTCAACCATACACGTCGCGAAACCAATCGTCAACTTAGAGCTGGGGCGATATCCGTTTGGGGAGATATCTGGAGGCGGGAAACCTCGGAAGCCGGCGTTTAGGTTGGCGCTGGATCTCAGTGTCCAGCGTGGGAGAAACACCGCCATCTTCAGGGTAAATGCTGAGACGTGTTTTTTACTTTCACTTTGTGAGCCCAGGGGCAAGACATATCCAAGTTGTATTTTACTTAATTTACTAAATGTACTGTTAAATTTTTATCTATATATGTATTACGTGGTTAGGCGGAAGAGCGGACCTGATGGCCCGAGTCTCGCCACATAAAGTCACTATTATTATTATTATTATTATTATTATTATTATTATTATTATTATTATTATTATTCCAGGGATATAACTGCAATACGTTTATGGCATTAATGACCATAGTAGTTTTGGCACCCTGAAACACTAAATAATTATTCAGTTGGCTGCTGTTGAATTGTTTTTGTTGTTCAATATAGATTTTTCTTTGGATTTTTTCACATTTGATATGTTGAGGGCCAAGGTTCAACGCCCGTATTGTACCTTGTTCCGCATGTAAACATTCTTTCCTCTAAAAACATGAATTTTTTCACAATCGCAAATTCAGATTAGGTGATGAAGTTAGATGTAGGAAGTACTGGGCGGGTTAGGGGGGAGAGGAAATGTGAAGGGGAGGAAGTCATGGGATCATGCGATGGAAGGTGCAGTAGGGAGTGGGAGATCAGGGTAGAAGGGAGAGATGTGATAATAGTGAAGTAAGTCCTATATGATGTGGGGAGGAGGGGAGAGAAATGAAAGAAATTGAGGAAAAAGAAAAGGGCACGGTAGGATCACATGAGGAAAATAAGGTTATTGGAAAATGTTGTGAAGAAATTGCTAAAAGCATGGATACTCAAAGTAAAGGTTGTAAGTAAAGTGGATAAATAGGGAACAGTAAAGCAGTAGGTATTTATTAAAGTGGTAAACATACGTTTAGGTAAATACTGAATAGCAAATAGTAAAGGAACGTGTGCGGTAATAAAGTAACAAAGGAAAACGAATAAGTTTTAGTAAGCATGTGTAATATATATGAATGCTATTAAGATATCAACTATAACTCTCCGAGAGGAGAATTTATCGACATCGAAAATAAGATATGACATTTTAAATATTTAAAATTCAAAAATACTTGTGTAAAAAGTGAAATGCTTAAGAAAGGTACAAATTTCATTCACCTCCCCTAAAATACTTACAAAGAATATTCCTGTTCACCTTAATATATTTGTTAATTTTAATCTTTTGCTCTAATTGATTAGGTACAGTAGTTTGTAAGTTTACTGTAATTCTGCTTGAACGAGTAATTATATTTCAAAAATGCTTTAGCATTTCTGAAGGCATTGTCCAAGTGGTGATACGCGGTCTCAACAAAAATGATACGTGTTTCTGTGAAGAATACTTGAGAACGGAGAGCAGTTCGCACTTATTAACTGAATCGTACGTTTTAACTTGGTAGTAAATAAGCTTTATGATGATAGATTTGTCAAATTTAGAGACTTACTCGGATTATTGCCCACTTAATTTTTGTGTATGTTCATTGGATGGAGTGCTTAGAGTCTCAAGGAAAATAACATATCTTAGATCGGATAGTAATCCGACTCAGAGGCCTCCACTGAATGCAATATCAATTTGTTTCGCTTTGTTTTACATAACTGTCGTTTCACACAGGGGTTTCGCTAAGAAGACGCTGTTGAAGACCGCCCGCAAGGCGGGCTTCAAGCCCAAGCCGTCGTCCAAGCGCCAGAAGTACGTGCTGCCGAGCGTGGGCGCGGCCAGCAAGTACCTCACGTCGCCCGGTCGCATGAGCCTGCCGCTCACCGAGCCCGGGGACTTCGGCGCAGACGATGACCTCTCCAGTGAGTTGGTGGGCGCGAGGGTAAAGAGGAAGCACACTTACAGTCCGCGTTCAAGCATTTCAGCAATTGAATTGAACGTTCTAATGTGCTGTATTGTGCATCACAATACTTGCAATCTTGCAATTTTTAGGTGGTTATGAAGTTTATGTATCAATGTTCTAGACTCTTTAATTGTCTATCCACGCTATAGTGTAGAATGAAAATCTAAAAATTTCAACGAACGTGGACCTCGACTGTTTTCCTCGATATCCTTCAAAGCCCAAATGCAGGGGCGCCCAGCAGGGGGGAGGCAGCTAGGGCAACTTACTCCAGCGCCCGACTTAATTCGAGCCCCGACTTTTTTCATTCAAAACAAATAAATGTGTTTAATTCTAATTTAAATTACCTGCTTTCAGTTATTTCTGTTGCATGGATAACTGAATTCTGTTTGTGTGGATCGGATAGGGAGGGCAGACTTTAGTTTGAAAAAGGGCACCCGTTTGAATCGACTGCCCCAGGTCTGTTGATTTCTCGGGATACCACTGTTCACACGTGCTCAAATACTTTCTTCAGTGTCACTCTGTACTCTCGTTCTGTTTACGTCCTGTATTTTCTCTGTTCCATTGCACTTATCCTCACCGATTCCATTCTTTCTGTTATCCTATGTGAGCCAACCTTGATTTCCTTAAACACCTCATGCCCATTCTCGCTCCTCTAGTCTCCCCTTATTTGTCACCATCTCCTCGGACTTCTTACTCATCGATGATTAATCAAAAGTGGCACATCATATGTCAGGGTCAGCAGTGGCGCATATTCAAGGGAAATAGGTAAGTGGCACTTCACCAGTTATTTATATAATTATATTCTAAATTTATTTTCCTTTTACATACTACAAGGATGTTGATTTTAATAGAAACGTAAGTGAATTTGTGAGTGGCACGCGCGTAACTACCGGCACATAGAACTTACGAAGGCGCCGGAAGAGTGCGCCATTGGTCACGTCGTCCGTTTAAATAGGCCGCCTTCTGAAGCGTCTCAGCCTCCAGGATGCCGCTTGTCTCGGTGGTTGCTGTGACAATCGTGACGTCACCCGCGGTAACAGCGTGGACTCCACACCTCTCATGCTGACAAAGTAGAGATCAAAGAAATAAGATTCTTCTTCCAGGTCTTTTGGGTAGATGAAGCCCCGATGCTCTCAAAGATTTGGAGCCCCTAAGTATTGTCTGAAAAATGTATTACGTCATTTTGTCATAATTTATTCTGAGAAGGTAATATAAAAATTAAAATGTGTTTATCCTTCCTTTTATGGTAAGCAAACGAAGTGTAAAAATAAGATTAGAGGGCTGGGATTAAAATTCCATTAGGATTCAGATGATTTTATACAGTAAAACCTATCGAAGACGGAACCTATGTTAGACGGAAACCTGCCATCCCGGACAAAAGATCTCGGAACGATTTTATTCGTGAAAATGACCTCTATAAGCCGGAAACCTGCTTCGCGGAAAAGGAATGTTTTTTAGAGAACGTAAAGTGATTACTACCTGGCTAAGACGATTTTTTTAAAATTCCGGCAGTATCTTTCCGGTCCTCCGCTGCGACTTTCTCACAAAAGATATTTCGATTTTCGTCTTTGCCATATAATAAGTGTATTTTACTCTATTCTTACAAGAAATTTAAAGAGAGAATGTTTTGAGAATGTTGAGAAAATTTTGAAAATGTCTGAAGGGCTTCATGTAAAGTACTTCCAAATTTTGAAGAATGTTTTTCAAAATCTCAAAGCTTCGATTCGAGTCAGATGTACAGGGGTTTCTTCAATTTGGAAAAATCCTACGCATGGTTTAGGCGCTACTGGTGTTCTCAGACAGACGGACGTTTACCGTGAATTGATTTTGCGGTATCAAGGACCCACAAGATAGGGATTCTGGCTACACCACTTGTTAGATCATTTTCCCCCCCTCATTTTGCAACTGGATTTATCCCCTTTTTGTTATGAACGTCTGGCAATGAATTTTTTTCTGCCGAAAATCCTCCGTTTTTTCGCGCAGCATTACGTAACTTATATGTAACGTATGTGTAGTATGTATATTACTCCGTATATACGTATGTATACGCGAAAGTAAAAAAGGACATGATTTATAATCAGACGTTAGTCTGATATACATTACGGAAATTTGATATTATATATTCTGCCTATCAAAAATTGCAAGTTAATTCTCACTAAAGTAATGACTCGCTCTCATTAATAAATTAATGAATTACAGAATTTAAATACCATTTCAATTCTTCATTTTATTATTTGGTTTTATAACTTCTTGGTGGAAGGGGAAAAGATCGCAAACCCCTCACCTTACTTGGACTCGCCCCCGCTGTGGCTTTTCCCATCCCCATATCATGCTTCTACCACTACTTTATCCAGGGGCAGGATTTCGGATCTTTTATTGGGGGGGGGCAAATTTGGGCGCTATTATAAATATAAAATATTCGTTTCCATGCTTTAAGTTAATTAATTGTGCTGCAATTATACACATTGCTTTCAATTTTGTTAATTATTATTGAATGTTATTAATTATATCAGTTGCACACAGCGGTGAGATTCCGCATTGTTACTTGAACGGTCCGAACTCTTAATTCAACGATACATTTTTACTTTCCCGTATACGTAGGTATACACGGAGTGATATACGTAGTATAGGGAAAGTTATGTAATGCTGCGCGAAAAAATTGCCAAATTTCGGCGGAAAAAAAATTAATTGCCGGGCCGTGAAAAGGAACTAGTGGTGCTACAGAATGGCACAGACTTTCCCGTATTAGTTTTCTATTTCCTTGGGTCGTCGCTAGCTATTCGGATTTGCCACATACTCTTTCTTGCCAGCTACCATCTATCACCGCCAAAAGTACATTTTTTTGGATTTTCTTAATTTTTACGGTTTCCTATTGGTAGAACGAAAATATTAATTTTAGAATATTAAAGAACACAAAAACCTAGTCATAAATAGCAATTTTCTTTTAAAAATTATGTGCCATTTAAGAGAAAATGGCGTTTTAGCGCTACTAAAATTGCGAAATTTGAAGCTCATTTTCGCAGACAATTTTTGAGTTTTCAAAATACTTTATTTGAAGTTATTTGAAGCTCTTACAATCACAAATATAATAATGTTTACAAATTTCTGGTAATGTGCATATTAAAGATGTGAGAGATCTTTCAAAAAAAATACAATTATGTAATTTTTGAAAAAACCAAAAAACCCAAAATAAAGAGTGTAATTTACGCCATACTAAAGAGTGTAATTAGCACTATCCGTGGCAAAAGTTTCAAGAAAAAATTTGCAGCCATATATGAGAAAATGGCGTTTGAGTGTTTCTGAAAAGGCGAAATTTTGAACTACTTTCACAGAAAACGGTTGTTTTCGAGAAACTTTACTTGACATTATTTAAAGCACATGTACTCGTAAATATAATAATGTGAAAAAATCGCCGCTAATGTAAATATCGACGTGAGAAACATGTGAAAAAATTTACATTTTTGTAATTTTTGGAAAAACCAATTTATAGAGCAATGTGGCTTTTAAGTAATTTGATAGAGTATATTTACCACTATCCCTACTAAAAGTTAAAAGAAAAAAATTGGAGCCGTTTTTTAGAAAATCTTGTTTTTGTAATTTTTTAAAAGTGCACATATTGCAGGCCCGAAATTAATTGCACGAAAACTACTAAAATTTTGAAAAAAACATTTACATGACCTTTATGAAAGAACTCAATATGCAGAACAAATTTTATTTGAAGAAAAATCTCTATCTTCAATTTTGTAGTTGGAGAAAGACGCCGAAAACAATTCAAACTTTCACAATTTTCGAAAATTCAGAGTTATTCGTGAGAATCGGACCTATGCCATGTTAATAAGTGTATTTTACTCTATTCATACAGGAAAAAAATTGGAGCCGTTTTTGAGAAAATTTTGAAAATCTCCGGGGGGCTTCATATAAAATACCTCCAAATTTTGAAGAATCGTTTTCAAAATCTCAAAGCTTCGACTAGAATCAGATCGACCGGGGAATATCCATTTTGGAAGAAATCGTACGTATGGTTTAGGCGCTAGCAGTGTTCACAGACGGACAGAGTACAAAATTATTAATTGTGGTACAAAATTAGTAGACAAATAGAAGATAATAATTAGCTAGTTGGATTTGAATTTGTGACTAGTGTGGGTGGCTTGGCAGGCACTTTAGTTTCATGCCACACGCTATTTTTTTCTGTTTTTCGATTGCATTATCTCCGTTGAGGAACCAGATAAATTTTTGAAACAAATACTCCTGAAAGGTCACTATAGTAGCAAACCGCTGTATACATTTCAACTTCGAAGTGTGACTCCAAGGGGATTTAAAAAATTCGTCAATATGTGCAAAAAGTGTATCTTTTGCAACCGTTTTTTTAATTGGCTATAGGTGAGTACAAAATTTTTAATTGTAACTTTAATTGTAAATTTTTAATTGTAATTGTTTTAGTTGTAAATTTTTAATTGTAATACGTAACTTGTAATATACGCCGGTAGTTCTTAGCGATCTCGCACCGAAGGATCGCGGGTTCGACTCCCGCCTTGGGCATGGTTGCATTTCTATTCGTCCTTTCACCCCCTATCATCACCATATCATTTCATCTTCACAGTTACCAAAACATCACAGTTAACAAATAACAAAAAACAGACATGCAATTCCATGAAATCCCGCGGTCTAGTTTTTAGAATCGAATAAAGAAACATAATTATTAATGTCAAATTTTGTGTGACGGTACACTTAAACTTTACACATTAATATATTTTTTGACAAAACATATGTAAAAATTTTGCTTTCACTATTTTGTTCTTGTTTCTGAATAAAATAATTACATGAATGTAGCAATTTTTCACATGTTAAGTGTAAAATTGAATATTGAAATTAAATTATTTGAGGAAAGTGACGATCAAATAATTTTCTTTACAAATAATGATCAGTGTTAAGTATTAGAATTAAATGATTGAAGTATTTGAATTGTAATTAAAATTTACAGTTTTAATGACATACAAATTGCGTGCATTGAAGTACATAAATATATACTACGCAATGTTAAATCGACGAGATAAAAACATTCGACATTCTGGAAAGTGGACAAAAATGTCAGTTTGCCGAACTTTACCATGCACGAACTTTAACGATTCATAGCAATAACAAACCTTTTTTTAAATTATATTAGTAAAAGTTGCTCTGTTGTCCAAAAAAGAACCAAAAAACTCTTTTGTTATCAAAACCTTTTTGTTATAATAATACAACCGACATTAGATTAAAAGAACAGATTCCCATTTATAATAACAGAAAAGGGAAGTTATTATCAGTGGCCTAGCGTGATCATTTTTCCTGGGTAAGCTGCAAAGCAGATTAACGTATTATTTGACACTCCTCTGTCGTCATTAACGAAGAGATGTTATTCTCTCGATTACCCAGGGGATACTAGAATAACGTGAGTCAATGGCCACCGAAGTTTGCTATTTTGCTATAACTTCTAGGAGAACAAAGTATCTATGAGATTGTCGTCTGGTAAAGTCACATTTCCTTCATTAAACAATAACACTTGTATTATTCATCAGCTATTGATTAAATTCTAATTTGAACTAAACGCGATGAACTAACATTAATTTCTCACCTGTCAGATACAAGAGCTGAAATCTTCTTACTTTCTTGATCTGGCTCGTTTCACTATAATAAAAGTTCGTGCGTTCGCCAGTACTGCAAGAACTCAACTGAGTGTGAGCTCTTATTCTTATAACGTCGCAGAGATGTCATCGTCACCTATACCGAAAGCCCTCTGACTGAGGACTAGGACAGTGGTCCAAATTCATGTTGGACAAACATTTATTTCACAGCCCGCAAAAACAATTTAAAAATGAGAGAACCAAATGGGTGGACAACAGGCTTATTATAATTAACGACTGATTTATTTTGCTCTCTTTTGTCCCTGTCACTCACGGCTGTCGTTAAGATATTTTTAATTTTATTATTAATAATAGAGTATTTATTTTGGTCTATAAGAAAAATCCTAAGAATCAACTTTCCACGCCATTTACAAGACATTTCTCATCACAAGTGTGAATTAAACGAATTACGTGTGAATAGTACCGATTATAATAAATCGTACCGCAAGCTGCCCACTGTTTCCTGATATCTCTTTCAGCGCCTGTGAGGTTGGTCATTCCGATAAGCTGAGCTGATTTACTTGGTGTGTGTGTGTGTGTGTGTGAGAAAGCGAAAGTGTCGTGGCGTGAGAAAGCCCGCCACTGACCCCACTGATCTACAGTGCCGAAAGGACACGTACTGTGGATGCGTTGAGGGCTCCGAAAGAAGAGACTTCGTTCTCTCTTTCGCGTAAGTTCGAAACTGAGTAGGAAGTACAAGATGTCAAACCTACCATGCTTTTACGCATGAAACTGTTTAATTTCTAAGTAAATATCATTTAAAAGTAAAATATAATTGAAGGATTTTTTTTAAATACGGGATATTCACAGTAACGCTGAACATTATCCCGCGCGTTTTATAATATTGAACTAAAGTTTGCCAATTTATTTAAGCAGTATGGTATTATCTTAGCTTAATAAAATTATTATTCCCTTAATTATTATTAAAATTCTTCTGAAAATACAGAAAAAAGTAAATCTTCTTTAAGGAAACTTGAATGCAATGTCTAAATATATTTTTTAAAATATTTCCAACATTGGGGGGGCAGTTGCCCCCCCTTGCCCCCCCCCCCGAATCCCGCCTCTGACTTTATCGTAAAGCCTCTCTTCTCCCTCCCTTGAATTGTTATCCCGTTTCCATGTATACGTCTTCCACACCCATGTTCTTTACCTTATATCACATCCTTCCACCGTACTTGCAGCCTCCGTATTCCTATCCTCCAGTGAGAGTTTGTAAAACGTCCTCGTGTACTTGGGTGCGCGATGAGCCCAAGTGTTGATAGCGAGGGTGCGCGTGGCGTTGTGCAGTCGCGGACGACTTCGAGGTGCCGCCGCCGGGCCTGGCGCCGGCGCCGCCGCCCGCCGACGCGAAGACGCTGGAGCGTCTCGCCGAGCGCTCGTACGTGCGCGACTGGGCGCGGCTGGGGCTGGCGCCGCCGGGCGCGGGCGGCAGCGCGGCCGCGGGGCCCGGCGCGCGCGTCCCCAACGAGCCCTTCAGACTCTCCACCGTCAACAGCGCCTACATGATGTGCCGCAGGTACGTGGCTTCTTTTGCATCCCGCCATACATTCCTTCTCTATCCAACATTCGACTTAAAGCGCGTCTCCTAATCCGCATCAAATGTTGCCAACTATTATTTGTGTTAATCGTCTCTTCAACATCCCCGCTCGTTCCGTCCGCCCCCTCCCGCCCCGCTCCGCGCCCCGTCACCCCTATCCCACTCATCTCTCCCGTCCCGCTCGTCCCAGCCGCTGCGCCTTTCTCCGCCCCGCCCGTGCCGCCTCACACGCCTGCCATCATCCTGATCACATTGGCCACGTCACCCGGCGTCTCGACGTTAACTGGAACGTGCACGCATTTCTCGCACATCCATTTTTATGTATTAAGATTAATACTGCCCACTTTCGGAACATGTCACAGATAAACGTATTGTAAAACACTTATGATCATGGTATATTTCCTTGATCTCGGTTTCTCTTAAATGTGCTTTCGCCATCTTGCCGGTAAATGAGTAATTGCAGTTTCATTGAAAAAAAACAATGAACACAAATCAATCCATTTGTCTTAAAAGTACGTGCGCCAATAAACGTCACGAAACTACCTTATTTTTAACTGATAAAGGAATGTGTAATTTGGCCTTGGGCTGTGAAACATGCCGAAACTTGCTGGGTGATTACATGCCGACTTCACGATCGATCATGCGGTTTTGGTTTTAGTGTTTCGTTCTCTTCAGGGCTTCTTCGGAGATGGCTGTGTGCGGGATAGGACCTTGCGTGGTCGCACACTTGCAACGACGTTGGCCTGACGTGAAATCTTGTTGTGGGATTCAGGACCGGCGGCATTGGGTATGACGGATTGATTTCTTGTTGTAGTCACGAATCGATATCGCGCGCATTTTGGTCGAAAATAAATATGAAAAAAGGCGTGTTATCGGTATTATTTTCCCAAACGTCTGATAAAAGATTGAACACAGTGTTAGAGCATTTTACACTAACTAATTCTTCTCTGCGATGTAATTGAATCCGATTGCAGATTGATGTTCATTAGTTTTAATGTAGGTCTTCCTCCATGACGAAGTATATTCCAAGACGATTCTTACGTTACTGATCCATTTTCTTCCTAATGTCATCGTCGTACTAGCCTATCGTCGTACTAGCCGTCTACGTGCCTACCGTCGTACTAGCCGTCTACGTGCCTACTCCAATTCCACATCTCCTCTGCGGATGCCATCCCCATGACCAGCGAACAGCGGTTGTGCTCGGTTTGCAGCTACCCGGCGCTGCTGGTGGTGCCTGTGAACGTGACGGACGAGAGCGTGCGTCGCTTCGCCCGCTGCTTCCGCAACAACCGCGCGCCCGTGGCGACGTGGCGCCACCCGCGCACCCGCGCGCTGCTGGTGCGCGGCGCGGCGCACCACGGCAAGGGGGTGATGGGCATGCTGAAGGCGCACCCGGCGGCGGCGGGGCGGCCGGGCGGCGCGGGCGGCGCGGGCGGCGCTGCCTCGGCCTCCGAGGCCTCCACTTCGTCGGTGGAGCTGGAGCGCTACGTGGCGGCGCTGGTGGCGGCCACGCCCATCGCCGTGCTCCGCCAGGGCTCCGCCTGGGGCATGTCGGACAGCTCGCTCAGCATCGACTCGTTGCTGCTTGCGGCCGACGAGGCGCAGCAGGCCCATCACGCACACGCACACGCGCACGCGCACTCGCACGTGCCGGCCGCCGGCACGCTCACCCTCACGCCGGAAGTGGCGCGCCGCAGCAACCCGTTCGCCAAGGCCGCTGGCACGCTAGGGTAAGTGCATGCGCACCGCCCCAGCTCCACTTGACATTCCTTCCATTGCTGGTAATCAAGGAGATTGAGTGCGTAGTTCTGCATCTCGCACTAAACGTTCAACACGCGTTTTAACTTCATAGAAGAATCTTACTTGGTTTTTGCATAGTGATTTCATTTATTAAAATAAAAAACTATTTTCCTCCAAATTGTTGCTCCTATAATGAGAGTGCATCATAATTATCTTGTATGGAAGTATATCCCACACCACTTCCTTCTATAACTATAGTATCCTTGCTAATTTTCCATACTAAACACTGAATTTCGTTAACACTGGATTTACCATGTGTATTGTAACATGCATCAATGGATTTACCATTTAACACTGGATTTACTATGTGTATTGTAAGATGCATCAATGAGTTACGTTATACCTGCAAACATACCAAATACCTATGCTTCTAGATGCACTTCCTTTCCTAATAAATATCTAACGTATATTGTATGTAATGGCTCCTTAAGGAAGAACGTCTCGACGGAACTTTTTAACTCATTAATCAGATTTTGTTCCCTAAATAAATAAATAATAAACCGAGCCCCTTTGCACTCTACTCTCCACGGTAAGATTCCCAAAACGAGTCTTCGGGTTTATTCTTGGTTTCTTTTATGATTATACATAGGCATGCACTCAGGGGGATTAGAGGGGGGGGTCATAACCTCCCTGAAAAATTACAAAGGGGCCCCGTAGCCCAATGTAATAAAACATTTATTTTCGAAAATACGTAGGTGGTCCCAAAAGTAATGCACCATAATTATTTACTGAACGCAACGAAACTTGCACACAAGAAATAATGTTTCGTCTACACTTCCTGTTTCCACAAAATATGCTTCCAGTTCTATGGCCTTCCTCCAGCGAGACACGAGAGCGTATATGCCCTGGCGGTTCCATTCCTTGTTCTGGTCACGAAGCCATTTTTTCACTGTGCGAATCATATCTTCGTCATCCTCAAAATGTCTCCCACGAATGACATTCTTAAATGGCCCAAGTCCGAGGGAGCTAGGTCAGGGCTATAGGGTTGGATGAGGTAACACTGTCCAACTATGTTTTGTGATGTGTTCCAACGTCCTCAAACTTGTGTAATGCCGTGCGTTATCATGTTGAAGCAAACAGTCACATGGGTTGTCGTAGTGTCCAAGTCGCTGGAAGCGCTTCTTGAATTTGGTTAATGTGTTCATATATGCTTCAGAATTGATGGTGGTGCCTCTCGGCATCACATCATGGAGTCATCACAATCCCAAAACATAGTGAACATGACCTTACCAGCGGAAGCAGTTGTTTGAATTTTTTCTTCTGTGGAGAGTCAGAATAGCGCCATTCCATCGTTTAACGTTTTGTTTCGGGCTCAAAATGGTTAACCCAGGTTTCATCACCTGTCACAATCCGGGGCAAGAAGGCTTCCACCTCAACTTCAAAGAATATAAATTTAAAGTTTCGTATTCGTACCATTGTTGGGGGCTGCGAAAGAAATGTGGTACATTACTTTCTGGGACACCCTCGTATTATTTTTCTCTTCTTAACCTGACAATTTGGGCAATTGATTTGAAGAAGAGGATCTCCAAACCATCCGCCAACCCGGTCAATTGTTGAATATAAAAACAATTATATAAATCAGTTGTATTAATAGGTATAATTATAAAAGTTATAATTTCATTCTTGCAGCATGTTTTATTTATTTCCTAGAAAAACATGTCAAATGTAAATAAAAACCTGTAATGGAAAAGGGGGTTCGGGGGCAGAAGTGTAGTAGCCACCCCTCTTGTTATAGGCTGCGCAAGCCTATATGTTTTGCATTTAACATGTAATTTGTCGTGCTCTTAGAGCCAACGTGTGTAGCAGACCGAGAAATTTCTGGTTGTTCCTGTATCAGGGATCGATGTTACGTTCACCTTCAGGACTATCAAGATGCGGGAGTCAGGAGAAGATGAATGTGTCGTTAGGTTCTCTCTCTGTGTGTCTCATAAAAAAAGTGGAGCTCAAGAGCGTTTTTATTGTGCCCAACTCCAATCCTTTGTCGCTCGTCCTCGCCTCCCCTTTGAAGGCGAGCGAGGCGCGCAAGTTGACGATGGCTTGGACGCAGGGTGTTCCCGCGCTCGAGCGGTGGCAAAGGCGGCGGCGGCGGCGGCAAAGCTGCCGTGTTCGGCCGCTGGGGCTCGCTCAAGGACCGGCGCCACAGCTCGCAGGCGTCGCTGAGCGCGCTGGCTGCGGCGGGCGGCGGCGGCGTGGGCGGCGGCGTGGGCGGCGGCGCGGGCGGCGGGCGCGCGGGCGTGGCGGGCCAGCAGCGCCTCTCCGCCGCCGACTCCGACTCGGGCACCGAGTGCGTGCAGACGCTCCAGCGCGCGGCGCTCTACGTGCTGGGCGAGAAGGCGCACGCGGCCAAGGCGGCCCACAAGGGCTCCACGTCGTCGGGCGACGCGCACGCCCTCGCCCTCAAGACGGACTTCGTGCCCGTCGAGTACTTCGACGTGCGCCATGCCAAGGCCGCCTTCAAGAAGCTGATGCGCGCCTGCATCCCGAGCGCCGCCTCGCCCAACCCCGACCCCGAGCAGAGCTTCCACAAGTGAGGGTTCTTTCCAGCAGCGCTCACCTACCGATGGCCTGCGTTTTCTGCTTGTTTAAAATCCACGAACTGATTTCAAACAAGCAGGAGCAAATATCACTAAATTATCACTTTAATATTTAAACATGACAGAAGTTACGAATCATAGTGTTAGGTTACCACAGATATGTAATAAAACTACAAGTGCTACAGAATGGCACAAATTTTCAATAAAGATGCCATGAACAATAAGTTAATTATTTTAATATAGAGAAGAAGGAAAGAAATCTTGCGTAATTTGGGCAATATTTTGAACCTTAGATTGAAATAGTTGTATAGTAATGCAAATTTTTGAGCAGGCTAAAATACTGTTATTTCTGCTACAACTTTTCTTATCAAATTTAAAAAAATATATATATTTCTGAGTACTATATTTTATTACTCTTAATATTTCAATATTACTGCTCAATTTTGCTTACTCCATTTACACTGCATAGATGAGCACCAGAATATTGTGTGTCATACTTTTTTTTTCTGGACACAGGTTGGTAGAGAGTTCAGAGTGGCTGCAGCAACTGCAGAATATCATGCAACTAGCAGGTGCTGTTGTGGACCTGTTAGATGTACAGGGTTCCTCTGTGATGCTGTGCCTGGAGGATGGTTCTGATGTAACTGCCCAGGTGTCATCGGTAGCACAGGTGTGCCTTGATCCCTACTACCGTACCCTGGAAGGATTTCGCACCCTTCTGGAGAAAGAATGGCTTGCCTTTGGCCATCGCTTCTCTCATCGGAGCAACCTGGCAGCTGGTGCTCAGGCCTCTTCTGGCTTTGCACCAACTTTCCTTCAGTTCCTTGATGTTGTACATCAGGTATGCTTATAATGGGCTCTTTCTACATTTTAACTATAAAGGAATAGTAATTTATACAATAAAAAATTGTTCATGATGAATATTGTTATGTGACTAATGTTTACGTGTGTTTCACATTTAAATTTCATGGAGAAAAATTTACAATTTTATGAGGAATTTATATTAGTATGTAGTGGAAGAACTGCTACTTATGCTGTTCCAAATAGGATGCTGTTATGTTCCAAATAGGATGGATTGGTGATATTCAGTAATCAAAAACTACGTTTCATAGTTCATATAACCATCTTGGAAGCCAATAAAACTGTTAATGGATGGAACTCAAGACAACAAACTGTTTTAACAATAATTGTTATAAAATTAATTTATTAATTAAAAGAGATATGTATTCATGAGAAATTTCATTAAACATCACAAAAATATGCACAGATGAAAACCTGAATTTTGACAAACATCAATGCATGTTGAGTTCAATAACAGTACAGGCACAAGGGAATTTGATAACAGTTAAAATCTTATATAACTTAACTATGTTTATTCAAAAGGTCTAAAGGTACAATGAAAACATTGGACTCTTCAAATGTTGTTTTCAAGGTTTTCTGTGATGAATGCACTAAGGGATGCATAGGTCAGACTGGGCCACACATCAAGAAAAGTTTTTACTTTCCCCTATACATTCGTATAAACAGAGTAATATGTGTAGTACTGGGAAAAACGGCGAATTTTTGGCAGTAAAAAATGCATTGCCAATGCATACGATTTTTTCCAAATTGTAGAAATCTGACTATCTCGCCTGAGTCGAAGCTCTGACATTTTGAAAAACATTCATTAATTTTTGGGGGTACTTAAATTTTCTCAAAAATGGCTCCAAATTTTTTCTTTAAATTTCTTGTAAGAATATGGTAAAATACATTTATTAAGGTGGCATTGGTCCCATTTTCATGGTTAACCCTGAATTTTTGAAAATTACAAAAGTTTAAAACTTTTTCGGCGTCTTTCTGAAACTAGAAAATTGATGATAGAGATTTTTCTTTTAAATAACATTTGTTGTCCATAGTGAGTTCTTCATTAAGGTCATGTGCATTTTTTTGAAAATTTTAGTAGTTTTCGCTCAATATTGCTTGCAATATGTGCAATTTTAAAAAATTACAAATACAAGAATTTTCAAAAACTGCTTTTTTTTAAACATTTTAAAAAAAAATTTTTAAACTTTTGGTGGGGATAGTGCTAAATGTACTCTGAGATGACATAAACATCATATTGCTCTATTCTTTTGTTTTTTCAAAAATGACAAAAGTGTAATTTTTGTCACTTGTCTCTCACGTTGGTAATATTTACATTGGTGGCGATTTTTTACACATTATTATATTTACAAGTACATATGCTTTAAATAATGTCAAGTAAAGTTTCTTGAGAACTCACCGTTTTCTGTGAAAACACCTCAAAATTCCGCATTTTTGGAAATTCTCAAATGTCATTATTTCTCATAAATAACTCCAAATTTTTTCTTCCATTTTTAGGAATGAATAATGCTAATTGCACTCTTTAATATGATGTAGTGTTTATTTTGAGATATTTTTTGTTTTTTTAAAAAAATTACACAAATGTAAATTTTTCGAAAGATCTCTCATATCTTTAATACGCATATTACCAGCAATTTGTAAACATTATTTTATTTGTGAATGTAAGTGGTTCAAATGATTTCAAATGAAATTTTTTGAAAACTCAAAAATTTTCTCTGATAAAGAGCTTTAAATTTTGCATTTTTACTAACGCTTAAACCGTTTTTTTAAAAAATGGCTACAAATTTTTAAAAGAAAATTGCCATTTAGGGCAAGATTTTTGTGTTCTTTAATTTTCTAAAATTAATATTTCCGTTCTACCATTAGGAAACCAAAAAATTGAGAAAATGTCAAAAAATATACTTTGGCAGCGATAGATAGCAGCTAGCTAGAGTATGTGGCAATTCTAAATTGAGACCCAAGGAAATAAAAAACTAGTACGGGGAAGTCGTAACCATTCTGTAGCACCACTAGTTCAATATGATTTACTATCAAAAAATTCTCATTGATGTTACTAACTTCATCATAACTATAAATTTTATAAATATTACTAATAGATGAATGACCTTTAGGACAGTTCATGGGCAGTAAACTATGGCAGTGGTCCCAAGTTTGATTCCCAGTCAAGGCAAAAATAGAGTTGTAGCTTTCCTTTAAAATTGCCTCAGTTTCTGTAGGTTTGTGACAAAGAAAAGTTCATGCTAGTTATGGTGAAGGCAATATGTCATGTTCAGCATATGTTGCTCTTACCCCAAGCATGGGATTTTAACTAGGCTCAGGCATGGAGACACTGTCAACTGGCTGGCAAAGTCAGACTATAGACCCAAAATGCCAAATACTTATTACATGAATTTTATTGAGGCAAAATAATTTGCACATTTTTCTTGGTTAAGGAAAATACCTTTTTTGCATTCACTTGCACTCTCCTTGCTCTCTCACTCCACTCACTTGCACTCTCCTCCTCTGCACCTAAGCTGTTTTGAATATTTCATTTATCACAAATGAATTTATTTATTTCCAATAAATGGAATAAAGGGATGAACCCTCTACAAAAAGAAAAATGCATGTATAAAGACTAAAACATACAGATGCAAAATAACAAAAATTAAAACATAGTAACAAGATCAGAGAGGAGAAGAAGTTTAAGAGAACTACAACAATTTTTAATGTCATGTTTGAAAAAAATCAGTCCTATCAGTATTGCAATTGGCGGTTCTAGGAAATCTCTTAAAGATATCAGAATGGCTGTAGTTAGTGGAACATGCATCCACCCAGAAGCAGGTAGGATTTCTCATTCTCATCCGAGGGATGTGAAGAGAGAGAAGAGAAAGAAGTTCAGGGAAATTAATGAGACCATGTAGTATTTTATAGAAGAAAATTAAATCACAATTTTCTCCTATCCCAAACAGATTTTAATGTAAATAAATTGTAGAATTTGAATAGGTCATGATAAAATTTGTGCATTGGTGATTCGTTTCTGGAAGCTAGGTGTCGTAGAAATTTATGTTGTTCTTTTCCAAATGATCAATAGATGAATTAGTGTAAGGAGACGAAATAATATCAGCATATTCTAAAATAGGACAAATCAAATTTTTATAAAGAATTAATAAGTTATTAATGGACTGAAAGAATTTGGTATCGTGCAAAATTAGACCCAGGGAATGCAAACCTTTATTCGTTGTTACAGTAATACGTGTATTAAATCTACCTTAGTCGAAAATCACTCCAAGATCTCCGATGTTAAAGACAGTGCTCAAGGTTTCGGTATTTAAAGAATATGGGTAGCTCACAACATTATGTCTCCAGGCAAAGATCTTTGCACAACACTTATCAGTGAGTTCCATTTTATTTGTAGAAACCATTGAGAGTAGGCAGAGAGAGGATCCTCCTGTAAGCGGTAGGCATCATTTAAGTCAGTAATCTTGGCATACATTTTGGCATCCTCCGCAAACAATAAGATATTACTATATTTGATGGGAGATCATTAATGAAGATATTAAACAAAATCAGACCCAGATGGGTCACCAGAGGAACACCAGAACTAACTACAAATGGTTTAACGTCATACTGGCTTCTGCCAGAAAGATGAGCCTATCCATGACAGGAGTGGATCATTGATGCCTGAGTATGACAACTTGTCAATCAATAAGTCATGATCAACATGGTCGAAGGCTTTGTTAATCCATGAATACAGCATTGACTTGAGAACTGGATTCAAACACTTTAATGATATAGTTTTTTAATTTAGCTGGAGTAGTTGCAATAGATCTATTGTTAGTAAAACCTTGTTGGTAGTCTGAGATAATTGTGGAAAGGTGTGGTGGATTAACCACAAGTTTCTCAAAAAGTTTTGAGACAACACTGGCAATGAAAATAGGATGGTAATTTGAAATATCACTTTTGTCTCCTTTCTTGAATATAGGGACAACTTTACTGTATTTCCAAGCTGTGGGGAAAATCCCCAGATCCAATGATTGGTTAAAGACATAACATAGTGGTAGTGCCAGAGCAAATTTGCCTCTTGTTAAAATGGCCCAGCGCTTTTACAAGAGTTCAAATGACTTAGAGCAAGAAGAATTTCAGATAACGTGAATTTGTTATTGTTGACCATAGAATGATGATGGAAATCAGTGGTAGTAGTTGGAATGTTTTTTAAATCGTGTTTGGTATATTGAAAAAGAAATTAGTAGAAAATAAGGTTGCAATTTCTATATAAGCACTTCAGCTGTTCATACCCAAATGCATAAGACCAGGTAATTGAGTGTGTCTAGTAGACGTACTGTATTGATAAACTTCCAAAAAGATTTAGGGTCGATAAGAGTGATGAAGGACATGCTGTGAATGAGATACTGTGGATCACAGGGCAGAAAATTTAACCTAATAATCGGTTCCATTAATTTGTTTTCTACAGTTTGTGAAACTTCTTTTTTTTCCTCTGATATAGCCAATAAACTCAGAGGAGTATCAATATGGATAAAGACTGACTAAAACCTGTTTCTTCGGAACAAAGTGATCAATTAAAGTGTAAAAGCAGTCATAGAAAATGATACATTAAAATAAATGTGTTTGTCGAAGTGAATGTTCTAATGTTATTAACGTAATAAATGATAGAATCATAGTCACAATGTTTAAAGTCATAGAAATACATGTGGTAATTTCACAGTATTGTCTAGATGTTTGAAAATCAATGGGAATTTAAAATAAAGAGCAGGTGATATCTGTTGTAGGGTAATAATGGATCAGTAGATTTTAAAATCTCGATATAATCAAAATCAAAAAAAATGAGATCAAGTTACGAACTGTGATAATTTTATATAACATTCTGTTAGTTAAAATTTAGAGACGCAATAGTATTAGACAGAACCAATGCAAATAAATTAATTGGTAGCCTTAAGGAGAAAAGTGAAGATGAACAAGCTCCATTCAGTAAGTCATTCCAATGTCTGTTTGGAAGGTTGTAGTCGCCAGTAAGGAGGAAGCTGGGGGAAGGATATTTGCCATGGATAATGGATAGATCATGTACATTATCTTGGTAAAGAGATATAGCTGAGTTAGACAAACTAAACTGTACTGAGGATGAGTATGTTGACATAGTTTGACATAAAGTTGCTCAATATGTAGGTGAATATTAGGAATAACCGAGCACTGGATTGAGTCCTTGACAGGAATCAAAACTATTCCTCCTTTTGCAGATGAGCTGGAGCATGTCTTGATCTCTCCTATAAATCCTGTAGTTGTTCAAAAAGAATTCACCGTCTGTATAGTCCTCATTTAGCCAAGTCTCAACCAAAAAGACGTAATCGATAGCAGATATAGCAGTTGTGTGTTGAAGATCATTAATTTTGGTGTGCAGGCCTCTCGTGTTTTGGTAGTTAATGTGTAATTGTTGCTAGAAATATCTCAAATTTAGTTTTTCATTTTCTTATTTTTATTTTTTCCCCTCCAGAGATACTATTTTGGAGTGCCATTTACATATTTGATTGTTAAGTGCCATTCACAATTAAAGTTCTACGTTGGAGTTCAACTCATAGATTTTTAAGTTGAGATAATTGCTGCAAGGTGAAACCATTTTTCATGGAAATTCCTAGGTTGCTTATTTTAGTTTTGTTCTGTAATATAAATAGCGCATCATCTCAATTGGAAAAGGTGGCCTTGTTGGGTCGAGATTTGTCACATCTTCATACTCTTTTTAGATTTTTTAGATCATCAAAATAATTGATCTCTACAATGCAAATTTATAACTGAGATCAATGTGTGTACGAAAATAGCCTTGGTGTTGAAAAGTGGTCCCAGAGGTGAGCCCTGAGGAACGCCTGATAATGCACATAACCCAGGGGAAATAAATTTATTTTACTTGTATTATTGACTTCATCAATATTGGTAGTTTGAGAGGGAATAAAATAGTTCTTTCTGTATCGTTCTTTATTGGGGATGGGGAGGGGGGGTGTACTCATTCCAAATTTCAACACTGCTGCCTCGTAAATATGCGTTCTGAGAAAGCTGCAGAAAAAAAATTATGCCAAATTCTATTCTTACAGATTTTTGGTGATAACTTCATAAGTAAGCAGAGGAAGATGTTGATACAAAAATACATCCTGCTAATTATGTTAAGCAGTTTTCATCAACAAATGGTTTCAGTTGCTATAGCACGTGAAAATGAAACCAAAATATCACAATCTGCCAAAAGAAATTTTATTTTAGTTTTTTGCCAGTAACTGAACAAATGCCCGCTTTGTCATGTACATTAATTGCGAAATCAGTGTAAACAGTTACAAAAAAATTGACATCTTCTGCAATCTAGGTGAATCCTTTAGTTCAAAATTTCTATGCTCTCTAACTTTTAACAATTTTCTTTTACTTTCAGTGTGCAATGCATGCAGAAGTGTGAAGTTGTCAGGCAAATTTTGAAAAGCGTAAATATTTTGAGAGTTATGAGAAGTGAAAAAGTGTGATATTTGCCTTTTAATCTGCAAGTCTAAAAAATAAACTTAAAAATAATGAATAATTCCTGCCTTTGATGTTGGATGAGAGAAATGTTTCAAACTTTCTTTTTAACTTATTTGCAACCCACATTCCATTTCACCATTGAAAACTAGTGGTGTGAAAACAGCACATATTTTCTCACCTTTAGTAATGGTTAAGTAATATACTGCAACTTTTGTCTGTATTAACACACCTCCATCATTTTTTTTGTTTGTTTTTTGTTGTTATTGTTGTTGTAAAACTCGTTGCAAATTGTAGAACGTTAGGTGCGACAATTAGTTCTTTTAAAGCTGATGGGTCAAAACATATTAGACAATTAAATGCCTGTTTTAGCCTTAAAAATAGAAATTAATAAAACGATATAACGGTGGCTGTGGCAGAGATGTCAATTTCGAACAGCCATGTCAACACACCTAAATTAAACATGCCAAGTGATTTATTGCTAATTAATTGCCCCAATTTCGAATTACTTGCAATGTATTTTCATATAGGAAATGGGTGTGAGCTGTCTTTATGCAATGCTAGCACACACAAGTTAAAATAGGATCATAGCACGATGGAAACTGTCAAATTCTTTATCTAATTAATTGCTCTTCAATTGCCTCACTTTGGGATTAATTGCTACAGTTGTGAGCTGGCTTGAGGCAATGCCAGCATACATGTAAGTTAAATTTGTAGCTCAGTGGAAACTGGTGTATAATTTAATGCTAATTAATTACTGCATTTCAGACTTGCCAATTAATTGACTTAAATTAGAATTGCTGCATATTTTCATAAAGATACAGAAAATGAAAAAGGTGTTTTCAAATATGTCTGCAATTTTTTTTTCATTGAAACATTATCAGATTTTTAAGTGTGATAAATAATGTCACTAAGAATGGCAACAGAAAGAGAATTTACTGAGGTCCCACAAATATGGGTTATGACTAAACTATGTGTTAGAGGAAATAATTTACAATAGATAGGAACAAGGTTTATCGACTTCATTTCTGGGGCTTGTCAATTAGAGATTTTCTGACAAAAATTCATCAAATTCCAGCACGTGATCACAGTACTTCTGCTTTTAAGGCAAAAAAGTAAAAATGAAAT
Source organism: Acheta domesticus (assembly GCA_031308135.1). Taxonomy (NCBI): domain Eukaryota; kingdom Metazoa; phylum Arthropoda; class Insecta; order Orthoptera; family Gryllidae; genus Acheta; species Acheta domesticus. The sequence continues at coordinate 31,889,357 of JAHLJT010002406.1, forward strand.
AGAAATGTAAGAAGCTATCACACCTTTCCTTCATCAATATTATATTATTACTCAGTTACCATGTATCGCAATATTTACTTCAGTGTTTATAGCGACAGCGCGAACCATAATTTCAGAAAGCGATTCGGTACTAAACGAATTCTGTACCTAACAAATCGATTTTCTCATTATCAGTACCCAGTAACCCTTACTGCAAACCACATCATTCAACCCATTGTCCTTAGTTGTCATCCACAGCATTTGAAATCTTACACATTTTGAAGGATTTGATCAGTCTTTACATATACACTTTTTCCCATGATTTGATCATGAAATCACCCAGCCCATCAAGTGATGCAGCCTGCATCGCTCCATCTTTCGTATACGACTTTTTGTCATTCATCATCCAATTATTCCATTGTTGCTTTAATATTCGAACAGTTTCTTCAGGGAGATGTGTAAAGTGTTAAACCATCTGGTATAACAGCAATCTTAGTATTGTTCCATAATTTCAGAAAGCGATTCGGTACTAAATGAATTCTGTACCTAACAAATCGATTTTCTCATTATCAGTACCCAGTAACCCTTACTGCAAACCACATCATTCAACCCATTGTCCTTAGTTGTCATCCACAGCATTTGAAATCTTACACATTTTGAAGGATTTGATCAGTCTTTACATATACACTTTTTCCCATGATTTGATCATGAAATCACCCAGCCCATCAAGTGATGCAGCCTGCATCGCTCCATCTTTCGTATACGACTTTTTGTCATTCATCATCCAATTATTCCATTGTTGCTTTAATATTCGAACAGTTTCTTCAGGGAGATGTGTAAAGTGTTAAACCATCTGGTATAACAGCAATCTTAGTATTGTTCTGTGCTAAGCAATTTTTTGTGTTCTCAGTTTTGTGACTGTGAAACATGTCCCTCATCAACAAATTTGGTTGCTTTTGTACCCTGTTGGTAGTTGAGGCATCACCTTATAGGACAGATGTATGCTAAAATTATAAAATCGTGGCAAAAATGTATACCTTGTCTTATCTGCAGAAATACACAGTATATGTTTCTTGAAATGGTCATTTAATCAGACTTGTGTAGCTGTTTCCCTTATTTGATGGTATAACCTAATCTTGCATTTTGATTTGCTTCAGCTTCATGTGGTTTATTATTTAAGATTTTAATTTATTTTTTAATTTGTATCTGGCTCATCAAATTAATTGGCTGACTTTAATTGGTCCTCTTTTCATCAAATTGTATCAAAACTATAAAGTTTTACAATATTTGCTTATTGAATTTCATATTTAGTTCAGCTGTAAATCGAGTATTTTCCAAATCTAGAGCGATTTTGATGGTTATTGCCCATTCTTCTGGGCAATGCTAGGACGTATATATAATAATATACTCCTATCATAATTATTGTTCTATAGAGAAGTTAGTTCAAGAAGGGACCAGTTTGGCAGGTCGGAAAACAAAAGAAAGTCTTGCTGCATGATGGCAATGTAAGTGATTGTACTGAAAGCATCGACACATGAGCCAACTGCAAGGGAATGCATTAACAAATTGAGCACAAGAACAGAACTTGCAGTTGTACTTACAGTGGTACATACTTACAGCCAAGCTGTATCTATTAAAGTGGTCCCTTCTTTGATTAATTTCTCTGTACCTAAAATACTGTCTGTGATTTCCTAGGAATATAAAAAAATTGCTTGACCTTTCATTTCTTTATAATAAGTTATAATCTATGGTAAATTATGAATTTTTGTTCTGTTTGCAAACTCGTGATTTTAGAGAACCATTGTAAATTGATCAAATTAATGTATTGTTTTATTTTTATTTCTCTCTTACTTGATTTCTGTTTTATGTATGTCTGCTAGATTCAGCATCAGTTCCCACTTGCATTTGAGTTCAATGACTATTACCTGCGCTTCCTGGCATATCACTCGGTATCATGCCGCTTTCGTACCTTTCTCCTGGACTGTGAACTTGAGAGAGTGGAACATGGAATTGCAGCAGCAGAGGACAAACGTGGGTCCCTAGCTGGTGCTGGCCGAACTCCTCGACCTCATTTAGATGCTACTGGCTCTGATGATGAATCCGTCTATCCAGGTGAGATATATATGAGCATCATCTCTTTGTGATTCTATATCAGTATATTTTTTTTGGTTTTTTCCTAGGGTAATTAATGCTATGCTTGTGTAATTAGTAATTATGTGAAGTCATTACACCATTGAGTTCCGTTTTTCAAATTTGTTTGATAAAATATTGATGAGAAATGATAGCATTTTCTAATACAAAATTAATGATTGATGTTCTATGTTAATATCATTCTCTAGTCCATACTTTGTAGCAAGCATGGTATGCACAAGATTTTAATTAGCACCATCACATAAGCACTCCCTGACGAAACAGAAGTGCCAAATGTGGAGGCTTCAATATTAGATTGTCTTTCTGTGTCATACTTACTGTCTCGAAAATTTCATTTAAACACATTTCGGTAGATTGAAAATTACCTCTATATATCAAACCCATTTTCTAACTATTTTTTTCTATGATATAAAAACGTACAATACATAGTATAGTTTATGTTTCTAAAAAATTAAGTGTTGTTTAATTTGGAAGGAATATTACTACTCCAGAAAATATTACTTTCTTTTGGTCATTTGTATAATTTTATAAGTGTTTATAAAATACCAGTGCGTTTTTTACATCCAGTTCCCAGCTTTCTCATGAAGGTCACCCACTCTTGCTTTCCCTCTTCATAGGAACTCGTCAATTGAGGGAATGCATAGACGGGTGGTCAATTGAGGGAATGCATAGGCGGGTGGTCAATTGAGGGAATGCATTGGCGGGTGGTCGATTGAGGGAATGCATAGGCGGGTGGTCAATTGAGGGAATGCATAGGCAGGTGGTCAATTGAGGGAACCAAGGCGATCTGAAGGTCAATATCATTCCCCCTCGTCTATTGATTTTGCTTTACAATGTTAGTTCAGCAGTTCAGTGCAGATTCAATTTGCTGTTATGCGCTTAAGAAGAATGTTCAAAGTATTGAAGCAAAAATTTTTTAATGTTGTAGAAAAAGTGAATGTGATTAAAGATGTGGACAGTGGTATGCAAGTGTGAAATTTATTTTGAACAGATTACATCATACATGCAACAAGACAGAATTTTTTGAAATTTCAATTCAATGATTTGGTCATGTACATAAACAATACTAATTTCATGTTACTATTCATAAATATGTGGTACAAATGATGAAAACATTTGTTAATTATTTAATGTTGAGTTTTCCGTTTTACCCAATTTTTCCAAAATTGTTTAAAAGCATTTGCAAAAATTTCATAATTATTTATATAAATCAAAGTTTCTTTATACGAAATATTATTAATTCAATGTATGGAGAGATTCAATGTATGGAGATCCGATTGTACTTCCAAATTTTAATTTAAAATTAGAATGTTTCATGGTTTTACTATATTAATATCAGCCAAATCACTGAACTGTTTAATCACTTTGTAATCTTCACTTTGCAGGTGGCCGATTGGCTGGCAGTAATTCCACCCCCAACCTTGGTCAATCTGTTTTTGATTACATTGAAAAACAACATGCCCGCTCACCTTTGTTCTATAATTTCATGTACACTCCTGATAGTGATCACCCCGTAAGTATTATTGAAGGAATTGCATTCTAACTCGTAAAGTAATTTTTTACTATAACATTATGAGCACTACTTTAAAAGTGGCTAGTCTGTGTAGTCAAGACTGCTAATATTGGAATGCTATGTTAGACTTTTGGCTTGGAGGTTCAAATCCCGCTTAGGGCATGGATGTTTATAAGTTTAGTATTTGGGTTTGTCCATGAACATACTGTATTTATCCGAATGTAAGACGAGATTTTCTCCGAAATATCTCATTTGAAAAATATGGTTTCATGTTGTATTCACATAATAGCCCTTTGTGCTCGGAGGGCATCTTAGAGATGACACTTCACAACACCACATTGAATCGTATGGCTATGAGTGATGGCTTGTTCTCCAGGTCGGACGGCATCTCTGAGATGACATCGGAAAATGATGCCTAGGCTCGGCGCTCTCATGCACTGTGTATGGTTGTGAGCTCGGACATTGTTTTGTCATAACCGGAATAGGATCATCAGTGTTTACATTTTATAAGTTTTCTCTTGTTCTAGAAATTATAATCACATAATTTTTTCTACATGAGCATGCTAATAAAACAGGGATATATGTAAATAGTTGAAGAAATTATTATATGTAAATTTAGTAAGTGGATTTCAGTTTGAAATATATCAGTCATTTTTATGATTGTACTGTCTGAAATTTTAGGTCATAAGTAAAGAACACAGAGATAATTTGTAGTTTTTAAATTATCAACATTTGACAGTTTTTTTCATTTTACATCTAATATTTAAAATCTTTTTTAGTGTGAAATTTCTTAAAACATTCTCCAGGGTGCATAGCAGCTTCTCCAGGGCAGGATTTACAATAAAAATTCTTGTCTGTCCTCATCTACATCTAATAATATTTATCCTATTTTTTCATCTCTTTGTCTACCCATTTTTCACCAAAAAAGTTGCAAACAGACGTAACACAGGTATTAGCACAAGCTGAAATAATACAATTGAGAAAGGCAAGAATGAAATGTTATCTTTCGCTGATCACTCAGATTATTATCCCCAACATTGGTTCGCTTCTGGGTCTTCATGATTCAGCATTATAGACAGGGATCTTTTCTAAAAATTCTATAAGACAGTGCATGTCATCTCTCAGATGCCTTCCGAGTTAAATAGGAAATTCAACGTGTCATCTCAGAGCTGCCCTCCAACCTGTGGGAAATGCCTAAGACGTCACACTCCGAGCTATGAGCTTAGTAAAGAAATCTCAAATGAACGGTATCAAGTGAAACACAATGTGAAAATGAATCAAAATAATTGCTGAGATTTTGTTACATATTGCAGTCGACGAGGTCGTGTGGACTCTTGGTTTGATGCCCGCCAAGTGTGTTTCTGTGTTTTGCAAGATATGTAATAGAAAAAATTAACATTAAGATCATTTAGCGTTGTTGTATAGGTGTTTAGGATTGGTGCAGGTGTTGAGGACATACATGCTATTTTGTACCTGAAAATTGGGGTGGGTGGATGGATGGATAGATGGATGGATGGATGGACAGAGTATGCGCCCTATCTAATTGTCAAATCAGAAGTGTTTTGAGCTAACACTTGGTAAATACATCAGGTGTAAATTCTAGTTGTGCGATGCCATAGTTCAAGAATAGAAGCAAGTGCATTTATGAGCAAGGTATAGTTCCAATTTTCGTTAAAAACATTGACATTGAAAATTGCAAAAAATGTTGTATTTAAAACCGAAGGTTTTAGTATAGAAAGAAATTTGAGCTTTCTCAAACTCAACCAAAAAACTTGAATTTTACTTTAAATGAAAAGTAGTGAAACCTCATGTGTGTCATCACTACTCACTGGATTTATGGTATAAACACTTAATTTTAAAAATCATAAAAAATTAGGAGGTTGAACATATATCTGCCATCATTTGTTCATTTTGTGATTTGGTTGTGTCAGGATCTTCTTCAAAGTCGTATTCTAGCATGAACAAGCATGTGTGAGTAATGTTGGAGTTACCAAAGCAAAGAAAACATGTTAAACTCTCCATAGTTTCATTATACTTCAACAATAAATACTGTACTACATGAGAAAATGGTTTTGGAGTTTTCATTTATCTGAGTAGTAAATGTGTAGAAGTTATTGTACTTATCTACAGCTCTTTCTTTAGTTTGAAATAATTCCAAGGGTTCAGCTAGTTCAAATTTATTTTCAAATATGTCCTTCACCTGCTATATTAAAGACAGATTTCTTTCTCATTGCAATTTATCCTTCAACTGAGTGATGTTATGTAGAAACTCACTAACAAAAATGTAAAAATTCAGCAATGACACTGTCTAGACAGCTGAGCACTTTTGATTTTCACGATGCATTCAAGCGATAGTTATTATCGATTAAATTATGAAGAAATAATAAGAATTGGATGTCAGTATACAACCTATACCTCCTATTCAGTGTACATTCCTGCTGTTCAAAACTGTAAGGTATATTCTAAATTTCCAAGCCATTTTTCAACCACATTGACATTTGTGGCTTGGATATTTTCAGCATAACTTCATTCAATAGTAGATTTTTAAATGATTTCATCCTCTTTTTAAAAATTGGAGTAGTTTTTTAGTTATAACACTAAAGAAGAAAAAGTTTCGTATGCCCATTAGTTTGTATTTGAACCTTACCTGTTGTTGGGGCAGCCTAACGGGCTGCACTAAATGCCCTATGTGGTGTGGGTTTTGATGGCTCTCTGTCAGTACTGCCAACTTCTCAACCAAAGGGCTTCAACCCAACCTGCGAAATTCAAAGGGATGGATATTCAGAATGAATTGTGCTGCAGGATCAATAATAACTTTTTTCTCACTCTTTCTTTATTTTGTTAGGTTTGGAGCTCAGGAAATAATACTTTATTCTTCATAAGTGATCAATTCAAAACAAATTGTATGTTTTGACTCATAACATATACTAATTATTATTTTGTAATAAAAAATAAAATCCTGGAAACCACTGATATATTATGAGTAGTTCGAAGACCTATTGGGGTAATTCACATTACAGTGAAACCAGATTTGATGTTTTTTCAATTTTATATTTATTAGTACAATGTTTCATAAAACTGAGTGTTTCCCTCTTTGGTAGTATCAATGCTTACAAGATTTTTTAAAATTGTTGTACAAAATTACAAATGCAAGAATAATTTAATATTAGTATCCAATTAAACTATAATGTAAAATATCAACCTAAGAAATGCATACCAAAAACTTTTTAAAAAATATCAATAATCAAAATTTCAATTTAAAAGTTATCATTGCTAAGCATTTCAAGATTAATTTAAGGAGGATATTGAGTAGAAACTAAAATAGTTTTGAATAGTAGTCAAGTGTATCAAATTGGTTTCACTGTAATGCTAATTACCTCAATTCATAATAATAAATTATTAATTATTACAAAAATATTTATGTAACATTAATAAGGAAAAATTAATTAAATTTATTACAAATAAAATTGAATGCAAAATTTCCAGAGGAATTCAAAATTAATCGAGATGTTATACAGGGTTGTACCTTATATGTATAGGTGCCTTGCTGAGAGAATGGAAATAGAGTATTGCAGATGGCATCAAGTTAAACTTCAAAACCCTAATACACCATCTACCACAATACTAAATACACCATCTTTGCTGCTGATCAGATAATTATTCAATTAGTGAGGATCAGTAACAGAGGGTTGTATATTATATTTATAGTCTATCTTTCAATTATCTCTATGCCTGACAGGCGACTAACTGTGTAATAGAGGAAGTAGGTCCCTACACTAATAACAATGGACAAGCACCAAGGTAGTCCCAGTGAATACCATGGGTAAATTTATAAGGGTACAGGATTGAAATATGCTTATGCAATGTTTGAGGGGCGTCAACATGCTCTCCACTGGGAATGTCCCCAGAGAGTAGGTTTTGCAAGAAGTCCTGGTATGTCGCTGCAGCTCAGAAGTGGATGGGGGAAAACTGATAAGCTTCCCCCTCAGGAGGAGAATAATAATAAGTATTTAAGAATTGTCCAATGGGCATTAATACGTTTGTACACTTCTGTATTTATACATTCTGTTTTGCATGTTTGCCCTTCTTCATGTTTAATCATTATTGTTTATTCACAAACCTCTTTATCATTTTCTCAGGAGATTAGGAAACTTAACTTGTATGATAGTGTGTGACATTTTGTAACACCACTAATTACTCTAATGGATATTATCTATGTAGTGTATGAGCACCACTTGCTTGTATTTTGTTTTACTTGAGCAGCTATTGACTCTAGCTATGGAAGCCTTTGCTCTCATCTGGGCAAAGTTGTAATCGGACTACTTGTTTTCTGAATGAATAAGTCTTTTATGTTCCAGGTACTCAGGCCACAGTCACATCTGCCTGCTCTTGGACTGTGGCAATACTATCTTGGAGAGCAACTGGCTCATGGGCCGAGCTATGATCTAGAAGTCATCCAGTTGGACTCTCAGCAGGAAGAAGAGGCAGAGGCTGCTGATGGCACAGTGAACCTCTCTTCACGGCGAGTGGTAACAATGGGGTAGGTGATTTGAATACTTAGATTTAGAAAGAATTAGCCCTGAGGTTGTTTGTTTCTCATGCATGCCATGCATGTCAATGCTTCTCATGACTAAATCTTATGCCAATCCTATATTTAGGAGGAAAATCAATTTTGATTCATCAATTTGATGCGATCATGGAGGCTTGTGGCTCAGAGTGGGGAAAAAAAAAATCTTTGTAATCGAAGTTGTAGAAGACGCTGAAAAGATTTTGAATTTTTGCAATTTTCGAAAAATTGGAGTTTGCACCTTTCCCTTAAAAGTCTTTCACACTATCAACACCAAAATTTAATAAAAAATGCCATTTTCCTGAAAATTTTAAAAATGTCCCCAGGGCTTTATGCAAAGTACTCCCAAAATTAAAATATCAGTTTCAAATTCAGGGAGCCATTCATCAGCCAGATCGACTGAGGAATATCAATTTTGGAGAAAATCGACTGAACCGTTTAGCCACTAGCATTGTTTACAGACAGACAAAGAAAGTACAAAATTTTCACAGAAAATACAGGCTGTGTACAGACAGGCGAGAAAGTATGTGCTCAATAGAGAAAAAATTAGGATCTGTTCTTGAGAAACACTCTTACAGTGCCACAACTATGCTGCTTATGTTCATCAAAGACTTGAAAACCCTCTCACTTCAAACTGCTCTTTCAATGAAAATTCTGTTTGAAATTTTTTTTACAGTTTTCAGTTGCAAATGAAATAGAGAGACTATATAAACTATGGTTTCTGGAAATGATTATTCCATATACAGTAAATTGGGTTTCATCCATGAATAGAATTTTATGCAAATCCTTCAGGAGAGTAAATAAAAAATAGTATACATTAGTCTGTGTTAAGTTGTCCATTCCAAAAGTGATAAGAACACCAATTCGTGTTATGGAATTGGTTCTCCATGTCTTATTCCAACCAAGCAGAGGCACTTCTTACATTCATAAAGGGCTTTTCTTCAACTTCTTTAACATCATGATTTCTTTCTTCCAGTCATTAAAAATGTTGATAAACTGTCTTTTATTCAACTCCTTACAATTAGGGAATGATCATCAATATTCATGCACCTCCATGCTAGTTACACTGCTGATCTAGTTTTAAAACATAAACTGTGCCTTCCATTTCTTTCATTAGCACAAGTTTGTGCCATTTGCATGTAAAATATCAAAACCAAGGAGATAGTGAGGTGAACAGCACTTACAGCATCACATTTATACCCGTTGAAAAATAAGCAAAAGTGATGCACTGCTCGGAGCTTCTATTTCTAATCTCAGAGATACTATCCCAGGGATTTATCATTGTGCTGGGATAAAGTAATTGTTTGTGTTCACATGAATGAAATTAAAATTTTTCACTAAAAAATGGTTGTTGTTGTGTTGTTTAACAGGTACGATGATGTCGATAGATGTGTTCCTGATGCTTTCTCCCATCTCCTGGAGGAAATCCGAAGATTGGAGACAGAGCTTGGACACTTGCCTCAGAAATGGAAAGTACTATGGGACAAACTGGAGCTACCTTCAACAGATTCTCTCACGGTAAGCTCAGAAATTCACTGTGCCTTGTATACAGGTCTTCAAATTACCATTCTAGCAAAATTGTCTTACATTTCTGGGAAGAGTTCTTTTTCAATTACATTTTACTTCTCGCACTTAAGAAGGAACTTCTTAAGACGAGAAAGTTTTGTAATGCTGTGAGAAAAAACGGCAAATTTTCAGCAGAAAAACTTTTATTGCAGGACCCGAGTAACGAAAAAGTAGATAAATTCAGTTGCTAAATTTAGAAAAGAAAAACCTCTAACATGTGCAGCAAATTTTTTGAATAAATTTTGTTATTGGATAGTGTGAAGGACTTTTATGAGAATGGTGCACGTCTTATTTTTGTGGAAATCCATGATTTCTGCAACTTGTAAAAGTTCAATTTTTTAGGCATCTTCCTACAACTAAAATATTGAAGATAGAAATTTTTCCTTAATAAAATGTTTTTTAAAGATAGATTTTGAGATAAGGACATATTCGATTTTTTGAAAATTTGAGTAGTCGTGTAATGTTGCGGGAAATATAGGCAATTTTTATTTATTTTAAACATTTTTTTTCTCAACAAACAAACAAATCAAGTTTTTGATTTAGTTTGACTTCAGATAGTGTAAAGGTCTCTTAAAACGTGCAGGTCTCATTTTCATTGAAATCCCAGAGTTTTTGAAAATTGCCAAAATTGTTCAGTGTCATCCTACAACTATAATTTTTTCTTAAAGAAATGTGTACATGAAAAGCAGACATTTAAATAAGGTCATAAGGTCAAGGTTCAAAAGTATAAATATTTTTGAGTAATTTTTCAAGAATCATAGGAAAATTTTAAATTTTAAACAATTTTTTTATAGTTGTTTGCTTGTAGGTAGCAAAGAACCGTAAACATTGTTGTGCTGGCAAAATAAAAACGAGAATTGTAAATTCAAATTTCATTCGCTTTGTTTGACACGTTGTCAGTTCACAAAATGACAACACAGAGGTTTCAAAATTCTTTGAATTCATCCTATTGTTGTCAGTCTGATTGTATGATGTAGATAATATTCTTGTGAAAGGAAATAGATTGAAGAAAGGTAATAAATTTAACTTAGAACTAACAAACACACTTCTTTACTTTAAGAAGTTTCAAAGCCTGATTATGGTATTCAAAAATTGAAAGCTTACTTCAAAGTAACCAAGGCAGTCTTGTGTGATATTATTCTTCTTTTTCCGTTATTATGTGCTGCAAATACTGTAACAGTTAAATTTATTCATGTTTGTTTTATTTGTAAAATTAAGGAATTATTACTGTTCTTGGCATTTTTCAAAATAAATGCAGATACATGTACCAGAGGTGCTTAATTTGAACTTGTTGAATTGACTTTTAAGTTATACCTGAGTTGCTAGTAGGACAGAAATGGCAATATTTGAATATTACGTAAAGATCTCGGAGAGTGCTAGAAAATACATGCTGTAGCACCAATGCTTTTTTGTTGTTGTTGTTTTAATTGCATTAACATCAGGCACAAATTACAGGAAAACAACTTTTTGCTATTTTTGAAAATACAGAGTTCGCCAAAAACGAGACTAGAACTAAAATTTTTAACGTCTCTTGATACATACGAAGAGGAAATTTAAAGGAAAGAATTGGAACTGTTTTTGAGGAAATGATCCTATAAATAATAATAATAATAATAATAATAATAATAATAATAATAATAATAATAAAAACTTGCTTATATTTGACATAAAATTACACAAAATCTACTCACATTTTCAAATGGTACATTAGCAAGCATTCTATTTTTCCCAATAAACAAATTCACAAATATTCAAGGACTTGACTAATCGTTACACAGAATTCCTGAATTATTGATTACTATGCAGACAAATGATAAATTAGTGACTAATCATAACCCTTTTTTACAACTTGATCCAAGCTACCAAAAGAAATTACCAATGAAATACCAGAGAATATGACACATAAACTAAAACCAAATCTGGTGAAGCAAGTTTAAAAGTTACTTACTCTCTACAACTCTTGTCTCTTCCATATACAATTCACTTTTAGTAAGAATATTGTCTGTTTCACTAGTCTATATTATTAAATGAATATGGCCACAAACTGTTTTTAGCCTGAAGATGTAGAAAAATATTCCTCGAAACGTCGCTATGTGAACTCGTATCTTTCTACCTGAAAATGTGAATAAACATTTTTGTCTGTAAAAATCTGTGGCCATATTCTTTTAATAACAATTCACTTTCATTTGAATACGTTTAAAAAGGGAAATTTTCGTAGATGAAACTTGCAACACTCTATGACAAATTATTTACACTCTTGTTAAAACACAGTAATGCATGCATTGAAAGTTAACAACGCACGCAATCTTGGCACGATTTTATCAATGAAATATTTGAGGAACAATGCAGTGCTGGTTGAATCTCCCTGGCATGATGAATTCAAAACTTCTTGGTATTTTGGCAGACCTAGTATAACAAACAGAAAGAAAGAAAGGCTGTTATTCCCGACCTCTGTCATCGGCCCTGGCCCTAACGGTACGAAACCTGCAGTAGTGGAGCGGGCCAACAATGTTGAGAGTGTGTCTCCGCGCGTACCCTGCGGTCCCGAGCAGCGGAAGCATGGCCCCGAGAGGCAATCTCTTATGCTCAGATCCTGCAGGCAAGAGAATGGTAGCACCCAAGGGCCGGAGCATCGGCGGGCGCTAGCAGCTCAGCCAAAAGAATTATTGAAGGTCAAAGGTATCAAAAATCAGTTTTTTGCAAAAATTTCATTTTTTAGGGCTCAGCGTTCATTGAGATGGTTACAAAAAAAATCGTTTATGTAATTATCTACAGATATGATTTACATGCACTAAACCGTTTTAACATAAACAAGCAGTGAAGTTTCTATACAAGACGTTCGCTCTGTTCCATGTAGCTTGTATATAGAATATGTGAATGGACATATTTAGTGTGTGCGTGTGTGTATCACAGTCCATTACATATTCTATGCTGTATTCTGAATGGCCTATACAAGGAGCATGTGAATGTTTTATCCTTAGTAAATTAATAATATACTATAGTATATTTAAATATGAATATTCACTGTACGTGAAGGATGGAGTAGCTTACATAAAACATAAAACACAAAACACTGTTTCCTGTTATGAAACAAATAATGTCCTTGATAACTGGAATTATCGGAATTGAAGATTTAAACTGCCATGAAGCTCGTAATATTGGTCTCCAATCATTAAATAATATAATTGGACAGAAATTTATATAATATTAAATTTAAACAATCTAACAATGTTCTTCTACATTTATCTATGAATAGTTTTGTAAAAGTTCATGATTGCAAAGTTTCTGTCATTACTCTTTTAGAGAATCAGTGTTAATAAATTCAATGAACATGTTGGTAAATATTTACATTATAAATTGAGTCCATATTCTATCTCATTGTTTGACTATACTGGTTTGAGCAAAACAAGAAAATCTATACTATGTCAATACCTGTGGATGTTGAAATAGTTCTTGACATTACATGTCATTGAGGGTGGATTTCTCCTTTGTCCAGTTATTCGGCAGCAACACAATACAGTTCTCTGTATTATCAACAAATATGCTACCTATATTCAACAACATTTTCGGGCTAATGTGATTGTTGTGTATGATGAGTATAAAGACAATAATAAAAATCAGTGAAGCAAATCAGTGTCAAGGCAGTGAAGCAGTCATGAAGAACTGCTACAATTTCTGTGTCTCTCGAAATTCTTTTCAATGAAAACATGGAAGTACCAATTTCTCAAGCTGAGTTCTAATTGAACCGCTCTAATAAGCAAAAATAACTGCAATGCTCATTGACACATTTAAAAACTTCAACATTGCAACAAAACAAGCTTGTACAGATGATGCAGATGTTTTAATAATTAAAATTGCAATGAAAGAATCAATCTACTGTCGTAGGACACTACTGTCATAGTACACAATGACATTGATCTTTTGGTTCTTCTCATAGAATGTAGTAATTTACAGCAACAATTATTTCTCATGAAAACAGGCAAAGACGCAATTTTATAATTCTTCAAGCGTATATCCTCCTTACAAATATCCTCCTTGTAAACAACATTTTTATTGCTACATTCAATAACCAGATGTGATACCACTTCTGCTCTATTCAACAGAGGAAAATTTAATACAGTAAAAATGTTTGAAAATTGTCCTGATTTGTATAAAGCTGCTGAATTTTTTCAAGAAAAAAATTGTTCTCAAGAACTTATATTTGAGAATCGAGCGATCATTTTGGCAAGATGTGGAGCTCATATGTCGGAAATATCTCTCAATAATTACCCCTTCAATAAGCTTTGTGAAGTTCACAAGATTCAATACTGCTGTAAAGACAATCACTTCCACTTACAACTGCAGCAGCTCAACAAAGTGTCATTAATACGATCAGAACCAAATGTTGCTGGGAAGGGACATAGATCCACAACAGTGGGGTTGGATCTTCAATAACAATTTTTTGGAGCCCATTGAAACATTGTTACCACCTGCCTCAGATAGTATTCTTAATATCATTTTTTGTAATTGTACAAAAGGATGCGGTGCAAATTGTGGATGCAGAAAAATCGGTTTATCTTGCTCCATTGTGTGCAGCCACTGTAAGAGACAATCACGTTTTAATGCAATACCTGAAGCTTCTGCTGTTGTTTCTTTCAATAACTTTTCTACTGACGATGATATTAATTCTATTGATATTTCAGAAACAAATATGTGTGAAGATAATTAAGATGATAACCAAGAGGCAGACTTCTTAGAGCCTGAGAATGAAATACAAATACATGACATTCCTGAAGATGAGAATGAAACATAATTGTCTTTATAATACATAACATTTTTATTATATAACTCCATATGGACTATGCCTATTGGGGACACCATATAAAAAAACGCACCTTGTATCATACCTTATTGGTGGAGCGGAAACGAATACAGCTACACGGAGTGGAGCATAGGGCTTGTACAAAAACTTCACCGCTTGTTTACATTAAAACTTGTGAAAAATGATATTGTCATTAACTACAAAAATTATTCTTTCTTTTTTGTAATCACCTCAATTAAACTCTGAGCCCTAGAAAAAGAGATTTAAAAAAAAAACAACTGATTTTTGTGACCTTCAATATCTTTTTGGCTGGGCTGCTATTATTGCCTATTTTGAATATGTTGTTTACAACAACAAAATAAAGCGATTAAAAAAGAAAAGGTTTGATACCACTTTTTGAGACCTAAAAACCTATAATGTCTGGGCTATAGGACTGAAGTTACTAATGTGCTTCACTCTTATCTGCTGATTTGTGACTCAGAATGCATGACTTGTATCTCAAAAACTCCCTTGCAGAGTGCTCTGTTCATTATAGTCAATCTCTGTCTCAAAAACATTTTGCTCACTACCTCCTTCCAAAACTTCTCTAAGACTTCCCTGCTATCTCGTATCCCTCTGGACCTCACTGTTACGTCAGGAAGGGGTGGCATGACGTCTCTAATCACTACAACAATCGGGTACGTACCACAAACCCAAATATGCCACAATTTAGAATTATTTAATTACTAAGTAATTACGCAAATTATTTTTGTTCTTCAAATTTTACTTCCTTAATACAGCTTGCTCAGTAGAGAGAGAGAGAGTTATGTAATGCTACGCGAAAAACGGCGAATTTTCGGCAGAAAAACTCTTTATTACAGGGCCCTGGTAAAGAAAAAGTGGATAAATCCAGTTTGCTAAATTTAGAAAAGAATCCTTTAACCCTCAGATGCACCACCACTTAATTTTACGAGAATGCACCACAAATGTCTCTATTGACCTATGAAATTTTGAAAATAAAATAAAATTATTTTTTATAGGAGGATTTGTGATTTTATATGATGTATGTTTATCACTTAATAAATAATAATAAATAATAAAATTTTGTAGTTATTAATCACAAAAAAGTCTGAAAAGGCAACAAAGTTATTTGCCTTTAGAACACATTTTTATGTTCCTTACAAACATTCTTTTAGCACTTGTTGCTCTGAATTGACGATTTTCAATCTCACACATTGGGGTATACGCAACTTTTTCTTTTATACCACAATCAGTTACCACAACACAAAAACACATATGCCACCTTTTAGAACTTTTTAATTGTAATTAATTATGCAAAATTAATTTAATTGCTCTTCAAACTTCAAGTAATTGATGGTGAGCTAGCTCAAGATGAAGCCGGCACCACCAATATTGGTACTATATTGCAAAATATTCTTCGTTATTTCTTAAATACATGTAATTAGTGTTGTCAAAATATTTACATTTTTTGTAATCATTGTTGTTTTAACTAATTTGATTTGGTCTGTAATCCACAAACTGAAGGTCTGGTATGAGCCCTGATAAGGTCAATTAGGCAGCTTGAATTGTTGGCAATGCTAGAAAGCCTTAAGAAATAAACCAAATATATCAAAGACCTGCAAGAAAATAAAACTTCACTGCTGTGCAGCAAGTAAAATATTAAGATGAGTAAAAAAAAATATTAAATTATGTAGTATTACATTTTTTACTTTCTCGCCTTACTTCGTAAGAAGATAAAGTTTTGTAATCGTGCGCCGGAAATGGGGAATTTTCGCCAGAAAAACTCTTATAGCAGTTGTCTGGTTATGAAAAAGTGGATAAACCCTTTTGCAAAATTTAGAAAAAAATCCTCTATCTTATGGTGTAGTCAAAATCCAGGTTTTGTTGCTTCTTGATACTGCAAAATCGATTGACGGCAAAACGTCTGTCTGACCATTTGTCTATCACCGTTCAGCCGATTTTCTTCAAAATTGATATTCCATGAACGTTTTTACTGATGTCAAATCTCCTGGAATTTGAAACCGATATTTTAATTTTTGGGAATACTTTACATGAAGCCCATCGGAGATTTTCAAAGTTTAAAGAAAATGGTTCCAAATTTTTTGATTAAATTTTTTTGTTGAATAGTGCGAAGGACATTAAGGGAATGATGTAGGTATCATTTTCGTTGATATCCCCAATTTTTCGAAAATTGCAAAAAACTTATTAAAACTGCAAAATTGAAGATAGAGATTTTTACCTTAGACAAAGCCGGTTGTACAAAATTAGCACTTTTAATAAGGTCATGTACCATTTTTAGGAAAAACTAGTAGTTTTTGCGTAAATTGCGCTTCAAATTTACAAAAACAAAAATGTTTCTCAAAAACCGCTCCAAAGTTTTTCTTTAAATTTTCTTCACTTATGTAATGAAGGACGATATGGTCTTAATCCTACTTCTCGAAAATACTTGGTTTTTGTAAAATAAAAAAAAAATTTCAAAACTACAAAATTGTAGATAGCGATTTTTACCTCAGACAAAGTCTTTTGTACAAAATTAGCTCTTTAAAAAAGGTTATGTAGACTTTTCTGAAAAAACGAGTCGTTATTGCGTAATCTTCGCTTCAAATTTACAGAAGAAAATCTCAAACACCGCTCTAAATTTTATTTTTTAAATTTTCTCCACGTGTGTAGGAAGGGACGGTAAGTAAATAAATAAACTAGGTGTGCTATAGAATGGCACAGACTTTCTCGCAGTAGCTATTTTTCTGATGTTCGTCGGATAGAGGATTTGGAGTAAGCTCTTCACCGCTGCCTTTCTTTGTCGCCCAAAAGACATGTTTTTCGCATGTTGACAATTATGATAGAGATAATACAATTACGTTTTGACTAATATTTAAGAACTCAGTCCGCATCTCACTCCAATATCGAAGGAGGTTAATGCGTGTTGGAACTGAGCGCCACTTCGGAAGATGCCGGGTTCAAATCCCAGATAGGGATTTTAATTTGATGAATGTAATGTTGCAGAAAAAAACATTGGCGAGTGTAGAAACTTTATTGAAAATCATTTGACGTACTTCTACTCACGAATAGAATCACCGCAGATAAATATACAGGACTTGTGTGTGTTTTCCCAAACTGCATCTTTTAAACAATTTTTCAATTTTGTTATCGATTTCTGAAACGTATGTTATATCAAATTAATCGTTGTCTTGTGTATATCTGTATGAACCAATTTAAGTAAAATTATGAGTATTTCAACATTAAATTGAAATACAATATAACCAGAACGCATGCGGTCAACTCACATATATACCTAACGGTTCGGACATTATTATTACTTTCTCGCCTTACAAATTCTTCGTAAGAAGAGAAAGTTTTGTAATCGTGCGCCGAAAAACGGTGAATTTTCGCCAGATAAACTTGTAGCTGGGGTCTGGTAACGAAAAAGTGGATAAAACCTCTTGCTAATGTTAGAAAAACTAATGGTGCTAAAGAATGACAGACTTTCTCGCAGAACTTAGTTTTCTAATCTCTAAATTGAACTAAATTTACTGTAGTGAATGATCTTCCCAGATACCATATTTGGGTGCCCAAAGGACATTTTATTTACATTCTTTGGACTTTTTGGCTTCCTAATGCGAGAAATGAAACCACCATATGTAAGAAATGAAACCAACCAACTTATTACTATTACGCAAGTGTAAATGACATGCCTAAAGTGTAAATGTCATGTCTCTGTTGTCACAGGAAATAATTGAGAATTCTAGAAACTTAATTGAAAACCATGTGAAGCCATTTGAATCACAAATATTGATAATTAACTCCGCCTATGCCCGCTGGATTTTGCCTCGCTGTTCGGCGTACTTGCGAGGAGGAGGGTGAGCGGACAGTGGACAAATTGGAGGGCGGATGAGCGGACAGTGGTTTAGGGTTAGGTCGCTCACCTTGGGAATTAAAAACTCCCTAAAGAGTGATCCGGGGAGGAGGGCCTCGTAGCCATAGAGAAGGCAATCCCCCTAGGGGAGAAAACCCCGAGTGTAAATCCTGGTCCTCCAGGTTGAGGGTTGAGACGTAGGGCCAGCACCCCTGCTCCTGGAAAAACACCCCACCGCTTCTGAACCTAGCAATAGAAGAAGCCGGACTCTCAATCGACGACGACTTGGCGATAGAAAACGGACAGTGAATATTGGTACATGGAATATTCAAGGATTGCGAACTAGAAAGGTCGAAGTCTTGCAGGAAATGAAAAAAATTGATTGGGATATTGTCGCTCTTACTGAGACAAAAAAGAAAGGAAAAGGTACTGAAGATTTAGATGGTTTTGCACATATATATAGCGGAGTAGATATAACTAAAAGAGCTAAAGCAGGGGTTTCCATTTTGTTGAAAAGTAAATTGGCACGAAATATCAAAGATTGGGAGGCTATCAACGAAAGAATTATTAAAGTAGAGCTTGTACTGAAAGGATATAACATTGTAGTCATTGGCGTATATGCACCATCAAATGATGAGACTATTAAGGTTAAGGATGAACACGATGAACTATTGGGCCAAATTTTGGACAACATCAGTAGCCGAAAGGAAATAATCTTGCTAGGGGATTTCAATGCTAGAGTTGGTTCGAAAATAAGTGATGCAACTGTAGGACCTTATGGAGAAAATCAGGTAAATAACAATGGGGAAAGGCTAATTGACATCTGCCAGCAGTATTCCCTGAAAATTCGGAATGGATTCTACCCACATAAAAATATCCATAAATTTACCTGGATTCAACCTACTCTTCATCTACAAACAATTATTGACTATGTGATTAGCAGACAAAATACAATGCTAAAATTTCAAGATGTCAGAGTATATAGAGGCGCAGAATGCGGAACGGATCATTACCTCGTTAGGGCAAAAATTGTTCTCCCATGGAAAGTGTCTACCGAGATGCGTTGTGAAGATGATTATGGATGTGATATGCCAAAAGCCGTTCAGTATAATCTTCAATCCCTCAATGACGATTCTATTAGGTTTTTGTACAAAGCTAGACTGTGTTCCAAACCGAACGATATAACCTATTCTGATGCAATAAATATGTACTATGGTATAGTAAGATGTGTCAGTGAAGCCGCATTAGAAGCTCTTGGAGAACTGCCAAAACCTAATAAAAATAAATCGTGTAAAAATCCTTGGTGGAATGATAATGTGGAGAAAATCGTAAATAAGAAAAAGGAAGCTTATAATAAATGGCTGAGAACTAGGAACCATGAGGATAGAAAATACTATTCGCAGTGTTGTAAGGAAGTAAAGAAAGAAGTAACGAAAGCCAAAAATGAAATGTGGAATAAAAAATGTAAGACTATTGATGAGCATGTAGGATATAGAAAGTCAACTGAAGCATGGAAAACACTAAAATCTCTTAGAACAAATAGAAAGGAGACTATGCCCATAAGTCTTATTCCCTTAAAAGAGTGGAAAATTTATCACCAGAAGCTGTTAACTGAAGATCGTCCAGAATTTATTACTCAATTAGACAATGAGATAAGTTTCTCAGATCAGATTTTTACTGAAAATGACGTCATCTTAGTTAAAGAGATAAAGGAAGCTCTTAGCTCCGTGAAAAATGGACGCTCGCCTGGACCGAACGGACTCCACATAGAACTTTTTAAATATGGGACGGACTTGCTTCACGAGCTGTTAGCGTATGTTTTCAGCTGTTTCTTGAGGGATGAAATTGTGCCCCCTGAGTGGAAAACTGCCTATATCTCTAACATTTATAAGAAAGGAGAGAGACGAGTTTTCTCCAATTACAGAGGAATAAGCGTGACTAATTCTCTTTCAAGACTATATGGCAAAATTATAAAACAAAGAATTGAAAATCAGATACACGAGCTAGAAGAACAAAATGGATTTCGTGCCGGAAGATCATGTATGGATTGTGTTTTCTGTTTAAAACAACTTCTGGAGAAACGGTTAGCAAGAGACCTTGAAACCCATTTGGTCTTCATCGATTTAGAAAAGGCATATGACAGTATTCCCCTCTGCAAATTGTGGTTAGCAATGAAAGCAAATGGAGTTAGTGACCTATATATAAGAGCAGTGAAAGTACTGTATGTTAATTGTACCAGTAGGGTGAAGGTAGGTGGAAGAATATCTGAAGAATTCCTTGTCACCAAAGGTCTGCGACAAGGATGTGCAATCGCTCCTACACTCTTCAAAATATATCTAACATCTGCCCTAGAGAGATGGAGGCGAACTTGCGCGAATATGGGAGTTTCAATCGGAACGGATAAACTGTTCACTTTGCTTTTTGCTGACGACCAATTGATATTGGCAGAAGATGAAGATGATATACATTACATGTTGAGGAAGCTGTTTGAAGAATACCAGAAATGGGGGCTAACAATAAATATCTCTAAAACTGAATATATTGTAGCTGATAATGTAAACAGAAATTTGATGCTAGAAGGTGGTATTATTAAAGGAGTCGATAGATTCAAGTACCTTGGAGTAATGTTTACCAAAAATGGTAAAAGTGAAGCTGAAATTATTGAAAGAATAAGAAAAGGGAAACAAGTTACCAAACAGCTGCATAATACCATATGGAGCCCACAAATAAGACCGTGCACGAAGATAAAGATATACAAGTCTATTGTAGAGAGCATTGTTACCTATGGAGTAGAAGTGTGGGCAACAACGGAACAACTAAAGAAGAAATTAAGAGCAACAGAAATGGGTTATTGGCGACGTTTTTGTCAGCTCACGATTCAGGACAAAATCAGGAATGAAGACGTGCTTGCAAGGCTAAACATAGGGACCACAATTTTAGACACTGTGGAGGCAAAGTGCCTCCGATGGTATGGGCATGTGCGTCGAATGGATGAGGGAAGGTGGCCGAAAAAAATTATCGAATGGACCCCTGCAGAAAGAAGAAGAAGAGGGAGACCGAGGACACTTTGGAAGGATGCAGTAAATAAAGCGATGGACGGAAGAAACCTGCAAGAAAACAAATGGAAAGATCGCAGTAAATGGAAGCTAGGATGCGATAAGCGACTCTAAGTTGCAATGAACTCGCAAATAATAAAAAAAAATATATTGATAATTACGATAAATGCACTGGAAGTGTCTATATATTTATTCGAATTTTTAACTTTTGACAATTTTGCACATCCATTCTTGGATTTGTACCATCGTATCAATTGTTTCTTTATCATGCATTTACCATTTTATAGCTCAGTTCGATTCTTTTTATGGCTCTGTTTGACCCATACGGTGCTAGTGTGGTATAGTAGTATAAGTGCTGGTTCGTTAACTTTGAGGGTCAGATTTCGAGTCTTGGAACAGAAAAAGTTTGCTGGTAGAAAACACTTTTGCTGGTTTATGAAGTAGTGGAATAGCATTAAGGACCATATAGAAGCAGTGCAAGAAAGTATGTGCATTGGAAGCACCACTAGTTTAGTAAGAAGGCACAAGTGCAAATACTATTCAGTGGTATTACAATCAGTGCAAAAAATGCAGAAAGGGGAAGAGATAGCATATAACATTTCCATGTTATTACCACCTGTTATGAGGTGAAAATTGACAATATTAAGCAAATTATTTGTAAAATCCTGTTTCAAACAATGAATGGCATCTCTAGAGGCAAAGTCAATGTGATTCTGCAAAAATCAAATGGATGAGATAATTCATTTCCTGTTTCTGATGGTCATGAACGCCATAAGCTTGTAAATAAAATGACTGAACAAAGACATTAATATTCCAAAGATGAAAGTCATTATTTCTGCTGTGATTCAAATAAAATATACTTACCCAACCATCTGAATATGAAAATAATGTATCATTAATATGAGAATAAAAATGTTAGAAAAAGTTGTTCATGTGAGTTATTCAAGTTAATTTTGGAAGAAACTAGTAATAAATTTTAAAAATCAAAAGTACCTGTAACTACACCTGTAAAACCTGTGTCACCTTTCAGGTTAATAAAACTGTACAAAAACAAAGTAGGTAGTGTTGCCCTTCAAAGAAATTATGAAAACCATAAAGCAGAGTCCGGTTTTGCATACTTAAAGAAAAAAGAAGATAAGAAAATTAATAATTAGAAAACTGTTTTAGTCTTCAATCGTCAACAGGTATTGAATACACCATCTCTGTCTGCTAATACTTATTCCTACTGCAGGCAACATACAATTTGACAATCTGAGATTGCTGTGTAATTGCAAGGCCCAGAATGCTGCATGTGGAACAAAACTGTAGAAGGAAGAGGGTCTCATAGAATTGCCTCGTGTTTATATAAAAAATTAAACAATCTTCCACCAAATGTGTCTCATGTAATCACTTATTCTGTCATTTGTAGCGGTCAAAACAGATATTAACATGGTGATAATGCTAAGTCTCATTGTAGGGGCCAGTGTACACTGAAAGTAGTTGACCAGCTATATCTTTTGGCTGGTCACACTCATTTAGTGTGTGGCGCGGATCGTGTAAAAATTGAAAAGGTTAAAAAGGAGACGATGTATACCAATGTTGGAACCAAGAACCTGGTACCAATTTGCAAGGACTGTGAGAGGAACAGAGCCTTTTAAAGTAATAGAGATGTCACACCAGGATTTCTACTCTTTTCTCCAAATTCTTACAGAATGATTTTAAGATAAAGAAAAAAACAAGTTGCAATAGTGAAAGGATAAATTGGCTCAAAATAAAATGGCTGAGGTATCAGATCTTTCAATATGCAAAACAGGCCTCCTAATGTCAGTTATGCATACAAATCCTCTGAGAAAGAGAGATCACTTGAGCCTATTGCCACTGATTTCTGAGGAGTGTCATCAGTTCTACAAACACTTCACCAGCAGTCATTGATCATCTGGGAATGGCGTTTATGACAATGAAGATAGCACTAAAGGAGAGGAATCCTGAAAATGCCACAACATGTTCTGGTATACCACACAACTCATTACTGGCTTAAGGTAGCAAGACAGAAATTCATATCAGATTTTTGTTTTCAACAGCTCATGTATAAGATTTTCATTACAATTTGTAATGTACATAAAAATGTTGTAAATTTTGAATACATGTAACCAAAAAATTTTCTTTCTAATATATTTCTGATTTATTCTGAAAGGGTAAACTTTATAATCGCTCTTCTCTAAAATTAGGAAAGTTGAAGGAATACATTATGATGGCTAACTACTGTTTGATTCTGCAATGTGCTGACCCTGCTAGAGTGCACAAGAGAATAAGTGGCACAATAAGTTTTTTAACTAAGTGACAGTTCTGTTTTTAACAGTTTAACGGTTCTATTGACTGATTGTATGCATGAGCACAAACAGTGATTTTCCTGCCTTTTTCTTTGAATATGTCTTCAGTTAAAGTGTTTAATTTTTGTGTTCGTAACTCTGTGTGTTACAAAGATTGTAGCAGGCATTGGATTTGATTTCATTTTTTATTTTATTTTGTTGGTCAATTTGTGTTTGCAGGTTTTCAAGTCAAGTTAAAGATCCCCCCCCTTTGTTTTTTTAACCTGATGTGATAAAGTCACTTCTGTAATCCTTGTATCATAAATTTTTTGGGATGTTGAAAAGGTGTCTCTCTTCCTTCCTTTCTTTGTAGACCTGTAATTGCAATGTTCGTAAAACAATATAACTGAAATAATTGTACAGTGTTGATTTTCTTTACATGTACTCTAAACTAATTTCACTTGTTGGAAGAGAAGAAATACAATATTGTTGTAACCAAACTGTTTTGCTCCCAGAGGCATGCATCATTCAGCACCCAGTTGGTGCGTTCTCATGGACGTCTTCTTCACAAACGTTCCACTCTTGAGATCTTGATGCGGGGAAAGCTAGTGGGGGCTGCTGAACAAGCTCCTGTGTACTCTCATCCACATCGCTTTGAGAGGTACAATTTCACCACTCCCACATACTGTGATTTGTGCACGAGTGTGCTGTGGGGTCCTGTCAAGGCAAGTACTCAAGAACGCAATACTGGCTTATTTTAACTATTACTGTAATACATCCAATGATCCCTTCTTTTGTTTTTTGTAGTAATGGTGAATTAAAGTGACTTATTTATATCTTAACTATATTCTTATTTAAATATTAAAAAATCTCTTTTAATAAATTGTCTAACCAACAATAACAGTTGCCTTTTAATAATATCAATGTAATATATATAAATAAATAATGTAAAAGAGGGTTTTGGGGACACTTTTGATACTCCTTTTCTTATTCTCTTTATCTGCTTATAGACTGGAATGCGATGTATGGACTGTGGGTACAGTTGCCATGAAAAGTGTGTGGATGGTGTACCAAAGAATTGCACAAAATACAAAGCTGTTCAAGATGGTAACCTCACATCACAAACCCTCACACGCACCGGGGGTGACACTGGATCTGTTAGTTCTAGTAAGTGTTTTGGTTGGTTATCATTTGAAACAATTTTTAATGAAATAATAATGTCTTAATTTTTTTTGGCAAAAATAGTTAATATAATAAATTTAATTTTTTGGCAAATTCTTGCTTGTTCATCAAGTTATTATTTCTTTCAGATATAATTGTTTTGATTGCTCTTTCATTACAGTGTTTTTTTCCTTGAGTTTTTTATAAATATTTGTTAAGGGTGCTGTGATAATTGTATTTGCAGTATGTGTTTACTTTTCCTAGTTTGATTAAGTTTTTTGGCACTGAGAATATTTCTATTTTTTAGGTGTTACTACCATTCAGACATCAAGCCAACAATATTATGATCAATTTTCATCTAATGTTGCTGAAAATCGCACTCATGAAGGCTATCTGTATAAAAGAGGGGCATTGTTGAAAGGTTGGAAGCAAAGATGGTTTGTTTTAGACTCTATCAAACATCAGCTACGTTATTATGATGCAATGGAAGACTCTCACTGCAAAGGCTACATAGGTAAGTATTTGAAGTGTTTTAACATTAT
The DNA here is from genome assembly GCA_031308135.1 of Acheta domesticus. Classification (NCBI taxonomy): domain Eukaryota; kingdom Metazoa; phylum Arthropoda; class Insecta; order Orthoptera; family Gryllidae; genus Acheta; species Acheta domesticus. Next base: position 31,914,834 of record JAHLJT010002406.1, read on the forward strand.
TCAAAAGTAGGGCTGAAAAAAATCATGATTGTTTTTAATCAAAAAAATCCGATTATTTTGATTTAAATATGATTTTTGAAAATTGTATTAAATGTTTTTACATTAAATCAAAATCATTAGGAATTTATTTATGCTTAATTACTTTAAATGCAGAAAAACGTTTATTAAAACCTGTTTTAAATTTATTATTGAATTGTTATAATTTTATTAAAAAAAATAAAGTTACTGTATGTTTGAGAGGTCCAGTGTAATACTGCCCCAACCCACAAAATCTTTAAATTTGATTTACTTATAGTTTCGTGCTCTTGAAACACTTCTTTTATCCATGTTACTAGATAAGCTTGTGGCACCACCTCTGTTCGCATGATTTAGAAAGAAAGCATTCTTCGTTCAAACAAATTTTACCTTTTTTTTGTGCAGTACCACCCTAATCAAAACAACTTATTGTTGAAAACAACTAAATTCATTGAAAAACTTATAAAAATGTTAGACAGTTTTGAAGTATTAAATCTTACTTAATAGTTGTCCTGTATGTAGAATATAATGGTTGTTATTTGCACACTGTCCCATTAACACTTAAATGGACCATGGGAAGTACACTGACCACCTGAAATGGAATTTTATCAATGTACACATAATGAAAAAAGTTAATATTATTAATGCTAGTGAGATTGACTACTGTTTTCATTAGTTTTAACAATATTAATTTTGTTCTTTATTAATAAAAATGGAATTTTATTAATACTCATCATCTTTAAGATGTACTTTAAGTGGCTTTTGCAAACATTTTAATACAAATTTAGAATTATGGACACCATTGAAGATTGAAACACGTTTTTCTCTAAACTAGATTTGTGTGTGTTAGGGAAGAATTGCTGCTAAATTAGTTTTTAACTACAAACAATTAAATGCTGGACAAAAACTAATAAACCATCTAAGTTTATTAGTACATAGCTCAACTACAAATTGTTTATTGTTTTTCATTTCATGTGTTTGTTCTTTGTATTGTATATTATATTGTATTTTATTTTTTCAAATAAGTTCACTTATATGAAAAAATTTTTAAGAAATATAATTTATTCTTTACATCAACTTTGTAATTGACATAAATCTTATGAGTAATTTTTATTTTACAAATATTAAAAATACCAATACATTTTCAAATAATTAATATTGATTTAAATTATTCATTTAAAAAAAATCATGATTTAAATCATGATTTAAATCAATATAAATCATAACAACCTTATTCATAAGTTTTGTGGATAATTATAATGTGTTAACAGGTAATATATTGTTTTTATAAATTTCTTTCTTAATTAAAATTAGTTCTGTTTTCTTGACCTTGGTTTTTTACTTTCCTGTGTACTTGCGTGTGTACGGAATAGTACACATAGTGTAGGGAAAGTTATATAATGCTTTGGAAAATTGATTTTGAAGATTTAAACAGATATACACAATACGCGATTTTAGGATCTCTGATACCAAAAAAGTGGTTCTTTTTAAAACGATTGTCTGTTTGTTTGTCCATCCGTCTGTCTGTCCATCCGTTTGTCTGTCTCCACCCATCTGTGAATACCACTAGTGCCTAAACCATGCTTAGGATTTTTTCCAAATTGAAGATCCCCTGTCCATCTGGCTCGAGTTGAAGCTTTAAGATTTTGGAAAACATTCTTCAAAATTTTTGGGTACTTTACACGAAGTCCCTTGGACATTTTCGCATAGATCCAATTGTCACGGTTAAATCAAAATTTTCGAAAATTGCAAAAGTTTGAATTTTTTTCGGCATCTTCCTCCAACTACAAAATTGAAGATGAGAGATTTTTCCTCCAAAGAAAATCTGTTCTCCATAGTGATTTCTTTCATTAAGATCATAAACAATTTTTTTGATGATTTTAGCAATATTGTGTGCAGTATATACTTTTTTAAAAAAATACAAAAACAAGATTTTCTAGAAGAAAGTGCTCAAAATTTTTTCATTAAACTTTTGGTAGGGATAGTGCTAATTGTACTCTAAAAGATGACATAAATGCCTTATTGCTCTACTCTTTTGTTTTTTCAAAAATTACAAAAATGTACCTGTCTCTCATATCATTTTTTTTACCTGTCTCTCATATCATTAATATTTCCATTAGTGGCAATTCGTTTTCATTATTATGTTTATAAGTACATGTGGTTTAAATAATGTCATACAAAGTTTCTCAAAAACTCAACCATTTTCTCTGACAACTAGCTCAAAATTCCACATTGTCAGACATGCTTAAACGCCATTTTCTCTTTAATGGCTCCAAAGTTTATCTTCAAGCTTTTTGAATAGATAGTACGAATTGCTCTCTTTGTGATGTTAAGTTTTATAATAATAATAATAATAATTATTATTATTATATATTTTTTTTAAATTTTATTTATTTATTTATTTTTTATTATACAAATGTAATTTTTTAAGAAGATTTCTTACATCGTTAAAATGCACATTTCCAGCAATTTGTAAACACTGTTGTATTTGTAAGTTAAGGTGCTTATTAAGTTTTTCTAAATCTCAAAAATTTTCTTTGGAAAGGAGCTTCAAATTCCGAAGTTACAGTAGTGTGTAAATGTCATTTTCTTAAAAACAGTTCCAAATGTTCTAAAGAAAATTTCCATTTAGGATGAGAGAGCGTAGGCTTCCGCGGCCGGAGTCAATATTAAGTTGGCTGTCCGGGTGACGCCGCGTCCATGGCAAAGGTGCCGACGTTTCGGTCGCCATTCTGCACCGGAGCACCGTCCGTCAACAGCGCCCCGCGGAGAGCCCGGCCCTGATTGGCCGGTGCACTCTCTCCGCATTGGCCGACCACCCGGCCAACCGGCACACAGGTAGAAGGGGAACGTAGCCCTATATTAACCCGTGCACAGTACAGCTCCGTGCATTACGCCCTGAGGAAGGTCGCAGAATGGCGACCGAAACGTCGGCACCTTTGCCATGGACGCGGCGTCACCCGGACAGCCAACTTAATATTTAGGATGAGGTTTTACTGTTCTTTAATATTCTGAAAATAATATTTTCGTTCTACTGTTAAGTAACTGAAAAATTAAGAAAATGTCAAAAAATGTACTTTGGTTGGTGATAGATGGCAGCTGGCAAGTGTATGTAGAAAGACCGAATAGATAGCTGAGACAAAAAGAAATAGAACACTAATATCGGAAAGTCTATGCTATTCTGTAGCACCACTAGCTCAAGTATACCTTTAATTTCTCAATAGGTGTTTGGAATAATAGAATAATCAGGTATATGTTAATGTTGCTGACATTTAGTTGATATATATCCAAGGGAAAGTAGGTTTTTAGTCTGGAAAAATCTAAATTGAAAATCAGTTTTATACAAACAATCATTATGGCATTCTAAGTGAAGGGGTTGAATCTTATTCGCAACCTTTTTGGTAGAAGGTCACAAAAATATTGTCACAATATTTCATGTTCTCTGAGATCAGCATTGTCACAAGTTATCATGAAATATACAGAGCACAAAATTGTCTTACAGTTATGGCCTACTGTTTTCAAGATACAGTGCAGTGAAGTCAGAGCAAGCATATATGCATTAACAATGCCATACAAATTGCAGAACTAGTTGTTTAATTCTTGTTGCAGTATGAGTTACGTACTAATAATATATTATTAGCAGTAATGAAGTTGAAAGGGTCAGTTGCTATATTTTAACTTTCCCGTATACTATACGAATGTATACTATTGGGAAAGTTATGTAATGCTGTGCGAAGAAAATGGCGGATTTTCGGCAGCAAAACGTATTACAGGGCCCTGGTAATGAAAAAGTGGATAAATCCAGTTGCTAAATTAAGAAAAAAAACCTCCTAACATGTGGTGCAGCTAGAGTCCTTGTTTTGTGGGTCCTTGATACCGAAAACCAATTGAAAGAAAAACTTCTGTCCATCTGTGAACAACTTTAGCACGTAAACAGTTCAGCCCATTTTCTCCAAAATTTATACTTCCCGATTGATCTGACTGATCTCGCGGCCCCTTGAATTTGAAATCGATATTTTAATTTTGGCAGGGTACTTTACATGTAGCGCCTGAGACTTTTTCAAAATTTTCAAAAAAATTGCACTAACAGTTTTGACTAAACTTTGTTGGTGGTTAGTCTGATGGTCATTTCAGAGAATGGCGCAGGTCTTAAGTTGGTTGAAAACTCTGATTTTTCGAAAAATTGAAAATATTAAAAATTTTTCAGCATCTTCCTACAACTACAATTATGAAGATAGTTTTTTTTCTTGATTAAATGTGATTATAAAAAGCAGGTCTTTAAATAAGATCCTGTTCAATGTTTCAAAAACAAGTATTTTTTTCAAAAATTTGTATCAAACATTTATAATTTTTTATTTTCTTTAAACCATTTTTTCGTAAAAACTGCACAAGGTTTTTTTATTAAATTGGGACCTGAGATAGCATAAAGGAAAATTAAGAGAATGGTGCAGATTTAATGTTCATTAAAATGCCTAATTTTGCAATACTTTTTAAATATTAAAAAATTTCCGGCGTCTTTCTACAACTTCAATTGTGAAGATACACTTTTTTTTCTTAATAAAATATGCTCATCAAAAATAGATCTTCAAATAAGGTTGTGTTGAATTTTTTGAAATAATGAATAGTTTTTCTACAATTTCTTGACAAACATAATGGTCTGCTTGGAATTGACTGTGCTTTGTTTTCGTTGTTTTCTTAAAACTACAACTTTGAAAATACAATTTTTTTCTCAATGAAATGTATTTATCAAAACTACATTTTCAAATAAGGTCATTCTTAATTTTTTGAAAATATGAATAGTTTTTTTTATACTTTCGTGACAAACATAATAGCCTGTTGTAAATTTGCTGCGCTTCAGACAGCTGGATGCGTCACAAATTATATTTTGCAATTTTGTAAATTATTTCTTTGTTCGTTTCTTATATTTGACCTTTTGTTGTACATTTACACATTAATCTTTTAGAAATTATTTATTTTGAAATATTTGAAATAAAATTGACTAGCTCTCAGAATATTGACAATGCAGGGAATGCAACAATGAAATTCCATTTCACACTCGCAAATTTCTGTGAATTAAATGCCATTGTTGTGACTTGATGTAGCTGTATGAAAAGGAGTTATAAATGTCAAATTTTTGTTGATATTTGCATGAAAATAGTTACTTTTTGCACTAAAAGCTGTACCATTGGTAGTGAGTAGGCAGGGCCATCTTGAAGAACAAGCACGCGAATGGCCTTCGCAAAGGTTTGGGGCACACGGCGACATCAGCTTAGCGAAGTCACTTGATTCACAGGCAGGAAACGGGTGAGAAAACTTCGTGTTAGTGCAGGGAGTTCGGTCAAGCACGCCGTTTGGTGTATCATAAAGAGACATTTATTAATTTTTATGAACTTTTAGTGGAAGTTGACATGTAAACAGAAACGCCAGTTATACAAGCATTGATCATCACCCCAAGGAAACATTAACGAACGCTTCTACTTAGTGTTAGAGAATACAATATAAGAGAACTATTAACTGTAATTAATATTTGTTAGAAAAAATATAAACCAAAATATATACTAAATCAAGATAAATATTATATATCATAATTTTAGAAAAGCAGTGACACTATTATTGAAAATAAGCATTTAAAGAAATAGCAATATGCATATCTTTCGTCTGAAAATGCTCGTAATAAAAGCAATTAAAAAATATAGAGTAATGATGAATAGAGACAGGAAAATTATGTAGAATGAAACGTCAAAAAACGTACATAAATATGCAATGGAAACTGTAAAAATATGTAATAAGTATGTAAAATCGGATACATTATGCAATATTAAAATACACATTTTTTTAAACACTTTTACCTAATATAAAATTGAATTTATGAAAACTTTCCTAAAAGTTTTCAAAAATATTACAAACGTTTTAAAAATAATTTGGATAGCACAAGTTGCTGCACGTTTTGCACCTTACAAGAGCCCGTTCTGACTGAACCTTGTTATATGTACGTCTTCTTGCATCCCGCCACGACTGCCTTCTGTGCATCCCTGAGAAATCGGAGTGCGGACTTTCTTTGGTCGCGGGCACTGCGTGCCTTAGCAGAGCGCAAGCGCGCTCCGAGCACGTACGTGCTTCATTTGACAGCCCCGGAGTCAAGTGTTTTTGCATAGAATGTTTTTGAATACTTTTGTCTAGAATACTATTCTCTAATCACGGACCTTTGAAATGCATCTGTATTTTCCGGAGTATCAGGCTTCTTGCAAGTTTACAAAACTTTTGTATTATATTTTTATGCAGTTGTAGAATTCACATAGTTCTCACAACACTTCATTGGAACTAGTCCGTTGTTCGCTTCTTGGTTGAATTGAACATTTTCAAATAATAGCTAAGATGTTAGTAGCGCAGAAAGTGCAATGTTTCAATACTACGTAGCTGTTTCCAATAACATGGGAAAGTATGTGCTATTGTAGCTTCACTAATTATACATACTTTTTAAACATAAAACATTTACATTGTTTATTTATGATAAGTGATAAATAACTTTTCTTTGTTGTATGTAATACAATGAAATTCTATGGGAGAGTACTGTTATCCCATGAATCAATTCATTGGAAATGTCATCACAGTGCCTGATGACTATTTTATTAATACCAAAAATATTAAAACTATGGAACATCTACAATGAACTACTGCTGTTTCTGCATTTTCAACAATGATAGTGTTAGTTAATGCAATAAAAACAACTTCCTTAACCTGCTCATTGAAAAATTGCAGTGTTAATTTCTTGGAAGAAGAAAGAGAACCCATTCCTACAAAATAATCCCGGAGTGATGTTGAGTTCTTGTCGAAACAATTCCATAGCAGAACCAGAACAAAAGACCACCAGTTGATTGAGATGAAAATATACCAATAGGGAATTGAAAATAACTACATAGGCTCAACTGTTTTCAGGCAAATTACGAAGCTATAAACTTTCAGCTTAGGAATTAAGTTTCATCATGTAATAAAAGAGGCACATCCAAGATCATTAAGATATTTGTATACTTTTGTCAATTCTTACTGAGATGACTTTCCCACTTCAGTTGAGCATTCATTTAGCACTGTTCATTGAAATTAACTTCAGTTTATAGCAATGTTGGAATTTAAATCTATCTACACACGTTTGCCATTCAGTTGTCTCCCACCACTCAAGCTTAATCACTTTTGGTGTAACTGAAAAATGGAATAATATGAGGGTTGTACCAAAAGTAAGGTTCCCATATTTTTTACAAATAGAAAACATTATTTATTGTTATTAATTTATATATCGTTGAAAAGCTTACACTTTTGTCTATTTTTCAACATAGTCTCCATTTTTTCGACACACTTTTGAAGACGGTGCCCCAGCTTTTGTATTCCTAAGTCGAAGAAGTCTCCCGCCAATCCGTTGAGGATTGCGATAACCCAACGTTTCTATTAAAATTCTTTCAATTGTGCCGTGGGAAGCTTCAGGTATGCGTTTAACAAGTTCACCGACAGTAACCTTCCGATCTTTGAGCAGATCACTATTGATCTTCTGGACAATCGCATCCGAAAAACGGCGGTCTTCCATCCCGCTCTTCATCGTGAACTTCCGTGCGACCCGTAGCAAAAGCCCTGCACCATTTGCGGACGTGCTGAACGACATGCACTCTTCACCATAAACCTTTGTCAGTTACCGATGAATCCCTACTGGCGGTAATTTCCTGGCGTGGAGAAAGCGGATTACTGTTCGAACCTCGTACTTGGCGGGAGCGGCGATCAACACTTCCATTTATGACGGCTGCCACGTGAACACTGAGCGACGTAGCGAATCGCGGACCGGCGGGTTCGAGAGTGGGGAAACCACTGCGCACGGCACTGTTATCGGATTTAGCCTAGCACCATCCCTCGAGGCTGTAGCTCTTTGGGAACCTTACTTATGGTAGAACCTACGTAGTATAAATATAGTTAGCTATTAAGATTAATATATTCAAATAATACACGTAATGTGACATTTAAAGGAAATAAATTTCTTGTCTTTGCAGATTTGGCAGAAGTAGTTTCTGTACTGCCAGCCCCTCCGGCTCCTGGACCTCCAAAGAAAACTGATGACAAATCATTTTTTGATGTGAGTATCTCCAATGTTCCTTGTTGTGATGTTTATTGTATTGCTAATGACAATCTAAAATTGTAGATTCCTGTCAGAATTGAATGTATTGAATGATATATTTATCATGTATCATCAGTTATGTTATTTATATGAATTATATACTAATCACAGAAAGAAGACCTCTATACCCCAGAGGTTTCTGATCCACTTGAACTTAGCTGTTATTGTGGCACACCATCATCTAAGCAAATGATTTCATTTACACATGGGCTGCGCTCTTGTGGGGCATGGGTGGGGTGAGGGGGGGGTCATGATATCGGGCCCATTGGTGAAGGCAAGATGTCCCCACTGCCCCCATTGCTTATGCGATATGCTTGACAACAGGTTGCCTAATTAGAAGTGTTTCAACAACGTCTTATGAGAGGATCCTGGAAAGCTAGTAGGCTTTGTATTGGACTTCACATCGGTTGTGGAGACACCACCAATGCTGCTTCTGTCTTGGTAGTGAAGACCACCATGTCCATGGCAGATCACAAGAAACTGTTTATGGTATCCTACCACACATTCCATCAGCCTGGTGTGATGGTTGGGGGCTTGATTTCCTGTTGTGCGTGTTAACCGAGAGTGTTCCTCAAGGGCATCATGTGAGCCATGCTCAGTAAATTCAGGAGATCCTGCAACCAATGGCTGTCATTCATGAACACCCATACCCATGCCACATTTCAACAAGACAATTTTCGTACTCACGTCTCTGCTACCTCCAAAGCACGCCTTGCAGCTGTGGATACTCTTTGTGGTCAGTGTCATTGCCAGATACATCCTGATTGAGAATGTTCAGTATATAATGGAGAGTGGAAAGAAGTTTCCACCCCTGCCTACCTAACTTGAAGAACTGTATGGTTAGGTATAGCTGCATGGAAAAGATTTTCGCAGGAGTTCAATTAAAGTCTGTTCTACAAAGTCTAGACAGGTATGTTCATCAATATGGCGCCCCGACACCATGCTAACATACATCTTTTGTGACCATGCAGCACAATAAATGTTGAACCCACAAATAATAATAGGGTGTATTTCACAGAATCATGTATTATATTATTGTTTCGTTTATTTCATCACATGCTGGCGTGTTCTATTGAACTTTTTGTTCTCTTTTTACCATCTAAAATGTGATATCTTCCACATTTTACTTTACATACAAGGTATGATCAATAAAAGACCGGACTGATTTTATAACTTGTTTATTTCAATAGATACAACTTCTTCAAATTTGTCGCCCTCAAAGTAGTTGCCTTGGCTCACACATCTTTCCAACGTTTCTTCCAGCTCCCGAACCCCGCCTGGGAAGGGATCCTCTTCAGGTCCGCCGTACAATTGGTTTTGATGTCCAAAATTGACTCGAATTGGCGCCTTTTCAAGGTTGATTTCAGGGTTGATTTTCGTCACTGGTTTTAACGGTTTTAAGAAAATATGGTTCGGCGTTGGCCTGATCCAGGAGTTTCTGACAAATGTCCACACGTGTTTGTCTTTGTTCAGCAGTCAGCACTCGCGGGACGAATTTTGACGCGCGACATGCCCAAAATTTCTGTCAAAAGATTCTGACAGGATCCAAAACTAATGTTCACTTCATTGGCTATCTCACATATAGTTTAAGCAGCGATTTGCCCGCACCAAATCGCTCACCAATTTGACGTGGTTGGGGTCTGTCGATGTGGAAAACCGCCCCGTTCGCAAATCTTTATCTGTTGAGGTTCTGCCCGACTTGAAGCGACTATACCACTCAAAACACTGGCTTCGACTCATAGTTTCATCTTCAAAGGCTTGTTGAATCATTCCGAAGGTTTCCGTAGCACTTTTGCCAAGTTTTAACCCATTAGTGCATGTGATCCGATAAATCGGATGCGAAGAAAAGCGTCAACCATGCCTGTCATTGGAGACTTATCTGTTTGAGATACACATGAATCAACGCTCGCATTGTTGGAAAGGCGTAAATTAAATGTATACGCTGTAACTTACAGAAGTTTTAGATTTAGAGCGATTAGAGTGCAAGATGGCGCATTACAGTCTTGTTGTTTTATGTAGCTGGTATGTTTTCATTTAATTGTAATACCTAACATTGATTGATATGAACAAATTTTACATGAAATGAAACAATGAAGGTTCATGTTTTCCATTTGAATTGGTATTCTAAGAAAATAATTATAAATAACTAAACTTTTTCAAATTAATTTTCGTGATCTTTCACTGTTATATATTAGAATGGCTACATTTCTTCTCCCTACGTTTCCAGAAACTGCTTCTAAATGAAAAAGTATTGTCAGCCTATCTGTTGCTGAAATTTTGAACATGTTAGAGGAACACAGAAAAGACGCTAACAATTGCGAGCAATGATTTTCACTCGTCTGCGGAAATTATGCTTGTTAGATGGAAAGGCAATGATGTCTTTTGCCACAAATCATGAAGGAAACGAAATGGAAAGTTATGCGCGGTGGTTGAAAGAGAAAGAAATGTGAAATTAATTTTCGACAGCTTGTAGTTTTTAGTTCGTACAATAAAAGAATGGGTGGTATGGATTTGATGGACCAAATGATGGCGAACTATGGAACTAGAATGCAACAACAAAAATAGTATTGGCTTATATTTGCTTATTTTTGGATACTTCGGTTGTAAATACCTGGCTCCTGATGAAAAAAATATTGCCAAATGATAAGAAATTCCATTGTTTTTCGAAATTCCGAAGAGATATTTGCCTGAGCTTGTTAAACATTCATGAAACATCACCAAGAAAAGAAAAACAGCCAAATGATCCAAATACTGACATTCGTTTTGACGGCAAAAACCACGGGATAATTCCTGTTTCTACAGAAAAGAAGCTTCGCCACTGTCAGTGGTAAAGGATAATCCATGTGCCAAAACTATGATATGGGATTGCATTCCAAATGCTTCAAAGACTTTCATGCATATTATAATATGAAAGGAAAGAATTTCATTGTATCTCTTACGAATAAACATAATTTTTCAAAATCGAAATATTTTCATTTGTTTGCCCAGTAACATAAATATAACATAAAAATTAGTCTAGACAGCAAAATATACAAAAAGATTAAAATATAATTTATTTTTAGAGTAATAAATGACTTGGTACACGGGAATTTCACCAGTGTCCTTTTTACTGTAAGCATAACCGGGCAGCCCCACAGCTGCACTTAAGAGTACTGTATGCATGTGATCCGATTTATCGGATCACATTTTTCTTGGAAACGGTGCAGAATAAAATTTTGATAATTCACATTGTATGTCTTTTAGATGTGTAATACATGGATATACAATCTTTTCCCCAAAAAATAAGCCAGGAAACTTCATGCACTAATGGGTTAAACAAAATTTCACACGTACACGCTGTTCCTCCAACTCCTTCGCTCTTGCCATTGTACGAGGTGCCGAACAGGTTCACACAAGTACCGCAGTTGCTGCTTAACGGCTCAACCTACACAAACACGACAGCTGCCGTTTTACTTGTCAAATGTGTCCCTGGATGCCGCAACCTTCCTCCTTTACATCCGCTGAACTGTTTGCGCGCAATAAAATCAGTCCGGTCTTGTACATCATATTCACACTGTTGACACAGAGGGTGGTAGTTCTTTGTTCCGCAGATGCGATGGTGGAATCCATGTATAGCCAGCCGTGTCATTACGAAACCTGATTTCATCCAGTTTTTATTGGTTATTGTTTCTGTTGTGCAGATCTCTTGCCAGGTGTCTCTTTCTTTTTGTTTTTTTCTAGGACACTCTGTAGAGCTGTCATGGTGGGCAGCAGGTATTTTAGACATGTCTTCAAGTAGGAATGTTTCTTTAGTTGGTCCGTATGTGAGTCTGTATAAGGTGTATTTGGATACACACAGAAATATTTTGAGATATGATGCTTTGACCCCCTCCAAGGCTTCTAGTTGGTTTTTTGTTAGATGTGGCCATATTCGCCTTATTCCATAGGTGATGGTTGGAATTACTTTGGCATCAGTCTCATTGCTATTTCATAGGACATGTGATGTGTATATATTATCGTTCATATTTTGTATTGCCTTGATTATTCTTTGCTTAATAAGCCTTGAGAAGCACTTTCTTGTAGTTTGTAGTGTGATTCCTAGGTATTGTGTCATTCTTGTATGCCCATTCAGTTAGAATATTAACTGCTTTTTGCAGTTCAGAAGTGTTTTTAGATCCTACTGCTATGTCATCAGCGTATATGTATATTTCAGCCTCATCTGGCTCTTCTTTTGACTTTCTTTCCCACTTAATGTAGCATTTGAATGAACAATAAGGTGCTTAGTGGATCCCCCTGTAATACTCCTATTCTTTGCTGTACTTCTCCTGATTTTTCGTTGCTGTTATCTTTTTGTATGTAATTTTCCTACAATAAATTTACTACCGAATTGTGAGCCATGTTTTTCCAGCCACATCGCTTCTTGCATGAATGATTTCTGTTTATCAAAAGTCTTGCTTAAGTCTATGAAGGTAACGTGTGGCTGTTGTCGTGCATCTAGGTGTTGTTGAATGTTCCTCATTAAGTTTTCTATAGCAAAATGTGTGGACCTGCCTTTCCTGTAGGCAAATTGCTCATATGACCCCACAAATGTGAAAATGTAACCATTTTGCACATGTGATACCATCTACCTGACTGCAAAAATGATTACAATTTGCCTTGTTGCTCTGGGTACAGTGTTTTTTATGATGATGATGATGATGATGATAAGTACTTAAAAAGTATGATTGTTAATGTGTATACTAGGTGCCTATTAAAATAATGAAGGGCATGTAGCCTCTTCCTTGGAGCCTTGCTGTCACATGTCAGCCGTTGTGTACACAATGACATTCTGAATCTGAGAATTCAGTAGGTACATGCAGTATAGGAATAAGCAGGAAAACACAATTAATATTTGCATTTTTCAATCAATTTTTTAACAAACTTTCATGGTTTTGGAATTTTCCCTGAGTGTAGAGGAATTACTTTAAGAAGGGACCACTTTGACCAGAAGGAAACTAGCAGGGACAGGCAATGACAATGCAAGAGACAGTCATGGAGCCTTTTACAAAGGAGCTAACTTTAAACAATGCACTGACAAAATTATTGCATGGATATAACTTGCAGTTATATTGCCAGCTGTGGCCAAACAGTAGCTGTCAGTGGTCCTGTCTTATCGTAATCTCTCCATACCAAGGTATCTAACGAAACCATATTCATCTCTCAAAAGGCCAGTGGCTGCATTCTTTTCTTTCAAGTTCTGTGTGCATAGAAAATTAGTAATATAGATTATTTTGAAAAATTTAATTTTTTAGCAATGGTTGAGGGATAATATTCTCAACTAACCCAATTAGATAAGCAACTTAATCTAATTTCACTCTCAAGTTTCCTCTTGAATTGCAGTAGGACATATTTTGTGGGGAAACATTTCTTTGGTTCTACAAGTATGTAATATATGAAGATGGCATGTACTCTTATTCAAAACAAATTATTTTTTTGTTCTTAAATAATTGAAGTGCCCTCTTTATGAAAATTTAGGCGAAAATTGAATTCACTCCCTCTCCAGTCAAAGATCAAAATAATGTTTTCAAATTTTAAGCGACTGATGATTTAATTCAAAATTATGCAAAAACTAATGTTTTGAAAACGTTTTCATGAAATTATGTAAACTTATAACATTTAGGAATAGAGTTCATTGATAAGGAAATATTTAGCTTCAATTTTTAAGATGTGGGAGAGGTTCAAAAAAATTAAATTTAAATAAGAGACTGCAATTTTTGAAATTTCAGACATTTTAGTGAAAATCAGATGTGCATTGCTTTTATAACCGCACTTTGCTAAATATAAGCAAAAAAATTTGGAGTCGCTTTTGGAGAAAATTATGTTTACCAATTTTTTTATAATGTTCATGATTTCACTCAAGATTATGTAAAAACCACTCAAACTTTAAATGATGTCTTGCATATGGAGTGTTTTCTAAATATAAGTTTGAAAAATAAATTTTATTAAGAAAAAAACTAGTGTTTTAACAGTATAGGAGAGAGAGAGAGAGAGACAATACACAAGTAGAAGAAAGAGTTTTAACAGTGTTTGAAGAGGTTGAAAAATAAATTGAATTTTAACAATTTTTTGAAAATTCGATGTTTTTAATGGAAAGTAGACCTTCATTATATTTATAAGTGTACTTTTGTCTCTTTAAGCAAAATATATTTATATTCAATGACCAACAATGATACCACAAAAAGGACAGTATAAAGAGAGATGAAATTTTTATATGCTCATGTGTTTGCAAAGTTTGGGAAAAATCAATACAACAGAAAAAATAAATAATTTAAACAACATGTGGTTGATGCACCATGGTCATTATTTTTTGCCTGACACTAAGAGCAGATTGGTACCTAATATATTTGGCCACAAGACAGTAGTGGTGCAGCAGAATTGGTATCAAATAGATTCACTAGAGGCCAGTAGCAGTGCATAAGATAAAAATGTTTAATGCAATGGTAAGGCACTATTAAAAAAATGAAAGAAAACTATAGTATTTTAATTAAAATGGAACCAATTCCATTAAAAATAATAATCTTAAACTCCATGGTTTGTATAAAATTGAGCTTTATCCTCTTTCACAAGAATTTGATATGAAGAAAGCCTGGGCAACACCAAGTATTTTGCTAGTAAAGAATAACTTTGAAACCATTTTTCAATCAAAAATTGAAAACTGTCCCATTGGTAAAGTACCTCCCAATAATTGATGAGGTATAATTGGGAGGTAAAGTACCTCCCAATGATGGTTCGAAATCAGTGAGTCCCAGAGTTTGGCCATTTCAATTAAGAAGAAAATCCTGATTTACTGGGGCCTGATTATTATTTATAATTGCATCATATTATCCAGACACATTAACTTTGTGCTTCTTGACATTTTTTATAATCATTATTGTTTATTTATTGTTCAAACACTTAATAAATTTGTTACAGCTTCGAACCAGCCGGCGTACATATAACTTCTGTGCAAGTGATGCATCAATGGCCCAGGAGTGGATAGAAAAGGTGCAAGCATGCTTGCAGTGAAGAGAACGAATTTGCCCCCCAGCTGTTAGCTGCTGAAGACTGAAATAGAAAAAAAATTAAAACAAAAATCACACAGCAAAAAGAAAGATGAAGAAAGAACAAACAGAACTACCCAAGAGGCTCTTGTGTATAGGTCTCAGAGCTTCTAGTGATTTTATGTTTTAGTCATGTTACTGAGATTGTCCTAAGCTTGCCTGTTGAAGCACACGAGTCCTGCATCATCAGGTATAAAGTCACAAATGATCTGGATATTGTTTTGTACAGTTTTGCACCTGTTATGGTTGTGGAAATGGTGAATGTGAGATTATTAATTGTATGGAAATGATCAAAGAGTTGTCAGCAATGTACATTAGACTGAATCTCACTAAGTGGACAAAATGGTGTTCAACAGTAGTTACCAATTGCATTGGTTTCCTCTACAGATAGTTTTATATGTCCATTTATTTTGTATTGTACATGTTAAGATGTGATGTGGATTCAAATCTTACTGGTTCTGGAGAAGAAAAACGAGAACGCAGACTACATGTCTCACTAATAATCTTTATTTGTGCCCCAGGTTGTGCGTTGGCCAATACAAGAGGCATATTGCCATACTGCTGATGAACATGTAGACAGACAGAGATAAGTCATAACAGAAAATTCTCCATTTAGATTACTCCTACGAGTGACAAACATTGAATTTTTTTAAACTCCCTCTGTCTCTGAGAAACAGCTTTGAAAGTACATTTTTGAACATAGAACACCAAGAATTGCAGTAAGAACATCTATCACTGTTGCCAGAACCTTTCCATTCGGTGTGCGAGCTTTATCCGTGAAGAGATTCATTGTACATATTTAGAAACCATATGTATGCATTATACAAATGTATTTTAAATGTATGATTATAACAGATTCAGTATGAATGTGTGTAATGTGCAATTTCTGTCCACTGCCAAAAGTCATGGTATTTAATTTGTACAAATTGCTGGAACATATGCTGAGGGGACCACTGCACATGCAGCCCAGGATGCTAGGATGAGTGGAATTAGACCACCTATAGGCCAGAACCGCTGTCATGTGGCCAGGCATGGCCCCCCTCCCATACATTCACACACATTCATACCTTGTGCATATCTGCTGGTAGTTTTGTACCACTTGCATATATGTTGTGGCAATTTCTTGTTGCACGTTGTGTGAAAATTATATATTTTGTTACAAATGTAAATCATTATCAGAGAATTTATAATACTTCATTTAAGAATACTATTCTTTGCTATTATATTTTTTATTTAAGCCCCCTCAGTACTGAAAATTAGCCAGCACTGTTTTTTCATATATCTTTTGCCCTTCCCCAACAGTGCTGGCAAAGTCAAGAGCTTAATTGCTTTCCTTGCTCTTGAAATTGTGGAGATCTCTGAAGCTTTAAGCTTCAGTGAACTCAACAGCCTTATACTAATCAGATATGCTTTTTTGTGAATTATTCTTTCAAAAAATAACTTTTATCGAACGCTTAAAAACTCATTTTCCAATGAGCATTATTGTACCATGTCATAGATATTATTGCTCTTTAAGCAGCCTTTACTGCCAAGGAGATGAGAACATGTCTGTACAAGTGTACATAATTGTGTATACATAACCACCATTTGCAACAAATAAAGCAAAGAGTTCCCGCAAAAAAGACTGCTTTCTTTGCTTATCACCAACAAGTCAATCTCAATCACCATTTGGCATGTATCTGAACACTCAATATTTATAGAAACAGTTAACATTAATACACTGTGCTCTATCCAACATATTTACAAATACTTGTACTGCAAACACTCAAAGCCACACCTGGAGTAGTAGAAGCTTTGTTTCAATTGACAGTAAGTAGAATTGACACCAGTTTCATGAAATACATATATGTAGACATGTAGAAGCAAAGAACTAACATTGCAGAAATTTAATTAACATTCCATGCTTAATCACACGAAAACTTTGCAACATTGTTTTGATATGGAACAGCTAATACATGAAGTACATATATGTATACATAATATATTACAAGAAATTTACTTTAGCAGAAAATAATCCCACATCTTTTTACATTACAGAAAATATTCTTATATAATAATATATCTTTCTTTACACAAAATACATTGACTCTCAAAATTCACAAAATATGTTTAAAACATTGTACACAAAAATAGCCTTACATTGTACGAGGAATATTGACAAGTAAGTACAGAAGCGGGCGGGCAGGCGCTCTGGCCAGCACAACCTTGGGCTCAACGAAGCGCTTACTTGAGCAGGTTGTGTGCACGCTGGTTTGCATTGGCTATCCGTGCTTCATTTGATTCTCCTTTGCGATTTACACGATCCAGTTGTTTGTTTTGATTTTCCAATTCAGATCCCATGTCTAGAGCCATGTTGCGGAGTGTACCAATCATGTTGCTTACCTGAAAACACAAACAGTACAAATTACTTCAACAGTAAGACAAAAAGATACGACAGGTTTTTATATATTTATAAAGCTAAGCTTTATAAATTGATAAGATAAATTAAGAGTGGAGTAAGGATGCAACATCAATGTCGATGTTTTCAAAAAATCATTAATGGATTTAACATCAATTTTCTTTCACCCAAAGTTTTGTGTTCAATTTTTCTTTGAGGCTGATATTTTATTTTTGAATGAAAAACATACAATAAAAACCTGTAATAATTTTCAGATATCCATAAATTGAATATTCTTCAGGTCAAAGTGACCAAGAAAGTGAAAAATTATTAAAATTGGAGTTTGTCAATAAATGAAGTCCATATACATAATTTTTTAATTATCCAATCAGATAATAAAAGTTTTGTTAAATGTCAATCATTTTATGAATGTGCTTTTCCAGTTAAATCTCAATTAAAAATAAACTACTAATTACCTCCCCTACCCTCATTAACAGTAATGGTATCCAATGCGTTTTTTAAAAAAAACACACTTTTTGGGGGTGGGAGGTGTTTTATTACCATCGATACTTTAATTTCATCAATGTTTTGATGGCCATGTTGCATCCCTAGAGCAGAGTGTTCTTTCTGCATAAGCCCACAAGTCACATGAAAATCATCTGAATGAATAAGCACATATAAATACACATTTTAATGAGACAATGGTCTACCTGCATTAATAGTCTAAACTTGAAAACATTTTATCTGAATGAATGTTAGCTTGGACTCAGTAAAATGCACCAAAATAATGCCAAACCAACAAAAACATCCTTGCCCCGAAGTGGAAGTGCTTTGGACCTCCTGCCTGTTACTGAAGGCGAAAGTATGTAGCACAGAGGGTTTAGTTTCCTTTACTCTCAAACTGTACATTAGTTTTAAGGTGGTGATTATTGTGACAAATTATTTTTCCTTTTTAATACCTCCCTCCTCCCATCATAATATTTGGAAAAAAGGAAGAAGTAAAGGAATGAGAGTCACAAATAGAAATAAAGACTAGGTAATGTGAATTAAAAGAGCTTTGACGACAGTGGAAAATTTATGTAACCATAAATAATTATTTTAATAATAGTGTCTCTGGAATTAGGGCTTACTGGTATTTACATTTCAATAGCAAATTCTTCAAGCCCACTTACAGTACGTTAGTTTAAAATATTTTGACTCTGACAACGAAGTAGCACAGATTCATTTGTGCAATAGATGCATTTCTGATTGTAACACCTGAACTGAAGGGATTGACTCCAGTTGCAATCCTCCTCTATTTACTTTACTTTTGAGTGGAAGTAAATCAGATTGTCCTAGGTTAAAGATTTACAGTGTTTAAAAGAACCCAAGTCTAAATGACTCTTCTGAGCCAAAATCTGACCCTTCATCGCTCTACTAGTATTACCTCTATTTGTTACTAAATGGCATTGTGGTGATAGACCTACCCTCTTGTCACTCTGCTGCTAGTGCTGTAAAAGGGTTGTAATGAAACTATAGTTGAAATAAAGACAGATGGATTTCCAATGGTCAACTGTGAAGGCTGTAAGATCACAGATGTTCTACATGCAGCTCAAGATATTAATACTCAATCTCTCTTGTTATATCAGATTCAGACCCTCTTATTGACCACAGAACCTTTTGTAGAGCTTCCAACTATTTTAAGCGCGTCGATTCATTGCAGTTATGATTTTTTGGGAATCCTCTATTTCAATAGAACATTGCGAAACTAAGAATAATTTAGAATAAAAAATAGTTTGAAAAATGTGATTTAATGCAAGATCTTTTCCAAGATTTGATGAGTCTTGTAGAAATATTGACACAAATTTTTGATGATGGGGTGGACACCTACATAAAACAAATTTTAATTAGTGGAAACAAACAAGCATAAGGCAACAGCAACTTCATTTTTGTAAGAAAAAGTATGCCGAAGGGATTATCATATCTTAATTTTATCATTTAAGTTTATCACGATAACTATCGAATAGACTTTCAGAGCAATTGATGATTCGCACCCACCTGTCCCATGTTCTCTTCCATCTCATCTTCACGAGCATCATTAGTGATCCTAGTGACAAAACCTCCTTGTGGAGCAGGGGCAGGGGCCCCATTGGAGTTAGGAGCAATGCGATTCGGCTGGCTATCCACCACACGCCCATCCTCTGTACCCTTCCAAGTGGAGTCATCTTCTTTAAAAGAGGTTCCTTTGCCACAAGGAAGCACACACAACCCACAGCATTTTTCCATTCCAGATAGATTTCTCTCCGCTTCATGCATGTCAGCATTGATTTGATCCATTCCTTCCTCAATGCGATCTAACTGCTCACCTTGTTCATCCAGCATTACTAGTGTTTTCATTCCTACCTACAGGAATTACACAAGGAAAATTGTACAATTTCGGACAGATCAAGTATAATAAACACTTGCAAACACTTTATATATAAACATTTTTCGTGCCATTAAAAGACATTTTACTATATCATTCTTAGGTGGTTATACTGCCCAAGAGCGTTCACATACTTCCTTGTAGAGTCCTTTAATCAAATTCAATCTAGTTTCATCCCAATTTGATGAAATAAAGAGATTTTAAGTATCCATTAGCAACCTTCAGTAGTCTCACAATAAGTAGTAAAGGTTGTCATGAAAAATCTTTATATGTAAATAATCATGATTGAATTGATTAATCCTATTATTTGAAAAGCGACACTAGTACTTTACTAGTGTCATTTGTTTGTTACTCTAATTCAGAAATACAAACTATTTGTTCCTGAATTCATTTGTGTCAGGAACAAATAGGTACATACATTTTTTGAAAAAATCTTATAAGAATAACTGAAGGGCTCAGGAGCAGATCGACCTTTGCCAACTTAGGCTGAAATTAAAAAGGAAAAATGGGTCATATGATTGACTATAATTATAAGGAATCTATAACGGACACTGAATTTCTCTTACCAATTGATTTCAAAATTTAATACTATTTCTAGACACAAGTTGGAAGGCTGCATCATTAGGGAGATATTTAACATTCCCTTTTTGCCAAAATGTTACATAGGACTATCTTGCACGCAGGCCCTTCAAATAAAAACAATAATGACAGAAAAATTATCTTACCTCATGACTTTCCTCACAGAGAGCCAACATGCGCCTAGTGCTTTCCAATGACTCATCCGTAACTTGATCAGATTTCATTTGAAGTTCTTGGAGTTCAGAGCGTGGCCCCTCCCCTGAGCCCATGGCTGGAGTTGGCATCTTGAGTTCTTAGCTTTCACAAAAAGAAAAGAAAATATTAAATAAACATTAAGGGTAGACATTTAAATTTAAATGCAATTGATTATATACAAATAAAGACAAAATGGCCAACAATGATTAACATGTAAAACAAAATTTTTAATTTATAAAATATCAACAAAAAAAGTATTGAAAGCAAGACCACAACAATAAACACTAATTTTATAACGGTTTGCTTGATCTTCCCAATTAAAAAGCATGATAAATTATAAAACTAAGAGATCCACTGACGTTTGCATTTAAATGGGTATACTGCATTATTACAGTACTTACTTTAGCAGAAAAAATGCTCAACTTGCACACTCGAGCCAAGGGAGAGGCTAACTCTAAATAATAACACCTCACCAGCTGGAACATGAAAACGCCGGATGAGTTCACGAGAAACTTAAGCTACAGTTACGGACCTGTTTTAAAAGCACGATACTCGGTGACATAGCTATGATCTCATCTATAGCGAATTCGTCATCGATATTTCGATGGATGTTTCCTCAATAATCATGCTATCAGTATGACTTATCACAAATTACGTACGTGTATTCGGTTAAAAATCAAAATCAAAACTGAAATACCCGCAAGACATCATTAAAGAAACTGGTAACTTTGACCATTTTTTTTATTGCAAGGTTAGGGGCGATTCTTTATAAAATTCCGATTAACTAGAAATAAGTATTCAACCTCCTGCCGATGTTACGATATACCTGGAAATATAGTTTGCCTTCTATGCGACGAAACAGCGGTGGAAGCTGGGATACATATCTGAAGCACAGACTACGCCTACGATCAGCTGTACAGATACACGACGATGAACGTCAGGCGAAATGTCATTGATGCAACTCCCAGGCCGGGCATCGGTGGGTGGGTTCATATATGACCTCCATTAGAGTAGAAGCATTACTTATGGTCTCGTAAAAATGTCAGTATACGAATTATGACTAATAAAAAGTGAAGATTGGTGAAAATAATTCGAGAACTGCCTGAAAATTAGACATTTAATGAATATAAAATTAACAACAAAACTAAACAGCTAGCATTCGAGTGGCATTTGTGCTCACTAGTGGCTTGAGGGGTTTATTTTATTAAATGAAAATATCTAATGGAAGGTACATGTGCATTTTATTTCGTTTTTAATATTTTAATATAGGTTGGTATTTCAGAACGTATCACATTGCCTTACCCATAGTGCACTGTAATGTTTATTGCGCACTGCCGCTCTGCGCACATTTGAACAGTTGAGTGCAAGATGGCGTTGTGTCAGTAGCTTGTTTAAATATGTTGACGCTAAATAGGAAATACTTTGGTGCTGTATGTTTACGCCGTTGATGTATAATGTCCGAACAAAAAAGGGCTACCTTGACATCATTAGGTTCTACTAAGAAAGACAAGAAAACTAAGGAATTACCGAAGACTGTGCGTTTTACTCTAACCCTCGCTGAATCGAACGAAGAGGCATGTCCTGAGTTCAACTACAGGGTTCTGCTGGGTTCTGCAGAGGTAAGTTATCACAGAAAATGGTCACGTACTTCGAAGCCAAGACATCAGACTGATGATGTGTCGTTTAATAGGAAGGTTAGTGTGGAAAATTCGATTTTTATTGTGAAATGCTTGCGAAAATCGAGTTTATATGATAGTTGTGTACGACACATTTCATCATCACACGATACCTCTTAGTATTCGCAGGATGAAAGGGCAAGTTGTATTTTACTTGTAATTATATACTATGAGGATTCTAGAGGAGAGTCGCCATATTTGAAAGGGATAGAAAACATTTCATTCCCGCACATATGCCACATATGCCTTCAACGTATCTTAAGGTTGCAGACTGAATGAAGTATTATTGTTTAAGCTGAGATGTGCGTTTCATGACAGCTTTATATTTGTGAAGAATCAGAGATTTGGCTTCGTTGGCTCTACCTTTAGAGAGCCTTCCGCCGCCTAGATCGATCAGATTTTGTAGTACGGCACCAGAGAACGAGCAGGACACCGGTGCTTGCGGCCAACCGGCGATTGCTATGAGATGCAAATGCAACTCTTACATCTCAGTAATTATAAAATGTGGCTATATTTCACATCCGATGTACCAGTCACAACTAGTTATTGGTTTGCTTTTATAACATGAGAATTAAGCAGCACTCTTCGCAGAGTGCTTGGGGTTTGCATCCTTTGGCTCACAGCTCGCATAGTTCGCCCACTGATTACGTTTCGTTTGGGGATTCCGTAGGGTTTTTTGTTTATAACTCACATGGATTTTTTAAATGAAACTTGGACACTCATTAGCGGGAGGCGGAGGCGGCTGCGCGGGAGAACGTGCATCCGGCGCGAGGGCGCGAACGACAGACAGTGCCCTAATCAGGCAGTGGGCGGGGGCGGGCAGTTCGCTCCGAGGCTATAGCAGTTTACGACATTAGTTAATAGAAAGCATCGAACGGCGAAATCGCGACGACCGCCCAGGGGGTAGGTGGCTCGGGAAGAGTGGGCGCGCACGTGATGAGCGGTGGGGGCGGTGTGGAGAGTGGGGGCCGGGTGGGCGACGCGCCTCAATAAGCCGTGGCGGTGATGATCCATCTTATCTCGGCACGGAGCGACCAGCGGCCGGAGAGGCAGGCGAATGCTGCAGCGGCGCGTCGCGCCAAGAGGCGGGACGGGCGACATTTTGGCGTCCCGCACACGCGGGCGGGCGGGCGGGGCCGCGTGCGCGTGGACGGGGGAAGGGAGGGCGCGCGTGGGCGGGGTGGTGGGCGGGTGTCGCGGGCGGGTGAGCGACCTCGCCGGGGGCGAGCACGGCAGGCGAACGGGCAGGAGGCCGTCACGGGGCGCTGCCACCTCCGCTGCCGCCGGCCATTGCGGGCTCCGAGGGAAGCGCGTGGCGCGCGTCTCGTATCGATTGGACGCCGCCGCGGGTGCTGCTCATCTGGGGGCATTGTTGCGCGCCGCGCAACAATACGGTTCCTTACGTATACGTTTTAACATCTTTTCAGAGTATTCTCGTATTCTTTTTTAAACTTATAATGGTGTGTGAGGATTTGTCTATCGTAATAAGCAGCGAAGGGTATGTTTGAAACTAATTTGGACAATTTGTATGTTTGTCGCGTAATGATTTGTTACTTGAACATTGATCGGGCGTCAGCGAGTCAGTCTACTGGCGGGTGAATGAGTGCGCAAGGGAACGAGTACTCGCCGGTGGGAAGTGGCCGGGTGCGAGGGGGCGTGGTGGAGGGGCGGAGTCTCGCGGAGACCCGCCCCTTCTTCCCACCAGCGGAGTCCCTGTCCGCCCTCCCCCCGAAGTGGGTCAGGAGCGCCCCCCTGCGGCCTTCGGAGGCTGCTGGCGGGTACCATCGGCGCTGCGCCAGGCCTTGCGCGGCGTGAATGGATGCGTCGCTCAGTCGTTTTGGCGTACG
Source organism: Acheta domesticus (assembly GCA_031308135.1). Lineage (NCBI taxonomy): Eukaryota > Metazoa > Arthropoda > Insecta > Orthoptera > Gryllidae > Acheta > Acheta domesticus. Next base: position 31,939,140 of record JAHLJT010002406.1, read on the forward strand.
CCACTGTGCGCGCGCGGGCTTTCTGAACTAGCCTTGTCTCGTGGAAAAACGAATGTTCGTTTTCGTGCATTCAAACAGCTGATCGGATCAGCATGAAGTCTGCTTAATTTCAGGTTTGAAACAACTGGTTTCTAAAATTTTCAAGAGTGTCTGTGTAACAACAAATACTGCGTTTCCATTGCGATCTAATATTCTGAAAACTAACTTATTACTGACTAGCATTATAAATGCGCGTTTTCCCAATTTCGTAAATGAAAGCACAGGTTATTTATGTACCTGAGATGGTGAAAGTTCTTGATATTTTGAGATTGAACAACCGCAGCAGGTATTGAGTTTTTTCATGACGCTAGAACCTACAACAACTAACCACTGTGGCATTGTAATGTTTTGTGTCTATAATGCATTTTCATAGTTTTCCTTCCAGGACTTCAAGTAATTCAGTTGATCAAAATTATAACGACAGGGTATTCCCTAAAATTCGTGCGGAATGTAGTATAAGTTAGTACAATAAAATCTCTTTACGCTGACCAACCTGATTGATATCTAAAAGTTGTCGTCTGGAGCGATAGTCCACCTAGAGATACGAAATGATTACCGGTATTCCCCGGTAAACATTTTAGTACATTTGACAGGTACACTCTAGCGAAATACTCTGGGGCGTTATGCAGTCGAAGGCTTCAGTTGCAAAATTAGATCTTCCGATTGGTTAACTGCATACCAGCTGATCACCAGCCAGATGTAATTAAGTTGTAATCGGAGAATAATTACGTAACATGTAAACTGTACCATTTTTTCTCCTCGAGTAAATTTTTTCTCGGCTCAACCCGATTCAACGATTCTCATCCGAAGTATGTTGCGCTAATTTAATTAGGATTAATTTGAACATTAAAGAAATGTGTGATTAAGTGAATAAAATCCTGGTGTAACAGGGCTGCTAAAGCGTACGACCTATTTGGCGAGCTCTGGCCCAAGCCGTATCTGCGGGCCATGTGTATGACCCGCAGTTTTGGTCATTTCGTCAGGAGATTGGCATGAGATCCGTGGCGCTTGGGCGCAATTTCTTTACTCTTGTTTAGTCGTGTGACCGGTTATTTTGACACTCATTCTTGTCAGACTAAATTGCGGTACGTGCTCTGTGAGTCCACGTGGAAATTATTTCATTTCATTTCCCAAACGTTGGCTAACTTGTAGTGGTGCTGTGGTATTCCGTATTGTTTTTGTCATTCCGCTAACTCGAGAAGGTTCGTGTAAAATTTGTATATTTACATAGCTAGACTGTAAGAAAAGTGCTCTTCAACACTTCCTTTAAAAAAAAACAAAAAAAAATTCCTTTATTTAAATTTATTCTGTTGCTAGGCTTGGAAATTCGGTGTTTATGACTTTCGATAGGACCTGCATCAGTTCTTATGTTCGTTTTAGTGACTTACGTTGGAACAACGAAATCAGTCGTGAAAAAGTATCCTAACCTCAAAGCGCGCGCTCTGAACCAACACTTGTAGAGACATAGCTGACGTACGGCTCGTCTAGCTCGCGGAGGAATACGTCCCACACAGCGCTTCACACAGGGGGTCACAACAACAACTTTCAAACTGACAGGCGATGACATGTCTTGAGGTCGTGAGCGTAGCTAAGAATCAGAGGATCCGACGCTGCCGAAACTTTTCGCCATCCAAATCCACGGGTTGAAAACTGATCACTACTACCTGTGCACTTCTCGAGCGCCACCATAGGAGTCAAATGAGCGGCAACCAGTGAGCTAAATTGCAGTACCGGCAGCAAATAAGCGACTTGACAGTTCTCTTGCCACGTGCTGTCGTACGTCATGTGACCTGCGAATATGCAGTCAGCTGGCAAGGATTTGTTTACTTTCTCACAGCCAGGGTTCAGCGGTGCCGCTCTTCTGACTCGCACGAAGTCGCGGAGGCGGTAAGGTTCGACTTTGGCGAAAGTTATGGACTTTATATCAAGACGTGTCATACCCTGTTGATAGGGAGTTTTTGCACGCCATAGCGGACAGCACTATCGATCTACGCATGCGCAGTTCAAGTTTCGCGTCACTTTAGTGCATCTACGCGTGTGTAGAAGATCGATAGTACTGTCTGGGTCATTCCATACAAAATTTCAGGTTTTCTGACAGTGAGTCTCAATTTTTTTTTCATATTTTATTTCATTAATCTACTAATGGTGAACAGTTAAAAGACAATTTATGGAATTAATATCTTGAGCAGTTTAGCAACAATTACGGTTAAACATTGACAATGACACAAAATACTTAATAATAAAATAATTATGACGGTCATAAAATGAATAAAACTTTAAAAACGGGCACACTATTTTGAAGATAAATGATCATATTTTAAGCAGTTGACAATATATTTAGGATTGAGATATTTTTTTAAACAAAAAATGCGAATAAATTAAACATACATTTTTCTTCAAAAGTAATATTTTCTTTCCTTTCATATTTTACACACTGCAAGAAGAACCAATAAATAACCATTCTGCTAACTGTCGCGATGGAATCTTAAAAAATGTGTAAGTTATTAAATAAAAAGTATACGCGCAGGTTGAAAGTCGCGTGCCCTTACCCAGCGAGGGGTGAGGCAAGGTCTAGGCAGGCACCACCAAGTTCATTCCCTAGGGATATCCATCGATGCCTTCGAAGGGATCCTGCCACCAGTTTGCAGGCTTAAGTTTTCGCGTTTTACTGTTCAGTGATACATCGTGATAGAAAAAGCCATTGTTGCTAAACAATGGCTGATGAGGCAAAAATATTGTACCTGGTTCATGCAGGTATCATGATTAGTAAGGTGGCAAAATATTTTTAAATTCTGAGATGTAGTGTCAGATTTCCTACTATTTTGCATGGAATGACCCGTCTGCTATTGCGTGCAAAAACTCTAGTAAGTGTTGATGTTTTGAGATTTAATTTATCTATGATGTAAGTAGTGCCATGTGCGTAGTAATGTGTGGCAACCGCATTGAATTGTCCGAGTCGCTTACACGCTGCCGGTACTGTAGGAATATATTGCTCCACGGCAACGCTGAGCCGTGGATACTGCAGAGGAAACGAATAGTCACAAACTGACTGCTTCAGAGTATACTGCGATTTTTGTAGGAAGAGCTCTCAAGATAACTCAAATCCCATCTTCGCGATGGAATATGTCACGGCATTTCGTGTCATTCACAGTCGTTCCGCTAGATTTCGCACGATCGCGACCGTATGAAGCAGTGCTTGCGATCATGCGACTTCTACCGGCAAGACCGAGAAAAGACGCCAAATGCCGTGACATATTCCATCGCGAAGATGGGATTTGAGTGGCCTTGAGAGCTCTTCCTACAAAAATCGCAGTATAGGTCACGTGTGCCGCATCACGTGACGAGAGCAGAGTGAGAGGCGCTTTGTACGCTGCCGATACTGAGCCACTGCTGTGGGCCATCGCGGGCACTGGACTGAATTATTAAAGTAGCTGGATGTGGCGTCACTGACGCTTTTAAACTGTTTTAAAAATATGTTCAGATGTTAAAAATGTCTACCAAGCCAGTTCTAAATAAAAATATACTTTACACTTACGGTTGTCTAAATTTTCTCTTTCCCGTATACGTACGTATATTCGGGGTAATATACGTATTATAAGGAAAGTTATGTACTGCTGCAGTAAATCGATTTCGAGATTTTAACGGAAATGCACGTTTTGGGATCCCCTGAAAAAAGTGGTTATTTTTCAAAACATCCGTCCGTCCACCAATCCGTCTGTAAACAACACTAGCTCATAAACAATACGTACGATTTCTTCCAAAATGGATATTCCCCAGTCGATCTTGTTCCACTCGAGGCGCCGCGATTTTGAAAAACATTCTTCAAAATTTGAGGATACTTTACATGAAGCCCCCCGGACACTTTCAAAATTTTCTCAAACTCTGCTCCAAATTTTTTCTTTAAATTTCTTTTAATAATAGAGTATAATACATTGAAATTCTTTTGTAAGGCTGTCACTTAGAATTATTTAAAAGTTCAAGAAGATTCAAAAAAATTTCGGACAGTCATAAAATTAACAGTTTTTATTACGGCGACGTAATAAAAATTGTTAATTTTATGACTGTCCGAAATCTTTTTGGATCTTCTTGAACTTTTAGAGTATAATACACTTATAAATGTGGTATAGGTTCGATTCTCACGGTTAGCTCTGAATTAGAGAAAATTGCAAAAGTTTGATATTTTTCGTCTTCCCACAACTACAAAATTAGAGATAGAGATATTTTCTTCCAATACATTTTTTCTCCAAAGTGAATTCTTTCATTAAGCTCCTGTGCATTTTTTGATGATTTTAGTAGTTTTCGCGCAATATTGGGTGCAATATATGCTATGTTAAAAAATGACAAAATCAAGATTTTCTCAAAAACGGCTCCAATTTTTTTCTTTAAACTTTTAGTAGGGTTAGTGCTAAACGTACTCTATGAGATGACATTAATGCCATACTGATCTATTGTTCTGTTTTTTCAAAAATTACAAAAATTTTTTTTTACTTGTCACGCACGTCGTTATTATTTACATTATCGGCGATTTTTAAACATTATTACATTGACGAGTACATAAGCTTTATATAATGTCATGTAAAGTTTCTGGAAAACTCTACAGTTTTCTGTGAAAATAGCCCAAAATTCCGCATTTTCAGAAACGCCGAAATGTCATTTTCTCAGAAATGGCTCCAATTTTTTTCTTCAATGTTTTAGAACGGATCGTGCTAATTTCACTCTTTAATATGACATAAAGTTCATTTTAGGGCATGTTTTATTTTGTTTTTTCAAAAATTACACTACTTAATGTAAATTATTTTGAAAGAGCTCTCACTCAATATACACATTTCCATCAAATTTTAAACACTATTGTATTTGTGAGTTAAAGTGCTTTAAATGACTTCCAATGAACATTTTCGAGAAATCAAAAATTATCTGTGAAAAGGAGCTTCAAATTTCGAATTTACAGTAGCGCTCAAACGCCATTTTCTTGAAAACGACTCCAAATTATTCAAAGAAAATTGTCGTTTAGAACATGATTTTACTGTTCTTTACTATTCTTCTAATAATGTTTAGCGTTTTACTACTAGGAAACTGAAGAATTAAGAAAATGTCAAAAAAATGTACTTTGGTTGGCGATAGACGGCAGGTGGCAAGACTATGTGGCAAGTTCGAAAAACAGACGAGACCAAAGGAAATAGAAAACTATTACGGGAAATTCCGTGCCATTCTGTAGCACCGTGGGTTTCATCCTCGGTCGTAGTATGTTAAAAATTAAATAATAAAAAATACAAAAAATGTGAGACTCAACCCTTATCGGATGTTCTTTCGGGCTACTACCCATCTATGTTGAGAATCTAATGCAAACTTTCCTTGAAGAGTAGTTCTCAAGCACGACGGCCTGTGAGGTGAGCCATGCCCCCCTCAGGCCTAAAGTTTTCATTTACCTTCCGTTATTTGGCGCAATTGATTTAAATATTTATGTTCGAATTATGTAATTAAACAATAATCTGTGTGTATAAAATTGGATGTTGGTATGTATGTGTATATATATATATATATATATATATATATATATATATATATAAATGCGTACACGCAATCATCGTGATAAAAAAACGTCGGGTCGGGGATAGGGGCGTGACGTCGCGCCCACCTGTCGAGAAAAGAGGGCCTCAAACGGCCCCTGCCGGCCATTGGGTAGCGTCGCTAGAGCGTCATCTGCACGTACACTTTGCCTCGGTGACGCTTTCCACAGCCGGTTGTCCAGTTAGACGCGTTCGAGAGGGGCTGTAACGTGGGCGTGCAGGAGGCTGGTTGGTCCTGTCGCCGTATTGCGCACCACACCGGTCGTATGCACACCACCATGACCCGCTGTTGGCGGCAATGGATTGAGGAAGACATGCACACACAAAAGGCAGGATCTGGACGTCCACCACGCAGCATGAGAAGGGAGGACCGACGGATTGTCCGCCACGCGCGAATAGATCCAACGACGATTGGTGCTATTCAGCAGGCTGTGCACGCTGCACTGTCACATGCTGTCAGTGTCAGTGAAGTGCCAGCGTCATTGGCGGGTGGTTGCACAACGCAAAGCTCGCCGCACGCCGACCGTTACGACGCCTGTCACTGACACCCCAGCATCGTCGGTACAGATTCGCCTGGTGCCGGAAATGACGGATTTGGGGCAATGCAAACTGGCAGCGGGCCATCTTCAGCGACGAGTCCCTCTTCTGCCTTGATGGCGACGACCAACGGGTCAGTGTCTGGAGGCGCAGAGGGGAGCGCCACGACGAGCGGTCCCATGGTGTCCGTTGACCGCCGTGTTCCTCGGAGGTACCGTGACAGCACGGGACGTTCAGGAGATCCTGCAACGGGTGGCTCTGCCGTTCGTGAACGCCCACGCCATATTTCAAAAGGGAAACGCGCGTACGCATACCCTAGCCACCTCCAGAGCATTCCTTGCACCGTGGATATTCTGACGTGGCTAGCAGCATCGCCAGAGCTCTCCCCGATCGAGAATGTTTGGGGTGTTATGGAGCGTGCGATCGGGATCCCACCCCTACCCACCAATCTGCAAGAACTGCGCGCTCAGGTGCAAGCTGCATGGGATGGACTCGCACAGGACTTCATTCGAGAACTGTACAAATCCATGCCGCAACGTCTGAACGCGTGCGTTCGCAAACATGGTGGCCCGACGCCATACTAACATGTGTCTGTGGCCGTTTGGCGCAATAAATGTTGGTCCTACAAATGTGAAAGTGTAATCATTTTGTATTCGTGGTACCCTCTACCTGCCTGCCAAAAGTGTTGGCAATCCGCTGTGTCCTGGGTGCAGCTTTTTTTTTATGACGATGAGTGTATATGTATGAGCTAAACGCCGATACCGTTAGACCGATCTCCATGAAAGTTGGCACTTCTAAGTTGTTCCCACCCAGAAGCTTTATGTGCTGTTAATTCTGTTGTAACCCCACTACATGGCTCTGAATATCAAAACTAAATATTCACGTGAAATGCAACCCGCAACACACTCGGCAGCATTTTTAATCTTTGTCGTTAAATAAATCCTAAACGAGGCGTTCTAGGGCCTTTAAAACTAAAATTTTGAGGCCGAAGGTCACAAAGAAACGTTTCTCACGTTGTAATCTACGGAATGAATTATTCTCGAACACTCTCTTACGTTTTTGCTGCTACGGCGCTTGCCGATGATATTACCTCACCTGCTCAGAGACGTGCAGAATCTGCAAGTAAATGTGAATGAGAGGGACAGAGAGTGGCAGAGACAGATGGACAGAGGGAGGAAGAGAAAGGGAAATGGGAAGGGAAAGAGGGAGATGAAGCGGAGAACAGCGTCTTCCGGGTTTTCATAGTATTGTAAAGTATTATATCTACAGTACATAATATACATAAAATAACAGGTATGTTTATTCACTGGCATAACTAGACCTTCTGGGGCCCCGGTTCAAAAACTAAATTGCCCCCCCCCCCCTCAAAAAATTTTGTCCCCAAAGCAGTGGGCTGAAAACTAATTGAAAGAATATTTATAAATCATAATCAGTGACAAAATTCAGAATCGAGCCCTGTGAACTTTTGCTTTGTCGAACTTCTCTATATCGTCAACCAAGTTCGCTTTTGAGGAGTTCGTCACCTTAGTCTCTCTGGACAGTGCCAAGGTCCGCCAGTCTCTCCTGTCCCATCGAATTTCGCAGACTATTCCACTCGTTAAATTAAAACCCTTAAAATGTCCCAATCAGGGCCGTGTATTTAAAAAAATGCATCGCTTTTCGTAGCCGATTTTTCGTACCGCCCCTCCCTACTTGCCAATGATAAGCTGGGGACTCATCTATCTTACGCGGCAGTATGTTCGTCCAGTCAAATGGTAAAAAATAGTGGAACGTTTTGGTGTAGTTTTGATATTTGGGTCCCATATGTTTTGGGGTCGCTGAACATGAATATCAGGTTTGCCAACAAAAATGTTGCCCGGAAACCCGTTTTTTCGCAATAAAACTGTAAAAAAGTCGAACATTTTTCCGTTTTTCAAAATAACTCAAAAACCATCCACTTTTCATCAATAATTGTCGTACATGAAATGAAAGAAGATAAAATTACCTACATTTTATTTCGTTAGGATTTTTTTCTCCAATCTGGCATTTAGCTGCTAGAGCAGCGCTTGCCAACTCAATGCTCTGTGACGTCACAGAAATCTACTCTCTTGCTCCGAACCCACCGACCGAGCGAAGGTAGAGGCCGTCGCGGCCGCAAGCGCACAGTGTTCCAATGATGGCACGGAAGTGGAAGAAAACGTTCGCTTGGAAAATCGATAATTCCAATTTTTCACGGACATTTATTATTTAGAATGTTTGTTATTTAATAACAATATTAAGGATTATTTCGGTTGTTTTTTTTTCGTTCACCGAAAATTCCGGCCGCGTCGCCCGGGCAGTCGAGGGCTCATTCGCCCGGCAAACCGCTGACTCAACTCCCGTGCTATCCGAGAACTATCGCTGCGCCGCTTAACGTACCTTAAAGAAGATGCTGAAAGTGGTGTCCTTCGGCTCGAATACATTCTTGGCACCTCCGAACACATTCTGATTTGTCCTTTGAAGTAAGTCTCGAGGAATTGCTACGATTTTCTCCTCAATAGAGCTTCACGAACAACTACTTCACGACAAATATGTGGTGTGCGTTGAGTTCCACAAGAATTATCGGAACTATTTTTTTCAACACCACAGTTACTGCTGACGTTTACATACATCAAATATTGGCATTATTCTTCGAACAATTGACACCAGAAGAAAGGCACTATGGTTACTTTCAACAGGATCCGGCAACTGCTCACACTGCTGTTCGATCCATGAACTTTCTAAATCATGTTTATTGTGACGATCGTATAATTGGTCGTGGGTTATGGCCTCCTAGATCACCTGATCTATCTCCTTGTGATTTTTTCGTGTGGGGGTACTTGAAAGATCAGGTGTATGCAGAAAACCCGCATTCGGAGGAAGAGCTCCGGCGCTCTATTGCAGAGAAAATTGCAGCAATTCCTCGAGACTTACTTCAAAGGACAAATCAGAATGTGTTCGGAGGTGCCAAGAATGTATTCGAGCCGAAGGACACCACTTTCAGCATCTTCTTTAAGGTACGTTAAGCGGCGCAGCGATAGTTCTCGAATAGCACGGGAGTTGAGTCAGTGGTTTGCCGGGCGAATGAGCCCTCGACTGCCCGGGCGACGCGGCCGGAATCTTCGGCGAACGATAAAAAAAACACTCTGTATAATAGAAAATACATTATTACACAACTCAAAACAATATACGACTCTTAATCATAACCAGTACTGCAATTCTACTTCCATTCTTCAATTGAATAACATTTTTGGAAATGAGTTTCTACATTTTAGGAAAATAATATTTTATGTAATGGTATATAATATAACGAATTATTTCGTTCTGAAACAATAATTAATGTTAAGAAATAGGTACCCTGTCGGGGTTACGTAAGATAATTTTGACCTCAGGCTTGATTATTATTGGTGTAGTCTTGTTTGAGAAATTTGTAAATCCTCGTGATTTGCAATATCTTTTCCATGATCTTCGATCAGCAAATTCCTCTACTTACTCCATGATTGCGATCTATGTCGATTCTCAGAATTTATTTTAATCTCGCAGATTTCTCTGGGTCGCAAAGCTACGTAATGAATCTGTAGGTTGGGCTTTATAACACACCAAACACTTCGCCATTGTTCCAGTATCTACAAAAGGATACCTTTCTTCCCTAACAGAAAGAAAATTGACGGGCGTAGATGGTTTCCCTCTCATGTTGCCTGAAACACCGGCAAAGACCCACTGCTAAGGTTTCGGTACCGTCTGCCCCTCCTTCCCTCCCCATTCGCTCGCACCGCTTCTCCGAGTGCTGCATCTCGGAGGGGAAGCAGTGCTCCGACGTCACTCCTTGTCCAGTTGGCAATCACTGCGCTAGAGCAACGTGAAGTTTCGTGTTTTTTTGAAGAAATTTGGAAAAACGGGATTCATCCCATTTTACAATTCTACGCACCAAAACTACGAATTTTACGTAAATATTGACCGTACATGAAATGAAAGATGATACAATTACCTACATTTTAGGACTTAGAGGTTCTTTGTATGAAAGCAGTTGCACCGCTGCCGCGCGCCAAACCCAACGGCAAAAAATACTTGGATGTTACTGTGTGAATGGCACTTCCCTTATCCTCTGTCACTAACTCTCCAACGCCTATACGTAATTGAAATTAGCTATAAGAAATATAGTTGCCTGCTACTGAATATCACGACTATTGAATCTTTCTAACTGAAAAAAATGGTAATTAACAAGGGAAAAAAAGGAAAATTAAATATTTTCGAAACCGAAGCACCTCACTTTCATCGACACATCTTTTGTTTAAAAGCCCTGGCATTTCATCATCTGATACATAGACATTATTATTATTATTATTATTATTATTATTATTTTTCCATTACATCACGACTAAAGATCTTATGAGTCGGCTGAATATAAAATCTACTCCAGGTTGCAACCAGCTACCTAAGGAGCAGATTCGGTGACTATCAGTGCCTCTACAATACTTTACGCAAAATGTGGGCTGTTCCAAATAAAGCAATTTCTTGCACAATTATTATTATTATTATTATTATTATTATTATTATTATTATTAGCCAACTAAGATCCATTAAGGGCAAGGGCCTCTTGCCATTTTTGCAGGAAATGCGGAATGAAGTGATAGGGTGATGAGGACTGAAAAGACTAGGATGATGGCGGGAGGTTATAGGTGGGGTAGTGGGAGGTGATCCTGGGGTTTTTGAACCATCCAAGCACTCGCCTTATGAACAAAGGAAACCGCGAAAGATCCCAGTCAGGATGTTCGGGTCGGGGATCGAATCCGGACCTCCCGACTGCGAAGTCGACGCGCTACGCTTCGCTGGATGCTGCGGAGAAATAGAGAAATGGAATTTTATTACTCTCGGCATTGTGTATTGTATTATTTCTTAAGGATTGGTAATAACTAATACCTTGTGGAATGTCCTGCCCCACTTTCACTGCTTCGACAGTTCCGTAGGTTGGGAAATCGGTCTTCATCTCGTTCTACAATTCTAGTTCGTCCTCTAGGTCATCTTCAGAAACCTCTGTCATTCATCTTATCACAACTCTTCTCGCAATTGAGGCACAAGTTAGAGCATTTAAGCCCTGGCTCTTCGCAGGCACAATTTTTAGTTGGTTTTTGGTGCATTTGCAAGAAACTAGTGTCCATAAAGCTGAAGGTGCGCGTGGTAACAATGTCACATATGCAAGGCCATGTTTAGTTCTTTTCTATCTCCACTCTTCAGGATTATTTTTTTCGTCGACTATCTATTGCTTGACTTGCTGATTATTGGTAGACTCGAAGAGTGTTGTTGAGCTGCACCTACAGATGGTGGTAGTGCAGCAATGTTTGGTTTGTACTTGGAGTTTTCGTGTAAAAACATCTTAGTTAGTTGAATAATAGCGCTTTCTTCCCACTGCAGCCTCATAATGAAACAAGAAAGCGCGGATTTTACTTTCCCGTATACTATACGTACGTGTAGTATAGAAAAAGTTCTGTAATACTGCGCGAAAAAATGGCGGATTTTCGGCAGAAAAAATTCATAAGTAAACAAAGAATGCAGGTGTAATCGTAATTGAAATGATTAACTAGTGGTGCTACAGAATGGCACAGACTTTCCCGTATTAGTTTTCTATTTCCTTTGATCTCGGCTAGCTATTCGCACTTGTCACATATTCTTGCCAGCTGCCATCTATCGTCACCCGAAGTACATTTCTTAATTTTTCGGAGACCTAATTTTTCGGCGTTTAAGACCTACTAAAAATTCGGAATTTGAAGTTTCTTTTTCACAGACATTTTTGGGGTTTTTGAAACCCTTCATTTGAAGTCATTTGAAGCACATACACTTACAAATACAATTATGTTTACAAACTGCTGTTATTGTTTCATATGAAAGGTATGAGAGATCGTTTAAAAAAATACATTTGTGTAATTTTTGAAAATACAAAAAATTCCTCAAAATGAACTTTACGTCATATTAAAGAGCGCAATTAGCACAATCCGTTCGAAAAGTTCGAAGAAAAAATTTGCACATATCTATGAGAAAATGGCGTTTGAACGTTTATGGAATGCGTACTTTTGAGCCAGTTTTAACAGAAAACAGTTAAGTTCTCGAGAAACTTTACTTGACATTATTTAAAGCTCATGTACTCATGAATGTAATCGTGTGAACAAATTGCCACTAATGTAAATATTAACGACGTGAGAAACAAGTCAGAAAAATTAAATTTTTGCAGTATTTGAAAACCAAAAGAATAAAGCAATATGGCTTTTATGTCATTCATAGAATACATTTAGAACTACCCTTACCAAAAGTTTAAAGAAAGTAATTAGAGCAATGTTCGAGAATTTTTTTTTGTTATTTTTACTTTCCCGTATAATAAACGTAGTATAGGGAAAGTTATGTATTGCTGCGCGAAAAAAACGGCGAATTTTCGGCGGAAAAAAAATTTATTGCCGAGCGCTGATAACGAAAAAGTGAATAAAAACAGTTACTAAATAAGGGGGGGAATCCCCTAACACGTGTTGTAGACAGAATCTCTTTTGTGGGTCCTTGATACCGAAAAACCAACTGAAAGGAAAACGTCTGTCCGTCCGTTGGTGAACACCAATAGCGCCTAAACGATCGGTTCGATTTCTTCCAAAATGGATATTCCCCGGTTGATCAGGTTTGAGTTAAAGCTTTGAGATTTTGAAAAAGATTCTTTAAAATTTGGAGGTACTTTACATGAAGCATCCCCGGATATTTTCAAGAATTTTCCCCCAAACAGTTCCAAATATTTTCTTTAAATTTCTTGTTAGAATAGAGTAAAAAACACTTATTAAGGTGGTGCAGGTCCGATTTTCACGAATAATTATGAATTTTCGAAAATTGTGAAAGTTGAATTTTTTTCGACGTCTGCCTACAAGTACAAAATTGAAGAGAGAGATTATTCCTTTAAATAAAATTTGTTGCCTAAATAGTTCTCTCATTAACGTCATATACATTTTTTTGAACATTTTATTAGTTTTCATTGCAATATTGCGTGCAATACGTGCAATTTTAAAAAATTACGAAAACAAAGACTCAAAACGGCTCCATTTTTTTTTTTTTTTAACTTTTGATATGGATAGTACTAAATGGGACTATGAGATAACATAAACACCGTATTGCAGTTTTTTTTTTCAAAAATTGAAAAAATGTATTTTTTTTTACTTCTCTCACGTCAATAATATTTACATTAGCGGCGATTTAACATTGTTGTATTTATGAGTACACGTGCTTTAAATAATGTCAAGTAAAGTTCCTCGAAAACACAATCGTTTTCTGTGAAAACTAGCTCAGATGTCCGCATTTTCACAAACGCTCAATCGCCATTTTCTCATAAATGGCTCCAAATTTTTTCTTCAAACTTTCCGAACGGATAGTGCTAATTGCACTATTTAATATGACGTAAAGTTTATTTTGAGGTAGTTCTTTGGATTTTCAAAAATTACATAAATATAATTTTTTTGAAAGATCTCTCATTTTTTTAATGCTCATTACCAGCAATTTGTAAAGATTATTGTATTTGTGACTGTGTTTCAAATAACTTCAAATGAAATCTTTTGAAAACTTAAAAATGTACTGTGAAGAAGAGCTTCAAATTTCGAATTGTTAGAAGCGCTAAAATTCCATTTTCTTTAAAACGGCACAAAATTTTAAAAGAAAATTGCCATTTAGTGCTAGGTTTTTATGTTCTTTAATATTCTAAAATTATTATTTCCGTTCTACCATTAGGAAATGGAAAAATTAAGAAAATGCCAAAAAACGTAGTTTGGGCAGCGATAGATGGCAGGTTGGAAGAGTATGTGGTAATTCCGAATAGCTAGCGTTCAAGGAAATAGAAAACTAATACGGGAAAGTATGTGCCATTCTGTAGCACCACTAGTTTAAAATAACACATATTACACGCAATATTGCGCGAAAACTACTAAAATTTTCGAAAAAAATGTACATGACCTTTAAGAACTCACTATGAAGAACAAAATTTTTTGAAGGAAAAATGTATCTGCACTTTTGTAGTTTGAGGAAAACGCTGAATAAAATTTTAACTTTTGCATTTTTCGAAAATTCAGAGTTAACCTTGAAATTCGGACCTAAGCCACCTTAGTGTAACTATTCTTACAAGCAATTTTAAGAAAAACTTTAAAGCCGTTTTTGAGAAAAGTTTGAAAATGTCTGTGGGGCTTCAAGTAAGTACTCCCAAAAATTAATGAATGTTTTCAAAATCGCAGAGCTTCGACTAAGCCCAGATGGAGAGGGGTTTCTTCAATTTGGAAAAAAGCCTACGCATAGTTTAGGTGCTAGTGTTGTTCACAAACACCGGTCGGACGGACGGAAGTTTTGTTTTCAATTGGTTTTTCGATATCACGGACCCACAAAACAGGGATTCTGGCTACAGCAAAACGTGTTAGGGACTTTTTTCTCAATTTAGCAACTGGTTTTATCCAAATTATTCGTTATCAGGGCCTGGCGATGCATATTTTTTTGCCGAAAATTCGCCGTTTTTTCGCGTAGCATTACATAACTTTCCCTATACTACGTATATTACTCCGTACGTATAGGGGAAAGTAAAATGAATAAAAATATCTTTATTAAGTAAGTTTGCTTTGTTAGTAAGTTTGCCAAGTTAATACTTCTCAGTTACACGTACCTAGAAAATCTTAATACCTCGAGTGACATTGATTATGAAATAGATAAATTCTCTAAAGTCATAATTGCGTCTTTCAAACAGTCGACTACGCCTTATCGAATCCCAAGAAAGCAATCAGTACCCCTAAATATAACTAATCTAGTTAAAACTAAATATAAGACGGTTCGGACAACGCTCAAGGCGACCAGATATTAAGAAAAAAGTTAACCAGATATCACGTAAGATAAAAACCCGTCTTGATAAATTACGTCTACAGAACTACAATAAATTTATTGCGGAAATCCACCCAAACTCTGGGCACCTCAGGCCTACTGTTAAATGACTTACCAAAGAAAAAGTAAAAATTCCTCCTTTACGACATGGCTCAGAAACAATTTATTCTGACAAAGAAAAATCAGAAATCTTTGCTCTACATTTAGAGAAGACCTTCAAACCACATCCCGTTTCCGATATACAATTTAATACGGAAATAGAAAATTACCTGAGTGCTAATATCCCCACTGTGACACTACCCACCAAATTCATTTCTCCTTCGGAAACTATCTCAGTAATGAAACTCCTGAAATTAAGAAAATCTCCTGACATCGACGGTATTAATAATGTCTGCATCAAAATACTCGGTAAACCATCTATTGCGGCTTTAACTGCAATATTTAATGCATCTTTAAGATGCAACTATTTTCCTACTGCTTGGAAAAGAGCAATTATTATACCAGTCTGCAAACACGGGAAAAACCCAAGGATAGCTGAAATTTTTAGACCTATCAGTCTTTTTCCAACATTATCAAAAATCTACGAACGTCTAACCCATACAAGGTTTAAAAAAATTATAAACGATATAAAAGCAATCCCATCGGAACAATTCGGATTCAAACCAAACCATTCTACTACCCATCAATTATTACGTATTTTCGAAACCATAGCAAACTGCTTTCACCAAAAGAAACACACAGTGACAGTCTTCCTCAACGTAATTCAGGCTTATGACAGAGTTTGGCACTATGGCCTCCTATACAAAATGCAATCTTTAGGTATACCAGAATACCTATTAAAGATCTCGGGGAATTTCCTCTCGAACAGATCATTTATCGTAAAAGTCAATGCAGATATATCTACCCCCCCCCCGCACACACACACACACACACACACACACACTATTGCGGCAAGAGTACCACAGGGTTCAGTTCTCTCTTCCTTACTATTTAACATTTTCAGCCATAAAATTCCAATTGAAGGCGACTCCAACGTAGCTTTATACGCTGATGATATTGCACTATTCACCTCTCACAGTGAATAGTGCAATTTCAAGGTCATAATAGCGAAGGAGAATATTCAAAACGATGTAAACAATTATATTAAATGGACTCAGAAATGGAGAATAAAGCTCTATCATAATAAGTGTCAAGCAAAGATATTCACATTACGCCGACCGAAAAATGCTCCCGAACTTCACATCAATGGAAATCGCATCCCGTGGACCAGTTCACCAGTGAAGTACCTAGGAGTATTATTCGACAAAAGATTAACGTGGAAACCCCATATCCACGCAACTGCTAATAAAGCTTTGGTCAAAACGTCGAAAATGTTTCCTTTAATAAACTCTAGATCTGCCACTAGAATCGAAAGCCGAATATTACTGTACAAATCAATTATTCAACCCACTCTAAACTATGTATGTCCAGTATGGGGTGGCGCAGCACCCAGTAACCTTCAAAAGTTAGTTGCGTTCCAAAGTAAGTTCCTAAGAAAGACCCTCAAGGCACCTTGGTTTATTCCAAATTCACAAATTCATCGCGAGCTAAATATTTTGCCATTAAACGAACACATGAACAAAATAAGCGGACCATTTCTTTCAAAATCTTCACTCTTTCCCTCGTTCCACAATATTTAATCTGAGCAGCCTTGCTTCATGGCCCCGTATTAAATGAAGATTCCCCAAGGATAGACTGAGGCCATCGTAACTTCTGTTTCTACACCTTTCCTAGCACTACCTAAATTTCAACATAACACCTGAAACCTGAACCTTAAAGTCTGAATCAAATCATCGAACCTTAGGCCATGTTTTCACGAGTAGGAATGTGTACTCATTTGCTATGGATTGCCATATCCAAAACGTTATATTATAAAATGTAGTGATGTCAAACCCCTCAAAATCTTGATTTTGTAATCTTGTTCACTTAAGAGTGATATAAAGGCACGAACTTTCAACGTTAGAATGTTTAACAAATAGTCTTTGTTAAAAACAGGGCGAATCCCATTTGCTGTATATGCGTTTATGCTACAGAAAACATCATTCTTTAAAACGAAAATCATATTACGGATGGCAACGCTGATGACGAACCTTTTCCTTCAGTGTTCCTCGTTCTACAACAGGGTTGTCCAACTGGCAATGCCATTTTATGGCCCACGTATGGTTATTAGTGAAAAGTGAAAGTCCCTTTCGTTCATGTCAGGAGAGAACAGTGTACTCCTAGCGCACTCGGCCTGCCGGGTTCAACACTCCCTTTAATGTACAAATAGGTCAAGATATTGTTTAAGTATTTTTTTAGTAAATTCAGAAACTAAAATCATCGCAATGTGTTTCACTGCGTTATGTATGATACGCCTTGATATCACGCATTGCTCCATCGTCTCCCCCACCCCCCCACCCTCATTTCAGAGAAGCCAGGCGAAGTGTCGTGCTCACCATTACTGGGAAGTAAGGTGTGGATTGTCCAAGTAATGAAAATATTGCTCCCAACTGTATTAAAGGTTTTAGTTGTGGCCCTTGAGGCTTTGCAAGTTGGACACCCCTGTTCTACACCGTATAATATAAACCAGGGCTCCTCAAACTACGGCCCGCGGGCCACATGCGGCCCGCCGAGGACATTTATACGATCCGCCGGGTTTTTATGGGTTAAAGTTTTTTTTTCTTAAAATCCGCACATTTTTTTTACTTTCCCGTATACGTACGTATACACGGAGTGATATACGTAGTATAGGGAAAGTTATGTAATGCTGCGCGAAAAAATGGCCAATTTTCGGCGGAAAAAAATTAATTGCCGGGCCGTGAAAACGAATAAGTGGATAAAACCAGTTGCTAAATTAAGAAAAAAAATCCTCTATCTCGTGGTGTGGTCAAAATCCATGATTTGTTGCTTCTTTATACTTAAAAATCGATTGACGGCATTCCGTCCGTCTGTCCGTCTGTGGTCAACGCTAGCGCCTAAACCGTTCGGTCGATTTCTTCAAAATTGATATTCCCCTGTCGATCTGATTCTAGTCGAAGCTTTGTGATTTTGAAAAAGATTCTTTAAAATTTGGGGGTACTTTATAGGACGCCCCCCGGGGATTTTCAAAATTTTCTCAAAAACGGCGCCAAATTTTTTCTTTAAATTTCTTGTATGAATAGAGGAAACTACACTTTTTAACATGGCATAGGTCCGATTTTCACGTACAGCTCTGAATTTTCGAAAATTGTGAAAGTGAATTTTTTTCGGCGTCTTTCTCCAACTACAAAATTGAAGATAGAGATTTTTTCTTCAAATAAAATTTGTTCTGCATATTGAGTTCTTTAATAAAGGTCATGTAAATGTTTTTCACAATTTTGGTAGTTTTCGTGCAATATTGCGTGCAATATGTGCAATTTTAAAAAATTACAAAAACAAAATTTTCTCAAAAATGGCTCCAAATTTTTTCTTTAAACTTTTGGTAGGGATAGTGGTAAATGTACTCTATCAATGACATAAAAGCCATTTTGGTCTATCGGTTGGTTTTTTCAAAAATTACCAAAATGTAAATTTTTTTACTTGTCTCTCACGTCGTTAATATTTACATTATCGGCGATTTTTTTACATTATTATATTTACGAGTATATATGCTTTAAATAATGTCAAGTAAAGTTTCTCGAAAACACTACCGTTTTCTGTGAAAAGTAGCTCAAATTTCGGCATTTTCAGAAATGCTCAAACGTCATTTTCTCGTATATGGCTGCAATTTTTTTCTTGAAACTTTTGTAACGGATAGTGCTAATTACACTCATTAGTATAGCGTGAAGTTTATTTTGAGTTTTTTTTGTTTTTTTCAAAAATCATACAAATGTAAATTTTTTGAAAGATCTCTTACATCTTTAATATGCACATTATCCGCAATTTGTAAAGATGATTATATTTGTGAGTGTAAGTGCTTCAAATAACTTCAAATAAAGTATTTTGAAAACTCAAAAATTTTCTGTGAAAATGAGCTTCAAATTTCGCATTTTTAGTAGTGCTAAAACGCCATTTTCTCTTAAACGGCACATAATTTTTAAAAGAAAATTGCCATTTACGGCTAGGTTTTTGTGTTCTTTAATATTCTAAAATTAATGTTTCTGTTCTACCAATAGGAAACCGAAAAATTAAGAAAATGACAAAAAAATGTACTTTTGGCGATGATAGATGGTAGCTGGCAAGAAAGAGTGTGTGGCAATTCCGAATAGCTATCGAAGACCCAGGAAAATAGAAAACTAATACGGGAAAGTCTGTGCCATTCTGTTTCTGTTTTTTGACAAATAAATAAATAAATAAAATAAATACGGTCATGCTTAATTTTTTCATAATACGAGTAGTTTTTCTTTAATTTTGTGACAAACGTAATAGGCCGCTGTAAATTTACTGCGCTTCGGACAGCTGGATGCGTCGTGAATTAGAATGTGCAATTTTGTATATTATTTCTTTCTTCGTTTCTTACTTTCGAACTTTGTTATAGACTTACACATTAATATTTTAGAAATTGTTTATTTTGAAATATTTGAAATAAGTAAAAAGAATTAATAGCTCTCAGAATAGCGACACTGCAGGGTCTGCAACAATGGAATTCACTTTGCGCTCGCGAATATCTGTGAATTAGTGTCATTGTTGTGACCTAATGGAGCTGTATGAAAAGGAGTTATAATTGTCTAATTTATGTTGATATTTGCAGGCAAATATTTAGTTTTGCACCAAATGCTGTACCATTTGTAGTGAGTAGAGAATTTGTTGCATGGTTTTAAAATACTCTTCCCTAATCATGGCCCAATGGAAGGCATTTCTATATTTCCAGGGTATCAGGCATATTTTTCCAATACAGGGTTACAAAACTTTTGCATTCTATTTTGTGAAGTTGTAGAATTCACATAGTTCTGACAACACTGCAATGGATATTTTGTTGCCAAAACATCGGTGTTTTTTTATTAATTACTTTTTAAATATTGTATTTGTTTCCGTTTTGATTCACTTCAAAATAAGATAAATGCCGTGTGAATAAGAATTTGTTCATAGTTTTTGTTTCTACTATAGTGCGATTCTTCTAACTCTGCCTCTCAAGGCCTGTCTTCACGATCGAGTATGTCACGGTACCTCGAGTCATTCTCAGTCATGCCGCTAGATATCGCATGGTCGCGACCATATCAAGCAGTGCTTGCGACATCTAGCGGCAGGACCGAGAAAGACGCGAAATGCCGTGTGATGGGCCAAAGGGGCTTGAGAGGCAGAGTTAGAAAAATCGCACTATATAATCCGGCCGGCCGGCGGCCTGAGGGAGAGTGAACTGGCCCCCTGTTTAAAAAGTTTGAGGACTCCTGCTACAAACGGATGCGACCTGCGTCATTTTATCGCCTCGTTGGCGTTACGTGCGAAGGCACAGCCTCGGAAGCGTGGGGAGGTCCCGTGGCTGGCACGTGGTTTGCACGGCCGCCGCTAGAACGCAGTGCTAAAAACACAAAATCACTTTATTGTAAGTCTCGGAAAATCTTCTGGGTTGATTCGCAAACAAAGCGACAGTTCCCCACCACGTTGAAAGACATGTCGCTCCTCTGGATTGCTGGGTGAGATGGGATCTTACCGTGAGTGACGGACGGACGGACCGCCCGCCCGACGCAGGTTAATCGAGCAGTGTATAAGGTAAACACATTAAAATACCGCTACTACATTATTATGATACTCTACTGACAAGGAAATGGGATATGTTCCTAATTGTCTGAAATGTGCTACAATACTGTATTTTCCCATTGCCCTGTATATGAAGAAATTGTAAATAAACAATATAAAAAAACATGCGAAGATTAAATGAGGGACCAGATTTACAGCAGCAAATGAGTATGTATCATAAAGGCAAACGAGCCGCGCCTAACGCGCCCACAGCAGTTCCTATGGAGCTCCCTTCACACAGAGCACTTCTGGTGACGAGTCTGTTGGCAAAGCATTGGTTTAAATCAGGGCTTCCCAATGGCGTCGGTATCGACCCCTTTAGGTTCGATGGAATTTTAAAGCATCAGTGATGAATGATCAAAGGATCGATTGGCGGGTCAAAAGCCCGACATGCACAAGACTAATTGGCGTAATCAAGATTCCATTGATTACAAACAAATATTAAGGAAGTTTATATATGTTTTGTTTCGAAAAACACCAATATGTCCAATATACAGGGTGAGTAACGCACCTCCTGTAACTTTTGAACGGTTGAAGTTATTGCAATGAAGTTTTCACAGAAGTACATGAGGGAATGGGGCTAATTGATACGTAAATTCATTTCTCTTTTATCACTTGGATTTTACGAGATATTTGAGGTAACTTTGTTTTTTCAAATGGAACTATACATGTTTTTTCAGTCTATCATGACGAGCGTAAAAAGGCAAATCCAATGATATACATATTGTCGTATGTTAGATAAGCATTTTTTTGAGTAATTTTGATTTTTGCGACTAGGGTTTAACGGGTGTTCTGAATGGACCTCGTACTTGTAACAGTTCGCCACACAAGGTCACGCAGAACTCCACTGGCAAACGCGCTCGCGGGACTGGAAGGGAAGGTATCTTTTTATTTGAAGATATGAAACATGTGCCAAATATTCACAAAACTGTTGCAGGTTTTTCCCCTGAACTCTGCTTTCCATCCTTCCGCATATTCATTTTTTTTGTCTTTCTTTTGTTGAAGGAATTGAAGGATTGAAAATAAGGATTTGTCATTACTATGTATTGTATTAAAATTGTTTATTACTTCAACTCCTTTTGATTGGGTTTTATATCACAGGATATTAATGGGATCTTGAAGCAAAACACTATCAGAATAAATATTAAGACTGTACAAAAAATATTGCATATTGTGAGCAAACACTTTGAATATTAATAAGGATATAATAATAACCTAGGGATGGAAAAAACTTATTTCAATACATACTACTTATGAAAATGGGGAAGGACTGAAAGCAGAGTTCAGGAAGTACTGCAACAGTTTTGTGAATATTTTCGTATCTTCAAGTACTAAATTTCCTTCCTTTCCCGGAGCGCGCGTTTGCCGGTGGAGCGCTGCGTGACCTTGTGAGGCGGACTGTTCAAAGTACATTCAAAATATCGGTTAAACCCTAGTTGCAAAAATCAAAATTACTCAAAAAAATGCTCAACTTACATATGACAATGTGTATATCATTGGATTCGTCTTTTTTACGCTCGTCATGATAGACTGAAAAAATATGTATAGTTCCATTTGAAAAAAAAAGTTACTTCAAATATCTCGTAAAATACAAGTGATAAAAGAGAAATGAATTCACGTATCAATTAGCCCCATTCCCTCATGCACTTCTGTTGAAACTGCATTGCAATAACTTCAACCGTTCAAAAGTTGCAGGAGGTTCTAAAGTTATGTGACTCACTCTGTATATAAATTCTTTTCTCGTTTGGAGTTCCATATCATTCCCATGTATGATTAGCAATTAGAACCTGTGATCTTAGATGCCGAAAACTTGTTTTTACTTGTAAAATTAAAAATGTTAATTGCACAAATGAATAAAATTGTTAAAACATTTTTTCAAAATCATTGTTAATACCTTGAATAAATTCTTACTTTCAAGACATTTATGTTCACCTTGATTATGTTGTGTATGCTGTTTATTATAGAGGTACTAATATTTCTAAAATGTCACGTACTTTCTCGCCCTTAGTAACTGTTACTTACTGCACCGCAGTTTCTGTCCGTATTAACACATCTCAGTTATTTGTAAAACTCTTCGCAAATCGTAGATCATTAGATGCTAAAATTAATTCTTTTAAAGCTAATACATCAACACTAATTCGACAATTAGAACTGCATTTCATTCAGCTATAACATGTCCCACCAATGAGAAGAAATTCTCAGAATTTCAAACCGCCCAAACTCATCGCGGCAGGCGACGCTGTCGTGTTCCAGTGTATTTTGTGAGACTTGGAAATGCTGCACGGGAAATTCGAGTTCCATTTTCAAAAATTGCAAAATTGTGGTAAATTAATCAAATTTTAAAAAATGTACTTCTATAAAGAACAAATTTAATTTAATGAAAACAAACCTATCATAAAAATTGTACTTTTGCAATAGTAATTTTTTGCTGTTTGCAGTTTTCGAAAATACAGTGTTTCCGCAGAAAACTAGTGGGATTTTCTGTTGTTTGCTACATAGGAGGAATAAATTTAAAGAAAAACAAATTGGAGTAGTTTTTGAGACAAAAGTTTAAAATTATTTCAAAATTGCCTATATTTCACACAAAATCATGCAAAAACCACTAATGTTTGCGAAAAATAGAACATGGCCTTATTTAAAGATTTTTTTGTTGAACAGATTTGATTAAGGAAAAAAATCTTCATTATTGTATACTTCGGTTTTTATTTCTTGACGCATGGGGGCTTGTCTTCTCGATGGAATATGTCATGGTATTTCTCGGTAGTGCTACTAGGAGACGCATGATCGCCAGCACTGCTCGATACAGTCGCGATCATGTGACTCCTAGCGGCACGTCGGAGGACGATGCGAAATACCGTGAGATATTCCATCGTAAAGACAAGCCCCCACGCGCCAAGAAATAAAAACCGAAGTATATTTGTGGGGACATCCTGAAAAATAGTAGAACTTTTGGGATTTTCCGAAATGCAACACATGACATTTCTTCAAGCATCTTTTGCTCTATCACAGGCGGGAAAAATAAAGAAAAAAATTGGAGCCAATTTTGAGAAAAATTTGAAAATATATAGGCTTCATCCCCAAAATTTAAATATGTTTCAAATTCAAGAGGCCGCGACAACAGTGAGGTTGATGGGGGAATATCAGTTTGGGTGAAAAGCCTGCTTACGGTTTAGCCGCTAGCTTTGTTCACGGACGTATCGCCGTCAATTGATTTTTCGACATTAAGGCCCTACTATACGTAGAATCAACTATACGACGTTCTAGAGGAATTAATGTACTGCACATAAGCAGTGGCGGATTCAAGGGGGGGGGCATGCCGCCAGGATTGGTATCCCGCGCTATTCGCCATTCCGGTGCACACCTACGAGGTTGAATTTAATTTTCCAAAAAATGGCGAGAGCAGAAAAATCATTGTTGCTCCTTAGCTTATTAGAACAATATTTCATTGTATTTCTTGGAAAAGGACAATGCAATTTGTCGAGTAGTTTGGTATTTATTAGGACGAGTGTGCCTCCTTCCGTCGTCTTTGTTATCCCGCGGTGTGCGCCATTCCGGTGCACACATACGAGGTTGAATTTAATTTTCCAAAAAACGGTGAGAGTAAAGAAATCATTCTTGGTGTGGTTTCTTAGAATAGCATTTCGTTCTTACTGTTGGAAAAAGAGCAATTCAATATGTGGAGTAGTTTAGTATTTATTGGGATTTGTGTGCCTCTTTCCGTCCTTTTTTTTATTTTTATTTTTTAATTTCAGTGTAATGATTTAGATTTTTTGTGGATAGTATCGGAAGCCAAATATTTGAAAACAATACTGGTGCGTAGTGCATTGTATTGTTGTTGATGCTGTGTTAAGATACTTTAATTTTCAATTATATTTTTCCTTCGAAGATTGTTTTTGTTCTTTGGCGGAGTTGTCCTATCTCGCAAGTACGTGTCGTTTTGTTCAATTTTTGAAGAAAACTGTTCGAGCAAAAAAATCAGTGTAAGTGTAGTTTATTAGAATGAAGTTTGATTTTGATTGTTGGGGAAAGATAAGGCGAAGTGATGTGTAGTTTAGTATTTACTAGGATTGATGTGCCTCCATCGGTGTGCTTTTCGGTACCCAGTTAAAGGATACAATTTTTTCATCGATAGTATTGGAAATCAAAAATGTAAAAAAATATTGTTGCATAGTGTATTGTATTGTGGTTGATGTTATCTGAGGATAATTTGATTTTGAAATAGAGTTTGCCTTGATGAGTGATCCTGCGGGAGTGCATTGTTCCGGGTGACTCATGAGTGGTTTTGTTGAATTTTGCAAAAAACGGTGAGAGCAAAAAAATCATTGTACTTTTTTAGAACAATGTTTGGTTCTGTTTGTTGGGAAAGGACATTGTGAAGTTTAGTTGTTGGAGCAAAAAAAATGATTTTTGGATATATGGAAAGCACCAAAATAGTACAAAATTCTGGGTATAGAGAAAATGTGTTTTTTCTAAATGGCATTGCCAGCTTAACGGACGTCGGCTGTCTGTCGTTCTGTCTGCCTGTCTGTCGTTCTGTCTGCCTGTCTGTCGTTCTGTCTGCCTGTCTGTCGTTCTTTCTGCCTGTCTGTCGGTCTGTCTGCCTGTCTGTCGGTCTGCCTGTCTGTCGGTCTGCCTGTCTGTCGGTCTGCCTGTCTGTCGGTCTGCCTGTCTGTCGGTCTGCCTGTCTGTCGGTCTGCCTGTCTGTCGGTCTGCCTGTCTGTCGGTCTGCCTGTCTGTCGGTCTGCCTGTCTGTCGGTCTGCCTGCCTGTCGGTCTGCCTGTCTGTCGGTCTGCCTGTCTGTCGGTCTGCCTGCCTGTCGGTCTGCCTGCCTGTCGGTCTGCCTGCCTGTCGGTCTGTCTGCCTGTCGGTCTGTCTGCCTGTCGGTCTGTCTGCCTGTCGGTCTGTCTGCCTGTCGGTCTGTCTGCCTGTCGGTCTGTCTGCCTGTCGGTCTGTCTGCCTGTCGGTCTGTCTGCCTGTCGGTCTGTCTGCCTGTCGGTCTGTCTGCCTGTCGGTCTGTCTGCCTGTCGGTCTGTCTGCCTGTCGGTCTGTCTGCCTGTCGGTCTGTCTGCCTGTCGGTCTGTCTGCCTGTCGGTCTGTCTGCCTGTCGGTCTGTCTGCCTGTCGGTCTGTCTGCCTGTCGGTCTGTCTGCCTGTCGGTCGGTCTGCCTGTCGGTCGGTCTGCCTGTCGGTCGGTCTGCCTGTCGGTCGGTCTGCCTGTCGGTCGGTCTGCCTGTCGGTCGGTCTGCCTGTCGGTCGGTCTGCCTGTCGGTCGGTCTGCCTGTCGGTCGGTCTGCCTGTCGGTCGGTCTGCCTGTCGGTCGGTCTGCCTGTCGGTCGGTCTGCCTGTCGGTCGGTCTGCCTGTCGGTCGGTCTGCCTGTCGGTCGGTCTGCCTGTCGGTCGGTCTGCCTGTCTGTCGGTCTGCCTGCCTGTCGGTCTTCCTGCCTGTCGGTCTGTCTGCCTGTCGGTCTGCCTGTCCGTAGGTCTGCCTGTCCGTCGGTTTGCCTGTCTGTCCGTCTGTTACACTAAATTTCCGAAAATTGCCAAAGTTTGAAATTTTTTCGTTGTCTTCCTAGAACTACAAAATTAAAGAGAGATTTTTCATTCAAATAAAAATTGTTGTCGAAAGTGAGTTTTTTCATTTTGGTAATGTACATTTGTTTGAAAATTTTAGTAGTTTTTGCGCAATAGTGAACGCAATATTTGAAATTTTAAAAAAAGCAGATTTTTAGAAAAAGCAGAAATTTTACAAAAAGCAGATTTTCTCAAAAACAGTTCCAAATTTTTTCTTTAAAGGTTTTGTAGGGATAGTGCTAAATGTGCTTTATAAGATGACATTAACGCCATATTCCTCTATTCTTTTGTTTTTTTAAAAATTGCAAAAATGTAGTTTTTTTACTTGTCTCTCACGTTGTTAATATTTACATTAGCGGCGACTTGTTCATATTATTATATTAATGATTACATGTGCTTTCCATAATGTCAAATCAAGTTTTTCGAAAATCGAATAGTTTTCTGTGAAAAGTAGGTCGAAATTGCACACTTTCAGAAACGCTCAAACGCCATTTTCTCAAAAACTGTTTGAAATTTTTTGTTCAAACTTTTCGAACGGATAGTGCTAATGGCACTATTTAACAAGGCCTAAAGTTAATTGGAAGGTATTGTTTCTGTTTTTCAAAAATTACAATTTTTTTTTCAAACTTCTCTCATACGGTTAAAATGCACATTTCCAGCAATACGTAAACATTATTGAATTTATGAGTGTGTTTCAAATGACTTCAAATGAAGTTTTTCGAAAACTCAAAACTTTTCAGTAAAAGAGAGCTTCAAATTTATCATTTACAATAGCGCTAAACGCCATTTTCTTGAAAACGGCTCAAATTTTTTCAACGAAAATTGCCATTTAGGGCAAGGTTTAACTGTTTTTTAAATATTTTTAAAATAATAGTTTTGTTCTACAATTGGGAAGCCGAAAAATTAATAATATGTCAAAAAAATGTAGTTTGGGCGGCGATAGATGGCAGCTGTCAAGGGTATTGGCAAGTCCGAATAGCTAGCCGAGACAAACGAAACGGAAAACTAAAACGGAAAAGTCTGTGCTATTCTGTAGCACCACTACTTTTTACTTGAGCGTATACTATACGTAGGGGAAAGTTAAGTAATGCTGCGCGAAAAGACGGATTTTCAGCAGAAAAACTCTTATTACAAGGCCTCGTAACGAAAAATCCAGTTGCTAAATTACGGGGAAAAAAATCTCCTAACATGTGGGCAGCCAGAATCCCTTTTTTGTGGGTCCTTGGTACCAAAAAAACAATTGAAAGGACAATCTCTCCGCCCGTGTCTTAGAACAAGCTCAGCCGATTTTCTCCAAATTTGATACTCCCCGATAGGCTGATCTCGTGGCCTTTTGAATTTGAAACCGATATTTTAAGTTTGAGGATACTTTACATGAAGTCCCCCGGACATTTTCAAAATTTTCTCAAAAACGGCTAAAAATTTTTTCTTTAAATTTCTTGTAAGAATAGAGTAAAATGCACTTATTAAGGTGGAATAGGTCCCATTTTCACGGTTAACTCTGCATTTTCGAAAATTGTGAAAATTTGAATTTTATTCGTTGTGTTCAACTACAAAATTGCAGATAGAGATTATTCCTCCAAATAAAATTTGTTCTTCATAAGGAGTTCTTTCTTTTAGGTCATGTACATTCTTTTGAAAATGTTAGTGGTTTTCGCGCAATATTGCGTGCAGTATGTGCAATTAAAAAAAATACAAATACAAGATTTTCTCAATAACGGCTCCAAGGTTTTTATTCAAACTTTTGGTAAGAATAGTGATAAAAGTACTTTATTAGATGACATAAATGCTATCTTGCTCTTTTTATTTTTCTTCAACGTTACAAAAACGTATTTTTTTGACTTGTCTCTCGCAACTTTAGTATTTATATTAGCGGCGATTTTTTGACATTTTTGTATTAATGAGTTACATTTGCTTTAAATAATTGCAAGTAACGTTTCTTGAGAATCAACCGTTATCTGTGAAAACTAGCTCAAAACTCCGCATTTTCAGAAACGCTCAAACGCCATTTTCTCATAAATGGCTCCAAATTTTTTCTTCAAACTTTTCGAACGGATTGTGCTAATTGCACTCTTTAATATGACGTAACGCTTTTTAAGTTTTTTTTTGTTTTTTCCAAAATTACACAAATTAATTTCTTTGAAAGATCTCTCACATCTTTAATAATGCACATTACCAGCAATTTGTAAACATAATTAAGAAGTTTTATGAAATAATTAATTTTTTTGAAAACTCAAAAATTGTCTGTTAAAAAGAGCTTCAAATTTCGCATTTTTACATTTCGCTTAAACGCCATTTTCTTAAAACGATTTCAAATTTTTGAAAAAAAAATTGATATTTAGGAGGTGTTGCTGTTCTTTAATATTCTTAAAATAATCTTTCCGTTCTACCATTAGAAATCCGAATAATTAAGAAAATGTCAAAAAAAATGTACATTGAGCGGTGATAAATGGTAGCTGTTTTCTCAATGAAACGTATTTATCAAAAATACATCTTCAAATAAGATCATACTTAATTTTTTGAAAATACGAGAAATGTTTCTATAATTTCGTGATTTACTGCGCTTCAGACAGCCGGATGCGTCGTAAATT
The DNA here is from genome assembly GCA_031308135.1 of Acheta domesticus. Taxonomy (NCBI): domain Eukaryota; kingdom Metazoa; phylum Arthropoda; class Insecta; order Orthoptera; family Gryllidae; genus Acheta; species Acheta domesticus. Next base: position 31,968,030 of record JAHLJT010002406.1, read on the forward strand.
AGAATTTGCATGAAATTAGAATTTGGTGTATTATTTATTTTTTCGTTTTTACATTCGACCTTTTGTTATGCATTTAGACATTCATCTTTAAAGAAATTATTTATTTTCAAAGTTTTGAAATAAAAATTGCTAGCTCTTTAAGGGAGTTTCGACAACGCAGGGAATTCAAGAATTGAATTTCGTACAAATTTACAAAACGTTTGTATTATGTTTTTATGCTGTTGTAGAATTCACATAGTTTTGACAACAATGCGATGGCAACAGTTCACTTCTTGGTTGAATTAGACCTTTTCAAATAATATCTAGGATGTTAGTAGCGCAGAAAGTGCAATATTTCAATCGTACATAGCTGTTTCCAATATCACGGGAAAGTATGTACTGTTGTAGCACCACTAGCTCTTTTTTTCTTCTTAATTTAAGTGTAAGAAATAATATTACCAAATTTATCCGAAAATACACAGAGTTCTTTTTTATACAAAACACGTTTTTTTCAATCCTGAAGCCTTCAACTGTGTTGCTTGCAATAATTGAATTAGTTGATTATGACTTCTTGCGAACATTTAAGGAAATAAACAAATTCCATTCGACACTTTGGTAGAAAATCTGTTCTTTCAGCTTTGGTATTCCTAATCATCAGAATTTTTGTAAATATATTCTTTTCATTTGTTTGTAACCTAACATTTTAAATATGGTTATGTATTACGATCAGTAGCGGCTCGTGGATTTTTTCCTGGGGGGGGGGGGCTCAACCATGTTAAAACACGGAAAATTCATTGTAAAGTAAATTTCTCACCTTGGTATTCGTTTGTTGTAGAGTTCTATCCTTCGATGTTTGTCACTCGCAAACTTGTCGATCACTTTTTTATTAAAGTCTGGAATTTCTCGTACCATATTCTTGTCAATGGACAACATTCCTAATGCTGATGGTCTGTCGTCCCCCATAGAATTTCGTAAAAAAGATTTTATTAACTTCAAATATGAAAAATATCTTTCAGTTTCACTTGTCATGGGCAGGGTCACTAGAATCTTCAGTGCTTTCGTTATTTCTTTAAAAGCTGTAGTATCAAGTCCATAAGAAGTTAAAAAAATTAAGTTTTTTTTAAACAGCCAGATCCAGATAGAAGGCTATTTTTGCGATAATTCCGGTCTTGAGTAGAAAATTTGTAATTCAGTTCTCGGTGCAACATTTCGACCATTGGAAATGTATCACAAAAATTGTCAATGTCTTCAATAGGCAGTCTTTTCCTGTAATTCTCATAATTTTCAGCCTGGAATAATTTTGCTTCCGATAGATGACTTTGGAATTTAAAACGTTCTTCTATACTGCGATTTTTCTAGGAAGGACTCTCAAGATAACTGAAATCCCATCTTCGCGATGAAAAATGTCACGGCATTTCGCGTCTTTTCTCGGTCGTGCCGGTAGAAGTCGCATGATCGCAAGCACTGCTTCATACGGTCGCGATCGTGCGAAATCTAGCGGAACGACTGAGAAAGATGCGAAATGCCGTGACATATTCCATCGCGAAGATGGGATTTGAGTTATCTTGAGAGTCCTCCTAGAAAAATCGCAGTATACTTCAGTTACAATGCAGTCACAGATCTCTCTCGCAGCAGCATTTAAATATTGTCTGGTGTTTCCACTGAAGGTGCGTCCTTTTGAAGCGGGCTCCTTGTGTCTCTTCTAATGAGGATAGCAATGCGTTTCTTGTATTCATTGTTGCATTCTCAAAACAATATATTGCTGGTCACAATTTTCACAATATGTTTCAATTTTTTGTAGCTGAGCATATAAGATGTCTACATGAGGCATGACATCGTTGAAGAAATTCAACCAGAATTGAGAAGTATCATCGTTCAGCCACTTCACAAATCCTGCTGTTTGGTACATTGTTTCTAAGTTGTAGGATTTTCCCGTCCCAGATTGTATATTTTGAAAACATTTCAAAATTAAATCTTTATTTTGAAAAATAATTTCAATACATCTATTATTTTGGAAACACTTTCCCGATTTTTTGCCTCTAAATCATTGTGAAGACGAACAGATTCTTTATAGGCACTACTCAGACTTTCAGATATATTACATTTTCCTAGAAACTGAAAACTGACAACGTTGTCTTTATGTTTTCTTGATTGTTCATGCTTTCTTATTTTCTCCTGAAGATGTTTTAGATCGCACACCCCTCCTTTGTCCAACTAACATCGCCTCCAAACAGTAAGAATACGAAACAAAACAGTGAGTTCTCGTCGCAGCCACACAACCAGGAAACTTTGTCATTCAAAGAAACATCAAATTTTCGAGTAAATTCTCCACAGCTTTTGCAATTCTTTGCAGCCGATCTTGCAAGCCGATTCTTTTTGTTGAATATCTAATTTAGGTACTACTCTTTTAATTTTCTCTGGTAAGTACAATGAGCTAAACACGAGTTTTTTTTTTTAATTTGCGAACAGAAACACTCATTTCGAAGTATTCAGGCGCAGGTGGGAACGAAAACGCAAGACACAGCGCAAGCGAAAGGCTCAGCTCGGGCTCAACAATACTGAGCCCAAGTCCCGCAGGACGCTGCAAGGAAGTGCAGTGGAGAGGGGGAAGCGTGGACCCTGGTTGTCATGGCAACCCACGTTTTATCGCCAGGGCTCTCACTGCAGAGCCCTAGCCGGCCGGCTGGAGGCGCCAACGTGTGCTTCGCAGGAAAGCAAAGTGTGTGCGCACCGCGCGTCCGTGCCCTGTGAGCGCGTGCCGATGCGGTACTCACCTGGTACCCACCTCTCACACGGCGCCACGCACGATGATGAGCCAACAGCATGACTAGACTGCTGGCTATGTTGACCCACAGCACACACACACACATATCGGCCTCCGGTAGCTCAAGTGATGTAGCCAGAGGGCTACTAAAAGAGAAGGGGGATGGAGGACCACCTCGAAAGAGGAAATGATGAGTCGGCCGATAGATAAGAAACGCAAACTGAAGGTAATTATTAATTTAATTAACTGAACTAAAGTTATAGTGTTAATGCCTCTTGGAAATCTATGAAAGAAAAGATATAAACAATTTTAAACTACTATACTATATGCAAAATGCATGCCGGGCCCGAGCAGTGAAATATTAATAAATCCTAATTCTAAGTCTTGAAATTAATGAATGACAAATGGCAATCAAAACAGTGAATGAAACAATTACAATCACTGGATTGTGATTGTGAGTTGAAGTCTTTTGAATGGCTCGGCACCCTGGAGACAAGAACAGGTACCTGCGTTGCGGAGGCGCTGCTTTCGGCCCGTTGGCTGCCGGGGCTGGAGTCTAGCCGTGCCGTGATGCGATGATGATGTGCTCTGCACCAGCCGAGCGAATTCTCCTTTCCGGCCACGATGACCAGGCACGTATGCCGCCGTGGTCTGGTTTCCAAATGTCGCCCCGCACACGTGCGAATGAAAACTTTTAAAGACGGGCAGCCTGTAGCCCTTGATGAAGTGATGCCGTTAGAGGCTTTGCGTCATGCTGTGAGTGGTAGGGCACAAGTGCCGACTGCCGGCGTGGCACAAGTCCGTCACTACGTGAATGACCGCGTGGAGTTCATCCCAGTGTCACATGACTGAGGAACGGATCTGACTGCCGTGTCTGTCTTGCGAACTCTATGTAGCGAAAATCTTTTTGGGCGCGATGGCTCCCGACAATATATAGACAGCCGCCTCCCCCCCCGACCTCGCGGTGGTGGGTAGCCACCGCGAGGCGTGGCGGAAGGAGATGGTGTGAGATGGAGAGTGGGGGCCTTGGGTGGCTGCCGGTCTTGGGCCCCGAGACAAGGGGCGGGGGCGCCGAGGTGCCGCTGCTTAGAAGGGCAGCAACAAGTCGCGCATGCCGAAGAGGCTCTGAAGCGCCCACCCCCGCCGAAGGGGTGGGTCGGCGGCACTGGGTACAGAGGCGAAGTACCCGCGGCAGTTGAAGCTCAACTGCCCCCCTGGGGGGGGGGGCGCATCCGGGCGGCCGCGGCGGCGGGCGCCCGTTTAAGCTGCGGCGGGATTAACGGGAGAAAGGCAGCGGCGGGCGCGCAGAGGGAAGGGCGACCGGCCCACCGCGTCTGAGCGGGGCGGGCGGTCTTCCTGCCGCTATCGGGCGTAAACCCAAAGCATGTTGCAGAAGCAGAAATATGTTCGCCATAATTTGAGTACTCATCAACAAATTATTTACTTACTAAGATGTAAATAACCACATACTAGATTAATAAAAACAACAGAAGGGGCGACGCCCGTGAGCCCACAGGCACGAACCGCCCCTGATTACTATATTTATTTTTATATCATAAATTTTAAGGGACGTTAGTGATCATAAAAATCTGTCATTCGGCGTGATTGTTCGGAATCCGTAAAGCGCGAGTGACGTTACACCACTGCTCTGTTTCGTTTTAGATCGCTAACTGTTCAATATTACTATTTTATTTTGAATGTGCGTATTGAATTCATAAAGCATTTACTCGTGCTTTCTCCCTTACCCTCGTCCGCACCCACCCACCCACCCACCCATCCAGCCAGTCCCGTACCGTTCTTTCCATTCTCGCTGCGTCCCTCTAACCGTCTGTTTTATCAATCCTTTATCGGATTTCGTGTGATTTCATTTATATTGTTTGTTTACATTGTTCACGTTTAATTTACATTGACATTTCATTTCACGTACTGTACGATTATGAAATATGATTTAAGTACAATGGGCTTGTTCTCCTTCCTTTTCTTCCTGGTGTTTTCCTATCTCATTTCAGAGATTTGACTTCATCGTTCGGTGATGCGATGCTGTGCTAATATGTTAATACCTATACTAGTAACATATTAATTTATGTATATCTGTTAATTTATATAAATCTGTTAATAAATATCTAAAGTCATGTGATTCTGAGCCCCCCCCCCTGCTTTGCGAGTGCCCTCAGCGAACGTGTGCGCGTGTTGCAGCGCAAGCGAAAGGCAACAGCGGCGGCGGCAGCGGCGGCAGCGGCAGCAGCGGGTGCCCAGGGAGCCGAGCGAGACGGTGCAGCGCAGAACGGCTTGGACCCCTTCGCCTCGGACGACGAGGATCGCCTGAAAGACCTCGCGCGCCAGTTCGAGGAGAAATATGTGAGTACGCCGCGTGGTTCTCCGAAGGAGCATCCGCGAATATATATTTAATTAATTAATTAATTAATTTAGAATACGCGCATAAATCGACGGAAAGCTAAGCAGTCTCTGACCATGTGAAAGGTATTTGTGATATCGTTTAGATTCCCAGCAGCTCCTGAAAAGTACAGAAATAATGAAACAGTTTCGACTTTCGCAGAAAAATGACAATATTTGATAACATCAATCCGCAACTTCTAACGTTACTACTGTATTCTCTCTCTTATGCGGTGTGTCAATGCATATTACGCAATCATGCATCGAGAAAGAAAGAAGCTTTAATGTTCACATGTGCCGTTTCAGAAATGCCAAAGTTTTGCTGCTCGGTGACGCCATTTTCCACACTCGACAGCATTTTGCTACTGCAGGTCACTAGTACATATACATAGTATAACCTGTCTATTCGAGGTTGCTTGCAATTGCCTATTTCCGCACTTGCGGGGAGCGGGATGGATGTGGGATTGCGTGTCCAATAAAACAGTCTTAATACAACACATTAATTGAAATTAGTATGATCATGACGGCGTATATGGGCATGCAAATGAAATGAATGGTTACAGATAAAAATTACATATTTGTTAATGTTTTCGACTTACTGAATTGACAGACTAGTAATTCCCTACCGCAACAAATAGCATGCCGTCCTGTTGACATTGCTTTTAGTGACCGGCTCCTTGCAGTCTCGCCCGCATTCCTAGTGGGAAAAAGGGACGGACGTTAACTCGACTAATAATAACCACCGCTAATGTTCTTACTGCCGTAGTGTGTTCCCCCCACGCGAAACACTTGGACGTGGAGCACCCGCCAGCCCTGGTGGTGAGGGCGGTTGGCTGTCTTTTTCCCTTTGTCGCGTGAGTCATAGCGACCAGCTGGCGATGTCTCTTCCGGGCGGCAGCCGAGAAGCGGCGCTTCAGGAAGAACATGGGGCGACGCGCGATCCCTGGATCCACCGCCGCGCCATGGCGATGATCCGTCCTTCGATTGTGTACGTAACCTGGACCCATTAGTCGACGATGACAATGCAAGCGTTCGCACCTAATGTACCGCGTACTCCTTTCGCATCGCGAAATGTCCATCTTAAACTCCCAAGCGTACGCTCCACTCCAAGAGCCGCGGCATACATGAAAAAAGTGCCGAAACCGAGAATAGTGTTTTTGGGGTTCTCGCGAATGTAAGGAGAATAGTCTCTCCAAAGCCCCTAGTAAGTGCGTTAGAGGCACTCTACAACCGAGTATCCAGTGGCTCTCCCATAACAAACGAACGAAATTAATGTAATAGTATTGTCTTTGAGGACTTTGATGAACGTACTAAGTTTGGAGGCTCTGCCACGAACGAACAAATGTGGAGAGACTCTCCCTCCGGAATCACGTAGGCTCGGGCTCAGTCCACACACGCTTCCGTCTCGGATTGCTCAGAATGAGCTTCAGAGAGCAGTGACGATCAATCGGCTCGCGCCAATGACGCGCTAGCAATTTGTATTAAAAACTACCGTGGCCGGCAGCAATCGTTCCCCCGCACCTGCACGTTTGGGCGCGCATTTTGTCTTCTGCGACGCAGGTGCTCCCTAAAATCTGTAGTTTTTCAGATAACCGCCGCGGACGCAGTTTGACTGAGCGCATCAGCGCGGCCTTGACGCCCCCTCCCTCTTTCCTCCAGCGCTTGGAAGCTGCATCGCGGTAGCTTTCGAAATATTTCTTTAGCAATTGGATCGTTTTGACCGATGAGTCGTCGCGCCAGTGTATGGCATTGGATGCAATGGACGGAGAGGGTTGACTTACGAGTGGGTGCCCATTAAATTACGAATTTTCCTTAAATTTTACAGATGTCCTGTTGTGAATCACTTAAAGGATATAAAAGCTCGAAACTTTCATTATAAGGATAACATTCTTCCAATGATGGAAAATATTTTGTTGTAATCCGTTGTCCTTTTAGTTACCAAATCAACCGATAGATCTCACACTGCGCAACCGCCCGCTTCCCGCGCATTCCTATGGTTCAGTCGATAAGGAGGTGTTCGATCTGATAAGTGGCAAGTGTTAAATCTCGACAACTTGCTCTTTAAAAAAGATTTGTTCACCAAAAGTCTCGGTCTGCTTTGACTGAAAGTTGCCATTTGGTTTAAAGCACAGTGGGAGCTCCAATGGCTCGAGCCATCTGCCAGTGCCCTTATATACTCGACGGCTCCCGCACGCGGTTTCCCGCGGCTCTTCCCCATTGGCCGGAGATCCAGCGCGCGAAGCCCGGGCAGCGGGCGTCACGTACTTTCCATGCGCGCCCCCGGTACTCCGCCCGCGTCCAGCGAAGCACCGTGCACGGCGAAGTCGGTGCTCCGTGCCGCCCGTTGCCGGCGGCGGGCCCATCTAGGTGGGTTGGTCCACGTCCTGGCTGGGGGATGCAGACAAGGCTCTCAAGTGTTTCTTTCTCCATTTTTTCATCTTCTTGCTTTTCATTTCACGTCACGTATTCTTTTCGTTCCTTTTTCTTCCACACTGGCCTTCTGTGTACTGAACGCCCACCCATGTGTTTGCCGTGCATGGCGACCCGTGTCGAAGGGAATGTGTGTCCTGGCGGTTGAGAGACCTGTTTGTTTCCCAACTAGTCCTGGTGCTACGTTTTTTGGCTTGCACTAAGGGATTCGTTTACGTATTTTTGGGGAACATTCCTTGTAGGTGTCAATACACTCGCTTTGGCCTCGGACTCTTCTAGACGGGCGGTCGGGAGCTAACCCACTCCCGATCAATCGGCTCGGACTGGGTCTTGCACTGAACTCTAGGGTGAGCGGGGGGATCCACGGCGGTGCAGCGCTGTGTCATTCCCCCACTGTATCTTCGTGTAAACCCTGGCAACCCAGTGGAGTGTTCCATGGTGGGTGGGGAGCCCATCTCATGGATACTCAACAATCACCCCTGCTCTCTTCCCCAAGGAAGAGGCGATGTCACGGAAAAGCGATCGATCTGAATAGCTTTTTCTGTAGAGAAGAGGATAAATGGAGTAAACCACGGTTTCTTTTTGTCATGTGCCGAAGAGGACAAAACTTTCAAAAATTTAAGCGCGGTCCGTCTCGCGCGAGAAATTGAAAAGTCTTTCGGTCAGCTCCAAGCGGTCGTGCGACAGAGAAATGGTACCATTCTCTTTGAAGCGCGCACGGACGAGCAGATCGATAAGATCAAAAACGAAGCACATTGCCGGTCTCCAGGTGGAAGTGACCACTCACCCTACCCTTAATCTCTGTAAAGGGGTGGCCAATCACGATTTTGCGACAGAGTGAGGAGGAAGTGCTCTCCTTTTTCAAAGGCGGAGTCACCGTGGTCTTCAGGATCAAGAGGAAGGAGAATCGGAGATATCCCCACTCGCACTCTGATCTTGACATTTAATCTCCCAGCCCTCCCTGAAAGGATCATCTGCGGGTACTACAATCTTCCTGTGCGGCAGTATGTCCCGAATCCTTTGCGCTGTTTTAAATGCCAAAGGTTCGGGTATACGCAACAACGCTGCATGGCAGTAAGCCCTGTATGCGTCAAGTGTGGCACCTCTGAACACGGAGTAGCACCCTGCACCACGAAAGTGCACTGCGTGAACTGCGAAGGAGACCACGCGTCAAACTTTAACAAATGCCCTACACTTTTGAAGGAGAGAGAGATCCAAAAAGATGCGAGTGAGTAAGTGTCATTTCCCGAGGCCAAACGCCGGTACTTGGCAAGAAACCCTGTGGATCTTTCTCGGTCTTTTGCCAGTACAGTGATGAAGCCTGATGACAATATCGAGCAACCAAACTGAAACCTTACCATCCATGTGCGACGTAGCTTGCCAGGTTTCCCTTTAAGCTTTTACGCAAACCTCCAACTCTCGTGCTCCATCGGTAAGTAGGCCCAACAAAACTTCTGCTGCAGTAACTAATACCCATAATCGCGCGCCAACGAAGTCGAGACCAAAACCAGTTCCCAGATCTCTGTCACCCATTTCAAGGGACCTGGATTCCACCGTAACGCCGGCCGCCCTCTAGCAGTGGTGAGGACGACTCTGCCGTGGACGAGGACGTGCCTGTGAGTGCTTTAGGCACCTTTCAGAAAGTGAGGAGGAAGAAAAAGAAGTCGCCCACCTAAATTTAAACAATGGCTCTCTCGAATATGAATGGTTTCAGTTTCCACTTACAAGAATTAAGATTAATAATCTCCGGCCACAACCCATTCATTTTCTGCATGCAGGAAACACATCTACCCCAACATCCCCTCTCTTCGCGGTTTTCGCACTTACCGATTCGACCAAGTTGACGGGCTTCGCGTTCATGGCGGTGTCGCCGTATGTATCCGCGACTCCCTGCACTCAAAGCAACACAGCATTCGAACTGATCTCCAGACCGTGTGCGTACGGGTAACTTTACCTTCAGGTCCACTCAGTCTATGCAATATATTCCACCTACACAAACCATAACGCAGAAACAACTCGAAGATGTAATCTCCCAGCTGCCCCAGCCTTTCCTTTTTGATGGGAACTTCAATGCCCACCATCCCCTCTGGGTTGGCACGAGGACTTGCCCGAGAGATTATATCGAAAATATTATTGATCAGCAAAATTTAATTCTTCTGAATTCCGGGAATCATTCTTTCTATTCCATAGCCTGGAATACTTTCACGTCAGTTGATCTGGCGCTCTGCAGTCCACCTCTATCCACCATTTTAGAGTGGACTGTTCTCGATGACCTACATGGGAGTGACCATTTTCCTAGTCTGGTCCACTTTGATATACCCAACTTAGACATTACCATTCCACCTGGCTGGCTAATCCAAGCTGGTTGGGACACATGCAGCAAGGAAATTAAAATTCCGGACAATTGTTCTAACAACATCGATACCTTGGTGGCCCAACTCACTGACGCCCTTCGCGCAGCCATTGCTGCAATCCCCAAACCTGGGTGCCGGCCACGACACGTACCTGTGCCTTGGTGGAATGCTAACTGTGCTATCGCAGTGCGTGAACGAAAGCGACCACTGGCAATAGCTCAAGGCGTCCGCAAACCTAATGGACTACAAAAGAAGGCGGGCCGGAGCCAGGTTAGTAATACAGGAAAGTAAGACCGCTTCCTGGAAAGCCTGTATTTCTTTCTTGCCAAACCCCTCTTAAAGAAGTATGGCGAAAGGTCCGACAGACTGGAGGAAGACTTTCGCCACTGGCTGTCCCAGGACTTCTAATTAATGGAAATGTCATCACTTCTCCAGAAGACGTAGTTGAGGAATTGGCTTGTCACTACGAAAAAACCTCCAGCTCCTTACTATACTCTCCTAGCTTCTTGAAAACGAAAAGAATGCAGAATGGCATATTAGACTTTTCAACTTGCGTGGACGTGGAATATAACGCTCCTTTCTCTACGGACGAATTTACATCTGCCGTCGCCCGTGGGAAAGATTCTGCTCCAGGACCAAACCAGACATACAACCTACTGGAAAGGGCACATCGTTTTCCTCCTCCGTATCTTCAAGATTTGGATGGAACATACCTTTCCCAGGACTCAGCGTGAACCATTTATCATTCCAGTTCCCAAAGAAGGAAAGGACAGGACAAACCCCTCAACCTAACGCCCTATCTCGCTCACAAGCTGTGTCTGCAAGATTTTAGAGCGAATGGTGAACACGCGTCTGGTCTGGCTCCTGGAACAGAGAAATCTACTCACACCCATCCAATGTGGTTTCAGGAAGAACAGGTCAACCATGGTCCACCTTGTCACCCTTGTCACACATCTCTCCACTGCTTTCGTGCTACATCAACACCTGGTAGCAATTTTCTTCGATATAGAGAAAGCATATGACACCACCTGAAGGTACGGCATTCTTTGTTCCATTCATTCTTGGGGTCTTAGGGGCCTGCTTCCCCTTTTCTTAGTAGCCTTTCTTCAAGATACTTCCGCGTTCGCCTTGGTGACAGGGTATCCGCCAGCCACCATTTAGAAAACGGAGTCTCTCAGGGCTCATTTCTGAGTGTTACTCTGTTTGCCATCGCTATCAATAGTATAGCGTCGATAATCCGAGAGCCGGTGAAAGCATCGCTCTTCGTTGACGACTTTGCCATTTCCTGCTCTTCCAAGAGTATTCAAGTGATAAAGAAACAATTACAACTTGTCCTCAACAAATTGCAGGAGTGGAGTGATGCCACAGGTTTCAAATTCTCCGCATCAAAAACTAACTCTATGCCCTTCTGCAGGATTCATCATCTCCATAACCACCCCGATCTTTTTCTTGGAAGCCATCTTCTTCCTTTTGTGGACTCTGCAACTTTCCTTGAGCTTACTTTCGATAAGAGCCTAACTTGGCGAAATCATATACGTAAACTGAAAAGCCGATGTCTCACCTCTGAACCTCCTTCGCACCCTTACAGGCAGCTCTTGGGGAGCAGACCTTGTTTGTCTCTTGCGTCTGTATAGAACCCTCATCCGCTCTATTTTGGATTATGGATGTATTGTATATGGGGCAGCGTCACCATCAACCCTCCGGCCATTAAATACCATTCACATCGCTGGTATAAGGATTAGTACAGGCGCCTACCGCATGAGTCTCATCGAATGCCTCTTGGCCAAAGCTGGAGAACTATATCTGACATGCCTGGCATATCTGACATGCCGAGCATAAGTGGTGCTCGGGGATGACGATTCTGCGCTCTCAAAACTTTTTTGTTTTTTGAGAGAAAGCAGAATATATAATTTTATTTGAAAGAACAGTGTTTTATGTCGTTTTTTGGCCCCTTTACAGCCAATTTTAGTTTTAAGATAAATTTTACGCCCCCTTTTTCTATTTTCCTTCTGCCATTTCTACATGTATACTTGATGCAGAATTCGAGCCTCCTTTTTAGCCAATGTACATGCTTTTAAACAGTGAGTAAGTTACATATGCAACACTGAATATTCTTTTCTCCAAATACTCTGGCATGGGCGCAAATGACCACAGCAGTCGAAGCGCCCTTTAAACCCTATTCAATCAATCAATCTATTTCTGCCATATTCTTAATGAACTTGCCGTAGTAGTTGATTTTTCCCAATAAATAATGAAGAGCTGCAAGTTAACAAGGGTAGGAAGCTGCTGGATTGCTGCTGAGTTTTCACTAGTCACTCTAATTCCTGAACTATCCAACACGTCCTAAATACGTAATCTGATCTTTAAAAAAGCACTTAGATAAGTTAACTTTCACGCCCCATTCACCTAAAGTTTTTTAATAACACGTTCAAATTTTGCAAATGCTCTTCCTCTGATTTGCCTGTCACCACTTCATCATCTAGATAATTGATACTCCTCCTCATCTGGACTCTAAACGAATGTGGGCAGCGTTGACAAATGGTCGCAGCCGATGCAACTCCGAATGGCAACCTGTTGTAACGGTCGAGTCCGAAAGGTGTGTTGATTACAAATAACTTTGAAGACTCTTAGTTCAATCGAATTTCGTGATAAGCGTCTCGCAAATCTATCTTCGAAAACTTCTGCCCCACTGCTAGTTTCTGAAAATGTTCCACTGCGCTAAGGATGGGGAACTGGTCCATCATGAGCTGGGTATTGATGGTGCTCTTGAAATCCCCACACGTTCTAATCCTAGCATCTTTCTTTTTAACTATCACTATTGGGGTTGCCCATGTGTGTGCTGACGGGGGTCAAGACTTCCAACTTCACTAATTTGTCGATTTCCATCTTTACCTTATCTATTATTGTCAGAGGAATTGTGCTTTAAAAAAATTAGGGCTGGCCTCTTTTCTGAATTGCAAATGTGCATCGAATAATTTGCACTCTCCCAACTACTCTGAAAAAACGTTCCGAATTCAAATTACTATCTTTTTTACCTCTGGCAGGATGGTAGTCTGAACGACAAATGCACCGTAAATCCTAAAATTGTGAAAACATCCATTCCTAGAATGTTGACTGCTTCATGGCTGTCCACAATCACCATTGTGATTTACCTTTCCATCGCTTTGTACTTTGCTAGTAGGCTAATCTTACCTTTTGCCTGTATCCTTTGCTTAGCACACCCTTAGACAACTGTGCTCAATGGGGGCGCAAAGTGGAGAGCCTAGCTGTTTATAAGAAGCCATGCTTATCAAAGTCGCTGCCGCACCAGTATCCACCTGGAATGCTACATATTTATCGCATGTCTCTTAAGTTCACGAACAACTTGCTCTTGTCGTTACACTATCACGGAATAAATAGAATCACTATCCACTTCGTCCATGTCCATTTCTTGCCGAATCCAGTGTAGCAAATCAGGAATGCTATTCTTTTGAAGTAGCGCTAGGTTTAATATTAGACAGGAAAATGACTCGAACGCGAATATACCACTAAGAAAAGATGGGCTCAGAAAAAATGTACACTCTATCCTCCTTATTACAAAATCTTAGAAGCAAAAACTCAATGTTATCCGGATAATTCGGCCGTTACTCTAACTCAATATTGTCAAGGTCGAAGCCATGAGCGGGAGTCCGTGGTATGAGTGTCACGACGAAATCGCTTCTGCACGCGCTTCATAACCCAGCCGTAAGAGACAGCGCCATCACTGTTGTAAACCGGCGGGGTTACGTGACATTGTTGTGACTTGATATAGCTGTAACGGCTTGTAATAGCTGTTTCAGGCTTCATTTTCCAATACGAGTTTACAAAACTTTTGTATTATGTTGTTATGCAGTTGTAGAATTCACGTAGTTTTGACAGCACTGCGATGGAAACTGAGTTGTTCGCTTCTTGGTTTAATTGCATGTATTCAAATAATAGCTAAGATGCTAGTAGGGCAGAAAGTGCAATACTTGTATCCTACGTAGCTGTATCCAATAATACGGGAAAGTATGCTGTTGTAGCACCAATAGTTTTAAATTGGGAAAATGCCCCAAGGGTTTCACATAAGGTACCACCTCAAAATTAAAATATCGGTTTAAAAGTTACGGTTCCGCAACATCATGCTGATCGATTGGGGATATCAGTCTTTGAGAAAATCGGCTGAACAGTTTAGCTGGTAGCGTTGTTCACAAACGGACGGACAGACATGTTTTGCCGTCTTTCTATTTTTCGGTATCAAGGTCCCACAAAATATGGCTTCACCATTTATTACAGGATTTTTTCTAAATTTAGCAACTAGATTTGTCCACTTTTTGTTTACCAGGGCCCGGCAATAAGGGTTTTTCTGCCAAAAATTCGCAGCTTTTTGCGCAGCGTCACATAACCTTTCCCTCTACTGCGTAAGCTGTAGCGAAAAAGTAAGATCAATTAAATCACTTGCTTAAATTTTTGATTCATTACAAAGATAGGTTTAAGCATCGCAATCTGATAAATTAAGTCGTAACGTGTTAATGCCGGAAATCCACTATTATTGTTTTTTACCAGTGTTCGTAGGTGTATTAAAACCATCAAAAATACATATTTTCTTAGAATTCTGCCAGAATATCCTGAGGAAATCAGCTAAGAATTTTTGCAATCGATTAGTCTTCTCGAGAGGAATCGAATTAGCTATTGATCACCTCTGGAGGGTTTAGCGTTTTAGTTGCCCTTTAGTAGCTTAAACACACACACACACAAAACCTGTGAACGTTCTTAGACATTTGTGTATACGCAGGCCTCCATAATGTAACGGAGACGCGTCAAATGACTCATTGTTTCGTTTGGTAGAGCACCGGAGTGACGGAGAAACGGACGGTTGCAGATTACCCGATTACTATATTCGAGTTTTAACGCTCGAAGAAAATAAGAACATGATTGACATGTGACTGTGAAGGGGGATGGCTTTGGCGCATAATGCTCTCTCTATCACGTTGCGATATAACTACATGACTCGAAATACCATTAGCATCAACTAAAAAACTATCAAGTTCTACTTACGATTTCCGCTTTTGCAACCAATTTTGTAACCGGTAATTATCAACATTTATATGACGTTCTGGTTATTAACTGCGATATTCGAGCCAAGAAAAATTGTAGAATTTGAGGTGACAACACTTTGACAAATGCTGAAGGTTCGAATTCGTTGTTGCGGCACTGGCGTTTCCAAATGACGATGAACTGTCAACCACCCTCTAGTTTTAGATATCCATGATCTTACGTTTAATGTGGTGTGTTTTTGTCCACAGGGAGGCGGCGGCGGGGGTCGCAAGCGACATGGCCGCTTTGAAGATTATGTTGATCTTGGAGCAGGTTATGATGAAAATGATCCCTTCATTGACAACACTGATGCAGTAAGTTTATCTCCTAAGTAAATCAATATTGTAACAGCTATATAATATTTAATGTACGAGTACTAGCCTAATACACGAGGTGTTTGGTTTGACCACCTTCAGTACATTAATGTACTTTATCCTCGTGAAGAAAAATCTTCTGTACAATATTCTGATTTTTTTATATTGTTTTAGATAAAAACTAGTAGTGCTGCAGAATGGCATAGACTTTCTCGTACTGGTTAGTTTTCTAATCCTTAATCGTTGGAGTATTGACTCCGTCGTCGTCGTCGTCGTCGTCGTCACAGCTGTCATGTATTGGTGCCTAAATATTTGTTATTTTTTTTCACATTTTCTCAATTTTTCTGGCCCTAATAGCAAAATTGAAGTAAGAATATTACAGAAGATGATTCCACTTAACATTCCGGTATGCACATTGTCATTGACAATTTAGAGCCGTGCTTGAGAATACGTCGTTAGAGCGTTTCTGAAAGTGTCCTGTTTTGAGCCCATTTTCGCAGAGAAGTTGCGAACTTTATTACGAAAAATCAACACGACAATTTACAAGACGAATAGGAATAAAAGAAACTCATTTCTTGGTGGATGCTCATTGTAAATTGTAATATTCTTAATTGTGCAATTAGAAAAATTAGAAAATTGGGTAAATTAGCATAATTTTCATGTCATTCCATGAAATGAATATCTTCTCCAATAATATTTATTTATTTATTTGTCAAAAAAACAGTAAAAACTGTATATGACGTGTGGGGAAAGAAATTTACCTGCGCACATTTTCTTGAGGGCCAGAAATTTTATTAAAAAAAAAAACGAAAAAATGAATTTAGAAAATAATTATTTTAGAAAAATAAAGATATTTGAAAAATGTTTTTCCCGAGTTATAGAAAATCAATTTCAACTGTAAATGAACTACAAGCAAAAGGAGTGCTCAACAAAACGTGCGCACAGTGAATCTACATTTACGTCCAGAAGCAAAACAAGGGGCCATCTCAGCATTTGCTCAATGGATCAGGGAAACTGGACAAAAACCTGATCGAGATGGGGGTCATTGACCCGGAAGCTGAAGTACATTACTTGTTACAGGCGTATTAAATATTTTTTTAAATGTATACAATGCAAACATAAACTAATTTATTATATATATCTTTGTTTTGTTACATTAAACATTATTTTTCTTTTTCACGATCAGTATAGTCTCTAATTGTATAGAAACAGTTTTGCAGCAGAAAAGATTTTACTTTTAACTTAAATTTGTGTACCGACTTTAATTGTTTTATGTCATCTGGCAATGCGTTGTAAAGTAACGTACATGTATGTTGATTTCTTGTACTGAGCTGTTGTTACTGACACTTGATGCACGTGATTTCTACGACGTGTGTTGTAATTATTAATATCAATATTGCATGAAAATATGTTCCCTCCGTTAAGTAGGTCATTTTTGACAAATATTACAGATTCGTATAGACAAGGCAACGGTAGGATTCCCAGCTCAATGAAAAGAGGCTTGCAGGAATCACGTGGAAGGCATTTTTTCATTATTCGAATAATTTTCTTTTGCAATCTGAAGGTCTGAATACTACAGGATGAGCTTCCCTAGAATATTATGCCATATCTCAGGCGGGAATGCACATTTGCAAAATAAACGCAACGAGCTGCATGAAGGCTGACAGAATTTGAAAGAATTCTGAATGCATAGCATAATGAACTTAATTTAGTGTTTAATTCTGATATATGTACATTCCATTTGAGGTTTTATTGAATTGAAAGACCTAAAAATTTTGTTGCCTCAACATCAGCTAATTGCATATTGTTCATTTTCAATGGAACATGCGATTTCCGATTTGAGATGCAAAAATGCATTGAAACAGTTTTTCTTTCGTTAACAATTAATTTGTTATTATTAAACCAATTTGAAACTTCTGAAATTGTACTATTTACTGTTTCTTTTTTGCAAAGAACATTCGTGTCAACAGCAAACAGAACCGTTCTTCCATTTTTAATAGACGAGGGCATATCGTTTACATATAACAGAAAGAGAATAGGACCTAAGATCGAACCTTGCGGGACCCCATGCACAATTGGCAAAGAATTGGAAATATAAGTATGTAATGTCCTTTCCTGCCAGTATGGTATTTCTACTCTTTGAGTCCGATGTTTAAGGTAAGAAGTTATCCAATCTAGGGCAATACCACTGATTCCATACGAAGGTAATTTTGGGAGCAAGATCTTATGGTCAATAATGTCAAAAGCTTTCGAGAGATCTAAGAATATTCCAATGGGTACTTCATTTTGGTCTATTGATGAAGCAACATCTTTGAGAAAAGAAAAAATGGCAGTTTCCGTAGATTTTGATTTTCTAAAACCGTGTTGTGAGTCTGAAAACGCTCTGTTTTTCCTGAGAAAGGTTTCCATTCGTAAGTAGAAAAGCCTTTCTAATATTTTTGAGAAAACTGACAAAAGAGAAATTGGCCGGTAATTTTGAATATCATTTGTGTTCCCTTTTTTAAAAAGTGGCTTAATTTTTGCTGTTTTGAAAATATCTGGAAATATTCCTGTACATAAAGAAGCATTGAAAATGTGAGTTAACGGATGTATAAAGGCAGGTGCACAAGTTTTTAATAGACAATCCGGAAATTCATCTAAACCAGATGAATATTTATTTTTTAGTTTACTGACTATTCTGAGGATTTCGTTGGGAGAAGTTTCGGGAATAAACATCGTATCTGAATTTTTTTGGGAAGTGTAAAATGTTGAATTTTGTGATTTTAGTCCCTTCGTGAGATCAGACGCAATTCTGGAAAAGTGTTTGTTGAAGAGATTGGCAACTTTTTCCGGATTACTCATTTCTCTTTCATTATCCTTTAAAATAACATTCTCTACAAGGTATCGAGATGATGTGGTTGTATTTTTTACGATATCCCACATTGCTTTAGTTTTGTTACTAGCGCTCAAAATGTCCTGACTATTTTTCATTATTTTTGCCTGAACTATTACTTTTCTTAAAATTCTTTTATATTCTCGGAAGTATATATGGAAACCGGGTGATACGTTATGATGTTTGGAAATAAAGTAAAGCGTACGTTTGTTTTTACACGATGTTCTAATTCCTTGTGTGATCCAAGTATTACTTTTGCTTGAAATGTTTAATTTTCTCTTTTTAAGAGGAAAGCACGCGTTAAAATGAATTGAAAGCTTGGAGAAAAATAAATTATATTTTTCATTTGTGTCAACAGCGTTATAAACTTCGTCCCATGATTCCTTCATCAAGTAGTCCGTAAATAATTTTATATATATAATTTTAATATATATAATAATAACTTTAGTGAATGCTCTGCACATGCGTGTATTATTTATTGTGTCAGTGTTTATGTTCTTAGTAATTGTAAGAATTTGTGCATCGTGGTCACTGTATCCTAGATTATTCGTTATTATTTCATATGTAGTTGTGGTTTTGTTAATTATAATTTGATCTAATGCTTTTTGTGATTTAAGCGTATTCCGTGTAGGTACATTCACTGTAATGTCTAAATTAAAGGAATGAAGTAAATTGAGAAACTTCTCTTTTTCGTGGGATTCGCTCAGAAAATCAATATTGAAATCTCCACATACAACAATGGATTTACAAGAGAGTTTACTAATTTTGTTCAGAATTATCTCTAGATTTTCCAAGAAAGTGAAATAATCTGAAGCTCGCTTTGTTGGAGGTCTGTAAATGCAAAGTACTGACTGTGGTGTACTGTGTGGTACCGACTGTGGTGTCGCCACTGAAATTTGACGCGCCACCTTCCTCGCCGATAGTCATTGTTTTGTTGCCATTTTCACCGTATTTACCTCGGACTCCTCACAATATTATTCGGCTACGGTAGAACTCAGACACCCACCAAAACGTTTCAAATCTGTAACCGAAGCTCCTGAATCGGCCAATGCTTTAGCCGAAGTTCTTCTTAAATAGTGACCGGTGTATTTTTCGGGGTCTGGAAGACCAAGATAAGTGGCTATAATTTTTGGCACTCCTGCAATATTGTGAGTGCCACAGTGACGCGAAGCTGCATTTTCCAAGCCTTAAATTCTTGGTATGACGTTTCGTACCGTCCTTTGGAGTTTTCTGGGATAAATCCCGAGTGACTTCCGCAGCGGGATCTAAAATTTCGTGTGGAAGAGTCGAATAATTCTGCTTCCATCTTCAAGCCACGGTATGCGAATGTACTGTTAAATAAATACATCACAAGCAACACGATGGACAGATTCTGTGGTTTAGGCGCTAGTAGTGTTCACCGACAGACGGACGTTTTCCTTTCAATCTGTTTTTCGGTATCAAGGCTCCACAAAAGAGAGTTTTCTGGCTACTCCACGTGTTAGGGGATTTTTTTCTTAATTTAGCAACTGTTTTTATCCGCTTTTTCGTTATCAGCGCCCGGCAATGAATTTTTTTCCGTCGAAAATTCGCCGTTTTTTCGCGCAGTATTACATAACTTTCACTATACTATAGTATAATGAAAGTTGTGTAATCCCGTATACGTACGTATATACGGAGTAATATACGTTTACGTATATTATTCCGTATATACGTACGTATACGGGAAAGTAAAAGTCTTGTGCCCTTTTTTACTTTCTCGCCTTACGAATACTTCGTAAGAAGAGAAAGTTATGTAATCGTGCGGCGGAAAACGGGGAATTTTCGCCCGAAAATCTCTTATAGCAGGGGTCTGGTGACAAAAAGTGGATAAACCCTGTTGCTAAATTTAGAAAAAAATCCTCTATGTCGTGGTGTAGTCAAAATCCATGATTTGTTCCTTCTTCATACTTCAAAATCGATTGACGGCAAAACGTCCGTCTGTCCGTCTGTGGTCAACGCTAGCGCCTAAACCGTTCGGCCGATTTTCTTCAAAATTGATATTCCCCGATGGTTTTTACTCGTCTCAAGGTCTCTTGAATTTGAAACCGATATCTTAGTATTTTAGGATACTTTACATGAAGCCCATTTTGAGATTTTCTAAATTAAAAGAAAATGGCTCCAAATTTTTTGATTATATTTTGTTGTTGAATAGTGCGAAGAACGTTGAAGGGAATGACGTAGGTATCATTTTCGTTGATAGGCCCAATTTTTCGAAAATTGCAAAAAACTGTTTAAAAACTGCAAAATTGAAGATAGAGATTTTCGCCTCAGACAAAGTCGGTTGTACAAAATTAGCACTTCAAATAAGGTCATGTACCATTTTTTGGAAAAAAGAGTAGTTTTTGCGTAAATTGCGATTCAAATTTACAAAAAAAAATTCTCAAAAACCGCTCCAAATTTTTTCTTTAAATTTTCTGCACGTGTGTAATAAGGGACGGTAAATATATAAATAAACTAGTGGTGCTATAGAATGGCACATACTTTCTCGCCGTAGTTATTTTCCAAATGCCGATCATCGGATAAATTATGTGGAGTAAGCCGTTCACCGCTGCCTTTCTTGGTCATGTTTTTTGAAAGACATGTTTTTCCCATTTTGACAATTACCGGCTTCCTAATGATAGAACTGATACAAGTACGTTTTGACTAAAATATAAGCAGTTGGTCCGCATCTCGGTCCCGTGGCGCGGTTGGTTAATGCACCTTCGGGTTAAGATCTTCAATAAGGAAGGTGCCGAGTTCGATCCCTCGAGGAGGATTTTAATTTGATGAATGTGATGTTGCAGGAAAAATACATTGAAGAGTGTTGATACTTTATTGAACATCATTTGAAGTACTTCTACTCAAGAATAGAATCGATGCAGATAAATAGACAGGACTTGTCTGTGTTTTCCCTAACTGCATCTTTTAAACAATTTTTCAACTATGTTATTCGATTTCTAAAGCGTATGACATGTCAAATCAACCGTTGTCTAGTATATATCTGTATGAATCAATTTAAGTAAAATTATGGGCATTTTAACGTAAAATTGTAATACAATATAACCAGAAGGCACGCGATAAACTTACAATCCCTAACGGTTCCGAAATGATTATTACTTTCTAGCCTTACGAATACTTCGTAATGCAGTTTATCGCTGTCTTTCTTTGTCATGTTTGAAAGACACGTTTTTCACATGTTGAAAATTACCGGCTCCTAATGATAAAAGCGATAGAATTACGTTTTGACTAAAATATAAGTAATTGCGATAAATGTCGTGGAAATGTCTGTATATATTTGTTCAAATAATTAACTTTTAACAAATTTTTACTTCTCTTGTATTTGTAAAGCGTATTACCATCGTATCAATTGTTTCTTAATCATGCATTTACCATTTTATAGGTCGGTTCTATTCTTTCATGGCTCTGTTCGACAGAGGCGGTGTTGGTGTTGCTTAGTGGTATAAGTGCCGGTTCGTTGAATTTCAGTTTCGGTTGTCGGGTCTCGGTACCGAGAAGGTTTGCTGGTATAATACACTTTTGCTTGTTTATGAAGTAGTGGAATAGCAATAAGGACCGTATAGAAGCCGAGCGAGAAAGTATGTGCGTTGGAAGCACCACTAGTTTGAAACGTACCCTCGAAATTAAAATATCGGTTTCAAATTGCAGGGGCCGCGACATAATAAACATTTAAAGTCATTTTCGGGAAAACTTTGAAAATGTTCCAGGGTCTTCATGTAAAGTACCCCCAGAAATGGAACAATGTTAATCAAAATCGCAGAGTTTTGGACGAGGCCAGATCGACCGAGAAGTATTCTGTTTGAAAAAAATCTTACCCATAGTTTGGCGCTAGTTTTGTTAAGTCGACACACGGAAGGACGTTTAAAAGGAAAGGAATTTTATCCTATGTAAGTACTAGGTATGTATATGACAAAGTAAAAATCACTCTGAGCGAGACAAGACGAACTTGGGTTTTTGTCGTTTGTAATAGTTTCGTGTTATCTTATTCCGCATTTTTAGAATAACTTTAGAAATTCAGGAAAACGGAATCTCTAAACCGCAATCGTTTGGGTCCAACACTTTTTACTTTCGCGTATACGTACTTATATACGGAATAATATACGTAGTATAGGGAAAGTTATGTAATGTTGCGGAAAATCGATATCGAGATTTTAACGGTAATACACGTTTTGGGGTCCCCTGATGCCGAAACATGTTTATTTCAAAACGTCTGCCTGTCCGTCTGTGAATAACACTAGCGCTTAAACCGTACGTGCGATTTCTTCCAAAATGAATATTCCCCGGTCAAATTGCGTCTATTTGAGGCCCCGCGATTTTGAAAAAGTTTCTTCAAAATTTGGGATTACTTTACGTGAAGTCCCCCGGACATTTTCAAAATTTTCTCAAAAACTTCTCCAATTTTTTCTTTAAATTTCTTGTAAGAAAAGAGTAACATACACTTAGTAAGGTGGCATAGGTCCGATTTTCACGGTTACTTTGAATTTTCGAAAATTTCAAAAGTTTGGATTTTTTCGGCGTCTTCCTACAAGTACAAAATTGAAGATAGAGATTTTTTTCTCCAAAGTGAGTTCTATCATTAAGGTCATGTACTTTTTTTAAAAATTATTGTAGTTTTCTGCGTAGTATTGCGTGCTATATGTGCAATTTTACAAAATTACAAAATCAAGATTTTCTCGTAAACGGCTCCACATTTTTTTCAACTTTTGGTAGGGATAGTGCTAAATGTACTCTATGAGATGACCTAAACGTCATTCTGCTCTATTTTGTTTTTTCAAAAATTACAAAAATTTAATTTTTTTTGTCTTGTATCTCACGTCGTTAATATTTACATTAGCGGCGATATGTTCACATTATTATATTAATGAGTGCTTGTGCTTAAAATAATGTCAAATAAAGTTTCTCGAGAACTCAACCGTTTTCTATGAAAACTGGCTCCAAATTCCGCATTTTCAGGAACGCTCAAACGCTATTTTCTCATAGATTGCTCCAAATTTGTTCTTCAAAGTTTTCGAACGGATATTGCTAATTTCACTCTTTAATATGACGTAATGTTCAATTTGTTTTTGTTTTTGATATTTTGTTTTTGCAAAAGTTACCCAAGTGTAAGTTTTTTGAAAGATCTCGCACACCTTTAATATGCACATTAGCTGCATTTTGTAAACATGAATGTATTTGTGAATGTAAGAACTTTAAATGACCTCAAATGAAGTTTTTCGAAAACTCAAAAATTTTCTGTCAAACAGAGCTTCATATTTTGCATTTTAAATAGCGCTTAAACGTAATATTTTTAAAAACGGCTCCAAATTTTCAGAGAAAATTGCCATTTAGGACGAGGTTTTACTGTTCTTTAATATTTTAAAATTAACGTTTCCTTTCTAGCATTAGGAAACCGAAAAATTCCGAAAATGTCAAAAAAATGTACTTCGGGTGGCGATAGATGGCAGCTGGCACGAGTATGTAGCAATCCCGAATAGCCAGCCGGAACCGAAGGAAATAGAAAACTAATACGGGAAAGTCTGTGCTATTCTGTTGCACCACTAGTTTCCGTCTTGAACATGTGTCCGCCTTTTTCAGATTAGCAATAAAGTGTCATTTCAGAAAACGCAGTCGTTCAGAGATGGAATAGTTTGTATGAGTAATTTACCTCACCTAAAAACTATTTCAAAGGAAGGAAGACGTCACTGCAGAGACAAAGAAAATGACATAAGAAACGCAACACGAAGTCTAATGAAACGAAAAAACTCCACAAAAAGTAAAAGAAATATTTTTTCAATATTTGTGGAAACAGATGAATTCATCAGATGATTTAGGCTTCGGTTTTTTGCCTTGGTTCATGTGGATTGTGTTGCAACCG
The DNA here is from genome assembly GCA_031308135.1 of Acheta domesticus. NCBI lineage: Eukaryota > Metazoa > Arthropoda > Insecta > Orthoptera > Gryllidae > Acheta > Acheta domesticus. The sequence goes on from JAHLJT010002406.1 coordinate 31,992,103, forward strand.
CCAATAAAAACTTCTCTTAAACACTCAAACTTGATTTTGTTTATGTTTTTCAGGTGCCATATACTTGAGTTTTCATAACTTTTACATTCGTCATCAAAACCTTGCCGGAAGTGTAGCTTTGTTCGCGTTCTTTAATTGGTCTAATTTTCTCACCAAGAGTTAACGTTTTCAATTTGCCGCCTGACATAAACACTTGATTAACACATCACCTGCAACTCGTCGAACTGAACAACAGTCAACAGTGAACGTTTAGAACCACTGAACCCAAAGCACACATTACAAGAAGTGTGGAACAATTGCTTTTCGCATCTCCTTCCTTCTCGTGGGCTTGTGAAGGTCAGTGCTATTACAAATTAACAGTGGATTTACACGAGATGTTCGGACGAGAGTACCTGAGAAGACGAATGGACTAGCACACTCGGAGTGTCTCGTGGTACAATGTCACTACAATTACATGTCAATGTTTATTTTTAAAACATTAATCATTTTCCGTCTTATCCAAAATGTTTTACAGTCATACTAAAATTTTATTCCGTTACCGCGTTAGGCTGTTATCAGCCAAACCAATAGACGGACAGACGGACGGAAAGGGAGACTGGTCATTTCCAAATTCAATGAAACTATAAGTTCAGCCTTGATGAAATCAACTGAACAACGAATCGTCGCCTTAGGCCTTTTATCGCCATTTAAGAAAATACTCTCTCTACAAATGCGTTTGAAGGTGGAATACTCAAAGCACACGAGACAACTATTCGTAGATCTAATGTTTCATGTTTTTAGGCATGCATGATTAAAGATGCTATACCACTTTTGTTGAACAGTGGCCTCTTTTAGAATCAGCAGTTACCTTTAAATTCGACTTAATCACAGTATTTCTTATTATTATGAATAAATCTTAGTTACTTTTGTAACAATGCGGGTAAAGATGAGGTAAAATTTGTATCACTGACTTGCAGGCAATCAGCTACTGCTTACCCACGTGTCAGTGTTTATATGGAGATATTTATGAACCATGGAGATATGTATTTCTATCTTCTTGGTTTACATACACTTCGTTCGTGGGTTGGATAAAGAATGTAATGCATTTTCGAAATGTCAAAAGTTTCCTAGTATAGTGTTGGAGACCGTAAATAATATGAAAATGTGAAAAATATTCGTGATTTTGATAAAACAATGTATACAATGAAAAATAACAAGAAAGAAAATTAAACCAATATGTTCGTTAAGAAGCTATGTAGATAGTGTAGAAAATCCATCGTAAAAGAGGTAATGACAGAATCTTGCGTGTAATGTAGATTGTTTTTGAAATTTTCTGTATTCTTTATTTATAATTCTGTATTAAAAGTTGTGTAGAACAAAGAAGCTACTCGGAAGTGGCTCGAGCCACTTTGTGCGAGCAAACGGCGATTACAGAACTCGAGAGGATACCGTAGCAATACGCTCTTTTACATTCCAATTTCAATTTTGGAACTTTTCTTTGTGACCTATTACGAATGGTCGCAAAGAAAAGTTTGTTTTCTAGAGTGGAATTGTTTAGAAAACAAACAGCACAAAATGCTCTGTTCACGTCGTATCGATAATGAAATCTAATGTTACGGCATGAAACTGACCATGGCACGTGCGTAAACTACCTAGCACATGTTGAGATGTTACACGATTTTCAGTAATGGTCATTATGATAACCATAAGCTACTGAAGCAAGTTATAATTCGTAATGAAAGAATCTCGAGATCAGTGCCAAATTAATAAAACATTTGAATTGTAGTTTAAATAGTAAATTGAATATTTGTTTCTGTTTATAGTATGATGAAATCGTTCCTGAAGAGATAACCACTGCACATGGTGGTTTCTACATCAACTGTGGCCAGTTGGAGTTCAAAGAAGTTGTTGGCTTGTCGGATGGAGATGATGATCGGGACCTGAAAGTTAAGAAAACCTTGAAGGTAAGTTTTTTCTGCAGTCACTCTGCTGTTTTATTATTTTCTCCGTTCTCCGAACAATTGATGCTTGAATTTTTAGGCCAAGCGAGTTTCTTAATTTAGAATAACTACATTTTCTTTCAAATCGTTTCTTGTACCAAAGCAAAACAATATCAAAATTAATTTTATGGTTTAGATTCCCGGCTCAGGCAGTCAATTCATTAAACATACCAAATTGCATCGTGCTTCGTTACTAAGGAGTTGGCATGGGCTGTCAATTCTTTGAAGATTCAAAACATAATTTATAAAAAAATTAATTTTAGGAAGCTCAAAGTTATCATGAGCTCTTATGTCAGAAGTATATTTCTTCTTTAGATAAGTACAGTTCAAATGTCAGGATCATTTTAGTTCTGGATCAGGGTCAATCATGGTAGTAATTTCAATGCATTTAAACTGTCAGCATTTGTCTTCTGCCCCTTTTACTGTCTCGTTTCTTTGCAAAAAGAAAGTTATGGAATGATGGAAGGAGAAAGTGCCGATTTTTTGGCAGAAAATGTTTTGTGGGTCCATGATTCCGAAAAAATTATTTTCTTGCTCCTATGTAGAAAATTACTGTCTTGAATGGGTAATGTAGTCAGAATCCATGTTTTGTAGGTCCTTGATAACAAAAACGTGATTTTTCTCAAAATGCCCGCTTATTTGTCCCACTGTTTGATGGTGCTACAACAGTACACAAATCCTCGCATTATTTGTAATGATTTCGTTTTTTTATAATATGCTGAATTGGGGCGTGTCACTGAAGGAGTCGAAAATAATTATTTTGACATTTGGAACAATGAGGTCCAAAAATAATTATTTATTTTCATCATATTTTCATTATTCATTTTCATTTTTGGAGGAGGAATTCAAATCTGCTTTTATTTTTATGTAGGATAACATTTAGCTTGGTAAATCTTAGTTTCTTTCAGAATATTAACAAAATGCTCTTAAAACACAAACGGCTGTTACCTTCCATATACAGTCGACTCCGGTTGTAATGAACTCCGATATAGTGAACCCTCGGTTGTAGTGAACTTAAGTCACTGGTCCCGTTTCACTTACATTCCAAATAAGCATAATAGCCCAGGCAAATGGTAGGAAATAAGGGAAAGTTTTGGTGCAATTTTGATATTTGGGGCCTATATGTTTTTGGGGTTGCTGAACACAAATAGCCAACAAAACTTTTGCCCGGAAACGTTATTTTCGCAAAAAACTTTTAAAAAGTCCGACATTTTTCAGTCTCTTTAAAATAACTCGGAAAACCATCCACTTTTCATAAATAATGGTCATATGTGAAATGAAAGAAGATAAAATTGCCTACAGGGTTTTTTCTTCAACCTGCCATTTAGCCACTAGAGCAACGTAAATTTTGGTGTTTTATGAAGAAAATTCTAAAAACGGGATTCATCCCATTTTATCTCAATGTAGCTCAAAGGCTACGCATTTTTCGTAAATATGAACTTTATATGAAATGAAAGATGATACAATTACCTACATTTTAGGACTGAGAAGTTCTTTGATACACAGTTGCACCGCTGCGCCGAACCCAACGGCAAAAAATATTTGGATGTTACTGTGAGAATGTCACCTCCCTTATCCTCTCTCACTCGCTTACTCCTATACGTAATTATAATTAGCTATACCCAATATAGTTGCCTGCTATTAAATATGACGACTGTTGAATCATTATAACTGAAAAAAGCAAAGTTGGTGAGGGTAACAAGTTAAAAAAAAGAAAAGAAAATATTTTCGTAACCGAAGCACCTCACCTTCATCGACGCATCCTTTTGTTTGAAAGCCCAGGCATTTCATCGTCATCTGCTACTTTGAAATTATTTGCACCAAGAAATTGCTTGCTTCAGTTTCAAGCTTGATGTTACTTGATATTCCGCGGGACAAAGCGCCTTGTATGCGACAAGGAACGCGCAGCTCCACAGCCTGTGATAGCCGCCGGAGTTTCATTAGCTGCTTGCGCCATCCTGCCACCGAAAGGATCTCGTATGCTATTAGGCGAGTAAAAGGGCCCTTGAAGAGTGGAACGTCCAACAATGCAACAGGCATTTAAGAGTGTATGACACTTAGACACAATGGACAATGCAGAATAAAGTATGGAGAGAGCACGGACTCTGGAGGAAGGCCCTAGAGAAAATACTAACGAAAAATGTACGAAGCAAACGATTGAAAATAATTGATTTTTAAGGACAAATAAAGACATTGAAATTTTCAGTTCATGCTGTTAATATATTTTGTTTTATATTAATAAAGTGCTTTGCTTTATGTTAATAAAATCAATTTTTGTGGAGAAATTCTATTTAGTATTGACACCATCCGATACAGTGAACCTCTGTATAATGGACCAAAAATGTTAGTCCCCAGAAATTCACTATAACCGGAGTTGACTGTGAGACACTTACATCGTACAACGAGCTTCCGAATTCCGTACTCATAGAAATACGCCGCCTGGTAAGCCAACCTGTGCAACTCACCCGTTTTTGACGCTATCATCAACGTATCATTGATTTCATAAACAACATTCCTTGGAATTTGCAGAAACTCCTTAAAGATGAAATCATAAAATGTCTTTTTTCTCTAACTTTCACATCGACTTTCTGCACAAAGTCCTCAATAATTCCGAATATCGCTCACTCCGCTATGCATCATGAATCTTCATCATGACCATCTTTAAATGCTCTAACCCATTTTCTTTCCATTTAATCGGACATATTGTTTTCTCCGTACATTTCACAAATCTGCCGATGATTCTCAACAACTTTTACGCCTCCTGCGTGCAGAAAATGAATCACAGCGTGTATTTCACAGTCGGCGGGGTTTCAATTGGACGATGTTATGAATCAATTGACCAAACGCAAATATATATATATATATATATATATATATATATATATATATATCATATTTTTAATGCACGTTTGGGTGACTGTGGTGCCGACGTTCTTGTCAGAGTGTTCCGCTAGTCTGCGCCCGACTGGACAGCGCTCGGGGCTATAAATGGATGGGACCGCCTATCACCGCGAAAGCCTCCGACTTCAACCGTAGTTCTAGTTCGAGCCAGACTCATTCAAATCTGTATTATCTGTATTACTAATTTCCAATTAATGCAGAAATTGAAAGAAAACTATACAGCCCCATCGACCTTGTGATGGTATCTATATTTTGGTAGATGAGTAGATACTGGGAAAATACAAAAAACAATGTAACTTGTTTCGATTTTCACGGAAACGCGCAAGAAGGTATTTGATAAGAATATTATTCCGCTTATTCTCTTAATGCGCTTACAAGCAATTCTTATACTCACTGTTTACGACACATGAAGTCATGAGACAGCAAGGCTCCAAGGAAGAGGCCACTCGCCTTTAAATATGACAAAGCCTCCTGGGCATTTTTTTAACTAATTCTTACTCTTTAGTTACTATAAAATTACAAATTGTGTTGAGAATTTTAAAATTTATTGGCTGTGCAATCGCAATTCATTTGTATCTTAAAAACATCGAATTCATGGTGTTTGTCAATAACATCATCGTCTTCACATTTATTTCTGTTTCCATTCTTTTTGGCCCTCCTCCCATTCTGCGTCGCCCTCTGACGTTTTAGGTTCTTCTGAAAGTTTTGGGAGTCGAATGTGCTAGAGGAAGTCTTTCGTCTGACGCCACCTAAGTACATTCCCTTCTAAATCGCCAGATTTTTTTCTTGTCGAAATCTCTTTGCTTTCACGGGGGAGAGCGGTAAGTTCCCAAGTTTGGGAAGTTTCTGCTCGGAAAAATATTATCATTCTGTCTCCGTGATTGGATGTAAAATGCCTATTTCTATCAGTGAGAGTTTTTTTACTTTCTCGACTTTACTTCATGAAAAGAGAAAGCATTGAAATCGTGCGCCGGAAACGGCAGATTTTCGACAGAAAAACTTGTAACGCCTGGCCTTGATTATGAAAAACTGATTTATCCAGTTTTTCGTAACCAGGGCTTGGCAATAGAAGTTTTACTTCCTCTAACATTCGGTTACAGTAACAGGGTTCCTATAACTCAGGGTTGATAAAGTGTATTTCTTGCTCTAACAGAGGGTTGTCGAACTGGCGGCCCGCTGGCCGCATGATGCCCGCAGTGCCGTTAATTGTGGCCCGCGAAAAATCAAAAGTGAAAGCTACTTGCATCCATGTCAGGCGAGAACATTGGGCGCCTAGATTGCGCGCCCTGTCGGGAACAGCACTCCTTGAATATAAAAATAGATTGTTTAGATTTAAGAACATTTTCCATTACATTCAGAAATTTAAAATATTCCCAATGTTTCACTGCGTTTTGGGGGGGGGCGTGCCCCCCCCCAAAAAAAGGTCTAGAGTTTTCGTTTATCTTCCTTTATTTGGCAAAATTGATTGAAATATTTATGTTCGAATTATGTAATTATTTAAACAATGATGTGTAGTATCATATCTATAGTACATAAATTAGATATATATTGCCATGCGCTTGCCGGCGACTACCACCTCTTACCTCCGCTTCGCGGCTGCCCGGCTGCTCTCGGAGATGGGTCGTTGCTTTGCACACCTGAATTCTTGACGAGCCAACAGGACGCATGCATGACGGAACTTTTGGTCTGTCGACCAGCAAAAGAGTTGTTGGATTTACATAACATTTAATTATTATTTAGGTCAAGTTATTCATTACATTGAATGATTATATAATTATGGCATCAACATCACCATAATGATTATCCAGCGACGACAGTCTATTAATAATTACGCCATCCGGCCATCTCACCACTCTTGCGTGTTGCGCTGACGCTGAGGCGATAGCATCCTTATTGATGTCGCACAGTCTGGCCCGACCATGCACGGGCGCACCAGTGGAGGCGCGGAGTCGAGCGTCGGCTTCCTGCGGGCGTCTCTGGCAGCAACCGAGGTCCAAATTTGCCCCGTTCACCGGAACGTAGGCGGAGCGCCGTTACAACTGCGGCACCCCAACGACCCGTCGATGCCCAGAATGCAGCTAATGCTCATCGCAATAGCGTGAGACTACGTCCTCAAGACAAGTTAAGTTCTGAAGAATCTCAGAACCCACGGCAAGTCAAGTTTTCTCTATCACAATCTTCGTATCTGAATGTTAGAAAACCTCATAATCAAAGACAAGCTCTCTCTGTAAGGTCGAATCTCTGTAAGGTCGAATCTCTGTAAGGTCGAATCTCTGTAAGGTCGAGTCTCTGTAAGGTCGAGTCTCTGTAAGGTCGAGTCTCTGTAAGGTCGAGTCTCTGTAAGGTCGAGTCTCTGTAAGGTCGAGTCTCTGTAAGGTCGAGTCTCTGTAAGGTCGAGTCTCTGTTAGGTCGAGTCTCTGTTAGGTCGAATCTCTCGTTCCGCTTATTTAAGGTCTCGCGGTCTGTCCCCACCCAAACATTCGAGGGCACCCACGTGATCCCCGGCGTCCAATCTCTCTCCTCGGAATGTCCGAAGACCTTCCCCTTCCGCCAGGGTCCTGGCGCGTGCCGACTCGCTGATTAGTCAGTCATGATGCTATAAACCGCCTACGCTTTAGGGATGTTTGGGTACGGGGTGTCCCTTCGCCTGACAAAGAAAGTCGAAAGGCTATTGAGCTCACAAGGCCCTTCCGCTTTCCCGAGGAAGTGAAAGATCTGTTTTCTACACGTTTTTTTAGTTCTAAAGAATACCTTCCTCTCTCGCACTAGCTTTGTCTAACTTAGGGGCTGCCCTGCCTTCCATTGAATATTTCTTTTTATAGCTCTTCCTTGACCGTCCCACGGTCACGTATCGCGCAAGCCTTGCCACCCGGAGTGCGAGGCCTCGATGTCTCCGGAACAAACACCAACAAGAACCCTTCTCCCTCCCCCGCTGTTAGCGGAGCGCGATCCCTCTCATTGACAAGTTTTCTATCGACAAGACGTTTATTGTCACTCTCCAACTCTTCGACTGACCATTATCGCCAAAATTCCTTTTCCGGCCCCGGCCGCCCGCGCAGTGCGAGCCGTGCCACACGCGTCAAGTCGTTTTGTAAATGCATAGCCCGCTAGTATGCCTAACTTAAAGCATACTAGCAGGCTATGGTAAATGTAACCACCGTATGACCGATCTCCGTGAAAGTTGGCACTTCTACGTGTTTTTTCACCCACCCACAAGGTTTATGTATTGTTAATTCTATTGTAACTCCACTACATGACGCTGAAGAACGAAACTAAATGCAACCTGCATCACTCGGCAGCATTTTGAATGTATATTGTTAAATAACTTCTAAAGAAAGTGTTCTAGGGCATTAAAAATTAAAATTTTGAGGCAGGCCTCAAAGAAACGTTTCTGACGCCGTAATCTACGGGATGAGACCTTCATGAACATTCTATTATATTTTTGCTGGTCCGACGCTGCTTGATATTATCTCACCTGTTCAGAGACATGCAAAATCTGCAGCTAAATGTGAATGAGAGAGACAGGGGCAGAGAGAGAGAGAGACGGAGAGACAAAGAGGGAGGGAGGGGCAGAGAAAAGGGAGATGGAAGGGGAAAGTGGGAGATGAAGGGCAGAACGTCTGCCGGGTTCCGCTAGTTACAATATAATAATATGTTTATTATTTAACAAATATCTACAATCCCCCCCCCCAAATGATCGACTGGATCTGCCCGTGCCTTGAGGCTCCTTGGAGTTGGACATCCCTGCTCTAACACGTGATAGCCAGAATCCATGTTTTGAGAGTCATTGAGACGGAAAAATCGATTGACAGCAAAACGTCAGTGCCCGTCCGTGGTCAACGCTACCGCGTAAACCGTTCAGCCGATTTTCTCCAAAATTGATATTCACCAATCGATTTAAACGAACTCGAGGCCCTCAGAGGTTGAAATGGATATTACGATTTTTGAGGGTACTATACATAAAGTATCAAAATTTTCTCGAAAATGTTTTTAATTTTGTCCATGGATAGCATAAAGGACGGTTAAGAGAATGGTGCTTGTCGCATTTTCGTTGAAATCCGTAATTTTTTGAAAATTGCAATAGTCATTTTTAATTTTAATTTGTTCCAGAATGTTTCTATAACTACAATATTCAAGGTAGATATGTGGTTTCCAAAAACTAATCTTGCAATAGGGTCTTACAACTTATCGAAAATGTGAGTTGTTTTCGCGTACTTTTGCGTGAAATGTAGGCAAATTTTATTAAATTTTTCAAACATTGTTTTCAAAAAATTTTTATTTAAATTGTTTCGTGTTTATCAAAGGATGGTAAAAGAGGTGCTAGTCTCATTTCCGGCGAACTCTAATTTTTGGAAAATTGGAAAATACAACATTTAAAAAATAAAAAAATTAAGATAGAGATTTTTGCCTTAAAATCTGTTTTAAAAAAATCACGATTAAAAAAACAAACAAAAAAACTAGCAGTTTTTGTGATTTGTCAGGGTGCCCAGCGAACTTGGATTTCCTGAAACCGCGGGGAGGGGGGATTGAAATGATTCGTGAGACCCGTGTAAACCGAGATTTTTCGTTATTTTCATATTTATCCCCCAACACTAAGCACATATTCACATACGGCGTATTTCGTGAAGTGCATGATAATGGCGAGTGTTAAAATCGAAGTGTGTATAAAAAATGCCACGTGTATGCTTCAGTGTTGCGAAGTCCACGACTGAGAAAATTGCCGCGGTTGTAGATGCAACATGGGTGGAGTAGAGACAAAAGAGTTATTATTATCCGAATAAAATTTTTGAATACTTGACAGCCAGCTGTTGGCAAGGGAGATGGGGTTCCTTTGTCCAATCAGAGGCTTCAAATTATGTCACTGCAGAATTGCAGATGCTTATATTTTTAAAAATCAAATCTTACAGCGTGAAGATACTGAAAATGGAAGAGCGCAATTACTTGTTCGGTTATACATTTTCCTTTTTAAATGCATTTACATTTTATCCATTTACCTTTTAAAAACGTGTCTCGTTGTACTGTTCATTTTCTTTGCGCGTGTTGTGCAAAATTGGCCTTTTTCAAAATAGAAGGAAAGGTATTTTTCTTTCGTCCTCTGGATGACACAATTTCATTGCAATCGCCGGCCACTAAGTGAAAATTTCCTGTAGCCAAAAATCTTAAAGCTATCAACATGTGCTACGTGTGTTAGAGGCTTATTGCTATTTGAGGGGTATTTCAGACGCGCTTCTTTGCGCCGATCCTGCCCCGAGGCGGACGAGGCCACGGACGCCGCGTAAATCGAGACAGGGCGAAGATAGCTTTTCCCCTTTGCAAAGTATAAATTGTTCTCTCGTTATAGTAGTTCTGGAACCGCGCACCGTCAGCTCTGAAGCGTTCTTGACGTCTCCTAATAAAGTTCTGGTTCGCTCGGGAAAGGATGCTTTGTGGTATTGCAGAGATCTGTTCCTGTATATTGTGTCTTAGTTCTTCCGTGTGGGCATTTGTCGAATATACGCGATCTTTCGGAAATCGCACGGAGTCAGATCAGAAGAGCGTGCACGCCACAAATCACGTGTGATAATTCTGTCTCCAAGAACGGCATCTAAAGCACTCAAGGAAACTGGAGTGCGTTTGCGGAATCCTGTTGAAAATGACCGTAATTACGCTCTTCAGTTGTCAACGTTTGTAAGAAAGGCTGCAGGGAATGATGAACATAACTGTATAAGTTTTCGTTTCCGTGAAAAATAAGGGCCCAATTATTCTATTAGCGCAGATTACGCATCATTCACAGACTTCTACGTAGTGTAGCGGAAGTTGGTGATAATGAAACTGCTGCTACTTTTTTCTTCATTTTTTCCCGGTGGATAGAACAAAGAACGCATAAAGGAATCGCGCATGTCTCATTTTAATTGATCAGTGGATTTTCGAAAAATTGCAAATTTAAAAATAACTCGAGAAAGCATGTGCTGTTGTAGCACAATTCCTGTCTTTCCGTCTCTTATAAAACACAGAACCATAAACTATCAGCAATGATTTTTATTCTTTTTCTCGTTACTTTTCACTACAAGGTTTTTGATTTGTTGAGATTTTCTTACTGACCCATTAAAAAATATTGATCTGGATCACCCTGCAAATTCATTGTGGATTCCTGGAAAATGTTCATAAATATAATAAGGTATTATAGCTGTACCTACTCGTGATATTAACCTCCTTTGGAACTTATTGTTTTGTCAGCTTTCAAGTTTCTTCAAGGAAGGCTTAACCTACGAATATAAGACAAACACGTATTTTCGAGTGAGATACTTAGAGGAAAACCTGATCTTATATTCGGGTAAACATGGAACGTGTAGCATTTTGATGCAGCAACTTTTTTTTTCTATTCTGGGTATGTAAAGAACGGTTGTATCGTGTATCTGTGTACACTAAGCTATATTATTACAATATTCGTGAAGACTGATTTTGTTAAAACATTTTATTTATTTTAGTATTACACAAGCATACTGTTTGTTCTTGAGCAGTGTCCATGCGACTGTTTGGAAAATCATTTTGCACTTTTTTGTTCAGCTGCATTTTTTGCTGCTGCAGGCCACTAGTATGTTTTTATTTACAATTACTTAATAAAACTACCTGTAATTGCTTTTTCTTCCAGTTTTCTTTCTTTCCTTTCATTATTATTACTTTCCCGTGTACGTACGTATACACGGAGTGATATACGTAGTATAGGGAAAGTTATATAATGCTGCGCGAAAAAACGGCGGATTTTCGGCAAACAAAAAATTCATAGCCGCGCCCTAATAATGAAAAAGTGGATATAACCACTTGCTCAATTAAGAAAAAAATCCACTAACACGTGGTGTAGCCGGAATCCCTCTTTTGCGGATCCTTGATACCGAAAAACCAAGTGAAAGCAAAACGTCCGTCCGTCCGTCCAACACTACTAGCGTCTATAAACCATACGTAGGATTTTTTTCAAATTGAAGAAACCCCTGTCGATCTGGCTCGACTCAAAGCTTTGAGATATTGAAAAAGATTTCTTAAAATTTGGGGGTACTTTACACGAAGATCCCCGGACATTTTAAAAATTTTCTCTAAAAAGGCTCCAAATTTTTTCTTTAAATTTCTTGCAAGAATAGTGTAAAATACACGTATTAAGGTGGCATATGTCCTAATTTTACGGTTAACTTTGGATTTTCAAAAATTGAACAAATTTGAATTTTTTCGGCATCTCCCAATAACTACAAAATTAAAGATAGGGATTTTTCCTTCAAATAAAATTTGTTCTCCATAGTGAGTTCTTTCATTATGGTCTGTACATTTTTTGAAAATTTCAGTAGTTTTCGCGAAACATTGCGTGCAATATGTACAATTTAAAGAAATTACAAAAACAAGGTTTTCTCAAAAACGGCTCCAAATTTTGTCTTTAAACTTTTGATAAGGATAGTGCCTAACTTACTTGATAACTTGACATAAACTGTCATTCTGCTCTATTCTTTTGTGTTTTCAAAAATTACAAAAATGTAATTTTTTTGACTAGTCTTTCACGTTAATATTTACATTAGCGTCGATTTGTTCACATTATTATATTTATGAGTACATGTGCTCTAAATAATGTAGAGTAAAGTTTGTCGAAATCTCAACCATTTTCTGTGAAAACCAGCTCAAAATTCCGCATTTTCAGAAATGCTCAAACGCCATTTTCTCATAAATGGCTCCAACTTTTTTCTTCAAACCTTTCGAACGGATAGTGCTAATTGCACTCTTTAATATGACGTAAAGTTCAATTTGGGGTATTTTTTTTTCGCTTTTTCAAAAATTACACTAATGTATTTTTTTGAAAGATCTTTAATATGTTAATATTCACATTTCCAGCAATAAGTAAACAATATTGTAATTGTCAGTTGATGTTCGTCAAAAGACTTCTAATAATGTGTTTCGAAAACTCAAAATTTGTCCGTGAAAAGAGCTTGAAATTTCGCATGGAGAGTATCGCTTCTTCTTATCTTCTTATCTTTCTTAAATATGGCTGCAAAATTTTCAAAGAAAATTGCCATTTAGAACGAGATTTTACTATTCTTTAATATTCTTAAAATAAGATTTCTCTTCTACTATTAGGAAACCTAAAAATTAAGAAAATGTCAAAGAAATCTACTTTGGGAGGCGATAGATGGCAGCTGACAAGAGAATGTGGCAAGTCCGAATAGCTAGCAGAGACCAAAGGAATTAGAGAACGAATATGGAAAGTCTGTGCCATTCTGTAGCATCACTTATTATTATTATTATTATTATTATTATTATTATTATTCCATTACATCACGACTAAAGATCTTATGAGTCGGCTGAATATAAAATCTACTCCAGGTTGCAACCAGCTACCTAAGGAGCAGATTCGGTGACTATCAGTGCCTCTACAATACTTTACGCAAAATGTGGGCTGTTCCAAATAAAGCAATTTCTTGCACTTCCCAGTCTTTTGAATTACCTGGGAGTTTAGACAAGTTCTTACACAAATTTTGCGGAACAAATCCCAGAGCTCCGATAACTATCGGGATGACCTGTGCTTTTACGCCCCACATTCGGCTGATCTCGATTTCCAAACTCTTGTATTTAAGACGTTTCTCTGCCTCCTTGGTAACGACGTTTTGATCGCAAGGTACAGCAACATCGATAAGTAAACACGATTTTTTGGCCAAATCCCGGATAACTATATCCGGTTTGTTTGCCGCTATCGTGCGATCAGTTTGAATTTGTTGGTCGTACAATATCGTACACAATCCAACAGACGTCACCGGTTTCGGTGAGTGTTCGTACCACTTGGGGCATGTGTTTGGAACTTCGAGGGCGGTACAGATCTGCCAGTGGAGGTAGCTACACACCCTGTCATGTCTTTTAAGGTATTCGGTCTTTGCTAGGATTGGACAAGCTGAGACAATATGATCAATGGTTTCTACTTGCTCCAGGCAAATGCGGCATTTGTCATCTTGGGAAATTTTGAGAACCGCTTTATCATAATGTCGTGTTCTCAAGGCCTGATCTTGGGCAGCTATTACAAGTGCTTCCGATTCTGGCTTCATCCTTCCCCTTTTAAGCCACATAAATGATTGATCTTTATTGATCTGCACCTTGTCCATTCTTTTTAGGTATTGACCGTGGAGTGGTTTGTCTCTCCACGATTTCTTTAACATTTTTTGTGTCTCACACTTCATGTTTAGCAGCATCAGAAGTTCAGTGTCTGTGTTATTCGACGTGTCTTGCCTAGTTTTCTTCGCAATGTTTCTTGCTACACTAACAATGCCTCTGTTTCCCATTCTTCGGTCAGATTTCATGACCTGCCTCATTAGAGGGTCGTCTTGATGGCTGACTACATACTTACCCAACCCGACTATTGCGTTGTGCCAGGAGGCCTCAATTTGTCTGAGGCCTCTTCCTCCTTCCTTACGTGCCACATAAAGTCTATGTATATCAGCTCGAGGGTGGGAAACATGATGCATTGTCAGCAGTTTTCTGGTTTTTCGATCCATGGTGCGAATTTCTTGCTCAGTCCAGTCCACTAGTCCAAAACTGTATTCGGCTACAGGTACCGCCAAACTACCTATTGCAGATATTTTATTCCTGGAATTCAGAGCGGACTGCAGGACCAGTCTCACTCTTCTATAATACTCCCTACGAATTCTCTCTTTCATTCTGTCATTCGAGATGGTTTCACATTCTTCAATGCCCAGATATTTGTAAGTTTTACCTGGCTCAAGATCTTGAATCACAGTGTGCGTATCCATTTCAATGTTCTCAGACGTTGTGAGTTTCCCTCTTTTTAAATTGATTTTTGCACACTTGTCAAGACCAAACTTCATGCAGATGTCATTGCTAAAGTCATTCACGACAGACAGCATTTGGGAGAGAATCGCTTCATTCTTGGCAAACACTTTCAGATCATCCATGTAAAACAAATGTGATACTGGCCTTTCATCACCATGGAGCTTAAAACCAAAGTCAGCTTGCGACAACTGTCTCGATAGTGGGATCAAACTAATGCAAAACAGCAGAGGGGATAGTGAATCTCCTTGAAAAATACCCCTGTTAATCTGAATACTTCTTGTTTCTACTGCTTCCTTTCCGCTGTGGATTAGTAACCTGGTACTCCACGACTTCATACTAGCCTTGCAAAACTCAACAAGTCTAGGATGAAATCGATAGATCTCCAGGGTCTTCAAAATCCAATCGTGTGGTACACTATCAAAGGCCTTTTGGTAGTCAATCCAAGCCATGCTCAAATTACGTTTGCGTTTCTTTACATCATTCAAGATGACTTTATTCAGTAGCAAGATTTCCTTACACCCATAAGAGCCTTTACGACATCCTTTTTGTTCAGCTGACATTAGATGATTCTTATCTAGATGTCTATACATTTTGTCAGCTATAGCTGAAGTTATAACTTTGTACAGTACTGGCAGACAAGTAATTGGCCTGTAGTTCTTCGCCAAAGAGCTGTCTCCCGCTTTGGGTAGCAAATACGTGATGCCGCGTGTGAGCCATTCCGGGATTTCCTTTGGGTTTTCAAAAATTTTATTAACAGCCTTTGCTAGATGAGAATGTATTGCTGTTAATTTCTTAATCCAATAAATCTGGATCTTATCAATCCCGGGGGACTTCCAGTTTCCCATGTTCTTAATTGCTTGGAAGAGGTCCTCTTCCGAGAATTGGTGAACATCTTCCACTGTTTCTACAAGTTCATCGGCAGCATCAACTTCAGATTGAAGCCAAGATGCGTCTTTGTTGTAGGATCTGCTCTCTTCCCAGATTCCTGCCCAAAATGCTTCGACGTCATCTTTTGAAGGAGTAACAGCTTTGCCATTCGGTTTTTGAGTCAAATTGCGATAGAATCTCTTCGCGTCTGTTTCAAACAACCGGTTCTGTACACGGAAATCTATTCTACGTTTGTACCTTCTTATTCGTTGAGCCCATGCTTGAATTTTCTCTTTTAGCTTCTCAACTACCATTAGCCTGCTGGTGTCATTTTCAATTTGGTATTTTTGTTCAACATTGAATATTTTTCGTTGAACTTTAGAGGTGTGCGTTGATTTAGAAGATGCCTCAGCTAAGAATGATATTTCACGCCGGGTGTCGGCTATCCGTTTCATAATTCTGTTCATCCATGGGGGTACAGAGCTTTTTACTCTGTTTTGCTGTCGGCCGTCGGTGTTCTTGGCTGGCCCCAAAATTATCTGAGATACTAGATATCCAGTTGCATATATGATGTGATTGATTTCAGTAATATCTAGATCTCTGCCTGGGGTCTCCACCACCTCATTTAAGACAGAATTAACTGTTTCTATCACTCTTTTAGCTTTGGCATTTTCGTATATTCTCCTCAACGGTTCGCGAGATTCAAACGGAAGTTGACTAACTCTTTCTATTTCGCGCCGAAGGAGATTTCGCATCATGTCCTTATCGTGTAATTCATTGCCAGATGAGTTTTCACCACTGACGTGTGTTTCACTGGAAAGCGATGAACCTTCCACGGGATCATCATTTTCAAGTTCTACATGTTCGTCATGTGGATTGTTCGAGCGAAGTACATATTCCGCATTTCTCTCAATGTCAGCAAGTTGATCTGCTGTGAATTTTCCACTGCTGAGTATGTATCGTCGTTGACTGGCAAGCTTCTTTGAGTCTAGGGTAGGTCTCATATCTGGGTTCCGCTCTCTCCATACCTTGAAAACTTCTATTTCAGAGCCCCCATTTTTCGCTTTTGCGTAGTAAAAGCACCACATCACCTCCTTTAATTCATCCCGGGTCCATCTCTGACGATGGCTTCGAGCTACTGCCGGCTCTGGGTCCCTGGGACTAGCATCCGTGGGATGGCCAGACGTCGACAAGGTGACATTAGCTCGGTTTCTGAGCAGGTATGGGACATTGGTAGAACAAGGCACGTTAAGATTCATTACATAGCTTGTTCTATCCATTTTGCTCATTGGTTTGAATTGAAGATTCGCAGGACGCAAGTTCGAGTTCACAGATCACACTTAACCCTCGGGTTGTTTCCTGCCATCCGTTACTGCGACCCACAGTGGCCTCGGGGCATCCCCCCGCAGGGCCCAGCAAGGGGTCCCTCCGATCGCCAGTCGGCATTACTAAACCCTACGGGATTTTCACTGACTGCTGAAGGCAGCCTCCTTCGCTGGCTAATGCAAGGTTCGGGCCTCCACTCTAATCAGTGGCCTGGTGTGCCAAACCAGTTTCTCTCCTGTACCCTCTATGGGCCGACAACAGGAAGTCCAAAGGTTCATGACCCTTCCCTCTCTACTTACTTCCCACTCTCCTCAAAATGGAGTACTTCTTCGTCTGACCCCTCACCTTCAACCCATTCAGCAAGGGAGGCCCCACCGGTAGCTAGGCTACCACTGACATAGCTTTAAGGCTCATGGGGGTACTCAAGCTCCACCACCAACTGCAAGGTCGTGTACTCCCTAGGTGGAGTTATTATTATTATTATTATTATTATTATTATTACTATTATTATTATTATTATTGGGCCATAGAACAATGTTTACAAAATAATCCAGAATTGACATCGATTCTCAACCTTTTATATCCTAATTAATTTATTGGAAATTACTAATTTTGTCAATAATAAATAATAAATGTAGCCACACCATTTTATTTGGTTCATCCTAAAGATATTGATGCACATAATATTTTCAGAAAAATCCGTGCTTTAGTTCAATTTTCATCTTTGAAACCAATTTGTAAATTTGTTTTGAGAAAATGGGATTTAAAGGGACCACGGCCAGAGAGAAAAATATGTTTTTCACCAATGCAGAATTAAAGTTTCACGTTGTAATTTGAAATCAAATCGTGTTATCAATGTCAAATTTTCATGAACTTAGAGAATAATGTACATGGATTTTTTAAATATGGTTTTTGAAATACGTGGGGTCTCTTGTGACCCCACGTATCTTTGCTTAGCTGCAGTTGCCTAATTTTGCGAGTCAAAGCTTTACATTTCACATGCCTTTCACGACGTTATTTGGCTTTTGTCTGAAAGATTTTCCAAATTTTATATGTAATAATTCATTAATAAATATTTGTGAAACCAATGCAAACATCTTAAATTTTGTAATTTTTCTAAGTTGTGTTGATTGACTTTGAAGCATTTTCAATAAATTGTTTGTTTTTATGTGAGACAATGTTAGAAAATGAATCTTACTGAATTTTCTGATACCTTTGTCATTGAAATATTCAGGAAAATGTAAATGGAGTCACTACATAAAATGAAAGATAAATGATAATTTTGCCATTTTATTTGTTTCAATTCCTCATTTGCGTGTTTTTTTATAGTAGTGCATTAAGTTAATACGAACTTATAAATTATTATTAAAATAACGAATTTCACACTTATTTATTGCTAAATATAATTTTATAAAGAAATAACTTAAAGGGGTCCGAAATGACCCCATGACCCTCTAACGTAACTCCAGCAACCGCCACCTCTCCAGGATTAATGTAATATTACATCAACCAAAGAGTGTATAAATCCAGTTGAATTGAAGATTCCATTTGATTCCAATCTTTTAGTGAGTACTATCAATAGGTTATGGTGTGTTAAAGAACTTAGCTATTTTAGCTAAGCCTTTTGATCTACTTCAGTGGAAATTGTTCTCTCTTAAAGAAACATGCAAAAGGAATCGTCTGGCATGCAATTTGTTTTAAATAATGATTATTTTGTGATAGGAAGCTTCACATGTGAAATGAAGGTGTCAATAACTAACTTATATTAATAAGTTGAAAGACAAACCCCTCTCTTGTAGAGGAGTGTGTAGGGTGTGGGCTTGCATACGTATCTCATCTTTGAATGTAGAGTCTATGAGCAGCAGATGCCTTTCCTCCCTGAGTTCCCTGTGATGCTTGATCTCTTCCCAGCAAAACCCCACACGGAGGGCAGGGGCAGGTGCTGGCCGGTGGCTCTGACAAAAGGAGGTGAGCTGGCTGCCAGGGCTTCACGTTGTTTTGTCAATAGTTCGTCTCGTGGTCGTAGCATGCTGTTTCCTTCCATTTGGACACCTGGCATGTCTTTTCTCAATGAGTGACTGTGTTTTTGTAAGGAGTAGCATTTTTCATCATTCACACATCAGTATTTGCAAATTGATAACATGCCAAAAATGTATTTATTTGCCTGATTGTTGTTTACAATATGCATGCCATTAATCTACAGATGGTTCTTTATATCATTTTATTACTACAGTTTTTGGTATAATTGTCATATTTAAAATTGGTTTAACATATAAAAGATATCACTTAATTGCTGAACACAAGTTCGTTATTTTACTTTTATTCCAAGAATTTTTTTTTAATTTTTATAAAATTAGCATTTTAGGATATGCTACATTGATGTGTTAATAATTAATACAAATTTTTTTCCCTTGTTTTTAAGGGTACTTGAGCACCTGAAAAATCTGGAAATGTCTAGGCAATATTTAAAACTAGAAAAGTCTAGAATTTGATGAACATTCCTGGCAAATTTTCTCTTGTAATGAATGTTTTGTTTTTTTAAATTTAATAATAATTTCTTCCTTTTGTCAGCATATTCTTTTTATTGGGATTTTGTTAATACTAAGATTTATTTACAAGCCTATTTTATAGGGACTTTCAACTCATACGTAGGTCATTCAATAATTAAAGAGACAAATTGGTCTGGAGAGAAAACAGTGGGTAGGACGAGTTTGGTAATTTTAGGACTTTGCGTTGGCATCACTAGGATGAACCCTGACCATCTGAAGGATCAACATTGTTGTGTTCATAACCTCAAAATTAAGACGAACGATGGCGAGTCCACTTGAAAATTCCACATTGATTGAAGAACATTCTTTGATTCGTTTTCAACGTGCTGAAGGTGACAAACAAGCTAATATATATTCTAGAATGATCATAATGTATGCTGAAAGTTGTAAGAACTGTGAGAATTTTTACAATTTGGTGGAACTGTTCAAAAATGGTCGAAGCTCAGTGACTGACAAACATCGTTCTCGCCACATCAGAAAGAAAAGTCATGTTGACTGAAATTGGGGACGCTGTAGGTGCGTTTTTTGTGATTATCATGAAGAACGTCTTTAGTAAACAGCCAATATTGTTTAGATATGTTTTTGAAGAAGGTGAAGCCAGTCATGAGAGAGAAAAGTCATGGATCTCAGAGGAGAGATGTGATTCTCCAGCAAAACAACGCACGTCCTCACACTCCACAACAAACCCGTGAAACCATTGACAAAATGGGTTGGGAGGTACTGCCTCATCCCCCTTACAGCCTCAATTTAGCACCATGTGATTTCCATTTGTTTGGCCCACTGAAGGAGGCATTACGTTGGGAGAAGTCCCAAGATAACGAGGTTGTCAAAAAAATTTGTGGGAAATTGGTTCAAACACCAAGATAAAAAGTACTTTGCAGCCGTCATACAAAAGCTGGTAGCCCTTTGTAACAAGTGCATAAATGTTGGTGAGAAATATATTAAAAAGTAGGAGAAGTCCTGTTTTGTAAAAATAAACATTTATTTCTCCAGACCAATTTGTCTCTTTAATTATTGAATGTCCCTCGTAATAATACCATCTATCGCATTTTTATAATTTCATTTGTTGATGTAAGTGAAATGATATAGGTTTATTTACAGAAGGCATGTTGGTGGTGAAGGAATTATTCTCACAAGAACATTGAATATTATGATTTATGTTGCTTTGACCCAAGTTTTGACAAGGATATAATTTCTGCCTAATTAAAATTATGTATATACAGGAAATAATAATGAAGAGTCTGAATTATTTTTCAATTTTTGTCACAAAATAAGATCAAATACTATCTTACATTTTCATAATTACTGAATTACGAAAAATTATAATAATTATAATTCCAATTAATAATAATAATAATAATAATTCCAATTAATAATAATAATTCCAATTAATAATAATAATAATAATAATAATAATTCCAATTAATAATAATAATAATTCCAATTAATAATAATAATAATAATAATAATAATAATAATAATAATAACAACAGTAAGTAAAGTGTTTATATCATATATTGGAAGTAGGGAATCAACATCGCTGACCAAATCATTTCAACATCAATGTTTTTAAACATCGGTGTATTTAGAGCTGATTTGGTAACCTACCAACATTAATCATTCCAGAAGGGGGCAGGATTTAATTTAATAGTGGTATTGGTTATTAACTTACAATTGAAATTAAGTTAAACTTTTAGTGTCAGCTCGCGAGAAGAATTACGCCAAGTTATTTTTCACACTTGGTCTGAAAAAGCGATAGGTGGTATGTCGTGATCAATCGATATGAGTTTGTGTTGTTTTTACGTTCTCTTAAGGAGCTTCTTAACAAGAGAAAGTTATGTAATGCTGCGCGAAAAAACGGCAAATTTTCGGCAGAAAAACACTTATTACAGGGCCGTGTTAACGAAACGTGCATAAATCCAGTTGCTAAATTTAGAAAAAAAATCCTCTAACACGTGGTGTATCCATCCTGATACACGTGGTGTATCCAATCCACACGTGGATCCATGTGTTATGGGTTCTTGATACCGAAAAATCGATTGACGGCAAAACGTCTGCCCGTCCGTTCAGGACCGTTATTTATCTCTTAGTTCGTTTCTTACAGTAGATCTTTTGTATACTTTTCAAATTAATCTTTTACAAATTATTTAAAACTTATTTGAAACAAATATGAGATAAAGATTGCTAACTAACAGTCGCCCGCTCCCAAATTACGTAGTTGGATGCTTCGTAAGTGAGAATTGGTATAGTATTTCTTATTTCATGTTATTATTAATTATTATATTTCTGTTATTTCATTTTAAATTGCGTCCATTAATTGTGTTAAATATGAAAACAAATAGGTGAGCGGTCATTGTCGGTTGTAACCCATCGTTGTAATGCCACACTAGTAAGGCGACAATGATATGTGTTTTGTTCGCGGTAAGACTTTTATATATTTGTAGAATATTACAATACCACAGTGTTTAATAATAACTATTATGTTACTACTACATGTTCATGAATACACTGCGCACCTTACTCAATGAATTCAATTTCAGAAGTATATTTTTACTTTCTCGAGCTTTTTCACTTAATGTTTTGAATAAAAAAATGCTTGCAACTATTTAATTTTCGAACCGAATATTCTACGATTTACAATGAATTTTACAAAAATGGATGACTGAGGTGTGTTAATACGGACAGAGATTGTGGAATAAATAGTATTACATAACCATTACTAAAGGCGAGAAAGTACGTGCTGTTTCAGCTCCACTATTTTGTATCCATTTTCATTTTCTTGCCAGGGGTACCAGCGATGCTATTTTGCAAAACCTAACCCTTTCGAATTAGCAGTCATTGTTGCATTTTGCAACACGTTGTAACCCATCACTGATTACAAGGCAATAATAACGGTCGCAGTTCGTTCACGTTAACATAAACTAATAATTTTGTTTATGACTAAAATACGTATCGCGCATCCTTGGTACATTTATGTAGAATGTGGAAACACTGAATTCAGTGGCATAAAGCTGTGATAGTTTAAATGTATGAATTAAAAAAGTGTATGTATTTTTCACGTTTCGTTTGTTTAAGAATTTTTACTTTCCCGTATACTTACGTATATACGGAGTATGTGCGTAGTCTAGGGAAAGTTATGTAATGCTACGCGAAAAAACGGCGGATTTTCGTCAGAAAGTTAATTGCCGGGCCCTGATGCAAGTGGATAAATCTAGTTGCTAAATTAGGCAAAAATATGTCCTAACACGTGGTGTAGCCAGAATCCCTGTTTTGTGGGTCCGTGATGCCGAAAAGACAATTGAAAGCAAAACGTCTGTGAACAACGCTTGCGACTAAACCGTTCAGCCGATTATCTCCAAAATTGACATTCCTCGATCGATCTGACTGATCTCGGGGACCTTTGCATTTGAAACCGATATTTTAATTTTGGGGAATACTTTACATGAATACCCTGGCACGTTTTCAAAATTTTCCAAAAAATGCCGCCAACAATTTTGACTAATTTTGGTTGTTAGATAGTCTGAAGGTCATTGAAAAAATGGCGCAGGTCTCATGTTGGTTAAAAACTCTGAAAATTGAAAAAGTTCAAAATTTTTTCGGCGTCTTCCTACGACTACAATTACGAAGATACAGATTTTTCCTCCAAATAAAATTACTTCTTCAAAGTGAATTCATTCAATAAGGTCATGTATATCTTTTGAAAATGCCCTGAATCTTTTGAAAATGTATTATTTTTGTGGTAATATTGCGCGAAATATTTGCAATTTTAAAAAATTACAGAAACAAAGATTTTCTCAAAAACTGCTCCAAATTTTTTCTTTAAACTTATAGTTGGGATAGTGCTAAATGCACTCTGTAAGATGACATAAACGCCATATTGCTCTATTTTGGTTTTTCAAAAATTACAAAAATGTAATATTTGTGACTTCTCTCACGTCGGTAATGGATACATTAGCGGCAGTTCGTTCACATTATTATAATTACGAGTACATGTGCTTCAAATAATGTAAAGTTTCTCCAGAACTGTACCCTTTGTGTGCGTGCGTGCGGGCGGGCGTACTAGCACAAAATTCCGCCTTATCAGAAACGCTCAAACGCCATTTTCTCATTATTTGAATTTTTTTCTTCAATCTTTTCGAACGGATCGTGCTAATTGTACTCTTTAATATTACATTCGTTTAACTTCTTTCGTGGAATAGTCCTATTAAATACCACTCATGCTTGGGAAATTCTCAGATAAGTTCCTTCCTCGCTTTACGAGTCGGGAATGTATCGACAATATCCAAAGCACGCGGGCTACCTATCATAAACCCATGCTCTATAAGGAAATTTAGGTTGAAAAATTAGGAACTGTTATTAGAAAATGTCTTTTAAGCATGACTGTAAGTGCGAAATTTTAAGCTCTTTAACACAGAAAACTTGAATTTTCGAGAAACTTCATAGAAAGTCATTTGAAGTACTTACACTTATAAATGTATGCAATAATGTATAAAGGCATAACAGCGTGAGGGATATTTAAAAAAAAATAGATTTGTCTATTTTTTTTTAAATCAAAAGAATACAACAAAATGATTTTTGTGTCATCTTAAATAATGTATTTAGCACAATCTGAAAAAAAGTGTAAAAAAAAAAAGATGTGGACTGTTTTTAAAAAAAAATGTGTTTCAACATTTCTGAAAAGGCGGAAATTTGAGCTTATTTCACAGAAATCTTCAGAGAAAGAATCTAAAATTCCTATTCATCGGCCACCTACTGTGTCACTAAAACCTTGTTTGAAACAAAAAAATATATAAAAACCTTTGAATGTTTACAACAAATTATTAATTATAAACATATGCTCAGAACACAATTACATAAGTTTAAAGATAAAAAAATGAAGGGCAAAAGAATGGAAATTTCATCATAACTAATCTTATTTATTAAATTAAGAACATTTTTTAAATCTTGGAAAATTTGATAAATACTTTTCAGTCAAATTCTGAAAATTGTAATGTTTTGTATTAAAATGTCACATTTTTAATACAGATGTCGCCTTTTAACATTTATTGAAACAGATGATTTTGTGTGGTTGATTTTTTATTTTTATATTAAAAACGTACCACAAAAGAACAAATTAGTGGTGCTAAAATAGCACGTACTTTAATGGAGATATTGCTAATAGCTATGTAATATATGACAATTTCTCTCATACACTTCAATTACCATTTGAACTAGTGGTGCTACAGAATGGCACAGCCTTCCCCGTATTAGTTCCCTATTTCCTTGGGTCTGGGCTAGCTATTGCCACATACTCGTGCCAGCTGCCATCTATCGCCGCCCCAAGTACATTTATTTGACATTTTCTTAATTTTTCGATTTCCTAATAGTAGAACGGAAATATTAATTTTAGAATTTTTAAGAACACTAAAACCTCGTAAATGGCAATTTTCTTTGAAAACTTTGGAGCCGTTTTTAAGAAAATGGCGTTTAAGCGCTAATAAAAATGCGAAATTTCAAGTTCTTTTTCACAGAAATTTTGTTAGTTTTCGAAACGCTTCATTTGAAGCACTTTAACTAACTAATACAATAATGTTTACCAATCGCTGGAAATGTGTACATTAAAGGATTAAAGGTGTGGCAAATCTTTAAAAAATTACATTTATGTAATTTAAAAAAAATACTCCAAACTGAACTTTACGTCATATTAAAGAGTGCAATTAGCACTATCCGTTTTAAAAGTTTGAAGAAAAAATTTGGAGCCATTTTTGAGAAAATGGCGTTTGAGATTTCTGAAAATGCGGAATTTTGAGCTAGTTTTCACAGAAAACGGTTGAGTTTTTGAGAAACTACTTGACATTGTTTAAAACACATGTACTCGTAAATATAATAATGCGAACAAATCGCCACTAATTTAAATATTAACGACGCGAGAGAAAAGTCAAAAATTACGATTGTGATTTTTGAAAAAACAAAAGAATAGAGCAATATGTCGTTTATGTCACGTTTGTCATCTCGTTGAGTACATTTATCAATATCCATACCAAAAGTTTAAAGAACAAATTTGGAGCAGTTTTTGAGAAAATCTTTTTTTTTTTTTTTTTTTTGTAATTTTTTAAATTTGCAAATATTGCGCGAAAACTAAACTAACTGCAATTTCAAAAAAAAACAGGACCTTAATGAAAGAACTCACTTTAGAGAACAAATTTTATTTGAACGAAAAACCTCAATGTTCAATTTCGTAGTTGTAGGGAGACGCCGAACAAAATTCAAACTTTCGCAATTTTCGAAAATTTAGAGTTAGCCATGAAAATAGGCCCTATGCCACCTTTATAAGTGTATTTTTCTCTATCCACACAAGAAGTTTAAAGAAAAAAATTGGATCATTTTTGAGAAAATTTTGAAAATGTCCAGGGGTCTTCATGTAAAGTACTACCAAATTTTGAAGAAACTTTTTCAAAATTGCGGCACCTCGAGTGCAAACAGCATTTTAAAGAAATCGCACCTATGGTTTAGGCGATAGTGTTGTTCAGAGACTGACAGGCGGCCGGACGGACGTTTTGAGAAGAACCACTTTTTCGGAATCGGGGAACCCCAAAACGTGTATTTCCGTTGAAATCTTGAAATCATTTTTCTGCAACATTACATAACTTTCCCTATACTACGTATATATTACTCCGTATATACGTACGTAAACGGGAAAGCAAAAATTTGGAGCCTTTTTCAGAAAATTTTGAAAATGTCCGGGAGGCCTCATGTAAAGTACCCCGAAATTTTTTAATCTCAAAGCTTCGTCTAGAGCCAGATGGACAGGGGTTTCTTCAATTTGGAAAAAAATCCTACTCGTGGTTTAATTAGGCGCTAGTGGTGTTCACGGGCGGACGGATTGACAGACTGACGTTTTGCTTTCAATTGTTTTTTCTGTATCAAGGACCAACAAAACAGGGATTCTGGCTACACCAAGTGCTAGGGGATTTTTTTCTTACTTTAGCTACTGCTTTTATCCATGTTTTCGGTATCAGGTCCTGGCAATGCATTTTTTCTGCCGAAAATTCGCGGATTTTCCGCGCAGCATTACTTTCCCTATACTAAGTATATTATTACGTACGTATACTGGAAAGTAAAGATGGAAAGGTTGGGCATAGAAGGCTGTGGCCTGACTGCAATCAGGACCATTGTGCAATTAAATGTCTATCATTGTCGTGTAAAGGAAAGGAACCATACACACATTTGAAAAGCGATGCACAAGATTATATTGAATATTGCCATATGTTTGAAAGATTCTGGTGAACTAGTGAAATTTGATCACGTCTTTCGGTTAGTCGAGACTTAAGCTGACGATGAAACGATTTTCTCTCAAAGAATTGCGAGATTGAACAAATGACAAATACATTTTTCGCTGCTTGGAGACCGGCTCAGGAAAGTTGGAAAATGGAGAGAAGAAAAATCTCAATAATTAAAGAAGATTCGTTATTCTGGAAATATCTGTGAAATTTATCATGGACAGATGGAAGTGAAGAAAAAAAATAATGAACAAGCAGAAGATGAAGTTGATGTCTACGATGAAGAAGTTGATGTCTACGATGAAGAAGTTGATGTCTACGATGAAGAAGTTGATGTCTACGATGAAGAAGTTGATGTCTACGATGAAGAAGTTGATGTCTACGATGAAGAAGTTGATGTCTACGATGAAGAAGTTGATGTCTACGATGAAGAAGTTGATGTCTACGATGAAGAAGTTGATGTCTACGATGAAGAAGTTGATGTCTACGATGAAGAAGTTGATGTCTACGATGAAGAAGTTGATGTCTACGATGAAGAAGTTGATGTCTACGATGAAGAAGTTGATGTCTACGATGAAGAAGTTGATGTCTACGATGAAGAAGTTGATGTCTACGATGAAGAAGTTGATGTCTACGATGAAGAAGTTGATGTCTACGATGAAGAAGTTGATGTCTACGATGAAGAAGTTGATGTCTACGATGAAGAAGTTGATTCTACGATGAAGAAGTTGATGTCTACGATGAAGAAGTTGATGTCTACGATGAAGAAGTTGATGTCTACGATGAAGAAGTTGATGTCTACGATGAAGAAGTTGATGTCTACGATGAAGAAGTTGATGTCGACGATGGAGGAGAAGAAGTTGATGTCGACGATGGAGAAGAAGAAAAAGTTGATGTCGACGATGGAGAAGAAGAAGAAAAAGTTGATGTCGACGATGGAGAAGAAGAAGAAAAAGTTGATGTCGACGATGGAGGAGAAGAAGAAAAAGTTGATGTCGACGATGGAGGAGAAGAAGAAAAAGTTGATGTCGACGATGGAGGAGAAGAAGAAGAAGATGTCGACGATGGAGAAGAAGAAGAAGAAGAAGAAGATGTCGACGATGGAGAAGAAGAAGAAGAAGAAGAAGATGTCGACGATGGAGAAGAAGAAGAAGAAGAAGAAGAAGATGTCGACGATGGAGAAGAAGAAGAAGAAGAAGAAGAAGATGTCGACGATGGAGAAGAAGAAGAAGACGTCGACGATGGAGAAGAAGAAGACGTCGACGATGGAGAAGAAGAAGACGTCGACGATGGAGAAGAAGAAGAAAAGGTGATGTCGACAATGACGCCGATGACGATGACGATAAAGAAGCCAATGACGATGACGATAAAGAAGCCAATGACGATGACGATAAAGAAGCCAATGACGACGATGAAGAAGATGATGCCGATGACGATAAAGAAGCCAATGACGACGATGAAGAAGATGATGCCGATGACGATGAATGAGGGGGAGGAGAATCAGAAGAACGTTGGGTCAATCAGAAGAAGAAGAAGAAGGTGGAGTTGATGAAAAAGGTGGGGAAGTCTCAATGATGAAGATGGTGTCATGGTGATGATGATGATGATGATGGAGACGAGGAGGAGCTGATGATGAGAAAGAAGCTTTTGTTGGTGTTAATATTGATGTGAATAAGATGCTGTCGATGTTGATGAAGAAAAAGCTGAGGATAGAGAAGTAATGAGAAGATTTGTGTTCCAAATGGAGAAAATTGAGAAAGGACATTGCAAATGATTTACATTAATGAACAGATTTGTTCATTTGTTTATTTGTTACAATAGATTAAGCAAGTTGCATTTTAAGTATTTTTTTTATATGCAGATCAATTTGCGTAATACTTGCTTACAAATTTTTAAATACTTATATTTTTAATTTTTAGCATGAATTTCAAAATGACAAAGCAAATTTTTAATGGACATAATTTGTAAGCATACTGAGGATGAAATGACGTGTAATGAGAGAATTAGAAAATCTGAAATGTGTGAGAATGCTGGATGCTAAAGGTCTCTTTATTACTAATTATTTGTCATTTTTTTTGAAATAGAAATTATGTTATGCTCATAATCCAGAAATAAATTAGAGGAATATTTATATGTAGTAATTAGCCATAAGTAATATTCCTGGGTTAGTAGGTTATATTCAAGGTAGTATTGAGTCCTAAGTAATACGAATTCTACTCTCTGTTTAGAGCTTCTTTGAATTAGAAACAACTGTTTAAACACACCACTTGTCCAATTCTTATTTTCTAAATATCAAAATCAAAGTAGCGTGAAAGAGTCCAATAATATTTCCCTGTAAATATACTGTGCCAATGAGAATATGCATTATCCTTGTAAAACTACATTGTTAATGGGGAAAACTTTGTGTTAGTTGTGTAGCTTTATCTACTGCAGGAATCCATTTGATCTTGTGTAAATGTTGTGATGAGACTAGCTCTGTATAGAATACTAAATCAGGTGTTTGATCACTGAATTGACTAAGAAGGCTTGAAGGTGATCATTGAGTCTGCAATGAAACTGTCAAGGAACTGGTTTGAAATTAAACAATTTTCTTTCATGTAAATGAAAAGAAATTCTGGATATGTTACGATGTTGGTATTCATTCTTTCTTATGAAATGTTTTTTGAGTAGTTTGCTTTTGAAAACATTTACTGTATAAGCTTATCTTATATTTATTAACAATTTGTCATTTTTTTTCCTTGTTGGTATGCATGGTTTTACTGTGACACTGTGTAATTATTAAGATATTTAGTTTTCAGTGAAGTGCACGTGATGAATGCTTTGGAAATTCTGTTGAGAGTCAATTGAAAATTTAATATATATAATTATGAAATTTATACACAGTAAATTAATTTAATTGTAAATAAATAAACATTACTTTTATGAAATTGAAATTTTATTACTATTTATGAAAATGCATTATAACAGTTATATTGGCAACACAAAAAAGTTAAAATAATGTAGATCAGTATAGAAGTTATAATTAGGAGAAATCATGCGATCGCATCACAGTTGTAAAATGATGTGCACGATATTTTCGAATAACATATATGAAACAATTGAAATTGAATAAATAATTTGTATTTGCCTTCAGGTTCTCATCAAGGAGAAATCCTTCATATCTCATTGATATATTATTTTGTATATTTTACATCCTGTGAAATGAATAAATAAGTATATCAAGAAACCATT
Organism: Acheta domesticus; assembly: GCA_031308135.1. Classification (NCBI taxonomy): domain Eukaryota; kingdom Metazoa; phylum Arthropoda; class Insecta; order Orthoptera; family Gryllidae; genus Acheta; species Acheta domesticus. The sequence continues at coordinate 32,022,010 of JAHLJT010002406.1, forward strand.
GACAGTAGATCTATTGATCAACTAATGATTTCTCTGATATTCTTTCTCTTATTTTTCTTTTGTCTTCATCATCTTGCCCTTTTCTTTCATCATCATCACATCATTTAAAAGTTGTATATGTAATGAAGTTAAATAATTGTATAGTTTTTATGTGTTTATTTTCTTTTTGTGTGCAGAAACCCAAGATAAAGCGAACACCATTACGGGGAACAAACTCGGAACAGCCAGAACTACTGAGAAAACGCAAGTTTGTATCCCATGAACGTGAATTTCTAAAAAAGAAGAAGAAGCTTGCTATTGTAGATCTGCGAAAGAAGGGACAAACCGTGAAGGATCTTCTGAGGGAAAAGCGTGGTCATCTTTCAACTACAGCTTCCAGCAAACACATTTCCACAGGTACAGGTTTTTGTCACAAGATGGTCATTTGAACTCCAAAATCAAATTAACTGTAGTCATCAGTTGGGTGTGGCATTAAGAGGAAAGGGAGAGAAGAGAGGAAAGAAAAATAAAGGAACATAGCCAGGTCCAGATGTGACAAAATATTCCATTTGAATAAATTATCAGTTTTAGATCTTAAATGGTAGGAAAAATTAATTTTTGATTTCAGAAGCGCTGTGTGTTAGACTTATTTCACTTTCTTATACATAGTTTTGCATTTTATTTTTCATCTACTTTTCTTCCTTTTTCACTCATTTTAGTCATTGGTCAGGGTGACCAGCGAACCTGGAATCCTTGAAAACCGGGGAAAAAACGGGAATTTGAAAAATCCTTGAGAAACCAGGAATTTGATTTGAAAACCGGGATTTTCCGTTTTTTCTGTTTTACTGATTTTCCAACTTTTAACACTAATTCACATACGTCATCGCATTCATTAACGTGCATGATTCAACTCGATAGACGATAATGGCGGGAGTTAAAATCGAAATATGTTCGAAAAAATCCATAAATGTATGCTTTAGGATTGCGAAGTCCTTGACTCGCGGGTCACACGATGTCAAATATTGCCGCGTGTGTATACATCAGTTTTTCTTCCTTGGCGCGTGGGGGGTGTCAACAAAATGGAATATTTCATGGTATTTAGCGTCGTTCCCGGTTGTGCCGCTAGGAGTCGCATGATCGCGACTGTATAGAGCAGTGCTGGCGATCACCCGCTTACTGGTCGTGAAATTTGACTACATAACGAGTTAGGACTTATTTTCTACATATTTTAGTATTTATCCCCATTTTTTGAATCAAAGCTTTACAATATGGATTTTTTTTTTAAAAAAAATTGCAGTTTTTTTGGTGCAGCATTACGTTACTTTCTCTGTACTACGTACATTACTCAGTATATGCATACATATTCGAGAAATTAAAAATACATTTTGCTAAATTTCCGGGCTAAAAAGCTCATGACATGGTCTACCATTTTTCAAGTAGGTTGGTCTTTTTAAGCCATATACCATTGAGAATTTGCTGACAAATAAGAATGTGTAATGAAGCTTTTGAGTACCTATTTTATTAAGTAGCAGGTGATTAAATGTTTTCAATCCATATAAACTGTGTTAAGTATAAAACCTAAATCCCTGTTTTGAAAAAAATCTGGAACTATTGAAACTTAATTCACATTGATGTGAAAACTAGTAACATCCTAAATATTATTACTTAACATTTTTTAAAATTGTTGTATTGCAAGATTGATTAGGTATGTTATCTTCAAAATTCCAAAAATTAAGATATCTGAGATGTTTCAAGTAAATATGAAGATTTATTAATACTGAAAATCCAAAACCTTTATTGAAAATGGAAATCTTACAATGTTAGTAAGCGTTATTTTCCTATTCCCATGTAATTAATCAAAATAAATTCTCATATTTTAGTAATCTTGAAAATAGAATTTGGAAGACAGAAAGTACACAGTTATCCTCGTTAGAACTCATGTCGACTGTGAAATGTCTATTTTCAAAAATATTTGTACTTGCGTGTTGAAAACTAATATTATTCCCAGCAGAATCGACTTTGTTCCAAAAGCGATGTAAGGAATACGGCACCTCAAGCCCTGCTTTGACATCTGCCCAGAGATCTATTTTCTGGCTGAAAAAGTAGTTTCTTGAACATTTCAAGTGGAGTCTAACCAATAACAAATATTTCCTAGAAAAACAAAAAATCAGAATTTTCTTTAAAACTCATTTTTGTACAAAATTTTACACCCTACTCCACAATTGCGAGAGGCATAGTTTAGTTCAGTAACGAGCAGAAAACTAGTGGTGATAAAACAGCATGTATTTTCACGCAAAATTACGCGAGAAGTATTCAAATTTTCAAAATATTGTACATGACCTTATTACAAAATCTTTTTTTAAGGAACATATTTCATTAAAGAAAAATCTGTATCTCCAGAAATGTAGGCCTAGTGGTAGGAAGACGCTAAAAAAGATTTGCATTTACAATTTTCGAGAACTCTGGGTTTTCAACAAACGTGATATCTGCATCATTCTCTTAAACATTCTTCACACTGTCCAACAAAAAAATTTTATCCATGTTTTTGAAAATGTCCCATGGACTTCATGTAAAGTACCCCCCAACCAAAATATTGGATTGATGTTCGAAGGGCCACTACATCACCCAGAACGATCAAGAAATATCAGTTTTGGAGCAAATTGGCTGAACAGTTGAGCCACAAGCGTTGTTCATGGACAGAGGGATGGGCAGACAGCCAGACGTTTTGCCGTCATTCGATTTCATAGTCACAGACTCACGAAACATAGATGCAAAAATAGACTCTAGACCGCATGTTATAGGATTGGTTTCTTAATTTACCAACTGGATCTATCCATTTTTTCGTTACTAGTCCTGTGATAAGAGTTTCTTTTTGGAAATTGGCCGTTTTTCCGCACAGCATTACATAACTTTCTCTCTACTTTGTAACCGGTAGCGAGAAAGTAAAAATATGTTGTAATGTGCGAAACAGAACCTGGAAAATTGATAATCTCAAACCTGGAAAACCGAGGGAAAAAACTTGAATTTCAAAAAGCCAGATTGCTGGTCACCCTGTCGATCTAAACAATGTTCTCTCAATAATTTTCAAAATAGATAACTATTGTATTTAGTAATAACCCTATACATACCTCTTTCGTTAATTTAAAGGTTTTTTGACTTCTTAAATCAAACTGCAAATGTAACTGACTGTATCCAATGAAATCAACTAAAAATTCTGTTTATTCGCCTACCTCTTCTGCATCAAGCTCTGGACAACATAATGGTTTATATGTGAATTTTAATATGTAATTCTGTATTTTGCTGCAAGTCAAACTGGTGAGCGGGAGATGCTCATTAGTTTAGGTTTTTCAGATGTACCAAGTTTTAAAATAGTGTTTTCACAAAAAACTTAACTCTCTTTCATTGTTCTTTTCACAAACATCCTTATTATGTATTTCTTACCACTCAAAAAAAAATCGTGTCATTGTTGTTATTAAAAGTATCATATATTGTTGCCTGTCTTATATCATCTTCTTTGGAAGGAATTTGCAGTGATATATTATATTTTAAAAGTGGTAAACTTACGTTTTGCAGTAGATCCTGCACAATCCCCTGGAACCTCCCCTATTAACTCTCCTGCTTCTGAAACAAAGAAAACTGCTGCCACACCAGATGCTCGGAAACCTGCCTCTGCAACTAGCATAGTGGATGCTATAGAATCTGTTGTTAATGCTGCTGCTCGCTCCAATGATGACTCCAGCCAGGATAGTTCATCTTCTGTATCGAAGACAGGTTCTGGTGAGTACAGTATTTTAATGATTTCCTTTTAATATTGTGAAAGTTTAAAGAAATCTGACACTGTTTATATTCTTTCTTATGTAAAAATGTCTTGGGATGTGACCATTGTAAATATACCAGTGGTCCTGTAGTTTTTGATATTTTCAATAATTTTCAAAATATTACTCGGTATTGAACACTTAAGACTTTCATGTTCAATTTTCAAAAAATGATTATAAATTGTTATAAAGAATTAGGGTTGCAGGGAACCTCCTTCAAATGCTAGCTGATTAGAAAGCAGTGACATTTAAATAAAATATACATTGTTTATGTAGTACCCCAGAGAGAGTGTAATTCAATTGTTATTGCAAGATTTCTCTTGAAAATCTTGGACCATCAGGATTGTCAATGAGCTAAGCACAGGATTGACAATTTCACAAGTATAGGAAATAAGAACGTAGTGAACGATACTGATCATAATGGCCATTGAAAGTAGATTTTCATCACATGCTATGTTCTACAGCAAAAACGCAAAATATGTGAATTAAAATGCAATGAACTTACGGCTATTTCTATGATTGTGGTGTCATCATAATCATCATAAACATTTGGGAAGTCTGACAACATTTGGGTCTGTTGACCTGCTCCTTGGTTTATTGGTATTCCCTCAGTTGCTTCCAAGATGTTCTTGATCAACACTTTCTTGGTCTGCCAAGGTCTCTTCTTCCTCGCGCTTTATATTGGAGGACTTTTCTTGGGGAACATTCTATCTTCATTCTTTGGAGTGTTCTTGCCATTTCTTTTGGTAGATTTCAATTTCTAAAACAATATTTTTGACTTCAGGTTTTTCAGATCTTTTCATTTCTTATCCTGTTTCTTCTTGAAACTTTTAAAATTGGACTGTATTATGCATCAACCGGCTATGCGACATCATACAAGTTTTGAGATAATCGTATTCAAAGATTTTATTACTTTTTCAGCTCTAAAAACTGTAATTGAATTATTTCTGACTTGATAATCACTTACATGACAGTGTTGTACATGGTTATTCATATTGTATGAGTGAAAATCCTCTATATTAATATTAACAGTCAATATTTTCATATTGCACTTAGACGGAATGAGAATGCTGTCATTAGGGTTTTGCAACAATCTGTTAAGCACCGTGACAGGGCGGTTACCTTGTTGATATGTTTTGGTATGGGATATTTTGTTATGCGTCAAGCAATTAAACGCCAAGACAAATAAAACCATTGTAAAAATTTTAGTGAATTAAGAATTTTCCATTACAGAAAAGCATTAATAATTTTTCATGAGCTTGTACACTAAATTCTAATGATGGTAAAACACATGACACCTGAACTCTGGCCTAGTTGACTGTCGTCTACTTTCTCCCTTTTTTTCTTTTTCTTTTTACTTCACTGGCTCTTATTTCACTTGCAATGAACCAAGCTTTTGATTCCTGAATATTGCAAATTCATTTTTCCTATCTTGAATTCAGACTTTCTCATTAGTAGTAAGGGAACGAATAATTGAATAATTATGTAACTATATATATTTCTAAGTTAACTCAGTAAGATCAAATTGATGATGTATTCACTTTTCATTCTAAAAGTATATCTTTAGTATCTAAAAACGTTGACTTTTTACTAAATATATTTACATATTTTACTCCTAAGTACACATTTTTACACATTTATTAATATTTTTATTTTTGTTAATTTTTTAGCATAATTCCTTTATCTTACAGTTTTTGATAAGGAATCACAAAGACAAACAATTCAGCATTCTCAAAAACATTTTTCTTGCCTCTAAATCTGTGCTGTTGCATCACGTTAAAAAGCACCTGTCGATAAATACAGATGAAAAACAAAAGGGGAATGTGTCTATGCAATCCATAAGTTCCTGCATGTTAGTTTTGTGAGTATCGCATAGAGCAGGTGACTGCTTAGGAAGGAAGTTGATAATGACACGTCGAGCAGGTGATATCGCAGGCGCACGTCGCATCTTTCAAAGGTCTCCCTTGACCTTGAACCACGTTTATGCTGCGTGGGCCCTTCCCTGTTCATTGAAGCGTCAAACTACATCAAGAATAGTGGAATATGAGGCTCTTATGTGCTTAAGGTGAAATCAAGAACAGCAGTTTCAAAGATCTAGGTTTATAGCCAGTTGTTGCAAAACATAATATCCCTGATGTGACTGATGGCGCTTACATTTTTCATTCATTATAAAGGCTGATTTGCAGGTTTGGGGCCAAAATTTTGCCTACACTTAATGCATGGTCCAGTGCATCTGACGGTGTCCATATCTTAGCTTAGCCAGTTGATGCATAACACCGTCCAATTGATGTCAGATATCTCATTTGTGCTGGTTCTTTTTTGTCTCTTTGCTCCAGAATCCATGTTTCACTATTGTATGATAGTGTGGGATTTGCAACAATATTTTATTGTACTTTGTTAATTTTGATTCCGTATCTTCCTCTATTAATGACGTCTTATTTTCCAAGTATGTGAAGGTTGATACTTGTTCTATTGTCTTATTTTCTGAGACTATTTTTATTCTACTCTATTCTTTTCTATCAATCCAATGGACTTTGTCTTCAAGAGTGATATTTTCATGTTATATTCCTGTGTGAGTTTATTTAATTTATGAGCTGCCCTTTGTAATTCATTTTCAGATGTTGCTAGTATTGTTTAGTCGTACAGTTTAGTATTCTTTTTATTTTCTGGTCATTCTTCATAGTGATGCCTCCTTCTATTTCTTTTTTCCAGGTCTTGGTCATGTTTTTCATGTATAAGTGAAGTAGTATTGGGGTTAATGTTCATTCGTGGCATAGTCCATTCTTTCGTGGCATTCGGGGCATCAAATAGCAACATTTGTTGATATTTTGATTTTTGAATCTTCATTTCATTTATTAGGTGGTCTTCTATTTTTTTCTCTTTTAGGATTTTCCATTGCAATCTTCTGTCTAGCCTTTTCGCATGCCTTCTTGTAGGTTATAAACAGAATGTAGGTTGGCAAATTCTGTTCTCTTCTTTTTATTATCTATATATATATTAACGATGTTTACAGCTCTATGTTGGCCGTTTATCGCAACCAAGGTGCCATTTTGTTTTGTCATGCCAAGAGTGTTGTAACATATCTCTTCTTTCCATTGCCACTGTTACACCATCCTTCCATTTCACTCTGGGTCGTCCTCTTTTCTTCCGTCTTGCTGGTGTCCATTTGTAAACCTTTTTGGGCAGTCTTTCTGAATCCATCCTTTGCAAGTGGCCGTACCATAACAATCTTTTCTTTTCAACAACATCAGTTAAACATCCTTCTGTATTTAATCACCTTTTTATAGTCTCTGTTTTTACATGATCAAGCAGCGTGACTCCACAGCATCTTCTCCAAAAACTGTTTTCAACACTATTTATCCTCTTTTTTAGAGCTTGATTTAGTACCCAAATTTCAGAGCCGTATGTTACTGTGCTCTTCACCAAAGATTTAAACAGCTGGATTTTTGTTTTAGTTCTAACGTCCTTACTCCAAAGTAGTGGGTTTAATTTGCTGATTATCTGTCGACCTTTTCCGATTTTTAATAAAATGTTGGCTTGATCTGTACCTTCTTCATTCAGAATTACTCCTAAATACTTAAAATCTTGTATATTTTTTATCTTAGAACCCTCTAGAATTAAATCTTCCTGTACATCACCAACTACCAAATAATGTGTCTTCTCCATGTTAATTTTCAATCCCCATTTTTCATATTCCTCTACAAGTTTTCTCATGTAGGAAGCATCATTTACATCTTCTGCAAGAACCACTTGATCGTCAGCAAACAATAAAGTATGTATATTTTCTTCCCCTATCTGAATTCCCATTTTAGTGCACTTTTTTGTCCATTTTCTCAAGGCTGATGAAATGTATATTTTGAAGAGTGTTGGGGATAAACAGCACCCTTGTCTTAATCCCTTGTTAGTCATAAAAGAGTCTCATAAGCCTGCGTAAGATTTAACCTGGCTGCTATTTCCTTTATAGAATCTCTTTACAGCATTTATGTACTGCACGTGGATGTTGTTCTCTTTCATTGATTCTAACAACTTTTCCACTGGTACACTATCGTACACTTTTCTTAGGTCTACAAAAACCAGATGTAGTGGGCATCCATAGGCTATGGACTTTTCCATCAGCTGTTTCAGACAAAAGAGATTATCTGTGCAGGGTCGACCAGATCTAAATCCATTCTGTTCTTCAAGTTCCATCATATCCCTTTCAATGCGACCTCTCAGAACCCGTCCATACAGCTTTCCTGTTGATGGGTTGACACTCAAGCCCCTATAATTGGCGCAAACAGCTTTGTTTCCGTTCTTATAAAGTGACGTAATATATGCGCTTTTCCAATCTTTTGGTACAGCTTCTCCTTTCAGGCATTTATTACATATTTCTGCCAAATATTCTAGGGTAACATCAGGGGCATGTTTCAACAATTCAACAGGAACACCTCCAGGACCGGAAGCTTTGATGTTCTTCAAAGCCATTAGCTCTTTTCTTATTTCGTGCACACTTATATCTTCACATCTTCTTTTTATTATCTGACATGTAAATATTGCATCAGTGATTCGTCTCCCTTGTCTGAAGCCATGTTGTTCCTCTTGTTTTATGTTTTAACTTGCTTCTATTAATCTACAAGTATTTTTTAGGATACTTGCATAGATTTTTACTTCATTGTCTATTAATATTGCCATACCTGAGGCTGCTCTTTCCTCTTCTTCCACTCCTGTTCTAGGTTGTGTACTAGGTTTGTTTACTTTCCTATGTGTTTGATTTTCAGAAAATATCATAACTAATGATAAGTTGCGAAATTATGGATCAGTCAAAAGTTCACTAATTTTGGATTTTTTGGAAATGAAGAAATAACAAAAATGTTGTGTTGTAATATGATAATATCCTCTCTCTTCAGTTAGGTAGTAAAGGAAGTTGAACAAGCATTGGACAGCATGTATGAAGTTTATATTTAGTATAGAACACTTTTGAACCCGAATTCTGTTCCTTGTCTTCATGTCTTTCAATTGACAATAATCAAATTATGTGTGTGATTGCTTCTATAGTTTTTTATTTAACTACATTTTGAAAAAATTCAACAATTTATTTATGAAAAATGAAATTTTGTTAAAAAAAAAAGTATTCAGTTATCATCACTGAAATCTATCATGTATTGCCTTTCAAATAATTGGTTTAATAAACTTCTTTTAATTATGGAGAATTTTCAAGAGTAAATGAAACACTAAGATAACCTCTTTATGCTTTGACCTCTTTATGCATTTCTTTTTGTTTTCTCATAAACAAATTAACAATGCGATTTTTTGTATTTTTTATTAATTTTATGTTGTAGTTAAAAAATCAAAAACTATGTTTACAGGTTCAAGTGCTTCATCAGATAATAGTGATGATAGCCAAGATGCTGCTCCTTCATCAACCACCTTGACACCTGTGCAAACTCCAAATTCTCTTGCAACTCCTGATGTGAAGTCACCATCTATTAACTCTCTAGTTCCTCCTGCTCAATTTCCACCTGGATTGCCCACTCCTGCAGCATCACCTGTTTCAGTGGGGTCTCGTGGAGATGAGACCCATCTTCCATCTGACCTGCCCTCTGATCTGGTGGACTTGCTCACGACATTAAAAAAGGCAGCCGAGTCTTCAGCAGAGGGCAAATGCAAGTTTTTTTCTAATGATGTAAATCAGACATTGCTCAGGTAAGGAAATGACAGCCAATCACTTTCACGTGTATTCATTCGTATTACATTACAACATGTGCTTATTATGTTCACACATTCACACTAGTGAATTTGCCGTTGTCTTGGAGAATGCATTAAATAAGAGTGATTGTTGAGAAATGTATCTGGGTGGTACAGTGACCCCTACATTGCCCATGACGTTACATCAAGATCGTGTAGAAACTTAAATATCTAATTTCCTTTAAGTGAATCCTTTTTTTGTGTTATTTTGTTTGTCTTTCTCCATTCATTTCTCTTTCTGACCTCTGCTTTACTTTTCTTTTGTCATTCACATACCATGTGTTTTGGATGCCTTTATCTTCTTGTTGTGCAAGTAATTTCTTTGCATACATTGTAAATCGACCAGTTTGGGAAAGTTTGGGACATATGACCAGTTTGGGAAAAAACAAGAGGAAATGCAAGAGTTTAGAAAATGCACAAAACCACAAACCTGTTTGAAATATTTGCTCAGTACTGAGGTAACAAAAGTTATGGGATAACTCCTAATATCGTCTCAGACCTCCTCTTGCCTGGTGAAGTGCAGCAACTCTGCAAGTTGGCACAGACTCAACAAATAGTTGGAAATCTTCTGCAGAAATATTGAGTCATGCTGCTTCTATAACCATCCATAATTCCAAAAGTATTGCTGGTTCAGTTCCCTGTTCTACCATTGCAGCATCTTTAACTTACTTGTGCCGCAATACTTTTCGTCTAATCTATCAACATCTCTTGGTCAGCTCTTGTTTGTTTCAGACACAGATGCTATTTGGTTTTCGAGAGCTAGGGAGTCTTTCCTTATCTTCTCTCTCTCTCTCTCTCTCTCTCTCTCTCTCTCTCTCTCTCTCTCTCTCCCTCCCTCTCTCTCCCTCCCTCTCTCTCCCCCTCTCTCTCCCTCTCTCCCCCTCTCTCTCTCCCTCCCTCTCTCTCCCTCTCTCTCTCTCTCTCCCTCTCTCCCCCTCTCTCTCCCCCTCTCTCTCCCCCCTCTCTCCCTCCCTCTCCCCCCTCTCTCCCCCTCTCTCCCCCCTCTCTTTCTCTCTCTCTCACACACTATCTCTCTCTCCTTTTTCTACATATTAGGGTAGGTTGGCTTAATGGAGGGGGGAGGGGGGAATTCGAAGCCATAGTGAAGGCAATCCTCCTAAGACATGGAAAGCCTGACTTACAATTCCCTAGCCCTCTAGGTTGGGGGTTGAAGCGATGGGCCTGTTCCCCATTCTTCATAAAAATATCAAATTTGCAAAATACACCAAATGTGCCTCGGAATCAGGAACTTTATGACGAAAAAGGCAACGGAAACGGATAACAAATTGAGGATGCTGAGAAATGTCCAGGGGCTGAGAAATAAAAGACCTTGAAGTAACCAATGAATTAAAATCGCACAAAATTGAAATAGCTATACTAACAGAAACCAAAAAGAAAGGAAATGGAAATGAGATGTGGGAAGATTTTCTTTTTTCAGAGGTGTTGGAAAACATTGTCGAGTAAAGGCAAGAGTCTCTATTTTGAAACATAAGAAATGGAAAAAACATATTAAAGGTTGGAATGCCATAAATAAAAGGATAATAACTATTGATCTGGAAATTTTTAATATTAGTTTTATGATTGGTGGTGTTTATGCTCAAAACGATGACGCCACTTTATTGGTGAAGAAAGAATTCTATACTAAATTAAGAGAAGTAACAACTTGCAGTGAGCGTCTCCACCACATCGCCCGATCTGAGCCTATCAATAGCTGGGTATTACACCAAGCTCTGAAAAAGAGAATTAATAGTGTTGAAAAAATAGTTTCTGGAGAATATGCTGTGCAGTCACGCTGCTTGATCATGTAAAAACATAGACTATAAAAAGACGATTAAATATAGAATGATGCTTAAGTGACGTTGTTGAAAAGAAAAGATTGTTATGGTACGGCCACTTACAAAGGATGGATTCAGAAAGCGTGCCCAACAAGGTTTATAACTAGACGCCAGCAAGACGGAAGAAAAGAAGTCGGCCAAGAGTGAAATGGAAGGATGATGTAACAGTGGCAATGGAAAGAAGAGATATGTTACAACACTCTTGGCATGACAAAATAAAATGGCGGGTTGGATGCGATAAGCGGCCAATATAGAGCTGTAAACATCACTACTATATATATTGCTGGTTCAGGATTTTGTGTGTAAACTGACCTCTCTATGACCGGTAAATGTTCAATGGGATTCATGTCAGGCAATCTGGGTGGCCAAATCATTCGCTTGAATTGTCCAATATGGTCTTCAAATCGATTGCAAACAATTGTGGCCCAGTGACAAGATGCTTATCATCTGTAAACATTAATGTAAATGGGTCTCCAAGTAGCTTAACATTAATATTGCAATCAGAAATTGGTTTAGTTGAGCAAAGGAGCAAGTCCTTACTAAGTAAAAACAGCCAACACCATTATGGAGGCACCACGAACTTGCACAGTGCTTTTTTGACAATTTGGGTCTACAGCTACGTGGAGTCAGCGCCACTCAAACTCTGTCGTCAGCTCATACTAACTGAATTTGGGACTGAATTTCTAACCAAGCCACGGTTTTCCAGTCGTTTTGGGTCCAATCGATATGGTCGCCAGCCCAGGGAAGCCATTGCAGGCAATGTGCTGTTAGTATAGGCACTCAAGTCTTTGTTGTTGTACATGTTTTGAAAACATCAATGTTTCTGGAAAAAATTGTCGATCTAAAGAGAACATTGAGGTTGATATATCAATGTTTTTGGTTAAATATCATTAAACCACAACTTGCAATATTTTCCGTGTCTATTTAAAAATTTTGGGCGATGTTATGGTAGAATTAACATTGGTGGTTTCAGAACTGACTGTTCTAATGATACTGTTTGGTTTTGGAGTTGTAGAGTTAGTTTTTTCACTGTAGCTGTTAAACATTGCCACTGTCTTGATGACTTCAGTTATGTCCTCAAGTATTATCCGTAATGTGACATCACTTGGCACTAAAAATTAAAATTGTGCACCAAAAATTAAAATTAAGAAATGTGCTGAAAACTATAAATTAAAAATTGTATATGTACAGCATTAATTAGATTAATTATATTTCAAAGCAATCTAATATTTTCTTCAACAGAGTGGAACAAAAAGCCCAGGATCTGACATGTTCTCGCAGGCAACTAGTGTATGGACACTTGGCCTTGTATCTTCCATGCACAAAGGACACTCTCATGAAACGAGCAAAGAAACTGAGGCTCAACAGCGAAGAACTGAAGATAAAGGAACCAATGGCAAGGTATGTGAAACAGGGGTTTCTCACAGGACTACCTGTTTAAAGTTGCATAAACTACTAGGTCATTAGTGACCACCATTGGATTTAACCTTATGGTATGAGGATGAAATGATATGGGATGATAGGGGTGAAAAGACGAACACAAAAACAACCATGCCCGAGGCAGGACTTGAACCCGTGATCCTTGGATCCGAGTTCGCTATGACACTACTGCTTTAGCGATCTCGGCCTCCAGGGATCAGCACAGGATTACTTTGCTTGTAAGGCATATGTATGTATTGCTAAATACCTATTTTAATTCATCTTTGCAATTATGTATACTAATGGATCATTCAATAAAATTTAAGTTTACCTTTTTGAAAGTATGCTTGTATTTGTTTTGATTAATAGGAAAAAGTATTGAAATTATTTCAAGCAAATACTGTTGTTATAAACAGAGAATAACATCAAAATACAACAGAGATTCAGTAAGAAGCACACTTTTCTTTTCTTTCTTTCTTTCTTTCGTGCAAATGGGTGAGAGACTTCTACAGAAAATACTTTGATGTTAATGCCAAAGTTAGTGAGTTAATGCCTTATTATTTATGTGGCGAGACTCGGGCCATCAGACCTGCTTTGCCACCTGACCACGCAAATATTGCTACACTCCTTTCACCAACGAGCAGAGAAAGAAGGTATTACTTGGGTGACAAAACAGGTGATTTGAATTCAGCTCAGAGGCTTCTTTTAGGCTTGATGATCTTTTACATTCAGTAAATTTTCTACATGGGACAGCTGGCTTTGATTCCCCTCTGAAGGAAGGTACGCGAAGAATTTTTCGCTCTTAAAAATCCATGGCTTCAATCAGGTTTGAACCTGCAAAGTAAGCTAACGCTAACTGTTTTACCACCAAACCCGCAAGTTAGCAGTTTTAGGTTAAAAATGTTTTCATTAGAAGCTTGGATGGCAGGCAGAACGAAATAGTGCAAGTGTCGGGGGGGGGGGGGGGGGCAATAAATTGTGAATTTCATAAGGATATGTGTCCAAGAGTTTACGAGATTGTATGGATCACAGAAAGATTTCTAGATGGTACAAATTCTTTGCCACGTGACCCCAGTGGATTAGCCATATGTCAGGTGTCCCGTAAAAGCAGTGAACAGAATGTCACAGCTATTGATGAAGCAGTTCAGCAGAATGTTTGTAAAGTGAGTAGTTGTGGAGTGCACTTGGAGAATTTTTAGTTAGTTAGTGCCTTATTTTAGGTGGTGAGACTCGGGCCATCAGGCCTGCTCTTACGTCTGACCACGCTAATTTCACTACACTCCTTTCACCACCTAGCGGAGAAAGAAGGTATTATCTCCGGCGACGAAACAGGCGATTTTAATTTAGCTCAGAGGCTTCATTTAGGCTTGAGGATCTTTTACATACTACATGGGACAGCCAGCTTTACTTCCCCTCCGAAGGAAGGCGTACAAAGGATTTTTTTCGCTCTTAAAAATGCACGGCTTTGATCGGGTTTGAATCCGCAATCTTGGGTACAACAATCCAATATGCTGACCTATACCATTCGAATCCGCTACGGAGAATGTTGGGTTCTAGATACATTCAACTATCCTCTTTTGATGACATAATTAATGACTCTTTAAATAAATTTTTGGCTGGCAAAGAATGTCTTGGAAGATATATCAATTGTGCATATGGCTCTAATCGCAAGAGATCAACCTATATGCAGCAAGTATGCAAACAAGTTTCATGTGGGGAAATATGTGTCCAGAGACGAGCTATTTTGAAACACTTTGTAAAGATGTGTGTTTACTTTGTATATATTCTTGGTATGAAGCCAGTTACTTTTTTTGCTTCAAATTGTTGTGCTTTACTTATTGATACATTCCGCTGCATAAGTATATACATAATATGCCCTCTTCCCTTAGAAACAGAAGAATATTTTCTTTGTTGATGCTGCTAATCTTCTTTGCACAAAAGGAATAATGAGTATCAGATGTTTCAGTTGGTTTTGTAATGACAGTTTACAAATAAATGAGAAGGCAAGTCTGTATTTGAAATAAGCAGTAGTGTATGCCATAACATGAGTAATATGAAATTTGCTGTGGTTACTGAAGCAACATTTTTGAGTCTTCAATTCAGTTAAACATCGAACCCAATCATTGTATTTCTGAGTTGAACAGAAAAGAATACAATTAGGAACGAAGATCATTACATTAGGTATTTGTTAAGAACTGTTTGAAAATCAGTCAGCTTACAAACACCTCTGTGTATATTTTTTTGGAAATGTTCATTCAAAAGATATGGTATTGTATTCTGGAGAAACTCACTGTACTATTACCAAACACGTAACTCAGCATTGTGTAGGCATGTACCTTTTTTAAGTCGTTCAATTGAAGACTTACTTGTGTGGGATTCAGAGGAGGAAGTTTTAGGCTTTACCTCCGAAGAAGGTGATGCTCTTAAACAACTTGGCAACACCGTTTCATGGCAAGTGAGAGACAGTTTAATTGTGATGGCAAGAGAGGCAAGACATGTTAAGTACGCTGTAAAATTAATGTGATGTAATAGTTATTTACTATTTTAGGGTATAATAATAATGTTATTTTGTTTTTAAAGTGAAGTGATTAGTGTATCATTCAGTACTGCCTCCTACACTTACATTGTTCAGAAATGTTTCTACTTCATAATTATTAAGTAATGGTGTTAAAACAGCACAACTTTCTTTCACTAATTGTAACTTATTTAGTATAACATTCCCACTTCTTTGCTACTAACGCTTCACCCTTCCCATGAAAAATGTTTAACAAAACAATACTCAAAAGAATTGGGGAAAAAATAATATCTTCAATTTTTTAAAAGTCAAATTGTAATGAAAATGGCCCTTTTGCAGTTAAAGTTCAGGGAATCACAGAAGTGACATTTTTGTTGTGAGTTGTAAAAGTTCTACATTTACAGTGTGTTTGAGAAGAAAAATGTTTTGTATGGGTCAGGATTCAAATAAATGATTTTCATTGCAGTGCATTGCCGCTCAAGCTACTGTATATCACAGCGAGAATCACATGGTGCTTAGAATAATTCTCAATGTTCTGTTAATTCTGACTTCCCAGTAAACTGTTTCAAATAATCACAAAAACTTTTCATATTTTGGAAATATTATATGTGAAATAATTGAAAGAGGAATGATATTGAAGAATGTTTTATTATAAAAAGAGATAAGTGTAATTGAAGTTAC
Organism: Acheta domesticus; assembly: GCA_031308135.1. NCBI lineage: Eukaryota > Metazoa > Arthropoda > Insecta > Orthoptera > Gryllidae > Acheta > Acheta domesticus. The sequence continues at coordinate 32,037,978 of JAHLJT010002406.1, forward strand.
AGGACAGGTTTGAAATATATTGGGGGGGGGGGGGGGGGGCGAAGGGAGAAAGAAAGAATGAAAACCTACCCTCTTTGCAATTATTGAAATTTAAGTAATAATGAAAATTATACCTGTGCTATATTGCTAAGTGTTCTTTGCTCTATTCCAAAAAAAGCATAGAATTAATTTGGAGCAGTTTCAAGAAAATCTTGTTTAGGTTTTTGTGGAAAATTATGGAGTCTCTCAAAATTACATGACTACTTTTTTTTTTTTTTTTTTTTTTTTAATTTTTTTAAACTTTTAAATGTACATGAAATGATTTGAAGATATTGAGAAGTTGACTGCATTAAGAAAGCATTTCACAGTTGAAGATGTAGGGTACCTTACAAAAAAATATAGTCCTTTTGCAATTTTCTGAATTCCAGAAGATTTAATAAAAATCAAACTGATACCATTTTTATAAGCCCTCTTTGACTCCTTGTAGGAAAAAATTTAAAGAAAAATTGCTAATTTTGGGAAAATCTGCAAGTGAGTACCAGGATATTTCGTGGGGGTAAAGGTGGCCAGAGTGTTGTGCTCTCCACACAACTGCATAACTTCAGAAACTTGCAAGTACGAGGAAGTTGATGTTTAATAGGTCTAGAAATCTGGGAAAAGATGGAAATTTGTTTTCCTAATTTTGACATCACTTTGTTAATGAAATAGAAGTGCACAAAAAAATGTCTGCAATTTTTGAAATGTCAGCAGTTTCAATAGAAAAATATACAGTGCCATTTTCATAAAAAAATGTCTTCTCTATCCAAACACGTGTGTAAGTGTAAAGTGTATCCATTTTTCAGAAAATTTTGAAAATGTCCAAAGGCTTTTGTAAAATATTCTCAAATGTTAAAAGGTCATTCAAATTTACAGGGCCTTGAATGTGTCTAGATCAGCATTTGCCAACTGGGTGAGAATTGACGTCAGAGCAACGTTCCCCTCCGTGAGAAGGTGCTCCGTAAAGCACTGCAAGCAAAGGGGGAAGGGAGGGAGGGATCGACAGCCTTGACAGTGGGCCTTTGTCCGTGTTTTAGGCCGTTTATGCTCATTAATTTTCTTTCGATTTGGGAAGAAACATTTCTTTTTGTAGATACCATAACAATAGCAAAGTAGTTAGTGTGTTCGAAAGAATGCAGATGTTAAATTGTTAAACCTACAGAGGCCTTTGGCAGCTTTGCAATCCAGAGTAACTCGCAAGATGAAAATAATTTCTGTGAATTGACAATTTGTAGTCATGAGATGAGTAAAGGATTTTGCTGATAGAAGATAATGGAAAAGGTACTGAAAATCACTAGGATTTACAACATTCTCAAACAAAACTGTACAAGAAATTGTCGAGTCTGAAGTCCAAAGTCTCCCATGGAACTCCTCCCAGGTATCTATTTGTTAACATTAATTATTGGTTCAGGACAAACTACAATTGTTATATTTTATAACATTGTATAAAATATTATTGTTAGTGTACTGGAATGTTAAACTGTCTTTTCCAAAAAGTTGTTATTAGAAGAATGTTTGTGGAATTACAGTACTGGTTATGATAAACAAAGTTGGATATTGCTTTGAGCTATGTAATAATGTGTACTCTATTTTTTATTTTACACATTTTTGTTGAGTCATATGTGTTTAAATAGTTATTACGCTTTAAAAATGTAATTATCAAACCCTCACTTCCATACCATCATTGGAACACTGTATGCTTGCCACTGTGTCATGCACATCCTTTGCTCCACTGCTCAGTTTGGAGCAGATAAGCAGATTTCTGTGACGTCACAGAGCATTGAGTTGGCAAGCACTGGTCTAGATCAATCGGAAATATCCATTTAGAGTATAATCCTGTTAAGTTTAGGCTCTATGTTTATAGATGGACAGACTTGTTTGGGGGAACTTTTGCAGTATGAGGTATCCCAATATGTTAATTTTTTTCAAAATCGTGATATTGATGTTTTGCAGCATTACAATACTTTCTCTATACTTTGAAGGAAAAAAAGAAAGAAAAAATATTGGATGGTTTTAAAATGCAATCTCCCTTCTATACCATTTCCTCCTCTGTTTTCAAGTTTGCATGCAGTTCCTCAATACATTCTACTAGATTACTACCCTATAGTTGTTGATTGTCATAGTAGTTGCGAAATTTGACAGAAGAGCTATACCACGTCAAATCCCTCAAAAAAGACCAAAATTTGACCTTGATATTTTTAATTTTTTCTATTTGTTGTATGTATCAAATAAGTTTAACACGTGTATTTTAATTTTTTTCTTACTTTATTATTTTCGGAAATACTGCATAATGAAATTTGTTAAAAAATTATGCTCATCACTAACTTCAAAATATCATATATTTGAATACACTAATTATATAAATTCCTTTCAAGAACCGTTCGAAACTTAAAAACCTGTTTAAATTTTAAGATTTTTCAAAATATTCAATATCTCCTGAATTTTCAATTTTTTTAAGAAAATTTAAATTTTGATAATTCAATATTTTTGTAAACTCGATGAGCTAAATTTTTTTTTTAATATTTGTAAACACACTAGAGTATTGATGATAACTCCAGAAAAAGTCGAAGTGGGATGTCAGTAACTTTAAAAGATATTAATATTTTAGTTAGTTAATGCCTTATTTTACGTGGCGAGACACGGGCCATGAGGCCCACTCTTCCATCTGACCATGCAAATTTTGCTACGCACCTTTCACCAAATAGCGAAGAAAGAAGGTATTATCTCGGGCGACGAAAGAGGCGATTTTGAATGATTGATATATATATATATATATATATATATATATATATATATATATATATATATATGATATATGATATATTTAATCTCATTGAGTTTATATAGAAATATTACATTTTTGAAAAAGTACATATTTGAAAATGAAAAAAATATTCTTTGAAAAATTTATTTATAGTTAAATAAAATGCACACAAAACACACACACAAAGTATTAAATGAAACAAATGAGAAATTTTTATATTTAGTACATTTGGAGCAACAATTGATCTTATTTTGTGAAGTACCTGTAAATTACAAAATTTAATATAGCCATAACTACACAAATAATCAATTTTCAAGCAAATAAAAAAAATATGTGTCTCTTTTTTTGATGTCCAAATTTAAGGAAAAAAATATCATACATTTTAAAAAAAGGTTGTGTCAACTCTTGTGCGATTTGATGTGGAAAGGCTCAGAAGTGAAAAATGTTAAAAAATGTTTTGAAATTTTAAATTGTGCAGGGAAATGTTCACTAAAGGAAAGTTGCTACCTTTATAAATGTACCTACTTGGAGCAAATTTTTTATCTTAATAAATATGTGTTTCCAGGCTTGAGGCTGCTGTTAATCGAATGATGCCAATTGTATTGGAACAGTACACTCGACAGTGTCAAAAAGTTGCTGAAGAGAAGTGAGTATGTAAAGAGGCTAGAGGTTTGGAAGAGGTTAGGGAAAACCAAGTGGGCAAACAGCTGGCCCAAAGCCACCCCATAATTGGCAGAAAGGAAGAAGACAAAAATTCTCAGTGAGGGGCAGAGGGGGCTTTAGCGTTTGGCCACTGGGAACTGGCTATCAGGGCAGTCTGACCTTCCTGTATGTCACGCAGAAGAAAATTATACAAATGAAGTAATGAATTCATATGAAAATATTGCAATTTCATGTATTCAATTATGGGTTAAAATGTGCATGCTGCATGTAGAAGTTATGCAAAAGTTTATTGTTCTGGAAGCCAGACTGCATAATGTCCCCTGAGTCCAGTATACAATAGATTAGGCCCTAGGATAGATGTGTTTAACTGCTCCATGTGCCCACAGTTCAATGCTGACTTTGTGTTCCTTTGTGTTTGCACAGCCCTCAAATGTACTTGGAGCTGTGTAGGTACTACTGGTAAGCCCCACAATTGTTCTTTGTTCTCAAGTGTGCGCGTGGTGGGGGTGGGCACTCTGTCTCTGTCTCTCTTTCTCTGTCTAAATTTTCTTTCTCTCTGCCTTGTGGTGACACGTGCTCGTACGAGTGTGTGCTAGCGTGCATTTGCTTTCCGCTTGCCACTGGGGCTTGGCGCAGAGGTGCTGGGCAGCTTTTGCTCTTGCGCTTGCGTTCATGCATTGGGCGAGTGGTTGTTTGCACTAATAGGCTGATGTGTCCCAGGGTTGCTGTTGCTCATTGGGTTCTGTTCTCCCTCCAGGAGTAACGATGAAGGACCTCCATTGGATGGAAAGGAAACCAAAACCCGCATTCCACGTAAAACATTTCCTTGGAATGCAGATACAAGGTTTGTATGGTAATCTATATTGTGAATATTTGCATGTGGGTTAATTGAGGAAATTGACTGTCTCAATGTTCTTGTGTATTATGAGGTAAACACTTTCTGGGAAACTTGTAAAACCAGGAGATTTGTAGAATCATCTTCAGAAGTCAGGGAAACGTTTGAGGCTATTATGTAACTAGGTAGTATATGTAAAAACACTAGTGTAGCATTATTTTTAGTACAGGTTTTCTTTGTTAAGCACATAATGGTAATAGTGTCTTTCATAATGAAAACAAAGAGCTGACAGATTCTTGACCAGCATTATCTCATGTCCTCTCAAATCTCCCCATCCAAGTCTCTCCTCTTCCATCATCACAAATCAAATATCTCTATACCCTGAAGTGGAAGAAGATAAAAGAATCTACTTCTTCCACCCAGTTGCTATGGCTTCTTTCAAATACTGCTCCCAAGTCTCAACATTGCCACTGCATTTTGTATGTAATTTATCCTCACTTTTCTTCCTGTGCAGCATACTTCTCAACATATTTCCCAGTCTAAAGCTGGATATTCTACATCAGTCCTGTTCACTTTTTAAGACCTTTAAAGGTGTTGGTGTTTCAATTTCCATTATTTCTTTGTAAATGTTAATGTGCCTGAAATTTATGATTAATTCATAACATTCTTGTTACTGCACTTCTCTCACTCTCCTAACTTTCTCAGTTACTCTTACTCTTCTTACTCCCAACTCTTCACCCCCCCATTGTGGAATACCCCTTTCCTCATAAAAACTGTCCCTCTCCTCCTCCCATGTGGATCTCAAACTTTTATCTACTTTTATTGGTCTCATTCCAGCTACCCACAGCTAACTCCCTTCTCCCATCAACCTGCTAACACTTCATCTCCTGTAGCCTGCTCTCCAGCTTTTTCTTTCATCTTATCTTCCAATCTTTTTCCTTATTAAATAACAGACTCCATCAAAAAAAGATTCTATCTTTCCCTCCTACACCATAATTCTGCTTCACACAACAGAATACTACACTCCAGCTATCAAATTGCTTGGTTGTTTGTTCCCTGTCTCTATTAAATATATTTTTCCTTTCTCTCTATACCTCTTTCGTAATAGTATCCTCTTTTCTTACATTTTCTGTAATCTGTAAATTGTGATTTCAATTTTCTATAATGTAATACTCCAGGTATTTATATTCTTTCATCTGATTTATTCTGTATCTGTTCCCTTTGCTCTCCTACTTTTACAGATTTGCAAAACCTTGAGTTCTTGATATTCTAGTCTGTTGATGTTAACAAAAGGGAGACCTTCTGTCAACATCAGTTTTTCAAACCTCAACATAAAGGGGACAAAAAGGCATATGAAAATTAAATAAATAGTGTATTTGTTGTACAGAGGAAGAAAATTGCAAGGCGAAGCAACAAAATGAAACTGTCATTTTATGTAAAGTTTCAATACTGGAATTGAACTCACTTCCACAAAGGCCTTAAAACAGAATAGAATACACAGAAGCTGCCACACATTAAATTCAAGAGGTTAAATATAATACCCTGAAATTAGCTAGCTAAAAAACTCCAGTTTAGATGCTGTGATTCACAAAGAAAATTTAACACCAGAGTTCATACACAAGGTTAAACATTTGAATATGTGAAACACACCAAGGAACTTGCTCAAATTTTATCTTCATAGCACATCACAATTGCCAATGATGGCATAGGATTATTTAAAAATGTATTATTAATTATTTTCAAAATTACATTTCATAGAACAGTGTAGAGAAAAATTCAACAAAAAAAATGCTTGCCACTTTTCCAAACTCTTCCATCTCTGCGTTCTGCTTCGAACCAGTCCCTCTTGTTCTGCTGTCTCCTGCTCTTCCTAGCAAGACTCGAACTCTGTTCTCTCTGGGGGCGGGGAGGGAGAGAGGTGTTTGCGCCCCTCTGAGCTGCGAGGCCACCTAGCCACTGTGCCACAGTGCCTCTTCAGGTGGCACTATTTTACTGTGTATATGGTGAACTCCTGCCCCGTTGGCCACGTGACCTAAGAAGATTCTCCAGGGTGAATATAGCATACCTTAATATAAGTATTGGGCGTGAAATTTGTAATATAGCCCATAAGATACTGTAACTGCATGGGGCATCCAACTAAGTGGGATATTAATTGAATTTCATTGTCAGTGGCGGAAAATGTGTAAACAATTCATTTGCAGAAAATGGTTTACGTTCTCTATGTGACTGACTATATGTGACTCTAAGCTACAGACTTCTTCTTTCTTATACACAGAATCTCGCGTAGCTCACTTAACATGTTCCTATTGAATATTCCCTGAATACAGATATTGAGTTGTGGTTTTCAACAAAATTAAAATAAGGGTTAGGCAACCCTCTGTGCACAGATGTTCGGCAGGTCACATTGTAATATAATGTAGGCAATTTCATGTGTCTGCCTAATATTTTAATATTTGTGCATACAAGATTGCTTAAAAATAATGTGCCAATAACATATGTGTAAAAGCATATAACTCCATTATATGCAATTTTCCCCACTGATGAGAGAGACCTGGATGGGAAAACCCCACATCTGGGTGAGAAGGTTGGTGCCAGATATCACAATCTCCTGTAATAAAAAACAAAACAAAACAAAAAACATGCATTACACTAAGATCACTTTTAACTAGGGAATGGAATTTATTGTAATAAAAAAAGCTAAATATGTACACGTATATGTATTTTTGTTCAAAATAGAAAAAAATTAAAATATGTAAAATTAAATTTTGTTATAATGTTTAAAATTCCTCTCTAAGCGTTTTCCACACACAGAATGTCGCCATTCAGATCTTAACGAGAATTCTAAGAGGCTAAAAGAAACTTCAACCTCTGTAAACGTAATTATTCCTTAGTTTCATCTGAAATATGTAATACTTCCGTAGTATAAACAGTTGTTGTTTACGAGGAGCTGGCACTCAAGTAAATAGTACCATGTTGCCAGTAGTGGATCCTAGGATTTGAGGAGTAGATAATCATCTGAAAAATACTTGTTTGTTTTTGATCGAGTTACCCAGCAGTCTATGAAGCATGAGCATGAGTGTGGTTGAAATTACTTGTGCTTCACATGCATTCGCTCATCCTTCATTGGATGGCTGCCATAGTGGTTTCCAAGAAGCAGAGGAGGGGGTAGATTTGAGAATGAATAGCGAAAGTCTGTGGTAGTAAAGCGTGTTGCATGGCTTTCTAGGAAAGATGATTCCAGTAACATACGCCGTGAATTCACATCTGAAATGTTCTATTTTGACATACAAATATATTAAAAGTAACAAAATATGTGGTAATAGGTAAAATATGTAAATATACCAAAATATGTAAAATTAAAATGGTTCTAATTCATTCAGAATGTGTTGTTAACTCAAAAAATATTATTGAATACACGCATCTTGCCCCCTGTAAAAATATGTATTTAATGAAAATCTGTTCCCTACTAATGTCCACAGTAGTTGGTGCTTCTGGAAATGAAATAATCAATCACTCGATCAACCCTTGTATGTTCATTGGCAGAATGTGATCATTTTCTATCTCTCTACATGCACTAGAAGTTTTAAATTTATTCTGAGACACCTGTGTATGTTTATGTATGTGAAAATAATATGTAAATTTAAATATTCCAGTATAGAAAATGCCCAAGGGGTTTCATGTAAATATATATATATATATTGATTCCAAATGAAAAAAGTCTTGTTAGGTTATTTATTTGCACATTCTGTTATTGTATTTTCAGTTGATACTCATACAACATTAAGCCCTTAAAACAAATTTTCAAAGCATTGAGATCTGTGATAATGTAAATGTGCATCTGACCCACTTTTGTTAAATCATGTTAAATTGAAGTTCTATGGTAATTGAAATGAGCGGAATGTAATACCAACTTTGTGGTCCCTGTGATCAATCAATTCTAGTTTTTCCAAATGGACAAAGGAGTCATGCTATCTTATTTTTGATCTTTGGTCATTGATTTTTTAATATATATTCGAAGTAAGAATTGTCGTGTATGTGCAGGACACTTCTACAGCAAGTGGTGACTATAAAAAGACAATGTCTGCTGCTTCAAAAACCTCGCAAAGAATCTAAAGAAGAACTCCTGCGGGCTTTTTTGGAAAGCTCTGTGCTGCCTTTGTGGCCTCCGGGTTGGATGAAGTTAAACATCCTCCTTCGTGAGTCTGGACTGAGGCCAGGGGGTGGAGCACCCCGCAATTACTCAGCAAATATTGTAGCTAGCCCTATTGTGGCCAGTCCTACTGCCACTACTCCTAGTGCCACCATCACACCAATACCAGGGTGAGTAGTTCGAAAATCTAAGTAATCTGGATAAAATAATAGTGTGTTTAGTGTAACATGAATTATTTGATCAGCAGTTAGGAGTGGAATGTAAGAGAGGCTGATGCATTAAATACGGTTTAATTTTTTGTAATAGTTTCAATGGCAATATGTTTGTAAAGATCGTTAAAAGTCCTCTCTTTTTTGCAAGTTAACTTGAGTGTTACAGGTTCGGCAAGAAAGCCTGCAGGTCATGGTTTACGATGCTGTTGCTCCTCTGGTTGCATGTTTTTAAAAGAAACCCAGAAATGGATGTGAGCGTACGAAAAAGTGCTGAAAAATTAAAAATTGTACTGGTATTTTTTCTGTCATATCTGCTCTGCTCGTTCGCAGGCCGAAGGTGCGCAAATCTGGTATCCTGAAGAAGGCTTCCGCATCGATATCGGTATCGGCGTCGGCATCGGCATCGCCGTCGGCGCTGTCTTCGCAGGTACCTCCTCCCGCGCCTGCTGCCTCTCCGCCCGCGCCACCGCGGGTGAAGGTGGAGCCAGCAGCCCCATCTCCCCTGCACCCGCCCCCGCCCCCCGCACCGCAAGGCCGTCAGTCGCCGTACACCAACAGCGGTAGTCCGGGCGCTAGCGCGGGCGCGGGCGCGAGCCTCACACCCAAGGCGCCCAAGAGCGTGATCGAGCGGGTGCCGAGTGCGCAGGCCAAAGGGCTCGACCTGTCCATCGGGGCTGCGACGCGCGCCGTGCTCTCCGGCAGCCCCACCAAGCTGAAGGGCGGCTCGGAGATCAGCATCATCCCCATGAGCGGGCCGGGGCGTCCGCCGCCTCCGACACCGCCCCCGGTGCCCGCAGGCCCCGCGCCGGCGCCGCCCGCCGCCCAATCGGCGGCAGTGTCCGCCGCTGCGGGTCTGCCGCTCATCAACATCCCCGACTGCATAAGCGTCACCCCCGCCACGCTGCCCCCGCCGCCGCCCTCGCCCGCGCCTGCGCCGTCGGCCGCCGCTCCGGGGCCTCGGCCCATGAGTCTCAAGCAGCGCATCCTCCTGGACACGGGAAATCAGCGGCCGGGCCCTCGCACACACACGCCGCAGTCGCGTCCTCCCGAAGACGAGGGCATCGAGGTCATCGAGATCACCGAGGCGCCCCCGGCGGCGTCACCGCGCCTTCGCCCCGACCAGCCCAGGAAGAAACCTCAGCGTCCGCGACCCGACCCCGCCGACGGCCCCGTGCCGTCGCACTCGCAGCCGGCGATGCACCCTCCGCCCCCGTCGCACCCGCCCCAGCCCCAGCCCCCGCACCCGCCCCCGCAACCGCCACCACCCCCGCACTCGCACCCTCACGCGCCCGCAGAGCGCGATGCGGAGACAGATGCCGCCACCGACCTGCTCAGTCAGATCATCCACGACTCGCTTTCCAACTACCCCAACTCTGGCACCTCGAGTTCCGAAGCGCCCGCGCCCGCGCCTGCGCCTGCGCCTGCGCCGGCGCCCGCGCCCTCGCCCGCGCCCGCGCCAGCGCCAACGGGGGCGGGGGTGCCGTCGACTGCGAGGGACGCGCCGCCGCAACCGGCTCACCATCGCTCGGTGATCCAGCGCCCGGCGCGCGGCTCGCCTCCCAAGCAGCCCCCGCCCAAAGCGCCCCCGCCCCCTTCCCCTGCGGACGGCGGCGGCGGCGGCGGCGGCGGCTCGGGGCCGGAAAGCGTGCGAGAGGCCCCGCAAGCGGCCGACGCCGAGGTGTCAGTGCAACTAGAGGTGGACCGCGTTATGAAGGAACTCATCGAGTTGCAGGGGCATATAAGCGGAGAGAAGAAGGAGGCGCCGGCGCCGCCCCCGCCCCCGCCCGAGCCGCCCAAGATCTCGTCGGCCGTGTCGGTGGTGCCGCTGCCCCCGCGGGGGGTGTCGACGGCGGCGCGGACGGGCGGCGGCGGTGGCCTGGGGGCCGGAGCAGGGGCGGCGGCGCTGCCGCGTCTGCCGTCGCGCGAGCCCGACGTGACGTTTACTCCGCTGCCGCGCGCGCCGCCCCGCGCCTCCGCGGCCGCAGCAGCCGCCGCCGCCGCCTCCGGCGTGGCCGGAGTGGGCCCCGCGCCCCCCGGAGGGGCGGCTGATCTCGCGGCTCCGCGCTACGGCCATTCTTTCCAGGAAGAGTTCCAGAAGCACCTCTTCCAGGAGGTGCGCCCCCGCAACAAGACGTTCCTTCCTAACGCGGGCACCGGAGCCTCCGACGCCAAGAAGTACTGGTGACGGAGGATCAACGCCTGCCGCCTCCTGTAGCCTCGACCTTCCTCTTCCTTTCTCCCGACCCCACCCCACCCCGCCCCGCGCCGCGCCGCGACCGAATGTATATAATACGCCACTGCCTGTGCCGCATTCCTGTACATAGCGCTAACTAGCGGCTGTAGAGTTGTTATTTTTGTAATGTTAATGAACCTGTTAAGATATCCCATTGGGACAATCCTGTTACTAAGATTGCCCGATCTGACAGGCTGGTTGTATGTATGTATGTATGTGTGTGTGCATTTGAATGAACGTGATTTATGAATAAAGTATACACTGAGCATTTTTATACAATTGTCTTGTGTGCGGTGCTTCCAAGAAAAGGAAATGTTATACAGGTGAAATAAAAGTTAATGTTCATGTTAGGAAGCATAATAATTAGAAAGTAATATATCCTAAGCTTATATATGAAATTGTGCCTTTCCCCAGTTCATTGGTTCCTGACATATTTCCAGATTTGTGAGAAGACATTTTGACATGGAGGTATTTTGCAGTAACTGATCTTTTTGCCACATTATTCTAGACAAGAAGTTCTAAAAATTTTCGTAGTTAGCAATCCTTAATTTCTCAATGTTTTCTCATCTTTTTGATGATTTCTACTCAAAGTGCAGTAAAATATGAAAGATCTTGTTTTATTGGAGAGGAAAAAATACCGTTTGTTGAAACTAGAGTTTGTGGAGATTCTAAGCCAATCTTATTATGAAGTGTTTTGTTAAATTTAGAAAGATGAATGTTAATATTACACCTCATCAGTTATTTCAGAATTAAGTAAATTATTTTTCACTCACAAAAAGTCAAATATTTTAAAAATAGTAGTTCAGTAAAATTTGATCTCACCATGCAAGCATTTAATGTACATAAAAGAAACAACTAATTTGACAATGTTAAAGAACTTGCAATTGTTTTGAAATATTACTGAGAATAGAAGAAAGAGTTGCTTCTGTGAAAGGTTGGGATGTCCCAGTACTCTGCCAAGAAAATATTTTCAAATTTGAAGTTAATTTGTTTTTAAAATTTAGCACACTGACATGGTTGATAATCATAGTAACAAAGCCATTAATGTCCTTTCCTCTTTTACCAGAAGATATGTGCTGTTATTTTTCTTATTATATTTAGGTTTTATTCTGAAAAATGTTATTTTAGAACTGATTCAGTATCAAACTACCAGTACTCCTAAGCTGAAGTAGGTATTTATGTGCAATTTCAATTGTAAATTGCATTTCATTAATTTTATGATTGTTTCTACTGTGTTTTAAACTATTGCAATTTATTTCTTTAGTACATTTTTATTAAATCTTCCTCTGATAAATTACTCCAAGAATGGATTGATCAAGTGATTATTTAACTGGTACTCATTGGATTTGTCAATAAGTTGAAGGTTGAGTTATGTTCCAAAAAGCAAAGGAAAAAATATCATTGAGAAACTTTTCTTAATAAGAATTGTCTGATTTTCAGAATCACTCTTTCTTGTAATCAAGGCATCATGTAGTGTTAGCAATAGGTCTGTTATTAGATATTGTGTAAATGGTACAAATGGCCAATATTGTTCATGTCATGGATTTTGAAGAGAAATTTATCTGTGGAAATTCACTCTTACATTCAACTTGTATTTTTATACCTTCACATATCTTAAGCGATAACTGACAATCAGACTGAAAATGGCTTTTCAAATTTTAGTTTTTTAAATTTCATTCAGTTTTTCATTTTTGATGTGATTATGCAAAACAATGAATTTCGTATATTTGCAAGAATTGTGAATACGCACATTAGAAAGGCAACAATTTTTTTCATTCCGTAACTCATTAGGAGTAATATTATCTTATAATAGAATTGTCATTATGTTTAATTTTTCATCAGAGTTTGGAAGTGGCATTGAAAACTGCAAAATTTACAGAAGAAAAGCATTGAGAAGTTCTTCAGGAAGATGTTATTTTCAGATAAAGAAATTGGCAGATTTTTGCTAGTTGAAAAAAGGATTGTATTTATAACAAGGCTGTAGCAAAAAGGTTTATTTAAGAAGACCCTGTTGTTGATACTTGTTTTTCATGAAGATTTAATACTAATTTATTTGCTGTGTTATAAATCATGTTTGGCTGTCTAAGATTTTTAACGCCCATTTGTACTCATCTCTTTTGGTAACAATATTTTCAAAGTTTACCTTCTTGTCTAGTTTCTCAGAATGTTTTGTTTACAATCCGAAATAAGTTTGAAAAAATATTGAACATTTAAAGTACTTGCTGAATTACGCTATTCTACGGAATGAGTGACTGAAAAATACAAAAATTGTCACAAGTCTATTTGCATGCCAAGGTAGCATTCATTGTTAATTCTGAAGTAGTGTGTTGATACTAACTTGTTAAGATATTGATCTGAATTCAAGTAAATAGTAATAAATCAAGTTTAGGATGTACAGCGGTCTGTAGTTATGGGAGCAATTTGGGGAGGGAAGTGAGTTACCAATAGAGGCATTACTTTCTGATATGTTTGCAGTGAGTATTGTGATCTTTGGAAATTACATGTTGACACTGGATATATACAATTTAGCAGTCTCGTATACCAATAAAGTTATAGATTTCCATATGTAGTTAGTAGTGATCCCTGAAGTTCTTGACCCTTTTTATTTTCTCGGAAAATTACGCTAAATTTGTACTTTATTTGATGAAATTGTAGCCAAACCAATTAAGGTGTTCGCAAGTTATTTGGCCAATCGTACGACTGAGGTACAAAACAGCGTATAATGGCTATGATTTGGGAGAACTTTGTGAAGATGCTTACAGTGATGTATCTGTGCCTAACAACCAATGTATATTATGCATTGGACAGGCTGAAGAATGTTTTGTTAATCGCGAAGGGTAATTCGCGTAGTATGCCAGAGTCAAAATTGGACTCGCGTGGCACAGGGTCACGGCTTACAAATTTGAGGTCAAATTAGCACTCTGCTTGTGGGCATTCGTAGTACGTACTTCCAAAAAGTTCTTTCTGACGGCTACACCAATGCACGTAACGTTCACCGTTATGAGGTTGGTGCTGTGACGAGTCAAAATGGCGCCCATTCCCAGTAAGTAAATTAATTGCAATCCCACTCGAAAGTCAGCCCTGTGAGTCTGCACTAATTGGTAGTGGTGTAAATAGTATACATATCAATTTTTAAACAGTTTTCTGAGGGAACGTCATGGACGACGGGGACAATCAAGCTTGCTCTGTAAGAGTTGAAAATTTCTCTTGTATTAAGAAAGTTCTGTGAAAGTGCGTACGACAGGTGTTGACTTTAGGCCCTTGGAGATTCGAATTTAATTGTAATTTTATCAAGCTCTATAGTTCGAGTAAAATTAGAATATGATCGACTTGTGCAGAGGGGCGGCGTTGCCGCATACTGGGCGCATTACCAAGTGCTCTCATCACTAGGCAAACGAAAGAATGTTGAGAAACTCGTAACACGGAAAAGAAAGATAATAAATAGGCCTATGAAATACCCATTCTGATCTTTCGCCATGTATTATCATGAAGATTGCTTAGCTTTTACACAAAGTCTTGAAGATGCACAAACATTTTTTTTTAGTGGCTCATACCATAGCCCGGCTATGCTCGTACATATTCGGATGCAGCGTTTGTACGTTCAGGCAATGCAAGTAAATGTCAGCTTATTTATTGATAGCTATATTCTTAAGTGGGTTTATATTATTGCAAGAATGTGGAAAATCTACGTATGTTTTCACGTGAAACATCTTAGAATGCCAGGAAAGTGTTTAGACGTGTAAATTGCGAATTACAAAGATGGGCGGAACCTGTGACGTGTTGACTTGAAATAACCATTCAACTTTTCTTGCTTCAAAGCAGAAATCTTTGTTGTGAGGGTACTATTATTTTACATTCCTGACTTTTGGGACAGTAGGGCACCTAAAAAAAGCTTCATGTGGCTCCAGTCCACTATCGGATACAACTGGATTATCGCGAACATACAACTTTATTTTAGAGAAAAAAATATCGATGTGAAAAGGTACCAAAACAAACGTTTTTAAGATCATGCCTTTTCAACATTACAGAAGATGGGTAGAAATGCAATTTGTGTGTTCCGAGAATTAGTCCCTTGCGACGCGGCCATGCATTTTCCCGCGAAAAATTACGCATCGCCACGCAGTTCCGAGTTGAGGACGAGTCTCGGTCCTTTGGCCGTCGCGGTAACAAAAGGAAAACAGTAATCAAAATTATTATTTTAGAAATGGAGTTCCTACAATATGAAAGTGCTGTGAATAAAACATAATGACGTTAAATGATTTTTATCTTGGTTTAATAAAAATTTTGGAACGGATGGTTGGTTGCCCGTCAATCGTAAAGTACCTTGAGAGGTGGTTAGGAATTGACCTGGGCCAACCGTCAAAAGCCACTTAACTTGATGAGTTTGTAGCGAGTGAAACAGTTGCAACGAAACGAGATATGGGGCGTCGAAGCAAGAACACGACCTTCAACCAAAGAGTTGCCTTCAACCTACATCAGTTGGTAATTTATCACGATGCTAAAGGGAACAGTCAGCAAATTGCATCGTTGCCACAAATGACTACAGGGTGGAATATTGGGAGGATAGAATTGATTTACGGCGACAATCTGGATGTTCCAAAATCCTTTCAGAAACTATTAGGGATGTGAAGGACCCCCCCCCCCCCCCCCGATTAAGTGCTCCAAAAATTACTAAGCAGGTTGAACACCCGGAAAAAAAAAAGTTATCCATGAAACAACCAAACGAGGGCTACGGAGAGGAGATTTTCATGGATGTGTGGCGAGGAGAATACCCTCCATTAGAAAAACAAAGAAAAATACTTGTTTTCAATAAAAAAAAATCACTTTAAAAAAGGACGAAACGAGATGGAATAGAGTATTTTTTGGAACCATATGTAACATATGGTTCTGATGGTAGAGAAATTCTGACATTGCCGAATACGGAGCTGCAGGAAAATCATTTGCGAAACACTGTGGTGGTAATGTTTGGTCGTGGCTGAGTGTCTGCAAATGGGATCGAAAAAACTGATCTTCATTGAAGAAACTGTGGACAGATTTGCGTACATATTTAAAAGAAAATTTGAAAGTTAATGCAGAACATTTGGGTATTTCGAGACAAGGATCCTAAACGCAGCCCACATTGTGTAGTTGTGGCTGCTTTAGAACTATCTCTAAGAACTCCATCCTCCTCCACAGCCACCAGAACCCCGTATAGCATTAACTTTGTAAATGGGCTAGAGAAGGTTCAAAAAACTCCTATAAGATTCAAGGCACGTCCCAAACATTCTGGAAGATGAGTGGAGCTTTACCAAAAAAAGGCTCGTAGAAAAGGTGAAGTGAAGTGATCGAAAGAAAGGGAAGACCTACAAAATATTAATTTAAAACACTTTACTAATTATAGGGAAATTAAGGTTGTTTTTGGCATATCGTTCCAAACCTTTAATGGTGTAACTTCTCTCGTTTGTACAATATTAAACTATTTTGTATTAATTGAAAAGTGTATTATGACGTTTTGTGATTTAAACTTAATTTGATGGTATATTATGAACTTTAAAAAAAAATATAAATTGATTTTATTTTGTGGGCCTCACATCACTTCGTTCAAAAGCTGTTGTGAGCCTTTGTAAAACCTTCTTGAGTCTGTCCTACGCAAAATTACCAACGCTTTTTATGGGAAAACGCCTGAAAAGTAATTTGGATTGTATATTTCCTTGATGTTTCCCAGAAAAGCCTCCGTTTGCCCCACAAGGATTTTCCTTCCTGCATCCTCGCGCGTGAATGAACCGTATCACAAATCGCATTACAGCCGAAGGGTTATTAGGAAAACCCATTGATATTTTAAAGGAAATAGAAAAAAAGAAAACTGGAAAATTGCCATGGTAAGGATTACGTGCGTCATAATAAAATTCGAGAACATAGTTTAGTAGAAATTGCAGATGAAAAGCCAACTTTCTGATTGTCGGGAATGTTTATATTAGTACAAATGCTATCTTCTATGTTTTTATGACAATCATTTATTTCAGACGAATTGTAATGTTTCGTATCTTTATTCGTTACGTCATCAGGTTATTTGACGACAATTGGTTAGAAAAGTGATGTGTGTCTCAATCATACTTGTCCAATCTAAGATTCCGCTTCAAAAACTTCGATTAACAAAATGCTTGCCTCAAAACTTGCTTAGAAGCTCCATGGTTTATTCCCAACAAACAATTTCGTAACGAATTAGGCATTTTTCCTAACAAAAATTATTTTCTGCAACTCTCCACTAAATTTTATTCTCATATAAGCTTGTATATATTGTATCCGCGTTTTCTTGAGCCCCGGAATATCTACCTCCCACTCCTTTCCCAACAGCTGAATTAAGAATAAATGATAGCAACGAGCGTTGTAGACAAAAATATAGTAACCAAAAACGTTTGCTCCTGTGAATTAGAAACTAGTTTACATCGAAAAACGAACTACAAATTCGATGTGAAATTCCTTTTGTCAAAATAACCAAACCCCACTCTCGCATCTAGCGAAACGAGGGCTCAAGAAAACGTTCGCGGATAATACCATCTGCACTCCATTTTCAACTAGGATAATATAACCCTCACCAAAACTGAATAAAACGGAACTTCCGAAGCATTTCTTTTATCCTCCATAGCCTTTCTCATCAATAATAAAGCTCACCGAAAGCAATTCGATTTATTTTTCGAATGATGCATTAGCTACATTTTGTTTCTCCTTCGACTCTTCTATTATCAGATCATTTGTATTTCTTAGCCTTCTACCAAAAGCCTCACAAGCTAACGCATGTAAATATTCAATAATATTCGTGGAGCTAGAAATGCAACATTGTCTCTATCTTGTGCTTCGTTCAAAACGATATACATTTCTTTAAGTAATCCCTCACATTTATCACAAGAAGAGGACACCTTTCTTTTTCTCAGATTATAACCTGTTTATGTAGATTACTTAAAGAAATTGATGACGTTAAGTACGAAATACGAGTACAATATTAATGAGACTCGTATCGTTTTTCTAACCAATTGTCGTCAAGTAATCTGATGTAACAAACCAAGTTATGAAACGTTACAATTCGTCTGAAATAAATGATTACCATAAAAAACAGAAGATACGCTTTTTTACTAATAGAATTTAGCTTATGTTCGAACATGTATTTAAGGCAAAGAATACACAAGTTTAATGTAGATCGAACAGCTATATCGCTCAGCGCGAGACTGAATCACTGTTGAAACTTTGTTTACAAACAAAATTTTACTAGCATAAAGAAAATAAACAACTTAAATATCAAATCAAAACTATTATACACCATGAAACATTGTGAAGCGCGCAAAGGATTTAACAATGCGCATTGAATTGGGAGCTCGCCGCCGCTTCCGGCCGTATTCCTTTGCACGGCAACAAGTAGATCTTTCTAAAGCTTTTGACGTTATTGACCATAACATCTTGCTCTCAAAATTACCTTCGTATGGAATTCGTGGTATTGCCCTAGATTGGATAACTTCGTACCTTAAACATCGGACTCAAAGAGTAGAAATACCATACTGGCACGAAAGGACATTACATATATTTCCAATTCTTTGCCAATTGAGCATGGGGTCCCGCAAGGTTCGATCTTAGGTCCTATTCTCTTTTTGTTATATGTAAACGATATGCCCTCGTCTATTAAAAATGGAAGAACGGTTCTGTTTGCTGATGACACGAATGTTCTTTGCAACAAAGAAGCAGTAAATAGTACGATTTCAGAAGTTTCAAATTGGTTTAATAATAACAAATTAATTGTTAACTAAAGAAAAACTGTTTCAATGCATTTTTGCATTTCAAATCGGAAATCGCATGTTCCATTGAAAAGGAACAATATGCAATTAGCTGATGTTGAGGCAACAAAATTTTTAGGTCTTTCAATTCAATCAGACCTCAAATGGAATGTACATATAACAGAATTAAACACTAAATTAAGTTCATTATGCTATGCATTCAGAATTCTTTCAAATTCTGTCAGCCTTCATGCAGCTCGTTGCGTTTATTTTGCAAATGTACATACCAGCCTGAGATATGGCATAACATTCTGGGGAAGCTCATCCTGTAGTATTCAGACCTTTAGATTGCAAAAGAAAATTATTCGAATAATAAAAAAATGCCTTCCATGTAATCCCTGCAAGCCTCTCTTCATTGAGCTGGGAATCCTACCGTTGCCTTGTCTATTTATTTACGAATCTGTAATATTTGTCAAAAATGACCTACTTAACGGAGGGAACATATTTTCATGCAATATTGATATTTATAATTACAACACACGCCGTAGAAATCACGTGCATCAAGTGTCAGTATCAACAGCTCAGTACAAGAAATCAACATACAATACATGTACGTTACTTTACAACGCATTGCCAGATGACATAAAACAATTAAAGTCGGTACACAAATTTAAGTCAAAAGTAAAATCTTTTCTGCTGCAAAACTGTTTCTATACAATTAGAGACTATACTGATCGTGAAAAAGAAAAATAATGTTAATTGTAACAAAACAAAGTTATATAATGAATTAGTTTACGTTTGCATTGTATACATTTTTAAAAAAATGCTTAATACGCCTGTAACAAGTAATGTACATCAGCTTCCGGGTCAATGACCCCCATCTCGATCTGGTTTTTGACCAGTTTCCCTGCTCCATTGAGCAAATGCTGAGATGGCCCCTTGTTTTGCTTCTGGACGTAAATGTAGCTTCACTGTGCGCACGTTTTGTTGAGCACTCCTTTTGCTTGTAGTTCATTTACCGTTGAAATTGATTTTCTATAACTCGGGAACAAACATTTTTCAAATATTTTTATTTTTCTAAAATATTTATTTTCTAAATTCATTTTTGCTTTTTTTCTTTCTTTCTTTCTTTCTGGCCCTCAAGAAAATGTGCGCAGATAAATCTCTTTCCCCACACGTCATATACAGTTTTTACTGTTTTTTGACAAATAAATAAATAAAAAGTACTTCAGTCAACGCTGTTTTCGTAGAATTTCGGCTACAGAAGTGTCCCTTGGCCAACAAGGTATATCTCGGGTCGTGGAGATGTCCAGAATGACGTCACAATGTTTGACAGGAAAGTGTTGGGTGATAACCTCTACTGTGCGCGTATGCGATTCCTAGAGATCTAGTAAGTTTTTGGATGTATTATGCGGTTGCTCTAGTCTGTTTCATTTCACGTTATTTACAATGATTTTTGTTTTCTTTAGGTTCTGAATGCGCATCTCGTTCAAAAATTTAATTTAAAGATGTATTCCAGTGGCGACTGGTGTCCCAACAGACTGGAGGTTGCACCTCCATCGAATGACGGAAATGTAATTTCCAAAATTCAAAATACGAATATATAATAAAAATGTAAGCAATTCAAATTAATTTTAACCAAGTTAAAAGTCTGTATTGAAACATTACATAATTTTATGCGTCGTGTTGGTTCAGGTTTAAACACCTCCCGGGCATATGGTTCTGGCTTTGAATTCCATAGGGCACTAAAGTTGGACTCTAGCACTATTGCTTCGAAACGTTTCACACAAATGAAATACTCGTACTCCCACTATCGCTCTTCATGTGTAACTGCAGGTCTGCAAGCAAAATATTCATCTACCGAAAAAAGGGACTCCTTCCAGAACTGCCACTTTACACAAAGAATTTATCAAGAGTACATTTTAAATCAATAAATCTAATATCAAATGAAAACAAATTCTCTGAACATCATAAACAATGCATGAAATGCCATCAAGAATTTACTGAACTTGTGTACTTTCAATAACAAGCGAAATTCATAAAATTACGTCGCAGCGAGTCAGACGAAGACAGAGTATATCTCTAAGACTCCCTTGGTTGCCGCGCAGCGCCCGACAGCGCCACCCACATGTTTGATGGCGAGGCAACCAAAAGGGCCTATGTCAGCCATGTTAAATCAAACGGCCAAAGAGTAAATGCGTAAACCCAATAACACAGCCGAGATCCAAGAGCGTGTGCAATTCGTGGCGAGGCACCAGAACCCGGAGAGAGCGCCTGTTGGACGCTCTTTGGTTTCATATACATCGATATTGCTGCAATATCTTGAAAATTGAATGTCATTAAAAGGATAATGGATATTCTTAAGATATTATGAGATTTTATTCGATTATCTGGGGATTGTGCAATCTCAGCACGAGCCGCCACTGCACTATTCTATCAGATACACATCAAGTCACTGTGGATTTCACCAACACTCGTCAAATCTGTCTTGACAATGGTCATTTTTGACGAACCTCAAAATATTGACGCATTGTTACGTTTCAATACTTTTCTGTTAGAACTGTCGCTCCGTTAACTTCGATTGACGATTCGTCAAGAATCGTGTGTTGATTTTTACTTTTTCTACTCCCATTGTATAATTCTGTTATTTGATGGCTGCAACCCGTTGCATAATGATGCTGATAACGAAACAGTTTTCATTATGATGCAGGTTCTTGACCAATCACAGAGAAGCTTACAAAGCAAGTATTGACACTTCATTAGTGTAACAAAATCTTTTTGCTTCTTTATTACTACTGATACTGAATGTCAAATCTACTATTGGCTTACCAATTCACAATCTGGGCAACTCGATCCGCGCGCCATACGGGGGACGCGAAACCTCCAAAAGTTTTTTGGCTATTGATTGCTGCGGATTTGCTCGTTGCTTGCAGACATTTTGTCACTTCTGGATCACCATTCAACTTCTGACTGGTCTTGGCGGTCGCTGCACCTAAATAACTTAAATCATTTTCAGGTTGCACTACACTCAGCAATTTTATTTTTACTTCAATGAACGAATATAACTTCGCAGAACTTTTGGTTACAACTATCACTCGTCCAAACAAAAACTTTCTACCTCGCAAAATAATAATCGACTTCCATCTTTTTCCAAAGCCCCCTAGCAACCTCTGCCATCGTCTACTCTTTTCCTGAATAATTGGTATATCACATTAGTAATTGATAATTTTTATAGTAATGTTCCGTTCGATTTAGTACATTTAAATTGTATTTAATATTATATTCTGCTTCTCAGTTTTAATTTCTTTTATTAGTAGTAATTTTTAACGTGAAATATATGAAAGAAATTGGATCGTAATTTCACTTTGATCCTATTTAACTAGAGCAGTGGTAGTTATTGGAGAGAACATTTGCTTAGGATAAGATTTGAACCAGTGGCGTGCATTCCATCGAATGTAGGAAATGAGTCATTTCCTTAAGTAAAGCACAGAAAAAATCCTTTCTATATTGGAAATATTTGTTGCTTATGGACAGAGCATAACTGTTCACTCAACTCAGCTTCTGAGCTAAGCGTGGTTGAATCGTGACAATCGATGTTTTCTGAACGGTGTGTACATTCGTCTCGTGATGTCAGCGAAGCTTAGTTCTTATGTAGTAGTTATGCCTTGTGAAAAGTCGCTTCGGTTCGTGAGTGCGCCAGAATGAGTATTGAAACGCGTTCCGTTGTGATCGAATGGTAGCAATTTCAAGTTCGCAAGAATTTATTATTTTGGCGTTTTGAGAGTGTTTGATGTACTTGCTAACTACATTATAATACAATGAAAGTATCAAGTATGTAGTGGATGCAGCGCGGTGTGAGGTCCGTGCTGCGAGTGCGACTACATACAGGCTCAGAACAGGCTTCAGGGGATTGTTTCTTTAGAGGCAAATGAAAGGCAATGCACTTATGAATGAATTTAATTTAATTCTTGAAAATAATTGGTTAGTTATACAAATAGGTAATTTGGCAGTAAGCCAAATGAATGTTTATAGTTGAAGTTTCTTCTTTCTTGAAGTTTACATTTACTCACAGATTAATGAAAGTACAGCAAACACTAACCCAGGTCAGACGGCTGAGTGTGTGTGTGTGCCGTCGGTTGAAATGGGCTGTGGATGATACTGCTGGTAGGCTGGATGTCACCATGGGCGCGTACTCGACTACTGGAGCGGCCCGTACTGTTGACTTGGCCAGGTGAAGGCTGATTGACGGGTGGCCCGAATGTAGATCGCGGCCTGCTGGCCGCGCTGATTGGTTGCAGGAGCCTTGATAGGCAGAGCAAGAACAGCTGACTCGTTCGCAGGCTGTCTGACGAGTAGAGTGAACATTGACACTCGTCCGGGTGTTGACAAATGTGTCAATGATAGTCGATTGTCTCGTGGAAGTTGACTGAAGAAGTGACTGGCTAGTCTGACTGAAGAAGTTGCAGTAGTTTGTAGTAGTGACTGAATAGTTTCCAGTAGCAGCGTAGAAATGACTGATAGAAGTCAACTGAAGTAGTTGGTTGGAAGTTCGACTGAGAGTTTGACTGAGTAGTAGAAATGACTGGTAGAAGTCGACTGAAGAGGTGACTGAATAGTTTTCAGTAACAGCGTAGAAACGACTGATAGAAGTTGACTAAAGTGGTTGTTTGGAAGTTTGACTAAGAGAGACTGAGTAGTGGCGCGTGGGAGCGAAGTTGCCGTATTTATTGAAACGTATGTTTCCGAGTGCAGAGGGGGAGGAGTCACATGACATTTGCAGCTAGCCTATGACATGCAGTGAGACGCAATGTGCCGCGAGAGTTGCTCGCTATTTGTTATTTTCTGAAGTGTGTCACATGACTTTGGCGCGGCAATTGCGGTGACTGCGATAGCTGCATCTCATTAGCAAGGTTTGCGATGTTTCTCACGGGAACCGCGGAGCCCTGGTTGAGAGACGGGGGCGGAAAGACGGGCGCGGTCGCGGCTGCCTTGCAAATGTGTGCGTGGTCGGCGAATGCTAACGCCAATGTAGGTGCGGGAGGCACGTAGCAAATATTGGAATGTTTGTAAACACATCTGGCCGCCGAAGGCTGAGTAGAGGGCAGTTAGACGCTTAATGGCGTTAGGAACCCAGCCGCGCCTGCGGAGGCCGAGTCCTGGGTAAAGTCCTGTCGCCCCTTCCCGGACTAGTACAATAGGTAGGCGGCGGTTCGGCGCTCGCGGCCAAGAGGGCTCAACGAGAATTGTTTTGTTGCCTGAACATCTGTGTTTCATTTTTATATTTTTGTATAGACTTGCTAGTGCCGTGAGAAGCTTTGAAGGTGGGGCAGCCGAAGAATGTTGGCCCCGCGAGGGAAATACAATTTGAGGCTGCTCCCTGCTAGCGAATTTCCTCGTGATTGTTCGCAAGATTGAACAAAGTACCTAATAATACCGAGAACGTTTACATTAAGTTAAAGTATTCTAAAATAACTAATTCTTTGCGTACCGTTCTGCAGTTCTCCCTTGCGGGAAGGGAATGCATCGACAGACTCATTCCGCGCAGTGCAGCGAGGAAAGGGGTCGACCCGCGTTGACGAGCAGAGCCGATCGGCACGGCGCAACGCCCACGGAACGTATCTCCGCTTCCGGTGATACGTTCGAAGTAGGCAAGATCAACTTTCAGGAAAATAAAACATTACTGATATTTCGAGGAATCACCATACATAAGAATTGCAACGGAAGTTTGGATCGTATTCGCCCTTGGTCAATTATGAGATAAATTCGATCTGGATTATCTCGAGAGATGATACCTAAAATCGCCTCCTGTATTATTTCAGTAGTATACCTTCCTGTTGCGGCTCTCACACGCAACCGATCTTTATAAATGAGGTCTCTAGAGAAAGAGAATTTCAGGGAGATGTGACGAATTGCACTTTGGCTTTAAAAATATGAAGGATTTGTTTAAAACAACGCCCCTAAATATTCAAGTCAAATGCAACCCGCAACACTTGCCAAAGTTTATTGTCAAATAACTCTTAAACAAAGCGTTCTAGGGCCTTAAAATTTAAAATTTTGAAGCCAGAGGCCTCAAAGAAACGTTTTTTACTCCATAATCTATAAGAGAGATATTCCTCGACATTCAATTAAATTTTCGGTTCCGCGCTTCAATGCTATCAAGGCCATCTCAATATTTCAGCCCTTGCTACTGGTAGCCATTTTTTGATTCCTCTATCTTATATTTACGCTTTCTGTATACACCGTGGTTTGTGCAGTCTGACGAGGTTTATGTGCACAATTTCCAATTCAAGATTTGCTCTCCAGCAACAACTAGAAGTACTATTATAGTTGCTTGAAGATTGTTTCTTATGCGTGCAATTAACGTTTTACCGTGGTCTGTATACGTACTACTGCTGTATACGTAATTATGGAGGCATGTGTGTACAGTGAAGAATGAAGACTGTTTGTGCTTTACTTGTACCAGTATTTTCGTTATCAGCAGTGATTCGATGAAATTTTCAAGTTAGCGGGTTCAGACACTTAGCTTTCTCAAAAGTAAAAAGCAAATACTTTTTGTTACTATCACGAAAAGATAAAAGCTAACCGTCAAAGAATATTGAATAATTACTTCAAAGGTTTTCTTTAAGGAAGTATTGTGAATTGTTCCAAGAAAACTCTCCATGAGACTGAATAAATCTTTCTATTGAAAATTTCTTTTAAACATCAATTGCATTGCTTTTTATTTTTATTCAATATTGTGTTAGCACATTGCAAGTTATCTTTATACATTAAAAAAAATAAATACGTTTCGTTAACAACTTTTCCTCTTAGAATGGAAATAGAAGGGACGAGTGTGGGGTTTAATATGCGAGAGTACTCGCGTGGGTATGCGGAAGAGGTAGGGGAAAACGTGTGCTATGGCACAACAAAAAGAACAAACTTTTTAAATTAGCTAAAGTAAAATAGCTTGAAATAAATGAAAAAAATCAAAACGCGTTAGCCTACAGTACCTGAATAAATTTAAAATTATGGAAAGAATAGCGCAAGTCACTCGACAACTACCAACGATCGCAGTCAAAACGCACGATTTAAATATTGGCGGTATCTGGAAGTATGTACATCAACGCCCAGCTGCAAACTCTTATTGTAAATAATATAGTTTGATATTAAACTCTCGGTAATACTGCCTGTAAGGTGTAGGTCAAAATAATGGAAACACCGTTTGAGCAACATTCGCATGTACAGAAGATAAGTCTAAGCCCACTAAAGTGTTTCTAATGGTAACAAATGATATTTAGTACTCAAAGGGGAAAATGTTAGTTTGATTATTTTTTGGACCGGAATTGCTTTTCTTGAGATGTACATAACAATGCAGAAAATAATTCAATACTTTTTAATATACAAATAATTTTTCAATTTTCGCACTCTAGCAAGCTGGCACCCTGACTCTCCAAAGCCCCCTCTGTTCCTCGTAACAAAAATCAAGGAAAGTTAAATAATATTGCAAAGAGTAGGGTTGTACTAGCCCGATTCGGTATTTTTGCACTACTTTATTAGGTTTTCTTAAGAGAAAACCCCTTTTCTAATATTTTTGTGACTATCAAAGAAAGCGAAAAGCTAACTCTCAAGGAAGATTGAATCTTTTCTTCAAACGTTTATAAAGAAGTATGAATTGTTCCAAGGACTGTAATGGTGAATAAACCTTTATTCAAAATTTGTTTCCAACATCAATTGAATTGTTATTTTTGTTTGATTTTCTGTAAACACATTAGAATTAAGTACAAAAGTACATTAGAAGTTACATTTATACTTTTTTTTAAACAGACAAACACGTTTCATTAACAACTTTCCTTCTTAATGGAAAGGATAGACAAATGGATAGGGAAAGGATGGGGTTTACCATGTGGGAATTCTCGCACGGGTACGCTAGTAATACTATATTTGCATTCAGAGCAAAAATAAAAAAAACACAAGTTGCAAGAAAGAGACCTAACAAAACGTGATATTTGTCCGAGGAATTTAAACCGCAGAGCATCCAGAGAATGTGAAAAGTGTAAGAAAACAGTAGAACGGACATCACATCCATTGTTTGTAAAGATTGTGAAAAACATTATTACTGAACTCTATAGATACTGTGATATAACAACGAATGAATCTATTTTATCTAATTTAATTTACTTGGCTAGCTCAGTTCTTTGGTTCTCTTGCTCTCTATACAGAGAAGCCTGGAAGTCTGAAATTATTTATATTCAGAAGGAATTACATACAAAGTGGCACAACAATAATTTTGTTTATTAAGAATGTGATTTGAGATTAACAATATAACAATTCTCTTGCTTGATTTCATGTATTAGATTCACGGTACCGGATTGTCTGGCGTTGTGAAACGATGGCCCCGCAGTTCGTAGCCCCTTGACTTCCGCGCCGAAAATCCGTCTTCGCGCCGGTCTTGCTGCTTCTTTCTTGCTGCTCACTTCTTGCACTCTTGTTCCGCAATTTGTCCTCCTTATTCGCGTCGATGTCCAACTTAAATAATTCAGCTTACATACGCCGCTACCACCAGGATGCCAGTCAACCAACAACTACTCTTCTAGTCCAGCGCCCCCTTCTTGCGCGTCAACAACCTTCGTTACCTAGTAACCGCGACCGTCCAGATTGAAGCGCGGCGTTTGTTTTGTAATATTTTTGTATATTACAGCTCCGTCCGTCCAGATTAACGCGCGGCGTTTGTTCTGTGATATTTTGTATATTACAATACATTTTCAAATCAACATTCACCATATATTAAAGTTTACGCACTTATTTTTCATATTATGGAAGGAAAAAATGCTTTAATGCATTGATGGATTTTGTAAATTCGTATTAATAATTTTTTATTTACGTTAGTAAACACACACTTAGCCCCTTAGCAACCAACCATCTAAACAACGCTTTAAGAATGCGTCCATAGCAACGACCATTCAAATGCTCGGAGTCTATTAAAAATATTTTAGCGGACTTTCGGGTTTAGATTTTATCAGTGCTCCTAAATCTTGGGATAAATATGACTTTGACACAAAACACAATTTTTGGGAATAAATGTAAACAAGTGCCAGAGGAATATGTACCCCTTTCTCTTGTATATTGTTCACGGTCAAGTCTGCAAGTTCTTATCCCCGGCAAGCACCAAATACTCCAAAAACATGAATGACCTTCAAAAGCAGGTATCGTCAGCCTCTAGTGAGAACTTAGTTACTTGCTCTTCCGATTATTTACGCTTGTAATTAACGTAGATTTTTTTCTTCAAGTTTTCAATAACTGTATAATAGTATATTCAAATAAATTTCAATTAATTAGTCTTCAGTATTTACTATGATTTCAAATTATAGGGAATGAATAACTTACGTGGTTACTCAGTCTTTTCATGTATTTTTATACATTTTTGCAGCATACTAAAGTATGACTAGAGACTAGTTGGTTTGAATGTTTTTGATCGTTCGTTCAAAAATGCTAGTATAAATCGTCGTTAATGCCTCGAACATTTCTTTTCGTTCGTCAAGCACGAAATAAACCATACGCCTTTTCATAAGTGGTTACAGATTTAGAAGGCATCAAACTATATCTTGCATCGTCTGCTTCCTCCAGAATACCATTGGCACGAAAATATATGCTGATACTCGAAATTCCAGGACATTTTTTCTCTATCAGCTTGCATTAGCAGCAAAAGCATTCAACTGTTTAATCAAAAAGTATCTTGTACAACCAATCCTTGCTACAGAAAACCGAGAGTAATGACACTTTTTTCTTAACTCATGAAAGTGATAAAAGTTTATTTTAAATAAGCGATAAACTAGAAATAACAAAAAACATTGTATGTGACTCCTCCTCTATTAGTCTTTAGCAGAAGTTTGAATTTTTTGGCGCGTCTTCCTACAACTACAATATTGAAGAGAGAGATTTTTCCTCCAAATAAAATCTGTTCTCCAAAGTGAGGAGGTCTTTCATTAACGTCATGTACATTTTTGTAAAAATTTTAGTCGTTTTCTGGCAATATTGCGTGTAATATGTGCAAGTTAAAAAATACAAAAGCAAGATTTTCTCAAAAACGGCTCCAATTTTTTCTTTAAACTTTTGGTAGGGGCAGTGCTAAATGTACTCTATTAGATGACGTAAACGCCATATTGCTCTATTCTTTTGTTTTTGAAAAAATCACAAAAAGATAATTTGTTTAACATGTTTCTCACGTCGGTAATGTTTACTTTATTTGTTTACATTATTTTATTTACAAGTATTACTCGTTCACTTTACATTTGCAGACGTCAGAAATAGGAACTAATGTTTTGAAAGTGAAGGCCCGAACACACAACCGAAAATACACGAATGGCCCGATGTCAATCAGCATCTAACCAATCAGCTGTCTCCGAAGGCAGCACAAGTGCTACGGAGTCCGTAGTACGGACACAGCTGTCGAATTATGCCTTTCTGACAGTGAGCTGGAGTCGTGCTCTTAAATGATTAAAATAATATACAATAAAATAGATCACAACACACGCTATTCACAACATTCACGTACAATATTTTCATTTCTTCTTTGCACTTATCTACTGCTTAATGGTTATGTTCTTGCCCCGCCGGGGTTGTGTGTGCTGCTCACCGCCATCTATATCATATTAAACGGACAGTATATACTGCAGACGCGCGTTTCTCATTCAATCGACGGTGACCTCATGTAAACAGATCGCAGCGCTCCGTCTGCAAATGTAAAGTGAACGAGTAATACATGAGCTTAAAATATTTCTAAAGGTGCGTGTCCACTAGAGAGTAACTAGCGCGAGCTAGTCTCGAGAGAAGCTCGCAATACCCTGTCCACTTGCGAGCAATTCGCAGAAATGTCTGCCTCTCGAGAGTGCACTTGCCGCGCCCTCTCGAAATTACCTCTCACATGCCTGTCCACCGGAGAGCAGTAGGCTCGCCAAGGAGACTTGGGAGTTAAGATGGAGGCGAAGAAGAGAGCAGCGGCGGCTTTCGTTACTTAATTTGCTTCTTGCAAAACAAGAAAAGTACTCAGCGAGAAAGTGGACTGATCATGAAGCACAAATGAATTCTTGTTCGACATTAGTCAAAGAATTTGAAATTGAGGATGCGCAACATTTTAGACAACGCACATTGTTTAACCTAACCTCAAAATTTCAAGAACACGCACAAAAGGTAATTTCTACTGGAAGGTTACTTTTTGTAAACATTTTACTTGAATATTAAATAGAAGTAATGACATAATAGGGGACACAGGTAATTTTTTGCTTAACTGATTCTGTAAAATATGAATTTTCTTCATACGTTTTCGTATAGGTATATATAAACTGAGTAAACGTAGAACAGAGAGTTATGTAAAGCTGCGAAAAATCTATTTCGATATTTAAACGTCAATTAATGTTTTGTGGTGGCTTGATACCAAAAAAGTGTTGTTTTTTTTCATTTCTTTTCAAAATGTCTGTCCGTCCACATGTCTGAACAACACTAGCGCCTAAACTTTTCGAACGATTTTTCCCAAAATGAATATTTCGGGAAATCTGGTCGATAATAAATCCGATCTATCTGGCCTGACCTGCTCTGTGATTTTGAAAAACATTCTTTAAATTTTGAGGTTACTTTACATGAAGCCCATGAGATATTTTAAACATTTTGATTCAATTTCGTGGAATACGTACGAGAAAAACAGAGTGAAATACGGACGCGATTCGTTGCTATCCCAATAGCACTAATTTACTTCAATGAAATATTTCATTTCTTGTGCAGTTTTAACTAGTGCATCGTCTTTTTCCTGCATTACAAAAGGAAATGCTGTACTACAGAACAAAAAAACCCTCATTTAAGATCAGACGCGTAGTCTTCTCATCATTGAGAAGTAAATCAGACGCGTAGTCTTCTCATCATCTCGTTATTGAAATACACGGGATTTTCTCTCATTTTTTTATTATATTATTCTTTTCCCATCTGTCCACTGCTTGGTAGCGGCCACAGTGAGACAACGAACACCGAAAAACCGCAGACGCTCTCAGGCATTACCAGCACGTTTCGAATCCTGAGAGCAAGTCGGTGCGAGTCCTCGCACGGGCATGTCCACTAGCGAGTAGTTCAGATGGCGACCGCTCTCCGCGAGCCTCGCATTACTCTCTGTTGCCTTCTCTCAGAACTGTGTCCACTGGCGAGAAACACTCTCGACACAAACTCGCGAGAGCGTAGCTCTCAAGTGGACACGCACCTTAAAGTTTCTCAAGAACTCAACCGTTTTCTGTGAAAACTAGCTCAAAATTCCGCATTTTCATAAACGCTGAAACGTCATTTTTTCATAAATGGCTCTAAATTAGTTCTTCAAACTTTTTGAACGGATAGTTCTAATTGCACTCTTCATTATGACGTAAAGTTCAATTTGGGGACTTTTTTTTAATTATACAAATGTAATTTTTTTGAAAGGTCTCGCACACCGTTAATATTCACATTACCAGCAATTTGTAAACACTATTTTGAGTGTATTGTATTTGTGAGTGAAGGTGCTTCAAATGCCTTCAAATCAATATTTTCGAAAGCTAAAAATGTTTCTATGAAATAGAGCTTCAAATTTTTCATTTTTACTAGTGCTTAAACGTCTTTTTCTTAAAAACTACTCAAAATTTTTCAAAGGAAACTGGCATTTAGGACGAGGTTTTGCTGTTCTTTCATATTCTAAAATTAATATTTTCGTTCTACCATTAGGAAACCGAAAAATTAAGAAAATGTCAAAAAATGTACTTTGAGCGGCGATACATGGCAGCTGCTACGAGTATGTTGCAATTGTGAATAGGTAGCCGAGACCACAGGAAATAGAAACTAATACGGGAAAGTCTTTGCCATTCCATAGCACCACTAGTTCATAATTTGTCTCATGCTAATTATATAAATAATTCGTAAAAACTCAACTCTTATGCCTTAATTGTTCTTGCTCCGCCCATTATATTTGTTGGTACTAGTACAGAAACTGGTCAACTGTAGGTCTACAAGGCGTATTAACACTTATGTGGGAACATGATTTTTATAACGCAAAGAGAAACACCGGTCTCAGAGACCGCCATTTGTTTTTGGGCTTTGAATATGGGAAGTAAAGGTAAAATAAATTATAGACCTTTTTTTAAATCAATTCTTATATTTTTTTATAGTATTAAAAATATATTTTATATTATAAATCATGAAAATAAATGAAAAATATTGAAATTGTAGAAAAAGATCGAATTTGTTTAAAAAATATGGAAGTATTAAAAACACATTGATATTGTTGAAAAACTTTTTTGATTGTCGTAAAACATCGAAATTGCTTCTAAATCCATACAGAGTTGATCCAACGGGTCTTTGTGGGCTAGCAAGGAATTCCTTAGGAATCATTTTTGTCCTTTTTTACTGTCCCAACAAGTTAATTTTCTCTTCATCAGTTCAACAATAACTTCTGCAGAATTAAATCAATTGTCAAAAGTGACATTCCTGTTAGACCCTTCAATAGGCTTGCATACTCGAAGCATAACTTGAGTAGGGTACTAATTTTTTTCTCTTCTTGAGCTGGGATCATCCGAACGAATTGGGCGATCCACTGAAAGTAAAAATATTAAATAATTATGTGAGGAAGTTGCCCAAGAGCGTTTATTGAAACCCATCTCACAGACTGCTTACACACTAAAAGAAACAAACGGTCTCATATACCCCTACGAAAAATACGGAAATAGAAACTACCGGTCTCACAGGCACATTATCCAAAAATGCCCCTTAAATGACGTCGGCTTCAGCAGAACTGAACAAAATTCCGCCGAGTGATAGACGAGTGTCAGGGAGCCACTCTGACTGTCAACGCTCTCGCCCACTCATATCGCGCATTATTGCAAAAACCAATTTCACTTGGTGCCTATCACACCGATGTTTCCATATAAGTGTTAAAATAGTTTATTTTTCGCACGTAAAACAAAATTAATTAATATAATGAGCCAAAATCATGCATAAAACCCTTCATATTACGTACTATTTTGTTTCTATTTGTCTCACAAAAGCCATTTGTCTGGTAAATAATTATTTCTGAATGTAATATGGACTCTATCCACTAGGGAATATCTCGCTCTAACCATCTTGTGGAAGTATTATCGAGAAATGAAATTGACGGCTACTCATCGCTGAGGAGATACGACAACAGGATTTAATCGTTTGCTTGGGGTAACTGGAGGAAGACACGCAAGGCAGCAATGTCAGAAGAAGCGGAAGCTTCGCCGCCTGCGAGAAGAGCAGAGAAATTATGCGGAGCTCCGCGTTTTAGAGAGAGCGGCACCGGCACGGCGACCGTGCGAGAGAGATAAAAGAGAAACGCTTACACGTGACGTGCACCGACAGCCGAGGCGTTTGGCACTCGCCCCTCTCAGTTCCGAATGTTTTTCATGCCAAATACCATTCGTTCAGCTCTACTACATTTAAATAATGGTTTGTATTTTCAAATTTTTAGGAACAGCATGGAGATTTTCAAGTAATGCCAAGTCTTGTACACAAAATAATTATTTTGAAAATTCTTAATAATATTCATTTCTAATTCAACTGTGCGAAGTAAAAAGAAGGTTGGTACTTCTATGAAAATCATTCGTTCCTTCAGTCTTCTCCGATCTCTCTTTGATTGAACGGCTTAGATGAACCAGGGCGTCAGATGTCACGATCTTTCCTTTCTCGTCCTTGTGCTATCCTCACCTCTTATTTACACACACCTACATTTACAAGCACTGCACTCCCACACATGTCGGGAGCTTAGAATTTGTTCCAGCTTGAGAGGGGCCCGGCAGATGGGAGATAACTGGTTGGCAAAAATTCTGCAAACCGACGTGTAAGCCGGCGCCGAATCTTGCCATCCAGCGGGGAAAGATCACGCCACCCCCAGCGGCAAAAATGATACACACACATAGGACTAATGACCTTAGAAATTGACCCGCCAGGAATACTAATCAACCAAACAATATCTGTGATTGTGATTTTGTATCTGCCCTTTTCTTGGAGTAATAAATTTTCTACTATTTTTTTTTTTTAATTTATTTTCTTCCTGTTCGGCATAATATGCCTTTCAGGGGTTTTAATGTACAATCTTATAATACAACATAATTTTTGGCCCTTTGGCTAACAGTATTTGAGGAAGGCCACACGGCTACCTCGAAAAACAAAGTCTGCAGAGCAGTAATTCAGATGAGATTGTTTTACGTTTTATTAGCTTTTAAGTTAACATCTTAAGTTGTTTAACGTTTTGGCAGCAGGGGTGGTTAAGGGGGAGGATTCATTCTAATTTACGGTGGTTTAAGAGAATCTTTGGGGTATCGGGAGATAATGCGGTTTGGAATAGAAGCATTTTTGCCTATATTAAATATTTGTGCACTTGTACAAGACGGAAGAAGGGTAAAAAATCTGTTGCTCACCTGTTGAATGTACTCATTGATAGGAGGAATATTTAGCTCTCTGTGTATTTGCTTATTTGGAATAAACCATGGGGCTTGTACGGCTTTTCGTAAGTACTTGTTTTGGATAATTTGAAGTTTCTTTAGATGTGTGTTTGCTATATCGTTCCAAATTTGGCAGGCATAAGTTAATGAAGGACGTATTACACTTTTAAATACGGATAATGCGCATTCCAGACTAAGTGAAGACTTGTTATTTATTACGGGATAAAGTTTGTTAATTTTTGCATATGTTTTGTTTGAGATCTCTTGAATGTGGTTTTTCCATGTTAATTTTTGATCTAGTAATACACCTAGATACTTAACAGGCGTTTCATTACGCAGCCATGGAATTACAGTATTATTAATTTTAATTTGTCGTGGTTGGTTAAGTTTTCTTAATGTGAATATTTTAGGCTGTGATTTGGTAGGATTTATGGCAATTCTCCATTTCATTGTCCATTTGACAAATTCGTTTAAATCCGACTGGAGATCTTTGCAAGCGTTGGTAATATCAGAATTTGCATTAAATAATACTGTGTCATCCGCGTAAAGTGCTATTTCTGAGTAGGTCATTTCTGGGTAGTCTGCAATGTATACATTAAACAATAAGGGAGATAGTGGAGAGCCTTGTGGCACGCCGGCTTTAATGATGTGTGCTCTTGATTTATTATTGTTTATATTAACTTTGAAATCTCTCTCTGCTAAGAAACTTTTAATGATATTTTGGAGATAATCTGGAGTTCCCAATGTTTGTAGTTTGTAAAGTAGTCCCAGATGCCATACTTTATCAAAGGCATGTGCAATGTCGAGAAAAATTGCAGCTGTGTACATGCGGTTGTGAAATCCTTCCGCGATGTATTCTGTTACTCTTAACAACTGATGGCTTGTGGAATGGTTTGGACGAAATCCGAACTGCGTATTGGGTAAGGCCTTGGTTTCGGTGAAAAATTTGAATAGACGAGATTTTATAAGTTTCTCAAATATTTTGGCAAAGGTCGGTAACAAGCTTATTGGTCTATAGCTACACGGATCTTGTGGATTTTTGTTCGGCTTACGTATTGGAGTTATAATAGCTTGTTTTCCAAGTCTTTGGATAATATCCTAATCTTAAACATGCATTGAAGAGTGCTGTTAATGCTGCAACCGCATTGCGAGGTAATTATTTCATCATTTTATTATTGATTAAGTCATGACCTGCTGATTTTCTCGGTTTTAATGTCTTAATGATTTGCTGCGTCTCGGACGGGGCTATAAATTTAGTTTTTGTCGGAACGGAATATCGCGGGGCTGATAAGTTTTCTTCCACCTCTCGTTGGAAATCAATGTCGGTTACAGGGTTGGTTACAAATATTTTTTCAAAATTTTCCGCTAGAGTTTCTGCTTTTTCGAGATCCGTCGTTGCTAGTCCTGCGTTAGTTGATAACTGGGGGATAAAAGATTTTTCCTTTGTTATCATTTTAACTGTATTCCACATTGCCCTAGAGTTTGGAGGGATGCTGGCTAAATAGTTTTGAAAATGTGTACATCTAACTTTATGAAGCTCTTGTTTAATTTTTACAGAGATACTATTTAATTTTTGTTTCAAAGTTTTGTTACGTGAATATTGCCACATTCTGCGAAGGTTATGTTTTTCTTTGATTAAATTTAGTAGTGGTTTTGGAAGAGGAGTATAATTTTTTGTGAAATTTCTGATTTTAATAGGAGATCTTTTAATAGCATTTTTAATTACGTTTTCGAGGGAGCTAATACAATTGTCTATTTCTGATGATGTTTTAAGATTTTTCGGATACTGACATTCATTAGTTAGAAAGTGTCTATACATGCCCCAATTTACTTTTGCATCAATTATTTTTTCGTTTTGATATGGCTGAGGTTCAGCTTTGAATGAAATTATTACTGGGTTGTGGTCCGAATCTAATTCTGGTTTCACATTTTGATAAATTGGTAGATTTAGATTTTGTGTAATCACTATATCTAGAATGTCAGGAACAACATTTGGGTTATAGGGGTAGTATGTTGGCTCTAAAGGAGCTAATATATTAAGATTTCTTTGCAGTGCAAATTTCTCAAGGAGTTTGCCATTATATGAAGTAGTATTACAGTTCCAAATTTGGTTTTTACAGTTTAGATCTCCAGCTAGTAATATTTGCGATCTACCATCAAATACTGCTTTCATGAAAATAGACGGAAACTTTTTGTTTGGAGGTTTATACGCTGCAATTACAATTATGTTAGAAGATACCAATTCGATCTTGATGATAATTGATTCTATTTCGTTTGAGGACGGGGATTGTATCAGCGTATGTTTAATTTTCCTGTTGATGAGAATTGCTACCCCACCTGATGCAATTAGCGAAATTCTATCACTGCGGTAGGATAAATAGTTGGGGATCAAAAATCTTTCTCCCTGCTTTAAATGTGTTTCTGAAATACACGCTACATCTATGTCATGGACTTTTAGAAAGTATCTTAATTCGTTCTCCTGGCGCTTTACGCCATTGGCATTCCAGTTGAGAAGTTTAAAGTTTTCGATTTTATTTTGTGCCATTAATATGCATGGAAATAAGTCTTTCAACCATTTGATGTAACTGAGGTATGATTGCAGAAAGAATATTGTTTATAATTGTTTGAATTAGGTTTTCGTTTATTACATTCATATTTTAGAGAACTGGCGGCGGGTTCCTGTTATCTTGCCTAGGCGGTTGACTAGCGCGATAAGCGAAAGAATGCAAGGGCGTTGGGTTTGACTGCAGAGGAGGAAACTCTTGAGGGACATAGTGATAAGGTTGAGCGTTCTGATTCGGAAGGTGATTTATGTGCTGCCTATTTTGGTGATTTGAAAATTTAAGATTAGCCCGATTCCAGTTATATTTTTTAACTGCTTCTTTATCAGCTTTGCAGCCTTTGTAATTAGCCGTGTGCGCCTCACTGCAGTTTACACATTTCGGTACATTATTATATTTAGGTTTATCACATTGAGAGTAATGATGATTGTCGGAACATCTCACACATCTAGGTCGCCTTCCGCAATTTGCCTGTGAATGGCCGAAAGTCTGACAATTTTTGCACATGATTGGGGCTTTAGGCTTGTTGCGAATTTGCACTTTAATAATGTTATATATAAATTTTGTAAGTCTTAAAATTGCTTTGTTATTTTCATTATCAGTTAAATCTACAGCAACGGTAGTTAATGGTTTACGTTCTCTTCCGAACAGCCGAAGAACTTTTAGAACTTGAAAGTTTTTCGAAAGTTCGTTAAATATTTCCGATTCTGAATAGGTAATTGGAAGATCTTTTATAACAACTGAAAAACATTTTTGAGTAGGGTCCCTGTATATGTGGTGTTCAATTTTCTCTTTTTCACAAAATTTCCGGTATTCTCGATAGTCCTCTATTGAGCTAAATAGAATTTTTACAGTATCTTTTTCTAATTTAGTTGAAAATGTGTCTTTTGCAATAGATTCCAGTTCACTGATAAATAAGGTATAGTTGATGACTTTATGAACGTAAAAGGGTGGTATTTTAATGAATGTTTCGTCACTTTCTTCCCTTTCGTTTTGTGAATTTTCTTCGGTCATATTTTCTAAACCATCGTACCTATTCTGAATTGGCACATTGTACAATAATCTTTTAGAACCACAGTTTTCCTCTGGGAGATCTACATGCAAACGTTTTAGACCTTTATTTTGTTCATTACCATCACTAGTAAACTGTTGAGAAACTGAATGTTGCGGGGCAACTCCATACCTGTTAACATCAGCATCGCTAGTGCTTACTGACTGAAGGTTGGTCAATGTTCTGTCTGTTTCTCCATCCAGCTGCTGGGCGGGCGGTTGAGATGTGTTAAATTGCCCCCGGGGTTGAATGTCTGCCATCTGAATTGGGAATGGGAGGACACCTCCATTCATTGCTGCGAACTGATCTGGCGTGTCACCATTGAGAACTTGTGCTGCTGACACCAGTTGACCCCCAAAACCGGGGGGATTTGATGAGAACATACAGCTTTCGCTGCACCACTTAACTTTCACTTAGCAGAAAAAAATATTTCGTTGTGCACAATAAACAATACTGATACTCAATAAACAACACTGTTAGAAATAATAGGGGGCCGCTGGTAGCGGCACCCGTTTGAACGCGCAACTTAACACTAGTTGAGTGGAGCACCGAAGCACAGCGATAAGCGGAGCGATACGATGCTTACTCGACGCTGTCTAGAGCCAGACTGTCTACTATTACACTATTCTCATCTCCGAATACTGGGATAGAGCAAATTGTCTGACAGAGAAGCAACGCTGGAAATTTCATCTTTGCTATTTTATTCAAACTATGTTATTTACTAATACTTCGTTATAGTTATTCTTTACATTCTTACTTTCACTTATACATACGTAAGATAACCTTTTGTAATGCTGCTGAAAATCTATTTCGATATTTTAACGCAAATACACGTTTAGGGGTCGCATAGAAAGCATACAGGAAAATTTAGTGGATTTCAAAAATCGTTAGCTACATTGAAAATCACGGTCCCGAAATCACTCTGTAGGATTTTATGCCTCCCGGATGTAAAGGCAAAGCCTCCGTCATCGCTGCTCTTCTTTTTTCTTCATTTTTCATATGAATTTGTAGAATTCAGCAATTCGTTACTTATTTTACCGAATAGAAGAGTCGGGCAAAATGCACGAAAGGTTATGTTGCCGGGTATAAAAAAAGAATAGTTCGAACGAGTAAGCAATAATTCGTCGTATATCCGACAGAGTAGTCCAAAATGTATGCTCGGTTGCTTTAAATCAAAAAGAGTGTACAAAAAAATGAAGCAAAGTCGATGTAAAATAGATGAACACAACAACGCATGGAGGGATAGAAACACAAGTAAACCAGCTGGGGGACCGCTGGCAGCGCCTGCTTACCGCTGCTGGGGACTTGACAGGGACCTGCCACGGCTGGAGGCCATGTATAAATTGCAAAATCGAACTCTGGGAGCCTGCTACTCCTGGCAGGTCCCAGGCAGCGGTTCGTACATATGACCCTTAGAGCTGGACTCCGCTCTGGCGGTGCCACGCTGGTGAGATATACCTGGTTGGGGAAAATCCCCACAAGCCGACGGAAGTCGATGTCGGATCTCGCCTTCCAGCGGGGAAAGATTAGTCACGGCCAGCGATAAACATGCACTACACTTTCGGGACTCATGACCTTAGCGTTGACGTGTCCGGACTCACTAATCGATCAATCTACTTTTTCGTTACCAGGGCCCTGCAATTAGAGTTTTTCGCCGGCAATTAGAGCAATTCGCCGTTTTCCGGCGCAGGATTACAATACTCTCAATTCTTACAAAGAAACGGCTAGAATGTAAAAGGGAATAAAATTCGGAATATCGAGACTAAGGTGCGATTTTTCTAACTTTGCCTCTCAAGCCCCTACGGCCACGATGGAATATTACACGGCATTTCGCGTCTTTCTCAATCGTGCCACTAGAAGTCGCATGATCGCGAGCACTGCCTGATAAGTCGCGATCATGCGATATCTAGCCGCACGACTGAGAAAGACGCGAAACACCGTGACATATTCCATCGTGAAGACTCTCCTTGAGAGGCAAAGTTTAAGAAAATGCAGTATAGGTTGAATACGGCGCCGAACGCCACCTGCTGTTATGCAACCCGCCGAACTGCGGTGCATGGCAGTATGAATGCTTTCAGATGCAGCAATATTTCCTCGTCTCATGTATGACAAACGCACTGGTGTAGACGTTTCAGAGAACATTGTCTATCTGTTCTGTAAATACTTTTCATGTTCTTCACTCTATCTTCTATTTATGTAGTTGTCTGTCCTCAAATTAGAATGATTAATTTTCAAATATGTACCCACCCTGTATTATAAATAAATGCATTTAAGACGATAATGACCAATAAGGTGCATATTACGCCCTGCGTAAAGCTGCGTCATAATGCAACAATACATGTAGAACAACATTATGCCAAAAATGAACATTCCCATATTGATCTGACAAAACTCAAAGCCCTGACAATTTGAAAACAATGTTTTAATTTTTGGGAGTTCTTTACATTAAGACCTGGGGATTTTCAACATTTTCTCCAAATTGCTCAATTTTTAATTTTTTGTTAGAATAGAGTAATGAACATTTATAAAAACGTCATATTTTTATTAATTAAATATTTGAATTTTCGAAAAAGTTCAAAAATGTTTGAGAAACCTTCGAATTTATAAAACTTTAATTTCTTGAGTGTTTAACGCAAAATTGCAAATTTAAGAAAAACACGTTAAATTTTCCACATTTTCTCAGTTATTCGCATCCCTAATGGTAGAATGTAAATTCGAATTAAGAGTATTGTGGAAGAGTAAAATCTGTTTTAATGCAAATTTTCATTGAAAAATACGGAACAATTTTTGAAAAAATGTTATTTGAGTTTCTGAAAAAACTCAACTTTGAAATAGCGTTTCTAAAAATACTCAAGCTCTAGGCTCCCGACTGGCATGTGTGGTGGTGTGGTGCTTGTAAGTGTGTGTGTAAGGGGTAAGGAAAGAACAAGGAAGGGAAAGGAAAGATCGCGCGTGGCCTATGGCCCGTTTTTTAGAGAACTGCTTCGGCATTAGCCTGGAGTTCATCGGAGAAACTTCGAAAAACTACCGATCAGAGAAGCCGACCACTAGAATTCACCTCCAGGCAGCGGCTGAATTTAACCTAGCTGTCTAGCTAGGGTCGAAAACCTATCATCGTCGGGACTCTAACCCTAGTACCTCCCCGTACTGCAGTGACTTAAGTTGACACCCTGAACCACCTTAGCATATGGCCTTTTGTGGGAATTTATTTAAAATGTCCTAGGAGTTTCGTGTAAAATACATCCCAGCTTTTACTTTTCCGTATACGTACGTATGTACGGAGTAATATACGTAGTATAGGCAAAGTTATATAATGCAGCACGAAAAAATGGCGAATTTTCGCCAGATTTTTCTGGTCCATGATAACCAACTAGTAACGTTCCAAAATTAGTGAATGATTTTCACGGTTAACTCTGAATTTTCGAAAATTCGTAGGTATGAATTTTCTTCGGCGTCTTCCCCCAACTATAAAATTGCAGGTAGAAATTTTTCCTTCAAATAAAATTTGTTCATAGTGAATTCTTTCTTTACGGTCATGTACATTTTTCTGAAAATTTAAGTAGTTTTCGCGCAATATTACGTGCAATATGTGCAATTTTTAAAAGAATACAAAAACCAGATTTTCTCTAAAACGGCTCCAAATTTTTTTTAAACGTTTGGTAGCGATAGTGTTAAATGTATTCTATGAGGAGACATAAACGCCATATTGCTCTATTATTTTCTTTTTCCAAATATTAAAAAAAATAAAAATGTAAGTTTTTTGACTTGACCCTAACGTCGTTAATATTTATGTTAGCGTCAATTTGTTCACATTATTATATTAATTAGTACATGTGTTTTAAATAATGTCAAGTAAAGTTTGTCGAAACCACAAACATTTTCTGTGAAAAGTAGCTCAACCAATTTTCAGAAACGCTCAAATGCCATTTTCTCATATATGGCTCTAAATTTTTTCTTGAAACTTTTCGAACGGATCGTGCTAATTGCACTCTTTAATATGACGTAAAGTTCACTTTTTTTTGTTTTTACAAAAATTACATTAGTGTAATTTTTTATGAAAGTTCCCTCACACCGTTAATATGCACATTTCCAGCAATTTGTAGATACTATTGTATTTGTAAGTTAAAGTGCTTCAGATTACTTCAAATTAAGTTTTTTGAAAACTCAAAAATAATCTCTATAAAAGAGCTTGAAATTTCGCGTTTTCAGTAGCGCTTAAACGTTTTTTTAACGGCTCCATCTTTTTAAAAGAGAATGGGCATTTAGGACAAGGTTTTTGTATTCCTTGATATCCTAAAATTAATGTTTCCGTTCCACCATTAGAAAGCCGAAAAGTTGAAAAAATGTCTAAAAAACGACGATAGATATCAGCTGGCAAGAGCGTGAGGCAATTACAAATAGCTAGCCCAGACCCAAGGAAATAGAAAAAAAATACGGGAAATTCCGTGCCTTTCTGTAGCACCACTAGTTTTTAATTGTAGGGATTAGAGTCGGGGCAGATCTGTCGGGGAATA
Organism: Acheta domesticus; assembly: GCA_031308135.1. Classification (NCBI taxonomy): domain Eukaryota; kingdom Metazoa; phylum Arthropoda; class Insecta; order Orthoptera; family Gryllidae; genus Acheta; species Acheta domesticus. The sequence continues at coordinate 32,080,161 of JAHLJT010002406.1, forward strand.
TTCATTTTGGAAAAAAAATTGTACGGATAGTTAAGGTGTTAGTGTTCTTCAAAGACGGACGGACTTTTCAAAAAGAAAACAACTAACAAAACAGGCATTTCTATTGAAATCACGAAGTTGATTTTCCGCAGCCTAACATACTTTCCTCCGAATATACGTTTGCATTCGAGAAAGTAAAGTAGTACTGCTACAACAGCACATACTCTCTGGCATTATTTGTAACTTTTATGATTTTTGAAAATTCAGAGAATTCAACAAAAATCGGATGTGCGCCATTTTTTATAAAAATGTTAGCATCCGACAAAAATCAAAGAAAAACTTTAGAGCTTTTTTAAGAAAGTTTAGTTTTGAAGATTGATATAATTTCTCTCAAATATCCACTAAAACAACACATATTTTGAAAAAAAATTGCACGACCACATTTCAAGACCTAATTTTCAAATCAGATTTCATTAAGAAAAATGTATTCGAGTATTCGTATCTTCACTCTAGTAGTCCTAGAAAGGCACTGAAAAAAATGTTTAACTATTGCGATTTTCGAAAACTTTTGGCACCATTTTATAAAGCGTATTTTTTTTATCTGAACAAAATAACGCAGTTTGAAGCCAGTTGGGGACATTTTTCAGAAAATTTTGACAGGTCCAACGGAAAAATTAAGGCCGAATCATAGAATCGTGACATCAGCCAGACTAAATGGAAATATCAGTTTCGATTTCACAAGTATCCTACTTGTGATTTAGCCACTACCGCTGTGTACAAATGAATGGACTGAAGTTTTGTCATAAACCATTTTTTTGCATCAAGAACCAACAAAACCTGGATTCTGAATACATGACATATTAGAGGAAGTTATTTACTACATATAAGGACAAGAATGATCCACGTCTCCTTTGGGTCCCTCTAACTGAGGTTTCCGTTCAAAAATATTTTCGTTTTTCTGCAGAATGATAATAATTTCTCTACGTTAAGCAAGTAGTGCTCGAGAAAGTAAAATTTGAAGGAAGTTTTGAGAAAATGTTGAATGTATTGAAGGGGCCTGATGAAATGTTATTTTAAAAGCAAGTCGAGTTCACTTAATCTTCACCGATTTTTCTGAGGCGTTCTATAGAGTTGGCCATTTCAACAATGGTGTGCAAAAAGACCCTTACTAGTAAACCCAACCAAATGTAAAGTTATTACTTTTACATTTAATAAATCCCCTTTAATTAATAACTACACTATTGACAATACTGTAATACAACGAGTCAAATTTATTAAAGATATCGTCATTTTCTTTGATGAAAAAATGACATTTATACCACACATTGATTACATAACTAAAAAATTCCAGAAAATGTTAAGATTCATCCTTCGTATAATGAAAGACTTCAATGATATAAAATGTATGCCATTGTATTCTTTATTCAGAAATTTGTTAGATTATGGATCTACTATATGATATCCCTACTATTTAGCCGAAAATTTGAATTAGTTCAGAATAAATACTTAGGACACTTTGCATTGAAATTTAAAATACCAAATTTTAGAATTCACCTTAATTATCACGTAGTATTATTACTACTTGATAATTAAGGTGAAGAGAGATAGGCTGAACCTCTCCTCTCTCAGATATAGAAGAATATAATATGATTACTTGTTATAGTACAAAATATTAAACAATGTGATTATATGTCCTCAAATTTTAGAACTAAATTCTTTTAGAACTCCAACTAGATACACTTGTTTATAAGATAGATTCTTTGAACCGAAAATAATAGTAATCTTTACCTCAACTCTCCAATTGAGAGGTTATTTTGTCGTGGGAATACAATACCATCCAGAGTAGTAGATTTATTTCATGAAAGTTTAGATGTCTCACAAAATAATATAAAAAATGTATTAACTGTCGCATTATTTCATTCAGCCATCTCATATTGCATATATTTCGTCATGTAAGGAATTAATCGTGTATATTAAAAAATCAAAAAAATAAAATAAATGTATACACAAAAACAAAAAGATCTTTCAAATTGAGGAGCTTTGAGAGTAACACGATTGATCAAGGAATGTCCAATTTTAAAAAAATCCAGTAAACAGTTTAGCACGCCTGGTTCTAAGAGAACGCTGGAGTTTCCATGAAGCGATTGCGCATGACGGCGGATTCGATTTTTGTGTGGCATCCGAGAACTTTTCAACGTGGAAACTATCGATAAGGCTGAAGAAATGTTATAATAACAACATTTTAATCAATGAAACAGAAACTCCTTACTTAAACAAGGATATAGGAAAAATCTACAACATTAACCCCCTTCCCTATAATAGGCAGCTGTTAAATGTTTGCTAAGGATTTATAATCATATTTCGCAAACATCTCCACGAATTCTTAACTGCGTAAATAAGACACCGGCTTCCTGATGCGATCTCGACTGTGAGTGGCAAAATTTCATTTAAAAATTTCCCAACTATTTACTTATTCCGTTAATGATGATTCTGTTCCTACAATAACACCAGGCCTATAAATATCCATGAACATGTCGAATTCTAAACTTTTCTAAAATCTCATACCTGTGCAATTATTTGCCGGCAACAATCAGAGATAACCCTTACTCGAGAATTTAAAGTTTGTCGACGCACCGACATTTATTGGACACGTCATGTCCCCGTACCAGGATCTCGTTTGTGCCCCTTTCCGCTTCGTCCCGCACTGCCGTCCTTTGCCCGTCCTTGCCGTCTCATCCCGCACTGCAAATCCCATCCCGTGTCTCCGTCTCATCCCACGTCGCCGTCCTGCTTCGCACCAGCTCTACCCGCGAAGCCGTAGTGTCCCACGCCTGCACCAGCATTGCCGTCGCTTCCGAAGACTTATCGAGCCTTGTTGCCCCGTCGTTCCACATCGTTGGCGCGATCGCGATGAGTGACTTCTCCGCTCCCAGCGCCACAATCCTCTCCCACGTTGCCGCTTCGTTTATAATTTGAGGCAGTTTTCCTCTTCCCTTTCTCAAACGGTGATCGTCATGGAGCAGCAGACACGCGACCAGAGCAGCCCCAGATTCTCTGCTCTCCTCGATTTCGATGGAACCCCTCGCGACCAAATTGGGAGTCTTGCACTCAACAGTTGGGACCGGGAGAGATGGCTCAGTGCATCAACCTGATGTCACTGCAGTCGCTCTGACCGGGAGGTCCTAGGTTCGAGTCCCGATGAGGATTTTCGACACTAGCTTGTCAGCTAGGTCGAATTCAGTCGCTGTCTGGAGGAGAATTATAGCGGCCGGCTGCTCTGATCGATAGTTTTCCGTGGTTTCTCCTATCAATCTCCAATTAATGCCGGAGCAGTACCCTAAGAAACGGATCGCGTGCGATCTTTCCTTCCTCTTCCTTGTTCTCTCCTCTCCTCTTACACACACACACACGCACACACTTACACTAACATGCAGTACACTACCACACATGCCGGGAGACCGGTCGGGAGCTTGCAGCTGGTCCCGGCTGGGGCGGTGCGCCGCTGGTGGGAGATGCCTGGTTGAGGGGAAAACCCCGCTAGTCGACGGTAGGTCGGCGCCAAATCTCGCCATCGAGCGGGGAAAAGATCATCGCTACCTCCCGAGAAAAAACACGCACTTCACTTATGGGACTAATGACCTAAGTAGTTGACGCGCCCGGAAACACGAATCAATCAATCAATCAATCTCAACAGTTGGGATCAAGAAAGGTGTCCTAATGAGTTATAAGCTTTGGTAACCTAGCCCCTCAAATCGTTTATGAGTCCAATTCGCCGCCAAAGAATTCCCTTTGCCGAAAATACTATTCATCAAATAGCAGCACATTTCTTGTAGCCGAAGCTACAAGAACGTGGATATCTTCCTTAAGAAACTTCGTTTCTTGGTAAAGATCTATATTATCAAGATTTCCATGTTCGTGGTTTTCAACAGAACACTTTAATTGGTCCGGGTGCAAGCTTTTCTCTTGTTTTGTCGCATAGAGTTCTTAGTGCTAATTAAGCGCCTTTTTAGCCATTTTCAGATCTGCATTTTCGCTGCGCGCCAATCTTAGCTCTCTTTCCAATACTAGCGGAAAAATATATTCGTTTATTTACAAAATCAAAGGATATTATGATATAAACAGGAATCAAATTGATGGCCGGTTTTTCAAAGGCAAGTGAGAGACAAAGTGGATACTCTCAAGTTACACTAGGTCAGTCGTAAATTTCTATTTTCATGATACCACCGCACCTAATCTAAACTACCCTTCCTATATAGTACCTAACTGACACACCACTACGCATTTTCGAGTTGGCGGAGAACCTCCGGAGAACTTCGGCCTTGGCGATTTACGTAAAACAATCTGGAGACAGCAATACATAATTTCTAAAGCATTTTTATGCCAAAATACTTCTTGCGATCATGTACCTCACACTCGAACAATCAAGTTACTTTAGTCTGCGCCCTTTGTCTAATACCAATCTAATAAGCCTGAAATTATCCGATCTTCGTCATTTATACACCTTTATCCATGCCCTTAGTCTATAGTGCGAATTAATCGGCTACTTCTAGCATTATCAGTATTTCCGATGTAAGCTTGAATATATTGCTATATATGGCAGTTACAGAATTTCCCGTTTATTGAAGTTCTGCAATGATTGAGAGGATTGCTATAATTAAATATCTGTTTCATTTCTTCAACCCGAGTGTCAGGTTTGAAAATCGCGGACTTTTTCAAAATATTATATCAAATTTTAAGTGAGAAAGTATATCTCTGGAATATATGCACAGAGCTGTATGCTGACTACCTGAATCGACGAGGATCTTGAAAGCATGTTAGACTGTACGTAATAATGTTACCTGTACGGCAAATTCACACCTTTAGTCTTCCTCGAAAGGAATCAGTGTAAGAGGTAATTGCATCTCGTCATCCCGAAAATGCGAGGGTGTCATGAGGCTCAGTTAGATGTTCATCAACGACCGCAGGCGTGCGCACAGGCTGGGAAGAGGAGCCGCTGTCCCCCTGAACATTGCAAAAGGGCCGCTGTCCCCCGCAGCCCTAGGGAATAAAACATTTTTTCATAAATAAGATGTCAATGTCTAATTTTTTAGATGTCTTTACCTTCTAAAACTGACAATTGGAATTGATGCACGACATTTGGGGAAGAGACTCTCCAAACCACGTAGCAATTCTATAATGGTTCGATGTATAATCAATAGGATTTATTAAAAATTCATTCTCGTTGTATTATGTTTATTCCCTAGTAAAATATGTCATATGTAAATAAAAGAAGTTGAATTGCCAAAGGGGAGCCCAGAGGGGCTAAGAGACTGCGTAGCTGTCGATTTAGGCTGCGCACGCTTGGGGCCACGCCGTCGTAGGAAATCCCGCGAAAGGCTCGTTCCGCGTGCACCGGGCGCGTTGGGGCCGCGTTGCTCTCTCCGCCGTCGCCGCCGTCGCCGCCGCCCTCACCTCCGCGGGCGGGTATAAGAGAGCGCCCCGGAGCGCGCGCCTGCTCTATACCCGCGCAGCGCAGCATGGCAGCCGCCGACTCCCTCGTCGCCGCCCTGCTGGTGAGTAAGGCTTTCCTCGCCGCCGCGCGCCACCTGCTCGCGATCCGCTCTCGGCGCTTCTCTGACGTCATTTCCCCCCTTCATTCCGTACTATTTTAACTATTAACAAGATAACAGTGAAGTATATGGAAGATCTCTGAACGTTAAGAAATGAAAGTATTCGTAATTAATGGGCAGGTGAACAATGAAACAACAACAAAACAACAAAATTTGAAACAAATTGTCTCGATTATATCAGTAACCTTAGTGAATCATGTTTCGTTGGATTCGTTGGATGTAATGCCACAATCTTAGGATTCTCGTTTTGGTATAAACGTCCTTTTACGTTTGGAGCTGATGAAATGTGTGGTGATTATTCTTTTGTATCCCTATCGTCTTTGTCTCAAAAATTGAATTATGACACCCACAAGACAAAATTGCCCTTCAACGAATAATTTAGAAAATCTACATGTGCCTCTGTTATTTATTTTAGGTCTGAAAGTGACTCTGCTCTGAGTTATCTAAGTTCTATAGCGACATTGTTCGTAAATAATTTATTTTCAAAAACACTTGAATCCCAATACATAATTACCATAATTCGAGAACGACAGTTAATGAAATCGATTATTCGAAAACGAGAAAATTGTAAACTACTTAAGTCGACATCTCAATCATCATTAATCAGCTTTCGTTTTTTAACTTACTTGTCTCATGTTGATATCTGACATAAGGGAATTCAAAATCATTAGATCATAAAATGTCATAAAAAGTGAACGACGAGAATCATTGAGTTCTCAAAACTAGTAAGTAGTTTCATCTCATTATTGTAATGTACCTGGAACAGTTATTTCTATTTCCAAAGCCTCCAACACATTTTTCTTTAATCTCAGTGGATGAGCCACGCCTTCCTTGCGGCATGCGTCACCTTGAACAGGCGGTACCTTCACATTTCCGTGTGCACTGAATCTAACGGTATCGAAACGGTGACTTTTATTTTCATAACTGCATGATATTCTTTAAGCTTCTACAAATTGTCCAGTAGGAAACATACACATAATACATTGCCATATTAAATTTTTTCCCATTTATTATTTATATTTTCAAATTTTGGTATGTAGGATTTTAAAATCACTTCTATTTTCTTTAAAAAAGCGAGTAAAATAACTATTTTATTGATCTCAAGCAATTTAAAACCTTGATCTGTTCTGAAAATTGAAGACAATATTTTCTCAAAGGAAGGATTCGAATTTCAATATCACACTCTAAGTTGACTATCAAGGACGACTCTTTTTTTAAGGTAAAATTTGAAAAAATGAAACATTTCCTTTTGAAATAAGTGAGAATTGCTCCGAATGGTGAGAAGAAAAACGACTGTGAAAGGTGATGTGTTAAACTTCCTCTTAAGTAGCATTCTACTTCTTGGCTACATTACTTTATTTCATCACATCAGAATCAAGAGTTCCAAGGGCAAAGAGAAGTTATAAAAATTTCTTGTTTCCGAAAAACGCTGACAATGGTCCGTGTGTATGTTATGTGATAACTACATCTTTGAGAGACATTAGTTTTTATTTAATTGAGAAATTTTAAGATGTCAAGCAAGTGCCAGGTGATAATGATTAGTTTTCTGTCGCGTGTTTGTTGAAAACATGAATTTGCTGAAGATTATTTGCTGAAAATACTACGGGAAATTATACTTTAAAAATTAAAAATACAATTGACTTTTTTGTGGTTTTTGCAGTCAATGTCTACCAATTTAAATATCCAAACAAGTCTAAAATTGGATTTCTGTTCAAAATCATAGGAAATTACCTTATTTAATGAATGAATTAATATGTTAATTAATGAATTACCGTATTCTTCAAGATTATTATGTGAAGTGATCAATGACCCGCATTAGTCGGCTACATGTGGATTATGAGGTTCTAAGAGCGAGAGAGAGACAATAGGAGAGTGAGTAGAACATGCTTCACGGTCAGCTGCCGCTCAGTAGTGTTTCTTGCACGAGGTAGTCTCTTCCTCTGTGCAACACCGTCAACGATGTTGCTCGGTGCAACTTACTGTAGCAAACTGTAACTTACTTGGCGCATCGGGTGTACGAACCTACGGAGCATATTGTTCACACAGCGTCACAGGCTGTATGAAAAATAGGAGAGTGATGCTGCATAGGAGACGCGACGATGGAAGAAGGATACAGAAGTGAAATTTCATTCCCCTTCATGCCCTTATTTCCAATCCTTGATTCCCTTGAGGTGTTTAAATTGTAATCAACACAATCGGAATTATCTGAGCAGTTCAAGTATTATGGCCTGCAAGACGTATCAAAAAATAAACTTCTGGGTATTCGATGCTAATTAAAAATACAACGCACATTGAAAAGAATGAAATGTATTTTATTTTTACTGATACGTTATTACTTCGATATGGACCTCGACGTACACTGCATAACGTAACTGCATCGAGAGAATCCTGTTTATGGAGGAAATACGAAAACAGTTGAAAGTTGCTAAATGTTCTCTTACAAAGAGAATTAAGGGGGGGGGGAAATAAGAAAAGACAAACCGAGTCAAGTTAATTTCTAGTTAACTAGTAATTAAGTAAATTTGAATAATTAAAATTACGTAAAAAATAAAATCTTGTATGTACCACTGGCGTTAACTGGTTCTAAGGATCTCAGGCGACAAATAGCACTCGAGCCAAAGGGCCTTTCGCTTTTGTCGCCGCTTCATCGTTAGAATCCTTACAACGCCCTTAGTGCATAAACAACTATTGGAAAATATTTTAATATCTTCAAAATCAGAAGTTTCATATACCCTCTGTGATTAAGGAAACAAAGTATGAACATCATCTCGTTTGATGACAGTTAAATTGTATCCATATATATATATATATATATATATATATATATAATACGATTATCACCTGTGTGGATAAGTGATTTGATTAATGTAGTACATATTTGCAGCGGCGGTGCTGACTGGTTGAGAGGTCGCCCGCTCTGGGCAACATATGCTCAGACCGGGACCGCCTCAAATGGCACAAAACAATGCCAAAGAGTCATCCAGGTCCAGGTCTGCGTGCCTTCGATCTACGAAGGACATCGAAACAATGCATCAAAACCGATGCCATTGTCAGCACCGCAACATTGAGAAGGAAACCGTGGGCAATGAAAGTGATTCTGACGATGTATACAACCATTTTGACTGAGTGAGTCTCAGCTTCAGAACAATTTGAACTTTCACAGGCAACTGCTTCGGACAAACCGGAAGCGACAATTCATTAAAGTAAAAATGATCGCTGCTTAATCTTCACCACTTCGTATTATCAACATTGATAACTGAAATTATGTAATTAATCGAAAGTATTTGGTTAATCACCAGATGACAAATCAAGTTATGAATGAAGAAAAAAATATTTTAGTTTGTGAAAGCATGTTACTTGATAGAAATACATCACATGACCGTGAACTACATGAACAGATTTCTTGCAGTGATATGACCATGCTTGATTTCACCGTGAAAGTAGATCACGGTCGTTGACGTCTTAATAAGATAATTATCATATCTTTACCTTTTAAATTTGTGTCAGGCAGTATGTCTCCCTGGGAGCGACGACATGCTTTGCACTATTTCTATTTGGTCTTAGTAATTTAGATTCCAAATAGCTATTTCCAGTTTCAAAAGAAATTTGTATCCGAAGAAAGAAAAATAGATCCAAATAATTAGTTTCAGCATTTCCAATGCATAGCGTATGCTGTTATAAGAGCCACCTGCTACTGGCAATTACACCGCAATAACAGAGTACTAAGAAGTCTTCGAACTCCGTCTAGAAATGTCATTTATCTTTCTTTCGTTTAAAACAACTATGATCATCGTTAACATCTTTAATGCATATTCCGATGTTACTTACTGCGGATGGTCCTTTACATTCATGAATTAAATAGATGTGACCATATGTGTTCATTAAATTATGATTGTTAGCTCCAGAATATACTTTTTTAGGTAATCATTTCCAAAGTTGCCACGAATATAAAAATACGATTTGAATGCATCATAAGTCTTAGTGATAGTCAAATAATGTGCCTCTAGCACTTTATTTCACAAAAATAGTTTTGTGTACTTTGATGAAAAAACAACTTTATCATTAGATATAATAATTTCGCTTGTCACATATTTTGCTCATTTTTTGAAATATTATGCAAATGATGACCATTTAGTTTGAAGTGATCATTTTAGACGTATCTATTAATTTTCATAAATGAAAATCAAAGAATAGCTTTCTTGGCCAAATTTGAGCTTTCGATGAAGAATAACAACAGTACTATATACCTGCCCTTGTATACCGAAGAAAAAATTCCAGCTAATAAAAGAGACGTAATGAAATAAATCTAGAACTGTACTTGTAATAGAAATTGGATAAAGAAATGGTTATGTCATTATTTTCATTTAATATTATTTCGAAATTCGTTATGAAAATATTAAAAAAATAATCGATGCTGACATACTAATACAACACAACTGTCTTTGAAGAGTTACCATACAGAAAATGTCCATGAGAATGTAATAATTTATAAAGAAAATAAATTTTTAAATGAATATATATTGTCGTTTTATCAAATTTGGACAAAAAAGCTATTTTTACTTTAATTGATGAAAATCAATAGAAACGTCTAAAATTCTTCAAACTTCGAATACTGCAAACCAATTGGACATCATTTCGTTAGCGTTTCTAAAAAAAATGTGCAAAATATAGGGCAAAAGAAATTGTTCTTTCTAATGCTAAAGTTGTTTTTTCCATTGAAATACGTAAAAAAATATTTTTTTGACATAAATCTCTAGAGGCATATTATTTCACTGTCACCAAGGCTTATGATGTATGTCAATCTCATTTTTTATGACCATGGAACCTTTGGAAATGATTACCTAGAAAAAATTGGTTCCCACCACTCTTGTACGGCGCTTTCATCTTCACGAACTCGGCTACCCCGGCCAGTCGGAACTTGTACATTTCTCTTTGCAGAATAAAGAATTGTTTACGCAGTAAATTATGTTGCATTTTATTATTGTTCGTTATTGATATTCTAAATATGTTATTTCCTCAAACGAAGCGAGATGTCTTCTTTGAAATATACTGTGTACGGAAATTGAATTTTACTATGTCCAGTTAATGTCTTTCGTATTTTCTAATTCATTTAATTCTCGTCGACGACTAGGGCTCATTGTTGTAAATCTTCGAATTGGCATTGGATCTCCCAGCTCTTGCTTCATCAGATGTATTCTATCTTGCTTTAATCCAGCGCTTGACCTGAAGATCGTTAAATACAATGTATCTTGGAAAATAATCATCAAAATTCGTGTAGAATATCAGTCTTCTGTTTCTTTAATCATTTCTTTTATCAATTTTGTCCAAATTTTACTTCTCATTAATTACTAGGCTACATGATTTTGGTAATTATCCGCCAATGTAACGGTTTTGCCCTGAACTGTTTCCCTTGCTTTCATGTAGTCTGAATTCACACAATGATACTTGGCTGTTTAAAATGCTATCATGCTCAAATGGTGACCTACACATGGTGACATACGAAAATCTAAGAATAAATGGCGAGATCGAACCTGATGAAGACGGAACAAACTAGAACTGCTTTACGCCCTTACTGTGATGATGCTTAGCTGTTGTTCTGGTGTTTCGTGAAGAAAGAGGACATAATGTCAATGGAACTGCTTACTTTCCCCTGCAGACAGAAAGTATGCTCAGTTGGCGTGTGTTTAAAATATCCAATATTCAATTATATGAAGAAGATTCCCTGGTTATGTAATATTTTTTAGTGATTTTCTTATTAAATATCGTATTTCTGCAAAATGCTAATTATTCTGCATATTTTCCATGAAAATGTTTATGATTCCACGCGTTTATTTATATTTATTTCGATATGTGAAAGTAATCTTGTATTCAAATTAAAATATTTCTAATATGTGTTTGTATTTACATGATGTATTGTACATGTATTTATCGATTTTCTGTAAGTGAGTTACGCACGAAACCGCGATCATTCGAGTAATAGATGCTGTCAAGACAGTTTTGAAAGGTGGTATTGCTGATTGTCTTGGGTGCGTCTTGTGTTGGCTCAAATTCAGTACGGAAGAAACGAGACTTCCCCCAGAAAATTGAATGAAACGAGATGGGAAGTCGAAAGGGTATTTCTCTTTTGAAGGATTATACATTTAATATGAGATATTTTGGTCTATATTTTCGACATTTTTATTGCCTAAATTCATATATATTTAAATCGTGTGAATCCGATTCCTAGTGATGAATTAACAGCAATTAGCTGATTGGATAAGGAAAAGGAGTTCCCAGACATGATGAGAAGACGTGCGTGAGCTAGTCCGGAGCACCGATGTTTGCTCGTTTTGCGCAGCACCGGTTTACGCCACGAACCACGTGATCACAACACGGGCACTTCGTTTGAAAAGCCAGACCAGACGCTGGCCACCAGGCTGCATGGCAAGCGAGAGGAGTTGAAACATTTTGAAAGTGGCATAAAGTGACTATTTTTAACGGTGCGTGAACCTAAAAATAACGAAATGAAGGTGTACGAGATGCAATATTTGTTTTAAAAAAAAGCTTCATATATCTGTTTCATTGACTTGTAACACGAAGATATTAATTTGGGCTCTGGCTAATTCCCGTTAATATTGTCACGGAAACGGGTGCCTGAAGCTCATTGGCCGCAGTCGATATAGCTCACTTATGTCTTTTCATGCCCCGAGCGGCGGCGCGCACCCTTTCGTGAAGCGCAGTGGTGCGAGGCGGCGGTGGCGCCGCGGACGTTTCCCGAAAAAAAAAGCGAGGCGCCGCGCCGCAGCGGCCTGGATTCTCCGCCGCACGCACTTTCACTGCTCCGCGCCAGGACACGCGGCGCTCGCCCACCCCGCCCACGCCGCCCGCCCCTCCGCCCGCCCCTCCGCTCGCCCCTCCGCCCGCCCCTCCGCCCGCCCCTCCGCCCACACCCCTCCGCCCACACCCCTCCGCCCGCCCCTCCGCCCGCCCCTCCGCCCGCCCCTCCGCCCGCCCCTCCGCACGCCCACGGCGCGCCTCGCGGAGCTTCCGACACGTTTAGAGTGGTGCGGAACACGGGTGTCGACGACGGACGTGGATGGGGAGGTGACGGCGGAGAAGGCTGCGATGAAGATGACTACTGCTTCCGGGCGCGCCAACGGCTGTCGTTGGTCTCGTACGTGTAGTGCATGCTTTTTGTTTTTTTGCTCGGGGCGGTGATCTTGCCCCGCTGGATAGTGAGATCCGGCACTGCTAGCGGGCTTTTCCCTAACCAGGTATCTCCTACTAGTGGGGCACCGTCCAGGACAAACTTTGAGCTCCCAACCGCCCAGTCTACCGGTGTGTGAGGAAGTGTATTGCCTGTAAGAGTACCTAGGTGTAAGTGTGAGGATATGAAAAGGAAGTGGAAGGAAATATCGCGCGCGGCCCGTCTGATAGGGTTCCGCTCCGGCATTCGCCTGGTATTGATCGGAGAAACCCCGGAAATCTGCCGATCAGGGCAGCCGGCCGCTAGAATTCTTCTCCAGTCAGCGACATAACTCGACCTATCTATCTAGCTAATGTCGATATTCCTGCCACCGTCGGGACTCGAACCCCAGGACCTCTCGGTCACAGGCACTACAGTGACATCATTTGATGCCCTCAGTCACTTCTCCCGGTCATGGAGATGAAAGATACGGCGCCAGCCATGGGCATAAAACAAGCCGGAGATTGTTATGGCTACGGTGACATTAGGAGGTCTAACTGGAGCTGCAGTTGGTTGGTGACATCGATGCCGCCGGCGGCGTCTACCAGTGTCAGAGCTGTCGGCGGCGGCGGCGGCGGCGGCGGCGGCGGTGGGCGAGTGGCCAGAGAAAGCTGGGCGAACGTGCGCCCCGCCCTCTGCGGATTAACCCAGCCCCACTAGGATTAGAATAGCTTTTCTTTCCTGGAACATTCGTAGAGAAAAGTGTTTCTAGTTCCATATGCATATTCCGGGTTCCAGTTGTACTGTTTGTTTTCTTTGGCATTTCTTTGTGGTGTAATGGCAAGTGTGCGAAGCCTTCTGTTCCGTCTGTTATAGAAGTATTGCGGTGATTGTTGTAACATAATAGATTTAATATGCAATAACCGCTGGGGAAGAGTGAATTCTGTGAGAGAGATGACAACAATGAGAGATACCACAAATCAACGCTGGAAATGTTAGCCCGGAGTCATTCTTACGTAAATAAGAGACAGTTTCAATCAAAGGCACTAGTACAGATGATTCAAAGTGAAACAATGAAAAAAAAAAATCGCGACACCTTATGTAGAATTTTGTACGACTTGGAAATTACTCTGAATTTGAATTAATTTATGAACTCAATATTGTTTATATACTTATTATTTTGTTAGCTTACATGCTTTCATTAAAGGATCTCTTTCGTTTTTTCTCGCTTCAAATGATGCGCTGTTATGTTGTGTAATGTTGAAAAGTCGGTAAAATCATGAAAAGACTTTCTTGAAACAATTTTCAATTATAAGAAAAACATGTTTTTATTTATTATCAAAGAGTTCATCATCATATTTATTATCAACGTCTTCTAAAAGAAGTCTCATAAACCAATGACGACGCCAACGATATGAGGCGCGCGCTGATCTCAAGGGAAGTTGGATGCCGAGACTGCCAGGAAGGCCGTGAGAGGCAGGTACTGCAAGGGTTCAATGATCTGGCGAGGGCGTTCTAAATAGTCTCCCCATGTTATTGCCAACTGTACGCCATGTGAACTTTCATTGATAGTGTAAATGAATGCTTGGAAATCATTCATTTACACTAGATTAGAGATTTATACATTTATTTATGTTCTTCGTTTGTTCAAGCGTATATGTTTTCTGTACAGAACGTATTTCATTTCTTCACTTTTTCAAATAATGTCCTTTGGCCCTTATTAAACTACTAAGTCCGGAATGTAAAGAATTTATTTTATAGAAATATTATACTTGACCTCTTTATAACGGAGAATGGGTTTTGGAGTGTAAAAAGGAAAAGAGTTGGAAAATTTAAAAAAATAATTCTTACAAAATTACAGAGGAGTGAAAATAAATAGTAGTGTTTTAGAAAACTCGTCAAAAAAAGTCGATTTTACCGACAGTGACACACGAAATACACATTTGAGACAAAGAGGGATAAAATTGTTTCTGTTTCCGTCTGTATACTCATTAAAACTTAACAATGAGCTATTCGAATTGCAGGAAATGGAACGAGATTTGTTGCTCTTGTAAAATGTCATCCACATTATCTATAAACAGCTAAAAGCTACATGTGGCGCCAATCCTAGTGTTAGAAAGATTTTAACTTTAAAAATGGACGGGAACATCTTTTTCAAGTTTGGTTTTGCGGCTTCAAACTCATGTTCCACCATTCATCCTCTTTACTCTCATCTCAATGGTTGAAATATTGTTCAAAAATATGAATCGTATTATCTTTACACAAGTGAAAGTGGTAAGCCAAGTAATCGATACGAATATTTTGGAAATAGAAGATCGTGAAACAGGCGTGATCATTTTTCACCCATCATAAAACTGTCGATGTGTTAAGGATCAGATGTTGATGTGGCGGGGATCAGATGAAACGGTAAAACCTAAAGCTAGGATATTGAACTGTAGATAACACAGGGACGAATAACTGTAGTATTTGATATCCTGGCAAAAAAATCTCGTCAAATGCACTGTGTTTATTTCAATTCAAGAAAAAAAAATGTGGAACCATTTTTGAGAAAATCTTGTTTATAAAATTGAGTACATTTCATGCAAAATTACGCAAAAACTTTTTCATATTTTCGAAAAGTTGTGCATTTCTTTATTTAAACATCTATTTTAAAAGAATAGCTTTTGTTAAGGGAAAACCATCTGTCTTAGTGGTAGGTAAACGCCAAAATATTTTGAACTTTTGCAGTTTTCGAAAGTTCAGAGATTTTAACCAAGATGAGACCTGAGCCACTGTAAGCGTACTTTGTTCTATCCGAGAAAAAATATAATCCGAAAATGTGGAGACATTTTCAAAAAAAATTGAAAATGATACTGAGGCTTCCGTAAAGTATCCCCGCCCCCAAAATGAAAATATCTGTTTCAAATTCACGGAACCTCGAGTTCAGCCAAATCGTGTGAATGTCAGTTTTGGAGCAATCATCTTAACGGTACAGGCGTTCTGACACAGACGAACAGACGGAGACGTACAGAAAGACTCTTTGCCGGAATCTATAAAATATGTAGACCTATTATGGCTGCACATCGTATTAGAGGAAATTACTACATATTGGAGTGAGATTTATCCACTTTTTTCTTTATCAGGGACCCACAAGATGTACGATTACGCGTACGCTTAAGTCTATTTTGCTGAACTGTACCTCAATGGAAGCACCGCAAACAAGCCATTGCCATCCATTTAAAACAACTGGTTACTGCATAGTAAACAAAACACAGGGGTGACTTGAATGAACATGGCTGTGGCCTCGCATAATGATCATGATTCCCAGCGTATATTCTTGCAAGTGTCCATGAATTCGCGCTAAAAATGAATGTAAGCAAGTCAAACGAAACTGTCTTTGGCGTAGTATTCATTTCAAGATGCCGATGTCGGCTTCTTTTGTCGTCTCGTCCATTAATAATTCATTCGTTACATAAATAACTAGTAGAGAAAGTACTTACTGCAGTGGCGTGCATTCCATGGAATGAAGGGAATGGGTCATTCCCCTAAGCAAAGCACAGAAAAATCCTTTCTATATTTAAAATATTCGTTGCTTATGGCCAAAGCAAAACTGTTTACTCAACTCAGATTCTGAGCTAGGAACTAGTGGTTGAACCGTAACAATCGATATTTTCAAAACGGTGTGTAAATTCGTCTCGTGACGTCAGCGAAGCTTCGTTCTTCGAAGGTGCAGGCGTTCGACTTCATCATGACTCGTGAAAAGTCGGGTCGGTCCGTGAGTGCTCGAGGAGAATGATTATTAGAATTCGTTCCGTTGTGATCGACTATTAGCAATTTCAAGTTCGAAAGAATTTATTATTTTGGGTTTCCACCGAGCAAAGTGGCTCAGTGCGTAGCGCGCTGACTTCGCAATCGGGAGGCCCGGCTTCAATCCCCATGCAGGCCATCCTGCCGCGCAGTAGTCATGGCATCTAGCGAGGAAAGTGGGAACAACCCGCGTTGACAGGCAGCAACGCCCATGGATCCCTTGCGATAATCTCCCTTTCCGGTGATACATTCGAAGTAGGCACGATCAACTTTCAGGAGAATAAAACATTACTGATATTTCGAGAATTGCAGACGGAAGTTTGGTTCGTATTTGCCCTTGGTCTATTATGAGATAAATTCTACCAGGATTGTCGCGAGAGTTGATACCAAAAATAATAAAATATTTGCATTCAAAGCAAAAACAAGAAACACAAGATGCAAGAAAGAGAATTAACAGGACGTGAAATTTGTCCCAGGAATTTATACCACAGAGCATCCAGAGAATGTGAAAAGTGTATGAAAACAGTAGAACGGATATCACTTCCAATGTTTGTATAGATCGTGAAAAATATTATTACTGAACTCGTAGATACATTTTCAAATTAACAGTCACCATATATTAAAGTTTACGCACTTATTTTTCATTTTATGAAAGAAAAAATATGTTTTAATGCATTGATGGATTTTATAAAATTGTTAATAATTTTAAATAAGTACTCGATAAATAAGATTAAGTTGTAATTCACATAAATACCGAATTATATTTGTTTATAATGTTAGAAGGCATTTAGCCGACGACATTTTCCCTGGGGTCTGTTTACTCCGGGCGACCAGTTACGTTCGTAAGCAAGATGCCCGAGTAATATTCGCATTTTGTCTTCATATCATCTTCAACTATTTTACGTTTTTTTATACCTTTGAATTCAAAAGTGCTTCCCCTACTAAAATTATCACCGCACGCTTCTGACTTTCTGGTATTAATCCTGACGAGCAAACAGGCAGATCTACAGATAGACAAAATATTGTAAAAACCAATGAATTGGTTTTTGTATCGTGTAAACAAACAGATGAATCATCAGAAGCAGTGATGGATCCAGAAGGGGGCCATGGTTCCTCCAAAAAGCCTAAAGACAAACGTTTTTTACTTTTTTTATTTGCCAAAATTTATTTAAATATTTATTTATGTTAGAATTATGTATTTTTTTAAAAATAATATTGTATAGTATCATATACACTGTAAAATATGCAATATAATGCCAAATGTGTTTGTTATTTAACAAAAATCTATGATCCCCCCTTCGCAAAATGATCGGCTGGATCTACCCCTAATCAGAGGCATTTAAGTTCCAGTGACATGGATTATTGTAATTGCTCTACGGCAAACAATCAATTACAGGTAGTGTGAAGAAGCTGGCGCGCAGCGCAGGCGGTCCTCTCGAGCGACATTGAAACCTGCAAAGGCGACCGGGGCGCGGCGGGTCGGCGTGGCCGCGGGGGGGGGGGGGGGAGCGCGGCCGCTTTCTCGCGCCGCGGAGCCTTTGCGTAAGCGGCGCGCGTCCGGGGAGAGGGCGGAGGCGACGGCGAGGGCGAGGGTTGCTCCGGGCGGCCTTGGCAAGGCGCGCGCGCGCTCGCGGCAGCGAACCCGCGACCCCCACGAGCCCTCTGCCGCGAAGCGACTGCGCTGCGCCGCGCCGCGCAGACTAGAAAGTGCTGCATTACAGGGCGCTCGAAGAAATGCTGCAACACTGCAGGGCAGGAGCGACGGCGCACACGTCGCCTGGGGACGGTCTGGGGAGAGTGGTGGGTGCACAGCTGCTCGTTGTATTTTCTGTTTCGGCTAATATTTTCTTAGTCCAATATTGATCCAGTAGATAGAGAAGAATTAAGATCTTATCACTGATCGACTCCGACGCTGCAAGATCGGTGAACGAAAGTGAAGAACGAGTGGGAGGAAAGAACGTATTTCATAGTTCAAATGAGAACGACGCTTATTAATTCATTAAAAAAACGTATTTTGGCGTTATGGCGTTATGGCGTTATGGACAGGGTCAGGAATGTTTTCCTTAATCGCTTAGGTCGCAGGCTGAACGTTATGAACTTCCACACGCGTCACAAGGCGTCAAATGTGACTTGGAAGTGTTCAGCAGAAAAAGTACTTTGTAATATAATGTGTTGTAAAGACTTAAAGGTGTTTTATGTTAATCACTTACTCGGAGGATGATAATTCGGCATGAAACTGGATTCGCGTTGCGTCGGTTTAAAAGTTTGAGGTTATAAATTTGCCATTCCGTTCGCAGGTCGGTGCGGTCGTTCGACTTGTTCTCGAGGAAGCAAGCTGACTTCTTTGAGTTCGTTGCGATAACGGAGAAGAGACACGTGTTCTAATGTTTTGTATTGTGGGGAGTTTCCCAGTTTGTGAGCGCAAGAGAAGCCACGGACGAAGTAGTAGAATCTGGAATGACAACTCTTACCTTGAATCTTCTGTAAAAGATATTTTGAGATAACATTTTTTAACGTAGAGATAAGAGTTTAGAGATAATCTTGATTTTGTTGGAAATGTACTTACGAATCTTCAATGACGGTTCAGTGTCCGAATCAAATGTAACAGTGAGTTATCTCTTATTCATTTCAGACAATTGTTTTGATTTTAACTACAAATAAATTAAAATAATTAAATTCACTATTGAATATATTTTGGAAAAGTATAAAAAAATTTAAAAATATAGTGTCTTTCCAAAATTAGTTTAAAAATGAGACGTGTTCGTTATATTTTTGGCCCCCAAACATTTCCACCTTCAATAAATCGTTGGAAAGTAAATATAATTAGAAATGTCTGTAACCCGTCATTTAACATCGTAGCCAAGACTCATTAAATCGACGACCACAGACAATCGATTACCAGGACGGATCTCTAGAATAGGAGCGATCATGCAACGACCACTAAAAAATTATTTGGAAATAATGGCAACAGTTTGCCTTTTATGAACGCTGAACTGGCATTTATGATTAGCCGACGTACTGAAAAGTGACAATATGTTTAAAATACATTATCCTATTTATGAGCGATGGAACATTCAATTATTCTGTGGATTTTTCTGACAATAATCACAATCCCAGCTTTAAAAAAATAATAATCCACAAATCCGCCGAAAGACGAATACGGAAATTACTGATCCCAAACAACTAGTGCAAAAAATAAATGAAATCAGTGATAGTCAACATTCCATTCTGAACATTATATTTCTTTCTAAAGACTCGAAAATGTCTTTCGGTAGCAAATCCAACAAAGAAACTTTCTCCTTAGGAGCCATCCATTAATTACGTACTGCAAATTTCGAGTATTTTCAATACTCTCTCTCTCTCTCTCTCTCTCTCTCTCTCTCTCCCAATTGTAACGCACCCGAAACACGCGCTTGAACCCTTCCTAATTAATTACGTAACGCTTGCGACACTCCTTTTTACTTTCCCGTATACGTACGTATACACGGAGTGATATAAGTGGTATAGGGAAAGTTATGTAATGCTGCGCGAAAAAATGTCCAATTTTCGGCGGAAAAAAATTAATTGCCGGGCCGTGAAAACGAAGAAGTGGATAAAACCAGCTGCTAAATTAAGAAAAAAAAATCCCCTAACACGTGGTGTAGCCAGAAACCCTGTTTTCTAGGTCCTTGATACCGAAAACCCAATTGAAAGGAAAACGTCCGTCTGTCCGTCTGTGAACACTGCTAGCGCCTAAACCATACGTACGATTTCTTCCAAAATGGATATTCCCCGGTCGATCTGATTCTAGTCGAAGCTTTGAGATTTTGAAAAAGATTCTTCAAAATTTGCGGGTACTTTATATGAAGCCCCCCGGGGATTTTCAACATTTTCTCAAAAACGGCTCCAAATTTTTTATTTAAATTTCTTGTATGAATTGAGTAAAATACACTTTTTAACATGGCATGGGTCCGATTTTCACGTACAGCTCTGAATTTTCGAAAATTGTGAAAGTTTGAATTTTATTCCGCGTCTTTCTCTAACTACAAAATTGAAGATAGAGATTTTTTCTTCAAATAAAATTTGTTCTGCGTATTGAGTACTTTAATAAAGGTCATATAATATTTCTCACAATTGTAGTAGTTTTCGTGCAATATTGCGTGCAATATGTGCAATTTTAAAAAATTACAAAAACAAGATTTTCTCAAAAACGGCTCCAAATTTTTTCTTTAAACTTTTGGTAGAGATAGTGGTAAATGTACTCTATCAATGACATAAAAGCAATTTTGGTCTATCGGTTGGTTTTTTCAAAAATTACAAAAATGTAAATTTTTTTACTTGTCTCTCACGTCGTTAATATTTACATTATCGGCGAGTTTTTCACATTATTATATTTACGAGTATATATGCTTTAAATAATGTCAAGTAAAGTTTCTCGAAAACACTACCGTTTTCTGTGAAAAGTAGCTCAAATTTCGGCATTTTCAGAAATGCTCAAACGCCATTTTCTCGTATATGGCTGCAATTTTTTTCTTGAAACTTTTGTGACGGATAGTGCTAATTACACTCTTTAGTATAGCGTAGAGTTTATTTTGAGTTATTTTTTTGTTTTTTCAAAAATTATATAAATGTAAATTTTTTGAAAGATCTCTCACATCTTTAATATTCACATTATCCGCAATTTGTAAAGATGATTATATTTGTGAGTGTATGTGCTTCAAATAACTTCAAATAAAGTATTTTGAAAACTCAAAAATTTTCTGTGAAAATGAGCTTCAAATTTCGCATTTTTGGTAGTGCTAAAACGCCATTTTCTCTTAAACGGTACATAATTTTTAAAAGAAAATTGCCATTTACGGCTAGGTTTTTGAGTTCTTTAATATTCTAAAATTAATGTTTTCGTTCTACCAATAGGAAACCGAAAAATTAAGAAAATGACAAAAAAATGTACTTTTGGCGATGGTAGATAGTAGGTGGGAAGAAAGAGTATGTGGCAATTCCGAATATCTAGCGAAGACCCAAGAAAATAGAAAACTAATACGGGAAAGTCTGTGCCATTCTGTTGCACCACTAGTTTAATCCAAGAAGTGAAAATAATTTATAGCGCAGTAAAAACAATTTGTATTCATTTTACTTGTGTTGAATATTAAAATTAATTATATTAAAATAGAAATTAGTTGTCGATGCTGACTACACCCAACAATAAGATTTGGGCAAGTTGTGAGTGAAAGAAGAATGCTTGGGCAAGAAATGGTTCATCAGCTATTCACACGCCGTCACGGGTGATGCAAGAGCGAGAGTATATAGCGCCAATTTAAATGGATTTTAGAATTGGATTTAATAACTGTGGATGAGGCGTCTAAAGAAGGCGCCCATCTCCTGTTTGAATTGAAGTAAGTAGCGCAGCAAAGTTAAAAAAAAACTTTAGAGTCTGCGTCGCATTTGAGTTTTCGTCTATTTTCAGAATAATTGAAGTGAAGGACATAAATACTATAAAAACGGACAATAAAATATCCGAAGAATGAATAATAATATACCTTATCGTCATTTGGTAAAGATGCTCATTTTTTAAACTGAAATTACAAATGTGGATGCGCAAATACTTTAGTAGCCACTCTATGTTCAACATCAAAAAAGAATGCTTTGAAACTTACTTGACGACTTAGTTTCTTGGAGATCTTGTCTTTTGATAACAAGTCTTGAGTCCATTTGAGTCCCCTTGACATACACTTTGTACGATCTCACAGAGGATGTATCAACCTCGTTCTGGACCATCAATTTAGAATTAGTCAGCAACATTCCATCATCGAACAAATAAAATAGGAATATGTTATGTAGAATATATAACTTCCAAAATATGCAATGTTGCTCTGCTGCCTCTTGACATTACTCAGGCTCTGAGTATAGTATGCAATAGAGGTCTCCTTACAAATTAATACTCTTTCCCCCGACCTCATTCTTATAAAATTACCGGCAGATAGACACAAGTTATTGAAGAAAAACACATTTTTGGTATCAGAGACCTTCGAAACATATACTGTCAAAATCTTGACATCGATGTTTTGTAGCAATACAATAATTTATATTAATATAATGTTAATTAATGAGTATAATTACACTTAATTAAGTGTAAGAGAAAGAAAAAGAAGTTATTTCAATTACATAATTTCATATATAGAACGTTAACGGTGTTTCCACCCAAAATAAATATTAAAAGAGGTAAAATAGCACGCATTATATTTTCTATAAATATAAAAAATTTATTTATGAGTGTCCTACAAAACTTTTCTACCAATAATCCTAATTTCATGAAATATCCTGAACTTCGTACATCTTAACTTGGAATAGTTTAACACAATACTTTCACCTCATTATTGCATTCCATCTCCTTTTCCCACTTCATAAAGTAAAATCGCACGTTCGTCCAGCTTTTCTCAAAAATGTCGAAAACGGCGAGACTGCATTTTTAGAAGCCCATAGAATGTCCTACTAAATGCATTTTGTTTCATTCCGACAGGGCAATTAGGCTTCGAGTAATCCTTTGTCGTAGATGAAAAATTGTTCTGACGGCGAAGGGCAGGGCGAGGGCGAGGGCGAACGGGTACAACGGGCGGGGTAGAGAAGAGAGAATATAGTGTTGCGGAGATCGCGGTCGGGATTGAACGAGCAGATGGTTGAGCAGGGTGGTCTGGAGGTGATGTGAATAAAATTAGGTTTGATTTTACCCTGCAGACCAGTGTTCTCAAGGTCGATGCCACGAGCGGGAGCGCCACCGCGAAATCGCCCCATCCCGCCACCAGAGACAACGCCACCCCCGTTGTAAAATGGCGGGGTTACTAATAGTTTTCTTTCCCAACGCTAGTGGCGCAGAGAAGCTAGTGGCATGCTACGGTGCCACGACGCGAGCCACTGCCACCAGTAGAAGACCTTGACACCACTGCTTTAAACAGAATTCTTCTTTTTCACTGTCTAATACACTCTCCCACATCGCTTTTCGTTGTAGTTCCGGCCACTGCCTCCACATTCCAACCCCTGTGCCTCCCTCGCCCTGCTTGCTGCCGCTTCGCCTTTTCGTTCTGGTTGCCTGGTCGTCCCGCTTCCTATTGTCAGCTCCCACTCAGACGATCGTGATAAATAAATGCCCAGGCAACGCGCAGACTCTTTAGCTAGTAATATTTACATATATCCTGTTTCATGAATTGTTGTATATCATTGTTCATATAGAGAATTCAGAGGAAAATTTTGAACTCTATCCATAAACATTCAACTTCATCCTCAAGTGCTTAAGATACTCCTCAAGAATGTGTGTTATCAGCTGTCTGATAATGATTTACAACTGTCTGAAATATGTAATAAGAAAAGATAAGCACAGCCATCTGCGAATCTTTCCGGACATTTTTCTTCTCAAAGGAATGACGTAAGTCAACGATAACATTGTAAACTCACTCTGGTCTCAGA
Source organism: Acheta domesticus (assembly GCA_031308135.1). Lineage (NCBI taxonomy): Eukaryota > Metazoa > Arthropoda > Insecta > Orthoptera > Gryllidae > Acheta > Acheta domesticus. Next base: position 32,104,137 of record JAHLJT010002406.1, read on the forward strand.
GTGAAATCATATGAAAGGCCTGGACTCGCTGGTAGCTCAGCGGGCCCGATCGAGAAAGCTCGTCTGTGAACGCGTTAGGGCGATGGGGAGCTCATAGGAGAAAGGCAGCTTCGACTCGCCTTCAACTCACACTGAAGAAGTCAACAAAAACATGTTTGGAAGGCAAAATTTAATAGAGTAGCCCAGTATAATAACCAGCCCATTGTGATAGTTTTTTTAAAATTATGAACGGTATTCGTCTCATAATTGAGGAAAATATTAGAATTGTAATCAGACCAGTTTTTTATTTATTTATTTATTTACGTCAAAAAACAGTTAAAAACTGCGTATGACGAGCTATGGGGAGAAGTGAATTTTGTGCACGTTTTCATAATTCTGTGGTCTCTATCCTAAACCATATTTTAGTCGAATTTTGAATACAGAAAAGAGAGGTTTCTTTCGAGTTTTGTTGACAAAATATTCGCTCCTATATAATAAAATCTATTTTCAAAGGTAAATTAGCTATAAATTCCTGCCCTGAACCCTCATGTTCTTCATGAAAGAATAATACTTTTTGCCGCGATAATATGAAAAACGATAATTTGAATAACTATATTTCCCACTGAAATTCAGAAGACGTGCACAAATAATGAAGTTACATTTATGTCCAGAAGCAAAACAAGGGACCATCTCAGCATTTGCTCAAGGATCAGGGAAACTGGACGAAAAACCTGATCGAGATGGGGGCCATCAACCCAGAAACTGTGGTACAATACTTGTTACAGGTTCTTTAGAATTATACAGCCCAATGATAAATAATTACATTAACTATCATTGTTAAAATTAATTCTACTTTCCTTTTTGATGCTCGGTATAGTCTCGAATTGTATAGAAACAGTTATGCAGCAGAAAAGATTTTACTTGGGACTTAAACTTTTCTATTGAATTTAATCGTTTAATGTCTTCTGGCAAAGTGTTGTAGAGTAATGTACATGAATTGTATGTGAATTTTTTGTAGTGAGCTGTTGATACTGCCACCTGGTGAATATGATTACTACGTCGTGTGTTATACTTATAGACATCGGCGTTTGCTGAAAATATATTCCCGCCCTTAAGTAAGTCATTTTTGACAAAAACTACTGATTCGTAAATCAGGAGACAAGGTAATGGTAAAATTCCTAGATTAATAAAGAGTGACTTACAAGAATCACGTGGGTTGGATTTGCTTATTATTCGTACAATTTTTTTTTTGTAATCTGAAAGTCTGTGAGCTATAAGATGTGTTTCCCCAAAATATTATGCCATATCTCAGGCGGGAGTGAACATTGGCAAAATATACACAACGAGCTGTATGAAGGCTAACGGAATTTGAAAGAATTCTGAACGCGTAGCATAATGAACTTAATTTTGTGTTCAATTCATTTAAGTGGGCATTCCATTTGAGGTTTGACTGAATTGATAGACCTAAAAATTTTGTTACATTAACATCAGTCAATGGCACACCGTTCATTTTCAATGGAGTACAGAATTTTTTATTTGATATGGAAAACTGCATTGAAACAGCAACATTTCATTTACTTTTAATTTGTTATTACGGAACCAATTTGAAACGTCTGATATTGTACTATTTACGGTTTCTTTGTTGCAAAGAATATTTGTATCATCCGCAAAGAGAACTGTTCTTCCGTTTCGAATCGCTAAGGGCATGTCATTTACGTATTAGTTTCTCATTATTACGTATTATATTAGTTACGTATTATATTAGTTTCTCATTCCGTATTCACATCTTTTCTTCCAGACGTCGTTTACATTCGTGATTTTAAAAACATGCCTTTGACGGGAACTAAAAACTAAATAAGGGAGACAATTAATTGTTTTTACTTGTTATGATGTTAACAGTTGAAATCTAATTGGAATATTAATTCATGTAACATGAATTATCAATAACATCAATAACATGAGTATTCAGATGCCAGTGGTATCCATTGTGTTGTGTTGCCATTTGGTAACACACAAAAATACTTTGTATTTTAATAATTCAATAAATTAAAACTTGCATTTAAATGTCCTTAAAATGTTATAATGCCTCGGCTATACCATAACAAACGGGCTAGGAGCATTTGAGCTCTTCCCTTCCTCAACCTTGTCTCCTCTCTCCCCTTCTTACACACACACACACACACACACCACGCTACGCACTTGCGTATGCAATGATGCAAACTACCACACCATCGGGAGACCAGTCTGGAGCTTGGAGCTTGTCCTGACTGGGGCGGTGTCCCGACGGCTGGATACCTGGACGGGAAACCCCGCAAATCGACAGCCGGCGAGGAACAGCACTTCATTCATGAGACTGATGACGAAAGTAGTTTGCATGCACGGTCGCACGAAACACTCATCCTCTTACAAGATAAAATTTTTAAAGAACTTCGACCAATAATTCCGCATAGACTAAAGAGACATGTTTACTCTGTGACTGGAGTTACCAGGGCGAAAGCAAGTACCGTTCAAGGTTGGCCGGGGGGAATGAGAAGGACCGATCATCGGGAGGTCTGTGTTGAATTTATCTCTAAATTTCTCATAGCTTTGCTGTTCAGATTCCGAAATTTCTTCTATCACATCCGTTGCGCCACGGCCGCCGGTTGAGAGACAAGCGGACCCCACGGCCTGCCCTCAAATAAATCGTGATGGGCAACGTGTATTTTGAGGAGGGTACACCTGAGACTAGCTTTTAAAGAAAGGAATTTGCAATATCAATTCTGTTGCCTGAGGAATAGAAACTTTGCGTGAAGTTGAATATTAAAACTGCTATAAACACGGAATGACAGTGAAGTGAGTCGTTTCAGAGACTTTAGTTGCAAATTTCAATAGTAAATGCAAATCTTGTATAGTAAGTTTTCGTCATTTTGAAGTGAAGTCACTTTTACGAGCTAAACACTATCTTTAAAAATGAATTTTTATCAATAGGTAATGTTGGCAATATGTGATAGATTAATTGATGAATATGTGATAAATTAATTGATAGCTACATGTAATGTAAATTGATAGTATGAAACGTAGAATTTTTTGTGCGGCAGGATGAAAGCTACAAGCACAAGCTAAAAAATTTACAAATATTAAATACAACAGGTAATTGGAATAAAATCTAATATAATAATAGATGTGATTTACATCCGCCATTTTCGTATCTTGTAGGTTTTTTGTTTAATTCATTATTTTAAAGTTATTTGTAAAATAAAAACGTTGATATGTATTATATTGTTATTTCGATTCTACTTCTATACAATACTGCTAAAATCTAAAGACTTCATTGTGTTATTGCATTTCGACGTGATAATAATCGCTTTCTAATGACCAAGTTTCTATTAATTGTGGAACTTAGTAAGCGAGGTGGTCGACAACCCGACCTTGGACAGGAAAACCGGTCTTTAACACCCGGAGGACTCATCATCTCCGTTGATGGTGACAGTGTTGCGGGTTGCATATGTCTTATCCTTCCATCACAATATCAACTTCAATTCACCGATCCGGATAGCCGCGATCGCTAAAGCAATAGTGCCGTGGAGATCTCGGGCCGAAGAATCACGAGTTCTAATCCTGCCTCGGGCATGGCTGTATGTGTCTATGGGTAATGTGTTAGTGTGTACCCTGTGGTTGGCGTCAGGAAGGGCATCCGGTCATAAAATCATCGCCAAATCAGTATAAAAATGGATTGTGCGGAAAATTATTCAAAAATGAACCCACCCCCACTAGTGACGACCTTGTAGAAGCGGGAAAAGACAAAGATAAAAAATCTACTTCATTTTTTTTCGTCTTAAGTCTGTTTGATTCTTCATTAGGAGAAAAAGGAAGTATCCCCTATCCAGCAATAGCACACATACGAGATTTCATGGGATGGTGCCTTAAAAGTGGCACAATACTGACACAAAGGCTCCAGTCCAGCCCCTGCAATTGTGTCAGTAATCCGCTACCATCACGACTTATAAAGCCAATATCCTGCATACGAAGCCTCAGCTGCAGTCTTCGCGGGCTTCTGGCAACGAATGCATCAACGCGAACGGCAAGCTCCTGTGGAAGCGACATAGCTGTAGACAGTAACCGTTGAACGAGAGCAGCGAGCGGTGGGCCGTGTAAGGCGTGCGAGAGGAGGGGGCGCCTGAACGGCCGCAGCGGCGGCAGGGTGGCGGGCGGGGGGGGGGCGGAGGATGTGGGGCCGCTTCGAAAGGGCACGCGCCGCTCGACCGCGCACATGGCAGCGCGCAGTGGGCCCGGCCTCGCCGCCACTCGCCGCCACTCGCCGCCACTCGCCGCCACTCGCCGCCACTCGCCGCTGGCGCACGCTGCGTGGAGCGGCAGACTCTGCTCCACAAGATAACAGAAAAAATACTTTTTATGAAAACATTTCTTTTCTACTGTTTCAACACTTTTATATTTCCTTTCTCCTCACCCAAAAATGTTTTTAATAAAAAGATGTAAATAAACCTATTTTGATTAACAAAAATATAGGTACGGAAGTAGGTACATGCACAGGTTCATCAGTGTTATATATATATATATATATATATATATATATATATATATATATATATATATATATATAGAGAGAGAGAGAGAGAGGGAGAGATGATTTATTTTGATCACGCACATGTCCACGTAGTGTGAACAATTTACGCCAAATTATGAGAGATTTCTGATATAAAAACATGATGGGCGTGCAATTGTTACTTACTTTGCGGAGAATCATTGGAGCAAAGCAACGCAGCGATGCAGCAGGTCTTTTATTGACATACTGCGTCCCTAAATGGTTGCGGATTTTCGCCGTTGTATTCGTTCTCAAAGAAGGCACTTAATGAGGCTCGTTCTGAAGATAGACAACTTGAATGGATGATGTCAACCAACTCTCATAATAGAATCATTCAAGCATCTGTTATGAGGTTTCAAAAGTGAGCCGACCATCTAAGCTAGAGGTTCTCAAACTAAATAGAGATTGTACCCCTCGCTCAAGGCAAAAAGTTTAATCTATCCACGATTAAATTTAATTAAATAACAGGTTTTAAGTATGTTACCTGAAAAAAAATATTAAGACCATGTTTTATTTTAAAGAAAAATTATTTTTAATTGACATAGTTAATAATTACCAGAAAATGAAACTCAACTTTTATCGTACCACAACAAAGTAGTCAATGGATTCTTTTAATGACTGTATTTACGCCTGGCCTATTTACTATTGTAGTTAATACTGCACTCAAATGCACGAGAATTATTCAGGTTTCAATTTCTTGCCAACAGCAATTTCTTGAAATACAGTGCATGCTCGAACTTTCCGAGTAAGATGTTACTTTCTTCTTCAAATTTTCCTAAGATAGGTTTTCACGCCATCCTACCTCGTACTCTTGAGGGTACTCGAACTGCAGTTTATGAATCTCTTATGTAGAAAGTAAAATAGAGATTACGTTGGCTTTAACAAGAAATATATTTTTTTAAATCTAATTGTTAAATTAAAATTTACTACAGAACCACAAATTCCTTAACAATACAAGTAAATTAATCTCAAATTTGTCAGGTTAATTCATTTCTGTGTTAGTTGATCTTTACTCTTACACTTGCCAAGGTTTCCGGCACTTCTCGCTGATTTAAAAAAACTTACTCCAAAAATAGGCATACGAGTTAAAATTATATTATTTTGGATAATTTTTTTTAAACGTTATTGGAGAAATAGCTTTAGAAAAGTTTTCCTTCGATCTAACTCCATGTATTTAAATCCCGGACTCTTGCGTAGGCGAGTACTCCATTGGGCTATCCCCAGCTTCGGGGTTCATTGCAGAGAATTCCTTATTTTGTAATAATGAGCGTCCAGTGTTACAAGGTACCTATTGCGACTCTTGATTTCAAGAAGATCTTCTGCCAACAATAGCGCCAGCCAACGACATGCAATAGCAAAGATTTCATTTCCAAAAAACAATACAACTATGATTTCGATGGTCACGGGGTAAAACTTGATAAGTCGAAATTATGATTCGCTGCCATAAATTATGATTCTCTTCCATTATTATGATTATCTTCCATGATTATGATTCTCTTCTGTAATTATGATTCTCTTCCATAATTAGTTGGATGCTTCGTAAGTTAAAAGGTGCTTGGCTCAAACGCATCAATTACAGTCGACAGCAATCTTCTGTGATAGTTTCGTTAGGCTTAAGAAGTTGATAATAAATTACACCCAGCTGATCCCAGCAAATGCAGAGGAGAAGCTTCGAACCATGGACATTTGGCTGAGCCCACGTTGCCGATGCCTGGCCGTCTTACGCCGCGATCTTTTACGCTTACATTTATCGTACTGTCCACTTTTCATTGCCAGTCACCATATGATGCAAAAATATTTTCTTCTCTGCTCTTGAGGTAGCAGTTCACACGTGAGATAACGTTGTCCGACGTCTCTCAACTTAAACTCAAACGGCACCTCATGCCCTTGCTTCTGGATCATTCCTAATAATTTCAAACGAGTTTGCTATGTCAGCCAGTGTCTGACATGCGTCTTCATTGAGTACTGTCTCCAATTCTTAGTCTTTAAACTTTTTCGGTGCGCTAGAGCGTTCTTTATCTCCAAGATCAAAATCATTATTTTTGAAGCGTCGAAACCAGTCTCAGCATGTCGTTTTCGACAGAGCAGGTTCACAGTAAGTCTCAACATGAATTCTGAGTGCTTCAGCTGCAGGTTTCTTCGCCCCGCGCCGGTGCAGGCGTTGGGCCACTGTACAGCTGTGCCAGCAGCGCGGGGCGTGGAATAGAGGGCGGGGGGGGGGCGAGGGTGTCGCAGTCCTTCGCGTCCGCTGCACGCGACGCGGCGCGGCGCAGGCCAAGGCTCGTCCGGCGTCGCCCGTGCGGGCGGCGGCGCGACGCGACGTCCGGCGGCCAGCGATGGCGAGCACGTGGCCGCGCATCTCTCTGAAACGGCCCGCAGTAATGACACGAGTAATGTTTTTAAAGCTGACCTGGACGGCCGCGGTTGCTGAGAGCGAGGACCGACATAGCGCTTGGATCCGAAGGATCGCGGGATTGAGTCCCGCCTTGGGCGCGGCTGTTTGCCCCTTGATTCTCATGAATGTTGTAGTTTTCCTTGGTTTCGCTTTCTCCGGTCAATACCAGGCGAATGCCGGATCAGTACGCTAATAATCGACGGAAGACTGTGTAAAATAAAAAAAGAAGTGTAAAAAACAAATATAAACACCTTCTGAAGTTTTAAAAAGGTTACACATTTATGAAAATTTATTGAATAACCAGCAAATGTTAGTGATGACATTTTTCATGCAATAAATTACTTTGTTTGTCGCATAAAAAATAACTTGCCGATCCGAACAAAATAAGCACACTAGCGGGCACTACTAGGCATGCATTCTACTTGTAGAAACGGTACGCAATGACCTAGAACAACCAGAACAACAATAGGGCCAACAGCCTTTCCTAAAACTGCATTTTCAATAATGTTGGGCTATCTCTGGATTTCTTTCTGATGGTAAGTGGCGATCATAAACTTGAAAAGTTTCCGCCTCTGTAATGAATCATTGTTCTCACGATTATGGGAATAATGCGTATTGTGCTATAACTCGCATAACGGAGTACACAAAAGATTAATTGTCTTTTCATTGATATCACAAATTTACAGAAATAATTGAATAAGACATACTGTGATTCAAGTTGGCGAATGTATCACGTACACAATAGTATGAAGTACTTGCTCTAGATGTAAAAATTATCCCACTGGTAATTCAATTTATCGCTTCAAAAAATATAATATAAAATTGTCTTCAATAGTTTTTGGTATCTGAAAAATGTATGTCCAGATTTGCACGGAAATGCCAATTTTTGGAGATCCCTACTACTTAAAAATTTGTCTTAAAAAAGTCTTTCTTGCTTTCTGTCTAACCGTCCATAAGTCTTCTGTAACCACATTAATGCTTAAAACGTAGATTGGTTTTTCACCAAAATTCAGAATATTTTCCGATCGACCGTATTTTATCTGATCGACCAGGCTAAAAATGAGGCCCTAAAATGGAGCTTTTAATTATTTTTTTAGTAGTACACCATAAGAAGTCAGTAGGGTCTTTTTTTTTCTAAAATGTGTTTTTATAAGTTATTCGGTGAATACACAATATTTCGATATAAATATTGCACAAAAACTGAATCGTGTTAATAAATCTTTACAGTATATGCTACTTACTACATTTTCCGTAGCGTGAATATTGATAATATTGTTAATTAATGAGAGCAAGTATGAGAGACGTTAGGACTAAATAAACATTCGAGCATTCTACTACGGTAACGAACGATATTGAATGGCATTCAAATAATTATTCGTTTCTACGCTTATTTTTGGTAATGAACACAACAATAAGCTCAAATGATAAAGATGATAAAGGTGTTGGAAGAAACTAAAAAAAAAAAAGATGTACTGTTTCAAGCTCTTTAATGAAAAGAGATTTGCAACCGACAGATAAAATTTTAGAAGAATATAATCTGCAATGGTTATTATTTTACTTATCTATTACAAATAATACGAGGTATGTGAAACGTTGCAGCACCACTACTTCTTGGTTTCTTAGAATTCAGAAAAGAGGCAGAGAAGTGTATTATTATTATTATTATTATTATTATTATTATTATTATTATTATTATTTTTCCTCTAAATCACGACTTAAGATGTTATGTGTCGGCTGAATATAAAATCTACTCCAGGTTGCAACCAGCTACCTAAGGAGCAGATCTAGGGACTGTCGGTGCCTCTACAATACTTTGCGCAAAATGTGGGCTGTTCCAAATAAAGCTATTTCTTGCACTTCCCAGTCTTTTGGATTACCTGGGAGTTTAGACAAGTTCTTACACAAATTTTGCGGAACAAATCCCAGAGCTCCGATAACTATCGGTACGACCTGTGCTTTTACGCCCCACATTCGGCTGATCTCGATTTCCAAACTCTTGTATTTAAGACTTTTCTCTGCCTCCTTGGTAACGACGTTTTGATCGCAAGGTACAGCAACATCCACAAGCAAACACGATTTGTTCTCCAAATCCCGGATGACTATATCCGGTTTGTTTGCTGCTATCGTGCGATCAGTTTGAATTTGTTGGTCGTACAATATCGTACACAATCCAACAGACGTCACCGGTTTCGGTGAGTGTTCGTACCACTTGGGGCATGTGTTCGGAACTTCGAGGGCGGTACAGATCTGCCAGTGGAGGTAGCTACACACCCTGTCGTGTCTTTTCAAGTATTCGGTCTTTGCTAGGATTGGACAAGCTGAGACAATATGATCGATGGTTTCTACGTGTTCCTGACAAATGCGGCATTTATCATCTTGGGAAATTTTGAGAACCGCTTTATCATAATGTCGTGTTCTCAAGGCCTGATCTTGGGCAGCTATTACAAGTGCTTCCGATTCTGGCTTCATTCTTCCCCTTTTAAGCCACATAAATGATTGATCTTTATTGATCTGTACCTTGTCCATTCTTTTTAGATATTGTCCGTGGAGTGGTTTGTCTCTCCACGATTTCTTTAACATTTTTTGTGTCTCACACTTCATGTTTAGCAGCATCAGAAGTTCAGTGTCTGTGTTATTCGACGTGTCTTGCCTAGTTTTCTTCGCAATGCTTCTAGCTACACTAACAATGCCTCTGTTTCCCATTCTTCGGTCAGATTTCATGACCTGCCTCATTAGTGGGTCATCTTGATGGCTGACTACATACTTTCCCATCCCGGTTATTGCATTGTGCCAGGAGGCTTCAATTTGTCTCAGGCCTCTTCCTCCTTCCTTACGTGACACATAAAGTCTATGTACATCAGCTCGGGGGTGGGCAACATGATGCATTGTAAGCAATTTTCTGGTTTTTCGATCCATGATGCGAATTTCCTGTTCAGTCCAGTCTACTAGTCCGAAACTGTATTCGGCTACAGGCACCGCCAAACTACCTATTGCAGATATTTTATTCCTTGAGTTCAGAGCGGACTGCAGGACAAGTCTCACTCGTCTATAATACTCTCTGCGAATTCTCTCTTTCATTGTGTCGTTCGAGATGGTCTCACATTCTTCAATGCCCAGATATTTGTAAGTTTTACCTGGCTCAAGATCTTGAATCATAGTGTGTCTATCAACTTCAATGTTCTCGGACGTGGTCATTTTGCCTCTTTTTAAGTTGGCTTTTGCACACTTGTCAAGACCAAACTTCATGCAGATGTCATTGCTAAAATCATTGATGACAGACAGCATTTGGGAGAGAATCGCATCATTCTTAGCAAAAACTTTAAGATCATCCATGTAAAATAAATGTGATACAGGCATTTCATCACCATGGAGCTTGTAACCAAAGTCAGTGTGCGACAGCTGTCTTGATAGAGGAATCAAACTAATGCAAAACAGCAGAGGGGATAGTGAATCTCCTTGAAAAATTCCCCTGTTAATCTGAATACTTCTGGTTTCTACTACTCCCTTTCCGCTGTGGATTAGTAACCTGGTACTCCACGACTTCATACTAGCCTTGCAAAACTCAACAAGTCTAGGATGAAATCGATAGATCTCCAGGGTCTTCAAAATCCAATCGTGTGGTACACTGTCAAAGGCCTTCTGGTAGTCAATCCAAGCCATGCTTAAATTACGTTTTCGTTTCTTTGCATCATTTATTATTATTATTATTATTATTATTATTAATTATTTATTATTGGAGATGGAAGCAAAAGGCATCATTTCAGATTATATATTATTCTCCATGCTATTTTAACATGATATGAAATTATTTCTACAATGTTTCAACAGTTACGTCACATACAATTTTTAACTGTTTTTGACGTTAAATAAATAAATAAGACAGTTGAACCCACATCTTTCTCGCTTATACGTATTAAAACAATTCAGGATAATAATCAATTTGTCCTTCAAAAGAAAAAACTAAAGTTGTACATTTCAAAGAGTTGATTACCCCATGACAATAATCTGTTTCTTTTCCATCTAGTTTTGCTACAGAAGAGTGGATAAATAGGTAGTTACTTATTTTTGATATTATTTAAATTTCTTTTTGAAGGAATTATAAATTCCCTGATACATTTTGCATACGAAAATCATGTTCGATATATTCGTCTCAAAACTGTTAAACGAATTGTGATATACGTGTTAACGAAACAGTGACGGGGTCTGGCCTCTGCGAGAGCATATTCTGATTGGACCGGTTGCCAAAGAAAACGGGAGTCCTCTACACGGCCTGCCTGCACCGTGATTCCATAAAATGCTCTATCGAAGAGGCCAATTTCAATCACGCGTGTTCTAATTTCCCTTCGCGTTGCCACCTCTTCGAGTCGTCAAACTCGTTTTCACAACAGAGCTTTCTTCCCGGGGAGTTTATTTCTCTTCGTAAAATGTTTACGGTTGGGTCGCAGGCAAAACGCACAAACGTGTCTGTCGTGAAGTTTTCAAAGTGCAGGTGCCAATGCAGAAAGATGTGTCACTTTAGAGCACGGAGCGTTTCCACATGATATGCTTTGGTGAGGTGTTCTATGGAATGGCACCGGTATCGCGTGTCAAGTTTCTCTGCGCATCACATAACTGGACGTCACAAAAATCACACTCAAATCGAAGAACACGCTTTCAGTGGGCTTGTTTTGAACTTTGGAGTTATGTGCGAAAGCGAACGAAAAGTGAAATTCGCAAATACTTTCACGCTTTTGTTAAAAGGTTTTCCTACTCCCACAGTATAATTCTGTCATTTGATGGCTGCAACCCGTTCCATAGTGATAGTCATTACGATACAGATTTCTTTGATACAGGTTCTTGACCAATCACAGAGAAGCTTACGAACCAAGTATTGTCACTTCATTAATCATTGAAAATCTTTGTAGTAAATGTTCGAGTGTGTATATTAAAATTTCATTTAATATTATATTATGCTCGTCAGTTTTAATTTCTTTTATTATTAGTAATCTTTTATGTAAAATATTATTTAAAATAAATTGGATTGTAATTTCATATTGATCCTATTTGACTTGTTTAGTGGTAGTTATTGGAGAGAACATTTGACTGACGTTAAGATCTTAACGCACGTCAATTTGCGTTATATGTTGCCGCCGTGTAGTTGTCCTTAAAAAAAACGTCCAATTCTTTATTTTAAAATGTCTAGTAAATGGTGATTCTTTCTGGTGGTAATTACACCTTTACATATAAGAAAAAATACGAAATTGGTGACGTCGAAAATGCGAAATTGGCAACTTTCGTACTCCCTCGCAGACAGTCTTCAGAAACAAACCCACCTGCGGTGGTTAAGGTAGAGAAGGGTCCGCTATGTGGCTGTATCCTCCATGTCGACTGCCACGAAACGATTCAGTGTGGAGGTAACTTATCAAAGTTACCATAATTCGTAGAAAAAGTACCGTATGGAATTCGATATAATGCGTATTAATACACTCGTGTGAAGTTTACGATACTCGCTCGTATCGTAATACCACACTCTTGTATTAATACCTATCATTACATCATCGTTTCATAATGTACTATTTTTTTATTGGATGAGCGCTGACATTTGCTTATTTATTGCAATTTGTTCTAAGCGGCTGCGCAATCGACAGCGCAAAGTGCTCGAGTCACTTGTCATCATTAGACCTCACGCCGTGCACAGTGTGTTTCGAAAGAAATATACTTCAGAAAATGTTTAATTTTCGCAGGCGTTCTTCCGCGTTGAAAGGTGTGCAAATGAGACCTCACCTCTAAGCGTATCCCTTGTTCTCCATTGTAATATCCACGACTATATTACGACTGTGTCGTAAACATCCTGTACGAAGCCAAGCCGCAATCCAGTGCCGGAGCTAGACATTATGGGGCCCGGCGCAATGCTCAAACGTAGCCTTGTATCAAGAAACTATACGAATTATTTTATTTATTTCAACAAATAACAAAACTTTCGTTTAAGGTAGAAAACGTTTTTGGAAATATATTTTAAATAACAGTTTAACTAAAAGAAAAAATCAAATAATACAATTTCGACGGTGAGCTTAAAACGCTAAAAAATTGTGATGGGTTTAGTAACTGTCTAATAAAAACATTTGTTGTCAAATACATGAAATAATAAATATGATATTCAGTAGATTCTATTTTAATGTTGGAGTCATTTGATTCATTTCATTGTGTCCTACGTTATAAGTAATGACTATAATTGCCTATTTAAATCAAAAATTAAATTGAAAATTTTATGAAATATTAGACCACTCTACTGAGATTAAGACTTATAAAATTAGGATAGCGATTTTCTCGAGTCCTAATTTCTCTTTTTAATTTTTTACTATTTTTCCCAATCAGCCCCATCATCGGGCCCCTTAACTTGCAGGGTTCCTGTCGATCGCCCGCTCTGCCCATACCTAGCGTCGGCGCTGCCCCAATCGCATCGCAGGTGATTTTCAGAAAAACTCATTCGTGTTTCACGGGTCGAGTGCTTTCGGAGTCCCGCCCTGCCTGGCAGCGGGCGGGCAACACCGCTGCTGCAGCCGTCATCGCCGCTGATGGGGTTAATTGTCAAATGGAGCGCCCTCTGAGGGAGCGGGCAAAGGCCGGGGACCGTCCTCGCCTCGCCTCCAACAGAGCGGAGCGCTGCCGACACATTTAGTTCCGAGACAGCGGAGATCCTTGAACTGCGTTGGAGACCAAAGAGGGTTGTTGACTCCTACGTACTACTTCTACCTTTTTTTAACATGATTTGTATGAGAATAGTTTGCAGATCAAAAACACATCAATTATTGTGGCAAAAATAAATAAATATTGCCTAACAGTTGAGCGCAGTTGATTTGAAATGGGTCGGAATTGACATCTGCAAGCCTTCCTTCGGCCATTCAAATCATATGATTTATTATTCATTCACAATGAGTGTTACTGGAGCCAAAACTCGCTCAAATGCCTATTCAGCACGGCATTTTTTGGGAGTCTTTCGTACTATTTTTGGGGAGCTTGTGGTCTATTATTACAGAAAAGCACACGCCTTGGTTCTGAAAAAAATACGAATGCCACACTGTGCGTACTTCAATTTGATTGTTTTTCGTTACTTGTAATTCCTGTATGCTTGGTCTAGCTTTCTCAAATTCTCGCAAAGGTTGTTCTTGCACTTTCGTTTCGTCATCGCGTGCTTCGAGCAGCGGAGGGCACTTGCCAATTTAGTCTCACGATCTGAGAGATCGCGTTTGCTTGTGGAACCTGCAAAGGCCATGAGTTAGAGATGTGCTCTGTGCTATAAGATAAGGCGGCGGAGCAAATGTTGACCTGAGAAAGTTAGAATTATCCAATGCAAAGTATCCGTAGTATGTCTCTTATCAATTTGATTTTAACAGGATATCCACAAAACTAGAAAGTATTCTGTTATTTGTTTTTTTGCTAATTGCGTAAATTGGGTGCGCAGCAGTATGGCAGCAACTTGACTTTCAACACGGTCAATAATTCCTCGGCCAGTCTTTTGTGTTCGTAGGTTTCCGCGGCCGGAATCATTTGATACTTGACTGTCCAAGAAGAGCCGCGTCACAGTCGATCAAGCTGACGTTTCTGCCATCATGTTGTGGCCATCTTCAGTCAGCAATATACCTCTGAAGGCCACAACATGATGGCCGAAACATCAGCTTGGTGGACAGTGACGCGGCTCATCCCGTACAGCCAAATATCAGTCTTTCCACATAATTGTGAGCATGGACTCTAGATATCTAATAAATAAATGACCCAACCGTTTTCCTATGTTTCCAGTACGTCCACTATTTCGATTTTCTTTTCTTTCTTCTTTCGATCCACTGACTCACTCTGAAATCCGCAGGGATGGGCACGTTGACCATCATTACATTATTGACTGTGCCCTCGAAAAGTGTTTTTTTGCAACAATTTCGTAAAGATAGCACGTAGGACTGCCAGTATTACAACACATTCTTTGGTCCTGAAATAAATAAATACGCTCAGGATAAAACCGATCTAATGGAAAATGACTATTATTCAGATGTATCACTTTTCTTGTGCATCGGCGACATATCGATGATAAAGCAAACGGAATAACGTTAACATGATGCCAGAGAAACACATATTTTCGAAACATACTGGTTATCTGATTCAAGATAACATAACGGACATCTCTCGTATTCGGGCCCACAACTGCCACATGCAACTCAGCGAGGCATAAGGCGGCTTGAATACAAATAATAGACACCTACCTTGATTGGAGATAATGTGTTGACATTGGATCGCATTGCTAAGTGCTGCCGTCCGTTTCGCGAGGGTCAGCCGCTGCGTATTTGGAATAACGAGCGCGCAACCTTTGCGTGCTTGCCTGCCCGCGGCTCCTGGCCTCCAGCGGCACCAGAGTGCCGGCTGCAGGAGCAAACCACTCCGCCGAATCTTTTTCCCCTGTGTTGAACGAACGACCAGCGTGAAGGACAGAGACGGGACATCAAATTATGCTCATTTCATCTCGAAAGATTCTGAAGAAGAGAAAATATTATCTCATATTGTCAAGGGCGATGCCACGAGCGGGAGTCCGTGGCATGAGTGCCACGACGAAATCGCCCCTCCACGCAGTTAATCACCCCGCCTCCAGAGATAACGCCATCCCCATTGTAAAACGGCGAAGTTACTACTACTCGTAATAGTTCCCTTTCCCGACGCTAGTTGCGCAGAGAAGTTCATGGCATGCTACGGTGCCACGAGGCGAGCCAATGCCACCAGTAGATGACCTTGACACCACTGTCATATAGTATAAATGTAAGAAAGAAATTGTAATAACTAGCTAGCTAATAGCTTTTAAGCAAATGCGCCTGGCGACTGCAAGATAGTCTGAGGTCACTCACTTTTCGAACCTGAGATGAAGAAGCTTCCGGAATCTGAGGAGGAAAATATCGCATCAACATTTGTAGGGTTGTTTACTTAAAATTGATGACGATATTGTGACATTCTTACAATGAAGAGCAATAAAGAGCCAATAAAATATTGTAAAATATTTTCATTTCTAATTGTATTTTATTCCCAGAATATGGTCTCTAAAGAAAGGAAAGACCATGACCTTGCTATTCAATCACCTGTTGTTTAAGTCTCAGAACTTCTTACCAACAACTAATACTGATAACTAATGATATCTATTGTTTCCTGATTAAGACAATATTATTGAAACATAATAATTTACTTATTTTTTAATGTCGAAATGAAAATATTTTCTTAGGATGAAAATGTTTGAGTAATTGAAGCCTCGACGATAAAAATATTTTAAAAATTGAAACATATGAAATGAGCTTATTTTATTTTTTTATTAAATCCAGATTATAAGTGTTTCATCTTTCATTTATTCCAAAACACATACTGAGGTTTTTCAGGGTTCGCGTTAATTAGCGTGAAGTAACTAGCCCTTAACCAGAAAGATACGGGAGCAATTAAGAAAGATAAATATATAGATACCAGAAAAAATCCAAGGACCGAAAGATTTTATTAATGATTCCTTGCGCCAACGCAAGAAAGTGTGAAACTCTTGGTTTTATGACATAATTGTCCATAATTACTCGTCCGCTACACGAGTAGAAGAATTTAAGACATAAAGGGTCTCTCCCAAGGCTGATACTGACGTGTCTTACAAGTCAAGCTCGTTCTTCTGCCTTTATCCATTTTTTTCCATCCTAAGCAATACTTTTTGTGATCCACATCCATTTGTGGCGAGCTATGTACACACACAGTCAGCTACCACTCAGGGTTCGTTCAGCATCAGATGCAACAGTTGATGTTTGTGTGTGTTCAGTAAGATACGTAAGGTCTCTAAGCAGATGGAGATGGAAACCGCATTAATATGGGGTGTTACATCGGCGCAAGTAAATTTACCAGTTACATCCACTGAAGTTGTAGATGTTCGAGTCACTGAATATATCAAGTCACTCGAAACAATAGAGCAAAGTTTGATGGGGCAGGGATCGTTTTCTTATGAGACACTTGTTACTTTGACACTACCGGTTCGACATCAGTCTACGAGTAATCCATAAAAGATTTTGCGAAATACAACAAAAAGTCGACAGTCGACAAAACAGAGGCAACGAATTCCCCAACGCGGAGAAACCCTGTCCACAACGTATTGTTTTGATTGAGATATCTGCTCCGGAAAGGGGAGTGCCCGCCGTCGCGCAGTGTTACGCAACGCCTTTCGTCATGCGCCGAATTCGGGAAGGTCGGGCGGCGGCGGCGGCGCGGCGCGGCGAGCGCATTCCTGCGGGGCCGCGGCGTGGTCGGTGGGCGCGCGCGGGGCGGGGCTGGCCGGGGCGGGGCGGGGTGTGGCGGAGAGCAGAGCAGAGCGGAGCGGAGCGGAGCAGGGCGGCGGCGGGTGAAAGTGCTGGCGTAGCGCCTCCCCGCGCGCGCAACTGGGCCGCCGCGCCCACAGTGGGGCGAAACCACTCAAGAAGCACCGCGAAAAGTGGCTCAGGGCATCAACTCACGTCTCTGTAGTGTCTCTGTCCTGACGTCAACCGTCAGGTCTGATCAGTAGTTTTTCGTGGTTTCACCGATCAATATCACTCGCTGTATCTAGGTCGGTACCCTAACAAACGGTAAGGACCGCGCTCGATCTTTCCTTCCTCATCCTGATACCACGTCTCCCCGTATACACCCAACCACTACATTACCACACATGTTGGGAGACTAGTAGGGGGGGCAGAGTTTCTTCCGGTTGGGGAGGTGCCTCAGGGAAGATACCCGTGAGAAGGAAACCTAAAATCGTCATGTAGGTCGGAGCCGGATCTCGCATTCCAACAAGTGGAACACAGCCACCTCCCAGCCATAACTAGCAGTGCTTACAGGACTAATGGCACTCGGGAAACGCGAAATTTACTCACCGCACCCACTGAGAGAGGCAGCCCCCCTCTTGAATCCCCACCAGTGAGGGATTCAAGAGGGAGCCATACTCCTTCCCCCCACCATCATTTTTTTGTAATTTTGTTAATTTATTAAAAACTATCATATAGATCTCATCACATTTACAAATGTATCTCCATTATGAATAAACTCGTACATTTTTACTTTCCCGTATACGTACGTATACACGGAGCGATATACGTAGTATAGGGAAAGTTATGTAATGCTGCGCGAAAAAATGGCCAATTTTCGGCGGAAAAAAATTCATTGCCGGGCCGTGAAAACGAATAAGTGGATAAAACCAGTTGCTAAATTAAGAAAAAAAATCTCCTAACACGTGGTGTAGCCAGAAATCCTGTTTTCTAGGTCCTTGATACCGAAAACCCAATTGAAAGGAAAACGTCCGTCTGTCCGTCCGTCCGTCTGTCCATCCGTCCGTCTGTCCGTGTGTGAACACTGCTAGCGCCTAAACCATACGTACGATTTCTTCCAAAATTGAAATTCCCCGGTCGATCTTGTTCTAGTCAAAGCTTTGAGATTTTGAAAAAGATTCTTCAAAATTTGGGGGTATTTTATATGAAGCCCTCCGGGGATTTTCAAAATTTTCTCAAAAACGGCTCCAAATTTTTTCTTTCAATTTCTTGTATGAATAGAGTAAAATACACTTTTTAACATGGCATGGGTCCGATTTTCACGTACAGCTCTGAATTTTCGAAAATTGTGAAAGTTTGAATTTTTTTCGGCGTCTTTCTCTAACTACAAAATTGAAGATAGAGATTTTTTCTTCAAATAAAATTTGTTCTGCGTATTGAGTACTTTAATAAAGGTCATATAATATTTCTCACAATTGTAGTAGTTTTCGTGCAATATTGCGTGCAATATGTGCAATTTTAAAAAATTACAAAAACAAGATTTTCTCAAAAACGGCTCCAAATTTTTTCTTTAAACTTTTGGTAGAGATAGTGGTAAATGTACTCTATCAATGACATAAAAGCAATTTTGGTCTATCGGTTGGTTTTTTCAAAAATTACAAAAATGTAAATTTGTTTACTTGTCTCTCACGTCGTTAATATTTACATTATCGGCGATTTTTTCACATTAATATATTTACGAGTATATATGCTTTAAATAATGTCAAGTAACGTTTCTTGAGAACACAACCGTCTGCTGTGAAAAGTAGCTCAAATTTCGGCATTTTCAGAAATGCTCAAACGCCATTTTCTCGTATATGGCTGCAATTTTTTTCTTGAAACTTTTGTAACGGATAGTGCTAATTACACTCTTTAGTATA
This sequence comes from Acheta domesticus, assembly GCA_031308135.1. Lineage (NCBI taxonomy): Eukaryota > Metazoa > Arthropoda > Insecta > Orthoptera > Gryllidae > Acheta > Acheta domesticus. The sequence continues at coordinate 32,123,283 of JAHLJT010002406.1, forward strand.
GCGTAGAGTTTATTTTGAGTTATTTTTTTGTTTTTTCAAAAATTACATAATTGTAATTTTTTTGAAAGATCTCTCACATCTTTAATATGCACATTACCAGCAATTTGTAAAGATGATTATATTTGTGAGTGTATGTGCTTCAAATAACTTCAAATAAAGTATTTTGAAAACTCAATCATTTTCTGTGAAAATGAGCTTCAAATTTTGCATTTGTACTAGTGCTAAAACGCCATTTTCTCTTGAACGGCACATCTTTTTTAAAAGAAAATTGCCATTTACGGCTAGGATTTTGTGTTCTTTAATATTCTAAAATTAATGTTTTCGTTCTACCAATAGGAAACCGAAAAATTAAGAAAATGATAAAAAAATGTACTTTTGGCGGTGATAGATGGTAGCTGGCAAGAAAGAATATGTGGCAATTCCGAATAGCTAGCGAAGACCCAAGAAAATAGAAAACTAATACGGGAAAGTCTGTGCCATTCTGTTCCACCACTAGTTAATTCAAGCGATTTTTAAAAAAGTTAATAATTAATGAGGGGGGGTAAAAAGAGAAGTTTTCCTTTCCCTTAAAATACGAGTTCTGTCCCTTCATCGCGGGCCGACACTCACTTCTTACTGAAGCCCCTCCCAGTGCTCCCCGCATTATCTGATAGCTATATGCTGAGCTGTGCACAACTTCTCGCTGCAGAGAACTTCAGGCAAGTAGTGTTAAGCACTTTTATTTTCGTTTGCAGAAAAATTCTTCAAGGTGATGCATCTATGACACGAATAAAATTATCAATAATGAGAATCTTAGACTTAAGTTATATTATTCGAGCAAAGTAATTTTCGACATCGACTTCTCGTTTCATATATCATAAACTTAGTTGACATCAGTGAATGTTGTAAATGCTATTTAAATACTAATGGGAATTAATGTAATTTGTGGCGCCAAAAAATCAATGCACAGACAATGGCCTCCTTCAAACAGGGAATCTCATGTACAAGAGAAAATGTTAAATGTTGAACGTGAGAGTGGGCAAATTGTCCCCTTTTGATTATTTTGTAAAATGCTCTGCGATTCCTAGATTGATTCTGTGTATTTTTTAGTATGCTGTTATCTATTGAAGTTGATGATTCTGTCTAGATGCTCGAAAACATTGCATTGTTAGCTTTCTGGATAATTTGTCAATAAGAAATATCTTTCAAAACTTGAGAGGAATGCAGTTAAGTTTCACTTCCATTAGGGCACGGTACACAATATTTAAGGTTCCATGTAAGGTAGGCTACTTGTATGCATGGCCGACGAAACGTGTAAGGTTAAGGTGGATAGTACCATGGGGGGGTTATGTAATTTTTTATTGTATTTAATTTTTCTTAAAGAAAAACATGATAACGGAATAAAATATGTGGTTTATTCAATATTTTTAATTAATAATTTATATAAACACATTAATAATTTATTTATATTTAATTTTTACTTACCAGCAACAGAAGGGATCACTTCTACATCTGTTTTTAAACTTTTTGGGTTTTCATTAGCATTTTTCGAAGTTAAGTCCGATGTACTCGTAGGCTGCAGCATGCTCCTCTTTCGCGCTTCACTGAAAGATTCGTCAGTTTTGTCATTCCTTCGTTTACCTCGGAACCCTTGAACAATAAATCGGTCCATTATCGGTGCTTTTGGATGCAATGGAATACAGCCTGCTCTCCATAAACATATTGCGCGAGTTCACAATTGCGCATCGCGCGCGAAGTTTGAATATTGAATAATGTTTTTGATCGATCTCGAAAATACTTTTTTCCACCAGTTCGATGGTGGTAATAAATGTGTTAAATTGGAATTTATTTATTGTCAAAATTCCAGATGGGTAATGCTCCACCGGGAATATTTTCGCATGGGTAGTACTACCCACCGCACCTACCTCTTCCGCCGGCCCTGCTTGTATGTTCACTTGCGTTGTGAAACACTCCCTTCTTTCTGGCGCTGCATGGAAGTGCAATGAAACCAGGTCAAGTGAGTTGCACCGCGCCTCCGCACCATCTCTGCGTCTGTATGGGAAGATATTTATGCAAGACTCCTTCCTCAGCTCCACCAATTCATGACATGCTCTTCTGACTCAAATTTCCTAAAAACAAGATGGTTCGACACAATTATTGTTTATAGTATTTATAGTTAAGTTATAATATTTTTTTAAACTTAAAAGCAAGCCTTGTGTATTACAGTTGCCGTTATTAACTTCGATATTTTACAGTGTTACATACAATATTATCATATGACTTTCGGTGTACATATACTTGAATGAGTTATGTTCTCTTTATTCTCGTTTTGTTTATTCTCATTAACAGCTATTATAATAATAATAATTATTATTATTATTATTATTATTATTATTATCATTATTATTATTATTTTGTTTTTGTGAAGTATATTAAATTAAATCTTTTCTACACGTAGAGTTTTCTCAAAGCTTGAACTGTGACTTGATGCGTTTTTGCTTGTAAACTGAAGAAGTTCTTTGCTACTTCCTATTCTAATTTTTGTTGTGAACCCTTAAAAAATTCGTTTGCAAAATTTTATCTGGTTTTTAAACTCCTCTCCTCTATCTTAACCAGACCTACACAGCATTTTGCACTTTCACTGACCTCGGGAGCTGCGTACGGGCAACTCGGGGGCATATGAGAAAATCGATGAAGGGTGGGGATGAGACTCAATCTAAGAGTGGGGACCACCAATCAGAATGTGCTATTCGAAAGAGAGCGCGTAAATTTAAAGAGCAATCGGCAAGAACATGACTGTCATGTACAGTTCAAGTAGTATTGTCTTTTGTATTATATTGCAAATGTTTGTTCTCGGTATATGACAGGGCGACATATGAAACTACATATTAGATTTCGACACCAAGTATTATAATTTCTTGTAAGTCCTATAATGTAATTCGCTTTGCTACGATGTAATCACAAATTTAGTGTTGTGCTTAACACAAAGTTTTAATGCTGAATTGTTCTTGTTTGATGATGACAGCAATAAAATATTTTTATTAACTATGTTTAATTGAATAAGACGTTTCTCTCAAAGCAAAAACATGTTGTTCTTAAAAAAATCATGATTATTTTCTGTTCTAATTTCTGACAAGAGTGTAGAGTCGTTTACGACATCGTATAAAATTATAAAACCCTTTGCATTCTATTTAACCAATACCCATGATTATCTTATGATTGTCCGTAACATATCGTCACAGAAGTTTGTTCGTTGATCTCTTTTATTCAGCAGTTTCATAATGAGTAAAAATGGTCACAAATGTGCTATTAAACATTACCCTTCTTGGAATTGCCACATATTCTATTTTTATATCAATCTTGATGTGAGAGATTGCTCATGATTTTGTTCATTTTTTTTATGATTTGGAGATTCCTGGTGAACAATCAATTATTAAATTGCAATTTTTTGTTAGAATTCAAGAATATTTTTTTCTTATACACAAGCATATATTTTAAAATTCTTGCTTCAAAATAATGCTTAAGAGTCACAATGAGCATGTTATTTTCTTTTAAAAAATTAGAAAAGGAAAATACATACAGTGGTGGATACAAAGGTGGATATACTATAGTGCACAGAACGTAAACAGTGAATTATGACCCTGGTAATTTGAAATATTAGACATTATCCATTTAAACAAATGGGCATTTAATTTTGAAGCATGGATCATTATTAGACGCCCAGGCATTCAATCTACGCGCCGCGTCGTGCAACGTCAGACTTCTCCCCTCCCCACAAAACTTCGTACTCCCCACTACTTGCACTTTCGGCTCTGCCGCGGGCAAGCGATCGGCCCGCAAGTGCAGAATGCCCGCGGGAGCAGGCGTTGTGCAGGTCTGATCTTAACCATTCAAATTCTAATGCCCCTTGGTATGAACACTCCATTCGAACCCTCCTCTTCCTGTTGCTGCGTTAAAGTGGCAAAAAATGTATAGGCCCTATAGATTTTTAACAATTTTTAAAACCTGATCACAAGGTATATTTTTGGTTAATTTTAGCATTCGTTTCTAATTTGAAGAAAATTTAAATGTTACAAAAATGTTGCGAGATATTAATTTTTCAACAATCCTTTCCCCTCCCCCTGTTTCGCTCGTATTACACTTGTGGTAACCCCTTTCTTCTCTCAGAATGTCCGATCTTTTGTATAACCCCGAATTTATTTACGTATTTATTTATATTAAATTTTTGAAAATGATGAGGCGGGAAACAATGGTCTGAAACGTGTCCAAAATAGAGGGTATTATTTATTTGTTTATTTATTTATTTATTTATTTATTTTAGATGAAGTATTTTCTAACGTAGAAAGATAGTGAGCAATTTTCCAGACACTTACGACCAGACTTTGTTCTTTGTAGAAGCACTGAAGCTGCTGACTTTGAATCCGTTTATCGTATTTCAATTAGTGCCCTTTTCAATTGCTTGGTCGAGCAATAGACTTCACAGTTATACTGATTTCAGAATTAAGGCTGCGATCCGATATCTTCTAATTCACTTTGTGACTAGTAATTTATGAGACAAATTACAAATAACGTAAAGTAATCTTAATTCAGTTCCGTAACTCATACTTATTGTGTCACGAGAATCTTAATGTAGAAAGTTACTTTCTATTGCTACAAAAAAGAGATCTTCCGTATCTTTGTCATGTCTGCCAACTTCTTTAATTCACCAGCGTTGCAAATTTATCAACAATAACCATTTATGGCATTATAATAGAAAAATTCTCTATTATAATTTCTAAATAGTACTCCTAAGAATTTCCTTTCTTACTTTTCAAAGCTTGAAATAGATATTTGTTGAATATTGGAATAGTTTATTAGTTGTCAATAAAATGATCGCGGAGCCACATTCTTAAACGTACAGCAACTCCCACTTCGTAAACGAAATTAAACGTTTTCTTTCGTAAACAATTCGAAATTGTGGGCAATATGCCGAGAAAACATCGAAGGCAGGGTTCTTTGCGCTGCAGCAGAACCGACATGTTTACAAACTAAAGAGAGAGTTGCAAGGCGCTCAAGTGCGCTGCATCTCGTGGTCGTGATGGACGTGTCGCGGTGCAGCGGCGGGGGAGGGGAGGGCGGGGGAGGGGTGGGAGGGGGGCGGGAGGGGGAGGGAGGGCGGGGGCGGACCCGGAACCCGTTGCGTCACGCGGCGGTGCCTTGGCCCCTTTCGGCACGCGCCACCGCCGCCGCCGCCGCCGCCGCCGCCGCCGCCGCCGCCGCCGCCGCCGCCGCGCCCACCTGCTCGTCTTCCTCGTTTCGCGCCTCCGCGCTTGCCACCGCCGCCACTTCCGGTCACAGGCGGCGCCACGATGTGAGATGTCCCTGGGGAGGCAAGAGTACAGGTCACCAACCTAACCTGATGTTCAACCTAAAACATTTTTAATGGCACTGAAAGAAAATTAAAATAATTGCATTTGGAATGTTATTTCTGTAATCGTTCTTTCTTTTAGTTTCAATCAAGTAAAACGGACGTAACGTCTAATGATTTTATTTATTGTTTTTCCTTCTTGCGGACTTCCGGAGCCATCGCCGGACCTTGATCTCCCGCGCCTGGCCGAAACTTTTAAAGGTCATGAGAAATCAACCACTTTAATATAGAGATCGATTCCTGCCGACTGCAGTGAAGACCAGTGAGGACCAGATAGGGAAGGAAGATTAGCGCGCGAGTCTTGTCTCGTTTTGAATCGGCATTTATTTGGATTTGTTCAGAGGAAACGACGGAAGTGGTCGACTATGCACAATGGAGTCGAAGGCCAAATGGAGTCGAAATTTTCACAAACTCTAGTTTCCAACGATAATTGGCGACACCTTCTTGCGTGTGTTTTGATCCAGTTCGAAATACGGAAGGAAGGCAGGAAACAGTGATTTGAGAAACTTGCAGAATTGGAAAGGTTTATCCTTTTGTTCACGAATTTAACTTTTTGTAAATAACAATAGTGTTTTCAAAAGGTAAGAAAGAGGCGCTATTTGCATCAGCTCTCTACAAAGGGTCCCCCCCGATAAGATGGTAAAAAGTTCCCCTCAACCAAATTACATATGAGTGGTTACACTATATAATTCATTCATATAATTCATTCTTATAATTCATTCTTATAATTCTAACATAAAAATAATATTTTTGAAAGGTTTCTTAGCCTCCGTCCCACCACCCACACCCCTATACAGCCAAAAACGTGTTTTTTTAATTTCAATTTTTTTCGACAACTGAACACTATTTTATCAGACTGACAAAAAATATGATAAATAAGAACACAACTTGGACTATCAGAAAAACATTTTTCAATATTTTCTCAGGCCCAAATTCAAACACAAAAAATATTTTCGAAAAAAATATCAAGAAATATTTTTTACTGTTTCTTAGAAGCCTGGAACAGGCTCGAAAAAAAATGTCAAAGGTTCCTCTTAAAACACAAATTGTTGTGCATTTTATTAAGATTTTTTCGATAGCTGGGCTGCAGTTAAAAAAATAAAAACCATTTTCCCGCCTTTAAAACACCTGGACTTTCAATATACTTTGAAAATGACTGCAACAGTTCTGTGCATTTATTTTAGTGTTTATTATACATTTGTATACATTGTTGTGTGTGAGCGCACAACTGCGAGTATGTGAGCGTTCGTCTGAGTCCGTCACTCACGGTTAGACCTCTTCCCGTCCACCAATCGAAACATGTGAGATGTCGTTCGACGCGTATCGGTCTCCTGGAAGCGAACTGATAATTTATTTTCGGATTCTACCAGAAGTTCATAGTTTTTTAGACACATTCAAAAAATTGCGCAACGGGCAGCACAAGCTCTACAGACCGCCACACTTACGTTTCTCTATTATTTATAACAATAACTTCTCAAAAGGTTTTAGCTTTGGGCTTATCATGCGCGTATTTTTGCTGGGTCCCAGCCTATTAGGAGCGTTTAGCTCAGCGTTCATTTATCTCAGGTTCGATGTTCCATGTTAAACTGGGGGTAGCGGGGCAGGCACGTGGCGTAATGGCTATCGCATGCGCTTTCCAGCGCTGGGGCGCAGGTGGCGTGTGGAATTTATGGTGAATAAAGCGAGACTACATGGCCCTGTAGAACAAAACAAAATATTCACGTCAAATGCAACCCGCAACGCACCTGGCAGCATTTTTTGAAACTATATCGTTAAATAGCTCCTAAACGATGCGTTCTAGGGCCTAAAACACTATAATGTTGAAGTCTAAGGCCTCAAAGAAACTCTCACATCGTAATCCACGGGATGGGCTCTTCTTGAACATTCTATTACATTTTTGATGGTCCGGCGCTTGCCGATATTGCCTCACCTGCTCAGAGACGTACAGAATCTGCGAGTAAATGTGAATGAGACGGACAGAGCGGCAGAGACAGAGACAGAAAGACAGGGACAGGGTGAGGGAGGGAGAGACAGTGAGAAATGAAGATGGGAGGGGAAAGAGAGAGATGAAGGACAGAACAACGTCTGCCGGGTTTTCCTAGTAAATTTATATATAAATAAAAAAGAATGTGCGTATGTGTGTCGATCATAGAAGCAAAAACTACACTGTCGATTTCGATAAAATTGAGCACTTTAATGTTAGTAATGAGAGTGTTTAAGTAGTTTGAATTGAATCAGACACAAAGGGGCGTTGTTGATGATGTTTTAATTCGTTCATGACGACAGAAGCGCCCCTAAACTCTACGCAACCCGCCGTACAGTCAAGAATTAAGGGCGTCTTCACTGCAAACAAGTATACTGATCCTGCGATCGTGAAATATCGGCAGGAAATTATTACTTGACAAGTAAATCAAATTTCTTCAAGAGAGTTTCATATCGAACGCATGCCAGCATTTGAGGGAGAACGTTTTAACAAAAGGATACTTGACAACCATGTCCAAATCAGGACATAGAACAAACTCATACTTGCGAGAAAGTCTTCTTCTGTTATAATTTCTCATGACCAGTAGTGTATTTTGTGTAATACACTGTAATAGCGAAGCATTGTCGGGTCCCTTAATAATTAAATAAATAAATAATACAAGATTCGGACAAACATTATTTTGCATTGGTGTCTCTTGACAGTTTGAGATAGATTCGGATTTAATAGGAATCGTCGTGTATTTTAGCGGGAGTTTTTTTAAAAACCTTCTAGAAACATTGAATGCTTTTCTATAAAAGTTTGACAGAATTATTCAGGTGAACAGAAGTATTGCAAAATGTAGGAAGAATAGTATAAATAACAAACCACAATATTCCAATGTTTCCACCACCACAATAATTCCTCGGAAGAGAAAAGAACGTGAAACGTTTTTGTGGGCGGCAAAAGAAGGCGGGGGGGGGTTACGTAATGAGGAGAGGGGCGTCTCGCCGCAGGAATTGAGCAACGCCCACAGCGCTCGCACCCACAGACGCGGGCGGGCGAAGGAAGTGGCCGCTGCTACAGAACACCTTCTGTCGCGAGGGGTGTTCTTGCCGCGAACGCCAGTTTCAAAACAGAACTCGCAACCCGTTGCAGGCGTCCAGCTTTCCCGGTAATAGCTCACTCACGCATCGCCTCTGACACTTGCCAGACAACGTAGCCAGGAGTTCGTGTTAGCCGCAGTTCTCGTCAGAAAAGGCTCGAGATACCATGTTGACGAGACATTTTTTATTCAGTAAGCTACTCATTGTAAAATAGAACATTCACTGAGCCTGGACATAAGACTTAGTATGTTCCGGTGGTGTTTCGCCATACTTTCGATAGCGTGCTGGTCTGTGAAACAAGAACCAGCGAGTCATGCATACATTAAGAATATGTATTTTTAATTCTGTTATGCAACTTTGCAAGTAACTACTAGAAAAACAAATTATCTGACAAATTAATTCGCGTTGGTACCTTAAAAAAGTTCGGTGTAAAATTGAACATTCACATGGCCGTATTATGTGGTTAGGCCGAGGGTCTTTAAAGCTGGCTTTTGCCAAGTCAACAACTTTTTTTTTAATTTACCGGCCAACAGTATTCATCCTACAGAGTTTTCCATCGTATTGATGTTATAAAAGAAAGATCGTGTGGTGGAGAGGGAAAACCCGTGAGTTCGATACCGGGAGGGGGAACGTTGCCGACGTATGTCGTCGCACGGATTCGCCCATTCATTCACAAACCTCAGCTACGAGTACACCCTTCATCCGTGCACGTAACTACCAACAATCACACACTCAGGTATTCACGAGTCTAAGGTCTGGCGCGCTTACATCCACCCCGTAATTACCTTTCGTACAATACACGGGAACAAAAGAAATTACAAAAAGCAAAGCACAATACGGCAACTGAGCCCGGACGCACGACTCGGGTATGTTCCGGTGGTGTTTCGCCATACTTCCGATAGCGTGCTGGTCTATGAGACAAGAACCAGCGAGTCATGTATACATGAAGAACATGTATTTTGAAATTTGTTATGCAACTTTACAAGTAAATAATAGAAAAACAAATTATCTGAGAAATTAATTCGCGCTGCTACATTAAAGAAGTTCGCTGTTCATATTTTGCTTAACTTCATCAATATTTATAATAAACAGATTTATAGCTGGCCATCTCCACGATATTTTTCCTTTTAGAATTACCACAAATTATTAACATAATTATTTTGGCTACCTGTTTTAATTAAGGTGTATTTTTTTATGTGCATAGTAATGTGTATGTGTATAGTAGAATATGATTTCTTGAAGGAACCCCAGAGCCAGGGATCTCTTGGAGCCTCCGCTGAAACTTGCAGGTGTGATTGCAGGTGGCGCTCCTGGCGGTGGCCGCAGCGGCTCCGCAAGAGCCGCCCACGCGGCCCTTCCTGCGGCGCGCGCGGCCTCGGCCCCGCCCGGGCCCCGCCCTCGCCTTCGCCAACGCCGCCCCCGCGCCCCCGCCGCCCCCGCCCCCGCCCGTGCAGCACGCCCCCGCCCCCGCCCCCGCGCCCGCCCCCGTGCAGGAGGACTACGACGACCTGCAGCTGGACGCCGAGCCCCCGCGCCCGCCCAGGTATGGAAAGGTCACTGTAAGAAGCGACCGCTTTGGTATCGTTTGCTGGCAACATAACTGCAGGTTGTGAACTTGCACTCAATTCGCCAATGATTCGTTTACAGTTCGATTATTTCTAAACGTCTTCATGACTATCTCTTACAACGCACATACAGTTATATACAGTTTTTACTGTTTTTTTTGACAAATAAATAAATAAATAAAAACGCCATCGTCCTACCTGACGTTCATTTGTTTCCCGACAAGTCAAACTAGTTCCTTCTTTTAGTAATTCCCCATCTAGCTAGTCCTTCGCTCTGAGAAGAAAAAATGGGCTCTCAAAAATAGGTTTTGCTATTAATTACTAGCGGAAATATCGAGACACAATTGCTGAGAAGACAGGAAAAGGAGAAAACTCGAGAGCATTTTATCTGTTGTTTTTGAACGATGTACCAGCAATGTTTTGGAGATTTTTTTTTTGGTTTTGGTCAGAAGCATTTCTTTTGCCACAGGCCACTAGTTTTAAAGACTATTGAATTTTTTATCTGATAAATAACCATAGCAACTTATAAAACGACATTTTGAAATCACATACAGAAACTTCAATTTTACTAATATAAAAATGTGATTACATACGTCGTTTTAAATTAATTCAGTCCGTTCGGAAGAATATATTACTCTAATACACGGAGACTATTTATTGCCATGACATAATAAATAAGAATCAAGGGAGGTAGTCTCAACCATACTACACGGAGCTATGAATTTTTTAGGCTCGAATTACGCACAAAAATATGGGTGATTTCTTCGTCTGATTATGATTCACAACGAAGTATTACTATTCATCTCACTTAGAACTTTAGAATTGCCGCTTCTCAAACTCTTGATATTACTGATGATTTAAAATTAAAATACTTAACATTTGCTTTTTAGTTAAGAAGTTTAATTTTGGCAATAATATTTAATGGTATGATTAACATACAGAATTGTTTTTTAAATATTGACACGTAAGCAATTGATATAATATCTTAGTGGAAACAACAGACCAATTTCGTGTCCTGAGCCTTAAAGAGCATAATTCCTTTTCTCATTCAAATATGTTGCCTTTCTATACCAAATGACAAGTTTTGTGATCCTGCTGTCAGTTCCCTTCTTTGAGAACATTCGCAACGAATAACCCAGACTCTGTCACACGATCTCTCTCGAAGGGCTTCCGCGAAGAGGGGACGAAGACTCAGGTTACACACAACGTGTGGGGAGTGCACTTAGGTGCTGAGGGATTCCGAACTTCACAAGTCTGAAAAAAAATATAAAAAAAGACCCTTTCAAAATATATGCGAACACGCTCAGTGTATGAAGCCAAACCGTGATTTTTGTACTGTTTAAAATTATCTTGATGTTATATTTCTCATTCTACGATATACGACTTCTTTTCCTAATTGAATTCAGTAATCACTAAATCGAGTGAGAGCTCTCGAGTCACTGCCATGTGATAGGGCGATGAGATGTCGCAAAAGTAGGGACTGTAGCGGAAAATATCTTGAGGCCGCGTATGTATAACGCGTCCTGGAAATGTTCTGTGCCCTTGGTCTGAAGAATCTTCAATTTATGGATACCTGAAAATTATTATAGTGTTTCTTATTTTATTTCATTCAAAATTAAAGTATCAACCAAGAAAAAATCCGCACAAACAATCGATGTTAATAAACATCGACTTCAATAAATCAATGAAATACGTCGATGATTTACAAAAATATCGATATTTTGAAAACATCGATATCGATGTCTCATCTCTAACTTTTACCAGCCCCGTTTTTCTGATACAACACGAAAGAGTTCCCTCTGTTTTGTCTGGTATTTGACTATCTTTTAATGGCAACCGTAAATACTCGGTTATTAATTTACAAGCATCTAAGTTTGCTGAAATTTCTACAACTTAATATCTCACCGTTACTGACATGCAGTCACGCAAAGCAAGTCAGTTTGACTTTCTCGATATGGCCGCAAAACTGATATTAAGATAACGCAGGTAACTGGCGTGTGTCAGGCTGGTGGAAAGGAAAAATGGCATTCCTGAGGCAATAACTTATCTAACAACGATGTGTATTTTTGCATTTCCAATATTTTCCCCTTGAATTGTCAAACTGCAACTGTTGTCGCAAACTTTCCAATACTAATTACTTCAGCAATACGATTATAGAAGCAAAGTCAGTCCAACCCTCGGGAATGAAATAATTTTTCTACTGATGAACATCTAGAGTTCGCTTCGGAGCAAATTCCATTCTCTGAAATTAGAATTTATTGTCCCTTTAAAAGAACTAGGCGATTGGCGTTTGAAAACAGATTGGACATATTCATACAAATTGTTAATTGGAAAGTTGAACACTTTGTAGCATAAACACTACGATTGTTCATCTCTATGAACTTATAGTCAATATACGTCACGAAATTTGAATAGTTTCATCGAATACTCAGAATAGTAATGTGCAACGCAAACTGTAGAAAAGAACTAATCTCAGTGCTTAATTGGATTGGAGTAAATTCAAAATCTTTGGACACTTCTTGATTATGTTAAACTTGCTATTGAAAAAACGAAAAGTAAAAACACATAATGGGAAGATAGTCATATTTAGAAAAACAGTGTCTTTGAACATTAGAAGGAAGAGTATTCATTTATATTTAGCGATTTTCTTGCAACATTATTTTAAAAAATGCGTGAAAATAAAGTATGTGTTTTGAATGTTTACATTAAAAGATTTATCCCAATATGATTCGCCTAAGCTGGTAAAATTCCAACCATTTCTTATTATTTGGTATTTCATCTTTCATGGCATATAAATTAAAGAGGTTATGCTAATGGAACGAATCATCTGTGAGCCTCATTATCACATTGTTTTATGATCTCAGAAGGAAGTCGTGTAGTTCAATGTCACCTGGCTTCTACGTGAAGACGTGCAATTATTACCTGGCTATAGCTGAACGACACACTGACCTTGGTATACTAAAACATTCTCAGCAGGCATTCCTTTCCTTTACCTTCACTCAACGCCAGGGTTCTCAACGCTCCCAATGAACATTTCCCTGTCGCACGCATCTTAACGGTGTTCTGCCTGAGTCGGCCTTGCAGCTGTGGCCTTTGCACCGCCACAGATGCCACGAGGTCTTCGGGAATGTAAATGCAAATCCATGAGGACATGTTCAAAAAGCCCGAAAATCAAATAGAAATAGAACGACCGAGGGAGTATTGAATGAAACATTGCGATTCTGGTCTTTGGCCGAAGAGTGAAAGTTATGGATAGACTGAACGAGAAAATGTTCCTAGGTAATAAGTAGATATTTGCATTTCCCTAATAAGTAACATGAAAATAAAGAAAACAGTAACGAATGGTCCATGATTTTTTATACTTTTTGAAAGATTTTGTTAACTTCTGACGGTTTCTAGTCAATAATGAAGTAGATTCTCGACAAATATGACTTTATTTTCAGTTTAAAATGACTGATATTGTAAAAAATATTTAGAATTTATAGAAGTTTTTATTTACCATTATAAAATTTAAGTAGTGGTATCCGTTTCTAAATAAATGTTAATTAATAATATACAATATACATTCAGAAAGTATAAACCCTTGCAAACATTTAATTACTCCAAATCTACTGTTTATTACATTAGTTATAGTTTAGTTAATCTACTGTTTTTCAATTCGTTAAACTATAAACCAAGAACAACAATTAGAAATAAGAGTCAACATTTTGGTGAAATATTAACAATAATTGTAAATGGTAGGTATGGTCGCGGACAGATGGACATAATTTTCCTAGATATTCATGTTTTTGAAGTCCGATGATTAACTTAAGCTGATTCAACTAGTGATGCGTTTCGTTAAAACCCTATAAGTGGAGCCATCGACCCTTTCAAAAACCCTTAAACATGTCTTAAATACATTTATCATATTTCACCAGTACATTATCGAGGTATTATGTATATATTTGTGTATTCAATTTCTTATTAATACATTTCATGATAAAAATATATAAGTTTTCGCTTGAATTGTTTAGAGGATGTGTATGTTGTATGCTGCGCAGGACAGCCTCAAGACCAATTCTCTTTCCGCACTAAAGTATTTATTAAGATTATTGTTCTTCAAATATTGAAGCCATTCAAGACCCTAACATAACTGAATTTTTTAAAATTAGAATTGCACGAAAATGAGTTGGACCAGGACATTGATTCATTGGTGTCGACGAATAAAAGAAAATTAGCATTCAGTTGGAAAGCTTAAAATAATCCACAATATTGTCTCGAATGAATCGAAACTATGTTAGAAATGTTAGAAAACCACAGTCTAGAAAAGCTCTCATTGAAAGGAATGGAGTGAGTCCAAAAGGTTCGTTACTGAACGAATGCGAGAGATGTCGCAGGGACGAAAAGTTCGGGAAAATGGAGCAAGACAAATACGTAGCTGCTCAAGCGGGTGAGGTGTATGGTCGCATTGCTCTGCAAAATGTATTCTTCTGTAAGTTAATGACCCAAACTTTCTACTATAATATTCTACACACTCTCATAAATTTTCGTATTACTTTAGTGTAAATCACATTAAAGTAATTATCATGAACGCTCATTAAATTTAATGTACACATGTACATTATGTTGCAAGAGTCAAAGCTTCATGGCCGTATCTGATAGGAATTAAGGAATGATCTTGATGGACCGGTGATTATGAATAAACTATATGAATGATAAGGGGCAGGGGAAACTGTAGAACCTCTACATTAAATCCACACTGATTTTTGCTCATGTATATTTAATATAGTATATTTCCTAATTTTTATTTACCGAATTTTAACCTGATTGTCTATAATAAATAGTACTTTTGTTAATACAATTATTAATCAATAGAAACTTAACATTAAATTTAATGTACCAATATATTAAACTATTTTAATGTACAAGGGTACAATACATTAATCTACTCTAATCGTTGGTTAGCATGCCCGCTTTCCACGGCGGAACCCGTGATCGATTACCGGTCAGGGCAAAATTATAACTGTGTGCTTTCCTTACAAATGTCCCAGGATCTATTGCTGCGTGACGATGTGAAAGCCCACCCTAAGGTTAAGAAGACCAGTTTGTACGATGAAAGGATGTCTTCGTGCTAAGCCCGCGTACCCCTTGTCCCATGGCCGAGAGACTGGGTTACCGCGGGTCGGCGAAGGCCCGTAGCGGGCTGTCGAGCCGAAGGACAGGACAGTTGAACGCCTACAATTAAAGCATCATTATCTTAGGCTTTTCAACGTGAAAGGAGGCATATCTAATAAAAAACAAACTACATTATGTACAGGATTTATATTTAAAACACCTCTGTATTATTTAAAAGGCGAGAAAGTAAAGAGCGCGATACGAACTAGTTTCATACTCATACACCAGGACGACAGCAGCGGCATGGAGCGTATATACTACCTATATACCAACCTATAGATGGTATTGCGTTGAGTTCATGATGTTATCGCGGGTGAGGTAATGGTTGTCGTAGCAACCAACGAGGCAAGCCGCATCCTGTAGGTAGCCGCATTAAGAGGCGTCCTACTTCACTTCAAAAGGTCGGCGTGCTTGATCGCGCATACATCCGGAGCCTTCGTGAGTTTTAACTGCCCAGTTGAGTCCCTCGAGCAATTCAAAATACACTTACGTTTCTATTAAATCCAGCATACTTGTAGTGCGTGATAAAATACATTTAAAAGATAATTCTTATGTAAATAATTAATGAAATGCCACTCCCTTTCTTCCCCTGAATAACCGTTCCTGAGCGTTTTGCAGCTACAATATTTATTCATTAAAATACTAAGTTTACTAATTATTAATGGGCGTTCAGTTGGAACTGATGCTTTCGCCAGTTTCATTCAAACTCGCGCAAAAGTTTGTTCGGAAAAACTGTATCTGCCATTATCAGAGGGGTTTCCGGGTTGGTAGGCCGCGGTCCAGTTGGCGTTAAAGGCTCCCGAGAGCATGCTGCCCCTGAGGATGTCCACCGGAGTCGTGGACGAAACATTTAGCCTCAAACGCCAACTGGACCGCCGCCTACCAGCCCGGAAACCCTCTCTGATATTGACTCCGGCCGTGAAATCCTAAGACGCTATATGGATCTGACATTCTTCATGAAGTTCAACATAGACTCTTGTTTTTGTAACGGGAGCTTCCAGGCACCAGTAGAAGCCTGAAAATGTCAGTTCAGTACGTGCAGATAAAGGTTAGAGGTAGTTTTCACGAGTAATTTACATCCAAACCAAACATTTAGTTACTAAAAAGAACATTGTAATAATTGATACAGCTCGTGACGAAAGGCAGATGATACGTATGTGAACAGAATCATCAAACATATGTAAACGGACAGACCATAAATATTGAATTTCAAAGAGCCCACCTTGAGTAATTTCATTACACTTTTAATTAAACTTGCGTAGACAACTTTTTAATAAAAATATGAACGAAAAAATATTTCCGGAAAAAGAAGTTTTAATGTGTACTTTTCTTGCATTCTAACTACTTAAATACATTGTGTTGGGCGAACACTCTCCCTTTGGTGGAATGACAAAAACAATGCGGAGTAAAGCAGTAAACTAATTAGCCTACGCATGTGAAATAAATGCGAATATTTTATACATGGTGCTGAATGACCACGACCCCCAATTTGATCTGAGTGTCAAAAAAACTGCTGCCGTGTGTGGACAGATGACATACGTGTGTGTCATAACCGCTAAATTGTCTACGAAGCACGCACTTATGTCCTTGGAAGGCGATAGGGAAGGACATAGTGATAACGTAAATATGGACAGTATCGCCAGGCGAGTATGTGTAACGTTCACCGACTGTCGTGATGTCAAACTGGTGCCGACGCGTCGGGCACAATGCTAGAACATCAATAATGGTTGCCACAGTACTCTGAGACTTATTTTTTAAAAATAATTATTAAATTACTATTTAGTAAGAGACATTTGTTATGATTTCATCACAGTGGTTTTCATAAAAACTTACAGCGAGATCCGAAACTGTATTTTTTTTTCATTTTTTTCAAAAGCATTTTATTTTTCAATGTGACTGTTCTTCGAGTAATGGATTTCGGTGAAACAAAAAGAAGCACATATTTCTCAGCAAAAAATATATTTCAAATCACCTCCGGACACTAGATTGAATGTGTTTGCAAGTAATTCTAGATAGTTCAATGTAAATGTATTGTACCCTACATTCTTTTGTTCTTCAGTAATTTAATTTTATCCATTACAGTATTATTTTCAGTTCATTGTTACAATTGCTGTAAATGTTGAAATAACATTTTCTCTCAAAGGTTTACTTAATGCTTGTACTATTTCAGGTAATTTCCAGATTTACGAGAGTGGTGTATGTAGGTGTACTTCTCACTAAAATTGTTTTAAATAGAGGTGCAAAGTTTGGGGATCGGAGCGTCTGACATTAAATCTGGGTCTGTTCATTTATCTTAGGATATCGTATGTGCAGAATTCAGTATGGTGGAATAAGTTTCTTTTTTATAAAACTGAATGAATTCTTTGTATCATTCACAGAGATAGAAGAAATCTGACACAATTTATACTTTTGGAATTAGCAAAGTCTTGAAAATTGACATTAAACAAGGAATGTAAAATATTTATTGAACACCAAGGTACATATCATATTTTATTTGTATTTTGAAATTGAATTTGAGGTGTAACTTAATACATTTTCTTCTTCCGACATTGTTTACAATCTTCGATACTTTTTCTCAGATCTTGCGGTAACACTTTTCTCGCAGATTGGTGTTCATTTCCTCAACTTCAGAAGGAAATCCTAGGTCTTGTGGATGAGCAATTCCAGTGCTCATCTCGCCTTAGTTTCTCTTCCGGGACACTTTCTCTGCCCCAATAAACCGGTTTAGAAACTGTTTGAAATGCTGTTAACATTGATCTCCAGAAAGCAGTTCATTTGATACTAAAAGGAAAATTGGAATTTATTTTCTCTTTCACATTAAAATTGACCGTACATTTGGACCGAGGCATTACAGCGGGCAAGTCAAACAGGCGAGTCAAACCACTTGCCCGCCAGGGAGGCCCGGTGCTCGTGCGGGCACGGGCAATATCCCCAGACCCCGCTCTCATTTCTCCTCCGAATCCAGAAAGGGATTTACACGCGCAAGCTGAAGTGGGTTATGTAACCGCAAAGCGGGATCGGGGTATCACGAAGAATAGTGGTTTCATACGAAAATGTGTTTGCCTGATGTTTTCTATCAAATAATCCAGATTCTAATTTGGTTTACATACTTAACAACTTATTACTTTATTTCATGTTTATTTTCTTTTTAAATTATGCCTTGTGTGAACAGTTTTGTCAAGGGCAGAAATGTGTTTGAATTCAGAATTCTTTGCTTGTATTAGTTTTGTATAATGTTTTATTTAATCATATTATTTGTTGTTGACACCAATAATGCTAAATATATTAACAAGTTTCTTTAAATTAACAAGTTCCTCTTACGCACAGACAGCCCTTACATTACGTAAGAATCATTATCTATTAAACCTTTTAATCTGAACGAAATCAAGATCCTTTCGATTCAAAATGGTTAGCTTTACTCGCAAGTGATATTTTGAAACATGGCTGGTGTATTATTTCATTTCAATGGATTATTACTTTGCTTTAGAAAATGAAATTTCAATTAATATCGTCAAATTTTGGGAACAATAACTATTAACTGACTTCTCCAAAAGACTGTCATGGGCCAGGTATCTAATGACATGCCGCCACCCCGGAGCAATTTTACAACTCGTATTTTTAAACCTCGTGCCAGTTGCTCTTGACATAGTGCTCGCGAGCTTTAGCAAGCTAGTTACGTGGCTCGCGTCATTGACACACGCCTATGAGAGAGCGTACGTCGAACCAGCCACCGAAGAACACCGGCTTGGGAAAGGCGGTTGCCCGTGAACTTAGTGCGATCTAATTCGAATCCACTGCTAGAGAGTCTGAAAGTTCGAGGGCCTTCAAAAGGAGGGAAAGAAGAAAAATTAGGGAAAGAAGCAAAATAAATATTTGATGGTTATTTACCGTTTTCCGAATTCTTAAACACATTTTAAAGGAATTTCATCAATATAAAAACATTAGAAAAGTTGTGTGCACAGTATATTTTTGGTAATTTTTTATTCAATTTACGCCCAAGGTAAAATAGCAATCTGCAGTACAAGCAGTTGTATGCTTTTCGGGTTCATATTGTATCACCTGCCTAAGACCAATATAAAAGTAATGTAAAGTATGTAAACTGTCGATTCGTAAGCCGGGCTTGTAGAAAGAGAATTCTTAGATATTTTGTCCCATACAAATTCTATACAGAAAATTCAAAGAAATTTAGAATGGTGTTTTTTCAAATCGTTTAAAACAAAAATGTTTTGATTGTAAATATTTTTGCAATACTCGTGGCTAAATTGTTGTTTCTCGATTCACGTTCCGTGTATAATTTAAATTTTTTTTTTTCGTTTTCCCAGTGCGAGTATGGTGAATTAAACTGTATGAATACATATTATTTTAAGTTTGTTGCTACGAAAGTTCCTGAGAAAACATTTATTTCATGTTTTGTTTTATTTTGATCGGCATGTCCTGTACGTGATAATTTTAGGTCTTTACAATTATAATTTTCCATTACTGGGTAATCTATTTATCGCGGACTTGTATGTGTAAGAAAAGATTCGTCTAATTGTACTGAAGGTTAGTTCTAGAAAGAAATATATACTTAATACAACAAAATGACGTGATTGAGTTTAAAAGCTGACCATCTTCGCTGTGAATTCCAGATTAATTGTATGCTATTCTTGGATGTCTCAGAATGAATGTTACAAACTTCTAAGGCACGCAGCGAAGACGAAATGAAGACGTTTTTCGATAAGCATGTGGTAGGAAAATGTCATGTTCAATGTTCAGGTGACGTTTGCCCCTGATTGGAAAGCATGTCATTGCACTGGTGTTTCGCAGGCCCATGTTCTGAGGCGGTCAAAGAGATTTCGAGAACACCAGTGCATGATGAGTTGTCTACAAATCTTGGAGCAAGTGTCGCATGTGCAACTTCGTGAATTGATATTTGTCTCCGTATGTTCATTCCCACCACTACATGTTCTGGACGTTTTAATTAAGTGAACGATGTTGTGACGACCTGAACAACACCTTTTCTTTACTAGAACGTATCTATCTCGCCAGCGATCTTATTAATTGCAGAAGTTTGTAGCATTGATTGGGAGCCCGCTTGTGCGTGTGTCCGCAGGCCAACGGTGGTGGCGGCGCCCGCGGGCGGCGGCGGCCGCTTCGCGCTGGGCCCTCGGCCGTCGCCCGCGCCGCTGCCGCGCTTCCCTGCGCCGGACGAGGAGCTGTCGGCGGTGGCGCCGCCCGCGCCCGCCGCGCGCCCCGCGCTTCCCGACGTCGCTGGAGGACGCGCTGCGGGCGCGGCCGTCGCCCGTGGCCGGCGCCGCCCCCGCGCCGCTGCCGCCCGCGCGCTTCGCCCCGGCGCCGCTCGACGACGCCCCGCGCGCGCGCCCGGCGCCCGGCGCCTTCGACGACGCGCCCGTCGCGCGCCCGCGCCCGCCCCCGCAGCCCCGCCCCGCGCCCGCCCCCGCCCCCGCGCCCGCGCCCGCGCCCGCCCCGGCGCGCTCCCGCCCGCGCCCGCCGCCCCCGCCCCCGCAGGTACGTACAGCTCCCGCTCCTCACGCAGGAGCACAAAAGGTAGAGATGAGATTGAACTGTATCAGCAAATGCATATTCTTCGATTTTTCTTTCTTGGCGCGTGGGAGGGTGTCATCAAAATGGAATATCTCACGGTATTTCGCGTCCTCGGTTGTGCAGCTGGGAGTCGCATGATCGCCAGCGCTGGTCGATAGAGTCGCGATCATGCCACTCCTAGCGGCACTACTGAGAACGACGCGAAATACCGTGAGATATTCCATTTTGATGACTCACCCCCATGCGCCAAGAAAGAAAAACCGAGGTATAGAAGGCGCCCTTGGGGTTCGCGAGAGACAAAACAACTGTTTTGTTGTTATTCGGCGAACAGTGAGCACCTGCTCGCCGATTCCCGAGTAGTGTGGATGAATTGCTTTCTATTTGCCGAGAGACCAACATTAGGTGCTCGCCCTACCCACTGCGTATCAGTCTTTTGGACACATCAAAGGGAGCGAACATTCGCCGAACACGTCAGCCGGTCGGAATTGGGCGAGCAGTAGCTGGCTGCTCGGCGAATGCCGAATGTGTGGCGGCTTCATACATTCGGCATTCGCCGAACAGCGAGCCTGTATCGTTTGGCGCGTCCAAAAGACCGGCACAATGGTTAGAGCGAGCGCGAACGTTCGCTCAGCAAAGAGCATGAAGTACATCCACACTACTCGGGATTCGGGAAGCAGTAGCTCGCGACTCACCGAATAACGATTGAGTGGAGCCGCTTGTATGTTAAGAATTTGTGCAAAGAATAAGTAAGTGTTCAGCTTCATTATAAGCCTGCTAGAGAAAAGTCACTCGAGTCCTCTACAGAGCGTCTCATATTAACTATCACGAATTCTAATGAATGTACTGGGTCGAAAATGATTCTTTTTTACCATGAGTATGTGGTTGGAAATTGCATATAGCGCAGCTGCAATGTTATACTTGCCCCTAATTCGTAGGCAACTCATCGCGTACTGGAATTTGGCGTGTCACTTTCTGACGCAATCAAAGAGATTTCGAATGCAAGCCATATACCAATTCATGATGAGTTGCCTGCCAGTAAGAGGCAAAAGACGCATGTAAAACCTCGTTTGTTTATTTCCCAGCACAAAGATAAAAATTAATCTTTGACACTCCTAAACAGCGAACAAGCTTGTAATATTTATTCTCTGTGGAGCTGTCGCGAATCCTGCCAATCGTAAACCCAAGGGTGTCTTGGCTTGCAAGAGAGCGGTAAGGTGCCTTTCCATAGGCTGTATTTATTGCCAGTTATCGGTGGACACCGTTCTCAGTAATGTGTAAACATTTGCCAGTTAACATTGTCACTTAGTGTTAACTTGTAAGAGCTCATTCACAATACAAACTTAAACGTAACTTAATTCTGTAAACTTAGCAGTAAAAATTTACACGTAAAAATAAGCATTCACAATGATGAACTAAGCTAGCACGTAAGTTTCGCCTGAACCAATCAGAATTCAACGTGTTGAATTAGTTCGTTCGATTAGTTTCTAGCATGGTCGAAAGATCTTTCCACCATGGTTTCTAGCTTTTTCTTCGACTTTCTTATCGATTTGCCGTTTTATGTATGCGATTAGCTGTTGTGTTAGTGCTCGCATATCCTTTATTTTGTAAGCAAGGATTTCCTTGAACCAAATTCATGAATAATTCGCCGAACATAATTATTTTATTCTCCATGTCAAGTTAAAGTCACAAGAAAAACGGCCCAATTTCTTACTTTGAATTCACTATACGCACCAAAATCGTTCGCAAACTAGTTCTCTACATTACAGTAACGAAATGACGTAACTCAAACTACCTGAATTCAATTTTAATGGACCTTTCATTTACTTTTCGCGGATTTTGTTTTGAATTTGTTTCTTTGACGCTGCTGTCTGATTGATCTTCCGTAGAATTCAGACAAACTTAACGTAAAAGCTTGTTGCTTGTAAACTCTTAAGGATACGAATTGACGGCTAGGCACACGTCAAGGCATTGTGAATGGTCTCGCCTAGTAACTCACTTCTAGGTTTTGAATATACGTTACGTTTACGTTTAAGTAGCATGCAACCCATTCACAGTACGCGGGATTCGGCGAGCAGTCGCTCGCTACGAATACGGAATGCGTGGAGCCGCCTCTATGTTAAGAATTTGTGCAAAGAGGAAGTAAGTGTTGAACTTCAATATCAGGCTTGTTATAAAAGCCACTCGAGCCTTCACACACACAACACTCAAGGTGCTGGGTACTCGGATTGACATGAAATTTTACCAGCTTGTTCAGCACCTTTCAATCTCTATATATAAATGTTTACGTGCTATGAAGCACTGCAAGTATTTTTTTTGCGACAATTAGTATTGAGAACTTTCATGACCTTAGCGCCTGTGGAAGAGAGGAAATCGCTGCTCGCCGCTGATAGTGGTGGCGCGATGTGTAACTGCCGCAGACCCAGCGGCGAGCAGCGATTTCCTCTCTTCCACAGGCGGTAAGGTCATGAAAGTTCTCAATACTAATTGTCGCAAAAACACTACTTGCAGTGCTTCACAGCACATAAAAAAATATATAAGGGTTTTGAAAGGTGCTGAACAAGCTGGTAAAATTTCATGTCAATCCGAGTATCCAGCGCGGTGAGTGATGCGTGTTAAGAGTCCTCAGGTGGCACATCGCTGATGCCACGGGCGTCCGTTGACCGTCGAGAGGCGCTGCCGGAGCGCGTGCGCCGCGTGGCTGATGGCTCCCGCGCGCGTGCACAGGCGGCGGCGGCGGCGGCGGCGCCTCGCCCCAGCGGCGCAGCGTCCGGCGGGCGGCGCGCGCAGCGGCCCGTGGCGCAGGTGCTGCGCAAGTGGCGCGACGACAACCCCGACGGCAGCATCACGTGGGGCTTCGAGAACGACGACGGCACCTGGAAGGAGGAGACGATCGGCGCCGACTGCGTGGTGCGCGGCAAGTACGGCTACACGGACCCCGAGGGCGCGCGCCGCGAGTTCTCCTACCAGTCGGGCCAGCCGTGCGACCGCGACGCCCTGGACGCGCAGAGCGCCGACGCCGCGGCGGCCGGCAGCGCGCCCGAGCAGACGCTCGACGTGGAGGAGCTGGTGGCCCGCGCCCGCGCCGCGCGCCCGCACCGCCCGCGCCGCCTCTGAGCGCCTCCCCGCGCCCGCGCCCCCGCCCCTTCCTGGCCGGAAAGCAGCTCCAGTGAACGACAGTTCTTGTTCACGTTAAAAAAAAAAACAAACATTGTGCTAATACCTTTTACCAAATAGGAATTGAAATGTATCCTACAAGATAATCTGCAGTGATGAAAAAATATTAGTGATTTCATTTGCCATTTATGAGATGCGAAAAACGCTGTCTCACACTTTGAATCAATGGAGCCCTTGGAGGTGAAGTAAAGAAACTAGATATCATAGAAATAAGTAGATCAGTTACATTGCCACTGATTGTTCATTGATAGACTATTCTTTTAAATACATAAATGGTACAAAAAGTTGACTAAAAATACATTTCACTTGCGTTTAACGATTGTAATTCCTATTTTGATGAGTATATGTTTCTTTCTTGATCGTATGCGTGCCCTAATAGTGGATTCTCAACTCTTTTTGCAATGAACATGGAGTGACTCGTTATTTATTATATAACAAACTGCTATCCGTGAAGCTAATAACATTCTTGAAGCGAAAATTAAAAATAGCATCCCAGTCAATTGGCAAATGTCTAGCTGGAGCTGATTGCAGCTTTTATATGATTACTTTTCTATCAGTTATTTCGTCGTTCTTCATAAAAAAATAACTAAGAAAACCTTGAGTCAACATCCACTGACTCACGTCAAAAGTTTGTGTTAGAGCGGTCTTGCTCCTTTTCACCTTGTTTACCCAATACAAGGGTCGAACAACGAAGAAAATAAACGGAAAATCTTCCAAAAATTAAATTGAAAAAATGCCAATAAGTGTAATATTTCTCTAAAACTGATACTTTCTCAGTGAAAATACAAAATGGGGGAAGAAAATAATCTAAATTAGTGTTTTACGCTGAAATACAGATAGACGAATTAAAATTTTTGTTCCACAGTCTTTCGTTGAGCGGTGAGGTAAAAAGTGAACCGAAGCCGACTAATACAAGCCACCATAGAACTGGTAGTACTTTCAACTTTGCAGTCTGAACAATGTCTTAGCGATAGAATATTTTATTTTATTTTAAAGACATCGCGATAAAACAGAAGTTATCCTAGTAGGCTCACAAGCAGAAAAAATTGTTGATCAACTGCTCTACGAATAACCAGCCTTGAGTACGTGCACTTCAGTAAATATATAAACATACTCGTATCCTTAAGAATCAACTTGAATACTAAATCAGTTGTATCTTACTCCCAATTTCAATATCTTAAAGCAACATAATCGTGACCAGTTTGGACAAATTTAGACAATTTTTGACTAGTTTTGAAACGTGCCGTTTGTTGCTCTCCAAATTTCTCACCACGGATGAAATGCAAGAACACTTAACTGATGTCTGTTTATATAATAGATTGATTAATATTCTAAATAAAATGCATAAAACTGTTCCATTTACGAATATTTAACAAAACTATAAATTTACACATTGATATCTTTTTCCAAACTTGGGATTTAATCGACTTCTTTCAATGACTTGTTGTGACTCATGGAACTGGTAATTATGTGAACCAACGACAATATTTAAATCTTACCTAGCAGCATAAAGCGTGGTAGTAGAATTGAGTTATTGAAAGATACATAAAAACTTTTGTTGTCAAGCTACCATGGGCGAATAATATTTCGTAAAATTTCTATGGAAATTATATAAAATGATTATTATTAAATGAATGATTAATACGGTGATTTCATTCCTGAGACCATAGTCCGTTGTTTTCTTCATCGTCAGTTCTCACTCATACTACATTACTGAGATCTGAAAGTGTCTTGACATTTGGCTCCCTCTTTTGATATTTCCTATTATGTTTATATTCGTCCCGACTAGATTACTTCTAGGTCAGTAGCAGGTTTCTTATTGACTTCTGACTATTGAGAACTTCAATATGTTTTAATATATATTTAAACAACCATTTGAGTCATTAGAATGAATCATATGAGAAAATATCTTCACTATGAGTTTCTGCGAAACAGAAATTTTCTTATGCAGTTAATTGCCAATTTATGTACAACTATAGTTTTTCATGGAAGAAGATTGATACGGACATCATAAAGAAAAACGTGTAACGCTGAGGAAAAGTTCCATTATGATTTTATATCAAACGTGTCTCATTCAACACTTATCTACGACAGCCCCTCTCATTTTTATTCCATTTTATCATAAATAAATAAGCAACTTGACCCTGAATTTTGGTTTCAGCCATAACGATTTTTTCTGTTAATGATTTGGCTTTAGGAACAAGCGATGTAAAAATGTTGTGGTTAGAGTTTATAATAAATGTCGTAGTTCTGTTGAAAATTGTTTGTATCAAACATTGTGAAGCTAGTAAGAGTTAATAATTATAATAAAAGTTTGCAGTTATTTTTAAAGTCCCTCGTAATTTTCTCTTATATTCCTGACTAAAAACGAGTGTCATGTGAGTCCATAAAAACATGCATCCCACAATGAAGCTCATAAAACACCCGAAATCCTGAGAGTGCTATTGAGATGTCAGCGCACCATCGTAGATTAAATACATAAGGCAATAGTGAGAGAGTGTGTGTACTGTATAATATAAAGTGTGATATAAAATAAATTTCAAACATGTAATTGTATTTAGTACATTTTACAATCCTAGAATCTGTCCTTTCACGATGCCTCCTTGTTTCAGCATTGCGAGCAAACGGGTCATGGATTACTGCGTAGTGTAGGTCCCAAGAGAAAGTGAATAACTCCCTTTGGTTTCCGAACGATTTTTCACTTGCATTGTACAGGATACAGTAATCCCTCAGCATTCGCGAGGGTTACGTTCCTGAAAAGCATCGCGAATGTCAAATCCGCGAATGTTGAGTCTATCTTTTAATGAAAAAACATGAGTTAGGTTTCTGGATATCGAAAAACTGTTTAAAAAAGAAAGAAGAAATTATAAAAATGGCAGTAGAACTTAGTAGGCACTAGTTCAAACAAAATTCAGAAATAATATCCCAAAGAGAAGAAATAAAACAATATTTGAAACTTATTTCAAAGTTGAAAGTGATTGGATATAGGATTTGGTTATTTTTTGGTCCATTAAACCAATCCTACTGCGTCTTGAAGCTCGTCGTTGGGCCACAAAATGCAACGAATGGCGTCTGCCCTAAACTTTCTGACCCGTCACAATAATGAGAAAAACATCTATCCTTACTGGGGATGAGACCTGGGTTCTTTATGATGACCCTGAGACCAAAGAGCAGTCGAAACAATGGATGCATACACATTCCCCAAGCAAGCCCACGAAATTCAAACAGACTTTGACCGAAAAGAAAACAATGACAACAGCGTTTTGGGACCAAAAAGGTGTACTGCTGTGAGGACCTACCTGAGCTCATTGGCGGCTGACTTCTTTGAAGAGGGTGTAGGAAAGCTTGTCTCACGTGATGACAAATGCCTCAACCTTCATGGTGACTACAGAAAAATAAGTAAGAAATTTTGATAATAAAATCATCTTGTTATCTCCATTTGTCTTTTTT
This sequence comes from Acheta domesticus, assembly GCA_031308135.1. Taxonomy (NCBI): domain Eukaryota; kingdom Metazoa; phylum Arthropoda; class Insecta; order Orthoptera; family Gryllidae; genus Acheta; species Acheta domesticus. The sequence continues at coordinate 32,150,622 of JAHLJT010002406.1, forward strand.
ATAGCCTATCGGAACTTGAAAAAAAAATAGCCCTCGTATTCCCCGTATTCCGAATTTTACTCATTCTGGAAAACATGACTATTTGAAGTCAGTATTAATTATTCTCTATGTTGCACTTCCTTTCACTATTTTGCCTCTCCATTATGATAAATACAGAATCATCAGCAGCCGCACGTGTTAGCACCACGGGGAATTTAAACCGTCTTTGCACTACTCAGCCACACAAATATTAAACCCAAATTTCTAGTCTCTATATAGAAAAATCTATGTTGGTAAGTATATAAGAGGTAAACTCCGACAGCGTGAGACCGATGTCCATGAAAATTAGCACTTATACGCCTTTTTGTACCCAGAAGATTTATGTGCTGTCAGTTCTGTTGTAACTCCACTACATGGCGCGGCAGAACAAAATTGCGCTTTATTTTAATTCAATTTCTATCCAAACTGCGCTTCATTGTTGCTGAGCATTGCCTTGTGATTCAGGGCGAGGCCCAGGAGAACCGGACGGGCGCGCGCGAGAGACAGAAAGAGAGACTGAGTGAGTCAGTGAGAGACGGAGAGAGACGAAGAGAAACGGAGAGAGACGAAGAGAGACGGAGAGTGACGGAGAACGGCGGAGAGATGCAGAGAGTGACGGAGACAGAGAGAGAGAGAGACGTTGCCTGTAAGTAAGAGGAAGAGAGACCGAGACAAGAGACGAAGAGAGACAGACAGCGAGAGAGAGACAGGCAGAAAGAGATGGAGACAGACTGAGAGAGACAGAAACAGAGTGACAGAGATAGACGAGAGACAGAGAGAAACAAGAGACAGACGCAGAGAGAGACAAGATACAGAGACACAGAGACACAGACAGAGAGGCAAACAGAGAGGTACAAGGACAGAAAGAGATAGAGACAGAGAGAGACAAACAGAGAGAAACAGAGACAGAAAGACAGACAGAGAGAGACAGAGGCAGACAGACAGACAGAGAGAGACAGAGGCAGACAGAGACACAGAAGCATACAGACAGATGCAGACAGAGAGACACGGAGACATTTTCTTTTTCACAAGGATTTAATATGAAAAAGCCCGGGCAACGCCGGATATTTTGCTAGTTAAAAAATACATGAGTTACAACTGTTAACATACACTTCAATTTCATGAACAGCATTGATCAGATGTCTAAACCTAATTTTGCTTGCTGAATTCAAATTTTCAAACCATTTTTACTTTCTCGCCTAACAACGTACTTCACAAAGAGAGTTTTGTAATGCTGCGGCGCAAATCGGTGATTTTTCAACAGAAAAACTTGTAAAATCATTATTGTTGGACCCAATAATGGACCTTGGCAACGCAAAATGGATAAATCTTGTTATATTTGAAGTAAATTACTCGTACCTACTCTAAATAAATATTTTTTTGCACTCGCATTTGTACAAAAAGGTTTGATTCAGGAAAACAACTGTTTTTACATCAAACCTGGAAAACAGACACTCCAGTATGTAATAATTTAATGTAATATCATTTATGAGACTTAAAACCAGAAGAAAAAAGTAGAATATCAATTAAGCATAAAAGCAGAATACAATAGAAGCAGAATACAGTAAAAATTGAATACAGTAAAAGTAGAACACAAAGTATGCCCTTTACATTTAAATTACAATAAAGGAACGCAAATTCAGAACATATGTCAATAAAAAAAATGTTCAAAGGATATCTCAGCACAAAAAACAGTAGGCTGACAATAAAAACGCATAAGTAATAGTAAGAAACAATGAGTTACCGTAGAAAATTCACATCTAAAATTCTATTTACATGCTAAACTACAGGTTTTACGAAGTTTTCAACAAAATATTGGAGTGAAGTATATCGTACAAAATATAAGTAGCATCATAACAACACTGTAACAACAGTAGTACATAACTATTTTCCAGACAAGAATTATAAAATCAGAAATTAGTGGTAACAAAATCATGAAGGATCGAAAATAATTGTTTGTCTGCCATTCCCAAACATCCATCCGGTAACTGGTTAAACAAGTGGGGAGCCAAATAAGAAAAGGAAGAAGTGAATAATGATTTAGAATAGAGCGGAAATGATAACTTGGACGATGATCTGGTGCAGAGTGACCTCCTGGCGTACCAGTCTTCCAAGAAAGTTACTTGGTCACGAAGATAAGGTGGGCTGCCAGTTTTAAGAACCTTGATAACAAGTTTAAATGTATGTAGCCAGATTCTCTGCCGCATTGACAGCCAGCCTGAATTCTGCATCGCCAGAGACAAGTGATCGTACTTTCTGAGGTCATAACAGAATCTCAGACACATATTTTGAACACCTTGAATGCGGGTCATCTGAACGGTTTTCAATCCCGGGCCATAGGCAGTATCCGCAAAGTTAAACAGGGATAGAATCAAAGAATCTGTCAAATACAACTTTATCTTAGTTGGTAAAGATTTTCTAAGCGAGTACAGAGTTCTCAAACGGGAATATGCAATAGAACATACTTTAGATATATGTCGATCAAACTTCCAGGATGAGTCAAGAATCAAACCCAAATTACGTGCGGCCTCGACAGTTAGTACACGTGTACCATCGATATCAATTGATATACCTCTGGTGTCACCAAGACGCTCCCAGAATTGAGCCTTGCGGAACTCCTGACTTGATACGAATTGGTGTAGAGATTCTTTGGGTACCCTGCGACCATAGGTCAACCCGCTGTACTCTATCAATCTCAGTAACTAGTAAAGAATTTTACAGTGGAATCGGAACAAACATACGCTTTCAATTTACGCAAAAAAGATAGCATGATTCATTGTATCAAAGGCCTTAGAAAAGTCTAGAGAAACTACGGCAGAACATTTGCCTTTATCAAAATTAGTGAGAACAAGATCGTTAAGAAAGGTAAGTGCAAAAGAAGCACTATAGACCCTCCGAAAACCGGACTGTTTACAAGGTATAGCTCCAATGGAGTTAAGATGACTGAGAAGTTGTTTGTTACAGATATATTGTACAATTTTAGAGAGAAATGGAAGCATTGTGATTGGGCGAAAGTCCTTCAATGACTCAGGCTTGTTTGATTTAGGAATAGGTCTCACAAGTCCACATTTCCAAGCCGATGGAAACTCCCCACTCGTAAGTATGTGGTTGATAATATGTACAAGAATATTATGACAGGAGGGAAGACAGAACAAGACCATTTGACCCGAAATTCCATCGCTAGCTGCACCAGTCAATTTTAAACTACGGATAACATATAAGAGGTCGTGGGAGTTTATAGGCTTAAAATTGAATTCTATAATTGGGTCAACAGTGGGATTCATGGATGGATGCAATGCGCAATCACTTAAAGTACTATTAATAGGAACAGAATTTACAAAGAAATTATTGATCAAATCTAGGTCAGTCAAAAGATGTGAATCATTGTTAGATGATTGTCGGGGGGGGGGGGGAACAACACCACATGCTCTCAGTTTGGACCATAGATCATTTGAACCACTATTGATCAGTATTGCGTTGAATTAGTTAAGTTTTTTCTTGTTCGATCGATTGATTACATAAGTTGCGCAACTTCTTGTAATATTCCCAATTCGCATCGGTACGAGCATTGCGAAATCTGACTAGAGCTTTATTTTTGAGATTAATTAATCCCTTTATAGAATCTGTTAACCAAGGCGATGTTCTCTTTCTGGACTGTACCCATTCCAATAGGGCAAAAACGTTAAAAAGATACAGAATGTAATCACTAAAAACCCCCACCTTGGACTCTATGTCCGGACACCCCAGGACATCTCCCCAAGGCATTTGGTCAGCAGAACGGGAGAAAAGTTCCATAGGTATAGAATGTAGATTTCTGCGCAGTATCATACCTCTATTGACAAAGCGTGTCGGGACACAAATATTAGCCAAGATAAGGGAGTGATCAGAAACTGTCGATGCGTCAATAATTTCGGTATTCATTACCATTAATTCTCGCGTTACAAAAAAGAGATCGATTATGGTATATATCTAACATGTTGTGTTATCAGAATCCAAGTTTTGTGGGTCCTTGATACCGAAAAATCGATTATCAGCAAAACGTCTGTCAGTCCGTCCGACTGTGATCAATACTAGCAAACCATTCAGGTCGTTTTCTCGAAAGTTGATATTCCCCGGTCAATCTGAACGAACTCGCGGCTCTGCGAGATTGAAACGTATATTTTTATTATGGGTGACTGACACAGTTTCAAACACTTCTTCAAAATTTCCTCAAAACTTTTTCCGGTAACATTATATAGTTTTCTCGTGTAGCATAGCAGATAATACGAGAATATCAAAACAAAAATAGGTGATTTTGCCTGAAACAGTGCTTGATGTTTTAAATATTTAAATTCACACCATCGACAGGTGCTATTAGGGGAAGGTCGGGTGGTATCGGCCAAAGCTAACTTTAAATATGATTTCTTAATTAAGGTTAGTTAAAATTATTTGCAAAATACAGAATATGTAACTTCAATCTCTTACTCACACACTCTATCAGAGCTGTTTGGTTTGAAAGTAAAATAATATGATTATTTGGGGATAGTAAAAATCGTTGACAATTTACATGTCTGAAAAGTGGAGGGTGGTATCGGACCACTAAATAAATAATGGTAAAATAATTTTAATGGAAATTTTTACAGCAATTCAAATAAGATACGCTTACTACAGAGACAAATATTTCATTCTTAACACAAAGAAAAAATGAGTATTTGGTTGCATGAGATAAGAGCAGTTCTTGAATTAAAAAAGAAAAACGAATCTATTGTGTTCAATTTATAGCTTCACAACTATAATTTTTGAAGGGCTTTTCTTTTCAAAAGACTTTAATAATGGCTACCTTCATATTACTTTCTCTCATTTCCCGCGAATTTTGCCTATAGTTTCCTGAAACACGGACAAAATCCACATTAGTATTCGAATATTACCTCCTAATAACGTACATACAAGAAATACAGAAAAGTGAAGAGAAGGCGAAGAAGTAACTGTCCGGTACCATCCGATTCTACTTTCTCCGATACCACCCGAATGATCCTCATTCTTCAGAAGAATACAACACAGATATAAATTGTAGAAACAACCTTGTACTGCTGTAACGTAACAAATACACCTAAGTAAACATTCTAGTCACAGAAGAATGTATTTAAACTTATCCTAAGAGAAGTTTCAAAGCTCCAAAGTTATCTTCGTACACTAGTCAACATAAAAAAACGTAATGTATATCGCCAACACCAAACTGATTGATGTACTCACCTAATATGGTGTTTGCAAAGCTAATTCGTTTCCAGGAACACACTAACAGTGTGGTACGTGGTACCACCAGTGCCCATTATCCTAAACTACTTTTGTCCGATACCACCCGCTGTCCGATATCACCCGACCTCCCCCTATTAAAATGTAAGTTACTACTTTTACAAACTGTTTTGTTTACAATTCGTTTTACACCCCATATTTTCACGAACAGCAATGCAGAAATAGTAAAAATATTTTAGTACGATTTTATTCGCCATTGGAATCAATTAATCGAATTATTAATTACACTAAACAATTAAAATATTAACAAATATTAGAAATAAAATAAACAAATTTATTGATCATAGTAGCAAATGCACTAAGGTAAGAAAGAGAAGTAACTTTTATAGTCTATTCTCCCAGTCCAAAAGCTTCATTTCTGAGAATACTAACATAAACAATTCAGCCCTTCATTAAAGAATAATTTCCCTTTCAGATATCTAATTCAAGGTTTGCCAACTGGCGAAGCGATGACGTCAGAGCAACCTTCCGTGAGAAGGCGCCCAGAGAAGCAGTGCGAGCAAAGGGGGGAGGGAGGGATCCATAGACTGCGGTCGCCGGTGGCGAAAACCTTAGCAGTGGGCCTTTGCCTGTGTTTAGGCAACATGAGTGAGAGACCATCTACACCCATTAATTTTCTTTCAATTTGGGAAAAAAGGTCACTTTTGGTAGATACTGAAACAAATGGTGAAGTTTTTAGTGTGTTCGAAAGAATTGAAGTAAGTTAAAAAGTTTAACCTAAGTAGGCATTATGCAGTCATGCCACCCCACGAAATGAAAATAAATTCTGAGAATTAACAGACAGCCTGCATTCATGAAATGAGGAAAGGATTTGCAGATAGAAGATTAGGGAAAAGAAACTGAAAATCATGAGGTTTTACAAAATTATCAAACAAAACTGTACATAATCAAGCCTGCGGTCCAAATTCTCCCAAGTGACGCCTCCCTGGTATCTATTTCTAATTATTTGTTAACATTATTATTGTTCCAGGAAGAAGTGAATTTATTATATTATATTTAGCTGTTTGTGAAATATTATTGTCCTAAAATTTTAAAACTGTCTTCTCCAAAAATGCTGAAGAACGGAAGTGGTTATGATAATATAGATGGTTAGATACAGTACTGGTTATGATAGAGGCGGATATTGCTTTGAGTTGTATATTTAAAGATTGTAGATTGTTTTTAATTATTGTAAATAAAATAGAAGAAATCTTCCAGATTGTCAGTTACATTTCTTTCAATAAAAAACGCATCTTCTGTTTTTATTACAATCAATTATTGTTAATTAGCAGGACTTTTCATAACTTTATTAGTTACATCATCAGGTTACTAAAAATTGTGTAAAATATGGAAATCACTAACCTTACATTCACATCAAATTAGTGTAAAAAGTATCTCACATGTAAAACGTTAGTTACAAAGATTAAACATTGTATTCACCCTAAGAATTTAAAAAATCCAACGATTAAATTTTAAACCAGTAAGGACGGAATAAAATTCATTAAGACTTTCACCTGAGGAAACTGTTCTCCCGTTATGTTATATCAATGAATTGGAAAAACAGATCGAGGACACTGTGAAACGTTTCCTTACCACCTCACCCTGCAGGTGATACGAAAGAACTAAACCAGGTCCAGAGAACTGGTGTAACGTCTCAATGGCGTATGAAATTGCAGTGTGAGCAACTTAACTACTAGAATTATCTGAATAAATTGGTATTACTCTAAGTCATTCTTAATTTTATACGAGACATTATCATAAGCATTAGTAACAATATTAATCTCAACATTGGTATTAAGAGTTTGATTAAGTTTAATATTAATAGCCTCTGAAATAAGATATTATAATATATAAAAATGATATTCAAAAAATGATATTCAAAATTACCGGCCAATTTCTCTTTTGTCAGTTTTCTCAAAAATATTAGAGAGGTTTTTCTACTTACGAATGGAAGCTTTTCTCAGGAAAAGCAAAGCTTTTTCAGACTCACAACATGGTTTTAGAAAATCAAAACTGCCATTTTTTCTTTTCTCAAAGATGTTGCTTCATCAATAGACCAAAATGAAGTTGGTCCCATTGGAATATTCTTAGATCTTTCGAAAGCTTTTGACATTATTGACCATAACATCTTGCTCTCAAAATTACCTTCGTATGGAATTCGTGGTATTGCCCTAGATTGGATAACTTCGTACCTTAAACATCGGACTCAAAGAGTAGAAATACCATACTGGCAGGAAAGGACATTATATACTTATATTTACGATTCTTTGCCAATTGAGCATGGGATCTCGCAAGGTTCGATCTTAGGTCCTATTCTCTTTCTGTTATATGTAAACGATATGCCCTCGTCTATTAAAAATTGAAGAACGGTTCTGTTTGCTGATGACACGAATGTTCTTTGCAACAAAGAAGAAGTAAATAGTACGATTTCAGAAGTTTCAAATTGGTTTAATAATAACAAATTAATTGTTAACTAAAGAAAAACTGTTTCAATGCATTTTTGCATCTCAAATCGGAAATCGCATGTTCCATTGAAAATGAACAATATGCAATTAGCTTATGTTGAGGCAACAAAATTTTTAGGTCTTTCAATTCAATCAAACCTCAAATGGAATGTACATATAACAGAATTAAACACTAAATTAAGTTCATAATGCTACGCATTCAGAATTCTTTCAAATTCTGTCAGCCTTCATGCAGCTCGTTGCGTTTATTTTGCAAATGTACATTCCCGCCTGAGATATGGCATAATATTCTGGGGGAAGCTCATCCTGTAGTATTCAGACCTTCAGATTTCAAAAGAAAATTATTCGAATAATGAAAAAATGCCTTCCACGTGATCCCTGCAAGCCTCTTTTCATTGCGCTGGGAATCTTACCATTGCCTTGTCTATTTATTTACGAATCTGTAATATTTGTCAAAAATGACCTACTTAACGGAGGGAACATATTTTCATGCAATATTGATATTTATAATTACAAAACACGCCGTAGAAATCACGTGCATCAAGTGTCAGTATCAACAGCTCAGTACAAGAAATCTACATACAATACATGTACGTTACTTTACAATGTATTGCCAGATGACATAAAACAATTAATGTCGGTACACAAATTTAAGGTAAAAGTAAAATCTTTTCTGCTGCAAAACTGTTTCTATACAATTAGAGACTATACTAATCGTGAAAAAGAAAAATAATGTTTATTGTAACAAAACAAAGATATATAATGGATTAGTTTACGTTTACATTGTATACATTTTTAAAAAATATTTAATACGCCTGTAACAAGTAATGTACTTCAGCTTCCGGGTCAATGACCGCCATCTCGATCAGGTTTTTGTCCAGTTTCCCTGATCCATTGAGCAAATGCTGAGATGGCCCCTTGTTTTTCTTCTGGACGTAAACGTAGCTTCACTGTGCGCACGTTTTGTTGAGCACTCCTTTTGCTTGTAGTTCATTTACCGTTGAAATTGATTTTCTATAACTCGGAAACAAACATTTTTCAATTATTTTTATTTTTCTAAAATAATTATATTCTAATTTTTTTTTAAATTCTGGCCCTCAAGAAAATGTGTGCAGCTAAATATCTTTCCCCACACGTCATATACAGTTTTTACTGTTTTTTGACAAATAAAAAAAGACGTGGGAATCGCCTCACCTCAGTGTCCAAAATAACTGGATTCTCAAAATCAAATCCATGTAACAAATTGAGTCTATGTCTGGATACAGATTTAAGGCGTGGAGAAGATTCTTTAATATTCCCAGAGTTCTTTGTCATTCACTGTTTAACTGAGCGTTTAGTTTGTCCAATGTTTGTTAATTTGCAATTTAAACCAGGTAAACTATATGAATCGGTTATTCTTGAAAGGACCTATGGCGAAAAATCTAATTTTTTAGAGAAATAGAGAAAAACATTTTAGTTTCTGACCTGCTTTTTTTATTCCATTGTAAAAATTGTAGGCTTGTTCTGTACATGTTCTTACATAATTTGCTTGGAAAATTTTAGTTTTATATTATTTTGTTTTCTCAGAAGAAAATAAAAAAGTGTTGTTTAATTTGCCGGCTTACGTTTTTTCATGAATAAAAACATACTAATTTCTTTACGTGTGTGTTTAATTTATTTCACTAATTTTTAAAGTCACCTTCAGTTTTTCTTTCTTCATATAACGTTTCAAACAAAATCTTTTTGGTGAGAAAGTATTGAATCTGCTGTCTAGTTTAAAAGTTGAAGCTGCCTCAATAAAACGTAGCTTCTCTTTCTTCAATGTACCCTTTTCCTTTTCTTACGATCTTTAACAGAAGGCTCCAGCTTCTGTTAAAGACAAGAGATTAACAGCTTCAAAGATCAAGACTGTTGTGATTTTCATAACCACTTATAAGAAAACAACAACCTATGATAATCAATTGGGCTTTCCTGCCATTGTTGCTCCAAGTAAAGCACTGAAGTTTGCTGTACGCGCCCGAAAAGCTTTTTGAAATAAATTAATAATTGCAATCTGACAACGTCTCTTCATTCAATTAAATTCATTCATGTAAAAAGAAAATACTAAGAAGTAGTATAAACAATATTAAGTTCACTGCTGATAACCTCTTTATAAACTACGTTAACCTCTTAATTTATGAAAGGACCTATGTCTTTTGACTACTGCCTTTTCATAAATAAACTGTAAAAATGGTTGTTCATTCAATAGCTTTGTTACTGCCCGACTAGTGCTCTATCATAATTAAAATGCGTGTTGACACCCACAGAAATCTACTCCATCCAAATCTCGTTTTGACAAAAAATTGACTTAGGCCCCTTTCATAAATAACCGATTCGTATATTACATTCTCACGTTCCATAAATGGAACCTGATCTTTCACATTCTTTATCAAACTCTGTTTATTAATTAATGTATTACATACTCTAAGTCTAATTTTTGATCGAAGGCATTCTTTCATAACCTTATTTTGAATCTTAGGTACGAAAGGCATTACAATGATCTGTGTTTATTTTCATTGTCTGATTGTGTCTAATGGAACTATATCTGCTTCCGATTGAGCACCCATTACTCTTAATTTATTTAATCTCTTGTGAATGCATCTCCTCACAAATAATTTTGGATAATTGTTCTCTTCTAAATTTTTTCTAATATTATCTAAAATAGAATTATAGAAAACTCGGTCAGATAATCTTATGTCTTGGTCTACTAACCCATACACGACTGATTTCTTAGGTTGATAAGGGTGGGTGATAAGAAATTTAGAGTTCTACCTGATGAACATTCTTTCCTATACCAATTAGTTACCCTGGATTTAAATGAAGATAAGATCATTACTAATTGGTATAGGAAGCGTAGAAGTTACAAAATGTAGTGCTAATTAACAATAAATGATTGTCAAAAAACAGAGGATACGTTTTTAATTAAATTATATTATTTAAGTGTTCAAATTGTTATTTTATAAACATTGTAAATAATGATTACTACTCCACCACGTCGGACACTCCCTATGCTCCGCGGCTCGGTTTGGATCAAGAGAACAGATTTCTGTCACCTTACAGAGCGCTGAGGTAGCAAGGGTAGCGTCAAACGGTGCCTACCTGCGCAGAGCAGGAAGTTGAACAAAGGCGCAGATGACGCATTGGGAATTTCTGCCTACGGCGCGGAGGCAATGGGGGCGGCGAAAGACCAATATAACGTGCGAGAGCAAGGCCCCGAGCAAGGCAAGCCCGAGAATTTTCGAACCCTGGTAAGGAAAATGGGTAAATCTTGGTTCGGTATATATGTAGTAAATTTCTTCTTCATGTTTCTTAGTCAGAATCCACGATTTTTTGGTATTTGATGCAGAAAAATCGATTGACGAGAAACGTCTGGCTTGTTGTCCGTCTGATCGTCTCTCTGTCTTTTTGTCCGTCTGTGGTCAACGCTAGCGCTAAATCGTTCAGACGATTTTCTCGAAAATTGATATTCCCCGATCGATCTGAACAAACTCGCGGATATGCGAGTTTGAAACAAATATTTTCGTACTTGAAAGTCTCAAACACATTTTCAATTTTTTTTCAAAAATTGGCTCGAAATATTTTTTATTGAACATTTTCCCAGTTATCGTAAATAACGCTTAAAAAATTGCTTAGGTCTCTATTTTGTTGAACTCCCTGAATTTTTGAAAACTGCTTAAGTTAGAAATAAAGCGGCAAATCTATTAGTTTTGTACGTATTGGAAATGTTTAGTTCAGCTTGCGACTAGTGTAAAGATAACTGTTTTGAAAATATTCATCATTAAAAACTGAACAGTAAGGAGCTTCCCATATTGTTATTACATTCCTGGCAATATGTTAAATAAACTATTTTCAAACTATATGCACTATATTTTGTATTTCCAACATTTTTGTGGTCTAGATTTCAGAAACATTTGCAAAATGTTACAAAAGCGCGAGGCCTATGGCATGTGGTGTGCCTCTGTGTTAAATAGGCCGTTGTATAACGTGTTGTCTGTATCAAGAATATTTATCGTATGTGTCCGATAGTTCTTCAGTGTTGCGCGCAACGTTTCGACTAGCTTTTCTTCAGAGAAATAGCAAGGGTTCTGAATGTAAGACGCCATTTCGGCAGAGCTGCAGGTTCTCGTCTTGCCTATCTCAATCTGAACTTAGTTTATTGTTTGTCACTTGATTGTTTTTTATATTGTCCGTTTCTTGTTTAGTACAAAGCGTTTCAGTTATAAGAGAAGTACGTAGGAAACAATGTCCACCGACTTCACGGATTTCTTACGAGTCGAAGTTAATTTGAGATCGGTGAGTAAACACAATCCAATGTTTTGCATATAAATGCGATTTTACAATTTAGTGTATCATGTGAAAATGAGATACCATATTAATACGAGAATAAGAAGATAACGAATTATTTATAATGCTTTTGATCTGGCTTAGCGTCGTCCCTCCGGCAGATATTTTCATGTTAAAAATGTTTGCTTGCGCAACGTAAGTTCAAAATAAAAATACATTTTTAAAACAATATATTATCCTGGGTCAACCGTCTTCAGGTATAAAATTATGTCGATAGCCATTTTACTAATTTCGCGCATACTACATACGTAGTATAGTGACACTTATGTAATGCTACAGCGAAAAACGGCGATTTTTTCGACAGAAAAATTTGTACCTGATACCGAATGGGATAATTCTTGTTCGTACATGTACTTCCTTTAACACGTTATGTAATCAGACATCATAATCATTATCTAATCCACATCTTGTTGGTCCTTGATACTGAAAAATTGTTTACGGCAAAACGTTTGCCCGTTTGTCTGTGACGCTAACAGCTAAACCGTAAGGAGTATTCTCACCAAAACTTACATTCTCCAATCAATCTGGCTGAGTCGCAGACCCTTCAATTTACACAGAAGTTCTTCACGGGGGACGGCAACCTTTCAGCGATTAATGCACGGATGACTGACGGGTTGCATAAATACCTGCATAGGGTTTTCATTTAATTTCAAAAGAAATTTGAGCGTTCTTCTTAACCAAATTTCGTGTTTTGTTTTTTTCTTTGAATGAAAGATGGACGGTTCTAGACGGTGTATCACTTGCTCTAATTCACTGGATTTATAGTTAAAACACTAAATTGTTTTAATACTATATTAAAATTAATAGAATCGACCCTTATCTACGTCGTTTGTTCATTACGTCATTTTCAAGACCAATTACAGTGAATTTACAATACAAAGATATCCTTGCATCATGAATTTACAGTGGATGAAGATACTGATTGATTGATTGGTGATTCCGGGCGCGACAACGGCAATGGTTATTAGTCCCGTAAGTGTAGTGCATGTTTTATCATGATAGGTGGCGGTGATCTCCCCGCTGGATGGCGAGATCCGGTGTTTTTGTGATGATGTTGATGATTCGTCGGCTTGCGGGGATTTCCCTAACCAGGTATCTCTCACCAGCGAGGCACCGCCCCAGCCGGGACAAGTGCTAAGCTCCCGACTGGTCTCCCGGCATGTGCAAGTAAGGGGCGGCGCATGTAAGGGGCGAAGATAGAATGAGGAAGAGGAAGGAAAGATCGCGCGCGGCATGTGGCCTGTTTATTAAGAGACAGCTCCGGCATTCGCCTGGTGTCTATCGGACAAACCACGGAATACTATCGATTAGAGCAGCCGGCCTCTAGAATTCTTAAGACAGCAGCTGAATTCTATCTATGTAGCCATAGTGCGATTTTTCTAACTCTGCCCCTCAAGTCCCTATGGCCACGATGGAATATCACACGGCATTTCGCGTCTTTCTCTGTCGTACCGCTAGAAGTCGCATGATCGAAAGCACTGTTTGATACGGTCGCGATCATGCGATATCTTTCGGCACGACTGAGCACGTCGCGAAATATCGTGACATAAAGTCGTAGGCTTCCGCGGCCGGGGTCATGTGGATGATCTTGGCTGTCCGGTTGACGCCGCGTCGAAGGCTGTGTTGCCGACGTTTCGATCATCTTGTCGTGGTCTTTCTCAGGTTGTGGTCTTGCTCAGGGCATTCCAGCCCTGAGGAAGACCATGACAAGATGGTCGAAACGTCGGCAACACAACCTTCGACGCAGCGTCAACCGGACAGCCAAGATCATCTACCGTGACATATTCCATCGTGAAGACGGGCCTTGATGGGCAAAGTTAGAAAAATCGCAGTATAGTGTCGAAAATCGTGGGGGCCATCGGGGCACCGTCGGGACTCGAATTCTAGGACCTCGAGATCAGAGGGTGAGTGAAAAGAGGACAGTGAGTATTTTATTCGAAGATTGACTATTTTTTAATGCAAAGGTTAGTGTGTGTGTGTGTGTGTGTGTGTGTGTGTGTGTGTGTGTGCGTGTGTGTGTGTGTGTGCGTGCGCGCGCGTGTAGTGTGTGTGTGTATGTGTCTATTGTATTGAAGACATAACTTTTTTTCTTATGAAATTGTTCCTCAAAATTAGATCTTAAGGCCCGATTTTCATAAAACTTGCGTGTATTCAACTTTCATTTTAGAGCGTTGTTTTCATTTTGAAACTTGCGTGTGTTCAACTTTCATTTTAAAGCGTTGTTTTCATTTTGAAACTTGCGTGTGTTCAACTTTCATTTTACAGCGTTGTTTTCATTTTGAAACTTGCGTGTGTTCAACTTTCATTTTAGAGCGTTGTTTTCATTTTGAAACTTGCGGGTGTTCAACTTTCATTTTAAAGCGTTGTTTTCATTTTGAAACTTGCGTGTGTTCAACTTTCATTTTAGAGCGTTGTTTTCATTTTGAAACTTGCGTGTGTTCAACTTTCATTTTAGAGCGTTGTTTTCATTTTGAAACTTGCGTGTGTTCAACTTTCATTTTAGAGCGTTGTTTTCATTTTGAAACTTGCGTGTGTTCAACTTTCATTTTAGAGCGTTGTTTTCATTTTGAAACTTGCGGGTGTTCAACTTTCATTTTAAAGCGTTGTTTTCATTTTGAAACTTGCGGGTGTTCAACTTTCTTTTTAAAGCGTTGGGAACATTCATAAGACAATTCGAGTGTTTGGACAAGCAAGTAAATGGAAGCGCTTGAGAAACCTTAATGTATGAGCTCGAATCCCAGTGAGAGCCAATGGGTTAGAAACACTTTTGCGAGTTTAAGTTACATTAATTCCGTAACCGTTCCAAATGATGCGAGAAAGGAAAATGCTGGTGTAGTACCACTAGTTTTCACCTGAAAGTTGATTACGTTTCCATCCACCTGAATGATAGTGATTTTTACCTTTTTCTTATCATTTTCTTTCCGAAGAAAGTATTGGTAACTTCTCTGTTCATTTAATTGAATAGCAGTTACTGCTGAACAATACATTGCGAGATGAATGTATGTCAGGCCATGAGCCATGTCCATGAGGCCATGGCCATGAGCCATGAGCCATTCAAAACTTCGAGTACTCTTCTCAGTGCAGGTGAAGCTTTCCCAATATTGTTTAGGGCAGGGACGCTTGTTCTGTTGGAAGGTTCTGTATTGCAATGATACTCAACAAAGCTGTGAAATGCTTGATGTGTTGTACTAATCGCGCGACTTTTCTTGACGTCTGAGCTCCCTAGAGCTTAACTAACACGACTCGGCACGTACTGGTCAAAATCTTGGTCTCACACGAAACGGAACAACAAGATTATCAGGGCTGCCTTCCGTTGCTTCCGAATGAATCCAGTTCTTACGTTTTCACTGTTCCATTTCTTGTGCCGTGTGTTTTATTTGCTTTTAAATACAACTGAAAATCCAAACGATGATTCCAATTATTCAGGAGAAGACAATGAAGTACGTACACTAATGACAAATCTCAATTATAAGCAATATTATCGTCCACTAAATATTTTCACTTGTGGTTGCTATTAATTACTTGGTTATTCGTTCCAATGTATTGTCTATAAGGTCCTGTTATATTAAGAGCGAAAGATGCGTGAATAATAATCATATCGTTACATTTGGCTGCATGCGTCTCATGTGACGTCTTCCCGCACCTATCGCTGCGAGATGTGAAGAAAAGTCGCGCGACTAGTGTTCTCCTTGTGTTCTTTTGTGGAGATAGAGTTGTCATCGTTGTCCCGCATCATTTGAAGGCTTTCTGTGCCGGTATTCACCTTCCTTGTGCAAGGAGTATCATCGAGTCCTTCGCCCATTTTGTCTGGGACTTTTCTGCAATTTATGCGTAACTTCTCTACTTATATTTTCCAGCTGTAATGGTGCTAGATAGCCATTTTAAATTATAATATTCCTCCTATCCATCAAATTCTATTCGTCAAATTATGTCAAATATTGGATGTGCCCTAATGTATGCCACAAAGAAGCGATGCCTGTGTCCTAGAATTAGAATTTCGTGACTCTGATACATAGAATTAAACATTCTCATAACTTTTATAGTCATTTCTCGTATCCATTTGATATGGTTGTCTTTCCCTCGTCAATGAGCAGTCTTCTCACGCATGTGAGCCAACAGCTGGAGTGGCACTGGATTTTCTGGCCTCTACATATTCCACGTTCGGTTGTTCTGGTTGAAGTTGGGCTGCAGCTCTTTTAGTGACAGTGGTTCTCCTCATCAACCTCTGTCATCGGCGTTTTGCATGCTTTCGTTTACATCATCGAATCTGCACGCGCCCTGACGTTCTCATTTTCAAGCTTTACGAAGTTTTGAACAAATCTCCAAAAGTCTACGGGCACTTTATATCCTGTTTGCTGACGACACGTGTCTGTCTCCCACGTGACTTGAGATGTCATGCGCTCTGGCGTAGGGTTGGACTTTTGGAGAAGAGGGTGAATTTTATTGAAAACAGGATTCAAAAACTCTTTTCCTAGGAGAAAATATATCTGGAGTTTCGCTAGCAGGAAAAACTCAATCCATCCACTTACTCCGCATGGAGGTGGGGGAAGCGTTGAAAGGGACGATGTTTAGGTTAGGAGGGCGGTCAGCGCCCCTTTGTAAGTAGAGCAAACCGAGCTGACAGTCGCAACCTCGACCCTCCGGGATTGGGTCGCCAATTCCCTAAGTTGTTGTTGTTGTTGTTGTTGTTCTTCTTCTTCTTCTTCTTCTTCTTATTATTATTATTATTATTATTGTTGTTGTTGTTGTTGTTATAGGATATTTTAGAATAACTCCACCCCCAGCCATACACGCATGCACACTGCAGAAAATTCTGTCAGGGGTCCATCAATAGCTGGTATTTCAACGCTCTCCGCATTTCATCGTTCATTTCAGCATCGGAAAGAAATTATCTCCCCCAATGTGACTAGCGCTTTATCCTTTGTGAGAGACACATTCACTTGAACCGAACTGTCGACGGACCACGGTAGAAACGCTACCCCAGGGCAACTGCTTTGACCTCGCTCCCATGACGCGCGCTATATGGCGCTCCAAGAATGTAGGAAGATTATTTTATGAAATTCTTTGGAATTCAATTCCGTTCTCACACATTTCCAGTCATTTGTAATTATTCGATAGTAACACAATTGATATGTCTTGTAGGGAACTTTCATCCCATCCTTGCTCTCCTAAGGTAATGTTAAAAAGCCTATAAATGTTCCAAAATTCGATATTTACGAATATCGGTAGCATATAGACGGGGGGGGGGAACCTACTTCGGATTAGTCAAATATGTTTTCTTTTTTGATAGTTTCATAGACATTACTTTCTCATTCCTCAACAAAGTGAAATGCAAAAGTAATAACTTTCTACTAAAATTAAGTAGTTTACTTCTTACACACAAAAACTCAGAAGGATACACGATTTAGTACCAAACAATTATCAAAATGCCTTTAAGTAATCAGAATAGGCAAAAATTAGTATAGTAGCTTGAGTCAAAGTTGAAATTTTACACGATTCCAATACACTATTAGAATAAGAAGAGGTAAAAATAGTAATTTAAAATTAGTCAACGTTTGTCCCCTTTCCGCGCGAAATTCTACTGTTGGCGGTCATGTTTGACGTCATCTCTGGCCAGCGTCGATAAGCGGCCTTTTCGTAGACTCTGGATGCTATTTGCTGGCTGGCTGGCTGGTTGGTCGTGTCCCTGATCCTGAATCCTCAATGAAGGAGGGGCTTCGTTGTTGTCAGCGCTGTGTCACGTGAACATCTTAGCCATCACCGACGAGTTGTTGTTTTATAAGTCACACTGTGCTTCCGACCGCGACTGCCTGGCCACAGCAGGGCCAAAGCTGTTCGATACTAGGTAGGTGGGATGAGCTTCGAAGTTTCGCCCGGTTTGATCACGCCAGGCAAGTCGATGTCTTTTCCATTATTTTGTGAATGTGATATGACGAGCATTTCAATGTTTTATAGTGTTTGTAAGAACGGAAATATGACTTGTGACAGTGGTCTTAAATGTCAATGTTTGGTTTCGTTTGTAGTAGGATAGTGTCAATTTTCTACCTGCATCAAAAAGCAACGATGAGAAACTTGCAGATGGCTTATTCCATGGGGCTCAAAGGTTTTACCCGTCCCGTTGTCCGAATTCAATCTAGTCAAGTATGTATTGATTATTTTGTCTTGTATTTTTGTTTCGTGTTTTGACTTGTGTTTTTTATGTGTTGTGGCAAAGAGTTAAGATATTCTATGCAAAATAATGGAGGTTATTTGTGAAGTTCATTTGGCATTCCTTACATACGAAATTAAATTGGTAGTTAAGTGTTGCAAAAATATAAATGCCATTTTTCGTGAACTAGTTTTTGTATTTTACTTTTAGATGTTCTGGAGAATAAATCTGCACACAAATTTATTATAAAATTTATTTTAAAACAAATTTGCTTCTTATTCTTCAGAAATTTATTATCAGACATGTTACAAAACTTTCTTTAGTGGAGACTTCAGTTCCATGTTTGACAGGGGTAAAAAATTAAAGGACTTAAATGAATGTGAAATTTTTTTTATTAATTTTATTATTAAAATTATTATAGGTTGACGAAACGTATAATGTAGAAAATTTAATGGTTTTATTTAACTCTTTATAGCTCAATCATTGTATTTGTACATTTTGCATTTCTTCATTCAATTTACATTTTACTGCTTTCATGAGTATGTATAAAATACTCGTTCAACTCATAAATCATTAAGAAAAATCTTAAAAATTGTAGAACTATTTTTCTTTAACAACCAGCGATCCATTCAAACTTGTAAAAATAATTCAAATTTGTCATCAAATCTTTCAAGAGGAAAACTGTTCATAGAATTTAAAATTTTACTTCAAAACAAAATTATTGACCTGCGTTATTTTGAAATAGCTATTTTATGTGTGTCATTAACTGTGGAGAAGAATAAAATTTGTAATTAATGTATAACTAATGGAGTTTCAATGAGAAAATTCTGAGCTGTGGAGAAAAAAGTTGAAAATGTCAAATACTCTAACTTATATCTCGTAGTGTTTCTTTTGCAGTTTTTGTAAAATCCTTGCGAAAATTTTAAACAGATCCATTCAAGAAAGAACAAGAGATAATGTACAATGTTGAAATATTGCGATCATTGATTTTTCTTTCAATAAAGTATTTTTCAATTCAAACATAATGAAAGTGTTCATTTGCTTTAAACACTGAATTGAGGAAAATAGATTTGTACATTTTGCTTTTGTCCATCTCCCTACTCGTGCTTCCTTTTCATCTTGTTTATTGACTGCTAGTTTTTTTCATTTTTGTTCCCATTTTGAATGTGCAAATTTTTTCAATCATTTGTCTTTGGATTTCATAACAAGATAAGGTATAAAGTTATTTTTAGATTTGTAATGTTGTAAATGAGAAAAAAAAAATTCAAAGTAACTACTGAATTAAATATATCAGTCATATTTTAATAATATTTTAGATTAGCGTAGGTTAACTAAAACTGTCGTGAAAGATCACCTTTAATTTGGGTAGTAATCTGTAAAAAAGTTAGGAAATGTCTTCCTTGTAAACACACAGAAACAGATTTATGTGAGAGTGATTTTGTTGTTTTTTTGTATAAGAATAAATATCCCATGGTTGCATTGCAGATGTTACTGGTCCCATCTCTTTGTGGATCAAGAGTGAATACTTTTGTGAGGAATATGGGGTCACGCTCATACCAGCAACATGCTCTGACCAAAAATCTGACTCTTGTAACCACTCAAGGAGGTTTAAAGGTGGGAAAGGATCATGAAGTGACTCTGTTGAGTGATCTGGAGAAGACCCGACCCCTTGTGGTGCTTCTATCATGGCTTTTAGCGAAGCAAAAACATATTCTTAAGTTTGCTGACTTTTATCTTGACCAAGGGTTTGATGTGCTCACAGTCAGCATACAGCCATGGCAGATGTTATTACCTGCTCGAGGCACTCAGGTAATTCATGTTAAGTTAACTACTTGTGAAAATGCGTATCAGCATTAAAATGTTTTTTTTTATAATTAAATAGGAAATTTGCACTAAGATAATTATTTCCTGATATACACTCACCACAATTTAGGGATGATGTTCTTGTGCAAAAAATTCTTCTGCATTACATGCCAACTAGTGGCCTGCAGTAGCAAAAATGCTGCTGAAAAAAAACAACATAAGATTGTTTCCCAAAAAGTAGCACACACACTGCTTAAGAACCACAAATAAAATACCCTTGTATACCACTACAATAACTTAAATATATTTTAACACCAACTGTCTTTACAAATACTGAAATAACATGGTATACTAGTATATAATGATATACAGTAGGCCTACAACTGTTCTTTATAAACCAAGAATATCAAAAACATTGCTGTTCCATAATGCAACATGTGAATAGCAATGATGGGTGGCCTCTTCCTTTGCTGGCCTGTTCCTTGCTTATGTGAGTTGTGTGGTAAGCAGTGGTGCACTGAAAATGAGGATTCAATCAGTACGTGCTATATAAAAATAGGCTGTATCTCACAATCAAATATTTGCATCTTAAGCAAAACTGGTCATTATTCCATGCAAACTGTTTTGTTGGATTTGGATTTTTTCTTGGTATTTAATGAAACTAAAGACACTTCTTGCACAGTTGGAGGCTGCATAATTTTCTTTCAATTTCTGCATGCGTGAGATATTGGTAAAATAGACTTGTTTTGTAGTTTTCTCGGAGTTCTGCGGTATATAATGAAACCTCTCAATTAGCTATGCTCTGCATGTTTTTCTTTCAATTTGTGCGTGCATTGAAAATTGGTAATATTGATGATGTTGCAAAATGTCACTTGGAATTGGTTTGTTTGAATTGTTTACGTGGTCTTAAATTGCATTAAAGTGATAAGCAGGAAACGTCTTGGTGCCAAATTATCTTGAAACCTATAATATTGATCAGACATTATATAGTACTGATTGGACATTCAATCAATATTTATTATATATTTTTATAAAAATATCAGAAAGGAATTTGTTGTTGGCAGGTTCTAGGAGCTGACCTCTTGAGGTTCTTGCATATAAATGGTTGCTACCAACCTCTGATGCTGCATGGCTTTTCAGTTGGTGGTTATGTTTGGGCTGAAACTCTTGTTAAGATAAATGAAGATCTTAAAAAGTATCAACCTACTGTAGATCGATTTGTAGGACAGGTATTTATAATTTATACAAGAAAACTTCAGATATTGTTCAAGGGCTGAAATAGTGGCACAAATTGAAAAATGAAGTTTGGGGATAAGGTTTTCTCTGGCAATTGAAATGTAGTTGTAACACGTGTAATAATTGATGGATTATGAAGTAAGCATTACTAGATTGTTTTTTAAGAGTTCTATGTAAGGCATGAATTGATAGTGGGGGATGCCAGGGATTGTTGCTCATTATGAATTGGATGTCCCCTGCTGGAAAAGTAACTTTTTTTTTTGCCAGAAACATAATTAATCGGTTTTCAGATGCTTTGTTTATGATTTCCAAACATTGATATGTTAAAAACAAACTAGGAAATTGGAAAAGAAATGTTCCCAAGAACATTCTTGAGGTTTATTAAAACTATGCTGAAATGCTCTTAATTTCAGACATTAGTTCGTCAAAGTGCTCGTTTGTCAGCTAAAGAAAATATCCAATTTGTTCTCTGGTTGAATATTAATATAAAATAAGTTATTAATCAATGTTTGTATTTTTCTAGTTGTGCCATTGTTAAAGCCCATGAAAAAAATGTTTAATTGTAAAAATTAATTTTTCTGTAGTAAACTATCTTGTCAGTTTTTAAATTTAATTTGAATTCAATATGGCAATGAAAATTTTAACAAACATTTTAATGTAACATAGTCTACATGAGTAATATTGTACCTTTTATAGGTATGGGATAGTGTTGCAGACATTACAGAGATACCTGTTGGCTTTCCTAAAGCAGTATTTCCAAATAACCCTATTTTGCAAGCAGCAACTGAAAAATATGTTAGGTAAGTTTTCTCAAAGACTTGGCCTATTATGAAAAGATCATGAAACAAATTGTCAGATTTAAAGTTTCTAGTTTGAAAGAGAATTTGTAAGAGCATAAATCTTTTAACTAAAAAGGGGATAAAAATGTGGATCAAAAAAATTGTAAGCCAAGAACTGGAAGGAACAATGCTGAAGCAATAATAAATAATTTTGACTATGAGAATGAGAGCCAAAGAACAATAATTTCAAAAATGAGAAATTGATGGTGATTTATTAAAAACATTCAATTAATAGTAATATATCTTGTCAATTCCATTCAATTAATACTAATATATGTTGTCAATTGTAATAGTCTTAAAAGCACACTGAAAGTAAACTTAGTAGTTCCCAAAGTATGAGATGTAAGGTCCCCCTATTACTAGCTCTTGTTGTGAAAGGAATTGGTGTGAGCAGAGTTACAGTTAATTTTGTGAAACAGAAAACATAGCAGAAGTAATGGATATTATATAGAAACAATCTGTATAATTCTTGATAACCCATTCGTCATTATTAGTTTAACCTGGGAGAGGTGGCGGTTGTCAGAGTTACGTTAGAGATGGCGCGGGGTCATTTCTGACTCCTTTAGGTTATTTCTGTATAAAATTATATTTAGCAAGAAATATGTGCGAAATTAGTTATTTTAATAATAATCAATCATTTATAGCTTGTATTAACTTAATGCACTATTATAAACAAACATGCAGAGGAATTGAAACAAATAAAAGAGCCAAATTATCATGTATCTTTCATTGTATATAGTGACTCCATTTACATTTTCCTGAATATTTCAACAACAAAGGTATCAGAAAATTCAGTAAGTTTTATTGTCTAACATTGTCTCACATAAAAACCAACAATTTATTGAAAATGCTTCGAAGCCAATCAACACAACTTAGAAAAAGTACGAAATTTAAGATGTTTGTATTGGTTCCACAAATATTTCTGACTGAATTATTATGTATAAAATTTTGAAAATCTTTCTGACAAAAGCTAAAGAATGTGGTGAAAGGTACATGAAATGTAAAGCTTCTGACTCACAAAATTAGGCAACTGCAGCTAAGGAAAGGTACGTGGGGTCACAAAAGACCCCATGCCACCTCTCTCGGGTTAAATAGTATATTGCAGAATATTATATGGCGTACTACGTTGAAGTAGAGTATGAAAAAGGACACTTATATTCACACAAAGCTATTTATGTCTAGAATACTTCAGTCACTAGCATTAGTTACATATACAGTGACACCTCTATAAACGATTTTAAGGGACCATGAATTATATAGAGGAAAACACCATAAAGAGGAAGATTGTATATGGGCTTTTAGTTGGGCCCGGAAAAAATTGACATAACATAGAAGAAAGCATTATATGGAGGAACAAGAGTAGTTTTCTCTGGAACGGCAATTTTACTCTCACTCCACATATACTGCACAAAACGGTATATCACCATTGTCTTTTTGGGGCAGAGTTCTAGGCGAGTGTTCACAGCTCTGTAACAATGACCTGCTAGACTTTTAACATTTGTATAACAAGTATATAATCTTCTTTGTCTGTATATTTATAACATTGTGGTTTTTGATTATAGATATCATATGTCTGCATTCCATAACATTGCTACATGCCATTACATTCGTGCTAGTCAAATGTTTTATACGACTGTGATTCGCAGTCCTGCTCTGTTCTTTCTTTCAAAAACTGATCCTGTTGGCTCAATTGAATCTATTACTCGCTGTCGTGATTCCTGGGATGCTCAAGGAATAAAGGTGAGAGGATAAAAAAAAGTCAATCTTGCCAAATACATGGTAATAACTCTACAAATCCTTTAAGATAGGCATTTTGAATCTTAAAAAATGACTTCCTTTTTTGAAATGCAGTTATAACAGATACAAAATTTATGAATGTAGGAATGTCTTCAGAAATCAGAATCTTTTATACTGTTAATGAATTCAGATACTTTTCAATCTGTCGAAAGAAAAGCATACTAAAATCAATGTTGAAATATTAATTTATTCATATTTAAGTACTTAAATAGTGAAAATCAATATGCAATTATTGTAGGGAAAAGTGCAGTAGTAAGAATTCATAAGTTTTTGTTTCCTTTATTTCCATACTGTGTTTTGTGGACCAATTTTGGGAATCAGAGTTAAATTGATTTGTATTGTGACCCTCTGAAAAATGTTTTTTTACTACTATGAATTTGTTATTTTCTCTGGGTTGTGCTTTAATGTTTCTTCAATTTTTATGTGTAGACATACATGAAATGCTGGGATAAATCACCCCATGTCCTGCATTACCGCCATCACCCAAAGGAATACGCAGCTGAATTGTATGCTTTCATGGATCGACTGGGATTGTTAGCAAACCCAGAGAAGTTTCGGGCTAAATTGTGAAAGGTTTTGACTTTGTGTAGTGTTCAAGAGACTATCTTTCATTTAAATACCTGTTATTTGCAGTGTAAATTTGAATTTGAAAATTCCTATTGAACTATTTACATCTTCGAAAATATTTGAAGGTATCACTGCCAGATCATCTCTTTGCACTATGTGCCCAAATAAAGAAGCAATAGTATTTAGTAATGTGAAATTTTCTGATACAGCCACACATTAAACATTTGTGAAAAGAAAGTTGTTTTCAAAGATGACGATTGCCGTAAATGTATCGGGTATGATGAAACAGAAAGTATATGGAAAGAGTAGTTCAGGTCTTAACCAGTAATTTCAAAACCTGAAGAACATGGATTGTATAAAAAAAGATCTTGTGATGAACTTTCTAAAAATAATTGGGAGCTATATAAATATTCAAAATAAAATTCTTAATAAATGAAAAGTTGTCAAGATTAAATTTTAAATTGTATGAAATTTATTGTGAGAACTATGACTAAAAAAAGTTACAGGTATTTCAATTTTAAATTTTCATCAAGTAAGTTTTCTTTTTGTGTATTAGAGCCAAGAGGGTATTTGGATATAAAAAATGCAAATCATTGAAACTATGCATTAAGATTTGAAATTGGGAGAGAAAAATTCAGTTACTTTATTTCAGAGCTAAGCTGTGACCTCTAGCTTCCAAAAGTTTATTTAAAAAAATGGGACAGTTCTCAGGTTTGTGTTATGAATTACAAGACAATGTGGAATAAGCTTATGTAAGAATTTTTACAGAAAATTCTACACCTGGAAAGATTGGTATGAAGAATTGCAACTTTTAAGAGGTTATGATTGAAAGGATTCTTGGCAATTTACAAATTTGAAAGAGGAACAATGCAAAGTATAAAATGCTATACTTTTAAGACTTTTATTCATAGCTTGCTTTCTGGCCTGTTTTCTATTTCATTAAGGCCTCCAACATCTTCACCCTGCCATATATTTAAAATAATCTTTTCAGTCATAGCCTCTGAAAAGCTGCAATTCTTCATAACAATCCTCACTAAGTGAAGAATTTTCTGTAAAAATTCAAAATCAAAAAACAACCAGTTGTTGAATTGATTTATTTTTTTGTCCCAGACATCATGTTACATGCTCGTTGAGAGTTATAGCAACTTGAGAAGCTGTGCATTTCCGAATGCTGCATTAACAAGTACAAATTAATTTGTATTTATTGTTGAAGCAAGTAATTACTGTTCTGTTGACAGTTTCTTTGCTTCAGTGAATGAGTGTAAAGAATACTATTATCCTTCTTGAACATATGTCAAACTGAAAACTTGTACCTTTTCTTGCATTATTGAATTTTTTCCATCTTCAGAAGGAGCACAAGTTGATATGCAAGCATACAAATTCTACTTTAATTATTATTAATAATGGTCAAGTTTATTCAGGTATTTCTATAATAAGTTGAAGCAAATGGTATTCAAATCAACATCCATTCTTGCTTTTTGAATCTCACTGGTATATTGACTCACCAGGCACGCCAAGTCAGTTTAAGTGGATTCTCATTTTTCTGACTTAATAAGAGTAGAAACAAACTCTTAAAGTGTGAAAAGTTAAAATAAGCATTCAGTTTCTTTTTTCTTTTGTAGAAGTTGAAAGAACACACAATTCTATTGTAACTTCATAATATATTTTTACAGAGTTTTCACTAAAGAATCTAAAGATCAACTAAAGTCCAGATTTATAATAATGGTACAGAGGTGTCTGTCTGTCTTTCCATATTTCTTTCTGTTTTTCCATCTTTTTTCTCTCTGTTTTTCCTTCTTTCTTTCTTTCTTTCTGGCACTCTGTCCACTCTAGGTCGTCCTATTACATTTTAGCCCCCTCTTTGGTCAAAAATACTGGTCTGAATTTTCTGGCAAATCTGCATGTGAGAAATACAATGATAATAGAGAATCAGTATTCTTATGTACAACGGAGTACAGTGAATAAAATCAGTACTGTTATGTCTATGCTCGAGTTCTTGACAAGGAAAAGCAATGTCAAAATATTGATCCAAAGCAACTAGGCTTCATCTGTGAATATAAGATAACGTCACAGTTTCAAATAAGATATTTAGGAACAATCTCATCTTATATGCAGGTATATATGCTAATTATTTAGGGTCTTAATTTTTAATTCCATTATTTTGCAATACATTGATGTTCTAAACTCATGTTATATGTATAATGCAATTCAGCAGAAAACTGCTTGCATTAAAATAAATTCTTTGGGTAAAACAACTTAGAGAAAATGATTTTCTTCAAACATTTATGCTTATAATTGGATTTAGCAGATCAGGTGTGAAAATGGTTATGATCAGTTCTGGGCACCACTCTTCATTATTTTAATCATTGCACTTAAAATTTTAAATAATGAGGAAGAAATGACCAAATTTCTGTTGTGAAATAAGAGATTGTTATTTGTGAATTTGAAGAGATGCCAACTTTATTTCAGACCTGCATGGAATATGAGAAATGAATATATTTAAAAATTGTACCTTGGCTCTTTAAGTGATGTTAGTAAATATGTTGGAAAGAAGGAATAAAAAATCAAGAATTGGGGTTGACAAAGGGACTGGCTTGGCTTTCAGTAGTGGTGCAGCTTCAAGAATTTAAATAATTTGTAGTGTAAGTCTTTACAAGGTTAAGATTATTTATATACACCTTTTCTAAATATATTTCAAAAGACTGCTGTATTAGTAAGATATTCAGTTTTTCATCAAGATATTTTATTTGCTCATTGTCTCTTTAGTGCCAGAAAAATTGATGTTACTTTTGAGACTTCATTCTGTGAAGAATAAATGACTGTTGTTGATTCCAATGTTAATTGAGTTTATTGTTTAAGTGTTAAAGAATTTGAAATTTTATTATTCAGCGTATAATTAATTTAAATATTGGATATTTGCATCTTGTCAGAACCATTTTATTTTATGCAGTATATTAAAGGATTGCCAAAGTATACAATGCTTTAATTTATACATATATAACAGGTGGTAAAAATACACACCTGTGGGTTCCCCATAATTTTAGCAAGAAATTATCCCTTGACAGTTTTGACTTCAGAAACATAGAATCATGTACAAGAATAACACAACATAGAATCATGTCAAGTGTTTTGTCTTTTTAATTTCATGTCAGTCACTATAACTTTGCATTTCCAAGACTTGGAGTGCTGTTGTAATCTCAGGATGTCAAACATCATTTGTGTATTGCAATTTTGACGGCTGGCTGGCACATGAAGGTTCTGAGCCTAAAATAATGGGTGTGATTGCAGGGTTGTGCACGACACAGGTGTGTTGTAATTTGCACACCAATTTTATCAATTCATAAATTTGTGTTTATCTTTGTTAGTAACAAGAAAAGTATATTTTTTTCTTCTGCAGTACTGAAAAATATTTTCAGCTCTTTGACAACTGCACAACTTTCTGGACAGTGTAGAAAAAAGAAAAGAAATCATTAGGACACTTCTGTGCAGAAACAAAGCATTTCTCAGCAAAATGTCAATGGAAACATTTATTCATTTAACTGAAGACAAAACTGTGGTGTATATTTTTCCACCTAAAGTGACTCACCAGTTTATATTGTTTCTGTAGTTGGTTATATATTGGCAACATTAATAAAGTGTGATAAACATAGATAGAATGCAATTGTTTTGTTGTTTTTTTAATATGTATTAAAAGATGTTATTTATGTTTGAGTAGGAAATTTGTATATTATCTAGTGAATAAATTTGAAACAACAATTTTTTACTGGATATGGTTTTGCAATGTGTTATGAAACTCTCTAGTTAAGTAAATACGTATTTCATCTATAAATCTGTGCTGTCAGTAGTAATAATAAATGATTTGTAGGGTTTAATTCTCAACAAATTGCAAGCTATAATTTATATATTATTATTATTATACTTATCAAGTATTACTTTTGGCATGTTGAACTTATTGGAATTATTAAGGGGTGTGTCACGTTGCTTTTTCCTTCACTTCAACTTTCTTCACTATGGGGTAATATTTTTTCCTCTGTGACCACTTTTTGAAGCCCATGGAAGTTGTGTTGTGTTTAACTCGTACTAAACCAGATTTGTACATTAGTTTTCAAACGAGGTTCATTATATTACAATCTATACATTTATAATTTTTCAAAATTTTTTATGCTCTGAAAATTGATTGTTCTCAGATTTTAAAAGGAGTAGTTTAATCCTCTGCTGAAATAAATTAACATATTTAACAGAATATAATATTACTCCCTAATTTTGAAGAGGCCTCCTAAGATTTCTTTCATATATAACTAACTCTAATTAACAAAATAAAATTGCAAATTTTCTAATTGACTACAAAATTGTTTGCCGATGAAAAAATTGAATCTTTTGCCTAAACTAAGAAAAGATATTACACGTTTATATTTCATAGCTGAAATTCCTGAATGTTAACACATGCTCATGTCGTGAAAAAATGTAATCACTTCTCAAAATTATGTAACACAAATTCTAAAAAAAAATGAAAACAATGAATAGTTTATATTTTAATGTTTAACATATTTATAGTAATGAACAAAATGAGTGGATAAAGAGGGGTATATTTGCTTGAGTGGTATATGTTCAAGAAAACGAGTGATGATAGGAGCGAGTTTTCTTATAGTATACCACGAGTGCAATTATCCCCCCTTTATCCACATGTTATGTTCAATATTTTTTATTAGATTGTTTTAATTTGGTAGTGAATTTAGTAAAATATTTTTCTATTTCTGTCTCTCAGAAGATTTCTTCCGAGCCAGTTTTTCTTCCTCTTTTTTTCTTTTGGAAACATAGTGCAGATCAAGAAATGGTTCGCAGTTCTGTGGTGCCATCACATCATCTGAGAGACAGAAATGGTCAGAATGAACTTTTATGTGTTGGAGAGAGAGTTATTACTCCAGTGAAACTGCGTTGAAAACATTCTGTTACTCACTCCTGCACAAACTTATCAGAGTTTTGAACTCCTCAAGCAGTTAAGAAAACAAGCCTTGGTGTGTCAAGATCTCGTTCAGCTCCTCAACTTGCGCCTGCTAGAGGTCATTTACCAATTATAATTATTTGATTCTCTGACTTTTATTTTACATTGTTTAATATTAATTTGCTAATCTTTGTTACACTAAATTATTGTTTATTTCTTAAATAATTGTGTAGAAGAAGTAAATAGGTTTATTTATTTATTTACTTCTTCCCAATTCAAAATTTATTAGCAGATGGACTTTCTATCTTTTTCTTTCCTTTTGGAAGATGAGCTTTGATTGTATTTATATTTTACTAAACGCTACATATGCCAAGATTTATTCTAATGTTTCACGATTCAGTGTGTGTATTGAAGACCAAAGTTTCGTGAAGTGTCCTCTCCTTCTAAAGCTTGTATTATTTTTGTAGTGAAAGTTCCTGGTGAATCTTACAATAGAAAAATATTGTACTAAATTCACTAATTTGCTTTAAATTTGTATTTTTGTGGTTGACCTGATGAGGGAGACAAAACAAGTCTCCGAAACGTTGTATAACACTAATTAATAAATTTTGATAAGAAGATTTTAAGTATTTTTGTGGTTGTCCAAAATTCAATAAGGGACTGCACAGCAACATTAAATCAATATTTTTTAGTTTTCATTTCAGAATAATTTAAATTTTGAGAAATTCAAGCACATCTTTACAATTCGAGGTGTGTGTTTCATGATGTATTGCTTCTGAAAAATATCTATTTTAGTAAGTATTGAATTGTGTTTGTTTGCAAGAAATATTTGCTTATGGAAGGTACTGAACAAGTTATGGGTAAAATATTAGAAGTTGACAAAGTCATGAAAATCCCACGAAAAGTAAAGAGGTATGAGATAGAATATAAAATACATAAATAGGGAGATAAAAAAAAATTAATCACTTCTCACGTTAACCATCAGTTAACCAAATGAAAAAAATGTATTAATATGTAACAGATAAATTATGTATGAATGTATTTTAATACAGGTTGTGAAAGTAAGTTGTTGAAAAATGTGTGTTGCAAGTTATAAAAATGCATATGTCAAAAAAATTGTAAAAACAGTTTTCAAACTTAGTAAGTGCAGGAAACTTTAGCACATAGATATTCTGCTTCAGATTATTGATTTGGTTTCAAAACATTCAATATAGCAACTTTTGTATCCAACTTGTTGATAATACTTATTAAAAGTTTTTATTAGACAAATTTACAAATTATTCAGAGTGACTAGTTTCTGGAAAAGCAGGAAAATTTGGAAAAAATTGGGGAGATCGAATTGCATTCAAAGGAACTGCTGGTCACTTAAAAACTTTGCATTCAACTTCGGCCTTAAGCTTGTCGATAGTAAAGAATTGATGTGATGTAGCAAATAGTAGTTCCGTAAAACGGTAGTCCTTCAAAATGCTCTATGTTGTTATCAGTAAAATTATTAAGCAGGACAGCTATATTTACCATTTATGATGGTAAATATACGCAGTCTGAGCGCGCCGTTTTCAAAGTGCACATGAAGTTCTGCGCGCTGTAAGATGAACACAGTGGATTCATTACACTATTTTCCGTTTTCTTCACTGGGAATTGAAGTAAAAAAATGATATTAAACGGTTAGGAGCACATCAACTGTATGACTTATCATTTACACAAGTTGATGGAAAGAAGAAACAAACATTCTGTAATTCGAGGTTTCAAATAAAATCGTGGTTGGCTGTGAGTGAAGAAAACCAAAGCTAACTTTGCTTTTATTGTTTATTATTTGGTGAGAGATTGTGGACGACAGTGGGCTGTAAGGATCTGAAATATTTGAGCGAAAGGATAAAGTAACACGAAGAAAGTGGATTGCCTTTAGAAAATGCTTACAAATTTAAAACTTTTGGAACTGGGAATATTGTTGTACAGATTGATTTGGTGATCAAAATTTCAATCCAGAAACATGAACAATTCACAAAAAAATAGACATATTTTAGGTCGAATGATTGAATGTTTAGTATAATACTGTGGCACGCATCATTCATGAACAAGCATTGAGAGGATATAATGAATCTGAAGATTCAAAAGACTGTGGCAGTTTTGTAGACTTATCGTTACTCGGCAATCTAGATAGAGTGTAAGATAATCATTTAAACAATTCTTCTATTTATAAATATAACTCAAACATGTCAAAGGGCAATCTGCTAGATTGTACATATGAAGTGTTTTTGGAGGAAGTGAAGAAAGAAATAGATGTAGCTGATTTTATTTCTCTGCAAACCAATTAAACAACTAGCATAACAAGTTGAAGTCATCTTGTCTTAATTTTACGATATGTTCCCCTTTCAAAATCTTAGCTCATTTCAAAAGATAAGCTATGGCATTGGCGTAATTTTTGTACAAATCTTGATTCCAATATTTGGTGAAATGTCTTAATTAAAATTCCTACTTATGTTTTTGTGGAAAAATTACAGATTTAATGGTTTAATTAACTGATAATATTAATTAAATGATCCATTAAATGACGATTCTTTAATTAAATAAGTTATTGATTTTGAGATGACATTCATCCTTTTACACCTGGCCCCAGGAAAAAATGTCACAAGCTGCCACTGTCCTGGATATTGTTCAACATGTGTAGAGCAAGTTGGGTTGAGATCATGGTAATCTAGCAGACAAAGTGAGCAACAAACTACAAGTTCTTCAGTGACTTTTGGATGTCCTATAAAGTGCAAAATTAGTGACATTTCTGGGAATGTCACAACATTTAAAGACAATGAACCAAAGCTGTCACACATGACCTCACCACTTGAAATGTGCTCGTGATGTCATAGTGGGAAGATGAGCTTTTCCTAAGGCATCTTTACTATCCTCAACAACAACTGTAGGACTTACAAAATGGAAAATCAGAAAAGGCTCCTTGTGATCCAGTGGAACATTGGACAAACTGAAGTCTGAGAGAACATCGGAATATTTTAAACAAGTAATGTACATAAGTATGTTTAAATAAGATTTTATTGTCTGAATAGGCTTTATTGTACTATTCTTATGGGTTTTCTTAGACACATGAAAACATCACAAAAATAACAAAAATTTGTTCTGGAGTGAATATTTATTTATGTTACATGTACAAATATCAACAAGAAGTATTTGAAAAACATTTTAATCACAAATACTTGAATATTTTGCTATTTTGTAGGTCCTTAAAAACGCAGCTTTATTGATTTCATTTCAGAAATGATAAATTCATTAATGTTTCTTATTTTCCACATATTTTTGGTAATTATAACTATCAAGTTAAAAATTCAACATAAACATCATGATCTGGCACCTGAATGTGGTGACTCCAGATGCCCTTTAACATTAAAAACAGTTTGGAGTGTCTCTCCTAAAAAATAAATATTTCTATTAAAGACAGGAAAAAAAGAAATCAAAGAAGCAGGAGAAAAGTCTTCAATGTTAAAACTGCGGTGAAATTCTTGCATTAATCAAATCCAATGAGTATAGAGTTATACAATCATGCTTACTTCAGGTTCAAGATTAAGTTTGGACGAATCATCACATCACGAAGAACCTTTTGATTTATTCTTCTTCACCTTGAAAGACACATCTGTATTACCATTTGACAGTTTCATTTTTGCTTTTTCACGCTTCTTTCTCCGTTGTTCCTTCCGCCATTTCAAGCGCTTTGCTTGAATTTTTGCTGCCTCTTCATCAGGGTCCTTGCCTTCCATTATAAGATTCTTCCGTTTATTTGTTTCTTTACGTTCATAAAAATCTGTCTCATCCAATCTGATCTCTGCTTCTCGTTTGGTAACAGAGACTTGTGTGAAAATTCTGGCAACCTCCTTACCTAAACAAGTAAATATATTAATTAGTTGTCTTTCTTCAAGTAAATAAAAGAAGAATTTATTATATCTGAAATACTTTTATGGACAAGTAGTGCAATTTAAAACAATCATATATCAACAGAGGGATATAAAACAGAAAAATTTATTGTTGTGATAAATTGCACCCAATAAGTGTTTGATAAATGGCAAGGATAATCTCTCAGTTAAATTGTACATGATGTATTAACGCAAAGTTTTATTGAACCAATATTTCTTCTTAAATTAATCGATCCAATTTACTTGTACATGTGTGTTCTTTGTCACAATTATTTGGACAAATCTAACCAATTTATCTGTGTTTGGTGATCTTTCAACATATTTTATAAAATATGACTGATTAAACATTGAACTTGAAGAGTTGTTTGAGAATTCAAATTTGTGCATTGTAAAAGGTGAACATGGACGAAACTCCTGTTTTAGGGAATGATGGGTTCATAATAATAAAAAGAAGAAGAACAACAACAACAAAGAATCGTTCAAAATGGGTCAAAACGTGGTTACTGAAAAAAGATTTGAATCACAAGGTGCTTGATAGACAATTCCGAGAAGATGATCCCAATGTTTTTAATAATTACCTGTGTCTTTGTATTTTTGTTTGTATATGGTGCATGGTTTGCCAATATTGGCAGATTTGTCTGGTAATAAATTGTAATGGTTATGTCAAACTACAAAAACTTATCGCTTCAAATTATTCCTGTGATTTATCGTACAATTTTATTAGTTTCTACAGTTCCCTAATGAATCAAACAAAATATTGGACAATAAATTGCTCCTTGCATATCCCTCTAAACAGAAGTAAATGACATGACTTCTTTTAAATTATGCCATTTTTCATTGATTTTACCTCATACTTTTTGTCCAAAAATTTGGTTTTGCACTTCTTTATTTCATAAAATTTTGTGAATGCAATCACTACTCCAAACATTTTCAAAATCTCAAAATAAAACATAAATTATGTTTACCATCCACAGGAAATTCCTCAAGTTTAGTGCCAATGAATGATTCAATGGCATGCAACACATTGATGTCTGCAGGGGTGACAAGAGAAAGAGCTGAACCAACTCGGCCTGCACGAGCAGTTCTGCCAACACGATGCACATAGTCCTTGGGGTCATTGGGAATGATGTGGTTCACTACTAAACCAACAGCTGGAATATCCAAACCTGTCCACAGAGATACATTCCTCACAATTCTTACATGCATTTATATTACATTTTAACTTCGCAAAAAAATGGTCCGAAACATAGCAAATTTATAATATTCTGGAAAGTAATGCATTATCTTCATTTTCCTAAAAGTTGTAAACGGAGCATTTAAAACACACATTTAAATCTATACTACCTGAACCACTGTGAGCATTACACACTTTGTAAATCATTGTTTTAAAAGTGAAAACTACTTCATACTGAATCCTAACTTCAAACAGCTAGTTCTTGAATGTACGTTACAACATTTATATCCCACAACAATTTACTTGAGTAAACAATCTAAGAAACCCGTTTTGAGATTAAATTTCACAGAAAATCAAATGGTCACTTTAATTTCTGACTTTTCCTTCCATTTAATTTTACTTAGATTTCGAGTTACTGTTAATACCTGACTAACTATGCTATGGAGCAGGGGCCCCAAGCAGATATAAATCTTCAAAAGATGTTATAATGTAGAATTTGCAAATAAACATAACTCTCCCCAAGCCTCTGCCCAACCCCACCCTGACTCAATATTCTCTCGTCTGTCCCCCAAAACTCGAGACCCAACAAAACTTGCTTGTATCTTCAAAATTAGTGTCCCTTTGGGGAAACAAAAATCTGTTTTTATGGGCCTATGGTGAATTCATTCTGAATTTTGCATAATTTCTGTGTACTGCAGTAATCTGTTCCCTCCTTCATAACCTTGAAACTTTTATTCTCAAAATTGTCTCATGCAGGATTAACTCCCTATCCAGCAGTGGCAGATTTCCAAGGTTTAGAGTAGATTTCTTATAAATTGTCAAAAATCATCATTCATCATTATTAGCCTATTACGCTATACATAGTATACAGAGAGGTTGATTTAATATGTTTATAACATATTTGTATATATTTTAGGTGTTATAATAACATTATGTCAAAAAATAATAATAAATATGTAATTTACCTCGACTGGCAACATCAGTAGCAACCAGAATTTTATTTTGATTTGATTTGAATTTTGCTAAGGCAGCAAGTCTTTCTCTTTGAGATGCCATAGAATGCAAAGCCACGTTATCTAGGCCAATCTCATTAAGAGTCATTGACATTAACTGACAACTCCTGAAATATAAAGTAGATTAATACAAATAATAGAAAACAAAACAGACTTAAAAGAAATGTATAATAATGAAAGGCACATCCAGGATTTTCTCCAAGGGGGAAAGGAGGAGGTGTACATGTGTAGGTGTCCAGCCGAAAAGTAGTAAAAGCTACATTTAGCTAAATTTTGGAATATGTACCACTGGCTTCTGGGGAGGGACTGAAGCCCCATTAGACCCCCTCCCCCCATTCCACTGACAATATTTTTAAGGGTGGGGGGAGAAAGAAAAAAAAGAGTGCAAAGAAAGGAAGATGATGATAAAAATCAGAATTAATGTTCTACAAAAATTCTGTGAGAGATGTGGAGCCTATATTGGAGATACAGAAACTGCAGAGGCCATTCTGCTTTAAAAATGCCTTCGTGAAATTACTTAGGGTAAAGCCTAAGCCAACAATATCTGGACAAATGATAGCTATACTTAAAGAGTTGTTGAAAGAATTTAATCAGAAAAGAATCAAACAAAATTGAAATGTTGTTAATCTCCTTGGGGACCCACCCCATTGTCCTGAAATTCAACTATCTTATATCAAATTCTTCCTTCCTTCCAACATGAGATCATATCTGGGTATAACAGACATGTTTGTTGAATTTCTGGAAGGAGGTTATGAAATTGCAAGAAGCAGGAATGGATGATACCCAATGTGTGTGATTTAATAAAATGAAGTTCTGAAATCGACAACCCTGTAAAAAAAAAATCATCTTGGAATACTGTAAAACACAGTTTTACCAATCAAACAAAAAAAAAATGAAAAGTGATACAACAAAATGCTACTTTTAAGGGCCAGAAAACAAAAGCTTGACAAAACAAAGATGAAATGGCTTCTTAACAAACTTATATCAGAACTCAAGTACTCTCTGGCAAGAACTTGACACATTAAACGAGAAGGAACCACAAGTCAGCTCTGGCACTGACAACATTACATTATGGGTTTCAACTTTGTTTTTAGGTACAATCCCTTCTATAAATAATTTCTCAGCTGTTCCTTACCAGTTGGGGGGATAGCAAATTTTGTTCTTCATATGTCACTATAGGTTTGCCAACACAACAAATGTACATATTCACCATTCATTTTGCCAACAGTCATCACCTGGTTCACCAACATGCGCAACCTCAATTAACTTTTATCACCAATGTGTGGAGAGGTTTTCAAGGATCCAACATAATTTTACTCACATGACAGTGAATCATTCGCATAATTTTGTGGATCCAGTGACAGGGCTACTACAAACACCATTGAAAGCCAACAGACCCCCTTACGTCATTGCCTCGCACGCAGTGGTTTATGCCAGAATGATTTA
This sequence comes from Acheta domesticus, assembly GCA_031308135.1. NCBI lineage: Eukaryota > Metazoa > Arthropoda > Insecta > Orthoptera > Gryllidae > Acheta > Acheta domesticus. Next base: position 32,187,617 of record JAHLJT010002406.1, read on the forward strand.
GACACCTCGTGGAACATTTGTGGCAAAATAATTGCAAGAAGATGGGTAGAGATCCATTTCTGTTTCAAGTTGAACATTACAATATTGCCTTTTGAAACTTGATTTTTCCAAAGGAAGTGTTTTCATAATTTTTAACTCTGTTTTGTAAGAAAACATACACTTTTTCCTTCATATTTGCTTCAGGTTAGAGAAAATAACATTATACTACAAGGTTAAGTTAGGTTCTTTTCTTTTCACATGAATACAAATGTACGTTTCCTTAAGTTGGTAGTAGCAAGGTGCAGAACGGTATTACTTGTTCGCAGATTGGTATCACAACAAAAGATGAGTGCAATGCTCTGCGTCCCCCAACAGGTAAAGAATATCAAATTTCTCTTCTATGGTCCACCAGAAATTACCTTAAAAATATTATTCAATTATCTCCATTTCTTTAGATTTATTACTGCCATTAAAAAAGTTTATGCTTTCAAAGGTACTCTAAATCAAAGGTACAACAGTCCTCCCTACTCATTACACACCTACATATTAAACAAAAAATACAAATAAATTACTCTTCTTACTTGCAAGTATCTGTGAAAATAAGAATAGATGCATTTGGATTTTTTATGAGAAACTGTCGAACAGCTTCTACCAAGTAGCCATCTCTTATGTCTACAGGACACAATACATAAAATTGTTCCAACTGATCAACAGTGGCTACTGTTACATCAGACTCAAACAAGAAGGCCTTTGAACAAAGAAATGTGTCAAGTTAATATCAAGTTCAATGGTATATCCACAGCATTTAAAAAGTATAAAAGTGGAAAACTTACTTTATTATTAGTAAGGCTTTGCACTTTCTGAAGAGTATCATTCATCGTAGCACTGAACATCAGCATCTGTTTCTCTTTTGGCAGCATAGAAAATATGGTCTTTATCTGAAAGAAAATTACAAATATATTCCATAATTTTAATTATAAATCAGGTGGGAAATTATATGAGATATTCACTTTCAAAATAATCTGATTTAGTCACAGTACTAATTACGACAAAATATGATGGGCAGAACTAGAAACTGGATTTCAATGCAAATTCATATTTTCCTCTTTTCATCAACTTATGGTATTTTAAGTAGTACATGCTAATATTTATTTCATTTCAATATTGTATTTCATTGTAAATTATTTACCTAAAAGGCACTGTTAATTGAAGTTTCATATTTTGTATTTCTCAGATTTGTGGTTAATCATTTTTGTTTATTTTTTTATTAGTTCCTTATTTCAAGTTTCAAACTTCGTATACTTTGTATTTTGATATTGTGTATTTCTAATTTGTGTTTAATAATTTTTGTTCTTTATGCTTTTGTTTAGTTGTTTATTGTCACTTATTAAACTTTGTGTGCTGTACTATAAAGGCAATGCTCCTGAATAAATAATGTAAGAAGTATGTATTATAACACCACTAGTTTACAAGATAAACAATGTATATACAACTAAAGAAATGTGAAAGCTTAAATGATAATTGACACTAAAACAGTTTGCAAAGTTTATAAATTTATTTTTATGAAATTCTAACAAATTTGATGGTCAATATGTAGCTATCTTATAAAGTTGGATTTCCTCTGAGATCCTATCAATGGCCTATGGAGAACACTGCATGCGTGACAACTACATGAAAACCTTTCACATGCTTCTTGGTTAGATGATCCTTTCAGAAGGTTTTTAGGATGGCTGATCAGGCCCTCAATGCCAGGCTGGCAACCTTCAGATTGTGCTTTATCACCTTGGTTGCATCTCTGAGTTAACCATGAGTGCATAAGTTAAAGAAAAAGACTGATTTTTTTAAAATTCTATTACATTTGTGATTTCAACCTCTTTTGATTTGTGTGAAGTAAATTGTGAAAAATAACATTTTCTAAATCATGGTAACAATTATGCATACTGCTACACGATTTTTTATACAAATGGCTAGAGTCTAGCAGAATTATTAGAACATTACAGTAATCCCTCAACATTTGCGAGAGTTACGTTCCCAAAAAACATTGTGAATGTTAAATTTGTGAATGTTGAGTCTATCTTTTAATGAAGAAAGGTGGCTTAGGTTCCTGGATATAGAAAAACTGTTTAAAAAAGAAAGAAAAAAAATCTCACAATCAACTGCAAAAGAATTGAGTAAGCACTACTACACATTTGCTGCTTCTATTTCTGTCTTAAATTTCGAAGTTATTTCCATGTTCAGATCATATTCGAATACCCTTTACACCAGAGCTTGTGGAAGTTTTAGAATGCCATTAACAGTTTTGACATTGACAATACTCGACATTACAAGATGCAGTTTCACTTCCATTACTTCCTCATACCTTCGAGGAGGTTTTCTTCACTGATAATTTCCTGAAGCTCCTCTTCAATGAAGTCATTACAATGAATGCTGCACTGATCCAGAAGAGCTTTTCTGTACATGTGGCCAAAACCCTTACATCCAATTTGATCCCTTACATCCTATTACACCCTTTGCATCCATTACACCCTTACATTCTATTTGATTTATAGAATATTACAATTGTAATATTCTATAAATGTGAATTGACATTTCAACTAAATAAAAAAATTGTATGACCAAAAAACACTCACGAATCTTGAAGTCACAAACGTTAAAACCAGTAGCATTTCTCTAATCATGAATGTAAGGAAGTAGTGAATAGTGAATTTGCGGATGTCGAGGGATTTCTGTATTGCCAACTGAATTAGTGACAAACCATGTTACCTGAATATCAAATTTTCCGTCAAGTAGTCTGTCGGCTTCATCCAAAACTAGGAATTTTATCTTTTTCAAGGTAAATGTGTTGCAACTTTTCAAATGATCAGCTAATCTGTGAATAGATTGAAATATAATTATAAAAAAGAAGTTGAAAAATTACAAGCACTCTGAAAGTATGTTTTGAATTAAATCTCAATCAAATACTTAAAAATAATTTCTTAGCGGTTAAAATATATAGTTTCAGAAAATTAATATGTCATCTAAAATGAATAGAATACTTCAAACAATGACAATCTACAGATACATTCAGAATTGGTGACAATTTTACAGTACTTTTATATAATCTCATCCCACGATTGTAATATATAAATATTTTTTTCTTTAATGCAAGTACAATGGATTGATGTCAGAAATTGTATTTCTGTAGGAAAAGTAGCCTTTTTGATTGTAAAATGTATATTATTGTTCATGATGAAATTTCCATACTTTTCTTATTTCTAAACCAGAATTGAGCATCAAAAAAGAAAATAATGCTGATTTTAACAATAATGTTTGTAGTATGTTACCATTTAGACTATAATTCCAAAAAACTAAAAACCTGTACCCCAGCTTCTAGGCCAATGACTCCCATCTCAATCAGGCTATTCACTCAGTTTCTCTGATCCTTTCAGAAAACACTGAAATGACCCCTTGCTCTGCTTGTGGACATAACCCTATACTTGGATTAATTTAGATCTGCCTCTGGTGTAAATTGACTATTACGGTGTCATCCAATTGGAAGATTGAAGTGTGACAGGTCGATAGTGACATGAACGGTCCCGATTGGATGGCACCGTAACAGCTGAAGACCTGTCAGAGGCAGCTGTAAATAAATCACAGGATACCTAAGTGGTATAAGACTTCATTACCTGTGCACATTCTTTTCAGCTTAGTGGGGAATGTAGTTATGAAATAATTGTACTCAATGTTCTCACAGCAGTGAATAGATTTCATCAGAAATGGTACAATAAGGGATAGCAGCCAAAATCTGTTGCCTTTGAAAATAATTTTCATTACACTGGAGAACATTCATTTCATTACACTGGAGAGAAGCCTACGCAACCATATTTTGATACGAATTCTAGCCAAAAAACTATCTTTGCTACCTGTATTCATAATTCAGCTTAACAGGAGTTAGAGCAGGGATCCTAGAACTCAGGAAATTGAGCACAGATTGCACTTCCTTCCATAATACATTGTAGTTTTAAACCTTTTTTTATCTTAAATAAATAAATGAATTGTTGAGGAAAATGCAATGAAAAGTATTTGCAATAATTGATACCACTTATGTAGAAGTAAAGAATTAAGATTATATTCTATTGCCCTCAAGAGTTATGATATTAAATATTTCAATGTCTATTTATAGTTACCTCTCAGATATGACTTTCTGTCCTCTTTCAAAATCAAGCCCTAATCACCCACCAATTTGTCATCCCTGATTTAAGAGATCTTTTCATGAAGTTCTAATAATAAATTGTAGAGTTTACCTTCCTGGTGTGGCAACTACAATGTGCGGCAGACATGATAATTCTCTTCCTTGAACTACCATGTCCATTCCACCTACAATAACACTATGTCGCAAGTTGATAACTTTGCCCAACACTGCAAACTGATCAGCTATCTACAGGACAAATTGAAGTCACAGTTTACTTAAATAAATCACAATAAATGCAAACTATTATGTTGTGTGCAAACAAGAGTTAAGAAACACCATACAAATTAGGAAAATTAATATTCTGCAACTTCAGATGTGATTATCCACACAGGGATATAATTTAATTTCCTTGAGATTTAACATATTTCATACAAAAGCTTAATTTATTACTTAAACAAAATTAATTTTGTAATAAGATTCTCACATACCTGAAATGCTAATTCTCTAGTTGGAGTAAGAACAAGGGCAAATATTCCATAAGGATCTTCACAAAGTTTTTGTAAAATTGGTAAAGCAAATGCTAATGTTTTTCCACTGCCAGTTTTTGCACAGCCAATGCAATCTTCTCCATTGAGGATGCGTGGTATGCATGCCGCCTGGATAGGTGTTGCATGCTTTACACCTAAAATTGTACAGATAAGAAGAAATCAAAGGAAGGAAAGAGGACAAGTAATTGATTAATTGATGCATGAAAGGTTTTGCATTCAAACACACTGATTTGAAGATTATTTTAATGCATATGTATATTGGTAATAAAAAGGTATTTTTAATAAAATGTATTTATGGTTATATTAAGTTAATTATGTAGGTAATTTTCTATTAGCTTATTATTTTATCATACACTTGAATTTTCCATTTAATTTTCTAATTTTGACATAATTATTTCTTCTTCCTTCAGTGCATCCATGTGCTTCATTTTTTCATAATTTTTTTTAAATTGAACAGTTAAAACTGACTTGATTTTAACGCAGTATGTACAGTAATGTAAACTATTATTTTTCACTCATACCTTTATATCATAAACAAATTTAAATAGTATAAAAAATATGATGGTTTAATCTTTATTTTAGAACTAAGGATAAAAAAAATTGCAATTGAAAGTTGCAAAGCAAACAATTTCATAAAATGTAAACAATGTATATTGGTATGGTAAAGATGATTTATGCCTATGCTACGTCAATGAGATAAAAACACTTATTGTCTACGACAGTTTACGTTTACTTTCACACTGGTTTCCTCTTCACTTTTCAAAAGGTTAATTTTGAAAACATATTTGAGAAAAAATGCCCTTTCGAGGCTGAAAAGTGTGCATTAGATGGCGTACCTAAAGATTCACACTGTCTCACCAACCACGAGTTTAACTTCAGTTCGCTGAACGTTTTATTCATTGTGCGGAGGCTAAAACTCTCTTCTTGTCACAAGTACACAGCACTTCACACGTCACTACAAATGAACGAATAACGCGGGAGCCTTCAGCAAAACAAGCCTCAGCTGACTGGGCACCACCGTGGAGGCAATAAAGGCTGACGTTGGAAAATTACCAGGACTGGCATTATAATATTAGTACACTATGAACTCTCGTAGGAGACTGTTCGACTAAATAAACTGTCTGACTTGGCACTATCAAGCTTTACACATCTTTCATAACGCTAGAAAAAAAATTGTTTAATCACTCTATTAACATCACAAACAGTACTCATGCTCAATCAGTCATGCCAAACCGCAAGAGAGTCTGCCACAGTAATTATAATTCTATGATTTTAGTCTGTCAATCTCGCGCACTTGCCATGCTCACCACACGTGCTCATTTTTGTACGTACCGATTCTACCGATTCGATTTCGGAATCGATTCTTTTCTTTCGATTCCTGTGGAATCGGTAATCGATTCCAAAATACTAGAATCGAATCAAATTAATACCTTCCATATTTTAAAAAAAATATAGATATTTTTGAGCATATGTTATATTTTTCAAAGGGTTTTGTCGTTTCCTTTTATTATTAATGTAGTTATTAGTTTATTATTAATTTTATAGAAGTTCATGTTATGTTTGAATTCTACCTCCCACCATACCTGCACCTTCCGCTTCGTGCAAATCAAACCTCTTGGTTCAAATTTCATTTTTAGCATTTCAATTAAAAAAACAACAACAAAAAACAACTTTTTCCTGTCTGAAACGCGTTGGGTGAAGTGTTTCTTTGAATCCGTTACAAATTCGTTGATTAGTTCATACTATTGTGGATGTTATAATTATTATATTTTTCATTTATGTTCTGTTAATATATTGTTTCATTGATACATTCTACGAGTATTACTTTATTTCATTTGTATTATTTCATCAAAATTTTTTTTCAGTCACGTAGTTAATTATTATTGTTATTAAAATCTAATTAGTTAACACCTGTTCTCTTTTTTAGAGAGTAGGGAGTTTTTGCACGCCATTGCGGACGGCACTATCGATCTTCTGTGCATGCCCAGGTGCACAAAAGCGATGGGAAACTTGAACTGCGCATGCGCAGAAAATCGATAGTGCTATCCGCTGTGGCAGACCTGCACAACGCCTGTTCCCGCGGGCATTCTGCACTTGCGAGCCGGTCGCCTGCCCGTGGCAGCGCCAAAAGTGCAAGTAGTGGGGAGTAGGAAGCTTTGCGGGAAGGGGAGAAGTCTGACGTAGCACGACGCGGCGCGTATATTGAATGCCTGGGCGTCTAATAATGATCTATGCTTCAAAATTAAATGCACATTTGTTTAAATGGATTATGTCTAGTATTTCAAGTTATCAGGGTCATAATTCACTGTTTACATTCTGTGCACTACTGTAAGAATGGGAAATTAAAAAATGGCTCTACGATGTGCAACACGGGTTCAGGAGTGGTTATTCATGCGAAAGTCAGGTAGTCACGCTATTTCAGGATCTAGCAGATGAAATTGACGCGGGCGGAAGAGTAGATGCAGTAGTTATAGATTTTGCTAAACATTTGATGTCGTTCCACACGATCGGCTTGTACAGAAATTAATGAATTCAGGCATAGATCCCAGGGTGGTGGCGTAGATTAGCGAGTTTCTGCGAGATAGAAAACAGAAAGTCCGAATTGGACAAGAGTTATCTTCCGGGGCAAGCGTTACGTCAGGAATACCGCAGGGGAGTGTCATTGGACCCCTTCTATTTCTAGCTTTCGTCAATGATCTGCCGGCGCAATTAACCTCAAATGTTCGGCTATTTGCAGACGATTGCATAATATATCGTAGTATTAACTCGAAAAGAGATGAAGAAATACTGCAAAAGGATCTTGATGCGTTACATTACTGGGCGGAAAATAACGGAATGTCCATAAATAGCTCTAAAAGTAAATCCATCACTTTTGGCAGGGGTCATAATTACAGTGAAACACATTACCGTTTAAATAATGACATTATTCCGAGAGTTTCCTCGTGCAAGTACCTAGGAATTCATTTCGATAGTAAATTAAGTTGGAAAAAACACGTAGATTTTGTTGTAGGGAAAGCCTGGAGATCTCTTCACTTTGTAATACGCATCCTAAAAAAGAGTACGGCAAACGCGAGGGAAATTGCTTATTTATCTCTTTTTCGTCCAATAATGGAATATGGAACAATTTGTTGGGATCCGCACAAGATTATGCAGTGTAAACACTTGGAAAGGATTCAGCATAGGGCAGCTAAATTTACTTTCAGGGACAAGAAAACGGCAGGGTGGGATTCACTCCAAAACAGGCGTTCAGTAGCAAGACTCTGCGCCTTGTATAAAGCTTATAATGGTCATCCAGCTTGGAAAGAAATTAATCGGCGGCTATGTACTCCTACATACATCAGTAGAGTGGATCACAGGCACAAAATAAATTTAAGACAGCAGAGAACGGATGTCGGGAAATTTTCTTTTACAAATCGAACGATTACGGAATGGAATAGATTGCCTGCAAAAACCTTTGAACCCTTTCCTCAAAGTGTTCAACAGTTTAGGAAATTAATTTAGGGTATTATTAAGTAAATGAGGGAGAATAGTGGGTTATATAGCGATGCATAAATGTTCTATTGTGAAGTGAGGTGTAGTGCAGTGTATAGCAGAGAAATAAAGAAGGAAATGTTTTCAGGTCTTAGTGAAGTGAAGTGCAGTGAAGTGCAGTGTGATACTAATGCAGTGTGTGTGTGTGTTTTCTCTCTTAATGTAATTTAATGTTTTATAAATCAGTCAGTTTTTATATTATTATCATTATTTTACCATTATTATTACTACAATTAGTATATAATTTGCTTCTTCTTCTTCTTCTTCTTCTTCTTCTTCTTCTTCTTATTATTATTATTCCATTACATCACGACTAAAGATCTTATGAGTCGGCTGAATATAAAATCTACTCCAGGTTGCAACCAGCTACCTAAGGAGCAGATTCGGTGACTATCAGTGCCTCTACAATACTTTACGCAAAATGTGGGCTGTTCCAAATAAAGCAATTTCTTGCACTTCCCAGTCTTTTGAATTACCTGGGAGTTTAGACAAGTTCTTACTCAAATTTTGCGGAACAAATCCCAGAGCTCCGATAACTATCGGGATGACCTGTGCTTTTACGCCCCACATTCGGCTGATCTCGATTTCCAAACTCTTGTATTTAAGACGTTTCTCTGCCTCCTTGGTAACGACGTTTTGATCGCAAGGTACAGCAACATCGATAAGTAAACACGATTTTTTGGCCAAATCCCGGATAACTATATCCGGTTTGTTTGCCGCTATCGTGCGATCAGTTTGAATTTGTTGGTCGTACAATATCGTACACAATCCAACAGACGTCACCGGTTTCGGTGAGTGTTCGTACCACTTGGGGCATGTGTTTGGAACTTCGAGGGCGGTACAGATCTGCCAGTGGAGGTAGCTACACACCCTGTCATGTCTTTTAAGGTATTCGGTCTTTGCTAGGATTGGACAAGCTGAGACAATATGATCAATGGTTTCTACTTGCTCCAGGCAAATGCGGCATTTGTCATCTTGGGAAATTTTGAGAACCGCTTTATCATAATGTCGTGTTCTCAAGGCCTGATCTTGGGCAGCTATTACAAGTGCTTCCGATTCTGGCTTCATCCTTCCCCTTTTAAGCCACATAAATGATTGATCTTTATTGATCTGCACCTTGTCCATTCTTTTTAGGTATTGACCGTGGAGTGGTTTGTCTCTCCACGATTTCTTTAACATTTTTTGTGTCTCACACTTCATGTTTAGCAGCATCAGAAGTTCAGTGTCTGTGTTATTCGACGTGTCTTGCCTAGTTTTCTTCGCAATGTTTCTTGCTACACTAACAATGCCTCTGTTTCCCATTCTTCGGTCAGATTTCATGACCTGCCTCATTAGAGGGTCGTCTTGATGGCTGACTACATACTTACCCAACCCGACTATTGCGTTGTGCCAGGAGGCCTCAATTTGTCTGAGGCCTCTTCCTCCTTCCTTACGTGCCACATAAAGTCTATGTATATCAGCTCGAGGGTGGGAAACATGATGCATTGTCAGCAGTTTTCTGGTTTTTCGATCCATGGTGCGAATTTCTTGCTCAGTCCAGTCCACTAGTCCAAAACTGTATTCGGCTACAGGTACCGCCAAACTACCTATTGCAGATATTTTATTCCTGGAATTCAGAGCGGACTGCAGGACCAGTCTCACTCTTCTATAATACTCCCTACGAATTCTCTCTTTCATTCTGTCATTCGAGATGGTTTCACATTCTTCAATGCCCAGATATTTGTAAGTTTTACCTGGCTCAAGATCATGAATCACAGTGTGCGTATCAATTTCAATGTTCTCAGACTTTGTGAGTTTCCCTCTTTTTAAATTGATTTTTGCACACTTGTCAAGACCAAACTTCATGCAGATGTCATTGCTAAAGTCATTCACGACAGACAGCATTTGGGAGAGAATCGCTTCATTCTTGGCAAACACTTTCAAATCATCCATGTAAAACAAATGTGATACTGGCCTTTCATCACCATGGAGCTTAAAACCAAAGTCAGCTTGCGACAACTGTCTCGATAGTGGGATCAAACTAATGCAAAACAGCAGAGGGGATAGTGAATCTCCTTGAAAAATACCCCTGTTAATCTGAATACTTCTGGTTTCTACTGCTTCCTTTCCGCTGTGGATTAGTAACCTGGTACTCCACGACTTCATACTAGCCTTGCAAAACTCAACAAGTCTAGGATGAAATCGATAGATCTCCAGGGTCTTCAAAATCCAATCGTGTGGTACACTATCAAAGGCCTTTTGGTAGTCAATCCAAGCCATGCTCAAATTACGTTTGCGTTTCTTTACATCATTCAAGATGACTTTATTCAGTAGCAAGATTTCCTTACACCCATAAGAGCCTTTACGACATCCTTTTTGTTCAGCTGGCATTAGATGATTCTTGTCTAGATGTCTATACATTTTGTCAGCTATAGCTGAAGTTATAACTTTGTACAGTACTGGCAGACAAGTAATTGGCCTGTAGTTCTTCGCCAAAGAGCTGTCTCCCGCTTTGGGTAGCAAATACGTGATGCCGCGTGTGAGCCATTCCGGGATTTCCTTTGGGTTTTCAAAAATTTTATTAACAGCCTTTGCTAGATGAGAATGTATTGCTGTTAATTTCTTAATCCAATAAATCTGGATCTTATCAATCCCGGGGGACTTCCAGTTTCCCATGTTCTTAATTGCTTGGAAGAGGTCCTCTTCCGAGAATTGGTGAACATCTTCCACTGTTTCTACAAGTTCATCGGCAGCATCAACTTCAGATTGAAGCCAAGATGCGTCTTTGTTGTAGGATCTGCTCTCTTCCCAGATTCCTGCCCAAAATGCTTCGACGTCATCTTTTGAAGGAGTAACAGCTTTGCCATTCGGTTTTTGAGTCAGATTGCGATAGAATCTCTTCGCGTCTGTTTCAAACAACCGGTTCTGTACACGGAAATCTATTCTACGTTTGTACCTTCTTATTCGTTGAGCCCATGCTTGAATTTTCTCTTTTAGCTTCTCAACTACCATTAGCCTGCTGGTGTCATTTTCAATTTGGTATTTTTGTTCAACATTGAATATTTTTCGTTGAACTTTAGAGGTGTGCGTTGATTTAGAGGATGCCTCAGCTAAGAATGATATTTCACGCCGGGTGTCGGCTATCCGTTTCATAATTCTGTTCATCCATGGGGGTACAGAGCTGTTTACTCTGTTTTGCTGTCGGCTGTCGGTGTTCTTGGCTGGCCCCAAAATTATCTGAGATACTAGATATCCAGTTGCATATATGATGTGATTGATTTCAGTAATATCTAGATCTCTGCCTGGGGTTTCCACCACCTCATTTAAGACAGAATTCACTGTTTCTATCACTCTTTTAGCTTTGGCATTTTCGTATATTCTCCTCAACGGTTCGCGAGATTCAAACGGAAGTTGACTAACTCTTTCTATCTCGCGCCGAAGGAGATTTCGCATCATGTCCTTATCGTGTAATTCATTGCCAGATGAGTTTTCACCACTGACGTGTGTTTCACTGGAAAGCGATGAACCTTCCACGGGATCATCATTTTCAAGTTCTACATGTTCGTCATGTGGATTGTTCGAGCGAAGTACATATTCCGCATTTCTCTCAATGTCAGTAAGTTGATCTGCTGTGAATTTTCCACTGCTGAGTATGTATCGTCGTTGACTGGCAAGCTTCTTTGAGTCTAGGGTAGGTCTCATATCTGGGTTCCGCTCTCTCCATACCTTGAAAACTTCTATTTCAGAGCCCCCATTTTTCGCTTTTGCGTAGTAAAAGCACCACATCACCTCCTTTAATTCATCCCGGGTCCATCTCTGACGATGGCTTCGAGCTACTGCCGGCTCTGGGTCCCTGGGACTAGCATCCGTGGGATGGCCAGACGTCGACAAGGTGACATTAGCTCGGTTTCTGAGCAGGTATGGGACATTGGTAGAACAAGGCACGTTAAGATTCATTACATTGCTTGTTCTATCCATTTTGCTCATTGGTTTGAATTGAAGATTCGCAGGACGCAAGCTCGAGTTCACAGATCACACTTAACCCTCGGGTTGTTTCCTGCCATCCGTTACTGCGACCCACAGTGGCCTCGGGGCATCCCCCCGCAGGGCCCAGCAAGGGGTCCCTCCGATCGCCAGTCGGCATTACTAAACCCTACGGGATTTTCACTGACTGCTGAAGGCAGCCTCCTTCGCTGGCTAATGCAAGGTTCGGGCCTCCACTCTAATCAGTGGCCTGGTGTGCCAAACCAGTTTCTCTCCTGTACCCTCTATGGGCCGACAACAGGAAGTCCAAAGGTTCATGACCCTTCCCTCTCTACTTACTTCCCACTCTCCTCAAAATGGAGTACTTCTTCGTCTGACCCCTCACCTTCAACCCATTCAGCAAGGGAGGCCCCACCGGTAGCTAGGCTACCACTGACATAGCTTTAAGGCTCATGGGGGTACTCAAGCTCCACCACCAACTGCAAGGTCGTGTACTCCCTAGGTGGAGTTATTATTATTATTATTATTATTATTATTATTATTATGCCCACTTAAATGAATTGAACACAAAATTAAGCTCATTATGCTACGCGTTCAGAATTCTTTCAAATTCCGTCAGCCTTCATATAGCTCGTTGTGTATATTTTGCCAATGTTCACTCCCGCCTGAGATATGGCATAATATTTTGGGGAAACACATCTTATAGTTCACAGACTTTCAGATTACAAAAAAGAATTGTACGAATAATAAGCAAATCCAACCCACGTGATTCTTGTAAGTCACTCTTTATTAATCTAGGAATTTTACCATTACCTTGTCTCCTGATTTACGAATCAGTAGTTTTTGTCAAAAATGACTTACTTAAGGACGGGAATATATTTTCAGCAAACGCCGATGTCTATAAGTATAACACACGACGTAGTAATCATATTCACCAGGTGGCAGTATCAACAGCTCACTACAAAAAATTCACATACAATTCATGTACATTACTCTACAACACTTTGCCAGAAGACATTAAACGATTAAATTCAATAGAAAAGTTTAAGTCCCAAGTAAAATCTTTTCTGCTGCATAACTGTTTCTATACAATTCGAGACTATACCGAGCATCAAAAAGGAAAGTAGAATTAATTTTAACAATGATAGTTAATGTAATTATTTATCATTTGGACTGTATAATTCTAAAGAACCTGTAACAAGTATTGTACCACAGTTTCTGGGTTGATGGCCCCCATCTCGATCAGGTTTTTCGTCCAGTTTCCCTGATCCTTGAGCAAATGCTGAGATGGTCCCTTGTTTTGCTTCTGGACATAAATGTAACTTCATTATTTGTGCACGTCTTCTGAATTTCAGTGGGAAATATAGTTATTCAAATTATCGTTTTTCATATTATCGCGGCAAAAATTATTATTCTTTCATGAAGAACATGAGGGTTCAGGGCAGGAATTTATAGCTAATTTACCTTTGAAAATATATTTTATTATATAGGAGCGAATATTTTGTCAACAAAACTCGAAAAAAAAACTCTCTTTTCTCTATTCAAAATTCGACTAGAATATGGATTAGGATAGAGACCACAGAATTATGAAAACGTGCACAAAATTCACTTCTCCCCATAGCTCGTCATACGCAGTTTTTAACTGTTTTTGACATAAATAAATAAATTATTATTATTATTGTTGTTGTTGTTATTATTATTATTATTATTAGTGGTTTTAGAGTTCTATATTACAGAAAGGCTGTGTATATTTATGTTTTTGTAATTAGCTGCCACCGGGTTATGCCCAATTGCAGTTTAAATAAATCTAATCTAATCTAATATCCACCTTTGTATCCACCACTGTATGTATTTTCATTTTCTAATTTTTTAAAGAAAATAACATGCTCATTGCGACTCTTAAACAATATTTTAAAGCAATAGCTTTAAAATATATGCTTATATATAAGAAAAAATATTATTTAATTCTAACACAAAATAGCAATTTAATAATTGATTGTTCACCAGGAATGTTATAATCTCCAAATCATAGAAAAATGAACAAAATAATGAGAGCAATCTCTCACATCAAGATTGACATAAAATAGAATATGTGGCTATTCCAAGAAGGGTAATGTTTAATAGCACATTTGTGACCATTTTTTCCCATTATGAAACTGAATAAAAGAGATCAACGAGCAAACTTCTGTGACGATATGTTGCGAACAATCATAAGATAATCATGGGTATTGGTTAAATAGAATGCAAAGGGCTTTATATTTTTATACGATCTCGTACACGACTCTACTCTCTTGTCAGAAATTAGAACAGAAAATAATCATGATTTTTTTAAGAACAATATGTTTTTGCTATGAGAAAACCTTCTTATTCAATTAAACATAGTTAATAAAAATAGTTTATTGCTGTCATCATCAAACAAAAACAATTAGTATCAAAATTGTGTTTTTAGCACAATACTAAATTTGTGATTACATCGTAGCAAAGCGAATTACATTATAAGCCCTAGAAGCAATTATAATACTTGGTGTTGAAATCTAATGTGTATAATTCGTTGTAGTTTCATATTTCGCCCTGTCTTATACCGTGAACAAACATTTGCAATATAATACAAAATACAATATTACTTGAACTGTATATGACCGCCATGTTCTTGCCGATTGCTCTTTAAATTTACGCGGTATCTTTCGAATTGCGCATTCTGATTGGTGGTCCCCACTCCTAGATTGGGTCTCATCCCCACCCTTCATCGATTTTCTCATTTGCACCCGAGTTGCCCGCACGCAGCTCCTGAGGTCAATGAAAGTGCAAATGCTGTGCAGGTCTGCGTTCGAGGTTTTCTTTGCTGATGATTTCCCGAAGCTGCTCTTCAGTGAGATCATTATGAGAGTTGCACAGATCCTGAATAGCTTTTCTGTTCATGTGGCCAAAACCCTTACCTCCAATTTCTCGCAACTGAATTGAATTATTTTAAAATTGTATTAATAAACGTGATACTTTGAGCTTCGGTATCTGCAGAGTTGATTTCCCAGATAACTCTGATAAAGGAAATAAAATGTGCTAGCTTTCAAAAAAGTACGACGAAAGACGCACTCGCGAATGTTGAAGTCGCAAATCTTAAAACGGTAGCATTTCTCTAATCGCCGATGTTCGGAACTCGCGAATAGCGAATTCGCGGATGTCGAGGGATTACTGTACTCCCGCCCCCTGTGCTTTCTGCGCCAATACTGTCAACACGCCTATCATAGGGAACGTTCACGCTAAAGACCATGACCAATTTTATTGTCTTTAAAATTCATTTGAAATATTTTTCTACATGACTTAATGGTAAAGAGCTACTGAGAAGAATCCGAAACAAGTCAGAAAAAGTATCGTTTTTTCGGGCCTCCCGGAGTAAGCACAGGGCCTAGGAGGTCGAAAACTTGGGGTCTTAACTAGTGTCTGGGTACATAAAACATACTCAAAGAAAAAGTTTTTATGACCTTTTCCCAGGTAATCCCTCTTTTTCAGTACCTACCGACTGGACTTAATTACGTGACTCAACCTGTATATAAATGGATACAAACTTCCAAAACACACAGGAACACCGGTTCTTTCAGTCCTTTGGGATTCGTGTTAACCCTCGTTTACTGTAATACCATGATGGAAACACATCTTCCCATCATGTGTAATACACAACTGTCAAGAGTAAGAACATGGTTTCAAATAAACAAAAAAATCGAAAATATTGTATCATCATTGTGTCTTATACTAGCGAAAGAACATTTCGAGTGACAAAAGACAAAATTTTGAATTCTCATATTCCTTTACTTGTTTTCGCTTCCAGACTCACGTTTTTTCGCTCAGCAACCAGTCTACTTACAGAGATGACCAAGCAGTTTATCTTATCTGAATACACTTCGCCATTTCACAAGGTCGTTATGTACAACGTAAAACTGAACACAGGCCCAGTTTTATGGTGACTCAAAATTGCTTGCCTAATTTGTGTTTTCAGGTGTTCATTATGCTAGTTGCATTATCACGTAACTGCTTCACTGAAAGCTTTAGAATCACTCCATACTCATTCGTCCTGCTTTCGTAACGTTGCTGACACTAACAACTTCGAGAAAAGAATCTCCAAGCGAGCTATTGTTATCAATGTTTGAGCCTTGTGAATCAACGAAAAATATTTAAGGACATTTGCTTAATGTCAATCCACAACAATTTAGAAGACATATCAAATTTTAGAAAGTATCAGTCAGAATTGTCATTTATTTCGGTTCGTATATTTAAAAGAAAATTAATTACTATTTTGGTAATAAAAAATTAAAAAAGCGACTTCACAAGCAATTTTGTTTTTCGCAATTCAGCTGAATGTGAAAAAGGATCCAGCAGATGTTACCTTTTACGTGGGTTTTAGATTCAAATGTTACTGAAATAGATCCATGTATCCTTATTATAAACAAAAAACATTGACATGACTATTTTAATTTTTATTGAATCATTATCTCATATATTATAACTACATTCCCGATTCTCGCTTCTGGGCTTCATAAGGGCGAAATAAGAATGTACAGAATGCATGATGCGTTAACTGAAAACAAGTCATAATATTGTAATAAGTCAAATATCTTTCTTCTTTTCTTGCTTCTCTTTCTTCTTCATAACTGTTTTACTTTCTTCGTTTTTTTATTTCCTCCTTTTCTCTTGACCTTCTTCGTCTCTTCCTTCCATTTCGTCTTCTCCTTCTCGAAGTCCCGTCCTAAATCAATACAGTACTATATTATGACCATTGCAGGGTTCACTGCTCACAAAAGAGTTTAACCGGTTGTAATACCATAATTTTATCTGCAGTTAACCTTGAATTATATTAAATAAAACCAACGCAATACCGAGTCTACGAGTACAACAGAGCTTCCGGTCTTGGATATGCATATAAACATGCGGTCATACACATTCTGCGATTAAATCGCGATAGTTATTTATGTAACAAGTCCTCTAAATTAGTCTTTAGGGACGAGGCCGCAAAGTCAACTGCGAGGCGGAGCGATAGTGGAGTCGAGTAGTTAACCTTCCGGGCTAGTCCTTAAAGACTAATAGAAGACTGTTACATACAATATTTTTTGTTGTTTCTAGTTATTCAAAAATAAATATTTAACACTTTCATGAGTTAAGAGTTGCCATTACTCTGAATGTTTTGTAGCAAGGGTTTTTGGTGCAGGGTCTTGGGATCGTTCTTTGATGACGATCGCAGTGCGGGGAAGGACCAAAAGAATAAAGGGGGGCAATAAAGCGAGAGAAGGAGGACGAAGAGGGCAAGGAGACAAAATAGGTCATTGAGGATATGAACAAAATTGGACAAAATTGGAAGAGGGGAGAAAAGCTACAAAATGAGGAAAGAGGGACGTCAGACAATGGGGAAATGAGACAAGATGGGACAAAATAGCATAAGGGAACATATAGGACATGTGACAAAGGGATAAAATGGAACGGGGCAAGGAGACAAATGGGACAAGGGTACAAAATGGAACAAAATTGAGCAAGGGGACAAATGGGACAAGAAGCAAACGGGAAAAAGGGGGTCAAATGGAACAAGTGAGACTAATGGGACATGTGAGACTAATGAGACATGGAGGACAAATGGATGAAATGGGACAAAAGGCCATAGGGACATATTTATCCAAAGATTTACGAGCACTGATAAAATCTAAACCCGAGAGTCCGCTAAAATATTTGAAATGGACTCTGGAGCATTTTATCGGCCGTTGCTGTGGACGCTAAAAGCGTTGTTTAGATGGTTGATTACTAAGGAGCTAAGCGCGAGTTTGGCGGCGTAAATAACAAAAAATTGCAAAACACACATCTATACTATCTATCACGAAATCTACGCTTTATAGGCCAAAACGGTAAAGGAGTTATTGGTAATACTATGAGGTACCTGTTAGAGTATTTTTTCTCATGAAATGACTCATCTCGAATGTGGCTGATATTTATCCTATTTTATATACAGTATGATCATATTTTATATAGTATATCATATTTTGTATTTCACTTCATCACATTTCATATAGGGTGTCCGGGGAGGAAACGTCGAAACTTCGAAAATAAGCTCTTAAGACAATTCTAAGCATATTTTGTTTAATAAACTTCGTCGATAATTCGAATGGTTGAGCCGCAATAGGTATTCAAAAGTTGGTTTGAAAAAATGATTTCTACAGAAAAATTTGCATTATAGAAGCATAGAAACACTCCAGAAATATGCAAATTGTTTATTATTTACAAAAGAAATTAGTATATTTGCTCAGACAGAAAAATTAAGCGAGAAATAAAAAACCAGTTGAATTGTGTAAATTGGGTGCTTTCTTATTTCTCGCTTAATTTTTCTTTCTGAACAAATATATTCATTTCTTTTGTAAATAATAATCAATTTATATGTTTCTGAAGTGTTTCTATGCTCGCATAATGCAAATTTTTGCCTATAAATCAATTTTTTAAACAAATTTTGGAGTGCTTATTGCGGCTCAACCACTCGAAATATCCACGTAGTTTATTAGACAAAATATGCTTAGAATTGTCTTAAGAGCTTATTTTCGAAGTTTGAACGTTTCCTCCCCGGACACACTGTATAGTGAATGTATGCTATGGGTCACGGCAACACATTTAGAGAGCGAAAAATATTTAAACAGAAAAATGGGAAAATATGAAAGGTATATTGTTGAGTTTTTTCTCAATATTTGCGCGTCTGGAAATTAGCTTGCAGGCCCATCGTCAGGCCGCCTCAATTATGATAAAATATGAAGTTATCTATCAACTGTTACATTAGATCTTGACATCTCTTGCTTTGTTAGATCACTTACGTGGTCCGCGTTGGATTTTTCGTCTCGTTTTTGTTGTAAAGGCGGAGCCATTTTGCTCTACCAGTATACTGAACTTCCTATGGCTTTCTTCTCGTCATTTATTTCTTTACCCAAATCTGACTACTTTTTGAGCTCTCTTAAGATAGAAAGGTCAGTAGAACGTCGTGATCAAGTATTTTTCTTCCTCCAGAATAAAGATCTAGGAACTTAAATCCGTCATTTAATTGTTATCACTACAAAAAGAGAATACATAGTTTCATAAACGGAGGAGAAATGTACGAGCAGATAAAACGGTTTAAATCCAATGTTATTCAAAGCAAGAGTGCTTTGTGCCAAGTGTAGTAGTGCTAAAACAATACATACTTTCTCGTCGTTAGTAATGGTTACGCAATATAATTTGTACTGTAATTTCTGTCCGAATTAACATTTCAGTTATCATTTTTGTTAATACTCCATACAAATCGTCGATCTCTAGGTGCAAAAACTAAATATTCTCAAGCAAATATCAACACAAATTCGACAATTAAAACTGTGTTTCATTCAGCTAAATCATGTCCCAATAATGCGACGGAATTCACAGAACTACAGCTGCCGTCTTGCGGGGCGGAATGCCATTGACGCATTCCAATTGGATATTTCCTGAAGGCTTGCGAATGCAGCAATGAAAATTAGAATTTGCCTAATTACACCGAACTATTCGTATTTGAAAAAAGCACATGGCCTTTTTTAAAGAATTGATTTTTTAGAATAGATTTCATTTAACAGAAAAACTATAATTGAAAGTATAATTGAAATAGTACTTTTGCATTTTTTTATTTTTGTAATTTTTTTGTAATTTTGTAATTTTTAATTTTTCCCAGTAAATTCTAACTAGGCTAATTTCAATTAACTATTTATATACTGAGGCTATGAGCTGCGATGGCTTTATAAATTAACACCACAACAAACGAAGCGCGGGAAATTCGAATTTACGATTTTTATTTTTTTCCTTTTTGAAAATACAGAGCGTGCGCCAAAGAAGAGACCAGCCTTGCTTTCTTTACCGTTCTTTGCTACAT
The DNA here is from genome assembly GCA_031308135.1 of Acheta domesticus. Taxonomy (NCBI): domain Eukaryota; kingdom Metazoa; phylum Arthropoda; class Insecta; order Orthoptera; family Gryllidae; genus Acheta; species Acheta domesticus. Next base: position 32,207,700 of record JAHLJT010002406.1, read on the forward strand.
ACGAGAGAAAAATTGTAGCTACTTGTGAGAAAATTGCTTATGACGCCTCTTTACGCCAAAAATAATCATATTTTCGAAAAACTGAACATGACATTATTTGAAAATCTCCATCTAATGTACATCCATTACAAAATTTTTTTTCTTAATAACTGTGGTTGTAGGAAGACGCAGAAAAAATGCTAAATATTTGCAATTTTTTGAAAAATCAGGAATTTCAACGAAAATGTTCTCTTAAATGTCCTTCATACTATTCCACAACACAATTTAATTTAAAAAAATGGAGCTTTTTTTTTAATTTTGAAAAGTCCTAGGACCTTCATGTAAAGTACCCCCAAGAATTAATAACAAGTGAATAAGAATTAATAACAAATATTGGTTTCAAATTCAAAGAACAACGACATCAGATCGATTGGGAAATATCAATTTTGGAGAAAATCGGATGAACAGTTTAGCCGCTAGCGTTTTTCACAGACGGACGGACAGACGTTTTGCCGTCAATCGATTTTTCGGTATCAAGGACACGAAACATGGATTCTAGCTAGAGGATTTTTTCTGAATTTATCAACTGGAGCGAGAAACTAAAAATTAAAGGAATAATTTCATTTTTTTATCAGAAAATTGAATTTAATTTTAATTTAATTTTACAATTACGTAAATTTTACAAATATACAATAGGAGCTCATTAGGGAGCGACACAAGTTAAATTACAACATAACAGCGTTACTGCTACATCTAGAATCGTAACTTTCTTTTGTTACCATTTTTGTAACAAAGATTACGAAAAGTGAGCGAAAATAAAATTTATACCACACGAGAATGAACAGAGTTTTATCCACTGGAGAGAAATAGCATATTGGCCATTTACGACCACGCTACATATTATCTTCCGAGACTCCGCATAGATTAATGTGCATAATTATGAGCATTAGCTTTTTACAACTGTATTCCTTGATATGACAAGGTTGTGACCCATTGAATTATGAATAATGAGGTGATAGGATGATAATGAGTGGTGAAGGGACAATCACATATAAGACCATGCCTACGCGGGGCTCGAACCTGCAGCTTCCTCGGCACAGACGAGGGCTGACGCAACCGTCTATGCCATGAGGCCGGCTTATTATTATTATTATTATTATTATTATTATTATTATTGTTGTTGTTGTTGTTGTTGTTGTAGTAGTAGAATCCTAACTCTTTTTTTTGGCTTTTATATCTTTTGACTCTTGAAGTGGTAGTTCACAAAATAAATAAAAGCTTTAGGCAAATTTAAATGAATCGCAATATTCCTCTGGACCCAACTAATTGTCAGTCATGCTATTAGCGCGATCTCATAACTTAAGCCATGACGTGCTAGTGCTGTGTCTCTCAGTGTGCTGCGAAAATGCTCAGTCATTCTTACGGAGGATATTTTTCTTTTCCAAAGATCTCTACAGAGTGCGTAGCAAATGTGGGAATTTTCCACTGCACGTCGTGAGAACATGAATTGTCGCAATTGGCTGTCATGTGTCACGTGAGCCATGATATGTCCAATTTCGCTCGTACCACGTGACACTGACTCCTACCCGCCATTGGCTAATCTGTATCATGTGACTCGCGCTGTATCTGATTTCGTATGGACCATGTGACTAGAACACTCCAGAACGCGAATGAGCGCAGAGATAATAATGCAGAGTCACGATTTCAAATGAAACTGCACCTTTTTAAAACGTGCGCAGTATACGATTGGAAAGAGTATATAAACCAGCACACGGGGGATACACAATAATTCGTTCTTCGTTGAGAGAACTTCGTCTCTGGCTCACACAAGCGACTGCAGGAGTAGACAAAATGGTTCGGCCAGTTTTCTATCACATGCCAGAAAGCCCTCCATCGCGAGGGGCTTTGCATGTCGCCCGAATGCTGAACGTGGATGTCGAAGTGCGGCACATCGACCTGTTTGCGGGGGACCAGCTGAAGCCCGAATTTATCAAAATTAATGCCATGCACACTGTTCCTACGCTTGATGACAACGGCTTCGTGGTTGTGGACAGGTAAGCATTTACGTCCAAGGTCCGCAAGGACAACGGCAGAATCTCATTTTCACTTCAGAAATGTGTGTGTGAACGAGAAGTGTTCGACTGTGCCGACGGTAAAATTAGCATGAGAAGGGCGTCCTCGTAATTTAGCCGAACACGAACTTAAGTTCTGTTCAAAAAATTCGTATTTTTTTCGACCAGAAATGTAAGCTTACATAATATTGATAATTTCAATATAATATTTTGTTTTATAATCCTTGTAGTTTTTAAAAAGTTTTAATGTTTTACAACTATCCATGCTCTTTGCTCATCAAGTGCCACATAATTTATTTTCCAACTGTTTTTCTTTCGCGTTCAACGTTAAATAGCAATTAAATTTTCAAAATACAGGCCATTAAAATTATTTAAAAAATACTGTTTATTCAATTTTCACTCGTATGTGATATCAGTATTTCTGTTGCGATTCTTAATTTTTTAGAACTTAAAAAAATATTTTGGACAAAGTCTGGGCAAGATTGGGCACATTTTCTGCATATCGACATGAAATATTGTCACTAAGGTTCTCTTGCTTTTGTAAATTTTATCGTTAATATAGAATGCTATGCAAAACGAACTCATAGATCGCCTGACGTATTCAGATCATGGAAGAAGGATAAAAGCAAAAAAGTTTATAAACACTTTAACTGGCTGTACGAGTTACAGTTTTGTAGCTCTCAAATTCTTTACTTCGTTTATTTCCTTCTCAAACTTCTTTGAAATTGTCAGCGGTAGATTACTATATCTTGACCAAGTTGAGAATGATGTTTACAGGAGCGCGCCTCTGTCTGTGTTTACAGCTGAAGCGAGATGAAGATATTAGGATACTCTACACAAATTAAAAATGAGACCGTGCCAAACTGCTACGGGAAAAAGTGCGGTTTATTTCGTCACAAATCTAGTTTCTTCCAAATTAATATTTTAGCTGTATTTGGACATGTCTGCACCTCGTATTGGAGTAAATAAAAGTTAATTTTTCTCTGCAGAACGATTCAAAACCTTGATCGAATTCCTTCCTTGAGAGCATTTATACTGTAACATTTATGTAATTGTTTAATTTAACTTAAGTGGTTTCTCAGAATATATGTCAAATAAAATTCATTTTAATGAAAGAAGCAATTTCTTTCATAATGAAGACAATTGTAGATACTTATGACAGTAAAGTTAAAGAACTAAAATTTCGATAAAAAGAGCATTTTTATTATATTCTTGCAGTAGAACGGAAAAAAGTAAAAAAAGCAATCTAACGTGACAAAAATAAAATAATGAGTGCAAATTTTGCATAATGTATTTCTGAAGTTATATTTCATCAGCTGATTCCGTAGAAGCAGTGTCAGTCTCTGATGTCGTAAGAGTTTCCTGGCTGCTGTTTCAGAGTGTCCGTGTCGCTAGAAAATTGATTCATTGCCACTTTCCGAACCGACACTTATTAGGTCAACTGCATTTTCAAGCAAAACATCCCTATCACTGTATTTCTTAGCCGTTTTATTGGTATGAGTGACAGCTTTCTTTCAGTCTTCAATTATTATTTTACCAATTGCTATTGATGTCATTATTTTTAAATTAAAAAGTGACACTTCAAACTTGTTTCTTTCGCTCACCTTCATTTTCACTAACACAAAATTTAATTACATTTCAGGCAAGGCTTCTTCTTGCCTTCTCGCGAAGTGTCACACATAGACGAGAACTCATTTTTTCCCAAAGCTACACCGATCAACAACTCGTTTTACGCTCCTCGCGTCTTTAGTTAGCGAAACTGACTATATACCCGTGTTTATACTGTTAGTTCCACGACGCGCCGCAACCACCTCCGTCATTCTTTGCTTGAACGAGTAATAGGTAATGTCAGCATCACTACAAATATTTTTATTCTTTAAAAGTGTCTTTAGAAATTAATATTAATCTTAATGAATCATTAGAACTATAAATTTACGAAATTTAACATGGTTGTTCAACTTTCTTAAAACTTAAACTTCAACAGCACGTACTTTTTCATATTATTGGAACGATTGCCTAATATTATAGTGGCTGGTACATGAACATGCATTTATGTAATTTTCGAAAAATTGACAGATTACATCAGAATAAAGGTTATGTCCTGCAATACAGTTCATTGATTGATTGCTTACTAGTGATTCCAGGCGCGTCGAGTACTAAGGTCATTAGTCCCGTAAGTGTATTGCATGTTTTGCCCGGGAGGTGGCGGTGATCTTGCCCCCTGATGGCGAAATCCGGCGTCGACCTACCGTCGGCGAGCGGTGTTTCCCTAACCAAGTATCTCCCACTAGCGGGGCGCCGCCCCAGCCGGGACAAGCTCCCATCCAGTCTCCCGGCTTGTGTAGTAATGTAGTGCGTGCTAGTGTGTGTGTATGTGTGTGTTTGTGTGTGAAAGGGGGGAGGATAGGACAAGAAATGGAACGGAAAGATCGCGTGCGGTCCTTGGCCCGAGTGCTAGGGTACTGGTCGGGCATTCGCCTAGTATTGATCGAAGAAACCACGGAAAATTACCGATCACAGCAGCCGGCCGTAAGAATTCTCTTCCAGACAGCGACAGAACGCGACCTAGCTATCTGACTAGTGTCGAAAATGCTGTCACCGTCGGGACTCGAATTCAGTCAGAGGTCCTGGTCAGAGGCACTCTAGCGACATCAGTTGATGCCCTTATACAATTAATTTAGCTCTATTCATTTAAAAAGTTTAGAAAAAATAAGGGACTGTTTTCGAAAAAAAAACCTTTTTAAAGTTGCCCTTATTTCACACAAAATGACGCGAAAACTACTCACATTTTGAAAAAATTGTGTACGATTTTATTTCAATATCTAATTTTGAAGAACAGATCTCTTTAAGAAGAAAGATCTCTATCTTTGGAAAGACACCGCGAAAAAAGAAATTTTTGCTATGAAAATTTGGAGAATTCAACGCACCTGCTTGATATTTATAAGCATAATTTGCCCTATCTTGTAGTTTAGCCGCGAAAATACAGACGAACTGACAGACTTTTTGGCATAAACCCATTTTCCTGTGTCAATGTCCTTCAAAACGTGGATTCTGTCATCACAACGTGTTAGAGGAAGTAATTATTACAAGTAGGAATGGTAATTATTTACTTTTTCTGTATCAGGGACCTGCAATACCACTTCTGGTGCCCCAAAAAATGATTTCCGCCGCTTAATTACTTAACTCTCTTTACACTCGTTAAGTAGTATGCGAGGAAATATCTATCTGGAAATATTTTCCGCTGTATTTTATTGCATTATGAAATTAGAATTACAAGTATTATTCAATGTTTGTGATAATATAATTCGTTTCTTTATTTGTCGATGTAAAAATTAATTACAATAATTCTTTTTAGAATGTACTTATTATAATTTAAGATTTTTACTTTGAATACATTACCAATAGATAATATTGACGACAAAGAGGAAAATTATATAAATAAATTACAATTGTTTTCTTCTACAGGAGAATTTTCCTGTCTAACGTCTGTAATGGGATACACTGAAATATGTTATTCGTCGCACTTTCAGCTTTGAACTAAGACATTTTTACTGCAATCTCAGCCTGTGTTCACAAGCAAAGCAGTAGCCCGTTGCTTTTAGTACAATATTTCAACGCAAACCCAACTGATTTCAAGTTTGAAAACTATATCATAGCGCATGTGTTGAAGGCAAAAATCAGAAAAGATCCTAATCTTTAATAAAAATAATTAAATAAATAATGATTAATAAATGGCTGTATTAAATTATGCAAAAAATACATTATGGGATCATACTTGGAAGTTATCATTCAAAGCTGGCTGGTTTTCGAAGAATAAATTTCTACTCCCTTGGTACAGCAGTTAGTCATCGATCTCCTGTTTCATATTCACGATCAATTAATTTTTGTTGCCAAAAAATTAAGAATTTGTTCTCATTTCGATTTTATGATACAAAAAATGTTGATCTTGAGCCACTCCTGTTCAATTTATTGCTGTGTACTGAATAAACATTGCTAGGTATTATATCTAATGCTATATATTTCTTTCAGCCATGCAATAGCTACCTATTTAGCAAATAAGTTCGGCAAAGATGACAAATTCTATCCCAGTGAATTGAAGAAAAGATCCCTGGTGGAGCAGCGTCTAAATTTCAATAATGGCTTTTTGTACAAACGTGCCCGAGATATTGGAGTGAGTAATTCCAAATCGATACGTCGATAAGGATATGCCATAAGGAAGTGTAACTGACATTTGTGATTAATTCTACCCTCCATTAGACAATAAATAAAATATTGCAACTAACAATACAAATTAGTAACATTGGTTTTACTGGAAATGAAGAAGACTCGGTGAATATTATTTAATTTTCAGGGCCCAGTTTTTTTTTCTGGAGTAGATATTATTCCTGAAGATTTGAAGGCAAATGCACACGAGGTATTGGGATGGTTGGAAGGATTCCTGAAACCCACCGGCTGGGTTGCTGGTGACAACATCACTATTGCTGATGCTATGTGTGTCTCTTCCGTGACAACTTTTATTGTGAGTAATTCTGAATATCAACTTACATTGAACAAAATAAACATAATATAGAGTTGCAGATTTTTTTTCATTTTCAAGTGCAATGTCTATTTGAAAGAACTCTTCCTTGAATAGTCCATTTTATGATAAATGAGAGATGATGATGGTAGTAATTTTATTCTAGCACAAATTTCATGGGCTGCAATACTGGCTCAAAACGAATATTTTGAATTTTTAGACAAACATTTTCGTAATACTGTCCTGTTAATGTATCTGCATAAAGCAACCCAACAGGAATGAAAAGGTAATCTTAATGGCCACCGGCCATGAAGGAATAGCCGCCAGCCGTTAAGGAACCACGACATCCTCAAACTATTTATTAAACTTCGAAAACAAATGGCAAACAACATAAGTAACATGCAAACAATATAAATAACAGAAAAGTAATTTTGTACAGCTCAACATTTCCTTTACCTCATTTGCCAGAGGTTGATATTTTAGAACTTTTTCACTCCTTTTCTTCGAGATAATGTGAGCTAGCGGGATAGCGACATCAATCACATACACCTTGTTTTTCTTGTCATGCCATACAATGTCCGGTTTATTAGATACAGACCTATCTGTTGTGATGAATCAGTTCCAGTACACTTTGTGGTCATTTGTGTCAATGACTGGTAAAATAAGGCATGTTTAACGTAATTACGAGTATTTCCTGGTAAGAATTTCCTGAAAATTAATTTTCTAATTACAGGCAGAAGGATGTGATATGAACAAATATCCTCTCATACAAGAATGGATTGAAAGATGCCGCAAGACGATCCCAGATTTTGATGCGGTGGATAAAACAGGAAATGACTCTTTCCATAAATTGTTCAAAAGCAAGTTGAAACCTGGACAGATTTAAATTCTTCGAGCTTTAAGATAACCTAATATTACTTAATAAGTGTAATATAAGTTACTAGTCTTCACAGTCGATTGTAAAAACATAGCAATTTTTTTCGTTTAAAATGAATCGAATTGTAACGATATGATACCATTGAATACGATTTTGTGTAATTTGAATCTAACAATGTAAAATATGTCACAAAAGAAATGTTAAATAAATTACACATTGATTAAAAATTCAAACCTCATAATGAATAATGTAATTTTGGTCACTGAACTGAATAACGCATTAAATTATGCGCATTTCTTGTACACACCTACCCATAAAAATACTGGTTATGTAATTATTTACAAAAATGATGCATAGTTTAGTTACTATCTCAAATGATGAAAGCAGAGTCAGATTATGGTTCGGCAGCACTTATTATTAAACTTTTGTATTTGCATATGACCTATTTTATTTGTAAATAAATAAATTGCAATATAAAAAGAAAGAAATTATAATTTTAAAGATAAGAATAAAAAATACAATAGATTTTATGCTCAACTATTTGCCAGATGGTTTGGAAATCTTCGTATCCCAATGTATAATTATTCCCCAAATTGTCAGAGAAAAATCAGGGATTGAATACACGAAAAAAATGTAATAAAGCAAAGCTACAGGACTACATTCAAATTTTGAAAATTGGTTGAAACTTAACATATGTTTTAGAAATTTTGTTCTACTTAACTCCTCTCTCTCTCGACGGTCATCAAAATACCGATTTGTGATTTATTTGGCCAAAAAACAGTGAAAACTGTGTATGACGTATGGGGGAGAAGATTATTTGCGCACGTTTTCTTAAGTTCCACAATCCCTTCCCAACATTTAACTATAAATACGATAGTTGAAAGATGAATAAAATATAAAAAAAGATATAATAAAATTTGAAAAAGCGCGAGATTAGCAACATTTGAAATACTAGATATTTCTTTCCCGAGTTATAGAAAACATACTTGCAACGGTAAACGAAATGTAAATGCAGATTTTTCTGCATTGCTAACAAAATAGTAACTCACCCTCAGCTCTACTACCACTAAAAGCAAAAGGAGTGCTCAACAAAACATGGGCATAGTGATGCTACATTTACGTCCAGTAGCAAAACAAGGGGCCATCTCAGCATTTCCTCAATGGATCAGGGAAATTGGACAAAAACCTGATCGACATGGCGGTCATTGATCCGAAAGCTGAAATACATCTTACAGGCGTATTAAGTCTTTTTTAAAAATTATACAAAACAAATGTCAACTAAGTCACTATATATCATTGTTTTGTTAAAATGGGCATTATTTTTGTTTTTGATGGTCAGTATAGTCTCTAATTGTATAGAAACAGTTATGCAGCAGACAAGATTTTACTTTTAACTTAAATTTGTGTACCGACTTTAATTGTTTAATGTGATCTGGCGTTGTAAAGTAACGTGCATGTATTGTATGTTGATTTCTTGTAGTTAGCTGTTGATACTGACACTTGATGAACGTGATTTTTTACGACGTCTGTTGTAATTCTGAATGATTGATGAACTAAGATGAACTCGGACGAATTCAAATGAAAAGGTGATCAATGTTCACCGTACCATGAAATTCACATGCGCGTGTGGATACAAATGCGAGGTGATTCGTTGTTACTTTCTCGCTACCGCTTACGCAGTAGAGAGAACGTTATGTAATGCTGCGCGAAAAAACGGCAGAAAAAATCTTTATTTCAGGGCCCTGGTAACTAAAAAGTGGATAAAGCCAGTTGCTAAATTTAGAAAAAATCCTCAACACGTGGTGTAGCCAGAATCCATGTTTCGTGGGTCCTTGAAACCGAAAAATCGAATGACGACAAAACGTCCGTCCCTCCGTCTGTGAACAACGCTAGCAGCTAAAGCGATCCGCTGATTTTCTCCAAAATCGATGTTCCCGAAGCGATCTGGCTGATATCGCGGCCCCTTTAATTTGAAAATGATATTTTAATTTTTTCGGAGGGACATATCTTGCATGATGTCCATAAGACATTTCAACAACAACAAAATGGCTCCATCGTTGCTGATTAAATTTTATTTTTGGATGGTGTCCAGGACGTTTAAGGGAATGGTGCAAGTCTCATTTTCGTTAAAATTCATAATTTTTCGAAAATCGCAAAAGTCAGTTTTTTTCGGCGTCTTCCTGCAACTAAAATATTGAAGATTGAGATTTTTCCCTTAATGAAATCTGTTCTATAAACACAGATTTTGTAATAAGGTCATGCACAATTTTTCGAAAATTTGAGTACTTTTCGCGTAATTGTATGTGAAAGAATGGGCGAGAAAGTACGTGCTGTTTTAGCCCCGTTGTTTCAAACGAACTCGATTAGCCCGGCGGCGTCTCGGAACATTCCAAGCTCATTCTCCAATCGCTCGACAGAGCGCGCAGAGAGGAAGCGAGTCAACGCGGTCAGAGCGGGCCAAGCCAGAGAGGATTGTAATTACTGGGCGGAGCCGCATCGCGTCCCACGAACGGGAGTTACGCAACGCTGCTGCACAGCTCGGTCGAGGTCGCGCTTTGTCGTGTCGCATCAGCGGTCACCGCCCCCGCCCCCGCCTCATCTGGTCCTGCGCCGCAGCTTCGGCGTCAGTCACTTGCACCTTCAGTTACCCCCGGTGGCGTGAGTGGGTCAAGCCATGGCTCCGCCCGTTTTCTACCACATGCCGTTCAGCCCGTGTTCGCGGGGCGCTCTGCTCGTTGCGCGGATGCTCGGCGTGGAAGTGGAGGTGAGGAACGTCAACCTTTTCGCCGGGGAGCAGCTGAAGCCGGAGTTTGTTAAGCTCAACCCGCAACACACCATTCCCACGCTCGATGATAATGGATTTGTTGTGGTTGACAGGTTAGTGATCCTTTTGGGCTGCAGGTGAGAAAGTGCATGCGTAAGGAACAATGTTATTGTTTAAGAATTTCTATATCCTCAAGTACTTTAAATACCTAGTACATCACTTCTGGCTATTTTCCTTTCCTATGCAAAAACTTTTTTTTTTCAAAACGATTGATTGATTAGCCCTTCCGGGCGCGTCAACTGCGAAGGTCATTAGTTCCCTAAGTGTAGTTCAAGTTTTATATCGCGGGGGGCGGCGGCGGCGGTGGTGATCTTCCCCAGCTGGATGGCGAAATTCGGTGCCGACCTCTTCGGAGCTTGCGGGATTTTTCCCAACCAGCAGGGCACCACCCCAGCCGGGACAAGTTCTGACTCCCGACTTGTGCGGTAGTGTGTAAATAAAGGGGTTGAGAATAGAAGGAAGAGGAAGGAAAGATCGCTCGCGGTCCGTGGCCTATTTGCTAGGGTACTGCTCCGGCATTCGCCTGGTCTTGATCGGAGAAACCACGAAAAACTATCCTACCGATCAGAGAAGCCTGCCACTAAAATTCTCCTCCAGACAGCGGCAGAATTCAATCTAGCTGACAACCTAGTGTCGAAAATCCTGCCACCGATGCAACTCTTTAACTCCGGTTTCTCCCGGACAGAGGCACTGCAGTGACATCAGTTGATGCCCTGAGCCACCTGCCGGTTCTTTTCAAAATAAGAATGCACGGGTTGACATTTTAATATGCATATGTAGCATTTGTCAAATGACCGCTTAGTCTGTTAAAGGTTTTATATGCCAAACTGAGGCATGTTTGTTATACAATTTCGTTGAATTCATTCAACCAAAATTTCATTTTTTTAAAATAGTATGAACAATTACTTTCTTAGCTAGTGCTAGCTAGTGGTCGGATAATTTCTATAATTATTGTAGTAAGTGGCACAGGCACAGCGTGACACAGGCCAGCAGGCTGGGAAACGCACATGGGGATAAGAAATTCCATAGCCCTGTTGATAATAACAATTGTCGCAAATATTTTTAAATGTTTTATATTGATAAAAATAGTCTACATAGTGGCATGTTGTAGCAGTTGCAGCATGTTGCTGTAGTCTACATGTTGGTCAAGAATGAGAAAATTCTTTATTTTAATAAGTTCTAAACTACTCTCATGTTCTTATGAAGATTTTAACATATTCTGGAGAAAGATATGGTCCTAAAATTGCTCATACTTTAAATCGCACTCTTTAATTATAATCTGAAAATAAATTGACTGAATAAGTAATTAAAGCATTAATTGCATAAAGAAGAAATATTTGATAGACTGGTTTATTTTGCTTCGTGTTTACATATTTTTCGCTTAAGACTCAATTGATTCACAATGCTTTGTATTGTTTTATCCGACAATTCCCAAACATTCGCAATCTTGGCGAGTAGGAAGGGATCCGCCTCTGGAATTACGATGTTAAAAGTGGATTTTGACTCAATTCTGGCATTGTAATAAGAATCTTAAAGCAGCAAAAATCCCCTTCTCTTAACTAGACTAACCATGTACAAATAATTTACATGAAAATTATTGTTTTCGTTCTTGTAATTGATTTAGAAGGTGCTACAGATATTGAAACGGATTAATTCTGGTTTTAAAAAAGGTGTAACCGTTTTTAAAAACGATTAACCCTGGAATTGGCGGTCGTGTTAGAGTTAAAATTATTACTTTCAAAATTATGTAATTTTTATTATGTGTAATTATTAATAAATTAATTTATAAAGTTGTAAACAGGTTTCTACTCACTTCATTGAAATATCAAATTTATAAATTTTTTCAAAATAAATTAAATACAAACAATAAAAAATGACTTAATTTTGAAAAGTAGATAACTTTATACGTTGCGTCAAGGAACGAATTTGCGCGATCTGCAATTTTACACACTTCTCATTTATGCGCCCTTGGCTAAATCTCGCAATTTACACAGCCGTTCGATAAAATTGCACCTTGAACGCGTGATGGTCATACGGCCTACACTCAACCGCAATGACCGCGCGTTTCGCATGGTGCAAAGACCCCGACCCGAAAGGGTCAAAGATCATCTTCACAGGCCAATGTTATCTTTCACATTAGCTCCCCCAAAACAAGCTAAAGAATGCGGTCTCGCTCTCATTCTTCATGACATGCGAGCTCGTACAAAAACACGCCCTTTCGAAAGAGCCCCCCAAGAGCGCGCTGGAGCGAGCAGTCTGCCCATAAGAAGGCTCGCGGGGCGCTGAGAGGTCGTAGTGCAAGGCACGCGGGCGTCCACCTCAGTCGACGAACGCGCGCGTGCGTTCCCGCCCCGCGATGGCGCCGCCCGTCTTCTACCACATGGCGCAGAGCCCGTGCTCTCGCGGGGCGCTGCTGGCCGCGGGGCTGCTCGGGGTGCAGGTGGCGGTGAGGCACGTCGACCTCTTCGCCGGGGAGCAGCTCCAGCCCGAGTTCGTCAACGTGAACCCTCTGCACACCGTGCCCACCCTCGACGACGGCGGCTTCGTCGTGGTTGACAGGTGAGAAGCCGTAAGCGTCTGCGTTAGGAATTCCTTAATACGATCGCTCGATAGGAACGCCAGAGTGGTTAGAATTACACATGTTGGTATTCGCTTTCGGAGGTCGTGGCATTCCACCTTTACGTCACCAGAGCAGACGATAACTTATAAATGCACATTTCTTGGAAAACCGAATGCCAAGGATTAATCATCAGTTATTTGACATAACACGAAAGACTGACTTTAATCAATTGCGTGTTATGACTAGCAAATGCATTAAAATACGAACAGATCAGGTTTCATCGAAACCAGAGCCCAATTTGAAACGATCGAGAGAGAAGACACCATTTTCATACGAGAGGAAGGAATAGGGATTGGGAAAGGAATGTCGAATAGCAAGTAAAAAATACAAAGAGAATGAATGAAAAGTCATTTGCTCTAATCTTAGATGCTATAATTAGATAATTCGAACCAGTGGCGTAGCTTCAGTTGGTGTCACCTGGGGCAAAGCTAACCCCCATACATTAAGTACAAAAATATCTATTGCTGCATTGATTGTATAATATTTTATTAAAAATACAAACATTTGCACATGATAGAATTTTTTAATACATTATAAATAACTATGTAGTTAGCGATAATTACATAGTTATTTATTGTAGTTATTCTATGTAGTTAGCAATTAAGTCATAATCTGTGTTTATGATTTAAGTGTATACTTATTAAAATAATATAAATAATTTTTAAATAAACCATAAAAATTATGTAATTCCAACAATAAAATTTTCAAACGACTTAAAGTAAGAAAACTAATTATTAATATATAAACTTCTTAAGACAATGATTTAAAGTATATAATTCCAACTATAAAATAATTTAATTGGTGTCACCCATAGAATGGTCTCGCTCGGGGCGAGCCGTCCCCCTTGCCCCCCCCCTAGCTACGCCGCTGATTCGAACCAGTTTTGTACGAATCGTTTGTCTTGCGGTTTCTCACAATTTTTGCGTTGATTTCTTTCCCTTTATAGCTGATGTGATACCAATCTTTTCTTACGAAGGAAAACCATACAAACTACACCACTTCTTGCTGTGTTGATTTTGTGATGCATTTTGAATCGAGAACATCTGTAACTAAATTTACGGCCTCAGCTTCTTTCTCGAAGCCATTCAGTGTTTCAAGAGTGCTTTAAAGTTGTAAGAAAAGGCGTCAAGTAAAGGGGATGAGATAGTGGCTTTGAGCAACAACTGTTGCCAATGTATAGTGCAATTTTTCCAACTTTGCCCCTCAAAGCCCGTCTTCACGATGGAATATGTCACGATATTTCGCGTCTTTGTCAGTCTTACCGCTAGATATCGCATGATCGTGACCATATCAAGCAGTGTTTGCGATCATGCGACATCTACCGGCACGAGCGAGAAAGACGCAGTGTGATATTCCATAGTGGCCATAGGGGCTTGAGGGGCAAAGTTACAAAAGTCGCACAATAGGTTTCTGACTTGGAGGTCCTTGGAGGACCGACGGTGATTGCTTTGTTACTCAGGCTCTAGAGTTAGATCGAATTCACTCGCTGTCGGGAGACAAATATTAAGGTCTGGCTGCTCTGATGGATAGTTTTTCATGGTTTCTCTGATCAATATCAAACGAATGCTGAAGCAGTACCTTTAAAACACTGACCACGTACCGCTTTCCTTTTTCCTTGGCCCCTCTACTGTGTGTGTGTGTGTGTGTGTGTGTGTGTGTGTGTGTGCCCTTACATATGCGCGGGCGCACACACACACACACACACACACATTCACACGTGCACACACTTCCACACATGCTGGGAAGACCAGTTGGGAGCTTAGAGTTTGTCCCCGTTGAGCGGTGACACTTGTCCTTGAGGATCATTTGTACATTAGGAGTTACCTCCCATGTTACAAAATTCATTATTTTCATCTGCATACGTAAAAGATACTTTCAGCCACTGTAGAATTGTAAAAATGAGGGTTGTAAGGCTGCAACGAGCATTTCTTCCTTTACAAGCATTTGGTTTCCAATGATACCCAACTTGCAAATAGAGTAACAACTCTTCTAAATTGTATATAGAGTGCAAATCATCTCGAAAACTTGAGAGCATAAAATGTTACTGTCAGTAGCTGAGATATGAAACCTGCGAATTTCACAAAAATAATTTAATGACAATGTTAAAATGGAGTGGCGGCCGATGCATTGCGAATTAGGAGGGGATGCATGTATGTCTCTCTCTTTTTTTTTTTTTTTTTTTACATTCGTTGCGTCTACCTTTCGACGCAACGCGTCCCTAAGCCCCATTCGGGGCGTTGAGCGCTTAGCGCTTTAAACGTCTACTGATGCGCTTTCTGGGAGTAATCCTCCATTACAAGAATCAATTGAAGTCATTGTCACGTCTCGTTAGTCGTCTAGAGGACCGCCAGGTAACATCTTCGCGCACGCGCCTCCTACTACGCGCCCCTGCGTCACTACCCAGCGGCCAGAATTGGGAAGGAATGAGGATGTGGATAGGTTTTTTAGGGCACTTCACAGGGGTTGGACTAGCCCTTGTGAAGCAGGTGGACTCGTTTTGTTGGAACAAATTTCACATGAGATCGACAGGAGTCCAAACTATCACATCTATTTTACCTCTTAAAAACATTTCTTGAACGAGGGAAACTGTAGCATGCACGCATCGAGATTTTAATCCTTATCTAAGGTAACTTTTACGTTGATAACGAAAGATATAATTGTGCTCACGCGAAAACAAGAGATTATTTAAAAAAACTTTTTCCAGCAAACAACAGTAATTTATCAAATCAAATGAAAAAGTCGATATTATTAGCTTAGTTAATAGGCGCGGACTCTGCCGAACAAAATCCTACTAGCAACACATTGCCCCCACCCAACATCCAGTACCCCGACTTTTCCTCAAGTTTCCATTGCCTGGCATGCACCAACTACTGACGGACTCGCGATAGTCCTCGATGTGACCCATTCCAAAAACATTAATATTTCACTTACGCGGGAGAGATACAACAATCATTCGTTCTCAGAATTGCCCTGATGGTAGGCACAAATTAAGCAAGTCGATTTATTGCAGGTTAAATACTTTATGTAAATTTTCCCGAGCTGTTTTTTTTTCTGGGGAGGGTGCCGCCCTGGAGCCCTTAAGGAGCAGCCGTCACTGTTAAAATGTAAAAGAAGTTTTCCTGTATAGTCTTTCTACGCGAAGCAATTTACAAACGAAGAGCCTTGATGCTGTTACGTAAGTCAACAAGGTCGGGTGAAGGCCGCAGAACTCGGCCGCACAAGAGCTGGCGAGAGCGTCTCTATCATAATAACTTCGAACTTTCCTTTTCTTTGAGGAACTAACAGTTATTTATGCACCAAGGGTTCTAATGATCGAGCAGTGACGGAATGCCCGAGGGCCTTTGGCACGAGAGCTTTTTGTTCTCGCAGATAATTAGAACGAGTTAGTACATTGTTTTATTTTTACCTAATTTTATTGATTCAGGTTTATTTATTTACTAATTAACTAGATGTTAATTTGGCTCAGTTTGTATTTTCATATTTCCCTCCCACAATTCCTTTTCATAATTCCCTTTCACAATTATCTCCATAAAAGAGAGCATGTAGCATCTTTCAACTGTTTTCGTATTTCCCTCGAAACCACAATCCTTTCAATCCAGATAAGTTACGCAGTGTATATCGAGCTCCGTATCGAAGGCAATAACAAGCAATAACGTGTCAGTAAAACGAAATTATTTAAATTATGTACTAAATAATTCAAGGCTTCGATACATAAGGATATAAAATATTACTGACATAACATCAAAGGAGTATTTTTGGAGAGAAGGCATTATGAAATTGCCATTCTTTCAACACAGAGATGAAAATAAATAAATAAACAAACAAACAATATTACAACGTGGTACTTGTAAAATATGAGTATAAAAAATATTTGAAATGAGATGAAAGTGAGGCAGAAAATTAAGATATAATTAATAAAGAACTAGTGGTGCTACATAATGGCTTTCCTGTATTAGTTTTCTATATCCTTGGGTCTCGGCTAGCTATTCAAACGTGCCACATACTCTTGCAAGCTGCCATCTAGCGTCGCCCACACTACATTTTTTCGACATTTTCTTAATTGTTCCGTAACTCACAAATACAATAGTGTTTACGAATGGCTGTTAATGTGCATATTAAAGATGTCATAGATCATTAAAAAAATTAATTGTAATTTTTGAAAAAACGAAAAAATACCCCAAATTGAACTTTCCGCACGTAATTAGTACTATCCGTTCCAAAAGTTTGGACAGTAAATTTGGAACCATTTTAGAGGAAATGATGTTTGAGCGTTTCTGAAAATGCGGAAGTTTGAGTTAGTTTTAACAGAAAATGGTTGAGTTCTCGAGAAACATTGTTTGTTCTCGAGAAATGGTTGAGTTCTCGAGAGACATTATTAAAAGCACATATACTCGTAAATATAATAATATGAACAAATTACCGCGAATGTAAATACTAACGATGCGAAAACGACTTCAAAAAAAATTATTTTTTGTAATTTGTGAGAAAACAAAAGAATAGAGCAACGTGACGTTTATTGTCATCTCAAAGAGTGCATTAGGCACTATTCCAACCAAAAGTTTAAAGAAAAAAATTGAAGCCGTTTTGGAGAAAATCTTGTCTTCAAATTTTTTTTTAAATTGCACAAATTGCACGCAAGGTTGCGTGAAAATACTAAACTTTGCAAAAAATAGTACATGACCTTAAGGAAAAAACTCGCTTTGGAAGAAAAATTTTATTTGAAGGAAAAATCTGTATCATTAACTTTGTAGTTGGAGGAAGATTACGAAAAAATCCAAACTTTTGCAACGACGGAGGGACGGACGGAGGGACGGACGGAGGGACGGACGGAGGGACGGACGGAGGGACGGACGGAGGGACGGACGGAGGGACGGACGGAGGGACGGACGGAGGGACGGACGGAGGGACGGACGGAGGGACGGACGGAGGGACGGACGGAGGGACGGACGGAGGGACGGACGGAGGGACGGACGGAGGGACGGACGGAGGGACGGACGGAGGGACGGACGGAGGGACGGACGGAGGGACGGACGGAGGGACGGACGGAGGGACGGACGGAGGGACGGACGGAGGGACGGACGGAGGGACGGACGGAGGGACGGACGGAGGGACGGACGGAGGGACGGACGGAGGGACGGACGGAGGGACGGACGGAGGGACGGACGGAGGGACGGACGGAGGGACGGACGGAGGGACGGACGGAGGGACGGACGGAGGGACGGACGGAGGGACGGACGGAGGGACGGACGGAGGGACGGACGGAGGGACGGACGGAGGGACGGACGGAGGGACGGACGGAGGGACGGACGGAGGGACGGACGGAGGGACGGACGGAGGGACGGACGGAGGGACGGACGGAGGGACGGACGGACGGAGGGACGGACGGACGGAGGGACGGACGGACGGAGGGACGGACGGAGGGAGGGACGGACGGACGGAGGGACGGACGGACGGAGGGACGGACGGAGGGACGGACGGAGGGACGGACGGACGGAGGGACGGACGGAGGGACGGACGGAGGGACGGACGGAGGGACGGACGGACGGACGGAGGGACGGACGGACGGAGGGACGGACGGACGGAGGGACGGACGGACGGAGGGACGGACGGACGGAGGGACGGACGGACGGAGGGACGGACGGACGGAGGGACGGACGGACGGAGGGACGGACGGACGGAGGGACGGACGGACGGAGGGACGGACGGACGGAGGGACGGACGGACGGAGGGACGGACGGACGGAGGGACGGACGGACGGAGGGACGGACGGACGGAGGGACGGACGGACGGAGGGACGGACGGACGGAGGGACGGACGGACGGAGGGACGGACGGACGGAGGGACGGACGGACGGAGGGACGGACGGACGGAGGGACGGACGGACGGAGGGACGGACGGACGGAGGGACGGACGGACGGAGGGACGGACGGACGGAGGGACGGACGGACGGAGGGACGGACGGACGGAGGGACGGACGGACGGAGGGACGGACGGACGGAGGGACGGACGGACGGAGGGACGGACGGACGGAGGGACGGACGGACGGAGGGACGGACGGACGGAGGGACGGACGGACGGAGGGACGGACGGACGGAGGGACGGACGGACGGAGGGACGGACGGACGGAGGGACGGACGGACGGAGGGACGGACGGACGGAGGGACGGACGGACGGAGGGACGGACGGACGGAGGGACGGACGGACGGAGGGACGGACGGACGGAGGGACGGACGGACGGAGGGACGGACGGACGGAGGGACGGACGGACGGAGGGACGGACGGACGGAGGGACGGACGGACGGAGGGACGGACGGACGGAGGGACGGACGGACGGAGGGACGGACGGACGGAGGGACGGACGGACGGAGGGACGGACGGACGGAGGGACGGACGGACGGAGGGACGGACGGACGGAGGGACGGACGGACGGAGGGACGGACGGACGGAGGGACGGACGGACGGAGGGACGGACGGACGGAGGGACGGACGGACGGAGGGACGGACGGACGGAGGGACGGACGGACGGAGGGACGGACGGACGGAGGGACGGACGGAGGGACGGACGGAGGGACGGACGGAGGGACGGACGGAGGGACGGACGGAGGGACGGACGGAGGGACGGACGGAGGGACGGACGGAGGGACGGACGGAGGGACGGACGGAGGGACGGACGGAGGGACGGACGGAGGGACGGACGGAGGGACGGACGGAGGGACGGACGGAGGGACGGACGGAGGGACGGACGGAGGGACGGACGGAGGGACGGACGGAGGGACGGACGGAGGGACGGACGGAGGGACGGACGGAGGGACGGACGGAGGGACGGACGGAGGGACGGACGGAGGGACGGACGGAGGGACGGACGGGGGGACGGACGGGGGGACGGACGGGGGGACGGACGGGGGGACGGACGGGGGGACGGACGGAGGGACGGACGGAGGGACGGACGGAGGGACGGACGGAGGGACGGACGGAGGGACGGACGGAGGGACGGACGGAGGGACGGACGGAGGGACGGACGGAGGGACGGACGGAGGGACGGGGGGAGGGACGGAGGGAGGGACGGAGGGACGGACGGAGGGAGGGACGGACGGAGGGAGGGAGGGACGGACGGAGGGAGGGACGGACGGAGGGAGGGACGGACGGAGGGAGGGACGGACGGAGGGAGGGAGGGACGGAGGGAGGGAGGGACGGAGGGAGGGACGGACGGAGGGAGGGACGGACGGAGGGAGGGACGGACGGACGGAGGGACGGACGGACGGAGGGACGGACGGACGGAGGGAGGGACGGACGGAGGGAGGGACGGACGGAGGGAGGGACGGAGGGAGGGACGGAGGGAGGGAGGGACGGAGGGAGGGAGGGACGGAGGGAGGGAGGGACGGAGGGTGGGAGGGACGGAGGGAGGGAGGGACGGACGGACGGAGGGACGGACGGAGGGACGGACGGACGGACGGAGGGACGGACGGAGGGACGGAGGGACGGACGGACGGACGGACGGACGGAGGGACGGACGGACGGAGGGACGGACGGACGGAGGGACGGACGGAGGGAGGGACGGACGGAGGGAGGGACGGACGGAGGGAGGGACGGACGGAGGGAGGGACGGACGGAGGGAGGGACGGACGGAGGGAGGGACGGACGGAGGGAGGGACGGACGGAGGGAGGGACGGACGGAGGGAGGGACGGACGGAGGGAGGGACGGACGGAGGGAGGGACGGACGGAGGGAGGGACGGACGGAGGGAGGGACGGACGGAGGGAGGGAGGGACGGACGGACGGACGGACGGACGGACGGAGGGAGGGACGGACGGTTTTTATCCACGTCTTCGTTGTCAGGGCCCGAGAATGAGTTGCTTTTTTGCCGAAAATTTGCCGTTTTTTTTGTGCAGCATTACGTAACTTTCCCCATACTACGTATATTACTCTATATATACGTACGTATACGGGAAAATAAAAAACAGTGTTGTTATCAATGCATCGCTTTGGCGTATGCATTCCCACAATTGACACGTTCCCACAGACAGAGAAGTTGGAGTAAGTCACCTTCATGAGAACTGGATGTAGAAAACGCGTTGGTGTTTCATAAACAGTTATTCAAATACAGTAGATCCCCGGTATTATGAACTAATTTGGGGGGGTGTACTGGTCGGATTCGGAAAAGTTCGGGTTATCCGTAAAATGTAGCATAAATATTCAAATACATTATAGGATTTTCAGTCACAATGGAAACTTTACGTGCGATGTGAGAAAATGATAACGTAGCGTATCGTAGCATCGTGCTGAAGTGGCAATGTTGCGAACAACTGAGTACAGTACGTACATAGCTTATCGAATGCGGTAGCAGTTGCTACATGGTTTAGAAGAGTAGAAGCATGGTTTGTGTCGCTGCTGTTGATGGGTTTTCTACATACAGTATTCAGAGATGTGTTGATTTAATCTTTGTTAATTATGTTTCGTTAATAAATTAACAAATAACACCTGATTTGTATTAACTTAATTTGTTAATTATGTTTCGTTAATAAATTAAGTTAATACAAATCAGGTGTTATTTGTTAATTTTTCCTCCATCCGGAATTTTTTCGGATTATCCGAATTTTCGGATTTGCGGAATTCCGATTGACGTGGTTCTACTGCATACAAACGTCCAGAAGAAAGTTATATTTTATGCAGTTGCAATATTTGCCTTCTAAATTAAATCGTACTAATTTTTTAGAAACATTTATAGTATATACTGTACATTTTTAATTCACAAGAAAACATAGTCAAATCAGAAATTGAGTTCGATGTATAGAAATAATTTTCGATGTGTAGAAACGTTTTTAAACGGAATTTTCAAGGGGCAGAGAAAATATTTGATGTATTTTGATGTACAGAGGTTTGATATACAAGTTCGATATATGGAGGTACGACAGAATTTGTTAATTAATTGTAGTTTTAAACCGTGGTAGAAGATATCCTTTACACTACAAAATTGTGTAATAATTTATGTTGGCATCATCCTTTTTACTTTCTCGCACTCCCTAAGAAGAGAAAGTTACATAATTGTGCTCCGGAAAACCACGGTACACATTAAAAGAAACCGGAAAACAGCGGATTTTTGGCAGAAAAAAACCTGTTGCCGAGCCCTGGTAACGCAAAAGTGAATAAAACTATAAATAGAAAATTACTTCCTGTAGCTCGTGGTCTAGCCAGAATCCATGTTTCGTGGGTCCTTGATACCAAAAAATCGATTGACGACAAAACGTCTGGCTGGCCGTTAGTCCCTCGTCAATGCTAGCGCCTAAACCAGTGCTTGCCAACTTAATGCTCTGTGACGTCACAAAAATCTGCTCTCCTGCTTCGAACCGAGCCGCGGAGCAAAGCAAGTGCTCGACGCAACGGCAGGCATAATGTTCCAATGATGGTACGGAAGTGGGGAAAGAAGGTTCACTCGATAATTACTTTTTAAATGGTATTTTTTATTTAAATGATTCAATCAAAATATGAACAATTAAAAATAGAACATAGAATATTACATAACTCAAAGCAATATCCGACCCTGTTTTTCGTAACCGGTACTGTAATTCCACTTCCATTCTTCTAACACATAACATGTTTGGAGAAGACAGTTTTAACATTCTAGTACAATAATATTTTATTCAGTGTTATGTACGTTAACATTTTTTCGTTTCGAACCAATAATTAATGTTAATAAATAGATGCCCGGGAGTGATCACGGAGGAGAAATTGGACTCCAGGCTTAATTACTTCGTACACAGTTTTGTTTGAGAATGTTGTAAATCCTCGTGATTTTCAGTACCTCTTCCATAATCTATCTGTAAACTCCTTTACTCATCTCATGATTGCAAATTATCTGTCAATTCTCAGAAATTATTTTCATCTCGCGGGTTTCTCTTGTTTTGCAAAGCTGCGTAATGCCTCTGCAGGCCGAACTTTTTAACATTCTGCAGTTCTTTCGAATACACTAAACACTTCTGTTACGTCATCTACAAAAAGAAACATTTCTACTCAAATTGAAAGAAAATTACGGGCGTAATTGGGCTCTTATGTTGCCTGAAACATAGGCAGTGGCCCCTCGATCCCTCCTCCTTTGTTCGCAGTGCTTCTACGAGCGCTACTAGAGGGGGGGAACGGTGCTCTGACGTCGTTTTTCCTTCACTTGCCAAAACGCTAGCCTAAACCGTTCAGGTGATTTTCTCCAAAATTGATATTGTCCGATCAATCTGAACGAACTAGAGGTTTTGGGAGTCTCCAACGGATATTTTGACTTTTGAGGCTGGTATACATGAAGTCACAAAAACATTTTGAAAATTTTCTCAAAAAATGGCCCAAAATGTTTTGATTAAACTTTGTTCTCTGATAGTGTAAAGGACGCTTAAGAAAATGGTGGGGGCTCATGTTCGTTAAAATCCTAGATTTTTCGAAAATTGCAAAAATTCGATTTTTGTGGCGTCTTCCTACAATTCTAATATTGAAGATAGAGATTGTTTCTTAATGAAATCTGAAAAGACAGATTTTAACTGAAGGTCATGCACAATATTTCGAAAATGGGTAATTTTCACATAATTTTGCGCAAAATATAGGTAATTTTTAATTTTTTAAAACTTTTTTCTCTAAAACTGCACGAAATTTTTTCTTTAAATTGCCTTCTCGTGTGTATTAATTGGCGGTTAAAAAATATGGTTCTAATCCCATTTTTTAAAGAACTCTGTATTGCAAAAAGTTAATATTTCGAAACTACAAAATTGAATGTAGAGATTTTTGCTTTAAACAAAGTATGTTGTAAAAATATATTCTACGCTTCGAATCTAAAACCGTGCTATATGTCCTGTAGTCAAGTCGGAGGGAGGGAGAGTCCGGACAGACTAAAAAGAAAGCAAGTGATTGAAAACTTCCATTAATTGTCGTGTAGTAGTAGTAGTTGCTGCAGTTTATTACATAGCCTACAATTTACATCGAATTATCCCAACCTCATGCTATTCAAAAGATTTTGGAGGAAAGCATGTTATACACAATTTAATTTAAAGGTTCGTTTTCTGTAAAGCTTGAATCGAATATGGTGAACTTCATTTCATGATTATAAGTTATTTTTTCTGCCGTCTTTTGTACTTTAGATTTGAGTCTTATCCTATTCCGATACTTAATTCGAATTTCTGCATATCTGAATCAGAAATTAGTTAAACCAGCAACAATCAGCTGTATTTAACAGTAACAATAATAAATGAAAACATTTTCATAGAAAATGCAAAGTTGGAAAGTGAAACGTCCAGTTTATTCAGTCTTGGTTCATAATCACAGTCTTGGTTTATTCACAGATTCACTTCTTGGATTGATTGATTGTTAGTGATACCGAGTACTCAACTACGGAGGTCTTTAGTCTCGTAAGTGTAGTTTTTATCTAGAGATGGCGGTGTTCTTCCCCGCTGGATGGCGAGATCTGGTGCCGACCTACCGTCGATTAGCGGGGTTTTCCCCAACTAGGTATCTCCCACCAGCGGGGCACCGCCCCAGAAGGGTCGCGCTCTAAGCGCCTGACCGGTCTCCCGGATGGTGTGGCTGTATAGTGCATGTTAGTGTAAGTGTGTGTGTGTGTAAAAGGGGTGATGATAGGACAAGGAAGGGGAAGGAAAGATCGCGCGCGGTCCGTGGCCCTTTTGTTAGGGTACTGCTCCGGCATTCGCTTGGTGTGGATCGGAGAAACCACGGAAAACTACGGATCAGAGCAGCTGGCCGCTAGTATTCTCCTTCGGACAGACACTAAATTCCACCTAGCTCTCTACCTAGTGTCAAAAAATCCTGCCGCCATCGGGACTCGAACCTAGGACCTCCCTGTCAGAGGGACTGCAGTGACATCAGTTGACGCAGATCACTTCTTGGATGTTAAAATGCCATTCGTAAAGAGGGTTTAGTAAAAAGACAAATTTTGAACTGCAGATGGTTCAAAATCTAGAGAATGAGAGTGTGTTTTTAGTTCTTGAGCCCAAAGCTAATAAGTGTTTACAAATGTCATTTGAAAACAAAATTTCCCTATTTCTTCCACATGTGTTCCAAAGCTATTTCTAAAAATGCTATTTCACTAATACACTGTTTAAGGTGTTTTCTTTCTACAAGTAACATAATTTACTATTTTTCAGCCATGCCATCGCTACTTACCTGGCCGACAAGTATGGCACTGATGATAAATTTTACCCAAGGGATGTGAACAAAAGATCTCTGGTAGACCAACGCCTTTACTTTGATGCAGGTGTCTTATACAAACGTCTCAGAGATATTTGTGTGAGTAAAACAATGCCTTTTTAAATGTTTTAATGGTTCACTG
This sequence comes from Acheta domesticus, assembly GCA_031308135.1. NCBI lineage: Eukaryota > Metazoa > Arthropoda > Insecta > Orthoptera > Gryllidae > Acheta > Acheta domesticus. The sequence goes on from JAHLJT010002406.1 coordinate 32,232,906, forward strand.
TAAGAAGGTAACATCTCGATCAGATTTTTCGTCCAGTTTCCCTGATCCTTTGAGCAAATGAGATGGTTCCTTGTTTTGCTTCTGGATATAAATGTAACTTCATTATTTGTGCACGTCTTCAGAATTTCAGTGGGAAATATAGTTATTCAAATTATCGTTTTCCATACTATCGCGGCCAAAAGTATTATTCTTTCATGATGAACATGATGAGGGTTAAGGGCACAAATTTATAGCTAATTTACCTTTGAAAGTATATTTTATTATATAAGAGCGAATATTTTGTCAACAAAACTTGAAAAAAAACCGCTCTTTTTTCTGTATTCAAAATTCGACTAGAATATGGTTTAGGAAAGAGATCACAGAATTATGAAAACGTGCACAAATTTCACTTCTCCCCATAGCTCGTCACATACAGTTTTAAACTGTTTTTGACGTAAATAAATAAAAAATAAACTAACTAAATAAATAAAAAAATGAAGAATTAAAAAAAATAAAAAAATAATCATTGAACATACCGAATCCGTGTATCTAAAGTGACTAAAGTTAAAAGTTGTAGTTTTGAGTTTTCATTATGGCGAAAATTAGATAGACAGCACTCTATTAAAAATTAAGTGACATCACATCACAGTGATAGATAGCACTCTCACAAACTTTTTGTAGGCCAATTCCCGCCTGCCGAAACATACGTCAACTCTTGAAGCTTCCTGTACTCATTAGAAAAAGATTGATGTATTGGCAATTGAGTAGGAGATATTGAGGGGTACATTAGTTACATGAAAACTGCGTTATTTCGAGTTGTAACATTTTCGCTATTTATGATAAACATGTGAGTCAACTCCAAAGAGTTGCGTTAACGTATAATTGAGTGTTGCACTTCAAAATAATTCACTTCTTAATTCAGTAGGAAACAATACCACTACATATTTATTTATTTATTTATTTATTTATTTATTGTCTATTTAAGGTCAAAAAGCAAACGGTAGTGGTAGGTGGACACACACAAACATCAATGCTCAGGGTGGGATTCGAACCCGTGACCCTTCAGGCACGAGGAACCCAAGTCTCTTCAGCATGAGCGACCTCGGCTCTTCAGGCCGGCACTGTCACATCTTATAAAGTGGGAATTTCAAGGCACAGGCTCGAAAAATGCAATAATAATTTTTCAATCATTCTTCACAACTACATGAAAAAATGTTTTCGTATATCAAATTAAATGAATTTTAAATGAAATATTTTAAGTATATAAAATTATACATGGTCACCAAATTATACACGCATTTTGGTACAACCGACTTATGTATTTTTGTACATTTATACCAAATATATTTTGGTGTAATGTACATTTTGGTGTACTCAATGTACTCTGACTGGCTGTTCCTGTGGACTCTTGTAACAATATTTTACTCTTCCAAAAATGCATATAATTTCAGCCAGGATCCCTCGAAGCCACTCCATCAGGGTAAATTTATGTTTATGGGTCCGATAGTTCGCCTATACAAGAACTCGGTAAAAATACTACGTAGGATTTGGAAGTCCTGCTTGTAGCTGTTTAAAAAAACAATACTCACTCCTTTGTATTATACTATAATACGTCAAATTACAAAATATTCAGTTGTAAATAAAACATTAGTTTATAAAACAAAGAAGCAAGACGAATACAAGTGATTAGTAGGCAATCTCTTCCTATTTTTGTGTTATTAATTTATTATTATTACCTCCCTTTTAGCATGCTTGGCCAATGTTCCCCTTTAATTACTAATTTCTAAAATCAATAAAATTTAATGGTTACGGAACTTGTTCGATTTATTTACTTCTCTGTTGTGGAGCCTCTGCATTCGTGCCCGATGGTACTGCGCATCACCTTTCCTTCCATATGGCGTCCGTGTGTTCCAAACACGCAATCGCTTCTAAGTTACTGTCCCGGATTTTATCTACTACTTCTCAATTTTTACAGGAAAACCAAAACTAACATTATAACATTTTTCCATTGTCCGCGAAAAATCTCCAAAATGCGTCCTTACTGTACGCAGGTCATCTCATACGTACATGCCCCTATGAGTCATTGGTCCTTCATCCTTTCACGTTGGATTTGTTTATTCCTTGGTTCCTTTTGTCATTTTTCCATACATTTTTGTACCCACGGAATTACTCACGTGTCTTTTCCTAACGTAACTTTCCTTCCGCACCCCGCCATCACTTGTATTGACATTTTCTTCTAATAGTTTTTAATTAGAACTTGCACTTTGTATTCTTTTACCCAACCATTGTTGCGACCGTTAAAGTTTGCACTCTATATTAATTTTCCGTTATCAGTATTTATTTACTTTTGGGATAACCTGTCACAGTACCGAAGTGAAATGTTCAGTTTGTCACACAGTACGTTCTGGAAAAATACGTTAGGTAAATTGTTTGTGTTCAAATCAATTTTTGCTATCATTTAATAATCTTGCCACTTTCCCTCTAATTTGACTTTTCACTTCAGAAATAAGTGTGCAATATATATGAATATGAATAATTAATTTATAAATGTCACTATTCAACTACTGTGTCAGTAGTTGAATCTATCATTGTTGTGTAATTGTGATGTAATTTCAGCACATATAATATAATTCTTTTACAGTTCCCGGTTTTCTTTCAAAATGCCGACACTATTCCAGAAGAGAAAAAGAAATCTGTCCATGAAGCTTTAGGATGGTTGGAGGAATACTTGAAACCTACCGGATGGGTAGCTGGTGACAACATTACTATAGCCGACGCTCTGTGCGTCTCTTCGGTGACGACATATATTGTAAGTTTTTCACAATAACTGCGGATCATACTGTTACGAAGACTTTTGTTATTTGGAAAATTGGACTGCTGTATATAAGTTGCCCAAGAAAAACCTGTAAAATTCAAAATCAAATATTTGCAAAATTGTTGTCACATAACCGCACATAAAACATTTATTTTACTACGGATATATTTCCAAAACAACTATTCTATAAATACTTTCTTTAATTGCAGGCAGAAGGTATTGATCTGAAAAAATATCCACAAGTGCTGTCTTGGCTGGAAAACTGCCAAAAGAATATCCCAGACTTTGATGCAGTAGACCGTGTTGGGGCAGATGAATTCCACGCCGCATTCAAAAGCAAGTTGAAACCTGGAGAGATTTGATCATCAGTTGGAAAACTTTCACAAAGCATTGTGGCAATAAAAAAAATTTCATTTCACTCTGCACATTTCATCACAAGCTTTTGTATTGATCTTCTCATATAAAGCTCTTGCTGTATTTGAATTCCCAATTCAATGAACATTATAAAAAAATTATGTACTGTTAATGGTACGAATAAAATAAGGAATCTTAAAATTATTATTAAAGCTTTAAGAATCTTGTGATCATGGAATCCCTAAAAAGCTAATAGTATGCATTATATTGGCGACTTTCAGAGTAGACACAACAAAAACTTGGGTTCACGATATCTGATAATTGTTGTGTGCGCACTGCGCGTCCGTGACGTGTGAGCGCGTGCCGATGTGGTACTCACCTGGTACTCACCTCTCACACAGCGCCACGCACGATGACGAGCCAACAGCAGGACTAGACTGATGGCTATATGTACACACAGCACACGCTTATATCGGCCTCGGGTAGTTCGTCGATGTAGCCTGAGGGCTACTAACGAAAGGCTTGGAGGACCACCTCGTAAGAGGAAATGAAGGGTCGGCCGAAAGAAAAAGACGCAAAGCTGAGGTAATATAAATTTAATTAACGAAAGTTAAATATAAATGAATTATGCCTCGTGGAATGATATAAACCTTACGATCTAAGAAAGAAAAGAAAACAAAACAATTATAAGCTATTCTACTATATACAAATGCATGCCGGACCTGAGCGGTGAATTACTAATAAAAATTCTAACTCTAAGTCTTAAATTAATAAGATACATAAAACAAAGAAAAGGATTATAAAATTGATCAACAAAGCACAAATAATTAAATAAACGTTTATACGTCTAGATGAATGAAGTCAGAAGTTAAATGGAATAAATGATTGTACTTTGTGATCTTGAATATGAATATCCTTCTTAGCTCGGCACCCTTCAAGGCAGAAACAGGTACCTGGTATGCGAAGGCGTTGCCCTTGTACGGTACGGTTGTTGCCGGGGCTGGAGCCTGGAATCTTGCCGCGATACGGAAGTAATGCACGCGTCACTCTGCAGCAGCTGAGCTGAGCGAACGTTAAGAACCCGGACACGATGACCAGGCATGTGTGCCGCCGTGGCCTTTGTACCGCATTAGACGAGGTTTTGCGGCTGATGCTGCGCCCCATGTTCCCTGCGAATGCAAGAACATGCAAATTCGCGAATGCAAGCGATGTTGTTAAAGCAAGCATTCCAGCATGGCTGTATGATGCTGTTGGGCAGCTTGTAGCCCTTAGGGCCGGTTTCACCAATCAAGGAGTAGGAGTTTACTCTGGAGTAAATCATGTTTACTTGAGAGTAACGTCTTGCAGCGTTTCACCAACACTTTACTCGACTGTAAATTTACTCGAGATTTTTTCACGAGGTTATGTTTGGCTTTTCTGTATGGAAGAAACGAATAATTTGCAAACTAATTACAAAACCAAAAAATAAATACAAGAAGTACAATAATTTCATGAACTATTTTTTTCTGAATTGTAGGTATCTTACGATTATAGGCAATCGGTTCAGAGTCCAGATCAAAACAGAATATCTATTAAGGGCATTCAAACATTGTAGCAAAGTTTTTATTCGTGAAGTACGATGTTAAGTTTATCTGGCACATTATAAACTATGGAAGACTTTGTAAATTTCTGTTTTACGGATGTGGATTAGTATAAAGGTAGTAAATATACGATAACAAGAGGAAAAATAATAACTTCAAGGACTAAAAGTACTTATTTTTTCAGTTTAAAAATAAAACAGCAGTAAAAACTGTATATCACGTATGGGAGAGAAGATCTGCGCACCACATTTCTTGAGTTCCAGAATCCCTTTCCAACATTTTAAATATAATTAGTTGAAAGATTAATAATGTTTAAGAATAAAACAAAATAAATAATAATAACAATTTTTTTAAAAGCGAGAGATTAGCAACAAATGAAAAACTTGACGTTTGCGTACTAATTCATAATATATATTCGAAAAACTGAATTAAGAAATATACGAAAACTAAGAAATAAGCTACGCTAACTCAAATCACCAAAACACCACACAAGACCTAACCTAACATAACCAAACACGCCGCCGCCAAGAACTCCCAAACTGAAAAATGAAAGAAAATAACCAGAGGTTCCCATTGGTTCACAGCATCAGTCGCTCACGGCCTCTTGAATCGCTCTCTTCTGCTTGTGAAAAATTGCGCGTTCAGTCGGTTCGCGGAGTAAACCAGAGAGTATGTACTCTCGAGTAAAATAACCCTCCAGAAGCGTGGTGAAACGCTTATATTTTACTCGAATGTAACTATCCCACAGTAATGCTTACTCTGAACTACTCTTAACTTTACTCCACTGTTGGTGAAACCGGCCCTTAATGAAATAAATGCCGTTGCGGCATGATGAAAAGTTGAATGGCAGGGCAAAAGTGTCGACAGTCAGCGAAGCACCAAATGTTATTACTATGCGAGTGATGCTGTTCAAAGAAGTCTCACATGACTCACCAGCGAATCTGGCCAGTGAGCAAATCTGACGCGGGCGCGGTGGTTCCCAAAAAATATATAGACAGCCGCCCCCGACGGCGCGGTGGTGGGTGGTCACCGCGAGGCGTGCCGGAAGGGCATGATCTAAAGGTGGCTCCACACATTCGCTATTCGGCGAACAGCGAGCAACCGCTCGCCGAATCCCGAGTAGTGTGGATGGGTCGCTTGCTATTTGCCGAGTGACGAACGTTCGGCGCTCGCCCTACCCACCGCGTGTCGGTCTTTTGGACACATCAAAGGGAGCGAACTTTCGCCGAACACGTCAGCTGGTCGGGATCGGGCGAGCTGTAGCTCGCTGCTCGGCGGATGCCGAATGTGTGGAGCCACCTTAAGAATGAGGGGCATGTCCTTGGGTGTCTGTGGAGTCCTGGCCCCCGAGACAAGGGTCGGGGACGCGCGAGGCGCGAGAAGGCGCGGCCGCTTTAGATGACCGGGTGACCGCGCTACCAAGACTGACACATTGGGCGAGGCGCGCGGCCGCCCCGCCGCTTGTGGGTGGCAGCACTATCAAAGAAGGGAGGCAATCTATACTCTATACTAATACATAAACAGACGTGCCTTGTCTTACAGCGCGATAATCTCTGAATCTACTGAACCAATACTGATGAAACTCTTGTGCTAGCTTCCTTTAAAGGTCTGGAGTACTATAGGCTATGATTTACAATCACAAACCCTAATATATTTACAAAATAATTACTTTTCTGGACTGTTTTCGCCTAGCGTTACATTATAGATTCAAGAGTGCATCAATGTCAACAGTTTAGCTGCGCGCCACCAGAAGATGTCAGAGATCTACTACTGATTTCATCAATATACAGAATTGCCTATTTAGAAGACTTTTCACAGTTGTCTAACCCGAGATAATTCTTCGTTTTTTCCGGTTTATTTATAAAAGTAACTTGAATATTGATTTTAATTGCGTGGCTGCATTAAGTGTTCAAGAGACTAAATGGGACGAGACCATTTTCTGATGGATGTAGTTAACATTGCCGTAAGGTATGAGTGCACACATGTTTAGTTGTAGTAAATTAAGCATAATTATTATGTATCTGCAGATTGGACGAGCGACAGCCCGATTTTCGTGTTATTCTGAAACTGACGGAGGGATGCTTGTTTTAGAGAAGTGTTTTAATTTAGTACAGAGGGGGATAGTAGAGAATACCTTTGGTTGTTGAAGGAATGATTAAATTGATAAAAGTTTGGTAATAATATAAGTTTTAGCAAAACAGCAGTATAATTGAAGTAAAAAAGTATTAGTAAATGGCAATTTCGAGGAATTAATGTGTGACAACGCTGGTTTTGAAGGTTGTTATTTTAAATAGAAAAAGTGTTGGCAAGCCGGGATCCAAAAATTCGAGATCTGTGAACGACGATTGATGCAGCAAGATCAATTTCAAAATTTTCTTTATAAATACGCGAGAAGAAAAAATATGAAAAAGGATAAGTTTTATAATGCGGCAATTTATTGTAAGTGTTGGTATAATATATAAAATTTCACAAACAGTATGTACGTTAGTACATGCATTTTATTCTCTAGTTTAGATTTGTATTATTTTCATTTATAAAGAGAAAGAAGTTTGGGCGCGGGAACCCCAATAGGACTAAAATTTAAATATTTTTTTTCGTGAGAAGTGTTTTAGTGTGTACGGAAGACCAGATATTTCCATATTGGAGCAAAGCAGAGAGGCGGGATAGGGCGGACGGAATATACAGTAGAATAGGCAGATGTAGGCTCTGCCGTAGGGCGGGAATAGATGGAATTCCTCTTTCTGTTTAATACAAAATTATGATAAATACCCCCGGAAACGCAGAGTTAGTACAGTAATAAACCGCACATGCCGAACGGAGGCTTTGAAGTGCGCCACGCCGAGGGAGTGGGTCGGCGGCGCTGGGTGGCGAGGCAAAGGCCCAACTACCCCGCGGGGGGGGGCACAACCGAGCGGCCGTTGCGTATCGAAGTATTTATGCATTAGCACTCCCAGAGAACCGGATGGCCGAAATGGCTAAGAGCTTGCACCGACTTAGCGCTTCGGTACGAAGGGTCGCGGTTTCGAGTCCCGCCTTGGGCATGGTGGTTTGTCTCTTGTCTCTCATGTATGTGTTGTCGCGAAGGGCCTCGCCTTCTGCTGACCCCAGATGAGAGGAACACGCAAGTGTGTTGGTTGGTCGCATATGCGTTCCATCAGGACTTAAAGGGTTGTTGGTTGGATAAAAGCCCTAGGGGGAAAAAAAAAGCTCCCACAGATGTACTCCCGTGAAGCCTAGTAGAGCGCGCAGCTCTCCGCCTGCAAATGTAAAGTGAACGAGTAATAAGTACATTTATTGTTTACTTATAGTACGGTGCAATTAGTCCGAAAAACGGCTTAATCCCAACATCCAGAGTAAAAGTTTCCCTTCAACTACAAATTGTTCAATACAATCCATATATTGTGTGGTAAAAGGTTACACAATTTTGAGCGTCGGGTTTGGGGGGAGGGGCGGTTTAGCGCAAAAAATCATACACAAAAATAATCTACCTTAAATTGCAAACAAAAATGCTGTATAGTAATTATGATGTATAATTACATCATTATTATAATATTATATCATCATAATTTTTTGAAAACTGCACCTTTTGGAGTTTTTTTTTTAGAAAATAGGCATATTTGGCTGCATATGCAACCATATTTACAGCAGAAATCAGATGTAATCGTCTCAAATAAGTGTAAATTTACATTACATAACATGTGTTAATTCAAAAGAGTGTGATAAATGAAATTACATACTGTGATATACCAATATATCATATATTTAGACAGTAACATTTGCTGTAAATGGGTTGGGTTGAAAGTGTATGCAAATGGGAATATACAGCCTTAGCAACGCCGGCGTAGCGGTTGGCAAGGTCAATAAACTGCATTGAGGCCTTGAACATGTGGGGGGCGCTGGCTAGACAGAAATGTAAGATATTTTGGGATTGGTTTAGAAAGGAATGACTACTTGATTTAGTAAGGAATGGATGGATTGGCTGAGGGAGAATAGACTGTCTACTCATAACGGAAGTTTGTCGTTTTGTTTAAAAAGAAAAAGAATTATGAAGGATGGATACCGAGGCTTGGAGGGCTAAAAACGGAGGAGTAAAGGAAAATTCCTGGTAGAGGCCGTCGAGTGGTGCGGATCGCTCGCGAGTTTAATATTAGGGGAGTGGGACTTGTAAGTTTGTCGTCAGAATCAATGGTTTTTCGGACTCTAAAAGTTTGTGATGTGCAGCATTTAAATTCGCTTGTGACTTTGAAAGTTTTTTATATTGCGATGTGTTTATTTTGAACTTAGAACTTTAATGTTTTACCACGTAGTTGGGGAGAACTAGGAACTGTGAGTATTAATTAAGTAAGAACCGGTAGATATTCGAGGCAGTGAGGGCCGGATTCGTAGGCAGCGTCGCAAGATTACAAGAGAGAAGCTGGACTTGGGATTATCATCACCCAAGTGAGAAGATACTGCGGGGCGCCGTCGGTCAAGATCGCGTTTAGATAAGTACTGCAGTACAATGATTTTCTTTTAAACGAGGTCATGACCTAAAGGCATAATAATTGTCCATACAAATTGATAATTTTACCTGACGAGTCAATAAATTGTTAAATTTTCTTTTGGAAATGAAAAGATGATTTTCATTCAGTCAATCACAACTGATAAGTAGTTATATATATATATATTGTAACACCCCGCACACTCTCATCGAGTTCGGCGGGATGGATCTCAGGGCGTGACCCGACTCACCTATGGATTTGTCTGCACTCATATGCTGCCTCATACGCCCGGCTGAAATTTGGACAGGACGCATGCGTGACTGGGCATTTCATGCATTAGGCAGTGAAACACTTTTTCCTGAGTTTCTGAGTTTAATTAAAACAAAAAAATAATTAAAGGGGTGAAGCCTCCTACAATTAGTAACAATATCTTAAACTATCTTATAACTAACTTAGCTTAAAGTCCGACCCTTCTGGGTCATTGCCCGGGCGTTCCGCCCCTCCAGGCGCGGCATCGGCCCGTGGGTCGGGTGGCGGAGCGGCAGCGATGTAGGCGGCGCGCGGCTGGCTGGCGCGCGGCTGGCTGGCGCGCGGCTGGCTGGCGCACGGCTGGCTGGCGCGCGGCTGGCGTTTGCGGCGGCGGCGGCTGCTGCGGCGACGGCGGCGGCGGCGGCGGCGGGGAGGAAGCGCCGCCCGAATGCGTCCTTCAGCGGCGGCCGGCCCTCAGGCCAAGTCCGGACGCTCCTTCGTCCATTCAGGTCCCCACACTCGTACAGTGTTCTGTCTCTCCCTGCAGGCGACACATGAGCGGGTGGCGAAGTGACGGCGATGCGTTGCCGGCGGCGGTCTGGCGCCTCGCGGCGATGGCGTGGCCTCTCTTTCCCCCCCGGGAAGCTCTACTTCACGCTAGCGTCGTCACATCAGGACGGCCGAACCTCTCGCTCTCGCTCACATCGGAATGCTCGAACCTCTCGCTGAAGTCACCAGCATCAGAATGACCGAATCTCACCCACGCTACTACCTCCCTCGCTCGCGAGATCACGTGTCTCGCCCCCGCCTAGTTCTCGTCTATTGGCGCAGCCAAATCGCGCGATGCGTGCCGGCCAATCGCCGTGGGGTAGCGATGGTTGAAAACCGTCTTCGAGTGGGTGGGTCTACGTCATTGCAATTTCCGAGAAGACGCGGGGTGTGCGCTGACACAGCGCGGCGGAAATACCCAGGGCGTCGAACGGTTTCTGAACAAAGGGAACCGCGCCCAGCGGCGACCTGCTTGCCCCTAGCGCCGCTCAGGTAGCGAAAAAATGCGTGTTTCTAGACATCACGTTTTCCATAACTCCCAGTTAAATAAAATATTATTTTCGCACCCGCCGAAATCGTTACGTGCGCGACCATCCCATTACAATATATATAATTATTTCCTTTCAGATTCCTCGCCATACTGTATAGTTGGCAGATCAAATAATCGGCTATCTAGGCGATAGCGATTATCCATTACGTGATCCATTGACCCAGCTAGCCGGACATTTATCCATTCGTTAAGATTAGCTGTGGAGGCATTGGTTTTAATTATCAATTATCGTAACCTGTTCCTGGCGCCCATAGTTTTCTATAAATTCGGAACGGGTCAAGAATATAACAGTCTTAAGGTAAATGATGTAATTTAAAACGGCACGATCTCGTAATAATTTATGACGAGACATTGTTGGTATATTTCAATACCCAGCGAAGATGTAATTTCGATGTAATGGCGGACCGCGTAACACGTGTGTTCGTTAGACAAACTATTTGAGTTGTGCAGAATGAATAAGCGCAAAAAAAACAACAAAAAAACAAAAAACCCTCAAGTGTCAAGATAGGTTATTTAAAACTAGTGAGATCCCGTGCGATTAAATCGCACGGTTAGTCAAATAACCAAACTGTTTTCTGCTTAAATTCTTTTTTTGTATTCCAGCATTATAAACGACCTAACCTCACTAAGATAACTAACCTCTCATATTTCAAGATTTCTATTCAATGTAGAAAATCACGTTCACGTGCTTACACAACCTACACTAAATTGAAACAAACAAAAATGCTTGAGATTGCATTTCCCGCCACCGTCCAAGTGTAATTTTCTTCCGATAGATCGCGCGGCAATCAGATATTACAGATCCCGAATTACTACTTTTTTTAATATTTAGGTATTTTTAACGCCCTTTTTCAATACGAATGTCACATGTGCAGGTGAAAAGAAACACGATTTTTCAATCCATTGCTTCTTTATACAGATCGGTTTCGTATGTCGCCCAAATTTATTGAAAAGACCAAACAACCCTTTGAGAAATAATATATAAGATTGTGGGTACATGACGTGGCTCTTGAGTGTATCCTAGGTAGTGTATGCTTCGCTGAAATGCCATTCATGACTGAACAATCGTCTTCAGTGTCGTTAACGTCTTAAATTTTAAAATAATCGCGAAATAAGTCGACAGAATGTTGCGAGACAACTACTATTTGAAATTTATTTTAAACGTATATTTTAAACTAAATATTAAAGAAAATACTCATTTGGAATGTGTTGCCATAAGTATGTGGTAATAATTTTTAATAAATTGAGGAAAAAATATTGGAATTGAGAAACATTTTCTTTATTTCTTTTCAAGTTTTCTCACAATTTAAATTGCACAAATTTACTTATAGTGATGAAAGGATTTATAATTTTGATTGCAAAACTTCCGTTTTTTCTCACAGTCACGCTATTGCAACATACTTGGCCAGGAAATATGAAAAGGACGATAAGCTGTATCCCAAGGATGTCAACGAGAGATCGCTTGTAGACCAATGCCTGCATTTTAATAAAGGAACGTTGTTCAAACGACTCAGAGATTTTGCTGTAAGTTTTCTGAATTATCCTATTTTGGCGTGTGTTGCATAATAATAATAATAATAATAATATTTATTTGGCCACAATTGACTGATGCCATGTGGTAACCATAAGCACACTAAGCAGATTTGCAATACATCTACATCTACAACACAAAATCATTTACAATATAAAAACATCTTACAATTCAACACATTAAAATAAATTACAACTACATCTACTGCATACATACAAACAAATGCGCACATGTACGCACACACTTTCTTATACATGAATGCTCACTCACTCGTACACATAAAACAGGAACACACATTTGCCCTACATATTATGCATGCCTACACATGCATAAACATACATACACTTAGATACACGTGCATAGATATTCAAGTACATTATCATGAACAATTTGAACATTCATAAACTTGAAGACTTGTTTCTGACATGAAAATTAATAACGGCTACAAATCCATACTGTACCTTATTTACGTTAACATCGCTAATATCGTTGAATACATTATTTAAGTTAACTCGACCGGAGTTAGGGACAAATGGGGCAAATGACAAAAAATAATATAAATTGCTCAAAAATTATAATGCATTTTACAATTAGGTCACTATGTTTGAGAACAGAGCTTCGCTGCACTTCTGTGATGAACTATTAACAGGCGGGCCGGCGCATGAAACATATACGTATATATTTCTAAGAGGTATGCGAGGAAGTGAGTGCCTTGTTCCAGAGGCGTATCTACGGTGCGGCAGACATGGCATCTGCCATGGGCGCCACTCACAAGGGGCGCTATTTAGAGTATACCCTCTAAAACAAATGACAACAAACCTAATTTGAAGTATTCTGACATGGGCGCAAATGCTATACTTGCCATGGGCGCCTGAATACCTAGATACGCCTCTGCCTTGTTCTGATCTCAGCATTAGCTTACTACGGTTTGCAGCATTTCAACTCATTATCTAATTGTATAGTGTATATCGTCGTCCAACACGCGAAGCGCAAGTGTCTTAAGGAGAAGAGGCGAAGTATCAAAGAATACAAAAAACTTTAACAATTTCTCAAAACTCTTGCATTGCTGTGATAACACAAAATGAAAGGCACACTAACTAGGCGAGGCTGCATGACTAATACAGTAAGAAAATGTAATTAGTATAAACATTGCAGAATGTATTGAAGCCTACGAGGCACACATGCCTATATTTGTCGAACCAGACTACGCTCATAGTACAACTGTTCCTCCTTTTTACACATCTGTCTAGTAGGGGGTTTCAATGCACACACAAAAAATGCCCTTCGCTGATGGCAATGCTGCACGGCCAAGTTTTTTGAGCACTCCCGTGACCAGCGATGAGCCTCCTGCCTCACTCCCCGTCGCGTCCTCGCAACGCACTCTCCGCCGGCCCCGCCTTTCTCAATCCACTGCCCCGAAAAGTTACCGGGCGAGTGGAAGGGGAGGCCAGCCGGGCGGACGGTGGGGAGAGAGGGGCGGCGACGGTGGTGGTGTTGGTGGCGGCAGCGGCGCCGTCCCCGGCGGCGGCGGCGGTGGTGGCGATGACGTCGACGCCGACGCCGTCGTCGTCGTCGTCAGCGGCGGCGGCGTGGCTGAAGCCGCGTGTCGGAAGAGGTCGTTCCATGCGCAGAGGCGCAGGGGAACAATGATTAATTCATTTCTTAATTAAGTAATTTAATTTTTTTAAGTGGGACGCGCGAATTTTGTGTTCGCGCCCCCATAACACACTGGTGCAGCATGGAACTCCCATAATTTGCCGGGAAGACCACAAAGAGTGCCCAGGTGGGCGGAAGTCACTGCAACATTATCCGCGCCGAGAAAAATGTGCTAACACGAAGTCTTTGGACGAACTACTTGATGTAGTAAAACACTCAGAATCAGAGATAAACATTCGCTTCATTGATTTAAAAAATAATATTAAAAAAATTGTACAAAATATATTTGGTATTGAATAGTGAATCTTGATGGGTCAACAATATAATAAAGCTTCTTTCTTCAAGCAATTCTACACAAAATTAATCGAAATGGTTTTCTATATCTAATTATAAAATCTATGTACAATATTTAGAACTTATGACTTTCTTTTTAGCGGTTTATTAAAAAGATTGACTAAAGCTCTCATGCTCCCTTTCATTGGTATCGCGGTCTGACATACCGCGCCGGCAGGTTGACACTTGTGGAACAATCACTGATTGTTGTGTCAACTCGTCCAACGGTTCAATACCTTCCTCCTTAGTAACCCTTATCTTTGAACAAAGTTCGAGCTTCATTAGTGGTTTCTGTTTAGAGTTATATGATATTTTTGTACGGTGCGGTATGAGATACCGCCAATACCAATTGCGTGAAGTTTTGTTCTTTTTCGCTTAGTGATAGCAAAACTACGAGAAAACATGTAATTGTAGATATCATGATCATGATTCTGAAACCGTACTGGAGCAAGAGAATGAACATGTATATGAAAATGATTCAAATACTGCCAACAGTGAAAGCGTTTATTAAGAAAATTCTTGGTGGCGTGCCTTCCGTCCATTGATTATTTGGAGTTTCCGGGCGTGTCAACGACTGTCATTTGTCCCGTAAGTGTAATGCATCATTTCCCGGGTAAGTGTCGGTAATATTCCACAGATAATAATAAGATCCGGCGCCGATATACACGTCTGCTAGGTGTTTCCCCAACTAGGTATCTCCCATTAGCGGGGTACTGCCCTAGCTTAACTCCCAACTGGTCTCCCGTCACATGCTGTAGTGTAGTGCATGTCTGTGGATGTGTAAGGGGTGAGGATAGGACAAGGAAAAGGAAGGAAAGATCCCTTGCGGTCCGTGGCCCGTTTGTTAGTATTGCACTGGTATTAGCCTGGCGTTCATCGGAGAAACCACGGAAAACTACACATCAGAGCAGCCGACTGCAAGAATTCTCCTCCAGAAAGCATATGAAGTCGTCCTAGCTAGATAGCTAGTGTCGAGAATCCTGCCGTCAATACTAGAAGCCTAGAATCCCTCGTTCAGAGGCACTGCAGTAACATCAATTGAAACCCTGAGCCACCTCAGCCTTGATATTGCCTCACCTACCCCGTGATATTCCACTAACTCGTTCTCACTCCGCCCATTTACTCCCATTCGCTTTCGACGGCACTTACGTCGGTCCCCCAAGTGTCGTGACCTTGTGGAAAATCCTGCCATCACCGGGACTCGAATTCGAAGTTTTGCATCATCATCTATCTTCATAAAACAAATGTTAATTTTTAAACTATCAGATAAGTTAAATGTTGCCTAATAATACGTTGAATTATAGGAATTAAACTTGAGCGGTATCACAGACCGCCGATACCAATTAAAGGTTTTAAAAAGCGATACCAGGTTAAAGGTATTAAAGGTTACCATTAAAGGTTATGAAATTTATAAACAAACATGTCTGTATACTGAACATGTAAAAAAACCATCCCAGATTAATTACAGCAGACGTTCGTAGCCTGACGCAACCAGCAAAGCGAAACCATTGTTGGCGAGAGGTCGGCGGCCTTGGACAGCTTTATCGCGCCTTATCCACCTCTGGCATCGTCGAAACCATCTTATCGGAAATTCCCGATGCAAGTGCACCCAGAGATCACAGATATGAAACTAATGGGATTTTAACAAAGATTTCAAACAGTAGTAATCTGGGGTGGCGCTTTCAATTTTTTCTCCGTTGTTACCATTTCAGCCAATACCACTTCGAAGAATATTTCCAAAACAATTGTTAATTATTCGGTTTTAAGACAAAAGAGAAACAAAACGTCGCATTTCTGCTCGGAAGACCTCTGAAAAGGAAACTTATTCAGCTACCGGCGGAGAAGGGCGGGATGGAGGTGCATCGGAAGGATATTTTCTGTTGGCCTGTAAGGGCGTTACTCCTCTGTCACTCTCCTCTTTGTCCTGGCTTGTGACAGGCAGAGCCCGACATCCCAACAAGGACCCATGTTGGTGGGGTTAGGAATATTGTGGAAGAGTAAAATCCGTCCTATAAGGAAATTTTTATTGAAAATTTTGGAGCCGTTTTTAAGGAAATGGCGTTTAAGCGTCACTGTAAATGCGAAATTTAAAGCTCTTTTTCACAGGAATCATTTGTGTTCTCGAAAAACTTCATTTGAAGTCATTTGAAGCACTGCCACTCACAAATACAATAATGTATACAAATCGATGAAACATATTAAAGGCGTGAACGTTATTTCAAAAAAAATATATTTGTGTAATTTTTGAAAAAGCAAAAGAATACCTCAAAAATAACTTTGTCGTATTATGTCATAAAGAACTTTATGTCAATTATGTCATGGATTATATGTCACAAAGCACGTATGTTAGTAAATACAAAATTGTGACAAAACTACTGAAGTTTTCAAAAACATGTTCGTGACCTTAACGAAAAAAGTAATTATGGGCAAAAAATTTTATTTGAAGGAAAAATGGCCATCTTCAATTTTGTAATTTTAGGAACACGACGAAAAATTCAAACTTTGGTCATTATCGAAAATTCAGAGATAACACTGAAAATCGGCCCTATGCCATCATTATAAATGTATTTTAATATATACTTACACGAAATTTAAAGAGATAATTTGAAGACATTTTTCAGAGAATTTTGAAGATGTCTTCATGTAAAGTAACCCCCAAAATTGAGTGTTTCTCAAAATCGCTTCGACTCGAGCGAGGACAGATCGACAGGGATTCATTCAGTTTGGAAAAAATCGTATGCATAGTTAGGATACACATTGTTCACATACATCGGACGGACGAACGTTTTGCCGTCAATCGATTTTTAGGTATCAAGGGCCAACAAAACATTGATGCTGGCTGCACTACGCGTTAAAGGATTTTTTTATTTAGCAACTGAATTTATCCACTTTTTCGTTATCAAGGCTCTGTAATAAGAGTTTTCTGCCGAAAATTCGCCGGTTTTTCGCGCAGCATTACATAACTTTCTCTCTAAATCTAACCCGTAAGCGGTTGCCGTAAAGAAATTTACAGCTGTTCCTGAGATAATAATTGTTTAAAATTAAAAATTGTCTAAGCTTGACCCCAAAATGCTATTTTCGAAAAATTGAACATGACCTAATTTGAAGATCTGTTTTTGATGAACACTTTTCAAAAAAAGTTTCTTCATAATTGTTGTTGTAGGAAGACGCCAAACAAATTGTAATTAATGTTTGGAATTAATTATTGTGTTTTTCTAAATGGTACGAATTTCAACGAAAATTAAACCTACACCATTCCTTGAGAGTCCTTTACGCTATCCGACAACAAAATTTAATCAAAACTAGAATGGCACAGACATTTCCTTAATGGTTGTCTATTTCCTTTGCTCTCGGCTAGCTATTCCGACTTGCCACATACTCCATCTAGCTGCCGTCCATCGCCACCGAAATAACTTTTTTTTTAATTTTTCAGTTTACTAATAATATTTTCAAATAACATTTACCGAAATATTATTTTAAGAACAGCAAAGAACAGAAAAACCTCGTCCTAAATTGCAATTTTTATTGAAACATTTGATGCCATTCTTAAGAAAATGGCGTTTAAGCGTGACTGTAAATGCGAAATTGGAAGCTCGTTTTCACAGAAAATTTTTGAGTTTTCGAAAACTTCATTTGACGTCATTTAAAGCAAGCCAGCGTCAATGTTAAAGCAACATTATTAATTCACAAATACAATAGTGTTTACAAACTGCTGGAAATGTGCATATTAAAGGTGTGAGAAATCGTTCAAAAAATACCCAAATTGAACTTTATATTATTTTAAAGAGCTCAATTAGCAGTATACGTTCCAAAAGTTTGAAAAAAATTGGAGCCGTTTATGAGAAAAAGGCATTTTAGCTTTTCTGAAAAAAAATGAATTTTCAGCTAGTTTTCACAGAAAACGGTTGAGTTTTCAAGAAACTTTACTTGACATTATTTAAATCATATGTACTCATTAATAGAATAATGTCAGCAAATCGCCGCTAGTATAAATATTAACGACGTGAGAGACAGGTCAAATAAATAACATTTTGCAATTTTTGTAAAACAAAATAGAGCCATTTGACTTTTATATCATATCATAGAAAACATTAGATACTACACCTATCAAAATTTTAAAGAAAAAAATTGGAGCCGTATTTGAGAAAATCTCTTTTTTGTAATTTTTAAAATTGCACACATTGCACACAATATTGCGCGAAAACTACTAAAATTTTTAAAGAAATATACATGACCTTAATGAAAGAAATCACTATGAAGAACAAATTTTATTCCAAGGAAAAATCTCTATCTGCAATTTTGTAGTTGGAGGAAGATGCCGAATAAAAGTGAAACTTTTCAAATTTTCGAAAATTCAGAGTTAACCGTGAAAATCGAACCTAAGCCACCTTAATAAGTGTATTTTACTCTATTCTTACAAGAAACTTAAAGAAAAAATTTGGGTCTGTTTTTGAGAAAATTTTGAAAATGTCTGGGGGGCTTCATGTACAGTACCCCTACAAATCAATGAATGTTTTTCAAAATCTCAGAGCTTCGACTCAGGCCAGATGGACAGGGGCTTCTTCAATTTGGAAAAAATCGTACGCATCTTTTAGGCACTAGTGTTCTTCACATACACCGGATGGACAGATGGACGGACGTTTTGCTTTCAATTGTCTGTTTCGGTATCAAGGACCCACAAAACAGAGTTTCTGGCTACACCACGTGTTAGGGGATTTTTTTTCTTAATTTAGCAACTTGATTTATCCACTTTTTTTGTTAGCATGGCCCGGCAGCGAATTTTTTTTTTTGCCGAAAATTCGCCATTTTTTTCGCGCTGTATTACATAACTTTCCCTATAATACGTGTATTACTCAGTATATACGTAAGTATACGGGAAAGTAAAAATGATTCTAAATCGTAACAGAACATTGACTGCGATAATATTTTCACGAAAAACTTTAAGCACAAAATCTTCAATAAATATGATTTTAAAAATGACTGACATATCCGCCAATTTTAAAATGCCTAGAGGATAGGAGGGCATGGCCCCAAAAAAATGACGTGTCCTCCAAAAGCCGGACCGATGGTCACCCTGACGCAAAGAGGCTGCCGATTTGGAAAAGAAATCATGGAAGGATTAGGCTGCAGATATTACTCACATGGTGTAAGAAATATATCGTGGTTATACACAAAGAACTGGAAATCTCCCTTTGTCTCAAAGAACTTAAAATATTTCTACGAATCCCGAGTCCTAGTGTCCGCGTACTTAAGCACACCTGCCAGAGACTACGCTAAAAGGCCGGCTGACTACTATTCTATCTGTTACGGTAATGTACTTTAAAAATTATTTAACAAAATAAAAAATATAAGTAAAATTAACATTTTTTATGTGTGCATGTCTTTGCAATCTGAATCTAACTCAATGGCATTTAATCGTAGTTGCCATAGCAACAATGTCAACGAAGTCCTTTAGCACTAAAATCTTTCAAACTCACAGCCTTTCTTTCAGCTGCAACTGATGTCACTGCCAGTGTCTCTCTGACCGGGAGGTAATACGATTCTCGACAGTGGCAGGATTTTCGACACAAACTAGAGAGCTGGTGAGCAGTACCCTAACAAAAAACCCACGGACTGCGTGCAATCTTTCCTTCCTCTGCTTTGCTCTGTCATCACTCCTTACTTGCACGCACACACACACACACACACACACACACACACACACACACACACACACACACACATGCACTACATGAAAACACATATCGGGACACCAGTCGGGAGCTTAGTGCTCGTCCCGGCTGGTGCCGTACTCCGCTGTTGGAAAGTTTCCGGATGGGAAAATTCCCGCAAGCAGTTCTGTAGGTTGGCACCGGCTCTCACCATCCGACGGAGAAATTTCCCCCACCCCCCCGTGAGAAAACGCATGCACTACACTTACGGTACTAATGACTAAAGCAGTTGATGTGCCCGGAAACACGCAATAATTAATCATCAATCAAAAAATGAGTATCATACATACATTTAATTGACTAATAATTATGACTAATAATTATGACTAATAATTTCTCAATGCCATTAATAGAATTCTATTACTATTATTATTACTATACTATTACTTTGTCATCATTAGTATACGAGGAAGTTAAAGAGATGAGTTTTACTTGAAGGTCTCAAGGACGCATCATGAGATACGAATCCGTGGTTGCGTCACGGGCGACGACGCGACGTCGCGGTAGGCACAAATAATCTTTGCTTTTCAGTCGAGTTAGCGCGGCGCTACCCTCCGGTCGTGTACAGGACGCCACAAGAGTTACAAAACACGAATATTTTCATCGGCACAAGAATGGCACCACCAGTTTACTACCACATGCCATTAAGCCCAGTGTCTCGTGGAGGTTTGTTAGTTGCTCGAATGCTCAACGTGGAAGTGGAAGTCAGAAACGTCGACTTGTTTACGAAGGAACACCTGAAACCAGAATATCTCAAGCTCAACCCGATGCACACTGTTCCTACACTTGACGATAACGGATTCGTAGTTGTGGACAGGTAAGATAGCAACTGGCAATGTTACCTACTTAATTCATTATTACTATATTTACTTTTATTAAAAGTGTTCTGTTATGCCGATTTAACCTAACCAAAACTAGGACCGAAAGCCAATTTTAACGGCAGGAGACGGTTAAGGTTTTTAAGTCGCCGACTGTTAAAACTGATCAAAACAAATTAGTTTTATCTAAAAATGACATAGGAGTACGTCTTTCGAGGATAGTTAATTCTTTTTTTTTAAATAATTCATTTCCTGTTTCAATTAAATATAATTTTTCAGGAGTTTGAAAAGTAAAATTTGCATGTAACATTTTGAAAAGATGCCAGAGTTTTCAAATTTGGTAAATTAAGTATTTACCAATTTTCAAAATGAGTAGAGTAAATAATTCAATACATAAAAAATAATTGAAATGCGCGAGGGGTATAATAAAAGTTAGAAAGGATACTTAGAAGTTAAATTTAGAAGAAATTGAATTGAATGAAGATATATATTTAGGGAAGGCAAAAAAATCTTTGGGAAAGTGTGAACGAAGTCGAAGAGGAGAATA
This sequence comes from Acheta domesticus, assembly GCA_031308135.1. NCBI lineage: Eukaryota > Metazoa > Arthropoda > Insecta > Orthoptera > Gryllidae > Acheta > Acheta domesticus. The sequence continues at coordinate 32,254,059 of JAHLJT010002406.1, forward strand.
ATTTTGACATAGTGTAAAGTGTTAAGATATAGGAGAAAGGAGTAATGTATTAAAGAAATGTTGAGTTTGTTTAATTATAAAGGTTTTAATGGAGTCAATGTGAAGCTCTCTATAGATTTGTTGATTCGAAATTAACCAATATGCTTTTAGTAAAGTACCCCCAAATTTTTAGGAATTTATAGGAATTTTCAGGAATTTTTAGAAATTTTTAGGAATTTATGTTGAATAATTTGTATTTTCTTGATGTTTGAAGATGAGGCATTACACCAAATAGGACAAGCGTAAGAGAAGGGCGAATAATGAATTTAAAAAATATTTCTTATTAACGTGAATATTTTCCTTTCTCGCCTTATCACGTACTTACGTCGTAAAGAAAAGAATTGTAATGCTGTGACACAAATAGACGATTTTTCGACAGAAAAACTCTTATGATGGGATCCTGATATCGAAAAACCGGATGAAACCGGTTTCTCAGATTATGTGAAGTAAATTACGGTCTCTAGCAGGCAGTGGCGTAGCGTGACTCGCACGTTTGGGGATGCCCAACAATAACACACAAAATGTCTTTATCAACTACATCTAACAGGCGAACGCAACACAAGGCAGATACACTGAAACTACTTCCACTATCTCGATTGCTTACGACGGTGTAGGCGCTTCCCACAAAATCCTCACAGCAGTCAGGGCTGCCGATGTCTTGAAAGCAAATTATACTATGGCTCAGCTTTAATTCTTATATGCGAGTGGCAATGAGACCACTTGTTAATTTATACATTGCAGACTTCAATAATATGTAATCTATTTAAGAGATAATACAATTTCTTGGATATTAATTAAGAAATAGTAGACAGGCCATTTCTACAGTTTGTGCCCATGACCAAGCGGGGACTCCCGAATGAGAGAGAGAGAGAGAGAATTTACTGACCGCCTGAAGTGTGCTGCGCTCTCGTGCACAAACGAGCTTCTTTCCGCAGTAGAAGCTAGCGTAAAGCAGTCGGGTTTCTCTTGGCCAGGGGTGAAGAGGGGAGAGGGGAACTTCGCCATCTGCGCGTGCGTCATTGCTCGTCGCAGTCTGGCGGCAGACGCTAGAAGCATTTTAGCTTCCGGGCAATCACAGGCCAGCTTCAACAGCCCGCCGAATTCAATCATAGGAAATAAATTTAAAATTAATACAAAACGTGTTTCGCTCAACAGACCACTTGTAAGATTATCAATACAGTATTTAAGGTTCTTATATATGGGGATGCTCAGCATCTCAGCGTTCCCTGACGCTACGCCACTGCTAGCAGGTTGTGTCATCAAAATCCACGTTCTGTGAGTCCGTGACACCAAAAAATTAATTGACAGCCAAACGTCTATCCGTCCGGTTATGCGTCTGTCTGTTCTCTCCGATTGTGGTGAACGCTAGTGAGCCCAGTCCAATTAGACCCAAAACTGATGATCGAAGTAAAAAATTCCCCGAGTTTTAAAACTTGACAAGATTGTTTGTTGGTATCTACCGCTTATTATAATAAAAATCATGAAATGTTGGGGTGAGCTGGGACACGGGGCGGGGCGAGGGGCGTTTAAAGGAGTCTTTTCTTCCTTTTTACTTTCCCGTATACGCACGTATACACGGAGTGATATACGTAGTATAAAGAAAGTTATGTAATGCTGCGCGAAAAAATGGCCACTTTTCGGCGAAAAAAATTCATTGCCAGGCCATGATAACGAAAAAGTTGATAAAACCAGTAGCTAAATTAAGAAAAAAAATCACCTAACACGAGGTGTAGCCAGAAACCCTATTTTGTGGGTCCTTGATACCGAAAAACCAATTGAAAGGAAAAACGTCCGTCTGACCGTCCGTCTGTGAACACTGCTAGCGCCTAAACCATACGTACGGTTTCTTCCAAAATAGATATTCCCGGGTCGATCTAGTTCTAGTCAAAGCTTTGAGATTTTGAAAAAGATTCTAAAAAGTTTGGGGGTACTTTACATGAAGCCTCCCGAACATTTTCAAACTTTTCTCAAAAGCAGCTCCAAATTTTCTCTTTAAATTTCGTGAAAGAATAGAGTAAAATACACGTATTAAGGTAGACTAGGTCCGATTTGCACGGATAACTCTGAATTTCCGAAAACTGCAAAAGCTTAAAATTTTTTCGGCGTCTATCTGGAACTACAAAATTGAAGATAGAGATGTTTCTTTCAAACAAAATTTGTTGTCCAAAGTGAGTTCTTTCATTAAGGTTATATACATTTGTTTGAAAAGTTTAGTAGTTTTCGCGCAATATTGCGTACAATATGTGCAATTTTAAATAATTACAAAACAAGATTTTCTCTAAAATGGCTCCAATTTTTTTAAAACTTTTGGTAGATATAGTGCCTAATGTATTTTATGAGATGACAAAAAGCCATATTGCTCTATTTTGTTTCTTCAAAAATTACAAAAATTTAATTTTTTTACTTGTCTCTCACGTCGATAATATTTACATTAGCCTTGATTTGTTGACATTATTATATTAAGGAGTACATGAGCCTTAAATAATGTCAAATTAAGTTTCTCGAAAACACAACCGTTTTCTGTGAAAACTAGCTCAAAATTTCGCATTTTCTGAAACGCTCTAACTCCATTTTCGCATGTATAGCTGCAAATATATTCTTGAAACTTTTGTAACAGATATTGCGAATTACACTCTTTAATATGATATGAAGTTCATTTTGAGTTATTTTTTGTTATTCAAAAATTATATAAATGTAATTTTTTTGAAAGACCTCTCACATCTTTAATATGCACATTACCAGCAATTTGTAAAGATTATTATATTTGTGAGTGTAAATGCTTCAACTAACTTCAAATAAAGTACGTATTTTGAAAACTCAAACATTTTCTGTGAAAATGAGCTTCAAATTTCGCATTTTTAGTAGCGCTAAAATGCAATTTACTTTAAAACGGTACATAATTTTTAAAGAAAATTGCCATTTAGGACTAGGTTTTTGCGTTCTTTAATATTCTGAAATTAATATTTCCGTTCTACCAATAGGAAACCGAAAAATTAAGAAAATGACAAAAAATGTACTTTTGGCGGTGATGGATGGCAGCTGGCAAGAAAGAGTATGTGGCAATTCCAAATAGCTAGCGAATAGAAAACTAATGCGGGAAAGTCTGTGTCATTCTGTAGAACCACTAGTTTTTTGCATTTATTTCCATAACCATAAATCGAAACTTATACGGTTTACAAAATTGAAGTAGATAAAATTTTCTACAAACTTTCCTATAAGATTTTGTTGTAAAATTAACTCTTTTAAAGTTACTGGCTTGAAATGTTCATGTTTTTATTTAGGCAAGGTCATTACTTAAAAATCTCCCTTATTAGAATGATGTTATGGCATGTTCATTGCACAGAAGTAATTTTATTTTTGTTAAACATTTGTCACCAATATATATTTTTTCATATTTTACAATAAAGTGAGCATTTTACATCTTAATAATTTTAATTTTGTACATAGACTGTCCGAGTGTCCGAGATCATGGAGTTCAAGATTACTGATACGAAAACCGATAATCCATAGTTTACTTGATAATGATCGAGTATAAATATTTGGTAAAGGTTTTTGATTGTACACTGTCAACATATAGATTCAAAAAAGATCACTAGTACAAATATCGTAAATGGAATACCGTAAATGTTTTTTAAGAAAAAATCGCGACCATATCAAGTAGTCCGACATCTAGCGGCATGACCGACAAAGTCGCGAAATGCCGTGAGATATTACATCGTGAAGATAGGCCCTCATGTGCCAAGAGGTAAAAGCCCAAGTATAATGTAAACACCCTTCTGTTATCAGGAAGTCTATTGTTTAAATTTAGATAACAGAGCAATAAAATTATCGTCCGCTCAGTTCTATACTTATAATTTACGCAGATCAGATGAGCACATCGCCTACTCCCGCAGACATTCTGCACTTACGAGCCGACCATCTTCCCGCGAGAGCGCCAAAAGTGCAAGTATAGAGGACTAGGAAGCTTTGAGGGGTGGGGAGAAGTCTGACGTAGCACGACGTGGCGCGTCGATTGAATGTCGGGGCGTCTAATGGAATGATCCATGCTGAAAAATATATGTTCACTTGTTTAAAAGGACTGTGCCTAGTATTTTGAAGTTATAAGGGCCATAATTCACTGTTTACGTTATGTGCACTGCTGTGTATCCACCTTCGTATCCACCACTGTAGGTATTTTCCTTTTTTAAATTATAATAAAAATTAACATGTTCATTGTGACTCTTAAGCAATATTTTACAGCAGTAGCCTTTTTAAAAACTTTATTATTTCATTCTAACAAAAAATTACAATTAAATAATTGCTTATTCACCAGTAATGTCCAAATCATAGCAAAATGAAAATTATGAGAGCAATCTCTCACATCATGATTGTCATAAAAATAGAATTGTGGCAATTCCAAGAAGGGCAAGAAGGGTAATGTTTTACAGCACATATATTTGTGACCATTTTCCCCCCATTACAAAACTGAATAAAAAGGATCAACGAGCAAACCTCTGTGACGATATGGTACGGATATTTGTGAGATTATCATGGGTCTTTTTAATAGACTGCAAAGGGCTTAATATTTTTATACGATGTCCAAACGACGAATAAATAGTGTTCATTGATTTATATATATATATATATATATATATATATATATATATATATATATATATATACACTAGCGATGTTTACAGCTCTATGTTGGCCGTTTATCGCATCCAAGGCGCCATTTTGTTTTGTCATGCTAAGTGTTGTAACATATCTCTTCTTTCCATTGCCACTGTTACACCATCCTTCCATTTCACTCTTGGCCGTCCTCTTTTCCTCCGTCTTGCTGGTGTCCAGTTATAAACCTTTTTGGGCAGTCTTTCTGAATCCATTCTTTACAAGTGGCCGTACGATAACAATCTTTTCTTTTCAACAACATCAGTAAAACATCTTTCTATATTTAATCGCCTTTTTATAGTCTCTGTTTTTACATGATCAAGCAGCGTGACTCCACAGCATCTTCTCCAAAAACTGTTTTCAACACTATTTATCCCCTTTTTCAGAGCTTGGTTTAGTACCCAAATTTCAGAGCCATATGTTACTGTGCTCTCCACCAAAGATTTAAACAGCTGGATTTTTGTTTTAATTCTAGTGTCCTTATTCCAAAGTAGTGGGTTTAATTTGCTGATTATCTGTCGACCTTTTCCGATTTTTGATAAAATATCGACTTGATCCGTACCTTCTTCATTCAGAATTACTCCTAAATGCTTAAAATCTTTTACATTTTTGATCTTAGAACCCTCTAGAATTAAATCTTCCTGTACCTCTCCAATTACCAAATAATGTGTCTTCTCCATGTTAATTTCCAATCCCCATTTTTCATATTCCTCTACAAGTTTTCTCATCATGTAGGAAGCATCATTTACATCTTCTGCAAGAACCAATTGATCGTCAGCAAACAATAAATTATGTATAATTTCTTTCCCTAACTGAATTCCCATTTTAGTGCACTTTTTTTGTCCATTTTCTCAAGGCTGATGAAATGTATATTTTGAAGAGTGTTGGGGATTAACAGCACCCTTGTCTTAATCCCTTGTTAGTCATAAAAGACTCTGATAAACCTGCGTAAGTTTTAACCTGGCTGCTATTTCGTTCATAGAATCTTTTAGAGCATTTATGTACTGCCCGTGCATGTTGTTTTCTTTCATTGATTTCCACAACTTTTCCACTGGTACACTATCGTACACTTTTCTTAGGTCTACAAAAACTAGATGTAATGGGCATCCGTAGGCTATGGACTTTTCCATCAGCTGTTTCAGGCAAAAGAGATTATCTGTGCAGGATCGACCAGATCTAAATCCACTCTGTTTTTCAAGTTCCATCATATCCCTTTCAATGCGACCTCTCAGAACCCGTCCATATAGCCTTCCTGTTGATGGGATGAGACTCAAGCCCCTGTAATTGGCGCAAACAGCTTTGTTTCCTTTCTTATAAAGTGATGTTATAATGCGATTTTCCAATCTTTTGGTCGGCTTCCCCTTTCAGGCATTTCTGCTAAATATTCTAGGGTAACATCAGGGGCATGTTTCAACAATTCAACAGGAACACCTCCAGGACCGGGAGCTTTGTTGTTCTTCATAGCCTTTAGCTTTTTTCTTATTTCGTGCACACTTATATCTTCGCATGAATTGTTTACACACTCTAAGGTATAATCTATACATTTAAAATTAGTCCGTGTTTCTATTAAAAGAGTTTCATAATATTTTTTCCATTGCTCTTCAGTTATAGGGGAATATGTCAGTTTCTCTACATTATCTTTTTTAAAACCATTAATTGTTTTCCAAGCTGCCCTTGATTTTGTACCACCAACTAATCGATCTATTTCACAGCATTTCTTTTCCCAAAATGCATCTTTTAATTTGGCCACTTCCTTTTTAACAGCGTAACAATATTTCCTGTAGATATTTCTATCTAATGGATCCTTAGAATTTAGCCATCTTTCATACACCTGTTTCTTTTCCTTAAGGAGATCTTTAATTTCATCCTTCCGCCAGTATTCCTTCATTCTAAATCTACGTTTCTTTTTTTCCCCAATTGACTCCTTAGCGGCTTGATGTAAGGATTCCTTCAGAAAATTGTACATTTCTTCTGTGGACCCTTCAACTTTGCTTTCCACCTTTTGAGCCAATCTTAACTTGTGAAGGAATATAGTGGGCTCATTATCAAAACTGTCAAGTTGATAACTCGCTTACAATTTTGATTCTTGTTTACATTCACCTTCCACAGTTGGTGTTTCTTTCTTTCTGGGTCTAAAAAAAGCTGTTGTTTTTTAAAGGTAATGGTCGGACCCACAATCAGCCCCCCTTTTAACACGGACGTCCATAATTTTCACATGGCATATCTGTCCAATAATGGGATAATCAATCATTGATTTGAGACCTTTAGTACTTTGTGTCCATGTACATTTATGGATATCTTTGTGGGGGTAAAAGCCGTTCAGTATCTTGAGAGAGAACTGTTCACATATGTCAATTAGACGAGTACCGTTTTCATTTAACACATCTTCTCCATATTGACCCACTACTTGATCATTTACTTTCCTGCCCAACCTTGCATTAAATCTCCTAGTAAGATTAATTCCTTCTTATTACGTAAAGTTAAAATTACTTCACTTAATTTAGTATAGAATTCTTCCTTCCCCAATAAGGTGGTGTCATCGTTTGGAGCATATACACCAACAATCATAAAACTAATATTAAAAATTTCCAGATCAAGGGTTATTATTCTTTCATTTATGGCATTCCAACTTTTAATATGTTTCTTCCATTTCTTATGTATCAAAACAGAGACTCCTGTCTTTTCTCGATGATGTTTTTCCACACCACTGAAAAAATGTAAAAAATCTTCCCGCATTTCATTTTCATTTCCCTTCTTTTTGGTTTCTGTTAGTATGGCTATTTCAATTTTGTGCGATTTTAATTCATTACTTACTTCAAGGTCTTTATTTCTCAGCCCCTGGACATTCCAGCATCCAAAATTCGTTATCCGTTTCCGTTGCCTTTTTCGTCTTAAAGTTCCTGATTCCGAGGCGCGTTTGGTGTATTTTGCAAATTTGATATTTTTTATGAAGGATGGGGAGCAGGCCCATCGCTTCAACCTCCAACCTCGAGGGCGAGGGAATTTTGAGACACTATACCACTTTTCACAGTGTGTAGGCACATTGGGTCTTATGGAGAATCCGCGCGTTGTTGCCAACGCGACACCTTCGCTTGCCCGCTCGCTCCAGAATCTTCAAATCAAGGCTCCCTTTCTCAATATATGCATCTACCGAAAAAAATGTATTCGTGCACTTATTATTATTATTATTATTATTAGTAGTAGTAGTAGTAGTAGTAGTAGTAGTAGTAGTATTTTTATTATTATCTCCCTTTCTCACGGCGAATTATCTTGAGTTACGGCAATAGATCAAAATTCACACCAGTTTGCACCCAGCTTCCTAAGGTGTAGATTTGGTGATCTGATACTGATAGGCTCTACAATACCTTGCGCAAAACATGCACCGTACCATACAGTACAACATCCTGAATTTTGAAGTGCATACTGCAGCCTGGGATCTTAGTCAAGTGCTTCGTAAGATTTTTAGGAATGGAGTCCAGGGTACTTATTATTACTGGCACTAATATGCCACATTCAACTGACCTCGATTGGAAGATCTTTATATTTTAGATATTGCTCAGCAGAACAGCAGATATTTGTCAGCTTTCTCTGTTACATTTCCATTGCATGGGGCAGGTACATCAATGAGGAGACATTTTTTTCTGTTGTACTTCGTGTCACTATATCTGGTTTGTTAGCCGTTATAGAACGATGTGTGTGAATCTGTTGATCATATAAGATGGTGTTATGCCCAGCTGTTGTAACTGGTTTAAGTGCGTGGTTGAATCATTTATTGCTTACCTCTGGGACATTCATAGTTTTATTTATATGCTAGTTAAGAAACGAACACACTTTATTGTCTTTTCAGATATTTATGTTTAGCCAGAATTGAGCATCCCGAAACAATATGATCAATCGTTGTTGTTGTTGTTATTGTTATTATTATTATTATTATTATTATTATTGCCGTAATATTTTTATTAGCGTAAATATCTAATACACTTTACATTTATTCTCTAATAAAACCTCGGGGCGGCATTTCTCCGTTCTCATTTTCCGTTTTCATTCTAAAGAAGGAATGTCTGCTGATACCTGTTGCTGTGCAAAATTAATTCAAACGATTGACTTCGTTTTTGGATATTTTCCTTTTACTTTCTTGAATATTTTGAAAATGTATTTTTACCACTTTTATTTCACACTTTTCTTCGCAATCCGTTTTGATCTCTTAAAATTGTTCCAGTACACGTTTGACTAAATAACGGATCTACCTTTCTTTACCACTGCACATCCATATCTTCACTCACATCCACCTGCAAAAATCGACTGACCAGAATACTCAGCAAGATTAAATTTTCTAAAGGGCTTCTTGTGATCTTTCGAGTTGTCACATGACTAATTGATTGTTGCACAACAACGGAGGTGAGCAACTCGCTAATGAGAGGATAGGCATAAATACAACCAGGGTGGGAACCCAGGCCTTGGCGCTTGATTGAGACTCACACTTCAATTAAACCTATTTATTATAACCCTAAGTTTTACATGTGCATGTGAAAAGTAAAGTTAACCATACTCATTCTCCACAGTTCCGTATTGGTGTACATGGAAGTAGATGGAACCAAAGAGTCTCGACAAGCAGTGTGACCTCGTCAAGCAGCGACTAGTCACAAGAGACACCTGAGGCAAGACAGCTTCTGGGGGGTTGTCGTTGGGTTTTATGATGTCGGGTCACATGATAGCCGTGCCGTGCACAGAGGCGCGTGCCGTGTGCAAGAATAAGACTCACGGGAAACGTCAAAGGCTAATCTGAAGACTCCGCAAGGGCTTGCCCACCGCAAGTCCTTCCTGTTTGTCGTCTTCGGTCCATGGCGCTAGCAAGTTGCGCTTGCGGTGGCAGGCATCCGGAGTAAGCACTGCGCACACTTAGCTATGTGACTCGGACAGCTCATAATTCAATCAACTATTCAATTTTCCTTCTGTGACAGAGTATTGATTTGGATCGTCTCTTCCGCTGATGATTTATAAACATACTTCCTTTCAGCCCTACGGTCTACTCTTCCTGCATCTGCGCCTTGTCTTTTCGCCACGCTCACGTCGCGTCGCGCGCGGCTCGACTTCAAACATCAAATAAACAGAAGTAATGCATCCGAAGACCTTCGGATGACGATAGAAAATAACTTCATCATTGTTCCCAAAACTCTGTCGAAATTTTTAATTGCATTTCAAGAACGAAAATATCCCAACGACGATATATTTTAATGTACAAATTAAAAACTCACACGTTGACAACTCATTTTTTAAAGAGACACATTTTGACATATTGACAAAATGAAAGCATTACCTCTAGCTGAAGAAACTGAAATATTGTATCAATTTTTTCAAAAATAATTCCATCACTTTTTGGATATATTTTAACAGTCTGAATAAAATAATGTTTAAAGTCAGTTGCGCAGAAATCCATCGTTTTCCTTATATTATTAAAAGGAAATGAATGACACAATTTTCATGATTATCATCGTGTTCCTCGTCATTTTCTCTACAGGATTATGTTTTTTCTACTTATTTTTAAAACAATATTGACTCGTCAACACATGTTAGAACTGCCACACCCGCTACTTTAATCACTAATTAAACAAAACCACTCTAAATATAAACAGTAAGTCTACATAATAATGTTATTTGTGTAAATTCAAACCATTTACTAAATGTTCTTCAAGATCATATTGTAAATTGTGCAGATGTGAAATAAAAAAGCTTTTTCAACAATCGATTTGGAAACAGTGCGCGAGATTCTTCCAGAAGAATAGCATTGACCTAAAGAGCCCATTGTGCCTTTATGACGTGAAACTGAATAGTATAGAGGAAAATTAGACATTAACAACGTAGTTTATCAAAACAATTCTACAGATTGTTGAAGATTGTACATTAGTCAAACTAAACGTAAGTTGAGCACAAGACTACTTGAACATAAAAGAAACATAAAAGACCTGGCATGTAGACAGAATTCTCTAAAACGACCTAGAATTACAACTTCCTATCACGGGAATTTCCGGGAGATGCAGATTTTAGCCTGCGAAAATTCCTTGTATCCTAGATTAACATTAGAAATACTTTATATCAAAACATCTTCCTGTTTGAATACACAAGTGGAATCTAATAAATTCACTAATTTATATAATGGATTATTGAGGAATTTTTCTTAAAATTAAGATATTTCTCAAAATTAAAATGTTTCTCTGTTAATTCTAACTTCGTTCTGTCTTCCTTGATTTTGCAATGTCCCTCTCAACCTCTCTTCATCTACTTCCTCTTATTTTAATCATTTTGTTATATTCCAACGACATACTGTCATATGATACCATACTGAGATCGTGAAATGTTTTTTTATCAAGGTATGGTCCAAATAGTTTATCCGTGTAGTGACGAGTGCGTCCCGTATAGTGACTTCTGTACAGTAAAATTATGTAATTCTTGCTTAAATCTGACCATTATTTAAAACATTATATTTCATACATACATTTCATACATATAAAACATTATATTTTGACATTTTAACTCCAGCCTGAAGATGGAAATAATCATTTTCCGAAACGTTGCTACGGATATTGTTATTGCTGTTTATATTATTACTATGTATTGCATATTTTAATATATTGCATATTGTATTTTTATGTAAAACAGTTATCCTAGAAACAATATTCTGTCTTTAAAATAAAATACCAAATACAGTCTGGCAACAGTCGTTGCCCTAAGCCACCTCAGCTGTTCACGCACACGCACATGCACACACGCGCGCGCACACACACACACACACGCACGCACACATGCACACACACGCACACGCGCGCGCGCACACACAAACGCATACACACGCGCGCGCGCACACACGCGCGCGCGCACACGCACGCACACACACGCACACACTCGCACACGCACACATGCACACACACGCACACACGCACACACTCACACACTCACTCACACACACGAGGTCGTTTTATTCAGGCTTTGCGGTCTACTCCCTTATGGGAGCTCATTCGCGTACTAGTTTGAGTGTTTTTGGATTCAGACTGTCCTAGCCATGCATATGTTATTCGGTTTTCCCGAATTGATATGTTTGATGATAATATTTCTCGTGCGCTTGTACGTTTTACCATCGTATTTGCAGTTTATAAATTTTGTTGGTTTTAACTTCACCATCTGTTTGACATTTTCTCCCAAAAAGAAGTGATTTTAATTTATGTCATTTTCCCAGTTCGCCCACGTTCCCCGGTTCTCTTTATTGAATTTTATACAGCTTGATTTTTATAAATGTATTTACAATATTTACATATTTTCTTATATCTACAACTTAAACCCAAACATATCTAAGACTAATCTAAAATAAGGAATAAACCTAATCAATAAGCCTACCTAAATGATAATTTGATATTTACAAAATTTACATTGGATAGAGTTGATGCTGAAGAAAGGATTTGATATTGATAATTACCTTCTTTTCTTTTGAGCTGCGTTAATTGTGGTTAGTGTGTTGTTGTTAGTGTGTTAGTTGGTTAGTGAGTGGCAAGTGTTAGGTGTTATTGTGTAAGTTAGTGTTTGTGTGTTGCTAGTGGTTAGTGTGTTAGTACTTGGTGTTAGTAGTTGGTGAGGTAGTGTTGCATTGGAGGTTAGTGAGGTAGTGAGCCGTTCACACTGATCCATGTTTGCTAATACGAGTGTTATATCTCAGTGTTACCGATCGAAACTTCTGCGATAGGGAAATAATGGATGTCCGAGGTACTGATAAATGACAAATCGTTATTGAGTCTCAAATGTCTTATAATACTATATTCATATTCATACACTTTGTTTAGAAAGTTAGTAATACAATTCTTATGATAGACTGAATACAGCATGTGATTATTGTACAACTGATGTTCGGGTGCTGTGTTGCTATTAACAATAACAAAACTCGAAGTGGCTTAGCTCCGTCTCCCATGGAAATTACTTGGGGGCGTCACCAGTGTTAATATATCCTTATAAAATCAGAAGGGATTGTGATACATAGTGTAAGTAATTAATAGAATAAATTAAAGGTGAAAAGATGAAAACGTCAATCACTATATTTTTTTGATTTTGTGAATTAGCTCTGTCTCATTTTTTGGCCTCTCTTTTTAGTTGATACCACGTTTTTTGTGTACGTCTCCATCTTAAAACCTATTTGTTATTCGGAGAGAGAACCAGGGTTCATATACTTCCTAGATTTTCAAATTCTCTGACTTTTCCAGATTTTCCAGTATCAAATTTCCTTTTCCAGGTTTTCCTTATAAATTATCTGTTATGGTGGTTACTTTTGGTGCAACAACAGCACATACTTTTTCGCGATATTGCTAATAGCTATGTAATAATATGGCAATATCTCTCAAACACTTCAATTACCATTTGAAAAATTCTTATAAAATGAAGCTTATATTTTTTTATTCAAACTTTTAAACGAAAACAGCTTCCTGTCATTGAATTCAGCGTATCCACGTTCTACATAAATGTACAATGATGCGAATTTTAACCGTAAATAAAATTATTAGTTTATTTTAACGCGAACGAACTGCGACCGCCATTATCACCTTCTGTTATCAGTGACGCGTTACAACAATGTGTTGCAATACGCAACAATGACCGCTAATTCGTATGGGATACAACATTTTGCAAATTAGACTTGTTGATACTCTGGCAAGAAAATGAAAACGGATTCAAAAATATAATAATTAAATATAATGTTATATTAATCAAAACTACTCGGCTTTTACACACATTACTCTTCACGTCTTATTATCCAAGGAGAAATCATGCATTTTCACACTTAACTCAATTAAAGACCCCAATTTAAATTAGGTTTTAAATAAATTATAAAAGATTAATTAGTAAACGTATAACAAAAGCGCGAATGTAAAAAACGATCAAAGAAATATGAAATAATATACAAATTCTAGTAACTTACGTCCGCTTTAATTACCTCTATTACATTCACGAAGCGCTGTCAATTGAGAACGAGCTGTTATGTTTGTCACGAAATTTCATACAAAATACTCGTATTTTCAAAAACTTCAACAGGATCTTATTTGAAGATCTTTTTTTATGAACACATTTCTTAGAACATTATTTAGAAATAAATTGTGTTTTCATTAAGTAATTTAGCAACAATTTATTACTTCTTGCAAACAAAACAACCTAATCAATTAAACAGCAACTAATCTGTCCACTAATATTTACAATTTGGCGGTAATTGCTCTTCCTTCCTCCCCCCCTCTACGTTCACTGAGAATTCGTTTAGTTTTTTTCTTTTCTCAGCTTTCTTTTTATCTTTCAGACTTTTCCATTTAAAGTTCTTCGTGATAGCATGCGCATTTCTAGCAGAATGAATCATACATCATATGAATCATTTTAGTTATCACGTCTTATGTAACTAACACCTCATGTTTTCATAATTCCATCCCAAACTTGATTTTCGGACACTTAAGATTTCTGCGCCAGATTTTCAACAGTGAGCTCTAGTGTAGACTGGAGACCACACTCTGTGCTCAGAAATCGTGACGGTCTGCCATGATGGTGAACGCACAGTCTAATACACTTCTGCAGCTTCGAACGAAATTTTGGACCTTACGCCACACTAGCGCCTCCAAGCGGCTAGTAAGCTAATTATTAGACTGTGGTGAACCTTTATGCTGTCCTATACTTCGATTTTTACACCGTGGCGCAACAAGGCCCGTCTTCACGATGGAATACGTCAAGGCATTGGGCATCTTTCTCAGCCGCGATGATCGCAAGCAGACATTGATACGATTGCGATCATGCGACATCTTGCGGCATGACCGAGAAAGACCCGAAATGCCGTGACATATTCCATCATGAAGACGGGTCTTGGCGCTCCACGTTATAAAAACCAAAGTATAGTTATGTCAGAACCAAATACCTGGAATTAGCGTCTCATTCTGATATTAAACACTTTTTCTCGTTCATACTATTTACTAAAACTTAATAAAAAGTTGAAAGTTGTTAGTATGAAAAGAAAAATGCAGACAGCAACGCCATCTGAGTATGTTTCAGTGAACTCTTTGAACTGAGAGGAGAGCGAGCCGTCTGTAGAGGCAATGCAATGCCAGTGAGTGATCGGACTTGTTTTGATGCAGACGTTTGTGAATTCTGTTACTTGTATATTTAAGATTAGTAATAAATAACGTTTATACAAAAAAATAATAAAAGTAACCAGTATTTAATACTTTTCAATTTACCTACAATACTTTAACAAAATCCAGACTTTCATTTCTTGGAGGTTTTTTAACATTAACGCAGGGAAGTGTTCTTGGTTTGAGTATTTTTAATAATCTCGTTAGATTGACTTATAGCCAATAACAGTCGTCAGAAATCTAAAAAACTATCAAGTAACGGCTACCAAATAATTGCACATTCAATTGCATTCGCATCTAGTTCACAGTTCGTTGGCGTGCTTTACAAGCGATTGCTAAGCAATATTTCGGGTAGAATACTAAGGCATCTTCATTGACAGTGACGATTGTAAGCATCAGTAACAACACACAATACATCAAAGAAACAGCCAAAGGTGCCCAAAAAACAGCCTAAATAATGGAGTGAAAATAAATTAATAACGTAAATTGAAGATTACCGGAACTTCAAAAAACTTTTAGAAATCAAAAAAGATACCATTTCTTTCCTTCAGGAACCCTCTAACAAAACATTTTCAGTATTAATGAAATACATATTCTATTCATATTCGATGC
This sequence comes from Acheta domesticus, assembly GCA_031308135.1. Taxonomy (NCBI): domain Eukaryota; kingdom Metazoa; phylum Arthropoda; class Insecta; order Orthoptera; family Gryllidae; genus Acheta; species Acheta domesticus. The sequence goes on from JAHLJT010002406.1 coordinate 32,269,499, forward strand.
ACGAAATGTATAATGGTCTAACTGAACTAAAATATAATATAAAAATGTCTAGGTTATATAATAAAAATAAAAAGCCTATCAACATGTGTGCAGTGTAACTAAAAGACGATACAAATTCTAGAAACGTTTTACATCTTAAACGTTTTGATCATTGAATTGTAAGATTCCATGCTAAAAAACAACAATTCCTGCAAGCCTCTTTTCATTGAGCTGGGAATCTTACCAATGCCTTGTCTATTTATTTACGAATCTGTAATATTTGTCAAAAATGACCTACGTAACAGAGGGAACATATTTTCATGCAATATTGATATTTATAATTACAACACACGCCGTAGAAATCACGTGCATCAAGTGTCAGTATCAACAGCTCAGTACAAGAAATCAACATACAATACATGTACGTTACTTTACAACGCATTGCCAGATGACATAAAACAATTAAAGTCGGTACACAAATTTAAGTTTAAAGTAAAATCTTTTCTGCTGCAAAACTGTTTCTATACAATTAGAGACTATACTGATCGTGAAAAAGAAAAATAATGTTTATTGTAACAAAACAAAGATATATAACGAATTAGTTTACGTTTGCATTACATACATTTTTAAAAAAATATTTAATACGCCTATAACAAGTAATGTACTTCAGCTTCCGGGTCAATGACCCCCATCTCGATCAGGTTTTTGTCCAGTTTCCCTGCTCCATTGAGCAAATGCTGAGATGGCCCCTTGTTTTGCTTCTAGACGTAAATGTAGCTTCACTGTGCGCACGTTTTGTTGAGCACTCCTTTTGCTTGTAGTGCATTTACCGTTGAAATTGATTTTCTATAGCTCGGGAACAAACATTTTTCAAATATCTTTATTTTCTAAAATAATGATTTTCTAAATTCATTTGTTTTTTTTTAATTCTGGCCCTCAAGAAAATGTGCGCAGATAAATCTCTTTCCCATACTCATATACAGTTTTTACTGTTTTTTGACAAATAAATAAATAAATAAAGCTATTCAATGTAAAAAATGCCAAAGGATTGGGCATGCATGCTAACTGTTATTTAGAACCTAGATGTGTTAGATGCCCCGGTAAACACCATTATTCATAGTTCAAAATTAGTAAAAGTTCACCACGTGTTTGTGTTAACTGCCAGGGTGACCACACCGCCAACTACCGGGGCTGCCAAGCATTGATGGGCACAGCTAAAAGCGGTAATTTTCATTCTCACTCACTGAGAATCAAACAAACACCAAACCCGTGGGCGACAGGAACCATACCTGAATCTATTAATGTTAGAAAACATAAACGAGACGAAACAAGACCACTAAAGAGGACGGAATTCCCTCTTCTACTACAAAGATCACGGAAACCTGGACAGAGAAGGGGGAGGATAGCGAAGTGGGGATGGTGATGCGGAGGACTGTGATGGGGCCTTCTCTATCCAAAGTAGAATAACGCCGCGCCGGACCGTGCTGCCCGGGACGGGGGGAGGGATTGCGCTGGTAGAATGGATGTTTGGAATCTGAGTTGACTTAGGGTGAAGCAATAATGGTATTGACATTGCACATGTTTATTTCAACTAAATTACATTGGTGTGAGGTTCCTTCTCCTGGCATAACTTGTCCCAGTGCACCTTTACTTGCACGCTAGCTGAGTGGTACCTGGTTCACGTTCTGGCTGGCGTGATCTGCGTTGCCGGTCCGGGATGCTGCAGGAACGCAGGTCCCGCACAGTGTGCCACATATCGGGCTCTGAAGTAGCCTCCCTGCGGCGCACGTGGCCCAACTGCGGTGGGTAAGACCATGGAGTCCCACACGGTCATGCGCCACCCAAGGTACCCTCAGGTGTGGGAGGTACGGTTTGGCGAAGTTCACGCCGACGTGAAATGGCACCTGTACTGATAAATGTGAATGGTGCCGAATTGCCGAGGGCAGCGTTGCGCTTTGCGCGAAGCGCAATAACTAATTCGGAACCTGATGGTTCACAACTGCCGAGGGCAGCTTAGTGAGACATGCGCGAAGCGCAATGGGTCTCGATCACGCGCTGAGAGCGCACACAACCGTGGTGTCTACAAGTGCAGTATCGCGGGGAATGTCGTTTGAGGCTATTTGGGAGACACGGGGGAAGGGCCTTTTGAAGGGGGTTGCAGGCCCTTCGGTGACCTGCGGGTGGCCGCCGGGGAAGGGGGAGGCCGGCGGCCGTGGGCGCGCCGGGTCCGGGCGGCGGGTGTCAGCAGGAGGAAAAGAGACGCCGGCGAGGGCTTTGTGGTGTGTACGGAACAAAACCGTTACCCTCAAATGCAAGTATAACTAAAAATCAAATTACAGAAATAGCAACACAAGTAATTGCATCATTTATACCTCATGTAGAAAATATATGCAAACAAATATTCCAAGAATTGTATAATGCCAGAAATGTAAAAAATAATATCAAAATTTAACTGGAATTCAAATGGGCTGAAAAGGCAAGAAAATGAATTCAGGGTATTCCTTTCAAATTAGACAATAGACAGTGCATGCATCATCGAAACCCATCTCCATAGTAAATTAAAATTTAACGTTTCAGGGTATGAAACCTACAGGTAGGATAGAGCAGCAGAAGAGGCATCTGGGGTAGTAGCATTAATAATAAAAAGGCGAGAGAGTAAAAAGCATTCAACATCATGAACTAATTATACTATACTCTATTAACTTAGAAACGGTCGGTATACAAATCTTCTCAGTTCATGGAGACTTAATAATATCGGCATACAAACCAGTAAATAAAACATTCCCAGAAAAGACGCTAAAGAGCATTCTAAACAGTAAAATACAAACGCTAATTGCTAGAGATCTAAACTGCAAAAATATTGCATGAAGCTATGATTCAACAAATAAAGCAGGAGAAAAACTTAATACTTTCTTACAAAATAATAATGGTGACGTACATGCACCATCAGAACCCACTCTTTGTCATTACGAGCAGAATATTATTCCAGACATCCTAGATGTTATAATATCTAAAAACGTTCATATCCCACTATATCAATTCGTAACAGCAGATCTTTTCGACCAATGTCCTGTAATAATAAGCTTAAAAACTCGAATTACAAACACGGATTCACTACAAAAATTAGTTAACTATAAAATAAACTGGGAAAAATTAAGATTTACATTGAACATTTTGTAAAATATCCCGATCAACTAAAAACAATTGAAAGGATTATTAAAGAAATAAACTCATGAAAGCAATACGGTTAGCAGCAATATTGGACAACAAGCCGAAAACAAATAACACAAAGAAAGAAGCTAAAATTCCCGTATTTATAATCAATTTAATGAAAGAAAAACGAATACCAAGATGGAAATGGCAGAAAACGCGAGCCCCTATACATAAAACGCAAACTAAATCAAACTCAAAGAAAAAGAAAAACGATATAGACGATCATAGATTTACTGAGTTTCAAAATTTCATTGCTCCAATACCAAAAGGATCTTGACACCTATGGAGCACAATTAAAAAAACGACTAAAGAAAGCAATAATTTACCTCCCTGAAAAACATTCTAACAGCCCTAACGGATAAACAAAAAGTTTCGGCTTTAGCCACTAGTTTCGAACCGACATTTACCCCAAATAAACCAGAAATTATGAATCAAAATTGAAAAGTTTTTATTTCTCCCATTCTCAACAGTCCCTCAAAATATAAAATTTATATCTCCATTTGAAACACGTAATATAATCTGTAAATTAAAACTAAAGAAATCAGCAGGAAACGTTCAAATAACCACTCAAATGCTGAAAGAGTTCCCACGGACAACAATAGCAGGACTTACAGCGATATATAATGCAGCTCTAAGACTTAATTACTGTCCGGATATATGGAAATAAGCCATAATAATACCAATATGCAAACCTGGCAAGATTGACAGTTTGCCTTCAAACTACAGACTAATACGTTTATTACATAATATAGGAAAAGTGTTTGAAAAATTAATTCATAAAAGGCTAAATAGTTTTCTAAAACAAAACAATATAATTCCAAAAGAACAATTCAGATTTTGCAAGCATTACTCTAACACTCAGCAGCTTATAAGATTAACTGAAAATATAGCAAACACATTTCACCTGCATAAACACTCTTTACCTATTTTCCTTGATGTAGAAAAGCCCTTTGATAAAATTTGGCATGCAGGGCTATTGTATCAAATGAGAAATTTGGGAATATCCCATCATCTACAAGAAATACTTAATTGTTTCCTACAAAATCGCTCCTTCGCGGTGATAGTGAATAATATCTTATCAGCAAAAATTCATGCAAGCAGGAGTATCGCAAGGGTCACTGCTCTCACCAATCCTCTTGTTTCATGGATGACACGGAGCTGTTCACAACAAACAAAGATGTAGATCAAGGTAGAGAAATGTTACAAAATATATTAGATTTATTTATAAATTGGTCAAATTGGCAAAGAAAAATAAACCCTACTAAATCACAACCAATGATATTTGCGCTACGAAGACTTAAACTGCCCAACCCATTAATAATTAAAAATGTAAATTTAAAATGGATCAAAAAAGATCAACCAGTGAGATATTTAGGAGTACTTCTAGACCAAAAACGAACGTGGAAATATGATTTTTTAACAAACTTGCCTTTAAATGGGGGGGGGGGCAGATCGTTGAAAGCAAGAATATCGAGCCTCCAAATTCACGTAGGTCTAAGGGCCCCCAAAGCTGTTAAAACAGCCCACAATACGAATTTTTCTATCGAAAAATCGCCGTTCCCCCCCCCCTGCAGTATTACAATGCCTTCTTTCTGGGCTACTAAAAACCTATTCATAAAATATGAAAACAAACAATTATTAATTTTTCATAAAGTATGAACATTTTTATGAGGCAAAACAAAATTCGAACACAAAAATTGCCTTATTTTTTCCTGAATTTTTCACTTTTTATTTTTTCACCGATATTCCCAGATTCTCCATGTTTTTCAGGTCCGTACGAACCGAGGAGAACTGATTACAAATTTCAATAAAACGTTCCCCATTGTCGATAGTGAGTTTCTGCACGGCTTAGCGGGCGGTAATCGATTGCTATCTCAATCTTCTGTACATGCGCAGATGCACAAAAATGATGCGAAATTTGAACTATTCATGCGCAGAAGATCGCCAGTGCATTCGATTGCTTTTACTTTCGAAGATGTACAAACTTCCTATTGAGCGTACTCTCGATTTGTCCATTTTTTATCAACTCATGCTTTAAAGTCGCCCATCATAAAAATGTCTTTACGGTCACTAATTTCATTAAACATTATTGTCAATTCCTCCACGAAATCATATTTAACTTGCACATTAGTGTAGGCTCTTAAAGCGTACATTCTCACAATTGCTGACTAATTTGTTTAATATCCAATTTTATAATTGTAGGGTTTCTAGTTGTTTATTTACATCATATATTTCATTCTTTCTTTGTATTAATGAAGCACAAATGTTTCTAGCCATGCCATTGCTACATATCTAGCCAGCAAATATGGAAAAGATGAAAAATTGTATCCCAAAGACGTTAACAAGAGGTGCGTCGTGGATCAGCGACTTCATTTTGATAATGGAACCTTGTTCAAACGTCTCAGAGATGCTGCCGTAAGTGATTAAGGATTTTAATTATGAATAATATTGGAAACATTAATATCATTTCTACACAGATTGTTCAGCGAGATATTTTTGTGCAGTAAATTACCTTTCGTGAACAATTAATGCAATACATTTTTTAAAATGTTTACATTACGTTCGCAGCTCTAAAATTGATTGTATATTTGACTTAAAAATTTCACTAAAAAATGGAAAATAAGTCTAAGTTTTCGAGATCCAAAATCTTCAGTGCAAATAAATTTATAATAATAAACGTAATTCATTTGTTTTAGTTTTCAGTTTTCTTCTTGGGGGCAGACACAATTTCAGAAGATTTAAAAAAGAATATTTACGAAGCTCTGGATTGGTTAGAAGGATATCTCAAACCCACTGGATGGGTTGCTGGCGATCACATTACAATTGGAGATGCTTTGTGTGTCGCTAATGTGACTACGTACATTGTAAGTGTTCCAATAATTAATGTTCCGATGTAGTATTACCTTACAAAATAATACATTCCAGACAATGACACTCGCAGACGAATCTAGTTGGATTACAAGTGGGTATAAATATGATTCAGCGATTGCAATGCAGCGACTTCCTTAGAGTGCAGTGAAAACTACCATTGTATTGGTTACTCCTGGGTCAATGCTAACACCTTAAAACGCTACATAAAATGTACATTTCAGCGAGAGAAGTTATTAAGTAACACATATCTTTAAATTAAAACTTATTATTAATGTATACTATTTTATGCGTTATGTTATGATTTGAATAATTAGAAAGTAAAATTTCCTGTGGAGATTCCTAATATGAATATTAACTAAATATTAATTTATAAAATTAAATGGAACTAATATAATAATTTTAAAGGCCTAGAAATTACGGTAAATCAGGCCACTTTATTTATATGCAATCTTGATTTACATTTCAGGCAATGGGTTTTGACTTAAACAAGTACCCACAAATTCGAGTGTGGGTGGCAAATTGTAAAAAGAGCATCCCTGACTATGATGCAGTAAACCAACTGGGAGTTGATGCATTTCATACAGCTTTCAAAAGCAAGTTGAAACCTGGAGAAATTTGAGCTTTGCTGTCCTAGGATTGAAACAAACAACTGATTATTACGAGAAAAATTCTCGCATTTACCTTATATGTATTTCTTCTAAGTAAATATATCATAATTTGCAATCTTAACAAATCTAAAATATTTTTTATTTCCTATTCTTTGTTATTTACACCGTCTTTAACACGGGATATAATAACCATGACAACAATACTCAGAATTTTCTCAATAAGTCTTCGGCGGCGTCGTTAGCCGCAGTCGTTTACTACGCTCCGTGAAGCCACGGAGGTTAAGCGAATTCGAGATTTTGCTGGATGGGTGCCCGTCTGGGAACCCCGCCATCTAAAGGCACCGAGCACCTGCCGAAGGGATAAACGGCACCGACTGACTGCCTGCGACGTCACGTGACTTTATTAATAAAATGTCAAAAACATGTCCTTTGGGCGGCGATAGATGGCAGATGGCAAGTCCGAATAATATTGTTATCCGACACCAAAGGAAATAGAAAACTACGGGAAAGTCTGTGACTTTCTGAAGCACTACTAGTTCGGTATGAAGGACGCACAAAAAATGGATTCTGGCTTCATCACGTCTTAGAGGAATATTTAGAAACTGGATTTATCCACTTTTTCGTTGCCAGGGCTCGGCAATATACTTTAATTTTTATAACGTGGCGCGTCAAGGTTCGTCTTCACGAATATTTCACAGTATTTCGCGTCTTTTTTGGTCGTGCTGCTAGATGTCGCATGATGGTGGTCATATCAAGCACTATAGTTGTGCTACAGAATGGCACAGACTTTCCTGTAATAGTTTTATATTTCCTTTCTTCATGGCTAGCTATTCGTACTTGCCACATAATCTTGCCAGCAACCATCTATTGTATCGCCGCCCAAATTACATTTTTACTTTCCCGTATACGTACGTATATACGCAGTAATGTGCGCAAAAAAACAGCGAATTTTTGACAGAAAAAATTCATTGCCGAACCCTGATAACGAAAAAGTCGGTAAAACCAGTTGCTAAATGAAGTAAACAAAACTCATAATACCATAACACATGGTGTAGCAAGAATATCAGTTCTGTGGGTCCTTAAAACCGAAAAACCAATTGAAAGCAAAACGTCAGTCTGTCTGTATGTCCGTCCGTCTGTCCGTCTGTCTGTGAACACCACTAGCGCCTAAACCACTCGTAGGATTTTTTCCAAATTGAAGAAACCCCTCTGGCTCTAGTCAAAGCTTTGAGATTTTGAAAAACTTTCAGCAAAATTTGGGGTTATTTTACATGAAGCCCCCAGGACTTTTTCAACGTTTTCTCAAGAACGGATCCCATGTTTATTATTTCTTGTAAGAATAGAGTAAAATACACTTATTAAAGTGGCTTAGGTCCGATTTTCATGATTAACTCTGTATTTTCAAAAATTGCAAAAGTTTGAATTTTTTTCGACATCTTCCTCCAACTACAAAATTGAAGATAGAGATTTTTCCTTCAAATAAAACTTGTTCTCCATAGTGAGTTCTTTCTTTAAGGTTATGTACATTTTTTATAGTAGTTTTCGCGCAATATTGCGTGCAAGATCTGCAATTTTAAAAAATTACAAAAACAAGATTTTCTCAAAAAGGCTTTAATTTTTTTTAACTCCTGGTAGGGATAGTGCTAAATGTAGTCTATGAGATGACATAAACACCATATTGCTCTTTCCTTTTTTTCAAAAATTACAAAAAATTTTTTGACTTGTCTCTCAGTCATCTTCATATTTACATTAGCGGCGATTTGTTGACATTATTATATTAATGAGTACATGTGCTTTAAATAATGTCAAGTAAACTTTCTCGAAAACTGAACCGCTGTCTGTGAAAACTAGCTCAAAATTCCACGTTTTCAGAAATGTTCAAACGCCATTTTCTCATAAATGGATCCAAATTTTTCCTTCAAACATTTGAAAGGGATAGTGCTAATTTCACTATTTAATATGATGCAATGTTTATTTTTTTTATTTTGAGGCATTTTTTAAGATATCTCACATCTTTAATATTCACATTATCAGCAATTTGTAAACAGTATTGTATTTGTGAGTTAAAGTTCTTCAAATGACTTTAAATTAAGTTTTTCGAAAACTCAAAAATTTTCTGTGAAAAGGACTTCAAATTTCGCCGTTTTTGTAGTGTTTAAACGCCATTTTCTTAAAAACTGCTCCAAATTTTTAAGAGAAAAATTGACATTTAGGACGAGGTTTTAATAATCTAAAATTAATATTTCCGTTCTCCAATTAGAAAACCGAAAAATTAAGAAAATGTAAAAAATATAGCTTGGGCGGCGATAGATGGCAGCTGGCACGAGTATGTGGCAATTTCGAGTAGACCAAACCAGACCCAAGGACATAGAAAACTAATACGGAAAGTCTGTGCCATTCTGTAACACCACTAGTTTTGGATATTTTCTTAACTTTTCGTTTCCCTTATAGTTTAACGGAAATATTTTAAGAATACTAAAGAATAGTGAACATCGTCCTAAACGAGAATTTTCTTTGAAAAATTTTGAGCCGTTTTTAAGAAAATGGTGTTTAAGCGCTACTGTAAATGCGAAATTTGAAGCTCATTTTCACAGAACATTTTTGAGTTTTCAAAACTCTTCATTCGAAGTAATTTGAAGCACTTTTTGAGAAAATCTGGTAAGAGTTATTTTTTATAATTGCGCATATTGCACGCAATATTGCGCAAAAACTACTACAAGTTTCAAATTTAAATTACCATAATGCAATTTCATTTGAAGGAAAATTCTCAATCTTTAATGTTGTAGTTAAAGGAAGACGCCGAAAAAATTCAAACTTTTGCAATTTTCGAAAATTGTGAGTTAACTGTGAAAATCGGGCCTACGCCACCATTATAAGTGTATTTTACTCTATTCTTACAAGAAAGTTAAAGAAAAAAATTGGAAATTTTCGGGGAGCTTCATGTAACATACATCCAAATTTTGAAGAATGTTTTTCAAAATCTCAAATCTTCGACAATTCAGATGGACAAAGGTTTCTTGAATTTGGAAAAAATTCTACGCATAGTTCTAGTGGTGTTCACAGACGGACAGACAAACGGACGGACAGAAAAACGGACGGACAGACATACAGACGGAGGATCCCAAAACACGTATTTCCGTTGAAATCTCGAAATCGATTTTCCGCAGTATTACATAATATTCCATGGTATATATACTACTATATATACTAATATACTATGGTATATAAGTAGTATATATATACTACTTATATTACTCCGTATATACGTAAGTATACGGGAAAGTAGAAATCAACATTGCAAGACTTGAGGGGCGCCAGATCTTCAATACGTCGCGCCGCAGACCAACGAGATTCATATTTTTCGATCAGCGTGGTCATATTCATCTCTTCTTCAACGACATTCCTTTTGATGGAAGTTTTATGTTCGATTATCGTTTATCTCACAGATTCCATGTACCAATTATGAAACATGCCGGAATGACAGATGTTTTTGTGCCGTTATCTCGCGGACTTAAAAGTATTACTTCATGCATAAATTTATCAATATTTCTCTGGTACCGACGGAGCGCGTCATCTAAAATGTATATGCGTATAAAACGTGTTCTCAACTGACACAGAGCAGTATCGGCACGTTCAGGGCATGTCACCAACGAAAGCCATGCTCAAGTGCTGTTCAAAGATCATAACAGCAACCACATGCCGCCGCCAGTTTATGACCATACGATAGCTTAACCCGTGCGATTACACCGCAGAGTGCAGTAGAAATGTTACGCCAAAAAATTCACTACATCTCCATGAATATACATTGTTTTATATTTATCAAGAACTTTACACACATCTATACATGGAAATTGTTTTGGCTTATAACAGCAAATCCTGCTCTCAATCTTACCTTAATGTAACAAAATTTATGAAATACAATTTCCAAATGATAATCAGAACACCCTCAGCTCTTTGATGTTTTCCATAGATATTACAAGAAAGTACTTATAATTGAAGGTCACAAACAATCATTTTACGGCCACACAACACTGTGTTCTCAAAGCAAGAACAACTGCTTTTCCGTTTCCCACGAACTTGCCAAGATGCGATGACGCTATCTTCCCGTTTCCATTCTAGCAGCGCATTTCAAACAAAACAAATTTTGTAGCTTTTTATTAATAAAGGAAAACTGTGATTTATTCGATACATAGTGACCTCCGCTCCTATTTTCTCCCTCTCTCCCTCTCTCTCTCCCTCTCTCTCTCCCTCTCTCTCTCCCTCTCTCTCCCTCTCCCTCCCTCTCTCTCTCCCTCTCTCTCCCTCTCTCTCCCTCTCTCTCCCTCTCTCTCTCCCTCTCTCTCCCTCTCTCTCCCTCTCTCCCTCTCTCCCTCTCTCTCTCCCTCTCTCTCCCCCCTCTCTCTCCCTCTCTCTCCCTCTCCCTCTCCCTCTCTCTCTCCCTCTCTCTCCCCCTCTCTCTCCCTCTCTCTCCCCCTCTCTCTCCCTCTCTCTCCCTCTCTCTTTTGTTTTTATTATACATTTTTTTAATACACATTTAATATACAGCTTTAATATACTAAGCCCGTGCTCACGAGGATCTTTACTTGCTACCCGTTTGTTTGAAGATGACTCCCGAATTGAAAACCATGAACTTGATAGCGGCGGACAATTTGAAGCTAGATTTTATCAGTAAGAATCCAATGCGCCCTATTCCCGCCAGGAAAAGGAAATAGGGTAATTGGAAATAAAATAGACATGAAAAAATGGTACGAATGGTTTAAAGAAAGTTTTGAAGACCAGGTTAACATGTTTAAGTGATCGAAAATAGAGTGAGCCCAGGGGAATTTAAGAACATTTTTGAGAAAAATAGACAAGGAAGAAATAAGAAATGCTGTCAAAGGATTAAAGAAAAAGAAAGTTGGAGGCTGGGATTTAATTTCGAATGAATTCTGGACCTATTCTAAGGAAGAAAGGGTAAGACTTGTTGAATGCTTATTCAATACTATCTGGAACCCGGCACATTGCTGCCGCAGAAGAAATAATTGTGGAAATATTCCTCTCCCCCTCTCTTTTCCCCCTTTCTATCCCCTTCACTTTTTTGTTCCCCACTCTCTTTCCCCCTCTCTCTTTTCCCCCTCTCTCTTTTCCCCCTCTCTCATTTTCTCCCCTGTCTCTTTTCCCCCACTCTCTGTCTCTCTTTTTCCCTCTGTCGCTCTTTTTCCTCTGTCTCTTATCCCTATGTGTGTCTTTTTCTCTCCGTCTCTTTTTCCGTTTGTCTCTCTTTTTCCCCTCTGTCTCTCTTTTACCTCTGTCTCTCCTTTTACCTCTCTCTCTTTGACAATCTGAACAGGAAAAACTTGTGGAGTTTTACGTTGAAATTAGCAATTGATGGGGAGATCATTAATTGCTTGAAGACTATTGCTATTATGCAAAGAAACAAGTTGCAGGGTGAGGATAAAAGGTAAATTTAGTAATGTTCTGGATCAATAAAGGGGTTACATAGGGTTGCCCATTGAGTGTCCTTCTTTTCAATTTATATAAGGTAGGTTTAGAAGAGAAGATAAGGAATGGTCAGGATGGTTGTTCACTGATTGATAAATTAAAAATTTGGTCTTTTCATTATGCTGATGATGCGGTATTATTGGCTGATAATGCCAAGGACTTAAATTTTAGAGGATAGAGAACTTGAATTAAATATGGATAAGACCAAAGTGATAGAGTTTTAAACAGGGCAGAAGGAAGAGTAAATGTGAGAAAATTAAATGGAAAGGAAGTATTTTAGAAACGGTGAACGATTATAAGTATTTAGGGTTTTGGCTTAACAAGGTAGGGGGCTATGAAAAGCACATAGCAGAAATATGTCACAAGGGGATGGTATCTATGAAACAAAGGTGGGGGGGGGTAATTAGAAGGTGTAGGGATATTTTGGAAAAGGGTGTGTGGATATATAGTAATATTGTTGGTACTGTTTTGAGGTGGAGAGCCGAAAATTGGGAATGGAAGGGAAGGAGGAAACTAGAAACAAGAAATGAAATATTTTTAAGATAGATCCTATGAAAAGTCTATTGCACACCTGGTTAATGGTAAGATTGGAGACAATGAGGCAAAAAATGAGAACAGAGATGAGCAAACTGCTTGTAAGTTTGAGGAAAGGATTAGGAGAGAGAGGGGAAATGAGTTATTACAACAAGCTTGTTGGGAAATAAATAAAACATAGAGACTGAGAAATCTGATTGGGAAAGGAAAAGGGAAAGTTTTTGGAAAAATAAAGGTTACTTGTTGGAGGAGGTGTCAAGGGTAAGAGAAGGAATAGACTTAAGTAAAGAATTGATCCAAAGAGATTGATGAGTTATTGCAGGAAAATTACAAAAAAATAAGGAATTCAAAATTTAATGAATGGTATAAAATTATTCTGATGGATGATACTCTCAGCTATGTAAAAGGTAAATGTAAGAAAAGTGACCGATGTAGAATAGTAAGTTATAGGTTAGGTAATGAAATGAGATTGAGTAAATATTGGCTGAATAGTTATGGGGAAAATGTAGGATCTGTGAGATGGAAGAAGATTGGGAACATATTACATACAAGACGTCTGGTTTTTGAGGAAGGAAGAATGTGGGCAAGGTCAAATATTCAGGATAAGGTGAGGTGGTTATTATAGGAGAAAGGTGAAAGGATCAGTATGTTTAATAAATACAGAAACGGTCTTGGTAATATTATATACTTAGTATGTATTGTGTGTGGCGTGTATGTGTGTTATGTACATGTATGCTGTTATTCAACTGCTGTATTTTTCAAGGTTGTAAAATAAAAGTTCATTCACTATTCTTACACTCGGATACGACGGATTCACGTTGTGAACAGGTAAGATCTCATCTGCAACACGATTTTTGTTACTAATGTAATGATTCATCACAAGGTAAACAATTTTCAGCAAATTTCATATAAATTGTAAAGATAAATGACACCAACAATGGGGGATCAAAATGAATTATATAGCAAGTGATAAATAATGTAAATGTAAGGCAAGGACAGTGTCACTAACAGGGGGAAACCAATGGAATTAGTGGCTATTAGAATTTTATAAGGACACGTGAGTAATTTTTGTGAGTATTAATTAAATTACGAAACAAACCCAAGAATCGATAGTTCATGGAATAACTAAATAAATTGCTTGGACGGGACGGAAATCATAAATCAGTCAGAAATGAGAGAGCCTGCAGTAAAGGGGGAGAATCTGCTCAATAGAACTAAGGGGGAACAGAAATGGGTACTATACTGCTCATCGTGTGAGGATAACGGTGAGGATAAACATCTGTCATAATTCTCAAAAATTATTTCAATGCCTGTGCAGTTTCTTGTGCTATCCCAGGAAACATGATGGGAATTAAAATTGCCTCCTATGACAAAGTTCTCATGTTTGGAAACTTCATTAATAAGGAAACCCATATGGACTTATTAAAATCAGATGTTGGTGATCTGTAGCAAGCAACCATCAATAGAAATACATCACCAAGACAGACTTCTACTGCATCACCTTCTAAGGATTTGGAATTGAAATTCAAATCAACCTAACTGGAAACTAATCCTTTCCTGATGAGGATGGCCAAACCACCCTCTTATTTATTTAATCTATCAAGTCTAGCATAATTAAAGCCTTTAAAATTAACAATTTTGTCTCTGGATAGCCACATTTCGTATAAAATAATAATATCTGCCACCAAGACTATTTTTTTTTTAAATTCAGTGATTTTGGGAATGACACTTCTGCAATTCCACTCTATTATTTTAAGAAATCTAAATATGAATAGAAAAAAATAATAATAGTAAAAAAGATCATGAAAAATTCAGTTAGAGGTTATAAGATATAATCTTCAGAAGAATTAAACTTTACCAATTCAATATCAACTTCAGCAGAATGTTCATTCAAAGAAAAAATTTGAGAATGCTGAAAGGTAGAGTCCTCACCCCCTTCATTATCAGCGTAGATTGAGTCTAATGATCTTGCCTTTTCTGATTGAACAAATCTATGTTGTTGTTGAACTCCAAGAGTAGAAGTTAATGTTGACTCTGGAATTATATTTTCACTAGCTAGGCCTGTCCTCTCTTAGCCCTGTGGGTACTTCACCTTGCCAACTTGGGTAAATTTCGGTGTTGATTTTGTAAGGGAAGCACAAATATTTTTAGGAACCTTAGTTGACTTTTCCTTTCTTATTTGCTTCTTTACAGAAGACCTCTGTGAGCTATAATCATTTGAACTGCTCACTCGCTTTGTTTTTGGAAGGCTGTTCCGTAGTAAGTATGGCAAATGTTTGGCCACGGAATACTTACTACACTATACTATATTGTCACAATGTGTGGAACGAAATAAATTACTGGGTTAAAAACACTAAAAACAATAAACTCATTCAAATTGCCTCTGTGCATTGTAGTATTTCAAAATGGTATATGTTCTCACATGTTGTACAAAAAATTATTTGTACATAATTTTACACAACCCATTTTGAAACTATAAACTATGTCCACAGTTTCTACAAGTTCAGATACTTCATTTCTTATTGTGTACAGGAAAAATCCAGTGAAATGTTAACTTATCTGGTTTCTACAGATGAGATGTTTCGGATACTGCTCTTAAATAATTATTTGATATTTCACCTTGTTAATAAAAATTAATGACTTTACTCAAATTAAATAAAATATATTCAATAACATTGAGCAGAATAATGTATTAAGACGTAGAAGTATTCTGCAATGTAATAAATTGAATCTCTTACAAGTCAGGACATTGTTTTCTGGAATTATTCAGATTCAAAAGTTCATTGATTGATGCCTCCTGAAGGGGAACATGGGGCCAGTGGCTAGGCATCCTTTGAACAGAGAACGCAACTTCATAAGTTGAAAGTTGGCTTTTTTGTGATGAGAAAAAAAGGTAGCTCTCTGGCATAATTTTTATTTTGAGTTATTTTGTTTTGAAATTAGATACACTGGTACAATGAAATAATTAGATCCTTTTTTTATTCAATTGTTTATTCACAATTTGTTCTATAAATGAACATTCAGTGAATTCTTTATAAATAAAATTAACTTGAGTGAACTTTTGTCCTGTGACAGCATTTCTCAGATAAAAATTGAATTTTTTTTAACTTAATCCTGTTGCATATAAAATGAATAATTAGATATACAATGAAATAATTAGATCTGAATACAATTTTTAAATAGTTTGTGTGTTACAAAAAATACACTAATACACAGTGTTTTTTTTTGTGTTTCAGTGTGTTTTAGTACCTATAAATGCAATTATAAATTAAAAAATATTGTAGTAGAAATGTTGATGTATTTCCATCTCAATATCGTTGGGATTATCATTACAGATACAACATTTTTTTTTACTCTTTGCTTGGCTATGCATTGTAGTTTTTATAATATAACAGGTAATCACATCGCTCTTATTAAAATATGAAGCAAGTTCATGTATGTTTATCAATTTATACTGTCAATTTTCTCTGCACAGATAACTGAGTATTAGGTAGTATTCAAACCATTATGTTCTATAAATAATCAGATATTGTGTTTCATAAATAAATATTTATCGACATATATTATTGACTTTTCAAAACAAAATTCACACAATATTTGTTTTGTTCATTAGTTTTTTTGTTTTTGTTTGTTTTTTTTCTATTTTTTTTATTACATAATGAAGGGTTTAATATTTTAACAACTATTGTAAATTTTTGAATTCACTGCCTCAATACAACATTCCACAACTGCATAAAAATATAATACAAAAGTTTTGTAAACTTGTATTGGAAAAAGAAGTCTGATACCATACATCTCTATCAAGTCACAACAATGACAACTAATTGACAGAAATTCATGACAGCGGGATGGAATTCAGTCATTGCATTCCTGCATTGTCGATACTCCCTTAATGAGCTATCAATTTTTATTTCCAATATTTGAAAAGAAATAATTACTTTAAAGATTAATGTGTAAATGTATAACCAAAAGGTTGAATGTAAAAATGAACAAAGAAATAATATACAAAATTGCAAATTCTAATTTATGACACATCCAGCTGTCCAAAGCGCAGTAATTTTACAGCAAGCTATTATGTTTGTCACAAAATTATAGAAAAACTATTCATATTTTGAAAAAATGAAGTATGACCTTATTTGAAGATGTAGTTTTGATAAATACATTTAATTGAGAAAAAATTATATTTTTAAAATTGTAGTAAGAAAACGATGAAAGCAAAGCGCAGTCAATTCTGAGTGGTTCTTATATTTGTCAGGAAATTAAAGAAAAACTACTCTTATTTTCAAAAACTTCAACATGACCTTATTTGAAGATCTGTTTTTGATGAGTTTATTTCATTAAGAAAA
The DNA here is from genome assembly GCA_031308135.1 of Acheta domesticus. Lineage (NCBI taxonomy): Eukaryota > Metazoa > Arthropoda > Insecta > Orthoptera > Gryllidae > Acheta > Acheta domesticus. The sequence goes on from JAHLJT010002406.1 coordinate 32,286,531, forward strand.
ACAATCGTATCTTCACAATTGTTGTTGTAGAAAGACGCCGAATTTTTTTTAATTTTTAAAAATTTTTGCAAAATCAGGCATTTCAATGATGAAACCTGCACCATTCTCTGAGCTTTCTTTATGCTATCTCGAGTCATAATTTAATCAAAAAAACGTTGTGCGGTTTTTAAGAAAAAATTGTTTGAAGAAAATAAAAAATATCGTATGTTTGACACAATTTTTCGAAAAAAATACTTATGTTTTTGAAAAATTGAACATAATCTTATTTTAAGACCTGTTTTTTATGAACACATTTCATTAAGTACAAAAATTGTATCTTCATAATTGTAGTTGTTGGGAGATACCGAAAAAAAATTGAATTTTTTCAATTTTTGAAAATTCAGTTTTCAACGAACATGAGACCTACGCCATTTTCTTAAATGACCTTCAAACTATCCAACAATAAAATTTAGTCAAAATTGTTGGCGACATTTTTTTGAAAATTTTGAAAATGTCCCACGGGCTTTATATAAAGTACCCTTCAAAATTAAAATATCTGTTTCAAATTCAAGGGGCCGCGAGACTATTCAGCTCGATTCGAGAGTATCAATTTTGGAGAAAATCGGCTGAACGGTTTTGTCGCTGGCGTTGTTCACAGACAGACGGACGGACGGGCGGACGTTTTACTTTCAATTGGTTTTTCGCTATCAAGGACCCACAAAATAGGGATTCTGCCTGCACCACGTGTTAGGAGAATTTTTTCTTAAGTTAACAACTGGATTTATCCACTCTTTCGTTACCAGGGCCCTGTAATAAGAGTTTTTCTGCCGAAAATCCGCCGTTTTTTCGCGCAGCATTACATAACTTTTCCTAAAAATGTAAAATAGACATTTCATTTCGCCGATCTTCGAATTTATATTATAAAAGATTTACTTTTTCCTGTATTTTGCAAAATAAATTTAATAATAACTAAGCAAACAATAATTTTATGAAGATGAGCTAATAACATACATTAATAAATTGGTGAACTTTTGTTCAGTATTATAAAACGCAAGGGTTCAGCGTTTCTGTGAATATTCCGTATAAAGAAATCATCTTTCAAGTATATTTTGATTTTAAACGTTATTTACTTAGTAATCATGCCTAAAATCATGAGTTATAACACTCGAATTAACTCTCAAAAAGAAAAATTTTTTCCCATTTATTCCAATCCATAAATTAAATAACGCTAAAGAGGAAGGGAGGGGGTCTGAGGTAGCGTTACGCTGCGTTACGTGGGGATAGGGGTGCGTTACAAGGGGGAGAGGGGGTATTGAAAATACTCTAAATTTGCGTTACATAATTTACGGACGGCCCCTTATAAGGTAACGAGGGGTAACATTGCCAGAGGTGAAACATTATCACAACTTCAAAAAAATTAAGTAGCACAGTCTGTATTGTAAATTTATTTGCTAGCGGAGTTCCCATAGTTATCTACCTCTCTTAGAAACATTATGTACAATCGTTTGTTGCATTGGGTTACAGTTGTAACCGTAAATATGTATGGTGTATTGCGATGCAGCCAAATCTCCTAATCGAAACTTCGTTAATTTTGGATTAATTGGGTTGAAATAAAAGACATATGTAGATAAATATGACTTTTCCTAGACATGCTATGTCGTGACTTAATAATTATTCATTATAAACAAGACAAAATGTATTAACCCTTCAATGCACTTAGTGGGCCTCAGAGGCTCGGCCATGTGTATTAATGCTGTAAATATTTTTCCGTTAACATTACAGGTGTCTCCTTTCATGATACCCTCTGATGTTATGTTTCTTTTCTTATGGCAAAGAATGGTCCAGTGATCCATGAAATTTTTCAATATTTTTCAACTTTTCTGAAGGAAGTCGTGCTTTCCACTAAGTGTAAGTGGGTCTCCGATGCCCGGTAGTCTGTTTTCCATCATCGTATCTTTTAACGCATAAGAAACTCATTTATGTTGTTGAAATTTATTCCTTATCATTTCAGACTTCATTACTTATTTGCCAAGAGACATAAATCATGACCCATAATTATGAAATAAAGAGTTTTTTCTAGGAACGAATTTACATTAAATGGCAAAATATATTATGGAAAAAACAAAGATCAGCCTGTTGCAAAAGATTTTGCATCGAAATGGTGAAGAATTTGGCATTGTTATTCACTGATAGTTATAACGTTATAACTGATTACGTTTTTGAGTTTCTGAGAGTTTCTAGTGATAACTTTTTACGTGCGTATTCTTGGGTGAATTTCTAAGGAAACGAAACTATTATTTCGATCTGTCATACAGAAAATACCATCTAAACTGTGAGATTGTAACGGTAGATAATTATGTTCTAAAATTACACAATAGAAATCTCTTTTTTTTATATCATATAAGTCCAAACAAAATTATTTATCGTCTTAGAACAATACATCAGGACAAAGACCAAGTAACGAAAACAAGAAACCATCAATTATTCTTGCCTATTTCAAAAGAAATATCAGAGATGACCTCACGTATCAAAAAGTCGACAATTACACATCATGAAGGCATACTCGCGAATGAACAATGAGATTATTTTACACGTTTGACGTTGGTGCTTTGAATGCGTTCGTTATCTTCAAAAAAATAAGTTACTATGTGTTATATTAATATCGTGGTAAAATTCTTATAAATTCTTTCTATTCAGGACATTACTCTCTTTCCAGATGCTATTTATGCCTCTTCGAAAAAGACAAAAAACAAAACTGCATACGCTAAAACAAACTTTTACCAGAACATTAAAAAACAGTTATCTTTGCTATTGTTGGAAATAAAATGTGTAAAATGCCTTATTATGCATTAAAAGTTTAAAAAACAAGTTTATTGAATAATAAATAACATTTCATTATTACTTCATCCCAGCCCCAAATTAGTGTTTTATTCAGACCGGGTCTCTGAGGCCCACTAAGTCGCAATATTCGAGCTCCGTGCATCGAAGGATTAATAGCATATACTGCTTTCAGGGTAACATTGCTTTACTGGCCATCTCGCCTCTACATTTATATCCTTGGAGAAGAAATTCTTACATTGAAACCATTGACATTTGTGAGTTTATATTTCATTTCTAACGCATATGGCTTATAAATTTTAAACATTCATTAATTACGTTTGATACAAAATTACTTTTTTTGTCGCCATACTTGCACTGTAACTTTGCCACGTAGACAAATAAAAAATCCAATATCTAAGGTTTACACACCTATGATGAAGTTAAAATGCACTAAGCAATGGAAGAAGTAAAAAGTGAAAAATTACATAGGAAAAGGCTAATGAACTGTATGGAATTAGCAGGTCCACTTTAAATGACGTGTTATGTCAAAATAGGATATTGTTGCTGAGCTTCCCAGACTAAATATAAAAAGGAGAAAGCACTTTTTTCCCTATCGCATTTTATCACAATATAAAACAGTTAATAAAACTTATTTTAGACCAAAATTCTCAAAGCAGTATTTATCCATGTTTAGAGTATTTAAACTGTCAAAAACCAAAGACCAATAATGTTCTGATGCATATTTATGTGTTTCTGTTTCCTATCCAACTCTCACACATTGAAACATTGGCAGAGACTTGGAAATAAATAGAGGTGACCATGTTTGACCATTGCGGAGTAACATTGCCACTTTGCTTGTTTTTAGAAAAGTAATAAAATATTTCAAATTATGGAAGCTGTGACTTCAATATTTTGAAGAAACATTGCACTTTTGCTAAGGATTAAAGTGTCAAAATAATTATTGTGAAGATTGATGCCACAAAGTAGGACTTTAAAAGAAACAAAAATGTGGCAATGTTACCCTCCGTTACCTTACTCATACGATACTTTATTATACACGCACGTTTTCTTGAGCCCCGGAATACTTACCTCCAATCCTTTGCCATCATTAGTTGAATTAAGAATAAATTACAGCAACGAGCCTTGTAGACAAAATATGATAATCAGAAACGTTCGGTCCCGTGTAATAGAAACTATTTTGCATCGAAAAACGAGCTGCAAATTTGAGACAATATTATTTTTGTCAAAATAACCAAACTCCCCACTTCTCTCGCAATTAGCAAAGCGAGAGCTCAAGAAAACGTGCGCGGATAATACATGGTACTCAAATTTCAAAATATGAAAAACAATATAAGCAGCTGCAATATATTGTATTTATATACATTTATTATATTTAAAACAAACATACAGTTCCTTAAAAATTGTTGACATTCAATTTTTTATTTTCCTATGAGTAACAAATTGTATGCGACGAAGTTTTATGCGACGACGTAACGTTTCGGCTGTAGCTCAACAGCCATCCTCAGACATCTGGTTTAAAACATGAACATTTAAAGAGTTGACAAGTTATAAATTAGTTACAAATATGATTGTAAGTTATTGGTTACATCTGTAATATCATTATTTTAATTTTTTATAAATAGTACTTATGTAAGTTGACAGAAGCTTGCCTTTTTAACATATTGGTAATAACATAATGGTTTAAACATAGACAAGAACAAAAATGTTAAACAATAAAATATATACAATTATTTACAAAATTTTCATTACAAGAGCGAGCGTCTGAGTACCATGAATTTGAGTACCATGTATTATCCGCGCACGTTTTCTTGAGCTCTCGCTTTGCTAATTGCGAGAGAAGTGGGGAGTTTGGTTATTTTGACAAAAATAATATTGCCTCAAATTTGCAGCTCGTTTTTCGATGCAAAATAATTTCTATTACACGGGGGCGAACGTTTCTGATTATCATATTTTGTCTACAAGGCTCGTTGCTGTAATTTATTCTTAATTCAACTAATGATGGCAAAGGATTGGAGGTAAGTATTCCGGGGCTCAAGAAAACGTGCGTGTATAATAAAGTATCGTATGATCAATCTTCACAATAATTATTTTGACACTTTAATCCTTAGCAAAAGTGCAATGTTTCTTCAAAATATTGAAGTCACAGCTTCCATAATTTGAAATATTTTATTACTTTTCTAAAAACAAGCAAAGTGGCAATGTTACTCCGCAAGGGTCAAACATTGTCAGCTTTATTTATTTCCAAGTGGAAAATGAAGTCATGCCGCCGGGGCACTGCCTCACTTCGCACCGCATTCTGAGAAACGGCCCTGTAATGAGCGTAGAACAGTAGCATGCTGTTTTGCAATAATAGTATTGCAGATGGTCTTGGGTGTGTTCACACTTGGCGCATGCGCTGTGTGCTTAGGCCAGCGAATTCTCTTGCTGCATGCCCGCATGGAAGACTTCTATTTCCTGTCACATGCAACCCGCGTAACGCCTGTGTTTATTGTTTTGCTGACGAGTTGAGAAGGGGAGAAAGTGAGCATTATTTAGGAAGAACTTTTTTTGCATTTTAAATTAGCATGATGCCGATTATTGTTATAGACTGTTTTTGTATTTAAGTTTTATTTTACGTTAATATTACGTCAGAGTGTATGAACTATTACGTAGACCATTTTCTCGTCTTAAAGATATAGAAAAGAGACAAATGTTGGGCAGTGGTCGACCTAATCCTGTGATGTATATTGTGCTGGCGAGAAAAATGCAAGAACATTCAGTCCTTCGTGGCATGATTCACACAAATGTCTAAGATGTAGTGAAGTTAAAAGTAAACTTTACTGTTGGCCATGTCTTTCACTGTCAATTACGGAGAGAGCTTTGAATAGAAATAGATATTTTGATATGAAAAATGTATCATTAGCTACACAAAAACATTAAATGTCAAAAGATTACATAATGTATTTTAGTGAATCTGAAATGCCTGAAAAAAAATTGAATCTGATGTCTGAATGATTGTCAGAGCAACACAGCTACATAATAAAAAAGTGGATAAAAGTTGACAAATTATGAGACTTATAGATGTCACAGTATTGTTGTGTAACAGTCATACTAAATTACAGATGTCATTGTGCAACAGAGGCGGATCCAGAAACTATTTCTAGAGTGGGCCATTTACAGTTCGTAACTTTCCTCCATAAATTTGATAAAAACGGCACTTTTTTTAAATCTAAATATCTTCGAAATCACGTTCGCGTCTGCTTCATGGAAATAATTGTAATGTAATGTAATTGGAATGTAACGATATCAGTGAGATAATTGCTTTGAATAAATTAAATAAATTACAAAAATTGCATTGAGATGGGGCATGGCAGCCATGCTCCTTTCCTGGGATCTGTCGCTGTTCAGTAATTTGTTTTGCCTACCCTGAACATTTGTTCACTAGCCGCCGCTGCTTTTAACTTTCTTTCCATTATTAGAAGAGAAAGTGTTGAAATCGTGCGCTGGAAAACTGCGGGTTATTGCCGAAACGGTTTATTGTCGGGCCTATGCAACGAAAAAAAAATGGATAAATCTTGTTCATACATATAGTAAGTTATTTCCTCTAACATTGAGTCAGTCTCCCTGTTTTGTGGGTCCTTGATTCAGGCGCGGATCCACGGGGAGGAAAATAAGGGAAATCACACTAAATTATTGTAAAATAATAATTATTAATTTTAACTTGTCACGAAACTTTCAAGCAAAAATATTTTCGATTAAGCATAAACCGAATAAAATCGTATCGCAGCATGAACTCAGTTTAGCCTACGTCATTCTACACAATCTGTAATGTGACACATTCGACCGAAACATTTTGAATAAAAAAGTTTATCTTAATTTGCCGATCCCACTCGACTCACAGTTGGGCATTTATATCCCTGTGAAGGGGGTAATATAAAAACACCCGGTATTTCCTTTCATCATTTGCTGAAATTAAGCTCCAGTCACCGAAAAACGTTACTCATTCGTTTCTCAGAGAGATAAAATCTACAAATGTCGATTATAAAATAAAATCTAAATAAAAAAATGTTAGTTCATATCTTGTAGCTTACGACCGCCCTTGACCACACAGTAATCGCGGCATAGTTTGATACATGAGTAATCGCGGCGGACTGAGTCTGACTTAGCTAAAAGTAGATATAGACAAAGTAGATTATGAAATGTATTCTCAGTATAAAAGGAACTTGCAAATAAAAGGCATGGGAATATTAAAAGGAATTTAATGAAAAATGAATAACAACAAAAAATTAATATTTTATTCTACTTGTATTAAGAGTGTTTCAAATATTGTATATTAAATATTCGTGAATTTCTGAACAAAATATTTTACACAAATTGTACAAATAAAAAAATCGACACCAAAATCCGAACACTGCATTAATAAGTTTCCACTTGTATCCTATTCTGAATCATCCTCTTCCTTTTTAAATATTCTGAGTATATGGTGCTCCAAAAACAGATATTTACTGCATGTCTTGCAAGTTTACCCAGTAAGGCTTGTCACAGTTTATGTCACAGTAACAACAACGACCTCTAATATTGTTAGTATTTTCTAATGTACGTTCTCTTGACTCAATTTTAAAAATTTCACAGATTCTCGAAGAAGTATTATCTGGTAAGCCATTCATTGCGGCTCGCTCTCTCACGTATTTGAATAAAAGTTGGTATGATAACTGACAAAGAAATTCTTTTCAAGAGATAGAATTTCTGAATTATTAGGTGCATGGATCACTAGAGAATTAAAAGCACCAACATTCAGCATGGAATACAAAATCACCACAGGCCTGTATGCCTAGCGCAATTATAGACAGAACACAATTTATGATCCATGTCCACTCCACCTTTCGGTTTTTATAACGTGGCGCGTCAACGCCTATCTTCACGATGGAATATGTCACGGATTTTCGCGTCTCTCTCGGTCATGCCGCTATACGTCGCACGATCGCGCACTCATTGATAGGTCGCGATATTACATCTAGCGGCACGACCGAGAAAGACGCGAAAAGTTGTGACATATTCCTTGGTGAAGATTGGCCTTGACACGCCACGTTTTTAAACCGCAGTATAGTCTTATACTTAGGTTTTAATTGTCCTATACTTAGGTTATCTATTTTAAATGATTATCATTTCTGCCTTACCAATGTTTTCGACAATATTATCATCATGGTGGAGACTGAACACAAGCAGCACATTCCTTCTCTTCTTTGGAATATCTGAAAGCAAAGTACAAGATTCTTTGAAAGCAAACATGTTTGAACCCTCTGGGAATTTAGCTGGATGTGCGAATTCAGGTAGTAATTCTATTTATAGTTGAGTTAGCTAGAAGTCCTTTTCCAATGTTTCAATCAATGGAGTGTTGATAAACCAGTTGACCATGGTGACATTTCTACCGGTTCCTTTGATTTACACATTCTTTCAACTGCTGCAGCAGGAGTGTTACTTGTATGATAAGGTCCCTCTGATTATGTGCCGACGAAGACATCCATGTCAATGATGTAAAACATTCTTGCATGGTACAGCAATTTCCTCAGAAAACCCCCAATTTTTCATCATTGATGACATATTCGAAAGGAGCATAGTCTGTTTGACTGTTATAGACAAACAAGTCAAACATTTTCCTAATGAGAGCTAACTTGTCATATTTTAGCCTTTCATCTCTTGTTGACTTATCATCGAACCGCAGATATCTGAGAAGAAATCATTTCCATTTACATAACATATTCATTCTCTCTCTCTCTCTCTCTCCCTCTCTCTCTCTCTCTCTCCCTCTCCCTCTTCCTATCTAGAAAATTTTCCTCTCTGATGATTCTCTATAAAGAAGTTGGTGTTTTCCACTCTTTTATCAATTAATTCATCAGTATAAAAAGCTTTCAAATTTCTAATGGATTTTTTCAAATATTCTACAGTGAACAGGCAAGAGAAAAATAAATTGTTGCGAACTCTTGAATTGCACAGCAGGGTTTATTACACGACGTTTGAGAATAACGAAAAGCTGAGTTATCTTTGCTCCATTGAATTCGTTAATCTTTTTCAGAAATCAAATAATTTTTTGAGTATGGACAGGCACTCTTTGTACCATGTTTCATCAAGACTGATTGCCAGCAGCATCTTGTTTTGAATGCCATGAAATTTAAATATCCTTATTAAATAAGGATAATCTCCTCTTTCGTAATCTGGAAAACAAATATTTTTGAATTTGCGCAAGGGACTAATTTTCTTCCAAGAAAGACCAGAACCGTGCTTCTGACTTTGAAATTCCACTCTGAAAAACCTATTAAACCTTTTATTTACTCTAATAAATATGATTGGAGCATAATTATAAGTGAAAACAAAATTTCTCGTCGCCAATTGTTCAGAATTGTTTATCATATTATAAACTACCAAGTTTAATTCCTTTCCTTCCAAACTTAAACAAAAAAACCTCAGAACAGTTCTTACCCTCGTTCCATCCACATATAATCCCGTTAACATTAAAATTTAAACATTGATTCGTGAATATTCTAGTGGTGGCGATGATGTAACGGTTAGCGTATACAGTTATACCCAAGTTCGCGAGTTCAAACCCAATCGAAGCCATGGATTTTTAAGGGCGAAAAAATCCTTCGTACGCCTTCCTTCGGAGGGGAAGTAAAGCCGGCTGTCCCATGTTAGTAGATTTACTGCATGTAAAAGATCCTCAAGCCTAAATGACGCATCTGAGCTAAATTCAAAATTGCCTCTTTCGCCTAAATTCAAAATCGCCCAAGGAATACCTTCTTTCTCTGCTAGTTGATGAAAGGAGCGTAGCGAAATTTGCGTGGTCAGACGGAAGAGCAGGCCTCATGGCCTGAGTCTCGCCACGTAAAATAAGGCATTAATTCAATTCAGTTCAATATTGGGAGGACAACCATCTTAAAATACAAATTCACGAGATTGGATCTTCCATCACAATCAATGGTTACCCGAATACCTCTTCCAACTTCAACAAGTAGGGGTTTTTTTCCTTTTCTTTCTTTTTCTTTATTTTCTTTTTTCCCGACCTTGTCCTCTTTTCTACTTTTCAAATGACAAAGTGAGACGCATTTTTGGCGTGTGCTTTATATAAAAAATTGCTCTAATAACACAGGTCTGAAACAAAGTGAAACTTGTTGTAATCATCAGAAATTTAATTACATTTTCTAAACCAGTTTTTTTAATTGTCGCGTCTTCGTAATGACGTGGCGCGTCTTGCAACCCTCACAGGGCGTCGAGCGCTTATTATTATTAGGAGTATATTAGGAGTAATTATTATTATTAGGAGTATAGGAGTATATTAGGAGTAATTCTCCGTTATTTTTATACAGTTCGTAAGTCTTAGACCGTAAGTCGTCAAGAGGACTGCTAGATAGCATCTCCGCGTTCGCGCCTCTCTCATACGCACTCGTCACTACCTAGCGTCCAGAATTGGGAAGGAATTAGGAAAGTGGTAGGGTTTAGTTTCAAGTCTCATTGCGCTGTTTCAGATTACTTACTCCAGCAAGTGCTTAGTTCGCTTATAATTCGCGATCGGTTCGCATGAAGTGAAATGAGAATGTTTTCCAAGTTAGTTGCTTTTTCAAAAAAATAGTTGAAGTGTTTTTAATGTGGCATTGATAAATCGCGGTGCAAATAGAATATAAGAGTGTGCGCAGGGGGGCGCAGAGGCATTCATTTTCAAATTCTTGCAGTTTTTCAAATGTGAATTTACTGCAATTGACCGAGTGGGGCATTCAGAGTCTATTTGCGGCTAATATGCGCTTTATAAAGTGTGAGGCAGTTTGTCATTGACAGTTAGTTCTGCTTGTGAAACGAGCTTCGCAATCAGCCTGTGGTCTGCCGCGCTTTTTTCTGCTCGTTTTCTTTGTGCAGATTAAAAGGAAGTGGGCTATCTAGTGTAACATATAGATAATTTACATTTTTGGCCCATTTAATCGCGTCTCCGCATAGCGCGAGCGGCTTCGGTTGTGTGAATCGCTGTCGCCGTGTGAAGAGAACAGCTGCACTCTTATTCACATTGGCTTTGACCCGCCACAGCTTCAGCCACTTCTGGATCTGTAACAAATGTTGATCCAAATACTTCTGGGGAAGCTCTGTCTCTTTCGACGTGGCTATTGCAGCCGTATCGTCGGTGAACAAGGCGAGTTCCGTTCGCGGCTGCGAGGGAAAGTCACGTACAGAGAGGCTGAAGAACGTAGGAACTATCGCGCTCCCTTGCGGCACTCCGGCCCGTATGGCGCGGCGGTTGTGTTTAGCGTTCAGAAGCATTACTTGAAACGTTCTGTTTGCTGCATTCGAATGTATAAGGTACACAAGGTACTTGGGAAACGTCATGGTGTGGAATTTGCAGAGGAGACCGACGTGCCAAACCTTGTCAAAGGCGCTGGCACACGTCGAGGAGCACTCCACTTGTGAATCGGCCCTCGTTGAAGTTGCGTCTTAAGCGGTCCGTAATTCGCACAAGCTGGTGTGTTGTGCTGTGATTCTCGCGAAAGTCAAACTTTTACTTATTCATTAAAGAATTATCTGAAAAAAATTTAAGAGTTCTGTTATTAGTTTTTCACATAATTTTCCGCGTGTGTTAAGTAGACTAGAGGGCCTGTATGACTAGGGCAGTTTCGGTTTTTCCCGTTTGTGAAAAGTGACCACATGTGCTGCTTTCACTGAGTCTGGAAATGTTGAAACAAAAATTGCATTTTACCAGGCGACCAAAAAGCTATGGATTGTTGGGCAGCTTCTTCAGGACGTCGCCGTTAGAGATGCCGTCGGGGCCGGGAGCTTTTTTAGCTTTCTGCTTCGTGATGGCCACTTTAACTTCTGTTTCTGACGTGAAACTCAGCTCATCGGCAGGCACGTGCAGTGTCACCATTACCGTTTGTTGCACGTCGATAACATGCAGTATTGGCGGCGCCTCCTCGACCTGCTGAAATTCTAAAGCATTAGCAAGGAGTTCTGCTTTCGCCTCGTTCGATTCCGCGTACTCTCCTGTGCTGGACTGAATCATCGGCACTGAAACAGATTTCCTGGAAAGCATGCGTGAAATTTTCCACAGAGAGTTATCTTCAGGTTTGAGGCCTGATAACAATTTTTCCTGTTTCTGATTCCGGTATTTAGGTAATTCGATTTCAACTTCCCGTTTCAGGTCCCGTTTATCAGTTGCTCTGCCACACTCTGCGCTCTCTGTTCTTCCTAGAAATCAAATTAAGTAAATATGGAGTTATTGGCTGCTCCTTCTTAGAGGAACGTTGCTTCTCAGCTGCTGCGTTGAGGCTATCAGTCACAGTTTCTGCGAATTTTACTGCTCCGGCGTTATCTGCTGTGGCCCCGACGGAGCAGACGCGTCAGGGATACGCTGCTGCAGCTCCACCTGAAATTGTTTCCAATCGGTGCGCCGTTTCTGCGTCGCAGGTGCAGTAGGCCTTGCATCCGCTATCACTGGAAAGCTGTCGGAAGAGACTTCATAATTAATAGTGGGCGTGGGAGGGTAAAGCACTATTTGGAAAAGCGCGATATCTAAAACATCGGGTTTGCCGTTCGTACTGAGTGGATTGTAGGTAGGTACAGTAGAGGTGTACCTAACTACAGCCGTTGGCATCTACAGCCCTTTGCATTGCTTTCAAATTACGGCCGCGAGGGCAGGTGATGCGGGAACTCCAGGACGTGTCATTAAAATCGCCAGCTACGAGTGTTGGAGTAGTGTTTGCCCTGAAACAACTAGTTTTGTAATATCTGCAGCTTCTAGGGCGCACGTTTCAGGGAGCGGTGAGGACGAGCGTAGATTGAAATAAGACGCAGTGGCCCGCGTTCCCTCTGTGCCATTACAGCGGTGGCCCCAGAGTGCTGTAGGTGCGGAAGAACTGAAACAATGAATTACGCTGCGTCATAGTAGTATTGCTGTGCCGTCGCTTCCTCTGGTGGTGTCTATTAACTTAGCTGCTTGTGTGTTCTGTCGTTTCTGTAGCAGATGTGGCCTGAATATTAAAAGAAAGATGTGGTTTAAGCCATATCTCTCTCAACATCATCACAGATATATTGTGCCGAGCGAGAAAACTGTGAAGTACTGTCTGCTTCGCTCGCACGCAGATGCCGTTGCAGTTCCAAAATGCAACGGTGCCGCTATACCCGTAAAAGGAAGGAGAACTAGCCATTATTTACGGTACGGGGGAGGGACGTGGCGCGGGCAAGGAAGGACGTGCCTCCTCCGTCGCTTCCTGTGGAGCAGCCGCAGTGATCTCTTGTGCGTGCACAAGATGTGTCACGACCACTTTGAGAATGATCTTTGGCCACTCAGCTGGACTGCGGCCAGAGATTGCGCGCATCAGCGCTCCGGAGCGCCCCCTTTTCGGGCGAGGTCGACCACAGCCGTGTTGAGCACGCGCGTCTGCTCGTCCAAGGACGTGGGCAGGGGGCGCTCCTCCGCCTCCGCTTCTCTGTGAGAGCGTAGCGCTCCTGCGGGCCTGCGGCGGCGGCCGGCGGCTGACGCTCCCGGGCGGGAAGTGTTTGATCAGGGCGTCCGCGCACGAGTGCTGCTGGCGTCACCGTTGCCGCTGGGCGCGCGGGCGTGCGCGTCGTAGCGTACGCTGAGGCCGTGGTAGCAGCGGCGGTGGTGGTGGAGAGGTGCGGCGTCACGAAGGTTCGCGCTCTGGCGAGGGGGAACGCGACGCCTTCGACCGCGTGTCGACCGCTCGCCTCGCCTGGATGCGGGCGAGTAACTCTCGGTCCCACTGCTGGCGCTCGTGCCATTGCTGCTGTGCAGAATTGCCCCTGAAACAAGCCTTATACTATACCTCAATTTATTTAGAGCTTCATTTCACAGGTCGTCAGTTGTGTCATCCAATCGAGAGCTTACACGTCGCTATGGTAACGTTCAACCTTCCGATTGGATGACACCGTAACATCTGATTTACGTTAACTGAACTTATGTTGTCCAAGTATAGCGCCGTGATTTTCGTCGAGGCAGTTAGAGCATCGCAGCTCTGCCACTGGAGGATTTGCCCCTGCGGGCATTGCGCAACGTCGTGAGTTTCCCCATACTGTTTATGTATAGACGTGCTATGCCGAGTTTGGCACCCCCGCACTTGCACTGTATTAGGGGACCGAAGTCCCAGGGTGGGCTCGTAGGCGCTAGCCTCTATCCCCACCCTCATTAGGTGTACAAGTACACCTAACCAATATCCGGATCTTGTCGAGACGCAATTAGCCCTCCGGCAACCTCCCCATACAATGCCTGGGTCTAGGGCCGCCCTGCTAGCTCAGAGCTACTAGCTCTCCGGGCTAGTACCGGAGTCAATGTTGCCTGTATAACAACGCGCCACTCACATGCGCCGGGGCACCGAGTCCCTCCTCTATGCCCAGAGTATTGGGCCATTGCCACGACGAAGCCAAGAGCACCACTGGGGGCCACCTGAACTAAGGTCCAGGCCGCTCGGGGCCCCATCCCGTCTCCCCACTGCCTGCACCTTCAGTCTAACGATCTGGGTCGGACAGCAACCAAGGCAACCTGGCGATAGGTAATTTGCCGCCGGACTTCTATATGTCGATTCCAGAATACCCCAAGAGGTCCCTTTCACTCAATCCTGCCTGAAGGTCGACGTGTCAGGGGCCCAACTGGTGGGTCGCGGGGTTGAACCGACAACCAGGAGCTTAGCATCGCATGTACACTGCCTACACCCTAGGCTAACGACCTGAGTGAGGCCGCGAGATTTAGGGTCCGGGTGATCGTCTACGATTCTTCACCAAAGACCGTGCCCACCCACGTGGTCGCGATCCCCCCCCCTGCGGGGTGGTTTCCCCATTCTGCCGGCAACACGTGCGACACTTGCAATTACGTGCCTCGTGCCCCAAATCTAGGCAATTGTGACACTGCGTGGGGCCGATACATCGCAACGAAGCTCCTTTATACCCCTTCCGTGCTGAGGGCTCGCTGACTGGCGGTATCGTATGGCCGGTGGGTGGTGGCCGGTGGGTGGTGGCCGGTGGGTGGTGGTCGGTGGGTGGTGGCCGGTGAGTGGTGGCCGGTGGGTGGTGGTCGGTGAGTGGTGGCCGGTGGGTGGTGGCCGGTGGGTGGAGGCCGGTGGGTGGTGGTCGGTGGGTGGTGGTCGGTGAGTGGTGGCAGGTGGGTGGTGGCTGGTGGGTGGTGGTCGGTGAGTGGTGGCCGGTGGGTGGTGGCCGGTGGGTGGTGGCCGGTGAGTGGTGGCCGGTGGGTGGTGGCCGGTGGGTGGTGACCAGTGGGTGGTGGCCGGTGGGTGGTGGCCTGTGAGTGGTGGCCGGTGAGTGGTGGCCGGTGGGTGGTGGCCGGTGGGTGGTGGCCGGTGGGTGGTGGCCGGTGGGTGGTGGCCGGTGGGTGGTGGCCGGTGGGTGGTGGTCGGTGAGTGGTGGCCGGTGGGTGGTGGCCGGTGAGTGGTGGTCGGTGGGTGGTGGCAGGTGGGTGGTGGTCGGTGGGTGGTGGCAGGTGGGTGGTGGTCGGTGAGTGGTGGCCGGTAGGTGGTGGCCGGTAGGTGGTGGTCGGTGAGTGGTGGCCGGTGGGTGGTGGCCGGTGGGTGGTGGCCGGTGGGTGGTGGCCGGTGGGTGGTGGTCGGTGGGTGGTGGTCGGTGGGTGGTGGCCGGTGGATGGTGGCCGGTGGGTGGAGGCCGGTGGGTGGTGGTCGGTGAGTGGTGGTCGGTGGGTGGTGGCCGGTGGGTGGTGGCCGGTGGGTGGTGGTCGGTGGGTGGTGGTCGGCGGGTGGTGGCCGGTGGATGGTGGTCGTTGGGTGGTGGCCGGTGGGTGGTGGCCGGTGGGTGGTGGCTGGTGGGTGGTGGCCGGTGGGTGGTGGTCGGTGGGTGGTGGCCGGTGGGTGGTTGCCGGTGGGGGCGCCTTTGCTAGGGCGCCGCCGCACACCGACCAATTTCGCATTGCTACCTGGACAAAAATGCGAAAATCAACTTTCGTGAAAAAGGCTGAAATCGATATTATTTTGAAATACATAAAGCAGAGCACAACAAAATGTGTCTGTGAACACACTGACTGCAATGGGCACCATGTAGCAACGTGAGAAGTCAGCCGCCTGTGCGCCTCCGCTCGAGCTATCTCCATTCATGATTCCGCAAGCTTATAATGAAGTGTCTTTACTGTTCTATGCAAGCTGAAATTCGACTGTCGACGAGAAACACTGATGCAGATATGTCACTCTCTGGTAACAAATTCTGGAGCATATTTCAAAATGATACTGATGAAAACAATTATTTTTAACACTATGCTTTTCTTAGACGGATTTTGCAATACAAAGTTTGTGTGCCTGCTTCAGTGGCGAAGCTGAAGAGTAATCTGAGAGCTTTAGAATACCCAAATTATTTTTCAACAAAATCTGTTGTTATGTATGTCGTTTTTACTTTCCCGTATACATAAGTTTTGACGGAGTAAAACACATACTATGGGGTTTCACTGTTCTTTAATATTATTAAATTAATATTTCCGTTCTACTATTAAGAAACTGAAAAATTAAGAAAATATTAAAATAAAGTAGTTTGGGCGGCGATAGATGGCAGCTGGCACGAGTATGTGGCAAGTCCGAATAGCTAGCCGAGACCAAAAGAAATAGAAGACTAATACGGGATAGTGTTATTCTGTAACACCAGTTCTTTCAATATTTTTTATTGAATAGTGAAAGAAAATTAGAGACTCCCTTTCCCCCGCTTATATTTGAGGGAATAAGCAAGGCCGCTAGCTGAGCTGGGAGCCTGCCAGTGGATAGACACCGGTTGGCTCTGCCGTGCACGGGCACAAGGGGGTATGCGCTGGAGGTGCGCTATCTCCTTCTCTCTCGCACTCACTAAGCCGTTAGCCTAGGCTCCCAGCACGCGTAGACTTCTTCCGCACATCCACGTCCCAGCCAGGCAATTTCACTTTATCGCCTAAAGTAGTGGGAAAGTGTTGAGTGGTTTGTGTGCCGTTTGTGTGATTTTTGTTCATGTTTTCTTTATGAAACAATTAACGAAGCTAAATATTTAGTGTTAAGAGTGTCCCACTGACTATGGGCCTCCCATTACTTCCAAACGTTCATGATATTGAAATGCAGTTTTCACTCACCAATGCGGAATCATGAGGCAAGTGCCGTAGAGATAGAAATAGTAGAGACACGTAGTAATATGGAGTATATTAGATATGAAGAGATTATTGAAATCTGCATCAAAGCAGATTTGACCATGAATGAACTTTCAGGATCAGAATTATTTGAAAGACAAACCTATTTCTTTAAAAATTATTGATACAGTAGTGACTCAGATTAAATATCCGTTTCAAGATTTTGAAATTTTCATTTTATAGAATTTCTTGTCGAAAAGCAGTTTTCCATCTCTAAACGTTTTCCATGTCTAAACGTCCAGAAAAGTTTTCTTTAATAATAGTGAAACAATCCATTCTTTCACAGTGAGTAGCTTCGAAATAAGCTGATAAATTTATACATTGATAATGCAAAATACATGTCTGCAGATTTGTTGCTGAAGTATTTGTTGAACAAATTGGTCCATCATATTCGCAATCAGTAAGCCCGAAAACCCCCATATTCTTATTTTTGTTGCATTCTTCCACGGTTTTCCAAATATCATTCGCCATTTTTATTTTATTTTTTATTTTTGATATCATATTCGTGTTTCGTGAGGTCGAAACTCCCAATTTACGCCCCAATATAGCCATTATTCGGTATCAAGAATCCACAAAACACGGATTCTGGCTACACCACGTGTTAGAGAACTTTTTTCTAAATTTAGCAACATTATTTATCCATTTTTTCGTCACCAGGGTCCTGTAATAAGAGTTTTTCTGCCGAAAATTCTCCGTTTTTTCGCGCAGCATTACATAACTTTCTCTTCTTAAGAAGTTCATTCTTAAGCGTCAGAAAGTAATAAATACAAAATACATGGTGAATTGATGAGATTTTCTTTATATTTCAACATTGAAATTGGAGGAGGGTCGGTGAAAGTATGAAGAAGCGGCCGTTAATTAACCTAGGCCCAAGGGTCCCCAATACTGTCAAAACGGCCCTGTTTGTCTTTCATGTACTCGTATGTATAGTGCCGCGGAAGAACTTGCGAGTCTGCTCACCACAGACCGAGGAGCCTACACCTAATGCACCTAATGTTCTACAATGAGTTTTACAAAAAATTATGTCTGAGCAGTGGCGTATCTACGGTGCGGCAGACATGGCACGTGCCATGGGCGCCAGACTCAGGGGGCGCTATTTAGAGTATACCCGTTAAAACAAATAACAACACCCCTAATTTGAAGTATCCTGACAGGGGCGCGAATTCTATGCTTGCCATAGGCGCTTGAATAGCTAGATACGCCTCTGTGTCTGAGATGTGTTAATTTCGAGAGAAACTGCGATATAAATAATATTTCGAAACCATTACTAATAGCACGTGAAAATACGAGAATGGTGCAGGTCTCATGATTAGGGCTGTGATTTATATGCATTTGCATTTTTTTCTGTTAACTAAGATATACCGTTTCAACAAATTGTATACGTTTTGAAGTATTTAGAATCAATTTAAGCTATTTTTATTTCGCATATTTTCGCATACATCTTCATAATTGTATATTTTTGCATATTTGGGCCATATTAGCATGTTTTTGTTGCATATTCACCCCTCATCCGCGAAAAGAAGCCCAACATTTACAGGCCTGTCAGCTTGTAAGGGGGATCTGACAATTCTCTCGCCACATGCTATGGTACATCACGTGATCTGCCCTGAAGCAATGCGCTTCAACTGTCAAGAAAGTATTCTTGAAGGCTCCAAGGCGTGTGGAAATTTTAGGACAAATTGCCCTGACCTACTTCTACCTCCCCAACCAGTCATCACGAGGTGGGATACTTGGCTGAAGACTGATTAATATTATTCCAACTACTTTGATGAAATGAAAGATGTTTGGATTATGTTACCAGTTGATACAGCAACAGTCAGTAAAGCTAAATAATTGACAGAAAACTTAACTTTGAAAAAGAACAGAGCATATGTGTATTCAAATGCTGTGTTTCTAAATGACAAAATAACGTCAATAGAAAACAAAAATATGCTATTAGCATATAGTATTGCAGTAGTCGATTCAGCCATTAAAACCAGTGGTGCTACAGAATGGCACAGACTTTCCCGTATTAGTTTTCTATTTCCTTGGGTCTGGGATAGCTATTCGGAATTGTTTGAGCGTTTCTGAAAATGCGGAATTTTGAGCTAGTTTTCACAAAAAATGGTTGAGTTCTCGAAAAACTACTTGATATTATTTTAAGCGCATGTACTCGTAAATATACTCGTGTGAACAAAACGCCGCTAAAGTAAATATTAACGACGTGGGAGCAAGGCCGTTGAAACATGCTTTTGGGCCCTAGGCTGTAAAATGTAATGGGCCCTTAGGCCCTAAGATAATTAATGTACATCCCAACATAATAATGTCTTTGAGTATTCATTTTATTGATAAATATTATTATTAAATAATAATAATAATATAGTATATACATTATATATAATAATATATTAAATTTGAAATTTTAAGTACAATAATTAACAACAATAATATATTGTTTTTAAAAACATTGTGACAATGCTTTGTTCAAACGATGTGGACAACTCTTAGAGGAAATAAAGCCATAAAATTATATTTTTCTCGGCGCTTTTGACCAGTCCTATGCAAACTTCTGATTTTCTTTCAAATGAAAGGCCCTTGATTCAGAAACGTACTTTCTTAAAAGCACTTTTTTTTAAGTGTATCAGTCTATGCTAAAATAAAAATATAAATATATTAATACACTTTATGTGTATTTATTTAAAACAGAAAAATTGTGTAAAGTTTAGAACATTTGCTTGTAAATCTTCTATTGGATTAAAATCCAATAAAAATTGAGAAACACATTCTACAAATTTGTGGGCCCCCAAAAGTTTCGGACTCTAGGCTGCAGCCTAGTCAGCCTAGTGGACACAATGGCTCTGCATGGGAGACTAGCCAAAGAAATTAAATTTTTATAATTTTTGAAAAAACAAAAGAATATAGCAATATAG
Organism: Acheta domesticus; assembly: GCA_031308135.1. Classification (NCBI taxonomy): domain Eukaryota; kingdom Metazoa; phylum Arthropoda; class Insecta; order Orthoptera; family Gryllidae; genus Acheta; species Acheta domesticus. The sequence goes on from JAHLJT010002406.1 coordinate 32,306,391, forward strand.
CGTTGATGCTATCTCATAGAGTGCATTAGGCACTATCCTTACCAAAAGTTAAAAAAAATTGTAGCCGTTTTTGTAATTTTTTAAAATTGCAAATATTGCACGCAATGTTGCGCGAAAACTACTATTTTTAAAAATGTACATAACCTTAAAGAAAGAATTCACTATGGAAAACAAATTTTATATAAGGAAAAATCTCTATCTCTAATTTTGTAGTTGTTTGAAGACGCCAAAAAAAATTCAAACTTTTACAATTTTCGAAAATCCAGAGTAAACCGCGAAATTCGGGCCTATTCCATCTTAATAATTGTATTTTACTCTATTCTTTCAAGAAATTTGAAGAAAAAATTTGGAGCAGCTTTTGAGAAAATTTTGAAAATGTCCGGGGGGTTTCATGTAAAATACCTCCAAATTTTGAAGAATCTTTTTCAAAATCTCAAAGCTTCGACTCGACCCAGATCGACAGGGGTTTCTTCTATTTGAAAAAAATCGTCCGTATGGTTTAGGCACTAGTAGTGTTCACAGACGGACGGACAGACGGACATAAGGACGTTTTGCTTTCAATGGGTTTTTCGGTATCAAGGACTTACAAAACAGGGATTCTGCTTACAATACGTGTTTGGGGATTTTTTTCTTTCCCATATACGTACGTATATACGGAGTAATATTCGTAGTAGAGGGAAAATTATGTAATGCTACGGAAAATCGACTTCGAGATTTTAACGGAAATACACGTTTTGGGGTCCCCTGACACCGAAAAAGTGTTGTTTTTTTTCAAAACGTCCGTGTGTCCGTCTGTTCGTCCATCACTCTGTGAACAACGCTAGCGCTTAAACCATACGTGCCATGAATATTCCGCGTTCAATGAACGTCCGCTCGATGCGCCGCGATTTTGAAAAACTTTCTTCAAAATTTGGGGGTACTTTACATGAAGCCCCCCGGTCATTTTCAAAATTTTCTCAAAAACAGCTCCAAATTTTTTCTTTAAATTTCTTGTAAGAATAGAGTGAAATACAGTTATTAAGGTGGCATAGGTCCCATCTTTACGGTTAACTCTTTTTCTTCGAAAATTACAAAATTTTGAAATTTTTTTGGCGTCTTCCTAGAAGTACAAAATTGAAGATAGGGATTTTTCCTCCCAATAAAATTTGTTTTCCAAAGTGAGTTTTCATTAAGATCATGTACATTTTTTGAAAATGTTAGTCGTTTTTGCGCCATATTGCACGCAATATTTGAAATTTTAAAAAATTACAAAAACCAGATTTTCTCAAAAACTGTGCCAAATTTTTACTTTAAACTTTTTGTAGGGAACTATTGTAATATTTGTCCCAAATTTACCCGTTTATTCGAATGTATAGAATGTGAATGGACACTCTAGAAGTGAGTAATATTTAACTGCTGTATCTACAAATGCATTTATAATAGTATTCGTTCATTTACTATTTCATATTATTTTCAAAAACAAACGTAGAAAGTTGGAACAGTTTTAGAAGCACAGTTGACGGCAAAAATGAAACGTTTTAGCGGGCTTTTTGCTTTATTGCTTTCCTATACATTCTGTAACTGTTTAATTTCTGTTTGCAGACAATTATTATGAGACTATTTTTTTCGAGTAGTAAGTCTTCTTTTAAAAGAAAATGAACTAGTGGTGTTACAGAATGGCACTGACTTTACGACATATTAAAGAGTGCAATCAGCACTATTAGTTCGAAATGTTTGAAGAACAAATTTGCCGCCATTTATGAGAAAATGGCGTTTGAGCGTTTCTGAAAATGCGGAAATTTCAGCAAGTTTTCACAGAAAACGGTTGTGTTTTCGAGAAACTTTACTTGACATTATTTAAAACACATGTACTCATTTATATAAAAATGTGAACAATTCGCTGCCAGTGTAAATATTAACGACGTGAAAGACAAGTAAAAAAATACATTTTTTTGCAATTTTTGAAAAACCAAAAGAATACAGAAATATGGCGCTTATGTCATCTCATAGGGTATACAGAGCACCATCCCTACCAAAAGTTTAAAGAAAAAATTTGGAGCCGTTTTTGAGGAAATCTTGTTCATGTAATTTTTTAAAATTGCACATATTGCACGCAATATTGCACGATTACTACTAAAATTTTGAAAAACAATTACCTGACCTTTATTAAAGAACTTAATATGCAGAACAAATTTTATTTGGAAAAAAAATCTTTATCTTCAATTTTGTAGTTGGAAAAAGACGCCGAAAAAAATTCAAAGTTTGCAATTTTCGAAAATTCAGAGTTATCCGTGAAAATCGGACCTATGCCATGTTAATAAGTGTATTTTACTCGATTCATAAAAGAAATTTAAAGAAATAATTTGGAGCCGTTTTTGCGAAAATTTTGAAAACGTCCGGGGGGCTTCATGTAAAGAACCCCAAATTTTGAAGAATCTTTTTCAAAATCTCAAATCTTCGACAAGAATCAGATTGGCCGGTGAATATCCATTTTGGAAGAAATCGTACGTATGGTTTAGGCGCTAGCAGTGTTCACAGACGGACAGACGGACGTTTTCCTTTCAATTACTTTTCCGATATCTATTACCCACAGAATAGAGTTTCTTTCTGGCACGTGTTGGGGGATTTTTTTTTCTTAATTTAGCAACTGGTTTTATCCAATTTTTCGTTATCACGGACCGGCAATTAATTTTTTTCCGCCGAAAATTGGCCATTTTTTCGCGCAGGATTACATAACTTTCCCTATACTACGTATATCACTCCGTGTACACGCACGTATACGGGAAAGTAAACTAGAGGTGCTACAGAATGGCACAGACTTTTCCGTATTAGTTTTCTATTTTCTTGGGTCTTCGCTAGCTATTCGGAATTGCCACTTACTCTTTCTTGCCAGCTACCATCTATCATCGCCAAAAGTACATTGTTTGGTCATTTTCTTAATTTTTCGGTTTCCTATTGGTAGAACAGTAACATTAATTTTAGAATATTAAAGAACACAAAAACCTAGCCGTAAATGGCAATTTTCTTTTAAAAATTATGTGTCCTTTAAGAGAAAATGGCGTTTTAGCACTACTAAACATGCGAAATTTGAAGCTCATTTTCACAGAAAATGATTGAGTTTTCAAAATACTTTATTGGAAGTTATTTGGAGCACTTACACTCACAAATATAATCATCTTTACAAATTGCAGATAATGTGCATATTAAAGATGTGAGAGATCTTTCAAAACAATTACAATTATGTAATTTTTGAAAATACAAAAAAATAACTCAAAATAAACTTTACACTATACTAAAGAGTGTAATTAGCACTATCCGTTACAAAAGTTTCAAGAAAAAAATTGCAGTCATATACGAGAAAATGGCGTTTGAGCATTTCTGAAAATGCCGAAATTTGAACTACTTTTCACAGAAAACGGTAGTGTTTTCCAGAAACTTTACGTGACATTATTTAAAGCATATGTACTCGTAAATATAATAATGTGAAAAAATCGCAGATAATGTACATATTAACGACGTGAAAGACAAGTAAAAAAAATACATTTTTGTAATTTTTGAAAAAACCAACCGATAGACCAAAATGACTTTTGTGTCATTGATAGAGTACATTTAGCACTATCCCTACCAAAAGTTTAAAAAAAAATTTGGAGCCGTTTTTGAGAAAATCTTGTTTTTGTAATTTTTTAAAATTGCACATATTGCACGCAATATTGCACGAAAACTACCAAAATTTTGAAAAACATTTACATGACCTTTATTAAAGAACTTAATATGCAGAACAAATTTTATTTGAAGAAAAAGTTTCTATCTTCAATTTTGTAGTTGGGGAAAGACGCCGAAAAAAATTCAAAGTTTGCAATTTTCGAAAATTCAGAGTTATCCGTGAAAATCGGACCTATGCCATGTTAATAAGTGTATTTTACTCGATTCATACAAGGAATTTAAAGAAAAAATTGGAGCCGTTTTTGAGAAAATTTTGAAAATCCCCGGGGGGCATCATATAAAGTACCACCAAATTTTGAAGAATCTTTTTCAAAATCTCAAATCTTCGACAAGAATCAGATCGACCGGTGAATATCCATTTTGGAAGAAATCGTACGTATGGTTTAGGCGCTAGCTGTGTTCACAGACGGACAGACGGACGTTTTCCTTTCAATTACTTTTCCGATATCTATTACCCACAGAATAGAGTTTCTGGCTACACCACGTGTTGGGGGATTTTTTTTTTCTTAATTTAGCAACTGGTTTTATCCAATTTTTCGTTATCACGGACCGGCAATTAATTTTTTCCCGCCGAAAATTGGCCATTTTTTCGCGCAGCATCACATAACTTTCCCTATACTACGTATATCACTCCGTGTATACGTACGTATACGGGAAAGTAAAAATTGAACAAAGATCTTCTAATACACTTAGACACTGCGAAAAATAGTTGTATGTATTCGTATCAAAAACAATAGTTATAATAATAAAGAACGCCTGAAGAACTCTCATAAAACCACAACAATGAAAACTGGGAATTAGTTCCATTTGGGGCAAGAATGGCATTTTGGCAAGAATTGATAAGAAAATATGTGCCCACTGTTGCTAGCGTCCATTGAATGAGATGTTGATACGGACAGAAATCGCGGTGAAACGTTTCTAAGGGCGAAAAAGTACTTGCTGATTATCGTCACTAGTTTTAAATTCTTGGTATGTTGTTTTGTTGTGGAGCATTTTGGTGCTGCAGGCCACTATAGTCCTCATGATTTCTAATTGCTAAAGCGCACAGGAATTGAAAGAAAATTTGCAGCCTCCGGCCATGTGGTGACTGGTTTCTGTCTTGTTTGTTCTTTAGTTTTCTTTGTGTTTCTTTTCAGGTACGTTAGAACAGTAATGAACTAGTAAACTAAAGAAAATTGTGTATACCGTACGTTACGGTATTCTTACATGTTGATAACGCTGATCTCTGAAAATAGAGATCAGTTGATACCCTGACACTCACAATACCAAAACGCTGTTTGAACAGCTTTGATGAATCTGGGAAACCGTGAGAAGCAGTGATCTCGTCCAGTCCCCGCCCACGTTCTGCCCCCACCCTGTTTTTCCCCGCAAAACATCATCGCCATTTACGACACAAGTGGACGCAACCGTTGATTCGAAAAGGTGACGAGGAGTTGCGACGACAGTTTCTCGGAAAAAAAGTAGTCATCGAGGAAAGCATTTGAACCTACTTGGACAGGGACACTGTCAGTAGGAGTACTCTTTGAGAGATCAAGTTTAATATCGTAAATTTAAATCAAGAACAGAAAATGGCGTTGTCTGGGTGTTACGCTCTTGTCAAGTATCTTCTCGTTTTTGTCAATCTTATTTTCTGGGTAAGTACAACAGTAGATAAGTTACAATTTATTTTCAATGAATTGTTATGAATTTCCTATTGTTGGTGCCCTGAGTAGGTATGTAATATTTTGTACGATTAATTTATTTGTTGTGTGATATTCCCCACATTAGTAAATCAAACAAATTAATAGTAATTATTAAAAAATGCCAAAACTTCGGTTTTCGGCATCATTAAGTATTGGGCTCCCCGTTTCAGTTGTTGAATTGTGTGTATCAATGTAGCTTATTTGTGTGGGTAGGTAAGGTTTGGAAATAATATTTTATTGTTCATTATTTGCTATATATATTGAAATATGTTCTGTTTTTGTATGAATACAATTTCTTGGACTGTGAAGGAACATTTTGTGAAACTAAAAGAGTTTTGGAGCTGATATTTTATTGGTATTCATCTTTTCCCAGTTGGCAGGTGTAGTCGTGCTGGGTGTGTCGATTTGGATGCTTACTGATTCAACATTTTATTTGAGTGTAACTCAGCAGTCCTCTCACTACACTACAGGCCTTGCCCTTTTATTGGCAACTGGATTTTTGATGTTCATTGTGGGCTTCTTTGGCTGCTGTGGAGCGTTTAAAGAGTCCACTTGTCTGCTTGTTACAGTAAGTAATTCCTTCAGTCAGTCTTAGTTAAATTAACTCATTCATATTTAAACATGGTTAAAGTAACCCCAAGTTAGTGTAGATGTCGTTGGGAAACAAAAAATGTTGAATACATGTTAAGATCAGATAGTGTTAAAAGTTATTAAAGTGAGGTATAGTAATAATAATAAAAATAATATTTATTGAGTCATTAATACAATTTCAAATGTGTATGTTAGTAGAAAAGTGGAAATAAAATTTAATGCCAAAAATTTATTTTAAATCAATTATTTATACAGATAGTACTATCACAACAAAAATTCTGGTATTCTTAATAGTTATGTACTATAATATTGCAACATATTAAGACTTTCAGCTGTCATTTGAAAATCTAACCAAACTTGGTGTGATAGGTTTGAAAAAACACAATATCGTATATTATTTTTTGAAAATTCAACTGTTTAAATGACTCCCTACTGTTGAATTCTGTGTGTTGTGTCCCATTTTTCCAAAGGTTTAAAGGAAAAACAAAACGTTTTGGCTGAGGTTTGAACTCCCAACACTGATGTTCAAGGCAACAGTCATGTTCTTATATTATTCGCTGTGTGTGCATGTTTTTTTTTGGGGGGGGGGATCAACTACTTAGGTCATTAGCGATTACTATTGGATGTAACATTATGGATGAAATGATATGGTGATGACAGCACAAACAACGAGCACATACAACCATGCCAAGGCTAACCAAACTTGGTGTGATAGGTTTGAAAAAACACAAAATCGTATATTATTTTTTGAAAATTCAACTGTTTCAATGACTCCCTACTATTGAATTCTGTGTGTTGTGTCCCATTTTTCCAAAGGTTTGAAGGAAAAACAAAACGTTCTGGCTGAGGTTTGAACTCCCAACACTGATGTTCAAGGCAACAGTCGTATTCTTATATTATTCATTGTGGGTGCATGTTTTGGGGGGGGATCAACTACTTAGGTCATTAGCGACTACTATTGGATGTAACATTATGGATGAAATGATATGGTGATGACAGCACATACAACGAGCACATACAACCATGCACGAGGCGGGACTCGAATCCATGACCCCACAGTCCAATATCACTATCGCACTACTGCCTTAGCAATCTCAGCCACGGGGCCGACACTGTGTTTTTCAAATGCAAAATGAATAGTTTGTTTTGGGAAGATTCTTAGTATATCATAATGATTGGCAACATTACATGAAATTGACGAATATTTAAACATAGTTATAATAATTTAGAGATCTACTTTTGAGGATTAGATGGAAAAAAAGCAATCTTATCTTTTTGTAACGTACTAGTTGTAGGAAGGTACCAAAAAATTTCTAACTTATGCAATTTTTGTAATTCCAGGAGTTTCTAAAATCGGTTATATTCCACCTTAATAAGCAAACTTTGATAAATTCAAGCAAAACATTTAACGAAAAAATTCAAAACCACTCTTGACAGAATCTTGTTTACATATTTTACTTTCCCCTTACATTTGTATAAATGGTGTATAGAGGATAATATAAGTATAGAGGAAGTTATGTAAAGCTGCAGAAAATGGATTTTGAGATTTTAATGAAAATACCTTTTGGTGGTCTCCTGATACCGAAAGTGGTTATTTTTCTTTTCAAAATGGCTTTCTGCCTAGCAATGTGTCTGTGAACAACACTAGCTTGTAAACTATTCATAGGATTTTTTTATAAAAGTAATATTCCGTGATCAATTTGATCCATCTGAAGGCCCTACAAATTCAAAACAAATTTGTGAATTTTGGGGGTACATCACATGCTGCCTGTGGGTCATTGTCAACATTTTTAAAAAATTTTTCTTTAAAAGTTGCAAATTTTTTGGACCCCCTTGTAAAACTACTACATATAAGATAGATTTTTGCGTCAAATGAAATTGGTTGTACACAATTATTTCTTTAAGTAATGTCATGTATGTTCTTTTCAAATTATTTGTATTTTTTGTGCATGAAATAGGCAATTTTATGTACAAGATTTTTTCAAAAACTGTTCTAAAGTTTTTTTACATTAGAGGAAAGTACATTTACAAAAATTGCATAGGTTCCATTTCCATTGATGTCTTTATTTTCGAATATTTCAAAAGTTAAAAATTTTCTTTTGGGGTTTTGCTACTGTTACATTATTGAAGAGTGTTTTTCTATTAATGAAATGTTTTCTTCAAAAGTTTCTTTTTAGTACTATTTTCAAATTGTAGAGAGAAGTTAACTGAAAATTGAATCTGCATGATGATCCATCCCAGCAAAAATTACATAGGAAGAAAACCTTTGGAGCCATTTCTGAGGAAATTATGTTAACCCATTCAAGGCAGAGTTTTTTTTGAAATTTTTGTGGCCCATGGGGCCGAGTTTCCCCAGCGGCAACCCACAGCACCAAATAATAATAATAATATTAAATATGAGTATATAAAATAATAATTACATTAGCTTACGTAAATTGTTTATTTCAATTTTACAAGGCAGTATTTTTACTATATGTTTGTAATGAATTAATTTGTCTGAAAAATTATTAAAAATGAAATGTTAATATTTATTTTCAGTGTAATAAATTTCAACTACTTTCACTATTTACATCACTGTCCACGTCACCAATATCACCTGTTTTATCATAATATAATTCTTCATCATTGTAATTCAAAACATCTGCCAACCACTCAGCATAGTCTTCCGATTCCACATATATTTCATTTCAAATGATAGCTACAAAATGATAGCATGTGTTTACAAAAACATTCATAGCATGTGTTTACAAAAACATAATATCGATGGAAAACAATCGGTGTTGGGCAAGGAACTTCCAAAAGCTTTAGGTCATATTCCCTTATAAAGATATGATAGCCACCTATTGAGAAAATGTGAAAATACAACAAAAAAGTTCAGGTTGGACACTGCCTGTGTTCAACCAGAAGGATATGGAGAGGGAGAGGATGGGCAGTGCCCGACTTTAGCCTCGAATAGGTTTAACGTTCTATGTGCTTCATGAAAGTACTCCCAAAAATAAAAGATTTTTTTCAATTTTGAGCGATTGTGACATCATTGAGATAAATCAACGATTCTTCATTTTAATTGAAGCACTAGTGATGTTTGCTAACAGTTGGACAATCATTTTTAGGAGAAACTTTTTTTTTTGGTATCAAGGGACCCAAAAGATCCATTTTAGTATGCTACTTCAACAAAAAAAGGAATCTTGTATATACTGGGCAAAGATAATTTTTGATATTGAGAACATACCAAACAAGATTATTCCAACAGCATTATGTAACTTTCTCTATGCAGAGTATACTATCCCAATTTAATTTTTGCAATTACAGCTTTTGACCCTGTGCTTAGTGTTACAAATAAAGTATTTTCAAACTGTACCGAAAGCTTCTTGGAGATTCTCCGTCTCAAAAAGTGTGATCATCTTTCTGTTGTAGTGGAATGCTCATATTGGCTGACCATGAAGCAGAGATTGTGGTTTGACCACATTAAACTTATTGCTAAAATGATATAAACAGGCAAACCTCTTTGTTTGCGTAATCTTATAACATTCTTGAGTGATTGGAACGCTAGTCATTTTGCACAAGATCGTCAAGGAATGTTGATTTCTCACTGTATGACATTTATTTACCTCCACTCTATCCCCTTCATTTTCCTGATTCTATTTGGCTCCCCAACTTCCTTTATTTGTTGATATTTGAATATAGTAAATGTACCTAGGTCCAGTTGTAAAACAGGTTTTCCTGAATCACGCTTCTTGTAGCATTTTTTATTGTAAATTTTTGTATAAATTCGAATATTAACAAAAATCTTGGGTTGTACAAATTTAGTCAATCTATAGATATGAAAGTAAAAATATTAAAATCATTGTATTTTAATAGATGTATCATGTTGATTGGAAATTTTATCATGTAAAATTCCCTCAGCTTCCCAAATCATTTTCATATGAATGATTGAATGTATTGTTCTAAAATCTAAGTTGTGCCACAATTTTTATTTTTATTTATTTTTTATACAGACTTCCTAATTTATTTGTATTTTTAGATAGATAATGAAGGAAAAGACAATAGGGACACAGTTTTAAAATATTTTTGAGAAGGCTTAACCTTGCCTAAAATTGGTTGTCAAGGCAAATCCTATTGAATGATTAACATAATGACAAAACATTTTATATTTTTTATAAGACCTTATGAATTGAAATGAATAGGATATAAATTACTGAAGAAACTTTCTATTTCTTTCCCACATAAATTAATTCTTTAGTTCCAGTAATTTCTGTGGGAAATAAAAAAGTTTTGAATCTTATTAATTTAGTTTAATGATATCCAACAAATAGCAAAAGAAAACTGCCATCGTATTAATCAGTTGGGTAAGAGTAAATTGTGGAAAAGTAGCGGAAATAAATATTTTTAAAATTCAGGATTCAAGTATAGAAGTTAAGGGGACTTCTTATCAATCCCTCTTCATTTCAGAACTGTTGGTCATAAGGTTTTTCTTAGTAATTACTAGATTGGAGGAAAGTGAGGGTAAATTCTAGATTAAATATTCAATATTCTATATTAGTTGAAATTTCTTATGGTATAATTCACTTGAATCTGAGAAAATTTGAATATTTTAATCCGTAAATAAAGATGCTCCGAATGTACTCTTCCTTATTTCCAGAAGAATTAATTTCCTATGACTTTCACTCTTTAAACATTAAACTAAATCATTGCATTTTATAGTTTGTAATTAAACTTTAACTCGTCTTTCTTCCACATTTTTGTTCAGAAAATATTCATTCAGCTTCGTTTTCTTTAAATATTATTGAATAAGCAAAATGAGCATGTAATGCTCCCTTTTTAGGATTGTGTGTACATGGAGCTTTTTGTGGTGGTATTTCATTTAAAACAAAGAAATGTACTACTTTTCATTGTTTGCAGTTCTTCTGGTTCTTGTTAATTATCTTGGTTGCTGAAGTGGCAGCTGCTGCTTGGGCTTATTCCAACAAGGAGGTGCTTGTGGAAAGATTGAAAGAGAACGTGAAGTATACAGTTAAAGAAGAGTATCATGTGGTGCCTTCTCGTACTGTTACTATTGATACAATTCAACGAGAGGTTAGTGATTTTCTTGTAGATTTTCTGAAAATAACTTAAATTAAGTTTTTAAAATTTATTTTATTGGTAAAGAACAGACAGTTTACCAAGTGGTAAAGTTCCTGTAGTAGTAGATTACATGTATGCTATTGTAATGGAATGTGTGAATAATAATAATAATTATAATAACAACAAAATTTACAAAGATAAAGCGTAAATGCTAAAGATAAGTCACAAGGAAATTCAAAAGAGAATAAAGTAGTTGTGGAGGTAATGATGAGTACAAAACATGAAATTGCATATGAGAAAAAATATATGCTGTGGTTTACTTACTGGGAATGTACATGGAATTTGTACTTTGATGAAATCTGTTGCTACCGTAATTCACCTTTGTAATGAAGGTAAACTTTCTCTACATTAAGAAATGAAGCGTTATACTGATTGTAATTCCACCTGTAAACGTCATCCCAGTAATTAATTTAATTCAGACAATCATATTGAAGAAGTTACTGAAATAGAAGCACTGTTTCCCAAGGTGCTAAATGTGCAACCAATGTTCTTGATATGAGGTCGGGATCAAAATATCATTTACCAACAGTCAACAATTTATTTCCTGCATCAAGACAGCCCTTGTATAATGGACAAAGGTAAGTACAAAGCACAAACAGATATTGTGTGTCTGGATCTCTTAATGGAATATTGATGTAACAAAATGTATTTTTATTCTGAGATCTCAACCTCCATTTACATTTAATAATGATAAATATTTCACTTCCTATATTAAAAGGAAAAATAAACTCGATCAGTACACTTCATATGTGTCCGTAAGAGATGTTTTCTTTACTAAACCTGTGAAGAAAACTAAAATCTGAGAGAGCAGATTGGAGTTATCTATCGTATTTCTGTTTTTATAATAAAAATGATTTGACCTATGTCTTGAATCCTAGCTTTTCAAATTGAATTTAAAAGGCAGTTATTGGTTGGTGATGCCTGTGATTGGATATGATCCAGCGCTCTTGTATTAAAGGTACTTTGAGATGATTCAATTGTAGTCTTTAGTCCAGCAAAACACAGACCAAATGGCACTTGCGTATTCAAGTTTAGGCCTAATTAACATAATAAATAAGTCTCAATACTGTAATGGACGACCAAACGTCCAAACGTCGACCAAACGTCTCATTAAAAAACCCAAGTGATTAGTTAGCTATATTAACAACTCTATCAATACACAATTTTTAAAAGTCAGTCATGCATTATGTACTACACCCAAGTCTCTCTTTAGGTTTAAACTGATGTCATCAATAAAGACTGTTCAACAAGGTTCAATGTCAGTTATACGCTGGATATTTCAAAACCATATAAACCGAAGGTGGGAGCCTCATTATTTACTTTGATGTGTAGCGATGAGTCAGGTGTGACAAAAGTGAATGGCAAGAAAAGTGTGTGTAGGAATAAAATGTGTTGTGACAGACTCGAGGGTCTTTTAAGTTAATTGCATAACCTGATGAAATTGGAGAAGCGTCACATCACCTTACAAGTTCAAGGTTATTAATATGACTCCATTCCAGCCATAGGTATTCATTGTAAGAGCTTGCAAAAATACATGAAGTTATTAATGTAAGCCGAATCTGTCCACACTTACCTTTCATAGTCCGTGAGGGTGGTGCTGTCAAAATGAATGAGCTGAAATGGCATCCATTTCCAGAAGTAAACAACAACCAAAATATAATAACTAGATATAACTCAGAAATTTTATAGAAGTAGGTTGCCCATACGTAATTTTAATTAAATGTCTAAATAAAACAACAAATGCAAAAATACAGCTGGTCATGTGGCCAAAGTTGCTAAGGCAATAGCAAGTTCAGTTTGGCAGGTCACTATTCCCCTAATATCCTTTCTTTTGAGATATGTTCAAGAGATGAAGGAGCATGTGCAAGAGGTGTGTGCTCAATTTTTAGATAGCGCCATTCCCTCTGGTAAATGTGAAGGAGGTGACGCCCAGTTGTATTCTCTACGTTATTTAGGAACCTAGTGAAGTGATACATAAGTGCCTACCATCGTCCATTCACCAGATAATTGTAGACTGGAATGTAAGGTCCTATTCAAATGGATATACACAACATAAGGAATTATATAATATATGGATGAAATTGAAGACTTAAAAGACTATTCTTAAAAAGGATTGTTTAATGCTGTTTTCCATTAAAATCAAAAAGGCCTTACAGTAGTGTCATTAAAGAACAGATGGTAGAACAGCATCTGTTTTCTAGGGCTAAAAAATAGAGCTACTCTGTGATAGAAACACACAGATAAAGACTGACAGATATGGTCGCATGACACCCCTCCCCCTTCTCTGGGGAACCAAGATACGTCACTGGTTCACTTGAACACTGACACCAGCATTCTAACAATACTAGTGAATAATTGCTTTTGTAGATGTGAAACTTTCTTTCACCCTCTCTGAATCCTCATCAAGGTCTGAATGGCAACATTTTGTGTTCGGAAAACACTTGTAGAGAGGAATTTTAAACATTATAATGAAATTTTATTTTATATGTTTTCTATTTATTTCTTACATATTTTGAAAGAAATAAATACTTATGTATGTAAATATTACCCATATAATATTTAATATTATTAAATTTTAAAGCCCATTAGCTTGACCACCTTGATATGCAAGGTCTTTGAGCGGATTATGGCAGACAAGATACTCAACTTTCCTTTCAGAACTGGGTGCGTACCACTGCACCAACACGGCTTTGTGCCAGGGAGATCTATAATTACAAACCTACTATATTCACTGCAAGACTGGACAATGGATCTAGATAATGGCAACCTACAGATATCATGTACTTGGACTTCACCAAAGCTTTCAACAAGGTACCATACCGAAGACTGCTTCACAAACTTACTCGCTTTGGCATAAGGGAGATACTTTTGCATTGGATACAGTCTTTCCTTGAGGATTGCCATTTTTACATGAGAATTGGAGAAAATAAGTCATCACTGAAGAGAATCAACAATGGAGTTCCCCAGGGCTCAGTATTGGGACCGCTTTTATTTATCCTGTATACTAGCAACCTGCCGAACAGTATGCTCTCCTATTTCAAGATTTATGCTGATGATACCAAATTCTACGCTAACCATCTGGTGAATCATCTCCACCTACAAGAGGACATGAATAGTGTTTGTGTGGTCAAAAGTTTGGATGTTACCCCTGAATGAAACAAAACATATGGCCATGCATATTGGAACCACATGAGTTGCATCGCAAAAGCGGCTAACAAGGCTAAATTTACATTGCGTAAAGCCTTTAACACAATAAGAAGCGATGTATTCCCCTCACTATATTACACCTACATTTCCTGATAGTTGAATTTGGCACTGCAATTTGGAACCCTTACTTTCTCAAAGACATAAATCTGTTGGAGAATGTACAAAGGAGGGCCACCTACAGAACCCAAGAACATGGCTTATGATCAACAAATGACAAGACTCAGACTTCTAAACTCTTGCTGCTAGGAGACAACGTGGTGATATGTTTGAAACATTCAAGATTTTGCACAGACACTACAACTCTGATCTTCGTAGCATTTTTCAGTGCTCTGGAAATCTACAATTACGAGGTCATAGCTTGAAGCTTGTAAAATTTATACATAATCTAATGCAGTACAAGAATTTCATCGGTAACAGACACTACTCCAGAACATGGTGACAGCACCTAATCTTCAGATGTTCAAGAGAGCTTATGATGGTCTCTACAATGAGGGAGGAAATGGACATCATTGATAAGCAGACTCTGTACCTCCTTTTCAAGAATTGTCAATTATGGTGATATTTGCGTGATACTATGTGATGATGTGTGAAGTGATTAGTATTGTTGTTATTATTATGTGATTGTTTTTATTGTTATGTGATGTTTTTATCATTATTATTATTATTATGTGATAGTCAAAGTAATTATGTTTAGCTCCGATTCGGACCACATAACTGTATATAGTGTTGCCTGTGTCTTACATTAAATAAATAAATAAATTCTGCTCCCTAGTAATGACACATAATCAATGAAAATCATTTAGCAAGAAATTTCTCTCTTAATTTGTTGAAGTATGAAGAGATGAGAACTTACATGTCGAGATCATTATGATTTGGTAATTGACAAATTTTCCACATTGGTGAAAAATAATATTTGGTATGAGCAAATGGAATATTAGAAAAAGTATGCATATTGGAGCGCAAGTCATGTACAAGGGCTTACCATGGGATTACATTGGATAACTAATTCAAATTTATATTATCAATCCAGTTGTAAAGGAAAAGTAAGTCAAAATAATCTCTGTAAGAATGCGAAGAGCTCAAATTCACTAATGTAGCCACTTGATTGTGATCATGACTAAACTTGGATGGTAAATTCAGTTTAGAGCCATTATAATCAAGGAATTTATGCTTTCCAGCTTAGTAATGTGTATCTGATAAAAGGGTCCAAACTTGAGAAGAATAAAGCAAAATTTGTTGTATAAGTGAAATATAAAGTATTTTCATGGTTTGTAAGTTATCAAAATCAGCACTTAAGCGCTTCACAAATCCTAGCATTCTATTTGATTTATTATTGATTCTATGTGAAATCAAAATTCATTTTTGGATCAAATATCACACCCAAATCAAAAACTATGAAACTGTTTCGAAAACAATTTTATTTATCCTACAACTAAGAAAAGGATTCCATGATATAGTAAATATTATCACTTTACACTTGTCAATATTCAGTGCAAGGTGTTTTGCAGCACACCATTTATATAATTAGTTGAGATCAAATTGGAGTTTATAACAATTGTGCACAGAATCAACAACACTATACAACTTGAAATCATCGGCATTCAGTTTCAGTAAAAAATATTTAAATCATTTGCAATCCATTGTAAACCATTTAAATCATGATTTATTTTCCTGTCGGAAAAGCAGCGCTTTTTCTTACAGCATTCCATAATTTTTCATATTATTTCATATTATATTATTTTTCATATCACAAAAATAGTAATTATTGTTTTTAATTCATTACTGTACCAACATTACAATTAAAACAATTAATTACACTTAATGGAGAGAAAATTTGGTTCTGAAATTAAGGGATAACTTCTTTTTTCTTTCTTACAGTTTCACTGCTGTGGAGCAGAAGGTCCATCTGACTGGAAGCATTCCAAATATGATGTGCAGTCTACAAAGACAGAATTGAGTCTTGCTGCCAGTGCTCTTGGTCTGAATTTTAATATCCCAAGTTCTTGTTGCCGCAATGAAGGTTCAGTTGCTTGTAAAACGTCCCAAGTTGGAGGTTACACTAGTTTAATCAATCCAGAAATCTACAGTGAGGTGTGTATATGCTAATGTTTTTAGTACTTTGCTTTACTAAAGGTTCGAATAATTATAGTGAAAGTTCACACTAATGAATAACGCTAACAGAAAAGTAAATGTCTGTTATTTAGAAGGACCTCCTATCCGGGAAAAAGTTTGATGACATGCAATAGGATAAGAATATCACTTGATGAGAATAAACTTGATGTTTTTTTCCTAGATTCAAGGAACAGTATACATACTGTATATTCAAATCTTTTTTCCACTTTCAGTTCTGTTGTGTAACTTAGCATAACAGTTCTGTTGTATTGGAGAAAAGACAATTTCCAGTCTACAGTTCGTGTGTCACTTTTTTCTTGTTACATTATTGTTATGTTTTTCCTACAGCAAACTGTACGACAATGTCTTGATCATTAGATTTCTTGTCGACTAATGATTTCAACTTTCCCTTTGCTCCATGTGTTAATTGTGTTTTCTTCACATAGTAACATTTGTGACGCGTACTTCTCAAAATACTTCTAAATAGCATCTGCACTTTTGAATAGAAACATATTTGGTAATATCGTAAAACAGTACACTCACTTTCAAAATACTGTCCTGTATTGACAAATTAGAAAGGGAGCAATGCAGGTCCTGTGTATCCAGATATCCAATAAATGATATTTGAATTTATTTGTCAAGTATGTTATGCTAAGTTATACACAATGAGGTACTTTTATCACACCAAGATAGAGTAAAATTGCCACGTATTACTCCCTTTCTGAGCGCTTTACATTCAACTCTACCCCAGATGAAGTAAGGGAATCTTTATTGATTTCAACTACAAACTCAAAAATGTCAGAGGTTAAGATACTAACAATATAATCCAAAGGACTGGTTATGTTCTCTGGTGTGGTAATGGCTTGGAAGATTCACAAAGCATTGTTCTTAGTGTCAATTATTGCTTTCTTCCAAACACAGGAGGGTCATTCCATGCAAAAAAGTAGGTTTTACGACGACTCCTTCAAACTTGAAAATATTTTGGGATATTGTTGTCCATGATGCCTTCATTGTCGAGGTACAATATTAAAATTTTCTAACTTTACAGCAAATTTTACATTTTAAGATAAATTTTACGAGCTGTTTTCCTCTTTTCCTTCTGCCATATCTACATGTATACTTGATGGTTAAGCCGCAATAAGCACTCAAAAGTTGATTTGGGAAAATTGATTTGATTTAATTGATTTTTTTTAACTTACTTACTTTCGATAAGATCTTAACTTGCGAAATCACATCCGTAAACTGAAAAGCCGATGTGTGTCACCTCTGAACCTCCTCCGCACCCGTACAGGCAGCTCTTGGGGAACAGATCTTGTGTGTCTCTCCGTTTGTATAGAACTCTCGTCTGCTCTATTTTGGATTATGGATGCATTGTATATGGGTCAACGTCTCCATCAATCCTCCGGCCATTCAATACTATTCACAACGCCAGTATAAGCATTAGTACAGGCGCCTACCGCACGAGTCGCATCAAATACCTCTTTGCCAAACCTGGAGAACCATCTCTGAGTTGAAGGCAATATATTTTATTAGCCTCATATGGTGCTAAAGTGTCAGGACTCTTTGACCATCCTTGTCAAATAATCACCCACCCAAATTATGAGTCCTTGTATATTCTTCGCATATCATTACCCCATCCCGCTGGTATTCGATTTGCGAAATCTTCTGCGAGAACTAAATGTAGATCTTCCCACTCCTGTGAAACCAACAAGTGATTGGATTCCCCCTTGGAAACTCCTCCTCCCCAATATTGATCTCAGACTCTCCACTCTATCCAAACAAACTCTGGTTTACCAGAAGCAGTTTCAGGATATAAGAGAAGCCTATTCAGATCATTTATTCTTGTACATGGATGGTTCATCGTACAGTGACATGCGGTAGCCAAATCATTTCGGCTTCATTCCCAGTGCACTGCCGAATGTATGCAATTCTCGAGGCCCTAAAATAGTCAGCGACATTGCGGCGAGTATTTATCTATTCTGATTCTCTCAGCTCTCTTCAAGCTGTCTTCTGTCCCGCCACTATGGCCTGGTACCTGGTTGGGTCCCAGGCCATGTAAATATCACAGGGAATGAACTGGCCGACCAGGCGGCGAAATCAGCGACTCAAAAAACTCGTATCGACATTCCTTCTATACCATTGTCCGATGTTAAGGTTTTCTTGAAATGATCCGTGTTTAGACTGAAGCAAACAGAGTGGTAGTACAATAGCACTTTAAAACCAAGTGCGATACAGAATTCCGTTAATCCTTGTCATTCCTCATCATGCTCCTCTAGACGCGAGGAAGTTACTTGAACCCATCTTCATATTGGACACTGATACTTTTCTCATGGTTTCCTCCTGTGAGGTGAAACTCCCCTCATCTGTGACTCGTACAGGATGGTTCTTTCTGCGGAACACATTCTCCTGCACTGCACGAAATTTGTTTGACTCAGGGATGTCGATTGTGCACTCTCAAAACTTTTTTTTTTTAGAGAGAGAGGGAGAGAAAAAAAATCTTATTTGATAGATAATAACAATGTTTTATGTTGTTTTCTTGGCCCCTTTACAGCCAATTTGACATATTAAGATAAATTTTACAAGCACTTTTCCTCTTTTCCTTCTGCCACATCTACATGTAAACTTGATGGTTAAGCCACAATAAGCACTCAAAAGTTGATTTGAAAAATTGATTTCGACGCTAGTATTTGCATTATAGAAGCATAGAAACGCTTGAGAAACATGTAAATTGTTTATTATTTACAAACTAAATGAATATATATGTCCAGAAACAAAAATTAAGCGACTATTAAAAAAATCATCCAATTTACACAATTCAACTACTTTTTTATTTCTCCCTTAATTTTTCTTTCTGAACAAATATATGAATTTATTTTGTAAATAATGAGCAATTTACGTGTTTCTGGAGTGATTCTATGCTTTCATAATGCAAATGTTTGCCTAGAAATAATTTTTTCAAACCAACTTTTCAGTGCTTATTGCTCCTCAACCATTTAGAATATCCACGTAGTTTATTAGACAAAATATGCTTAGAATTGTCTTAACAGCTTATATATGTATGTGTATGTGTGTATATATATGTGTATATATATATGTGTGTATGTGTGTGTGTGTATGTGTGTGTGTGTATGTGTGTGTGTGTATGTGTGTGTGTGTGTGTGTATGTGTGTGTGTATGTGTGTGTGTGTGTATGTGTGTGTGTATGTGTGTGTGTATGTGTGTGTGTGTGTGTGTGTGTGTTTATGTGTGTGTGTGTGTTTATGTGTGTGTGTGTTTGTGTGTGTTTGTGTGTGTGTGTGTGTGTTTGTGTGTGTGTGTTTGTGTTTGTGTGTGTGTTTGTTTGTGTGTGTTTGTTTGTGTGTGTGTGTTTGTGTGTGTGTTTGTTTGTGTGTGTGTGTGTTTGTTTGTGTGTGTGTGTTTGTTTGTGTGTGTTTGTTTGTGTGTGTGTGTTTGTTTGTGTGTGTTTGTTTGTTTGTGTGTGTTTGTGTGTGTGTGTGTTTGTGTGTGTGTGTGTTTGTGTGTGTTTGTGTGTGTGTGTGTTTGTGTGTTTTTGTGTGTGTGTTTGTGTGCGTGCGTGTGTGTGGAGAGAGATATAGATATATATAGATACCGGGTCTTTAGTCTAACTCGCGACCTGTATCTGAGAACACAACCACTTGTTTTGGGAATTTGGCAACGCGTGAAATACCGTTGGCTTCACCTTCACTTTGAACGACCCACCCATCGTCGCAGATTTCGGGGTAGGAGAACGGGGCTATTTTAGTTGGAAGAAAGAGCAAGCACTTGTTCTGTCGTTGGGCAGTCATTCGTTCACGTTTCATTCATTATTGTAAGAAGTCGCGTTTAGGAAAGAAGAATCACTTCGAAAATGTTGGCGAAGGTTCAATGTGTATTTTTGGTGGACGTTTACTTCGGCACTAAATATTTTTAAAAGAGCCAGAAAATGTTTCAAGAATTTTTTTTGGAAACGCCAGTTCTCAACAAATCAACAATTTGTAGATTAATCTAGCATTTCAGAGACACGGGGGATGTGGATACGAAGCGGAGTCGCAGTGCCTGTTTTAAAAGAGGAGAAATTATTAGAAAATTCAAGAGATTTATTTTATTAATTTTATTACGATTTTCTAATTTGTTTAATATCCAGGTACCATAATTAATTATTGTTATAAATAATAAACAGCTTGGCGGCGATGTTTCACGCGATATCTTTGTAATTCCTCTTCGAGCTGGCGTTCATTAAATAATAATTATTGTTACTTTGCTGTTAATAAATCGATAAATCAGTCATAACTTCTCTCCCCATCTTCTATGTTACAGTTTCGTTTCTTAAGCATACTGAAGCATACAGACTTGCCATTCCTAAGCAGACAGTCTCGCCTGAAGGGACGTTTTGTTTGCTGCCTCATGCCTCCACCCACCCCACCCCATCCACCCTGCGCAGCGCGAAAAGATTCTGGCTTGTGAGCCGCATACCTGCCCGCCGCATCCCTTGAATGGGAAAAACGCAGAAAGAGGAAAGTTGCAGATTATGACGCGCAGCTCACTTCCTTCTCTGCTGTCCCAACGAGTCAGCCACGGCAATATTCAAAGGAGGCAGAGACACGCGGTTGCCAAATTGCCGAAATAAACTAAAGACTATATATATATATATATATATATATATATATATATATATATATATATATATATATATATATATAAAATATATTATTATTGGTCTTGAGAATAGAAATTATTAATGATATATAACTAATGATATGATATGATAACTAAGCTGTAGTTGACACAAAGCACCTGTTTTGCTGGGTCCTGACTTCACATAAAGCTTCGCTAATGATGAAATTCATAATGATGAGTGCTTCAATAACTAGAGTTGGGTTTGTTGAAAACTGTGTTCTTGAATTTTCTAGTTTTAAAGTTTTATTAAGGTTCTAATTTTTTTATATATTGTTTCTTATTATTTGGAATGCAGCAGTCACTCTTTTTAGCCATATATCATGAAGGGAATAGCAATGGCCTAGTGCACAAACTTTGTATCCACTAATGAACATTTTTGAGCTAATATCATTTTTGAAGATCTAATACGTATTTACCTAATGTAAAATATTGTATGTCCATATAAGATGGATCATGCTTTTTCTAGAAAGCCAACGTTCCCAGCTCATTCGTAGCATATGTGCACCGAGCCCACGATGTTCAGGAAGAGTGTTTTCTATGGTGGTCTGAGACAAAATTTTTGTTCTAATAAAATACTACGTACAATTTAAATTGAAAGAACAAGAGTGCAAGTGTCAGTATGCAAACATGTATGCGTGTGTACCTTGCATCCAAAAATCTAGCAAAGGGAAAAGAAAGAAAAGAGAAACTTGAATCGATAGGCAATTTTTAGAGTTTGGTTTATTCTGCAATACCACTATTATTTTTATTTGTTTACTTGTGTTTTTTATGTGGCAGACGTGAAGTTACAGTAGCTTTACTTTGTGTTTCAGGGATGCATTGACAAATTGATTGACATCCTCCGGACCTATGCCACAGTGGTGACTGCTGTTGGCATTACTATCTGTGTATTGGAGATTATTGGCCTTGTGTTTTCTCTCCTTTTGTGTTGTGCCATTCGCAACACAGATCACTACAAAGCTTAAAGCAACATTTTGTTTTTCTAATTACCTCTTTCTTTTTAACTCGCTACTAGTGAATAACTGCCATGCACCTGGATCTTTTCTCTTTTCTGGAGTGTGCTGGAGATGAGCAACTTTGTAGGTGGTCTGTATTCTACCTGTGCATAGCTGTTAATCTCTTACAGTTCTGAGAGTTTTTTATAGTAATGTGTTTAGAATTTCGTGTTTTCCCAATCTGAGCAGTGGTTAGTGTGAAGCCAAAGATTGTCCAGCCAAGAGCAACCAGAGCATCTTCTTTCTTTTATATTATGTATTTAACTAATTGGTACCTAGAAATGTGGTACCTATTGAGATCGAAGCAGAGATTTCTTCTCAGTTGTTAGAAATTATTGGTGGAATCTCTCTAAAAATAATGCTTAAACAGAGCAGCTTGATGGCCAGTAAGTTTGCACGTTAACCCATGTGAATGTTTGTTCTTGTTATGTGTGAACCTAGTCTAAATTCAAGGCTAAGAAAGTTCTTCTTGAATGCATCATATGTTCGCTATGAATCTCATGATTTGTCCTTGAGGCTTCCTGCACAAGTATGTTCAAGACTATCTTTTACTAAGGACACCTTCTACCTGAGAAGAAACAGCTTTGCTTCCATGTTTTGTATATCCATTTACATTAATTTTTATATTTTTACACATAACTTTTGAGGTTGTTAAATCTATATAATTACAACTAATATGTAATATTAGCAATATAAATTGCTGAGAATTTACTATAATATAGTATACTTTAATGCAAATATGTATAGTTTTACTACCAAAATATTTTTATTCTTGTTTAGCAAGACCTGTAGTCTGAAAGATGGCAGGATACACAGGCTACTCAGATGAGTCGTTGTGTGTTGGAGTTGCTCTGTTGCTCTCTTGAGGGTCTAGATCCACTAGGAGACGCCTCATCCTGTGGCAAAGGAACTTGACACATTTGAACCCTGGTCACCTAGAACAGTGTAGGATTTGCTTCCTACACCCTTTATGAGAGATTTATAATGCAGCTTAACTGACGCCATTTTGTTTAATTGGCTAAGGCTGTGTGGGAACAACAACTGAAAAAGGCATGTAAGTTTTTTCTTTGTGGTTGGCTGTCTAAGCCTACTTGCATTTGACTTGCCTGGGGAATGAGGTGGTGGAAGTAAATGCTATGCTTGTTTTTTATAACATGGTGCATCAAGGCCTGTCTTCGTGATGGATTATATCAGGGCATATCATGTCTTTCTTGGTCGTGCCACTAGATGTCCCATGATCGTGACAGTATGAAGCATGCGACATCTAGCGGCATGACTGAGAAAGACACGAAATACTGTGACATATTCCATCATGAAGATAGGCTTTGACGCGCCACATTAGAAAAACCAAAGTATAACTGCATTACACCCAACCAATGTGAAGGTCCAGAAATTTGCAAAAACTGACCTTAAAATCCATGTTAATTTTTTTAATCAAAATTGCTTAATTGTTTTAATAATTTTGAATCTTTGCTTATCTTCCATAATGAACTTTTTCTATTATTTAAATAATTACTTTTTATAATTACAATCTTTTTTTTTTTTTAATTTACCAACAGCAGTGACAATCTTGAAATAACTTTCTCAGGTCTTCTACTGAAATTTCTGAATTTGAATATTGAATTTTGAGGACTTACATTTAGTGTTGTAGAATGTATATTACATGTGCCCAGGGTCTGTAGTGTCTTGTCCAGAAAAATTGCCACTTTTCAGTTACCATGACCAAAGCACTCTGGCCTGTCCTTAGAGTAATTGTTAAGTGTCAGTACTCGATGTTATGCCTACCCATTTCAGCCCTAGTGTACTCGACCGAACTCAGCAAGTGCCAAACATAAAGGCAAACTGCCTTATTTAATTTATTGGAACTAATTACAAACATTCATATGTGTGCCATTTGTAATTTCCTCGTATATGTAGTGAATTAAATTCACAGGTGTTTTGCTTCAGTACGATTCTGTGCATGCACAAATTTTTCTATTTTTTGTCTTATCCTAAGGCACATTTTTTGCTACCTGCACAGTGTGAGCTGAAAAAATGATGTTTTATTTTTATTTGGACCATATATCTTGGACCAAAATATGCTGAATGTACAGCTAAGAAAGTGCCCTCAAATGCCTTAGATGGAGTAGTGTGTAGATCATGTTTTATCTATTTCTTGTTAGGGGAGATTTATAATAAAAGTTTTGTACAGACGACGATTTGGGATTAAATACATAACAAGAGTATAAAATATGACAATGAGATTCATTTGAGGCATGCTTTTTAGTATTGGTTACCAAATACATATATATATATATATATGTACTTTTTTTTTATTAGTTACTTTAATTTGTTTTACTGAATCCTAAAATTGTTTATTTTGTAACTGTTTGCATGTTACCTTGAAAACAAATGCCTTGTCAGTCAGAAGGAAAGGGAGACCTTTTTTTTCTTGGGATTTTCATTTCCCTGACAAGACTGTGGTAGTACATGTTCACACACTTGTTATTACTAGATCAATGAATCATTGACTTCTTTCTACTGTCTAGTTTTGTATATGAGGTACTTGGGATTGGATAATTGCAAGCCACCTGAAGTGACATTTAGAGGAAGAGCTAATGAAATTACAAAGAATTCTGGAAATCAGCTTATTTATTACTTTAAGGCCTGTGTCACATGGAGCATTGCATTGATACAAGTTCAGTATCATGTATTGTAGATTAAAATTGCAACTTATGTGGAACAGCCAAAGTGCTCAAGTGGTGTTTCGCATAAGATAGTGTCAATCTAAGTGAGTTACTTCATGTGTCTACACAACATCTGTGTGACACAGGCCTAAAAGATACAACATATATTTCTATATTGTATTACACTACTTCACCAGTGGCTTACCAACCTCTAACAGAAAATAAAAATGTGAATATCTCAATTTCGCTTGTTGAGTGGCTTACTATTGTCCAGTCCCAAGTACCAACGTATATTATATAATCAATGTAGCACTGGGTGAGATATGGCAGCAGGCTATTGAAAGAGAGCAAATCCCTTCAGGTAGACTATTTACATTCTTTTTAGCGTTGAAATGTCACCAAATTGTTTAGCACAGTAACCTGTCTGATATGTAAACTTGTTTTTGCCAAGAACAGTTCTAGAACCACTAGACAGAATAAAAAAAAGATCTATTCAATTTCTTAATTGAAGTACTGTGCGAGTGTTCAGTGTGTAAATATTGACAATAATTATTACTCATTCATGTGATAGAATTGAATTTGATGGAGGAAGCAATAAAACATTTTTGTCAGTTTAATTCTCTGTCTTGATGGGTTTTGTTTTTGCCCTTAAGCATGTCTGAAAATCTGACTTCTCAAAATCAGGCAAGAGGCTCGTTAAAGTTTTTAATTGCCTTTTCTGTGATATTTCTGAGATTATCTATTCTATCAGTGGCAGCTAAAAATGGACTGTCAATATAATTTTAATGGGCAGCTAAAAATGGACTGCCAATATAATTTTAATGGGCAGCTAAAAATGGACTGCCAATATAATTTTAATGGGCAGCTAAAAATGGACTGTCAATATAATTTTAATGGGCAGCTAAAAATAGTGACTATAAAAAATAATGGAATAAATATTTGTTTTTAAAATAAAAAATGTGTACTAGCCAAACTTGGTGGTTTCACATGAATGTAATAAGTTAACTTGAAGGGATATTTGGATGCAAAATATTGGTGGTGCTGAGCACAAAATGCAGGTCTAGTCTATGTTAAAAAGTCTTTGTTTAACTGAGCTTCGCAAAATCTAAAAATTATCATATTTTGTGAAATATAAACGATATAACTGCAAGTAATCTCATTTTTTTACCATGCTGGTCTGGGGATGACCATTGTTCAATTATTGTAACACAATTTAGCAGAGTTGAAATATGTATGTACCACAAATTATTTGGCTTGAGCAAATATATAGATTTTGTAAAGAAATTTGATTGTTTGAGTTGAAAGCCATTTCAAAAACGGACTTTTTCATTTAATCTATCACGAGTTTTCTTCTTGAACCTACTTCCATTCCCTTTCATATCATAACATTTATCTGTCTTGGCATGCACGCCCTATCTTTTATCCTTGTGTTTCTTAATCCCTGCCTTATTCTGAAATTCTTTGGTCATAGTTTATTTTGGGAATGGTATATCTGTGGAAATGGTTTTGTATTGGAGATTATAAACTCTTCTGGAAGTTGGTGGTTCAGGTACTGAGCCAGATGAAGGTGTTAATTTGTCAAGAGTAAATCAAGAATGTGGAATCAGAATTATTTTGTCAATGTGTTCTAACAGAGAGGCGCCCCCCCCCCCCAAAAAAAACCCTACTGAATAAAATTGAACATACCAGTGTTTCAGGCAGTCTTGAAGATACAATTTGCGTTCGGAGTTAACCCTTTTGAGGCAGTAAAGTAGGGATAAAAAGGTAATTTCAATTAGTATTGCATTAAAGGAGGTATCTACCGTTATCGTTAATTTTTGTGAACCAACATAAATGACCTTTTCTGTTGTAAGGAAAAGTTGATAAAATGTAATTTTAGGCCACACATCATCCCAGAACTTACTAGTCCAGATTCTCTCCATCCTCCGTGCGTAACTTCAAAATACCAACAAATACAAAACTTGTGGTGCTACAGAATGGCACACACTTTCCCGTATTAGTTTCCTGTTTCGTTTGGTCTCGGCTAATATTCGGACTTGCTAATACTCCTGACAGCTGCCATCTATCGCTTCCCAAACTACATTTTTGCGTTTTACTAATTTTGTCAGTTTCCTAATATTAGGACAAAAATATTGTTTAAGAATATTAAACTAGTGCTTTCAACGCACATACTTTCTCGCTTTGCTTCTATACGGTCCTTATTGCTATTCCACTACTTCATAAACCAGCAAAAGTGTATTATACCAGCAAACGTTTTCCGTACCGAGACCCGACATCCGAAACTCAACGAACCGGCACTTATACCACTACGCAACACCAACACCGCCTGTGTCGAACAGAGCCATGAAAGAATAGAACCGACCTATAAAATGGTAAATGCATGATTAAGAAACAATTGATACGATGGTACATACGCTTTACAAATACAAGAAGAGAAGTAAAAAATTGTTAAAAGTTAAAAATTTGAACAAATATATACAGACATTTCCAGTACATATATCGCAATTATATTTTAGTCAAAACGTAATTATATCGATTTTATCATTAGGAGCCGGTAATTTTCAACATGCGAAAAACATGTCTTTCAAACATGGCCAACAAAGGCAGCGGTGAACCGCTTTACGAAGTATTCGTAAGGCTAAAAAATAATAATTTCGGAACCGTTAGGGATTGTAAGTTTATCGCATGCGTTCTGGATATAATGTATTACAATTTAATGTTAAAATACTCATATTTTACTTAAATTGGTTCATACAGATGTATACTAGACAACGGTTGATTTGGCATGTCATACGCTTCAGAAATCGAATAACAGAGTTGAAAAATTGTTTAAAAGATGCAGTTAGGGAAAACACAGAAAAGTCCAGTCTATCTGCATTGATTCTATTCGTGAGCAGAAGTACTTCAAATGATTTTCAATAAAATATCTACACTCTTCAATGTTTTTTCCTGCAACATCACATTCATCAAATTAAAACCCCCCTCGGGGGATCGAACTCGGTACCTTCCTTATAGAAGATCTCAACCCGAAGGTGCATTAACCAACCGCGCCACGGGACCCACATGCGGACCAACTACTTATATTTTAGTCAAAACGTAATTGTATCAGTTCTATCATTAGGAAGCCGGTAATTGTCAACATGCGAAAAACATCTTTCAATCATGACCAAGAAAGGCAGCGGTGAACGGCTTACTCCACATAATTTATCCGATGATCGGCATTTGGAAAATAACTACGGAGAGAAAGTATGTGCCATTCTATAGCACCACTAGTTTATTTATATATTTACCGTCCCTTATTACACACGTGCAGAAATTTTAAAGAAAAAATTTGGCGTGGTTTTTGAGAATTTTTTGTTGTAAATTTGAATCGCAATTTACGCAAAAACTACTCGTTTTTCCAAAAAGGGGTTCATGACCTTATTTGAAGTGCTAATTTTGTACAACCGACTTTGTCTGAGGCAAAAATTTCTATCTTCAATTTTGCAGTTTTTAAACAGTTTTTTTCAATTTTCGAAAAATTGGGCCTATCAACAAAAATGATGTCATTCCCTTCAACGTTCTTTGCACTATTCAACAACAAAATATAATCAAAAAATTTGGAGCCATTTTCTTTTAACTTAGAAAATCTCAAAATGGGCTTCATGTAAAGTACCTTCAAATACTAAAATATCGGTTTCAAATTCAAGAGGCCTTGAGACGAGTAAAAACGATCGGGGAATATCAATTTTAAAGAAAATCGGCCGAACGGTTTAGGCGCTAGCGTTGACCACAGACGGACGTTTTGCCATCAATCGATTTTGCAGTATGAAGAAGCAACAAATCATGGATTTTGACTACTGCAAAAAGTACTCCCCTTTTTGTGCCCCACACGGGGCTGCCAATGCAAAAGTACCCACGGGACTTCCTCTGGATTCTCTATCTATCTGACGTTACTACCGAATATTACTCTGCTAAATCCCGTGATTGCAAAAATTTATGGGTCGTGGGCGGTGGGTGCCTCCGTACGGACCAGGCTGAAAACAACATTCAAAACAACAACAGTTTCCAGGAAATATGCTACTGAAATCAAACACGGTGTTTCCTTTTAAACATGAAAACAAAACTTTAATCAGCGTTTCTTTTAACTGCGGCAACAATGTAAATTTTAATATAGGTGCTCTTGGCGTGATTGTTACGATTCGCTCTGTTTTATAAATCACAATTAATTCTTATGCTAATCTTTATTTATCATTGACCAGCTGATCATGAATGATAATTAATTAAAGGAATTCCTTGTAGCAATTGAATTTTATTAATATTGTGCAAAATCTCGTACGTACGTACTTATTCTATACTAATACACAAAAATGAAATTAATTATCCTTGCTTAGTATTTGTTAAATCGTTCTTATCTGGATTAATGTTACTTTTGACTATTCAGTTCCGTAATCTCCATTACTGTTCACATTATTGTTAAAAATCGCGAAACCAGCTTGGATTCATGAATTACGTCGCGAACGTTTGCTGATGCGCCACTTTCCTGCGTTTGTTGTTGAAGAATCGCGCCGTTGCCACTTCCCTCGATGTACACGCGCCTCCTCGCGTGCGTTGCCGTCGGGTCTGTTGAATCTCGTGCGGCTCGTCTTCTTCAATTAATCTCCTTCCGTGGAAAATCCCATAAATTTCCAGAATGTTCCATTGAAAAATCACTAACAAAATAACATAAACTTCTTCTGTCTTCAATACGAATACGTCCCGTTTTACTACACGTTCACAGTTCTTAACTGAATGCTCGATCACCACAAAAAATTACAAGTCCCAAAAATAATTATGAATTTTGAATCGGACCGACGTGAATTCGATGTGCTTTCCACGGCTTTCAGAACCCAACTGTCTCAAAAACTTGCGTCGATTTAACACAACACCTTTGTTTTTCAAAAAAATGCCGACCACCTTCTTTCGTTTATTCTCATTGTCGTCCTAGAAAATTTTCTCAAAATGTTCCATTTTAAGAGTTTCAAACGGGTTTCGGGTTCATTCGCTTCGTCATGCATCCAATGTCATGATTATCTTGTTAAAAGTGCCGTTTCCTAATATTTATAGCCGAAAATCGTGGATTTCTACGTTGACGTTATGCAACATGTCTTCGTTTGTTTCATCATTTTCTTACGTTTTAATATTTATTTAATAATACATTCCCCAGTGTTCTAAAAATTCAGAAACCCAGTTCTAAATTCGGCCGAAATTATCTTCCAATGAATCCCATTATCTCTCATTATTTAATTCAGTGTTTCTTCTTAAATTTTAATAAATTCCGGTTTGATGCTTCTTGGAACGTACGAATGGTTCTCTTTCCGAACTCGTTTTTCTGTGATTTTAAGCGAACCCGCTAACCGATCGTGTTCAAACAACATGTATAATATTCCACGACATTGCCTCTATTTACTTGAATAGTCACAGTTTCTGTACAATTTCTCACAAACCCTAAAAGTCCAAAATTGTCCACTTCATTTTTAACACGCGATGCTCTTTTGTTGCGCTGGTATCGATTATCGGCACACTTTGTGTCCACCATAGACTATATCTATGTACCTCTAATGCATACATTATGTGTCCACACAGACTATAGCGGGTGCATTGTTTACTCTGTGGCCACTAATAGTTCTCAGAGATGCCTCATAATATTAGAAATATTACACTACACGAGATAGAGGATTTTTTTTCTAAATTTAGCAACAGGTTTTATCCACTTTTTTTGTCACCAGACCCCTGCTACAAAATTTTTTCTGGCGAAAATTTCCCGTTTTCCGCCACACGATTACATAACTTTCTCTTCTTACGAAGTATTCGTAAGGCGAGAAAGTAAAAAACAGTTAAACCTTGTCCTAAATGGCCATTTTCGTTGAAAAAATTGGAGCATTTTTCAAGAAAATGGTGTTTAAGCACCACTGTAAATGCGAAATGTGAAGCTCTTTTTCACAGAACATTGTTGAGTTTTCGGAAAACTACATTGGAAGTCATTTGATGTACTTTCACAAATTCAATAGTGGTTACAAATTGCTGCAAATGTGCATTATAACTGTATGAGAGAACTTAAATAAATTACATTTTTGCAATTTTTGAAAAAACAAAAAATAGAGCAATATGACATTAATGTCATCTCGTAGAGCACATTTAGTACTACGTGGCCTTTGGCCTCAAAATTTGAGCTTTTAAGGCCCTAGAATGCTTTGTTTATGAGTTATTTGCCGATATAGTTTGACATGTGATGCGGGTTGCATTTTATATGAATATTTCGATGCTTTTTTTTTAATTTATTTATTTTTTTAAAGAAATCATCCATATTTTTAAACTCAAAGTGGAATTCGTCAAGTCTCCGTGAAATTCTCTTGGTTGCGTGTGAAAGCCTGAACGCAAAGATATACTACTGAAATAATACAGGAGACGATGTTGTTTTCGGCTTTGACGTTCTGCGGACTGTAGAGAACGGACTAGGAATTGGCCGAGGTTCATGAACAGCAGAACTATTACCTGAAACACGCTGAACTAGTCCGGTTCTCAGGAAATGTTCGCATCTGGGATGAATTTGGAGTTTCGCCTTCATCAGATGAGGATGAAAAAACATTTTCAGGAACAAAAGTTGGATTCTGGATTCACCACATCGTCATCATCATCATCATCAGAAAATACATCACAATCTGATATGTCTCCATTCAGGATTTTGTCCACGAACTCACAAAGATGAGGATAGCCTGCAATGTAAAAGAAATACACCAATATCACTCATTATGCTTTGTTAAAAATATAATAATGAAAGATAAGGGTTCGGTATTCTGAATAACAAGAACGCAAATAATTCTGAAATAAATACCTTCAGTGTAAGCTACAAATGTGAAAATGCATTAGAAAATACAATTTCTTATGTTTCTTGTGTTTAAAACTCTGAAATATAATCTATTACTAAAGATTCAGTGCCGGAAAACAGCGAAAGGAACAGAGAAAGCGTGTGGAAGCAATTTCAAGAATTTTGTGAAGAAAATACAAATGAAAAGCACAAACTACAAATGAGGAATTTACGCATATTTTAGGTAATTAATATATGAAGATTAGTTGGTGAAGAGTACACAGAATATGCTATCAAAACTATGTAGAACGTTCCAACAAAAAACATTCACTCGTGTGTTTAATTCATTCGAAATCAATGAATTCCACTGCTAATTCATCTTGTATATCTTCCATTTCAAATAATTCCACGGAAGGCCAAGACTTGGAAAACAACTTCCTACAACTTTAATGATTGTGCTTTTAATAAATGTTCTTTTAAGTAGCCTTGTTATAATTGATATTACTTATGATAATTAGTGATAATTGACAGAAACCTAAATTTCAAATTACGCATTGATAACATGATAAGCGAATCATTAAAAACACTTGGTTTTATAAAAAGACAAACTGCCAAATTCAAATCTCCAAATGTGTTTGCTATATTATATAATTCTTTGGTGAAATCAAAATTGATGTACTGCTCACAAATTTGGTCACCAAGCGCGTCTTATATAATCAACAGGTTAGAAACAATTCAACATAAATTTTTTTCTTATGTGGCTTTTAAGATAAATATACCTAATCCTATGATTAATCATAATTATACTCAAATCTCAGAAATGTTAAAAATCCTCACTTTGAAATCTACACGCAGTCTACATGATGTGATATTTATGTACAAACTTTTGAAAGGTTCGATAAATTGTCCATCAATTAACGAATTGTTTATCCCCTATGAAAACCTATTCAATGTCAGACACGTGCCTTTATTGAAAGAATTCAACTGTAGATCTAATTCAATGTACAACTCAACTAAACCTCGTCTTGCCAGAGTGGCGAATTCATACATAATTGAAAATGATTTTTATTCCAATTTTAGCAGTTTCAAAATTAAAGCAAGACGAGTTATATTAGAGTTCAAATAGAAATGATATTTGTTGTACTGTCAAAACTTATTCAATGTTAGACACGCACCTTTATTGAAAGAATACAATTGTAAATCTGATTCAATGTACAACTCAACTATACCTCGTCTTCCAGAATGGCGAATTCACTCATAATTGAAAATGATTTTAATTCTAATTTTTAGTAATTTCAAATTTAAAGCAAGATGAGTTATATTAAAGTTCAAATAGAAATTATAATTGTTGTACTGTCAAATTGTTGACAAACATAATTACATGAATTACATTTTTTTTTATTTTTTTAAGTTATAGTTACTAAACATCATAATTATAATATTGTCAGATATTGTTGTTGAGTGAACGGTATTTTGTATTAATGTATAGGGCATAATGCCTGTTGTCAATTTGATTAATAAATAAATAAATAAATAATTAGTTACCATCAAAGTTTAAAACTAGTGGTGCTACAGAATGGCACAGACTTTCCCGTATTAGTTTTCTATTTCCTTGGGTCTGGGCTAGCTATTCGGAATTACCACAAACTCGTGCCAGCTGCCATCTATTTCCTTCCAATATATACTTTTTTGACATTTTCTTGACTTTTCAGTTTCCTAATGGTAGAACGGAAATATTAATTTTTAGAATGTTAAAGAACACTAAACTTCTCCCTAAATGACAATTTTCTTGGGAAAAACTTTTAGCCGTTTTTAAGAAAATGGCGTTTAAGCGCTACTAAAAATGCGAAACATGAAGCTCTTTTTCACAGAACGTGTTTGAGTTTTCGGAACACTTCATTTGAAGTCATTTGAAGAACATTAATTTACAAATACAGTAGTGTTTACAATGCTGGAAATGTGTATATTAGCGATGTGAGAGATGTTTCAAAAAAATTACGTTTATGTAATTTTTGCAACAACAAAATAGTACCCCAAATTTAACTTTACGCCGAGTGCAATGAGCTATCCGTTCGAAAAGTTTGAAGATAAAATTTGGAACAATTTTTGAGAAAATTGCGTTTGAGTGTTTCTGAAAATGCGAAATTTTGATCTAGTTTTTACAGAAAAGTGAGTTCTCGAGAAAATTTACTTGACATTATTTAAAGCAAACGAACTCGTAAATACAATAATGTGAACAAATCGCCACTAGAGTAAATATTACCACAAATGAACATTACTTCAAATACTTTGAAACAGGGAAAGCAATACCATGACTAAACAAAATATTTTAACTACAAACGATTAAAAAATTATCAACGCAAATTATAGTTTTATCATTTATTGTCAAATTTTACGTAAAATTGCCACATACTTACGAAATTGTTAGTGATCTTTTGGCACAAACAGCAAGCGAAGTATTTCAGTAACAAAATTATTCGAAAAATACACATGAAATAAACTCACAACATAAGTAATACACTACAATGACCCTAAATCCACAACACTAATATGTATTTTGACTGATACACATATACTTAATATTCATTCTAAATTTCAGTGATAAGTCTTCTATCACGTTCATTTTCTGAATCGAGAGATAAACACATTGTTTAATAACAACTTTATTGTCATGGTAACCAATTCATATTCAAAATCACTGTCCCTCTTTGATCGAATAAAACAGGTGGAAAAAAATCACATTTGCGGGAATCTTTACAATAATTCGAGAAAATGTTATAAAACAAAATATTTAGAAAACTTTTCAATTGACGCGATGGTTTACTTTTCGTTTCAGTACAATGCATACTTTTCATTTTGTGTGTGATTAAACAACACATTTTTCAGCATTATTTTGATTTTTGGGCCCCAAATATCGCGGCCGAAATCAAGCTTCTGGAATATAGGAGAGAATTGAACTCTTTGCCATTGTTGAGAATTTCGGCGAAAAATATTCAATAGTGTTTGAGAAAATTTCGTTCGAACATTTCAGAAAATTTGCCAATTTTGTTCCTTTATTATGGACCACTTCTGGACATTTCAAAAACCGTCATTGCAGATACTTTGAAGGTTATGTGTAAAGAAACGCACTAAACAATTAAACACATCTATAATGTTAATTTTGACGGCGTGAGAGACAAATAAAAAATTTACATTTTTGTAATTTTTGAAAAAAAAAACAACGTGTAGACCAATATGACGTTTGTGTTATCAGATAGAGTATATTTACCATTATCCCTACCAAAAGTTTAAAGAAAAAATTTGGAGCCGTTTTTGAGAAAATCTTGTTTTTGTAATTTTTTTAAATTGCATATATTACACGCAATATTGCACGAAAACTACTAAAATTTTGAAAGACAATTATCTGACCTTTATTAAAGAACTTAATTTGCAGAACAAATTTTATTTGGAGAAAAAATCTCTATCTTCAATTTTGTAGTTGGAGAAAGACGCCGAAACAATTTCAAACTTTCACAATTTTAAAAAATTCAGAGTTATCCGTGAAAATCGGACCTATGCCATGTTAATAAGTGTATTTTACTCTATTCATACAAGAAATTTAAAGAAAAAATTTGGAACCGTTTTTGAGAATGGTTTGAAAATGTCCGGGGGGCTTCATGTAAAGTACCCCCAAATTTTGAAGAATCTTTTTCAAAATCTCCAAGCTTCGACTAGAACCAGATCGACCGGTGTATATCCATTTTGGAAGAAATCGTACGTATGGTTTAGGCGCTAGCAGTGTTCACAGACGGACGTTTTCCTTTCAATTGGTTTTTCGATATCAAGGACCCATAAATTGGGTGTCTGTCTACACCACATGTTGGGGGATTTTTTAAAAATTTAGCAACTGGTTTTATCCACTTTTTCGTTTTCACGGCCCGGCAATTAATTTATTCCGCTGAAAATTGGCCACTTTATCGCGCTGCATTACAGAACTTTCCCTATACTACGTATATCACTCCGTGTATACGTACGTATACGGGAAAGAAAAAATGTACTATTGGAGGTGCAAACTGCTGGCACTAGATCTAATGTTTCCTACAGAATTCAATAAACCAGGTCGTAATTTCCAACACAAGTAAAACGATTAAGGTAAAAATAATATAGATAAATAACGCAACAATTTAAGTTCAGTAATTTGAGAATTGTGTCTGCGCTCCCGCACCTCATTCCAGAGGCTTCTCCCGTCCAAACGCCCAACCCTTTGTGTGAGGCAGAGGGACGCTCGACGCAAGCGCCTCCAAGCGCCATAAACCAGTGTGCCCCTTTAGGAAAGAGTTGTCAGCCGCCGAGGCCCAGCCACGCGTTGGACGCCACCCGAACCCCTTTGCGCGCGCCCACGCGCCAGTATTAAACAAATTTATCTCGTTCACGTACAAATCGATCCATTATCTAACTGTCCTGAAGTAGGACAGCTGCACAGTAGCCTGCCCAGATTCCCGAGCCCGCCCCGCGAAGCAAACCCCCGCACACGTGCAAGCCCTCAGATAATTGCCGTGAAGCTTCTTTGAGCACGCCCAGAACACGACGCATCGCGCTCACGAACGCGCCCGAGACGCAGAACAGAGAGCGTCAATCACCCAATTCCCCAAAGCAATCTCTAGCCACCCTCTCGACCACCGTCGTCCTTAGTCACCCACCTTCCAGGGAGCACCCAGTTGAGTAATTGTCGTACAAATTCTTTGGCACAAAAGACCAACTTCGCCCACTTTCGTAGCAAGCGATCAGCACGAGGGAGAAAGAACGCCCAATCAGCCAATACACATGTGAGAAACTCAGGGAAGTTCGAGAAGCCGGTCCCATGACATCCCAGTAGCGAAGCCGAAGAATAGGCGCCAACGCGAGTTCCGCCTTCGACTATTTCTGAAACGAAATTGGGCAAAAAGAGGAAAATGTTTTGGGAACAAGATTTTAAACAGGAAAGCGCGGCTTTGAGGCAGGTGCTCTTCGCCGAGAGAGACACATCATTTTTGACCGCCGAGAGCACATTTAGCAAAAGATCATTTAAAACTACCGACGGGTGGAGACTTCATTGACTTTAATCGTGCGACGGATTCAACTTGGCCAGCAAGCTGACGCCGCCGAATCGCGCTTTGAGCTGAATCGTCGCGCACTACCTGCCACACGTACTCACGCAAAACGGTGAATGCGTTACCGAAGCTTGCCGCCTCTTCGTATTGGAGACTTCGTGGGCGCCGCAACAACCAATACACATGTTACCAAATTACGCGAGTCTCAACGCAGACGCCAGGAGACATGCAGCCGTCGTCTTTCGTGGCCCGGTCTGCCGACACCTATACTGCGATTTTTATAGGAAGAGCTCTCAAGGCCATTCAAATCCCATCTTCGCGATGGAATATGTCACGGCATTTGGCGTCTTTTCTCGGTCTTGCCGGTAAAAGTCGCATGATCGCAAGCACTGCTTCATACGGTCGCGATCGTGCGAAATCTAGCGGAACGACTGTGAATGACACGAAATGCCGTGACATATTCCATCGCGAAGATGGGATTTGAGTGGCCTTGAGAGCTCTTCCTACAAAAATCGCAGTATAGTCGCCAGCGCGAGGTAACGCCCTCCCCACCACCGCTTCACCGCACGGCAACGGCCAAAGCAGCTGCCTTCCCTCGGTCCGTCTACACTGCGATTTTTCTAACTTCGCCCCTCAAGGCCACTCAAATCCCATCTTCGCGATGGAATAAGTCACGGTATATCGCATCTTTATAAGCCGTTCCGCTAGGTTTTGCATGATCGCGACCGTATCAAGCAGTGCTTGCGATCATGCGAATTCTACCGGAAAGACGCGAAATGCCGTGTGATTGCATTGTGAAGATGGGCCTTGTTGGACAACGATAGAGAAATCGGAGTACACCTGCTTCGCAGAGGCGTCCTTCACGACGCACGCTATTTGTGAATGGACCCCTAACTTCCTCTAGTGAATGCGACTCGTTCACAGCATCATCATCATCATCAGCTGTGAGTAAATTTGTTTGGCAACCTGGAGAATTGTGTAGCTAAGGGTGCTAGAGGAGTGTGACGACATAAATTGTAAAAGACTTGCGGGACAGACTAGAAACTCAAGACAGAAGAACGACCTAATGGAGGCGTGTAATGAAAGGGGTTGGGGTAGCGTCGAGCGGGTGGCTGGGCCTCGGTGACAACTCATTGTCCGCTAAAGGGGGTACATTGGTTTTACGGCGCTCGGAGGGGGCTGTGCCGCTTTTCCTACCTCACACAAAAGCTCGGCCTTCGAAAGGAAGAAGCTGCTGCAATGGGGGGGGGGGCATAGTGACGTCTCAATGCTTTATTGACAAGTAATTGCTTTGTAGTTTAAGCATAGGCATATGTATTTCTGATGAAATACTAATATGCAAACACGAAAGCTTTCACATCGGAAGGAAAAAAATAAATTGTTATTTGTCATGTGGGGCTACAATGTACAGAGTTGGACAAACGCCCAATGCATCCGCCACATTTTATGTCCTCTCAAGTCTTGGACGTCTTCACTGAAAGGGCCTCGACCTATCTTGTTACAAATTTGAAAATTATTGTGTATATCATTTGTAGATGGTGCAAACAAAAAATACAGAGACGATTAAATGAATACACTAGAGCAGCAGTAGATGGTGTTACATACAGAGGCGTATCATTGCGTGTTGCGGTTGTTGAACATGGAGTATTTAGTGGTGCTTCCAAAGCACGTCCTTTCTCTCACTGCTTCTTCAAGGTCATAAATGGTCCTTTCACATTACTTCACAAACCTGCACAAGTGTTTTCTACCAGCAATTGTTTTCCGTTCCGACACCCGAAATCTGATCCTCAAAGTTAACGAGCCGGAACTTATACCACTACGCCACACTAGCACCGTATTGGCCCAACAGAGCTATAAAATAAATCAAACCGAACCATAAAATAATAATGCATGATAGGAAAACAATTAACATGATGGTACTAAGAAGAAATGTGAAAGATTGTTAAAAGGTTAAAAATTCGAAAATTACGTACAGACACCTCCAATTTATTTATCGTAATTATCAATATTTCCGATTCGAGTGACTTCACATGGTTTTCAATCATGTTTCTAGAATTCTCAATTATTTTCTGTGGTAACAGACAATTTTGGCAAATAATATTCCCTGAACAGGACTCGAACCAGCGATGCTTCATTCGGAAGAGCTGTGCCAGTGCTCGCTATTAAACGACTGCAATCATTTTCGCTATGGATGGCAGCTACACTTATATAATAGTAATAAGGGTATGATGATTTCATTTCTAGCATTAGGAAGGCGAAAAACCCAGAGAATGTGAAACAAAATGTCCTTTAGACACCCAAAGAAAGTATCTGTGAAGATCATCATTCATAACAGAAAAACTAGTTCAAATTATAGCTATTAGAAAACTAAGTTCTGCTAGAAAGTCTGTGCCATTCTATAGCACCAGTAGTTTATTTATTTCTTTGTCGTCCCTTATTACATATGTGGAGACAATTTAAAGAATAAAATTGGAGCGGTTTTTGAGAATTTTTTTCTCGCAAATTTGAAGCGCCAATTACGCAAAAACTAGTCGTTTTTTTTTCAGAAAATTGTACATGACATTTTTTAAAGAATTAATTTTCTACAACAGACTTTGTATGAGGCCAAAATCTCTATCTTCAGTTTTGTATCCTAGCATCACCCGGGAATAGGATTAGCGCCATATTTTTACCGCCTCTTATTACGTAAGTAAAGAAAATTTAAAGAAAAAATTTTGGGCAGGTTTTGAGAAGCAACATATTGGTAAATTTCAAGCGCAATTTACGCAAAAACCACTCGTTTCTTAAAAAAACATGACCATATTTAAAGTGCTAATTTTGTACAACCGACTTTGTTTGGGGCAAAAATCTCTTACTTCAATTTTTGTAGTTTAGAAATTGTTTTGCAATTTTTGAAAAATTGCTGTTATCAACGAAAAAATTATACTTGCATCATTCTCTTAAACGTTCTTTACACTATTCAACAACAAAATTTAATCAAAAAATTTGAAAACAATTTTTGAAAACTTTTAAAATGTCCAACGGCTTCATGTAAAGTACCCCCATAGTTATCAATTTCAAATTCCAAGAGTCTTGACGTAAGCCAAATCGATGGAGGAATATCAATTTTGGAGAAAATCGGCTGAACAGTTTAGGCGCTAGCGTTGACCACAGACGGACTTTTGGTCATATGGGCATTTTGCCGTCAATCGATTTTTCAGAAGCAACAAAACATAGATTTTAACTACACCACGAGTTAGAAGATTTTTTTTCTAAATTTAGCAATAGAATTTATCCACTTTTTCTTTATCAGACCCCAGCTATAAGCGATTTTCTGGTGAAAATTCGCCGTTTTCCGCCGCACGATACTTCTTACGAAGGATTCGTAAGGCGAGAAAGTAAAAAAAACTAAATAATACTTCATTAGAGATTTGATAGAAGTAAATTTGGACTGAAAAATGTAAACAAATCACAGTTTAACTACTATTTTTAATTTACACACTTAAAAATAACATGTGTGTAAAATATAAATTAAAACTATTGAATGTTGTGTTCTAAAACAAACACTAGATCCAAATCAGAGTGACCACCAAACAAGCTCTCCGATGTTTCTTCGTTATCACTCTCATCTAGTAAATCTCGTATTAGGTTATGCTATTTTGTCTAGAAAAGGTCTTAAAAAACAAACAACAAACAAAAAACAAAATGGCTACTTTGAAAAAGACACTCGTAAATATAACATTGGAGTCCAGCAAACTCCAAAGCCACTTCCGCGTT
This sequence comes from Acheta domesticus, assembly GCA_031308135.1. Taxonomy (NCBI): domain Eukaryota; kingdom Metazoa; phylum Arthropoda; class Insecta; order Orthoptera; family Gryllidae; genus Acheta; species Acheta domesticus. The sequence goes on from JAHLJT010002406.1 coordinate 32,346,795, forward strand.
CTACTGCGAGGTTAGTAGCAGGCTATTATGGTCCGATTAAAATAAGTTGGTGATTGACAGCTGCGAATGGAAGGGAGCGACGTTGACAGGTCGCGTTCCACTGAGCACGTGTTCACGGGACACGAAAATTAACACTTGAAATAATTACTTATTAAAGTAATCAAATCATACACTCATATTGTACGAAGCTACAACTTCAGAAGCAGAATTGTCAATCACCAACTTATTTTAATCGGACCATACAAGGCAGCAGCTGTGTAAACCCTTCCCAAACGTACTATGGTGTGATTAAAATAAGTTGGTAATTGACAGTTGTGTTTCTGAAGCTGTTGCTTCACACAGAATGAATATATGATTTGGTTGTTTCTGAAGCTGTTGCTTCACACAGAGTGAATATATAGTACTTTTATAAGCATTTACTTGAAGTGTTTATTTTCGTGTCCCGGAAAACGCGAGCTCGGTGGTACGCAACCTGTCAACGTCGCTCCTTTCCATTCGTAACTGTCAATCACCAACTTATTTTAATCGGATCATAACTGAATGTACGGGGGAGTAAAGTGTCCCAAAAATTTATTTTCCAAATAAAATTATATTTCGAAATTTGGTTGGGGTCCAATAAACCTCAGGGTTATATTTAAAGGTTAACTCCATTCCCGCTTTTTTTATAATCATTTAATTTTAGAGCTCAATAACTCGAATGTCAATAGAGTAGTACCACCATTAAAATAACGCCTCCATATAATGCAACAGAAAATTCCATTGTTTTAGTTTCTTTACTTTATTCGAGTTATTAAATATCGTATAATTCACGGCACGTGCCTGCAAGTGAGAAAATTTCACGCGCGTTCGCTGGAAGGATAAAGGATTAATTGTACCCAAATCATAAATTTTACGAAAGGCTAAGTATTCTTATTCAAGAAAAATATCACAAGTTACTTGTATCGAAACTATAAATGAAATAATTAAAAGATTCAACGGTTTAAACAGAAAGTCAAACATATACACGACGAACGAAAATGGCCTCAGATAATGAGAACTATAAATTCTTAACGGACGGTACTAAAGCTGTGGTTCACGTAAACAAGGAAATGTGAGTAATCATAATCGATAACCTTCAGAATTGTTCGGTTTCTTCGGCAATTTTAAAAAAAATCTTCCTTTATAGTCACATAAACTTCACGGTTATTAGTAATTTAACAATTATATACGTTTTAATTCATACTATTTATAATTTATGCTTTTTAGAAAATTGGGAATTGATAATAAACAAAAACAGTCCAAAAACTAGTAGTTCTATGCCGCCTCCGAGGTGAACCAAACGTTTATGTGCTTTCTGCTCTTATAGTGCACTATGTCCAATTACCAACGATGACGGAAAGAATGGTTTATAAATAACGTTATATCCAATTTCGTGCAGTCCCAGATAACACCATCTGGACACAACCCCATTTGCCTTTTGACTCAATGGGCATTCTGTGCTCTTCTCTGAACAGTAAGTCCCACACAAAGATATATAAGATATAGATCGCTCATTGGCCCGCCATATTTGAAGCCAAGATTGCGCGTGGCAGCCATGACAGTTGTTGGCAAAAGGCTTTCATGAAAAGGTTATGCTATTTTATGCATCCATAAGGCAGAATAAAACTGCACATTTCTGCTTTCTAAACACATCGAAAACTTTTGATATATACTAAGAAACTAAATGGTAAATAATAATTCTTTGCTTGATGATTGTCATTCTGACTGAAAGAGAACACATACATTAAAGGAAAATATTATTAGGAACTACTAGGAAGGAGAGTAAATACATTTCATACAGTGTAAAAAACAAGCTTTTATTTGCAAGGTAATTTTTTACTGGCCTCTAAAAGTAATTAATTTTTTCAGAGTTTGGCGTACATGTTTGCCTCTTATATTTAGGGACTGCTTTTTGGCAATGAAGTTCATCCGAACATTAAAATATATATCTACAATAGTTTTTATCAGTAAGTAGTGACTTTCCTCCCCAAAATCAACCGCAGTAAAAAGATGTTCATGACATTTCATGACATTCATGTCCATCACTCAATGCAGTACATTAATTTTTAGAGCTTGCAGTACTTTTGTGGATGGTAACTTATTAACAGAGCAGTTACTCCTGTATTGAGTTTCTGAAAATGAAGCGTGAGTGCAAACTTCTTTGCAGACTCTGTATAGTTCTGGCCACTTTGTTCTATCAATTCCTTTAAAACACCAGCAAATACATTTCTGAACATGGGCACTGCAGAAGGGCAAATACGCTGTTCTAAATCTGCGATGGTCTCTTGCAGTCTGGAAATATTGCTGTTTCTCCTTCTTACTTTCTGTTGCATTATCTTCAGTTTCCTTTTTAATTCACTGTTCCTTTCTTCCAGAACCTTAAGTTTTTTGGAAGGACTACACTGCTCATTGGTTTCATTACCACAATTTTCATTATTTAGAGGCACTTCACTACACTCATCTTCTTGGGAACACTGCTCAGGTACAACTCGCTTCAGAATTGGGCGAGGTTTTACCTCACGTTCCTTCAGATTGTGTGGGAAATCAAATCTTGAAGGAATGCTACCTTCCTTCAAGTACCTTCTATCATTGCACAACCTGTAATTATACGAAAAGTGTTAATAAATATAAAAGTATTGATAAAATATGTATAACACAATGTTCTAAGGTGTATCAAACCAACGCCCTCTTTCTAGAGGGCGTTGATCAAACAATGGTATCAAAATAAGAATTTTACCTAAAGCACGAAGGTTCAAAATGTTCTGAACATAACCTCTCACTCGGAGTTGGTGTCCAATTCTTCCTCTTCATTGACACAATCCACTTCTTCAGAAGATCGTTGTTTTTCAGAGGAAAGCTAAAAAAATCAAGGTTAAAAATACAATGATGTCACTTTTGTAGCATACTCTAACAAAAACTCAAATAGTATTTCAGAGTCGAAGTTTCAAATCGTATCTTTAGTACTTACCTATGAAAAGTAATTCCAGATCATTTTTTGAATCTGTTAGTGCAGTTGTACGCAGCACATGAAACAGGCATGCTTATGAATGCTCTTGCGCAAACTGCACGACAGAAAATCTCGAAATATTGGCAAAAAAAGTAGCTATACCACAACGATAGCACATGCGCTAGAGTATGTTTTGCCAACAACTGTCATGGCGACCGCCGGGGCAGTTGGCTTCACTTTGCTCTATCCATAGAGTATATATGTGAGCCATCTATATCATATATATCATTGGTCCCACACAGCGCACATTGTTGGTAACAATGTTTACTGTGTAACACCGATATTGAGATTAGCTGACCGGGGAATGTAATACTGTTAAAGAGAAAGTAGCAGGATTCCGCAGTTAGCGTTGAATATTGTAGAGAATGGAAATCAAGAAAATGTTAAAGGTAAGCAATAAAATTTTACTGGGCATCAGGCAAACCTGAACATTGTGAAATATTTGGATATGCGTGCTCCGCATTCTTGCAATTGCATTATTTTTTCCAATTGCGAATCTTGAGTCTTCTGCAACAACATCCGCATCCATTGACAAACAAAACAAGGTTAGTTCAGTGGATAATGTGGGATGAGTCCAAAGGGGGCCGAGGAGGCAACTAGTTAGCTTCAGCTCTTTGGAAATGGGTTAGCTGTACCGTTCCAAATACAGACGTGGAGGAAATTACTATTTGGACGCACAACTGTTATGATCAAAATAAGAACACGTGCATGATCATGTGCCTTTTTTAGATGCTGCACAAATATCCCCAAATCAGAGTCATAACCCAGAAGTTTTTACTGAAAGGACACACACATATGGAGGCTGACGCAGTGCATGCCATGATTAAAAGAAAATGAAAGAAAATAAAATCACTTTCTATGGTGACGTATGGCCAGCAGTTTACAGAGCAGAGGCCAGCAGTTGGTTCGTCAATGCTCGAACAAATACAATGTTTGCAACATGGAAATTCAGGAATTCAAGGATTTTACACCTCTTTTCACTTGCTCTCAAATTTCACCATTCATATTCAGAAAGGTAACCACAAGTAAATTTCTTAATTATAAGCAGCTTCTTTTGCTTTCAGCCTGTGCTCAGTTACAGGATCGCCAAGGAAATCTAGGTTATTGTACTTCAAGACATCATTTAACGCAAATGTGAACTTTCTGGGCGTGAACCAAGAATTCAAGAAAAGTACCAATGCTACCTGAAAACATTCATGTAATTGGTAAAACATGTAAGCCAATCTCAAAAGAGAAATACAATGATCTTGTGTCATTACTGCCATTTCTACCATCAGAGTGCCATGCGTTTTACAGAAACTTGAATTATGCGAAGAACATTAAGGACTACCCAGAAGACTGTTCCGCTGATGACTGAATTGTGGGCATTGTTGCCATGTTTGTTTATGTTTATTGACTACAGTTATTCATCATCATTATGATCATCACTGTCATGTAACTGAATAAGTGTAAACTGATGAACTAATGAGTAAGTAATTACGAAGTAAACAGTGAATATAGGTTTTCATTTTAAATAATTTACACATCAAATCACTTCTAAGATCATTCTTTTCACAGGCAAAGAACATCATGTCCATTTAACCCTTTTACTGGTGGAACGTGTGAATCCCGCGACATTTTCCGAGCTATTCTGAACTGTTCGTGATAGTTCTCTCTCTCAACACGAAATGTCAGCCGCGGCTGGCCACCTTGTGGAAATTTCTTGACAAACGTTTTACAGAGTAGCCATATATTAGCGTGGAATGATGGCGTACGTTGAGTTGAGAAAGTAGTACAAATGTAAAGAAGAAAACGGCACATAACTGGGGGTTGAGTATAAGGTAAGACAATATTTTTCAGTTATTAAATTTAGTGTTTATTATTATATAATTCACTGTGATACGACTCTTCCAGTGTGTATTAACCCACAATTACGCAATTAACAACACACAATTAACGTTTTATTGCCTCAAAAATGAGCAGTCCCTTCCAAAGACATTGGAAATAAACTAGACTCACTGAGAGCGCTGCTGTCGCGGAATAATTTGAAAGAGTGCCCGCCGCCATTGTAGTGGAAGAAAAGTGCTTAGAACGTGGGTATAGAGTATCATTTGGAGTTTTTTGTTGCGACTGATAGCGAGTGGGTAGTTTGTTTTCTGCAGTATAAATATATTATTTCAGTGTATGAAAATATTCGTGAAATAAGATGGTTAAGAAAAATATCTTCTCTATGTGAAAAGTTAGATATAAGCAAGTGATGAAAAATGGAAAGCCACGCAAAGCCAATGTGAGTTTAAGTGTCCAAATGCGAGTACTGGAAAAAGTGCAGGACATTTGTGTCTTTCAGGAACTAGTAACGCATGCTAGTGATAACTTGTTTTCTGAAAGCCATATTATTTTCTTAATCAAAGCTATAGTGAACGTTTATATGAAAATTAGGTTGCACCATGTAGCAACTTTTATTTATTTATTTACGTCAAAAAACAGTTAAAAACTGCGTATGACGAGCTATGGCGAGAAGTGAATTTTGTGCACGTTTTCATAATTCTGTGGTCTCTATGCTAAACCATATTCTAGTCGAATTTTGAACTTCATACAGCGTTACACTCCACAAAGAAATATTGGAGCAACACCTTTAAAAAAGTGTATTGTTCATAAATCAATAATTGATTACGACGGATAAAGGGCCATTCATTATAGTAATGACAAATAAATTGAATTCAGGTGCAATTTGTTTCATCCTCAAATTCAGAAGTTTTTGAAATTTATTTTAAAAGATGTTACTAAAGATGAATAACGTTAATGTGCATTCATGCTCAAGTGTTTGCTGTTTAATATTTACTCTGTAATAACTCTAAGATCATTAATTTAAAGTAAAAGAGTCCCCACCCCAACATCCCCCTCCAATAACTCGGCTCAATCATGCCTGTGAGTGTAGTTGTATTTATTACTTTCCCGTATAGTACGTATTGTAATAATTCTAGTATTCGAGACATTTCCCAGAAACAAGTGTGGACATGGAATAAATAATTCACCATCTATAGTCTGTTATGTAAACAAAGTGCGGCAGAAATCGATATAAACACGACAAAAGAGCATCGCGTTGTAGAAAATGGATTTGACAATTTTGGAATTTTCGGGGTTCTGTAAAATTGGACAAAAACGGTGACCATTTTGGTAGATGAAGGAAAATTAAAGGAACATTATAAAGTTTATTTGAACGTGATCGGTTGACGGGTTCTCTTAATATTGCAAGAAAACGAGTTCGGGAAAAAGCTACTCGAACATTCCAAAGCATCACACAATGAATTATTAAGATTTCGAAAAGAAACGCTAAATAAACAACGAGAGACGATGGGAGTCATCGTAAGATGAGCTCAGCAAAATTTATAACTAGGTTTAATAATTTATAGAACACTGGAAAGGTGGAAATAAATAAATATTAAAAGAGGATGATATGATAAAACAAGCGACGAAGTGTTGTAGAATGTCGAGAGGGAAATTCGTGATTTTCGGCCCGAAATATCTTGAAAACGGCAGTTTCGACAAAATAATCCTGACATTGGGCACAAACTGGAACGAATGAACCCGAAACCAGTTCAAAACATCAAATATTAGACATTTTACAAAATTTTACGGTGACGACAATGAAAAAAAGCGAAAGGAAGTTCGCCGGCATTTTTTAAAAACAGAGGTATCATGTTAAATCGACGCGATTTTGGAAGACAGTTCGGTTTGTTGAGTTGTCGAGGCAACATCGAATCCATGTCCGTCAGATTGATAAATTTTTAATTATTCGGACTTAGACATTTTCTTGGTGCTGGGTTGAGCAGTTGATAAACGTGAACATTTGTGAGGCGGTACTGTTTTCTTTCAAAGAAGAAAGAAGTATACTTTCTCTGTGATTTTTCGACGGAAATGTTTTAACAATTTTATTAAAAAAATTCTGGAGGAGTTTATTTTGAGGAAGACCGGCCCGTGCAAGACATCGACGTGCAAGACGGCGGTGCACGCGAGTGGACGCGTGCAAATCAACCGAACTGGCAACGGCGCTGCTTTTCACAACAAACAGGAAAGTGGCGCATCTGCGAACACTCGCGACGCTTCTAATTGAACCAAATCTGATTTCGCGACACCCAGAAACGATATAAACATTAATGGAAACTAGAGAATTTGCGAATTCAAAGTAAAGTTAATACAAAATAAGAACCATTCAGTCAGTATTGTATAAAGTTAATAAATTTTAATTTTTGCATTGTTGTAAGAATAAATACGTACGTGCGGAAATTTTTAGAATAATATTAAATTCATTTGGCATAAAAGGAATTCCTCTTTGGTATTTGATTTACGATCAGCTGATTGAGGTTAATTATGTTTTGGTATTACAACTAATTGTGAGTTATTAAAAAAAAAGAAAATGGAAACATAACAATTATGCCAAGCTTTAGCTGATGTCACTAGTTACATTGTTGCCGCAGCTAGAAAGAATAACCGAATTAAAGTTCTTGTTTTCATGTTTTGAAAAGAAAACCCAGTGTTCTTATTTCAGTATTTTGTTTCCCTGTGCATGCTGTTGTATTAAATGTTGTTTTAGATATTTATAGATATTTATTTGTCAAAAAACAGTAAAAACTGTATATGACGTGTGGGGAAAGAAATTTATCTGCGCACATTTTCTTGAGGGCCAGAATTTTATTTTTAAAAAAATAAATAAAATTCTGGCCCTCAAGAAAATGTGCGCAGATAAATTAGAAAGTTTTCAGCTAGGTCCGTATGGAGGCATCCACAGCCCACGACCCAATAAATTTATGCAACGCCGGGATTTATAATAATGTTTTTGGTATTAAAAGTAAGTGAGTAAGTAAAGAATCCGTTGCATTGGCAACCCAATTTTGGGGAATAAACAGGGAAGATAGGAAATCCCGTTGCATTAGTAAAGAATCCGTTGCATTGGCAACCCAATTTTGGGGAATAAACAGGGAAGACAGGAAATCCCGTTGCAGTATATAAGTAGTAATATATACGCAGTAATATACGTAGTATAGGCAAAGTTATGTAATGCTGCGGAAAAAAGAATTCGAGATTTCAACGAAAATACACTTTTGGGGTCCCCTGATACCGAAAAAGTGGGTCTTTTCAAAACGTCCGTCCGTCCGTCTGTCTGACCGACTGTGAACAACATTAGCGCGTAAATCATGCGTGCGATTTCTTCCAAAATAGATATTCCCCGGTCGATCTACGTCCACTCGTGGCGCCTCGATTTTGAAAAACTTTCTTCAAATTTTGAAGGTACTTTACATGAAGCGCCCCCGGACATTTTCAAAATTTTCTCAAAAACGGCTCCAAATTTTTTCTTTAAATTTCTTGTAAGAATATAGTAAAATATACTTATTAAGGTGGCGTAGATCCGATTTTCACGGTTAACTCTGATTTTCGAAAATTGTCAAAGTTTGAAATTTCTTCAGCATCTTCCTAGAACTACAAAATTGATGATAGATTGAAGATTGAAGATTTTTCCTTCAAATGAAATTTGTTGTCCAAAGTGAGTTCTTTCATTAAGGTCATGTACATTTTTTTTGAAAATTTTACTACTTTGCGCAATATTGCACGCTATATTTGAAATTTTAAACTAGTGGTGCTACAGAATGGCACAGACTTACCCGTATTAGTTTTCTAATTTCTTGGGTCTTCCCTAGCTATTCGGAATTGCCACATACTCTTTCTTGCCAGCTACCATCTATCACCGCCAAAAGTACATTTTTTGTCATTTTCTTAATTTTTCGGTTCCCTATTGGTAGAACGAAAATATTAATTTTAGAATATTAAAAAACACAAAAACCTAGTCGTAAATGACAATCTTCTTTTAAAAATTATGTGCCGTTTAAGAGAAAATGGCATTTTAGCGCTACTAAAAATTCGAAATTTGAAGCTTATTTTCACAGAAACTTTTTGACTTTTCAAAATACTTTATTTGAAGTTATTTAAAGCACTTACACTCACAAATATAATAATCTTTACAAATTGCTGGTATTGTGCATATTAAATATGTGAGAGATCTTTCAAATAATTTACATTTATACAATTTTTGAAAAAACAAAAAAATAACTCAAACACAACTTTACGTCATATTAAAGAGTGTAATTATCACTATCCATTACAAAAGTTTCAAGAAAAAATTTGCAGCCATATATGAGCGTTTCAGCATTTCTGAAAATGCCGAAATTTGAGCTACTTTTCACAGAAAACGGTAGTGATTTCGAGAAACTTTACTTGACATTATTTAAAGCATATATATTCGCAAATATAATAATGTGAAAAAATCGCCGATAATGTAAATATTAACGACGTGAGAGACAAGTAAAACAATTTACATTTTTGTAATTTTTGAAAAAAACAACCGATAGACCAATATGGCTTTTATGTCATTGATAGACTACATTTACCATTATCCCTACCAAAAGTTTAATGAAAAAATTTGGAGCCGTTTTTGAGAAAATCTTGTTTTTGTAATTTTTTAAAATTGCACATATTGCACCCAATATTACACGAAAACTACTAAAATTTTGAAAAACATTTACGTGACCTTTATTAAAGAACTCAATACGCAGAACAAATTTTATTTGAAGAAAAAATCTCTATCTTCAATTTTGTAGTTGGAGAAAGACGCCGAAAAAAAGTCAAACTTTCAAAATTTTCGAAAATTCAGAGCTGTACGTGAAAATCGGACCTATGCCATGTTAATAAATGTATTTTACTCTATTCATACAAGAAATTTAAAAAAAAAATTGGAGCCGTTTTTGAGAAAATTTTGAAATTTCCCGGGGGGCTTCATATAAAGTCCCCCCAAACTTTGAAGAATCTTTTTCAAAATCTCAAAGCTTTGACTAGAATCAGATCTACTTGGGAATATCCATTTTGGAAGAAATCGTATGTATGGTTTAGGCGCTAGCAGTGTTCACAGACGGACAGACGGACGTTTTCCTTTCAATTGGGTTTTCGGTATCAAGGACCTAGAAAACAGGGTTTCTGGCTACACCACGTGTTAGGGGATTTTTTTTCGCAATTTAGCAACTGGTTTTATCCACTTATTCGTTTTCACGGCCCGGCAATTAATTTTTTTCCGCCGAAAATTGGCAATTTTTTCGCGCAGCATTACATAACTTTCCCTATACTACGTATATCACTCCGTGTATACGTACGTATACGGAAAAGTAAATATTACAAAAACATTTTCTCAAAAATGGCTCCAAAATTTTCCTTTAAACTTTTGGTGAAGATAGTGCTCTATGAGATGACCTTAACACCATATTCCTTTTTTTTTGTTTTTACAAAAATTGCAAAAATGTAGTTTTTTGACTTGGCTCTCACGTTGTTAATATTTACATTGGCGGCGATTTGTTCACATTATTATATTAATGAGTACATGTGCTTTAAATAATGTCAAATAAATTTTCTCGAAAATTGAATAGTTTTCCGTGAAAAGTAGCTCAAAATTCCGTATTTTCAGAAGCGGTCAAATGCCATTTTCTCAAAAATGGTTTCAACTTTTTTGTTCAAACTTTTCGACCGGATAATGATAATTGCACTTTTTAATATGGCGTAAAGTTAATTGTGGGCTATTTTTTTGTTTTTTCAAAAATTACAAAAATGTAATTTTTTTGAAAGTTCTCTCTTACGGTTAAATTGCACGTTTCTAGCAATGTGTAAACACTATTGAATTTGTGAGTGTAAGTGCTTCAAATGACTTGAAATGAAGTTTGTCGAAAACTCAAAACTGTTCTGTAAAAAAGCATTTACAGTAGCGCTTAAACGCCATTTTATTGAAAACGGTCCCAAATGTTTCAACGAATATTGCCAATTAGGGCAAGGTTTAATTGTTTTTTATATTCTTAAAATAATAGTATATATATATATAATAGTAAAATAATATTTATATTAATAAAATAAAATAATTCTTAAAATATAAAATAAATATAATAAAATTCTACTGTTGGAAAACCGAAATCTTAAGAAAATGTCGAAAAAATGTAGTTTGGGCGGCGATAGATTGCAGCTGTCAAGAGTATTGGCAAGTCCGAATAGCAAACGAAACAGAAAACTAACACGGGAATGTGTGTGCCATTCTGTAGCACCACTAGTTTTTAGCTTTAAACCAATCAGATGTAATAAATAAATTTTAGTTTTTAAAAATATGTGTTATAATTTAAATAATGTTAACAAAAGAGGAATAATAATATCCCTATTCATGTTGCGACTTTTTGTTGAGACAAAACTAATAACCTTCCTTGTAAATTCTAAGAAGTTATGAGGGATAAACACAGATCTGGACAGGTTGGAATCCACACAGCTATCTAATCAACTAATAATCTATTTGTGTAGTTACGAAGCTTCTTTAAAACAGAAAATATTTAAAAAGATATTACGGGAAAATAATTTTGTAGGTTTCCACCTTTTCTTGTGAAATGGAATACAGAAATATTAAATATGTTTATATAAAAAATGTACATGAAATCCTGATTAATGTTTGTTTTTTGTCACTACCATGATGAGGAAGGTAAGGAACAAGTCATAGTCTGTTCTAGATTTCATTCTGTTGAATTCGCAAAGGGAAAAAAATGTATTTGGACAGTTAGTAGGCCCTTTATGTGAAAATGTTCATATTCCACTATCTTCTGTCTTTGGGTTATAATTAGATTTCTTTGTCTAGTGTTGTTTTTTAGACGGTCATATTTGTACGTATTGAAAGCCAAAAGGCTAATACAAATATTTTATATTTGGAACTTTATTAAAATGGAGTGTTAAAATTTGTGAAACATTACCATTTCAAGAAGCCATTTTCCTCTTCTTCAGGAATTTATTTTAAATAAAAAGAAATTCTTAAAAGCTAGATTACAATTTTTACTTTCCCGTATACGTACGTATACACGGAGTGATATACGTAGTATAGGGAAAGTTATGTAATGCTGCGCGAAAAAATTGCCAATTTTCGGCGGAAAAAATTAATTGCCGGGCCGTGAAAACGAAAAAGTGGATAAAACCAATTCCTAAATTAAGAAAAAAAATCCCCTGACACGTGGTGTATCCAGAAACCCTGTTTTCTAGGTTCTTGATACCGAAAACCCAAATGAAAGGAAAACGTCCGTCTGTCCGTCCGTCCGTCCGTCTGTCCGTCCGTCCGTCCGTCTGTGAACACTGCTAGCGCCTAAACCATACGTACGATTTCTTTCAAAATGGATATTCCCCGGTCGATCTGGTTCTAGTCAAATCTTTAAGATTTTGAAAAAGATTCTTCAAAATTTGGGGGTACTTTATATGAAGCCCCCCGGGGATTTTCAAAATTTTCTCAAAAACGGCTCCAAATTTTTTCTTTAAATTTCTTGTGTGAATAGAGTAAAATACACTTTTTAATATGGCATAGGTTAATATGGCACGATTTTTACGTACAGCTCTGAATTTTCGAAAATTGTGAAAGTTTGACTTTTTTTCGGCGTCTTTCTCCAACTACAAAATTGAAGATAGAGATTTTTCTCCAAACAAAATTTGTTCATCATATTGAGTTCTTTCATAAAGGTCATGTAAATGTTTTTCAAAATTTTAGTAGTTATCGTGTAATATTGCTTGCAATATTTGCAATTTTAAAAAATTACATAAACAAGATTTTCTCAAAAACGGTTCCAAATTTTTTCTTTAAACTTTAAGTAGGGATAGTGGTAAATGTACTCTATCAGATGACATAAAACCATATTGGTCTATAGGTTGGTTTTTTCAAAAATTACAAAAATGTAATTTTTTTCACATGTTTCTCACGTTGATAACATTTACATTAGCGGCGATTTGTTCACATTATTATATTTACGAGTACACGTGTTTTAAATAATGTCAAGAAAAGTTTCTCGAAAACACAACCGTTTTCTGTGAAAAGTAGCATAAAATTTTGCATTTTCAGAAACGCTCAAACGCGATTTTCTCATATATGGCTAGAAATTTTTTCTTGAAACTTTTGTAACGGATAGGGTTAATTACATTCTTTAGTGTAACGTAAAGTTTATTTTGAGTTTTTTTTTGTTTTTTCAAAAATTACATAATTGTCATTTTTTTAATGATCTCTCACATCTTTAATATGCACATTACCAGCAATTTGTAAACATTATTGTGAGTGTAAGTGCTTCAAATAACTTCAAATAAAGTTTTTTGAAAACTCTAACATTTTCTGTTAAAATGAGCTTAAAATTTCGCATTTTTAGTAGCGCTGAAACGCCATTTTCTCTTAAACGGCACATAATTTTTAAAAGAAAATTGCCATTTATGACTAGGATTTGTGTTCTTTAATATTCTAAAATTAATATTTCCGTTCTACCAATAGGAAACCGAAAAATTAAGAAAATGACAAAAAAATGTACTTTTGCCGGTAATAGATCACAGTTGGCAAAAAAGAGTTTATGGCAATTCCGAATAGAAAACTAATACGGGAAAGTCTGTGCCATTCTGTAGCACGACTAGTTTACATTTATGATTTAAGTAAAACAAATGAATTACAATAAATTGTATTTTTTCTACCTTTTATGTTTTAAGTAAAAGAAATTGATGTAAATTATTATCATGTACCATGTAGAAATGATGAGCTTACCTTGAAAGCTTATCTTATTCTTACTTAAAATCTATTTGTAATTTTTGAAAAAATTTTGCACTTTGTAAAGAAACAAACCCTCAACACGTTCCATGGTGTCAGAGGCCATACTGAGCAGAAAAATTGGGAAGGGGACAAACTGGTAATTTTTTAAAATTTGAATGAGAAGGGAAAAATTGTCCAAGGGGGAATTTTATAATATCTTGTCCCCAATTATTTATGTTTTTATGCAGCAATATGTAGTATTTATTTTATTAGCAATATATATGCATCATGTAGATAAGTATATATTCAATATATGGTTAATAATCCACTACAATGGCGGCCACAGCTCCCTTCAATTTATCCGGTGTCCTTAACTGTCCGTCCAAGGTATTGTGGGGGCTTGGTCTACGACGCACGGTGGTCTGAACGGAGTCGTAATACGCGCAAAGGATGTTACGTTAAATTACTATTTATTTAGTGATTTTAAAACTTTTTTAGTATGAATCTAACGAACCATTTTCTAGGTCTAAAATAATATTTCACTTAATGTATATTGCCTATTTATTTATTTATGTCGAAAACAAAAATGGTCTTTATCTGACATTATTGAAGATGAATAAAAGCTTCATTATTTGTCCATAAATAAACAAAATGTTATTATAAGCGTTTGCACAATGAGTCAACGGAAAAGCAGGTTAAAAACTGGGTTCAGCTAATGTTTACACACATTTTAACAATTTTTAAAAGTATGTAAAAAGTAAAATCTCTTCGTTCATGTAGAAAAAGGAATGAATAGTGTATAATAGTAGAAGTGAATTACACTGTAACAAGTGCACTATTCGTTTGTCATTTTTATTGTCAAAAAGTAATGAATCATTTTTTTATTATTTCTCTATTTTTTTACTCAATCCGTCAGAGGTGGCTCATAGGTGTTTTGGACCAAAAGCCACAAAGTGATGTGTAGCGTGATATGGAAATCTTAAAGACTTGGCCACCTGAGTTAGCGTCCCGTGACACCGTGCCATTTGATAGCACACGCAATTTACGCATATGCCAGAGGTCATTTCCTGTCTGGATCATTTCATCCTGTGCGCCGCCTCTGGCATGACATCCAGCGCTGACGCTTCGACTGCTGACTGTACATCCACAGAGAGAGGTAATTCGGGGGGACGAAAAATATTTACAATTGTTCACTAAATATCAAATATTAATTTCACGCAGATGTGCTTTTTTGTTGTTTTATGAGTCCTCTTCAATGATCACTTAGTTAATAGAAATGGCTCGTCATGGAAAGTTTAAACTTTTGCCATTTTCAAAAAGGCAGGTTGAGGTGACTGTTGTTAACGTACAAATTTTACCAAATGTCCACTTAATAACATTTCGGCGGTTGTCATAACTTAATTTCATGGAGGTGCTTTTAGTCGTTTTTGTGTCATTGCCCGTCAAAGATCTCCTATTTTTGCATAAGGCGCTTTCTTTCAAATCTCGTCATGTAAACTTGAAACGGTCGCCATTTTAAAAGAAGCAGGCCGAGGTGGTTGTTGTTAACGAAAAAGCATCAACAAATGTCCAATTAATTATAGTTATTAGTTTCAGATATTATTACATATAGTATTATAATATTCAATTATAGTATTATAATATTCAGAAGTGTTTTAGTTTTTTTTCGTGCAACTGTCCGTCAAAGATCACTAAGTTTTGGAAATGGAGCTTTCTTTCAAACCTCAAGTAAACTTTTAACGGTCGCCATTTGAAAAGAGGCCAACCGAGGCGACTGTTGTTAACGAAGAACATTAACAAATGTCCACTTAATAACATTTATTAATTTCATGGAAGTGTTTTTAGATGTTTTCGTGTAATTGTCCATAAACAATGACTTAGTTAATGAAAATGACGCTTTGTTTCAAACCTCGTCATCTAAACTTTAAACAGTCGTTATTTTTGCCAGCCTCGGCGGCTGTTGTTAACGAAAAAACATTAACAAGTGTCCAATTAATAATTGCTATTAAATTTGCGGAAGTGTTTGTAGATGTTTTTGTGTAATTGCCCTTCAAAAATAACTTCGTTTTGGAAATGACGCTTTCTTTCATATCTCGTAAATTTCAAAGGTCGCCATTTTAAAAGAGGCCAGCCGAAGCCATTGTTAACGAAAAACATTAAAAAATGCCCATTTAATAAGTTAATAATTTCATGGAAGTGTTTTTAGTTGTTTTTGTGTAATTTCTCGGCAAAGATCACTTAATTAATGAAAATCACGCTTTTCTTCAACCTCGGCATGCAAACTATTAATAGACGCCGTGATGAAAGAGATTGGCCGAGGCGGTTGTCAACGAAAAACTATTAACAAATGCTTGCTTAATAGCATACATTAATCTCAACGAGATGTGTTAAGAGGTTTTAATGTTATTGCCCGTCAAATTTCACTTATTGCATGTTCCAGTTCTGCAGATCTCAATTTCATGTTTAAATTTATTGAAAAACAAAGAAATTTGGCAAATTGAAAGAAGGAATATTTTTGAAAAATTAGAAATGTTATGCAATTAATGTAAATCCGAAAGTTGAGAAGATAACTTATTTTCAAGAAGTAAATGTTCTCGGTATTGTCCGAGAACAATGCTCTTTCCAAGCACCATTAACGTAAACTTTAAACGGTCATAAATTTGAAAGGGGCAGACCGATGCACCTGATCTCAACTGAAAAATGTTTAATAATGTTCACTTAATAACATATATTAATTTCGGAGATATGTTTTTTGTAATTGCCTGTGAAAGTTCACTTAGTTAAAAGAATAAGCGGTTTCTGCACATCTTAATTACGTAAGGCTTGATTAAATTAAAATTAGTGGTGCTCCCAAAGGACATACTTTCTCGCATTTTCCTCAATGCTCCGCAATATTATACTACTACATAAACCATAAAATATTTTTCCGCTTCGAGACGCGATTCCAAATCCACAGATTTAACAGATTATATTCATGCCACTACGCCACATAAGCGCGCATGGACAGAACTCGGGCAAAGGCATAAAAAAGTAAATGTCCGATTGTTTATGTAAAATATAACAACAAATAATTCAGGACAAAGTATAAAAAATTCCACCGTATATACATTTTTTCCTTTCCCATTCATATTCAAAACGTCAAATTTGCCGTTCCTTAGACACGCGAGAGCTGAGGAAGCGTACAGAAAGCTGAGAGAGCTGGTGGATGGCAGCATGGGGCTCATGGCGCGCATAAGGCGCTGCTTGAGCAATCTGCGCAAGTGCGCACTCCTTGGTTGTGCGACTCGTGGACGGGACGATGGTAAGTACACACACACATTGGAGACCTCTAACAGCAACATCCGGACTCTTCGAAAGAGGGCGGCGGATTTATGGGAGCGGGAGTTTTTTCTGATCCCACACCATTCACTAGTTCTAAATCACGCAATCTGCAAGCCGTCGTTTGGGCCCTTGCAGGAGCGAGAACACACGTGCCGAATAAACAGAAAGTAGGGGCCGAAAGGGGTCTCTGGAGTCTAAGAGAGTTGTTTGGGGATTTGCAGACGTTGAAGGGGAGGAGCGAGAGCACGTGGCGGCGGAGAGTGTGGCGCCGCTTTGAGCGCTTCCCTCTGCTCCCGCGGGCTCTGCGCAGGCGCCGCGCGGCAGCCACCACGAGGCTCACTCCCGGAGCTTGCTCACCTACGACCTCCAATTTATCCACTTGAGATCACCGTTGGACGCTGGTGGAGTTTCGAAATCTTCAAATTAAAGTTTACTGTCCTAAGAGATGGACAAGTTCTGCAAGTCGCGCGGACCCATATTTACTACGAATTGGAACTAGAAAACCATCGACAAAATGGATTATTTATCTAGACGTCTAATAAATCTCTTTTCGGCCCTATGCGTTGTTTTATTTAATGTGACATGTTAATGTAAACGTTTAGGACTTAACGGGCATATGGGAATCAACGATATGTGTACTGCCCTTCTAAAGATTGACAGGTTTTTTGGATCTTTAGACTCAAAACCTTATTTAAGCCAAACTATTTAAAACTGAATACTGATGGAAAGCAGTTTATCATGTTCACTATAGGGAGATGATTCAGAATTATTATTTTATATTAAGTTCTCATTTCAATACATAGAAAAAAGTATATGTAACACACGTGACATAGAAATAAGTAGTCTTTATCTTGGTGTAATGTTATAATTTCTACATTTACATTGATAAAGCTTTCACAGTCCAATATTGCTACCTACTGTATTAAGTAAACTAGTGGTACTACAGAATGGCACAGACTTTCCCATATTAGTTTTCTATTTCCGTGGGTCTTCGCTAGCTATTCCGAATTGCCACATACTCTTTCTTGACAGCTACTATCTATCACCGCCAAAAGTACATTTTTTGTCATTTTCTTAATTTTTTTTATTCCTATTGGTAGAACGAAAATATTAATTTTAGAATATTAAAGAGCACAAAAACCTAGCTCTAAATGGCAATTTTCTTTTAAAAATTATGTGCCGTTTTAAAGAAAATTGCGTTTTAGCGCTACTAAAAATGCGAAATTTGAAGCTCACAGAGGTTTTCAATATACCAAACACCCTCACATACAATCCAGAATTTTAGCATGTTCAATATCATATTTCACAAACGCCAATCCAATTCCGACGGATAAGGACATCCCTGGTCCCAGGGCCTTGGGTGCCACTGTGACACCTCGGGTTTCAGTTGGCTTTTAGTTCCTTGACTCGATGACTCGAGCACGTAAAACAAAAATTGTCGATACGTTGCATTCATTTTCACACTGGATGCCACGAGAAGAAATACAGCTAAAGGAAATCTTACGCTGTGACCAGGTTCGGGGTTTCGTTTTTTCGATTGGAAATGACTAAATATGAAATGCCAAATGTGCTCTATGAGATAACATAAACACCACATTAGTCTATTCTTTTGTTTGTTTTTTAAAAAAATGCAAAAATGTAATTTTTTGGACTTGTCTCTCACTTGTTAATATTTACACTAGCGGCGATTTGTTCATATTATTATACTAGCTTTATATGGATCGGAAGTATTAAGCAATCTGTTCAGTATATTTTATATTAGTGCCTATTCTGAAGGTCTTTTGAAAATACAAATGTTATTTGTCTGCAGTATTTAGTAGAAGATGGAACAGTTTTTTTTTTTAAATTACGTGTTTTGAATTGGCCAAATCGCAGTGCATTTCCAAAGGAACAGAAATACTAAGAAAATTTCATCACTGAGCTGTTGGTGTGAAAACCTTTGTTTCGATTCTGTTCTATACCATCACAGCCCCATTTCATGATTATGATAATATTGCATTTTTTTGTCAATCGCAATTTCTCAGACACCTCTCGTGCTCGACATAATCCATGAATTGTGTGGTCAATAAGTGACTGCACACATATTTCTGCTGAGATTTCTGTGATCATAGCTCCTTGTGTATAGCGTTTTGGATTCTTTCACTTTATAATAAGACTAGCTGGTACCCGGCGCGTTGCTGCCGCAGAAGAAATATTGAGGAAATATTCCTCTCCCTCCTCTCTTTTCACCTCCCTTTCCCCTTCTCTTTTTTCTCCTCTCTCCTTCTCCCTCTTTTTTCCTCCTCTCTCATTTTCCCCACTCTCTCTTTTCCATCTATTTCTTTCCCCCTCTGTGTCTCTCTTCCCCCAGTCTCTGAATTTTTCCCGCTCTCTCATTTCCTTCTCTATTTCCCCCTTTCTCTATTTTCCATCTCTCTATTTTCCTTCTCTTTCAATATTTTCCCTCTCTCTATTTTCCTTCTCTTTCGCCATTTTCCCTTTCTTTCTCTATTTCCTTCTCTTTCATTATTTTCCCTTTCTTTCTCTACTTCCTTCTCTCTTTTTCTCTCTCTATATTTTCCCTTTCTATTTTTCCTCTTTCTCCCCCTCTCTCTTTTTCACTTTCCTGTCATCAACTTGTGCCGCCTGCTCCTTGTGTGCTCCTCGACCTCGCCCTACAGCATACGGCAATGCCCAGCAACACTGAAGCTCACGTGCATTGGGAATTGCATTGTTGACTGAAACGTCACCATGTGCTCTAGCGCCATCTAGTGGAGTTACAATAATTGTACTATGCCTATGTTCTTCCCGCAAGTGCAAGCAATATGTTGACACATTTTATCTCAATTGGATGCCTGCTACGGCAGCGCATTAAGCACGAACCAACAAACATTGATTTTTATATATTAGATTAATTTTCTGTATAATAATTTTTCTAGCTGAAGAACCCCGCATTGCCGGGGTATTTATCGTAATTTTGTATTAAACATAAAGAGAAATTCCATCTATTCGCGCCCTATGGCAGAGCCTACTCCTGAAGTCGTAGGCTTCCGCGGCCGGAGTCATGTGGATGATCTTGGCTGTCCGGGTGACGCCGCGTCGAAGGCTGTGTAGCCGACGTTTCGACCATCTTGTCGTGGTCTTCCTCAGGGCTGGAATGCGCCGGGATGGTCAGCGCTCGGGTTTATATCTAGGTGGGGGCCGAATACGATTGGCTGAAACCGTATTCGGCCCCCACCTAGATATAAACCCGAGCGCTGACCATCCCGGCGCATTCCAGCCCTGAGGAAGACCACGACAAGATGGTCGAAACGTCGGCTACACAGCCTTCGACGCGGCGTCACCCGGACAGCCAAGATCATCCACGAGCCTACTCCTATCTAATCTATTGTATATTCCCTCCGCGCTATCACACCTCTCTCTGCCTTGCTCCAATCTGGAAAAACCTGGTCTTCAGTACACACTAAAACACTTCTCACTAAAAAATATTTAAATTTTAGTCCTATTGGGGTTTCAGCTGCCGAACTCCTTTCTCTTTATAACTGAAAATAATCAACAAATCTAAAGTAAAAATTTAAATGCATGAACTTACGTATATTCTGTTTATTGAATTTTATGTACTATACCAAAACTTTCAATCAATTGCCACATTATAAATCTTACACTTTTTAAAATTTCTTTCTTCTCGCGTATTTATATAGAAAAGTTTGAAATTGATCTTGCCGCATCAATCGACGTTTATAAATAATTAAAGTAATTTTAATTGTATTTTGGTACCTGTTTTAGGACCCTTGATAAATTGTGGCTGAACAAAAGGAGCCATTAACCACTTATGCAATTATAATATCTTCAAAAATCCGAGATCACAGTGGATCCCGGCTTGACAACACCCTCTTATTTATAATAGAAACCTTCAAAACCAGCGTTGTCACACATTAAATTCCTCCAAATACCCATTTACCAATACTGTTTTACTTTAATTGTACTGCCGTTTTACTAAAAATTGTATTATTGCCGAACTGTCATCATTTTTAATCGTTCAATCAACATGCAAAGGTACTCTTAACCATCCCACTCTGTACTATATTAAAACACTTCTCTGAAGAAAGCATCCCTCCGTCAGTTTCAGAATAACACGTAAATCGCACTGTTGCTCGCCTAACCTGCAAATACGTAATAATTATGCTTAATTTACTACAACTAAACATAAGTGCATTTATACCTTTTTACGGCAATGTGAATCACATTCATCAGAAAATCATATCTTCCAAACATTTTAGTCTCTTGTAATGCACTCACGTCTACACGTAATTAAAATCAATATTCCAGTTACTTTTCTAAATAAAGCGGAAAAAACTATTACTATTATACTAAAACAAATATTTAGGGTTAGACAATTGACTGTGAAAAATAAACAAACAGTCCTCAAAATCACGATGTCTACAAATCTAGTCTCTAAATCACAAAGTCGTTGTAGACTTCGTGCTCTAAATACACAATTCTTTACATTGATGAAATCAGTAACAGATTTTAGACGTCGTCTTCTGGTGGCGTGCAGCAAAACTCTTGACATTGATGCACTCTCGAATCTGTGATGTAACGCTAGGCTAAAAATGTCCAGAAAAGTAATTATTTTGTAAATATATTAAGGTTTATGGTTACAAAACATAGCCTATAGTACTCCAGACAGGTAAAGGAAGCTATCACAAAAGTTTCATCGGTATTCGTTCAGTAGATTCAGAGATTATCGCGCTGAAAGTCAAGGCAGTTCTGTCTTTATATATTAGTATATAGAAGATATGGATATAGATTTACGAGGACATGTGCTTTAAATAATGTCAAGTAAAGTTTCTCGAAAATTCAACCGTTTATTTGTGAAAACTAGCTCAAATTTCCGCATTTACAGAAACGCTCAAACGCCATTTTCTCAATAATGGCTAAAAAACTCTTGAAACTTTTCGATCGAATAGTGCTAATGGCACTCTTTAATATGACGTAAAGTTTATTTTGAGTTATTTTTTTTGTTTTTTCAAAAATTACACAAATGTATTTTTTTGAAAGATATCTCACACCGTCAAAATGCACATTTCCAGGAATTTGTAAACACTATTGTGGCGGGTCCCGCTCTATTTATCTCTCGTATATACGTACGGGGGCGGCGGTTGTCCTACTCTCTAATAATAATAATAATAACAACTATCACCCTTCGTTATGCACTACTGCACTTGACTCTCAAAATCTGTCATAATCTCTATTATTCTTCACCAGAATACTAATAATACAACTTCCCCCGTACCGTATCGCGTAACGCGAACACATTAAATTTATTTAAGAGCGTAGTTCGGCGATTCCCTTCATACGAAGACGGATGTAAACGTAACCCCTTCTTGGATGCCCTTTGCCCGGAAATTACCCAATCATAGGGCAACAATCCCAAAACACAGTGATATTATTTTCCAAACGAGGCAGCCAAGGCCTCTTTGTGTTTATTATAACTCATAACACACACATAAACACTTCAAATACGTAACACTTCCGTCGGCAGGGCTTCAACCTACCTGCCATTACCGGTAAGCACTCTCTCGTTCTGCAACAACAATCATTTAATGCTACATATGTCCTAAATTACCATACAGAGTTATACACAACATCCAACCGTTCAACCAAAATTTCTATCTTTTATGAATACCACAAAAAAAAATAGTGGAACTTTATTCCTTGGAATTCAGAATTAATGCTTCCAACTGTTTTCCCCCATAGGATCCATCATAATAACATCGGCCGTGTCATTTCGTAAAAAAACTAACTTAATTCAAACTACAAAACTTGTTCTTGTACTAAAGGAATTATTAGCCGACGTTTCCAAACTCGATGAATCCCCGAATATCTGTGGTGGCGTGGCGACGATTACCACTCCCATCGTATTTCAGGCATCTTCGTTGCAGCACCCGGCATCTTCTTCTTACACTGTGCTTAATCCTTACTTAAAATTTCCTAATTATTTACATCGCGCACTGCGTGTCTTAACAAACTAATTCTGGCATGCATCTTCGCGGGTGTCTGTTATGAAAATGAACAATGCATATTCTTGCACATTAATGTTTAAATACGAAATATTTAACAACTTTCACGTTACTATTTTTATCTTATACGCGTGCAATTACAGCGCACACTGTCTTGCCGCGATAAACTATTTTTTTTCGTCTTCGCAAATCACAAGTTTAACATGGCAGAATAATTCATACTACTAAAAATTCTTCAGTCAGCACGACGAAATTACCGTTCGTTTAAAACTCGCGCAACTATCGCGCGCTCGTACCAAAGTTTTCTATCTCCTTTTATCCGTAATAAAACACACTTTCCTAATTAATTCCTTATATCAAAACCCGAAAATTATTAAGTATTCACCGAAAACTTCTGCACTGCGTAATATTGCGTCGCTTGCTTGACCCGTCTCCACTACAACAAAGAAACAAACCCTCATCTTTTTCCATTGTTGTCTGGCCGCTATATCCCTTTTGCAAAAAGCAAATGACCGTCGATCTCTTCATAACAATTTTTCCATATGTTTTAATTACATTCTGGCCATTATCTAAACTCTGTTATATTGTCAAAAAATGCATTAAATTGTTCTTTCATTCTCGTAATTCCCAACTAGTCCTGGAACGCTTCCTTTTAAACAAACTGTTCACTCACGCTACCATTCCCATTAATTTCTATAATTATAAAGTAATTTATTTGCCTTAGTACCATCATTTATTCACGCAATCATTTAATAATTGCATTTTTAACATTTTCGACGTGGAATAACGTAATAGCCTCTAAATGTATTTCTCGCATTCTCGTCAGTCAAAACCACAATTCTTTATTTGATAACTTGGGTTTCCGTGATCGGATTCACGTGAAATCAAGTAAAATGTTTCAAATTATGGGCGCTTTCGGGTTCTAACTCACTATATCGTCCCACGTTAGTACTTCGAAACCACAAGATTAATTACTAATGCAATGCATTTTTGTATCTCAAATCGGAAATCGCATGTTCCATTGATAATGAACAATATGCAATTAGATGATGTTGAGGCAACAAAATTTTTAGGTCTTTCAATTCAATCAAACCTCAAATGGAATGTACATATATCAGAATTAAACACTAAATTAAGTTCATTATGCTATGCATTCAGAATTCTTTCAAATTCTGTCAGCCTTCATGCAGCTCGTTGCGTTTATTTTGCAAATGTGCATTCCCGCCTGAGATATGGCATAATATTCTGGGGAAGCTCATCCTGTAGTATTCAGACGTTCAGATTGCAAAAGAAAATTATTCGAATAATGAAAAAATGCCTTCCACGTGATTCCTGCAAGTCTCTTTTCATTGAGCTGGGAATCCTACCGTTGCCTTGTCTATTTATTTACGAATCTGTAATATTTGTCAAAAATGACCTACTTAACGGAGGGAACATATTTTCATGCAATATTGATATTTATAATTACAACACACGCCGTAGAAATCACGTGAATCAAGTGTCAGTATCAACAGCTCAGTACAAGAAATCAACATACAATACATGTACGTTACTTTACAACGCATTGCCAGATGACATAAAACAATTAAAGTCGGTACACAAATTTAAGTTAAAAGTAAAATCTTTTCTGCTGCAAAACTGTTTCTATACAATTAGAGACTATACTGATCGTGAAAAAGAAAAATAATGTTTAATGTAACAAAACAAAGATATATATAATGAATTAGTTTATGTTTGCATTGTATACATTTAAAAAAATATTTAATACGTCTGTAACAAGTAATGTACTTCAGTTTCCGGGTCAATGACCCCCATCTCGATCAGGTTTTTGTCCAGTTTGCCTGATCCATTGAGCAAATGCTGAAATGGCCCCTTGTTTTGCTTCTGGACGTAAATGTAGCTTCACTGTGCGCACGTTTTGTTGAGCACTCCTTTTGCTTGTAGTTCATTTACAGTTGAAATTGATTTTCTATAACTCGGGAAAACATTTTTCAAATATCTTTATTTTTCTAAAATAATTATTTTCTAAATTCATTTTTTGTTTTTTTTGTTTTTTTTAATAAAATTTCTGGCCCTCAAGAAAATGTGCGCAGGTAAATTTCTTTCCCCACACGTCATATACAGTTTTTTACTGTTTTTTTTGACAAATAAATAAATAAATGCAGCTCGTTTCAACTGTTTACTGCAACGCTGCTTCTTGTCACATTTCGCCTTTGCGCACACCCTAGCCAGTCCCATTGCAAGCTTCTTATTGCAATTAGGGGTATTTGGGAGCTGCAATCTTGTAAACTATTACACTATTGTATTTGTGAGTTAAAGTGCTTCGAATGACTTCTAATGAAGGTTTTCGAAATCACAAAAGATTTCTGCGAAAAAGAGCTTCGAGTTTTGCAATTACAGTAGCGTCAAAATGCCATTTTCTTAAAAATAGCTCCAAATTTTTCAAAGAAATTTGTCTTTTAGGATGAGGTTTTACGTCTCTTAAAATAATATTTCCGTTCTGCTGCTACGAAAACAAAATAAAATAATTAAGAAAATTTCAAAAAAATATAGTTTGGGCGGCGATAGATGGCAGCTGGCAAGAGTATGTGTGAAGTCCGAGTAGCTAGCCGAACCCAAGGAAATAGGAAACTATGTTGCCCTGGCTATCCGGGATGAGCCGCGTCGTCGATTTGGTGGCTGACGTTTTTAGCCTGGACAACATGAATTCCGGTCGCGGAGGCCTACGCAATCAAATAGGAAACTAATACGGGAAAGTCTGTGCCATTCTGTAGCACAACTAGTTCTAATTTGTCTGAAAAATCGCTGCAATTTTTGAATTAAACTTTGTCCTGGTATAACCTAACAGACGCTCATGTGAATGGTGCAAGTTCAATTTTCGTGTGAAATTTCTGATTCTCCGTGAATTGTAAGCGTTCAAAATTTGTTTCGGAGGTACCTTTCCTAGAACTACAATATTGAAGGCAGTGATTTTTCTGAAATCTGTTGTGGAAAGTTGCTTGCTAATGCCCCGTGGTTTGTTTTAAATAAAACATTGCGCAATGTCTTAATATATTCACAATACGTACTATTCGCCGTGAGAATATTCAGTTCGATCGGGGATTATCAATTTTGGAGAAAATCGGCTGAACGGTTTAGTCGCTAGCGTTGTTCACGGACGGACAGACGTTTTGCTTTCAATCCGTTTTTCGGTATCAAGGACCCACAAAATAGGGATTCTGTCTGCACCACGTGTTAGGAGATTTGTTTTCTTAATTTAGCAACTAGATTTATTTACTTTTTCGTTACGAGGACCCTGTAATAGGAGCTTTCTGCCGAAAATCCGCCGCTTTTTCGCGCAGGATTACATAACTCCCTATACTGTAATACGTACGGACGTATAGTTTATACTTTCCCGTATAAGGTCCGATTAAATTAAGAAAGTGATTGACATTTGTGAGTGGAGAGGAGCGACGTTGCCAGGTCGCAAACCACTGAGCACGTGTTACTGGGACACGAAAACAAACAATTCAAAAAATACGTGTAAAAGTGTAAAAAATACGACAAAAGCCTAACCTCAACGCAACTCATCACAACACAGTACACATTGCGCGCGCAGCACAGGCAGAAACGCGGGCGGCGCGGCGGCAGGGAAGTCTCTGTGCGATGCTCAAATGTTCCCCGTGTTCGGCAGTGGCAACTGAGCGACCTGACACGTCACGTTTTCTCTCTGGTTGGCAGCTGCCATGGAAACGGGAGAGGCGTCCTGACGTCACACAGAACTGTCAATCACCTTCTTAATTTAATCGGACCTTAGTGTACGGGAAAGTAAAAATAATTACGTTTTTCATTTGACTCACCCTCGAATTTGAGATTTCACAAAGTGTATAAAACGTTGTACGATATACGTATCGTAAATATTTATCATCATCAAGAATTTAAAACATTGTTATTTTGTTTGAAAAAACAATGAGGAAAGACGAGATTGTAGTGTTTAGGGTGGCGTACATGTAGGTACGTATATATATAAGTGTTGGAGAGAGAGTTCGACGAACTCAGTTCATAACAGATGGATGGCGGCAGCCCGGTATGTAACGGGCTGTGATTTAATTCGTAATTACCTGTCCCAAATTAGGTGTTTCAATACGTTCCGTGCTAAGTGACATTAGTATTCTAAACTATCCAACGCTTTCCCGCAAAACGTGACGTCTTCTGGACATCTCCGTGGCCCACAAGAAAGATTGGCACGGTGTAAGATATATAGTAGGTGTGTCCAAAGAGCTTGAATTAGATCGATAGATTTCTATCTCGTGGGGTGTGTCAAGCCAGTTTGCGGCTAGTTCCTCGCTTGTCCGTACGGTGCGCACGATCGGTTTGAGCAGGACTGGAGCAGGGTTTGAGTCACGGTGTAAGATATACATCTTAAGATGACATCTTAAACTGTGGCTATTACACTGTTTTAAAAAATATTTCCAACTCATTTTCGTAACTGTTCGCTCCAGACTTTACCAATTCCATCGTGAAACGACAAATTACTGACTTGAAATTACTGGCCACAACTGTGGAATGGATCACGACCTTGCCCAAATGAGACCCAAAGATCGCAATGCTCAAATGCAAAAGAACTGTGAGAACTAGCCTTATACTAGAATAGACCCTAGAACTAGAATTTCTCAGGGGAAAAGTCACAGGCAATCTGTTACATTCGCCGCAAACACAAACAAACAAAATTCTTTACACCACCCAAACAAATCACACTTGGTACACAGAAACTGAAGTGGGCGCCTAAGGCAACATACCTAGGCGTCACATTCGATCGAAGGATGCGCTGGCATTTACATATCAGGCGAATTCGATCGAAACTTCAGCACAAAGTTCGGCTCTTAACACCTCTTCTGAGGGAACCTACACTCCCCTTGGACCTCCGCCTGGCACTCTATAAAACGTGCTGCCGGCCTGTAGCCACATACGCCGCGGCGACGTGGTGGACTACAGCGGAGAAGTACAAGAGAACACTTGAGCTAGTACAGAATAGAGTTCTGCGGCTCATAGCGCGCCCTCCATTTCGGAAACGGTTGAAAATACTCAGAAAAGAACTCGATATCGAGTCTTTTACTCAATGCTTGAGACGGCTTTCTTTTAACGAAGCCTATCAAGCATTTCAAACCAGCGAAGCACCGGCGCCGCTAAAAACACTTTCACGACATGTCCTCACAATAGGACGAAGACGACAAGCTCTTCCCTCGGACATACTGAGGGGCTTAGCGCCACACACAAATAAAATGACAACAGACGCGAACCTACACCAGCCACCCACACAAAGCAGTAAAACGTGACATGCGTGCAAACTGCAATACACCGACCTTCGGCTTCGCCGAAAAACACACAAACAAACAAACCAACAACAACCACGACGACAACGGCAACAACAACGACAACAACAACAACGACAACAACAACAACAACAACAACAACAACAACAACACTAGCCTCACATAAGCTTCAGTTTTAGACTAGGAGTGAACACGCCTATACGTCCGTTGGTCACCCAGAGGCGGTAGTGTCGTCCATGGTGAAAATATCCATGTTTCCATCATGTGCCGACCTCACCAGCGCTCGAAGTCAGGATATCTCAGATCTCTGTGGAGCGGTCATGCCCAGTAAATACTCTTTGGGTCATGCCCTGTCCGAATTTACCACGTATCACTTTCCCGCTAAAAATTGATTTCATTCTGAATATCTATTAAGCATAACCAGAAATATCATGGTATATAAACCATGGGGAAATATAGAACTATAGTCCTCCATGTATAAACGTCCATAGTAATATAAAGAGACAAATGGCAAAATTATTTCTGCGATTATTCTCCGATTACAGTTTCTCGGATAATAAGAGCGGAAGTATTGCTTTTTATCGTGGAATGTTTTGCTTTAAATGTAAGCAATAAATGCACGGAAATAAAAGCAATAATTATGTAAGAAGGAGGTTAATCATAGGTGGAGGGAAATTCACTGCTGGAATATTGGCTATTCTTCTGTCAATTCGTTATAGCTGCAAACGTTTGAAATCAGAAATGTTATGGTTATACATGGCGTCTCGTATGTGGAAATACTCTTTGGACTGGGATACACCTATGTCCCAACTATGAAGGTTAGGTTTGGAATTTGAAAGTGGGTCATGCGTTTCGTTAAATTGGACTCCGAGGGCGCGTTCTCCGGTTCCGACGTAATATCGTTAAAAAAAACGTTTCCAACCACACGAAATCGTTCGAAGTATTGATATCTTGAATCTGAGAAATAAGAACTTGGCGACTTGGACTTGTTTGTAATCCTTATCGATTATTGTAGATGCCGACGAGCATTCGGAATTATATTTGCAATTACTTATTGCATTTATTTGCTGTCAGGTGTTAATAGACATATTTATAATTTACTTTAAACATGACACTTTCAGGTGAGCAGTGATATCTAATCTAATACATTTTTCTAACATTATGAGCAGTTACAAAATATCCAATTTTTCAGGTTGAAATTAATGTTCAGATATTGTGGTAACTACTTTTACATGAGCAGAATTGTGTGTCAAATTTTTAAACAATGAGTGAGATAGTAGTCCTGTCATCAGGAGATGATTCAGAACCTGAAAAGGTATGTCATAGAAACATTTTTATGTATAACTTTTGTATTTGATGTAAAGATTTTTTTAAAAATTTGTGTATACAATTTTAGATTGTCAAAAAAGAAAATATTAAGGAAGAAAAAGGAAGCAAAAGACATCTTGAGCATTCAAATGGGTCTGCAAAGAAACAAAAAATTATAGTAAGTATGATAGAGAGTTAATGTTTATTTGTAGTAGTGATAGTGCTTTGGCTGTATGTATTTTTATTTTTGAGCAGCCAACATA
The DNA here is from genome assembly GCA_031308135.1 of Acheta domesticus. NCBI lineage: Eukaryota > Metazoa > Arthropoda > Insecta > Orthoptera > Gryllidae > Acheta > Acheta domesticus. The sequence goes on from JAHLJT010002406.1 coordinate 32,376,617, forward strand.
TGTAGGACATGCAGAAAAGAAACCAAATGAAATATCAAAGAGCAATGGTTCTGCAAGTCCTTTGCCTGAAAATCATGAAGTTGTCTTCAACGAGGTAAACTATATTGTATTTTCCCATTCAGTTATTTTTGTTGATATATTATTGTAATTTAATTTTTGGTTTAATTAGTTTGTAGATGACTGTTTAAGATTAGATAGTAGCAGCAATATGAAAAAAATAATCGAGAAGAAACTGAAAAAATACTACTCCCTTTTGGTGCCTGCATATCGCAGTTCAGAGCAGTTTCAAGTTTTCTTGGAAAGAAAAAGCGCAGAAATGCAGCGCAGCCCTTCACAGCGATTTATACATTTAAAAGAAGTTGTGGATGAGTTGAATGTTCATCGTTCTGATAAAATTAGTGTGCCGGAATCGAAAGTTTCTGACCAGTTTATAAGGAAGCTATGCAAAGCTATGGAGGTTTGTGTTTTGTTCTCGTATTACTCTTGTATTTTCTGTATAATTTTTTATGGATTAATTGAAGAGGCCAGAAGACTTTTTTTTGCTTTTTCTTGGCTCTTTTTGACTGTTCTTTCTTTCCTTAAATCTGGGACAAATCTTCAGTATTTGGTATTTGCTATTGAAAAAAAAATTGAATATATGAGACATGGAAGAAAGTGATATGGTATTTGGATTGCTGAGGAAAAAAATATTCTCTAGGATGCACATTAAGAGTGGATATTCATGGTGTCCTTGGTTAGTGTTGTCCATCCATTTGGAATAACAAATCAAATCTCTTTAAGGGGAATGTTAGGAAAAGAATTAAACTACCCAAGGGTGTTAATATTTTGGATCACCTCTTTGATGTTTATGGTATTTCAAATTTGTCTTTTAGTATAATGAAGAAGCATAAGCAAAATTTAAGATCTATACTGCGATTTTTGTAGGAAGAGCTCTCAAGATAACTCAAATCCCATCTTCGCGATGGAATATGTCACGGCATTTCGTATCATTCACAGTCGTTCCGCTAGATTTCGCACGATCGCGACTGTATGAAGCAGTGCTTGCGATCATGCGACTTCTACCGGCAAGACCGAGAAAAGACCTGAAATGCCGTGACATATTCCATCGCAAATATGGGATTTGAGTTATCTTGAGAGCTCTTCCTAGAAAAATTGCAGTATAATTTCAATAAGTAAAATATTTCTTGATGTACATGGATTGGTTTGTATCTTCAAGTTAGTAAAGGACACATAGTGAAGAGAGAGTAAGATTAAATCAAATGAAAGCAGACAAGCAAAAATGGATTAGGCAACAAATTTGTAATAACATAGTTACCAGAGAGGGAACCAAACTATTTTCTGCAAGGTGATTATCATTAATGAAGCATGACCTACAAAAATATTGGGCTTTGAATTTCTTGGGATGTTCATTACAAACAAAACACTTCAAAGAAGCATAATCTTGAAACATCTACAGACAAACATTAATACAACTTAGAGATAGCTCAACGTACAAAAAATGAATACAGAATCATCATTAATGTCTATGAATTCTACTGCTTATTTGCTGAGTGTAGGTTAAACTTAGAAAACCCTCCATGAAATATTAGTGCCTCTCATGAAACACTAATTCAAACTTTGGTTTGATACCTGAAAGTGTGAATCTGAGGTCAGGGTTTGCATTTAACCTGTGTCTATATTTATCTTTTAGGTGAGTGTACACATTCATTTGGGATTTCCAATTCCACTATTACGGTATTATTTTCTTGTATTTGCTGAAGTAGCTCAAGATCCTCTAGGTGGGAACTGCTGAATTAAGAGTAAAGGATGACAAGAGGCATCATGAACTACAAGAACATTTCCCTGAGAAAAGAATAGCTCCATAGTTTCACCACACACCAATGTGTTAGTAAAGTAAATAAACTTTGGAAATAGTAGGTTAATGACTGGCAAACAAACCTTATCTCTCAATAGATTGTGTTTGATCCTCATGAAAAAAGATGAATCAACATATCTCATCATCAAATTGTGTTTAGTTCCCCCAAACTAATAAAACTTTAGACTGAAACAGTACAAGAATCATTCCGTACCATTTTTGGGGGAATCCTCAACAACTACATCTGAGACTCTAGATTAATGTAGAAATTAGTATTAAAAATATGCTCTTTAATCAGGAAATCACTGAATAAAAACAGCAAAATTGGAATAACTTACCCTATGAAGGCCTCATTAATGTTCAAGCTATTGATCGGTGATTCAAAACTTATTATATATTAGTATTTATTATGATAGAGATGTTTGATATAGGAATACGATCTGTGGAGTAAGCAGTTTCTGATTTTTATGTTCAATTAGACTATATTGTTTCATGTGCTTTCAATTTTTATATTCATTAATTTTGATAAAAGAAAGAAACTATTGAATTTTGCAAACACCTTTTCCTGTGCATTTCTCATACATTTTTTATTAGTTGTTTCAGTGGGTAAAGTAAAACCCACAAAAAAAACACACCATGTTCTATGAGCCCCTTTGAATTTTAATGAATAAGATCACATAAGCAGCAAGTGTAGAAAATAAATTGGATAAACCTTTCCTAAAAAAGCTTAATTTCACATGTATATATTTAAAAAATAAATACATTTATTGTGAAGTTATGGTTCATCATCTAGAAGTGTTTCTCTTCTTTTAGTTATTACATCGGAAGATAAAAAAACTTGAGGAGAAGGAAGTTGATTGGGATGATGACAATGACTCAACTTACATTCAGATGCAGCGGTGAGTTTTTTCAACTTTTTCTTCTTATCCCTGAAAAAAGTCCCTCTCTTTCTGTTGGAAATCCACTTTTTGTATGCTCGTTTTCTTTCCATACTTCTATTATACAATTTGTCTCTGAACACTATCATAAACGTTGCACAAGATTTTCACAAAATTGATACATTCTGATCTGGGTGATGTTGCAACTGCTCGGATTTAAGAAGGATCTTTCAATTTTTGAGGGTTCTGTACAAGAAGACAATGGAACATTTGCGAAATGTTCTGAGAAAGTACTCTAAATTATTTTTTAAACATATTTTTTACTCAAATAGAGCAAAGTAATCTCCTCTTATAAAAGGTGGCTGTCCAATTCAACCTCTTAAAATTTTAAAAATTGCTAAAGATTTGGTTTTTTGGATCCCCTCAACAATTTTGTTATTGAAACTTCTTCTTGAAAACATCTATTCATAAAAATTATATAATATATAACACAGGCCTGAATGAAGAAAACTTTTTTGAAAATTTTAATTGTCCCTTATGCATTTTTGTGTGCTGAAATGGAAAATGTAACTAGAAATACTCCATCGCTCACAGTTTTTTCACAAATTGGCTCTTAATTGTGCAGTAGGTCACTGGCAGCTTTCTGTATTTAGCATACAGTTTAGTGGCACCATCTATGAACTGGTGATAGAATTTGCAGTTTTCCTCTAGGCTGCAATATATACCTTTTCACTCACAACATCTATTAACTGGTGATATAATTCCTGCAGTTTTCCCTCCACATGGCAATATGTACCTGTTTGTGGTATGAGATGAGGGTGTAAACCACAGATGTCCAAGATAGATACGCAAAGGAAGGATGACTGATGCCTTTTCATGGTTTCATTAAAAAGTTTAAAAACAGAGCTATTACACAAAGGCAACGAGTATGCTTCAATACCTACGGTGTATTCAGTTTACCTCAAAGAAACTTAGGAAAATTTTGCACTGATCCTTACTAAAATACAGTATGACAATCACGGCTGGGTGCTATGTGGAGACTTGAAGATTTTGTTCATAGTTCTTGGACAACAGTCTAGGTATACAAAATTTCCTTGTTTTCTTCGTGAACAGGACAGCCATGCAAGAATGAACCATAGGGACTAATCAGAATGGTTCCGAGAACTACTTCAGCACCAAAAAGTAAGAATATTTTAAGGAAAGGCCTTGTAGATACGAAGAAAATACTGCTACTACCTGTGCATATAAAACTAGGACACATTAAATAGTTAACTATCGCTCTCGCCAAGAAATGGGACGTGCTTCAAACATCTCTCTGATAAGTTCTCACTTCTGTCAGAAGCCAAGATATGAGTAAAGGAAGGAATTTTCTTTGGACCAGACATTAGAAGATTTATATTAGATGAATTTACCACCACAATCACAGATGCTGAAAAAAGAGCTTGGATATTCTTTGAAAGAGTTATTAAGAACTTCCTAGGAAACAAGAAAGACCCGGATTATGCATTGTTAAAAATATGCTAAAGAAATTTAAATATTTGGGAGGTTGGATGAACTTGAAGATTTGCTTCTTGCATGCACATTTGGATTTCTTTCCTGAAAATCATAATGCGATGAGTGAGGAGTAAGGAAAGCATTTCCACTAAAATATTAACCCAGGTAATCCTGAATTATTTTTTTGTTGGAAATTGAGTTATATGATATTAGAAATCTGTAATGAGGTTATTAGGAAGAAAGTAAAAACAATTTTGAGTGTATATTTTTGTTAGTATTGATATAAATGAGCATCCTTCCAGAAGGATGTCAGGACAATAGATCAACATTTTGTGAAGGTAAAGACTTGAAAATGACCACGTATTATCCTGACGTCCTTCTGGAAGGACGGTTCAAAGCAACATTGAATAACAATTGACAAAAACTTTCAATTGTAATATAACCCCATGTATAATGTTGTTCATGGTTTTAAGGTGTTATATTAACAGTTTGAGTTATTGGCATCATATGGAAGAAACTATACACACTTATCAAAAAGAGCAACAGTCAAATTGTCATTGTAAAATTGCACTTATTTTCAAAACACAATTTCTCAATAACTGTAAACGATAGTGTTAAAATAACTGTGGCAGTGCGTTTTTGACAATGTACTTAATATAAATATGTGTCACTGTCTGTTGCAACAATGCATTACTCATGGAAATACATTATTTCAACAATGAGCAGCTGTGTCCTTCCAGAAGGATGTCAGGATTACCTGGGTTGAGGTGGAAAAGAGATATTAGGGTCATTAGACAGTAAACATGATGGGTGACTACTGCTGGGTAGTCTATTGGTACACATCTCAGAGTATACTCAAGAGAGAAAGTAATACTCACAGCTTCACACAGAAAAGAAAAAAATATTACTTAAATAATATTTTTAGAAATAAAAAAATATTAAACAGTTTGTATAATAAAAATTGTGTGTATTGTTTGCTTGAGAATTTGTTTTATTTTTCATAAACCCTTAATAAATATTATAATGTATTGTCAGTTAGCTGAAAAAACTGCATAGTGTGTTGTGAAAAAATGGTGTGTGATGGGATAAAACTGATCTCAGATATGAAATCAGCTCCCCAAAAAACTAAAATTTTGTATGCATTTTTAAAAAAGTTTTATGACCTTCAAATTTGCAGGCCTGTGTAATTAATGTAATGTACAGGTTTTTGAAAATTTGAGTAGTTATTGTGTTTTTTCAGTGATATCAAAAAACTCAAATAGGTTATCACCAAAAAATACTCCAACCTTTTTTTAAAACATTTTGTATGAATAGAGCTCAATGCTCTGAATCACATGACGTAAGCACCACTTTCATTAAAACTTGACTTTTAGAAAATTATATGTATGCATTGCATAGGTATGCACATTGTAAAACTACAGGGTGAGGGAAACTTTTTTTGGGTGCATTTTTAGGAGTTGCAATGGGAGATTTGAGTTTAAATTGGCCTCCTTTCCAGGGAAGATTTAAAAGTTTCTTCACATTTTTGCCCCGAATTTTCTGTCTTACTGTAGATATGCATTGTACAATTTCCACTTTCTTCTTTCATTTTTGGAAAGTTAAGAATGCTTTGCAAATTTCATGCTAACTTTTTTGTGTAATACATTTAAAATTATTTAACATATTCAAAACACTCTTAATGTAACTTCTCTGTTGTTTTTTGAGAACAGAAATTAACTTGTAGACCCTTTACTTGCAAATTAAATGTCCAGGTACAATTTCAGCTATCATGATTTTAAAGGCAAAATGTGAAAAATAATATAACGTACTTGAAAAATTATTTTGCAACTAGTGATTGAACAAAACTATACAAAATGATTTTCCTAAAAGTAACAAGCACAACAAATAAAATTCTCGTGTATTAATAAAAATATAAATAATAATAATATCTAAAAAGAATGGACAAGGTGCAGATCAATAAAGATTAATCATTTATGTGGCTTAAAAGGGGAAGAATGAAGCCAGAATCGGTAGCAGTTCTAGTAGCTGCTCAAGATGAGGCGTTGAGAACACGACTTTATGATAAAGCTGTTCTCAAAATTTCCTAAGATGATAAATGCCGCGTTTGCCAGGAGCGAGTAGAAACCATTGATCATATTGTCTCAGCTTGTCCAATTCTAGCAAAGACCGGATACTTAAAAAGACACGACAGGGTGTGTAGTTACCTCCACTGGCAGATCTGTACCGCCCTCGAAGTTCCAAACACATGCCCCAAGTGGTACGAACACTCACCAAAACCGGTGACATCAGTTGGACTCTGTACAACATTGTACGACCAACAAAATCAAACGGATCGCACGATAGCAGCAAACAAACCGGATATTGTTATCCGGGATTTTGAGAAAAAATCGTGTCTTCATGTAGATGTTGTGGTGCCTTGCGATCAAAATGTCGTAACCAAGGAGGCAGAGAGACGTCTTAAATACAAGAGTTTGGAAATCGAGATCAGCCGAATGTGGGGCGTAAAAGCACAGGTCGTCCCGATAGTTATCGAAGCTCTGGGATTTATTCCGCAAAATTTGTGTAAGAACTTGGCCAAACTTCCAGGTCATTCAAAGGACTGGGAAGTGCAAGAAATTGCTTTATTTGGCTCAGCTCACATTTTGCTGAAAGTATTGTAGAGGCACCGACAGTCCCTAGATCTGCTCCTTAGGTTGCTGGTTGCAACCTGGAGTAGATTTTATATTCAGCGACTCATAACATCTGTAGTGATATATAATAATAATAATAATATATCACTATAATAATAATAATAAAAGAAAGACCTGGAAAGTAGACTCAAGGTTGAAGACGAGAGATTAAGACAAAGAATTGTAGCTCTAGGGGTAAGAATAATAAGGTATAATGAAGCTACGCGACGCAAAAAAGAAAATTCCTTATTCTCTAACAATCAATTCTTTTATAGATATCTAGAGTTGAGAGATACCAATGACAAAGACATAAACCCCCCAAGTGCTTCTGCCATGACGAACTATTGGTCTCAGATTTGGTCTACCCCCAAAGCAACATTTTGATGAAGCATACTGGATACGACAGGAAGAAGAAGCTTGTCTCAATATCCCGGAAATGAATGGAGTTGTGATTTCAACAGAGGATGTAAAAATATCTATAAAAAGAACCCACATCAGGAGTAGATGGAATACATAATTTTTGGTGGAAATATCTGACTTGCACTGATGGTATATTGGCGAGTGAATTTCAAAACATTTTGCATGGACCATCTGTGCTGCCAGAATTTTGTACCTTGAGCGTGACATTTATGTTACCGAATGGTGGAAATGCGTCTTGCTCCGAGAATTATAGACCTATTACATGTCTACCTAGAATTTATGAAGTTCTCACCACCATTATTGCCACCAAACTCGACGAGCATCTGAAAGAAAACGAGCTGCTTTTGCAAGAACAGGTTGCTTGTAGGAAAGAATCTCGAGGATCCAAAGAATTATTGATAATAGTTAATACTGAATCCAAGCATGTGAAAAAGAACGACACTTGTTGAAAGCTTCAGCAGCTGTGTTTGTATGGATATTGGTTTGGAGAAGTGTGCTGTTGTTCACGGGAAAAGAGGTTGCGTCCAGAATATAGAAAAATCAACCTCATTTGATGGAAGATTTGAGAATTCAAGAACTCATCAATGGAGAAGAATATAAGTATCTGGGCCTCCAGCAGCTCCTAGAAACTGCAGATGAAAAAATTAGAAAACAAGTGGAAAGAAAGGTTCTCTCTCGTGTTGCAAAAATATGCAGGTCCTGTATTTATTCGAGAAACAAATTTACGGGAATTAACACGTGGGCTCTTTCTGCAGCATCACATACATTTGGAGTTGTCAAGTTGTGTGAGATATCGTTACATGCTTTCGATAGAAAAGTCAGACCACTTCTATCAAAATATCGGATGCATCATCCTTGACGTTCCACCGAAAGGCTATATCTTTCAAGACATCATGGAGGCCGTGGACTGTTAAGACTTGAAGTTATGTGCCGCCAGCAGGAAAAACAGTTCAAACATTATTTCATCAACCAATGAATCCGTGACAGCCATGTGTGCACAAGATCACGGCTATACACCTCTGAAGCTCCTCTAAGAAAACCACACTCCAAGTTTTCCGAAACCTGAGGACCGAATTGAGCAGTGGAAATCAAAGGAGTATGGCAGGTTTGCTACAGCGCTTCGAAGTAATTCCATTGATATGAAGAGATCGACTGAATGGTTGAGAACCGTTGGGCTTTTTGGCGAAACGGAAGGATTTGTGCTGGCCATTCAAGATCGGGTAGTAAGCACTAATAACTACAGGCGATATATCATGAAAGAGAACATCAGTAACATGTGTCGCCTGTGTAAGAAGGCTACCGAATCTATTCAACTCATCTTTAGTTGATCTCAGTTGGCACAAACAGATTATTTACAACGCCACAATAATGTAACCAAAATCATCCAACAAGCACGTGCCAAAAGATCGGACCTGATAAAGGAAAGCTTACCTTATTACAAATATCCACCGGAGCAAGTTTTCTCTAACGAGAGAAAAAAAAGCTTGTGGGAGACTGCCAATGTTACAGATAAAACAATGGAAGCAAATAATAAGCCTGATATTGTATTCGACAAAACTTCTCGCAGGGCAATAATAATTGATATTGCAGTTCCAGATAAGCTCCTTGAAATTCGAACAAAAACGATCTGCCCTTTTTACAGAAAATATGTAGAGCCCCCGTTCAAAATTCACAACCAACCTCAGTCCTAAACCCAATAGTAACATCCCATCTCGCTTATCGTACTGTTTTTCAAACCTCCCACCCACAAAAAGCATTCCGAATTTTACCATCGTTCTGAAAACAACCTCCTCTTACATTAATCCTTGCATTTCTCTTACATAGTGACTGATCAGCATAACTCTCAAGTTACTCCATATGATCCACAATTTCCAACTCAAGATACCAAATTTTCAGTTAATATCAAATGATTAATGTATTATTTGAAATAAATGTATAAGTCCACGTGACACGACTGAAAAACACGCGAAATGCCATGAGATATTCCATCGTGAAGACAGGCCCTCGTGCGTCAAGAAATAAATACCCTAGTATATATGCCAGTGGATCGATTTTGTTCTTAATAAGAAGACTCCATTGCTAAGCTTCCTTTGAAAGGGGGCATCTCAAATGTTTCTTTCCAGTGAGTCTTCAGGTATTAAGTCTTCCTAACAATCCCTTTACTTTAGCAACTGTAGCAATAATCTTGTGTTTGAAATTCCTCCATATTGCAAGAATCTCGAACACAATCCTCTAGTATCTTTAGGTCGATAGCGGTTACATATAATTCTCCTCCCACCCCAGAATATTTTCCTTTGTCCTTTTTGACTAAGGTCTGGAATGAAGTTCTTGCTACCTTATTGGAGTCAAATTGCAAGGGAAAATTGCTGTAGCCATAGTAACAATCTTTCTAAGCAACCGGTCATTTTGTAAATGACAGCGATTAAATAATGTGTATTGCGATCCGTTTGTATGACTTCCAGTTAAATATTGCTTCAGCTTTGACGGCGCCTTCACAATTGCATACACTTCCTTCTCAGTTGTGCATCTTTGTGGAGGACCTTTTAGTGCCCAACTGATCAGGCAGTTTTTCCCTTCTGCCTATATTTGGTAAAGTACTGCCCCCATGCCGCAATTGTTACTGTCGGTATGTAGATATTCTTTGATCGAAATTAGGATGATTGATAGTACAAGGTACAATAAACATCGCTTTCGTATCGTCAAATCTTTGATGTTCTGTCCACGCCAATTTTTTTTTACTTTTCTGCAGTTGATATAAAGGAGCCACTGTTAGCGCGTAATTATGGCAAAAACTACTAGTAATTACAAACCAAGGAATTGTCTTAATTGTTTAATACTCTGTAGTGGAGGTATGTAATTTATTTCAAGGATTTTATCATGTTTCATTTCGATCCCATTTCTTGAAACTTGGTATTCCAAAAAATGTTATTTCTTGCACATAAAATTGGGAATTTTTAGATTTTATATTTCTCTAGACAGCTCAAATGCTCAATTCTTTTCATATGCTGTTTTATGTCAACATACAAAGTAAAAACTATTGCGACAGCAGGGTCGTTGCGCTGGGACGCCGGATGACCTTAGCTGCCGGCTAGCTCAACAGGCAGAAAGGTGTGCTGAAAATTTTAATGATGGTGGAAGTCGTTCGGTAAAATGAAAGTCTTGTAATCAGGTTAACAAAATAAGTGGCATTTATTCAGTAATGAGGCAATGGTCATGATAAAACCACCAAAATCGGCGAGCATGCTCTCCTCCCCATTCCAAAATTACACACAGAAAGAAAAATTACACTGATACAAAACAGATAAATTACGCCGATTCTCTCTTGACGGCCAAGCGCGACCGAGAATCTTAGTTTCTCGCTCTGATCAAAAGGCAATGCTAATTCCTCTTTCCAAAAGTTTGTTCCTTTTGATCATGTAGGCGCCTGAAGGGCGAAAAACAGCATCAGCGAATTAACTGACGAAACCAGCCAGTGGGTGGAACGTCCTCTTCTCCCAGCTGCAGTGGTCTCGGGTGCCGCGCACTGAGGACCGCCGGGGGGGGGGGCAGGCGACAAAAGCGGGCCGGCGAAAGCGGCTCGATGAAGGCGAGCCGGGGCTGGTCCGAGCAGGTATCGTTGTGACGACAGAGGCCCGGCGCAGCTCATTCACAGCTAATCGCCAGGAGATAATGGTCACGCGCCTGGCACACTGGCTTCTGTATTTTCAGTCCACGCGTCCCGGAAGCAACCCTCACTCCGTACTCTGAAGATCGCAACAAGTCCATAAACGATCTTATCACTCCAGTATAATGCGTTCTGGCGCGAGTTTCGCATAAAGCACTTTCTCTCCGCTATCCTGACTAAAATAGGCGTCTGGAATTCACGTTCAACTGATATTCGGAGGCCGTGCACATATCCCCCCGTTTAACGAACTCGTTTTCTCTTACAAATCAATACTTTAAAAAATTTCTCTCGCCGGCGCCGGACGCCGCGGCGAACACGACCTCTCTCCTCGACTGCCTCGTACCTCCCTCCTCTTGGGGCCGTGCTCACGACGTCTTTCCACCCTCTCTTCCCCCATCAAATTCACCCAAAATGTTCTAGAATTTTCCAGAATTATTTTTAAGCTTGGTAGCTATTGGCGAAAGGTTAGTGCGCCGCAAAATAATTTTGTCCAATCATCTGAGGTTTTTGAGCCGAGAACTGAGCGGAAAGTTTCCACTCGTTCCCTCTCACTCTAATAGTGTGTCAAGCAGGGTAGTAATTAATGGCCCGGGGAAGAACTGGAGAATCTCAAGGGAGGAGGTGGGCGAGGGGGGCCACGGGAAAGCACCGTCAGGGACAGGCGCGGGCGCGCGCGCAGCCCCGAGCGTCACTGACATCTCGTGTCTAATGGGGGGTGGCAAGCGGGAGTTCGGACAGAATCTTGGCGCCACCACGGGTCCGTAGTCGTGCTTCGTGAAAATATTGTTTTATTCTCAGTTGGAATTAAATCGGTATCATTACACTACGTTGTATTTTTATGGTTTCATCTAAACATTGCACAAGTGCCGAACTACTTTTTCAGACCAAATGGGACTCGTTGAAACATCTGTAGCCTTTTGTATATAAATCCCGTATATTTTTTATCTCTCTTCTATTTGCTTTTGCCACTAACCCTTGCTAAAATCGGTGGAGTGAACCACTCCTTGGAAGCAAAACCCAATAACAGTTCATTAATATTTTGCCGTACATCCACATACGCTACGTAATAGAGAGAAAGTAATGTAATGCTACACGGAAAAAAATGCAAATTTTCGGCAGAAAACTCTTATTACATGGCACTGGTAACGCAAAAGGGGATAAATCCATATGCTAAATTAAGCAAAAGTCCTCTAACACGTGATGTTGCCAGAATCCATGAATTGTGGGTCCTTGGTACCGAAAAGTCGAATGACGCCAAAACGACTTTCCATCTGTGGACTCTAGCTGGTAAACTGTTATGAAAATGATATCCAATTGATCTGCCTGATGTTGCGGCCTCTTGAATTTGAAACAGGTATTTTAATTTTGGGAATACTTGAAATGGAGCTCCTGGGACATTTTCCAAATTTAAAAAAATGGCTTCATCGTTTTGATTAAATTTTTACTTTCCCGTATACATACGTATACACGGAGTGATATACGTAGCATAGGGAAAGTTATGTAATGCTGCGCGAAAAAATGGCCAATTTTCGGCGGAAAAAAATTCATTGCCGGGCCGTGAAAACGAGTAAGTGAATAAAACCAGTTGCCAGTTGCAGTTAAATTAAGGAAAAAAATCCCCTAACACGTGGTGTAGCCAGAAACCCTGTTTTCTAGGTCCTTGATACCGAAAACCCAATTGAAAGGAAAACGTCCGGCTGTGAACACTGCTAGCGCCTAAACCTTACGTACAATTTCTTCCAAAATGGATATTCCGTGGCCGATCTGATTCTAGTCGAAGCTATGAGATTTTGAAAAAGATTCTTTAAAATTTGGGGGTACTTTATATGAAGCCCCACGGGGATTTTCAAAATTTTCTCAAAAACGGCTCAAATTTTTTTCTTTAAATTTCTTGTATGAATAGAGTAAAATACACTTATGAACATGGCATAGGTCCGATTTTCAGGTACAGCTCTGAATTTTCGAAAATTGTGAAAGTTTGAATTTTTTTCGGCGTCTTTCTCCAACTACAAAATTGAAGATAGAGATTTTTTCTTCAAATAAAATTTGTTCTGCATATTGAGTTCTTTAATAAAGGTCATGTAAATGTTTTTCAAAATTTTGGTAGTTTTCGTGCAATACGTGCGATTTTAAAAAATTACAAAAACAAGATTTTCTCAAAAATGGCTCCAAATTTTTTCTTTCAACTTTTGATAGGGATAGTGGTAAATGTACTCTATCAATGACATAAAAGCCATTTTGGTCTGTCGGTTGGTTTTTTCAAAAATTACACAAATGTAAATTTTTTTACTTGTCTCTCACGTCGTTAATATTTACATTATCGGCGATATTTTCACATTATTATATTTACGAGTATATATGCTTTAAATAATGTCAAGTAAAGTTTCTCGAAAACACTACCGTTTTCTGTGAAAAGTAGCTCAAATTTCGGCATTTTCGGAAATGCTCGAACGCCATTTTCTCGTATATGGCTGCAATTTTTTTCTTGAAACTTTTGTAACGGATAGTGTTAATTACACTCTTTAGTATTGCGTAAAGTTTATTTTGAGTTATTTTTTTGTTTTTTCAAAAATTATATAAATGTAAATTTTTTGAAAGATCTCTCACATCTTTAATATGCACATTATCCGCAATTTGTAAAGATGATTATATTTGTGAGTGTAAGTGCTTCAAATAACTTCAAATAAAGTATTTTGAAAACTCAAAAATTTTCTGTGAAAATGAGCTTCAAATTTCGCATTTTTAGTAGTGCTAAAACGCCATTTTCTCTTAAACGGCACATAATTTTTAAAAGAAAATTGCCATTTACGGCTAGGTTTTTGTGTTCTTTAATATTCTAAAATTAATGTTTCCGTTCTACCAATAGGAAACCGAAAAATTAAGAAAATGGCTAGAAAAATGTACTTTTGGCGATGATAGATGGTAGCTGGCAAGAAAGAGTATGTGGCAATTCCGAATAGCTAGCGAAGACCCAAGAAAATAGAAAACTAATACGGGAAAGTGTGTGCCATTCTGTAGCACCACTAGTTTATTGGATAGTGTGAAGGATGTTTAAGAGAATAATGTAGGTCTCATGTGTGGAAAACCCTGACTTTTCGAAAATTGCTAAGTACAATTTTTTCGGCGTCTTTCTACATCTAAAATATTAAAGATAGAATTTTTTTTTACTTAATTAAATGTAGTCCTTAAATAGAGATTTTGAAATATGGTACAATACATGAAATCTACAATGAATTGAATTTAAGCATTAAATTTAATGAGTAAACACATTAGTGGCATTTCAATACAAGATACCTTAAGTTTAATGTAGTCGTACATTAAATTTAATGTAATTTCTGTCTACTTTTCGCGTAGTTTTGCGTGAAAATACGGGCGATAAAGTACGTGCTGTTTCAGTACCACTAGTTTCTTCACTATTACTGTTGGGTTAACTGAAGCTGTAATTGTCTTCTTGATCGTTGACATCTTGAAGTGACATATCCTCAATTAATCTTGCTGTTTCTTCCTTATACGCAACCGGAATCGGATAGCTTCTCTCCTTAAATGGAATGTAGTCCATAAACTGGATTCTATAGTTGCATCCGCTGATAAGATTCCGATTTTTCTTGAAAACTTGTTGCGCGTTAATGAGTAATCGGCATAGTCGCTCCGTCTGTTCGTCTAGCGGATCAGCTTCATCTACTTTTTGTTTAATCAGGTTTATGTCATTTTCTTCTAATGTACATCTTCGCATTTCAGGAAAATCAGTTTCTCGGTCTTCTCTGGACATTTCTTTTGCGTTTCGTCCTCATTTAAGTCGATGATCAGAACACAATTTTTGAAGATTTTGTAATTTGCCATGTCAGTAACCACATTGTTTAAAATTTTAAAATGATAAAATATGTACCTACAGTCATGTGGGATTCGTAGGTAATTTTCTTGTTTTTGGTACGTATAACATGAGCTTGCGTTTACCACTGATGCTGTATCAACCAACGCTCTTGTTATTACGCCGTCACTTTTGATTTCAATTACCAGGCATTTAAACAGTCGATTGGTGTCGACATGGTTCCATTTTAATTCAAGGCATTGCGACATACAGTGGTAATAATAGGAACCACTTGGCAATTTGACAGATCATCGTGCTAAATGGGGCCCCTGTTCAAATCGAACTTCATTAATTTTCCTGCATGGCTGATTCTGGATATATTCGGTTAGGAAAATCATTTCTAACTCTGCCTCCCACGCCCCTATGGTCACGACAGAATATCACACGGCATTTTGCGTCTTTCACGGTAATGCCGCTAGAAGTCGCATGTTCGCAAGCACTGCTAGATACGGTCGCGATCATGCGATATCTGGCGGCACGATCGAGAAAGACGCGAAATACCGTGACATATTCAATCGTGAAGACGAGCCAGGAGAGGCAAAGTTATAAAAATTGCCGTATAAGGCCAGTTATCGAATTTTACTTTCCCGTATACGTACGTATATACGTAGTATAGGGAAAGTAATAAGTATGTAATACTGCGCGAAAAAACGGCGGATTTCCGGCAGAAAAAGTGCATTGCCGGGCCCGGAAAAAGTGGATAAATCCAGTTGCTGAATTAAGAAAAAGATAGTCCCTAACACATGGTGCAGAGAGAATCCCTGTTTTGCGGGTCCATGATACCGAAAAAACAATTTAAGCAAAACGTCTCTCCGTCCGTCTGCGAACAACTCTAGCGAGTAAACCGTTCAGCCCATTTTCTCCAAAATTTATACTCTCCAATAGATTGACTGATCTTGCGGCCCCTTGAATTTGAAATCAATATTTTAATTTTGGGGTGGGTACTTTACATGTAGCCCCTGGGACATTTGCAAAATTTTCAAAACAAATTGCGCCAATAATTTTGTCTAAACTTTGTTGTTTAGACAGTTTGATGGTCATTTAAGAGAATGGCGTAGGTGTCATATTGGTTGAAAACTGATTTTTCGAAAAATTGAAAAAATTCAAATTTTTTTCGGCATCTTCCTACAACTATAATTATGGAGATACATTTTTTCTTACTGAAATGTGTTTATAAAAACAGGTCTTCAAATGAGGTCCTGTTCAATGTTTCAAGAACATAAGTATTTTTTTCGAAAATGTGTGTCAAACAGATAATGTTTTTATTTTCTTTTAACCATTTTTTCTTAAAAACCGCACAACCGCCGTTTTTTATTACATTGGGACCGAGATAGCTTAAAGGAAGCTTAAGAGAATGGTGTAGGTTTCATGTTCGTTGAAATGCCTGATTTTGCAAAAATTTTAAAAAAATTCGCCGTCTTTCTACAACTACAATTGTGAAGATGCAATTTTTTCTTAATGAAATGTGGTCATCAAAAACATCTTGAAATGTTGAATTTTTTGAAAATACGAGTAGTTTTGCTATAATTTCGTGACATAATAGTCCACTGCAAATTTACTGCGCTTCAAACAGCTGGATGCTTCGTATGTTAGAATTTGTGTATTATTCTTTGTTCGTTTCTTACATTCGACCTTTTGTTATGCATGTACACATTCTTTTAGAAATTTTTTAAAACCTTTTTGAAATATATTGCCACGTCACTCGCGGTCTCCGCGAATGACAGTGAAGGTGAGTCGCCTAACCTTCCAGCTAGCTCAGGTGGCAGAAAGGTGGCCTGAAAGAAATGGGATGGCGAGTGGACGTTGTTTCAGCAAGAAAGAACATATCTGAATGATGCTAAAGCCAAAGCAAAGGCGTGAGCCAAAGCCAGCATAGCTTCGTGGGGTACGAATGGTTTCAAAAGTTTTCCAAATCACCCACTTTCTGTCCTTGGATAGCACAGACAGCCAAGTCGCTGTTTTTGTGCACTTTCCAAGCTGATGAGACGAATTGAAGTCGAAACAGAATCTGAGGGAAAAATCTGAATGAGGTTAACGTAAAAAATTTAATGATTCAAAAAAGATAAATGTAGACTTACACTGCCATGGAGGAGCTCGTGAGTTTTCCCCGTAATGCAAACCAAAATAAGCGAAACAAGAGAAATTAAAATTAAATTATTACAATCAACAACAGACAAAATGCATTACACCAAAAAAAAATCTACGACTAATTTTATTAACGGCCAATGCGCGGCCGGAAATATTTCCCTCCCTGCTTGTTTTGAGCTAACTGCAAAAGTTCATTCCGTAGTGCCTTAGGTGCATTTGAGCGCTTTCGGCGAAGCTGTCGTACACATCACCGTCTGGAGATTTTCGTGGTCATTGCCCCATTCAGCGGGACGGCGTCTCAAAGGGGGCCCGAGTGGCCCGGCGGAGGTGGAGGCGGGTGGCGGCGGTCAGGTCGTCTGCGGTTCTGCGCGCCGCTCCGAGGGAGGGTGTGCGGCCGGGAACAATGATCCTCTCAGCTGGTCGAGCTGGCGCCTTCAGGTAGCACTTTCGACGGGCATTGACGTAATCGGCGGCGATCTTGACGATTAACGCAGTCACTTCCGCGTGCTTATGCCAAAGATAGACTAATAATAACGTCTACTTCAACAAAATTGTTTTGGTTCATCGAATCTTGGCCAAGCACAGCACATTAAATAACTTGAACCGATAAAACTATGGTTGAGAAAATTGATCGAGTCCGAAAGAGAAACTTTCTCTTGAAAAGTCTCGCCACAAGATAAATCAAGTGGAGACCCCGAAGGGCAGTCACAGAGTGCCTTCACGAAGTCTTATTAATAAGCGCCGCAGTCGAAAGTCGAAAGCAGAGCGATACTCAGCAAAAGCCGAAAACAGAATGCTACTCAGTCAAAAGTCGCAAGCGGAATGCCCCTTCGGATGTTTCTTTCTGCCTCTTGCCTCGGTCCCCCTCCAAAAAAATCTCTAAAGTTCGAGAATGTTCTACTACAATTTTGAACCCGTTCGGCGATAGGCTACAGGAAATTGCGCAGTGAAATTGCTTCGTCCAATCGCTGAAGGCGTTTGAACAGGCATCTTTAATGGAAAATTTCCAGTATCTTCTGTCTCAAGTCTCTGCCTTACATTGTTTACTTGGATGCACGTGCAAGCCTAGACATGCGTCGTAGAAGTGGGCCAGGGCAAGCCTAATTTTTGTTGACATCCACTGGGTGGCGGCCCAGGGGCTGGAAGGGGGTGGATGCGTTCTCTTAAGGAACGCTTCCCGGAAGACAAAAACGCGGAGGGTGCGCGCAGCTGCGTGTGTCGAATTAGAGCGGGGGATTCTCGCCAAAAATTCCCCGACGCTAGCGGAGGCGCCTATGGAATGTATTTCTATATTGTCCAGGGTATCAGTCTTCTTTTTCCAATGCAGGTTTACAAAACTTTTGTATTATATTTTTGTGCAGTTGTAAAATTCACATAGTTCTGACAACACTGCGATGGAAACAGTGAGTTGTTCGCTTCTTGGTTGAATTGGACGTTTTCAAATAATAGCTAACACGCAACACTCACCGTGCTGGATACTCGGATTGTCATGAAATTTTACCAGCTTGTTCAGCACCTTTCAAAACCCCTACATACAAATTTTTAAGTGCTATGGAGTATTATAAATAGTGTTTTATAGGTGTTTTGTACCAGGACCTTTCGTGACCTCCGCGCTTCCCGCAGCGGGGCAGCCGTTGCTTCGGCAGCGCCTGGAACGTTATGCGGCGTCTTATCAACCGGTGTCCGATTTCCAAGCGCGTTCTTTCAAGAACGATGGCAAATGCCATCGCTGTTTGATGACACACGTTCTTTGGAGTGCGTTAGTAAGCACACGAACATTTTTTGTTAAACATGTGATTTGTTGTACATTTATTTATTTACGTATGTATTATTTAATAAGCCTTGTATAAGTTTTAACTTAAATCCTATCATACATATGTATAAATAATGTGAGTATGCATTTAATAGTTGCACTCAAATCAGTCCTGTATCTGTTCTTTTCCTATTCGTCCTTCTGAACGTGCAATGTTAACACTCGTTTTTGTCATCCATCCTGCCCTCCGAGGCAACTGAGACCCTGCGGACAGATAGCGGCAGCCGGCGTGTGAGTAACGGTTGCAGATCCAGCGCCGATCAGCGATTTCCTACCACAGACGGTTAGGTCACGAAAGGTCTCAATACTAATTGTCGCAAAACCACTACTTGCAGTGCTCCATAGCACGTAAAAATTTGTATGTAGGGATTTTGAAAGGTGCTGAACAAGCTGGTAAAATTTCATGTCAATCCGAGTATCCAGCACGGTGAGTGTTGCGTGTAAGATGTTAGCGCATAAAGTGCAATATTTCAGTACTACGTAGCTGTTTTCAATAACGCGGGAAAGTATGTGCTTTTGTAGCACCACTAATTCTTATTGTTGGCGTAGATTATTTTTGCCTTTCTCGCTTGAGGTCTGTCGCGGTTCAAATTCTTGTTCATGGCTGAATTATTCCAAACAAATATTTACGTCCACAACATTATGAAAAGTCCAACCAATTTTTATTTCAACTTTAATTCAGAAATATTCTGATACTTGCCCACGTGGCGATCATGGATATATTATTCTAAAATACAATATTGAAGTCCACATAACCTTCTGAAAACTCCAATCAATTTTAACTTCAAATTAACAAATTTGGAAATATATTGATACATGCCAATCGTGGATGTATTCTAAACAAATAGTTAAGTTCACATAACATTCAAAGTTGTAAAAGTTCCGACTCATGTCGCATTTATATTACTTTGGGAATTGCCTACATGGTGATCTTGAATAATTTGTTCCGTTTCGACTGGTAAAACAAATTGCGCTCTTGCTCATTAACCAAGCAGCCACTCGTGTCGTCGTACGTGACACCTCGGACGAGAGGAATCATTAAATAGGTGCTTTTTCCTTACCTCCTCAGTAATATCGCCAAACGCAGAAACGAGGCTTCGCTCACGGCCGGTGACACATCCACCTCCCTCAGGATGTCCTTTCACCAACACGCCACAACCCCGTCTCGCCAACCACATTCTTCTTCGTAGTGGAAGGAACATTCGCGTCATCCCCCATCCAATAGCGCGAACCCCAAATTCCACTGTCCCTAGATCGCGTTCGACGGTCTGATTTCACTAGCGCTACGCAGTGGATGGCTGCTGCACTGCCTCATGGTGTACCATTATTATTGTTATTTGAACATTATTATTACTAGAGCTCTGCAATCAGGCGAAAACAACCGCTCGAGACTCTCGGGCTCCGCGCCGACGCTCGGCGAAGGGTGGGGGACCTTGCTTGGGGGGGGAGAGATAGCTGTTTAACGGACATTTCGACCGGCCGCCTTGCGGCTCCCGCCGAGACGCGGGAGTCGCCGAGCGCCCGGGCGCTCGAGCGCTCGAGCGTCTCGAGCGCTCGGCCGCTCGGCCAAGCGCCGGACTACACAGTAGCTTCGCCCCTCAATGCATGTACGGGATATAAGTTGCCGCATGTAGTGATCGCAACACTTTCAATTCATTGTAATCGAAAGAAAATACAATTTCAATTAAACGATTAATTTGTTGAAAAGTAACAATTTATCGATTGACTGGAAATAATTTTATAGAGACAAACAATACATTTTTTGAAAGAATTAAGGCAAACAAAGACTCTGAAAATAAATTTTTATTGTTTTTCTATATTTATAGTGCTTGAGGGAAGATAATTCGTTGCGTACCAATTGTAATGTCATTGAAGTTTCTTACAAACCCGAATATAAGGCATATTTATTAAATACAATGAATATTTGGTCATAATTTCACGAGTATATAAGAAAAAAGCATATGCTAAACAAAAATGAGGTGAGTACTATTTTCCTTGCATCAAAACGTCTTGTCATTGGGCGTAGTAATTTATTGTGAAATAGTTTATGTAAGCCGACATGGCCTTTGTATTTGTCGACTCAGTCGGCGGCCAAACAACAGCGGTCACGGCACATCAGCCTATTCAACTCAATAATTCAAAATACATTATTTACTATTATATACACACGTTTAACATTATTTTAAATTCGTCAAAAGTATGTATACATGAAATGATGCATATTAAGTTTTATATGTACGAGTACAATGTTTTTCAATTATTCCATTATTTTTCGTTTCAATACAAGATAAGCGATTAATTGTAATTAAAAAATCGTTAAAGCTGAATTTGTGAATCATTGACTTCTGTGGAGTAGTATTGAAGCTCCACGAGACCCCCTTCCTTTTGGTGAACTACTGAGAACAGCGTGGCAGGAAGCGATAACAAAGGTTGTGCGAGGTGACTCGGTGGCTCCCACGCAGCGCGCCATTGCCGTTGCGACGAAATTTCCAGGAAAGGACAGGAAGCAGTTGAAACAGAAGGGTCGAGATATGGGCACAAAGCTTTCCTCGAAAGATATTGAGAAGCTCGCAAGATTATAAATAAAACTAAAAGTACAATGAGCTCAAAATAATGCTGAGGTGACTGAGGCACCCCGCACGCCTACTGCCGGGTTAAGAAACCCAGATCTGCGTTTCAGATGCCTGAAAATTACAACAACACCAACAACAAAAATATTTGGAAAAAGACGGCAAAAATACAAAAGTGGAAGGGAAAGGTACTAATATATTTCATAGCACTTGCATCTAAATTTAGCAGAGCATTTGTATTTGCTCCATATTGCACCATATAAAATGAAGGAAAATTAATAATTTTATGTTCATTAGAATAAAATAGGCAATTTCCGAAGCATCCGATACCTAGTCAGTACAAAGAACGGAATTTATCTCTAAAACTTTTGAGTGCCTTTTCTTTGAAGTCACAGGCAGAACTGCAATAGATCCACTTGAGGTTCTCCCGTGCGTCCGAGGAGTCGATTTTTAAAGCTTTTTATTCTTTTTTATACAATTTATTAAAATTATTTATTACAATTAAAATTTAAATTATTTGTTACAATTAAAATTAAAATTATTTATTACAATTAAAATTATTTATTACAATTTATTAAAATTATTTTATTAAAATTTATTATTTGAAAATTAATATTAAAATTCCTCTATATTTTAAATTTTGAAAAAACGAAATTATTGGTCATTTATATAAAAAACCATTCAATACTCCTTCCTTTTCCTGAAACGTGCCATTAGATATTTACTCCGAAGTGTCGGCCGGTTGTTACGTGGCGCAGTTCGCCTGAACGGGATCCGCCGGTTGTCGAGTCTCGTCGGTTGGAGGCCGAGTCTCGGTCGGGCGCCGGCTCCCGGGAGTCCGCAACCGGCTGCGAAGGACAGTCGAGTGCGTGGTCTCGAGAGAAGAGAGGCGAGCGAGCGCTGGTCGGTAAAAATCGCGGAGAATGCAGACCTCTAATTATTACCACCACGCACTGCCCTAGAGGCGGGGTTTTCGGGGCGGCGGATACGGCACCGTGCCTGCCGCGTGAGTGGCGGGAATCCTAAGCTGGCTCTTATGAGCTTCGTTTCAATATAGTATTGAAATACTTACTATGTAATCAATGTGAAGTTCAAATTTCAATTTAGGATCAAATATGACGTCCAAATCTTTGATTATTGTAATACTGTCTCAAGGTTTTGGCATAATTACCATTCTGATAATCAAAGTGCACTGTGGATAGAGGAACAGTGTAAAGCATATCTCGCATAACTTTATATCTCTCTATATAAAACAAAGTGTTAGTTAACCATTTATAACTCAACGGCTGGACGATTTTAATTATCTCAGTTTTGTTGGATTCATCTCCGCCCCGAATAGCAGAATAACTAATAAAATATCGGAAAATGCACTGTGGAATAAAATCTAGACGGCACTATGGAATAAAAAACTAACTTGTCATGTTAATGCAACCCGCTACACACGGTAAGAATTTTTGAATCTTAATCCTTAAGTAACACACATCCTCACAGCGTAATCAATGAGATGAGATCTTCTTGAACATTCTGTTGCATTTTTGCTGGTCCGGCGCTGATACCACACCTGCACAGAGACGTGCAGAATCTGCAACTAAATGTGAATGAGAGAGAGAGAGAGACGGGAGATAAAGAGCAGAACAACGTCTGCCGGGTTCCGCTAGTGTATCAATATTTAAGGCTGAACAATCCATGTTGCAGCATTCAGCAATCAGATAAATATTTTCCTGGAGTTGTATACAATAGGACAGTTTTAATATGTAGGAATAATTTTTTATCATGCGCATATAACAAAAAAGTACATCATAGGTGATTTTCAATATCATTGATGAAAAGTAGAAATAATACACATTTTGAAAATTTCAAACAAAATATTAACATTGCTAAAGTACAATATTGATGATAGAGATTTTTTGTTTCATGAAATCTGTACTAAAAAATCAGTTCTTTAAAAAATGGTCTTGTATAATTGTTTAAAACTTAGCAGTTTAGCGTAAATTTTGAAATTGCTTGTTTGAATTTCCCGCGGCTGATTTTGGTGAGTTGTCAGTCTGAAATTCTTTTGAATTCTCATCGTTGGATGTAGAACCATTACGAGGATTTATTTTTTATATATTTAACTTCAAAAACAGTAAAAAGCTATATGTCACGTACTGTGGGGAGAAATGTATTCCGTGTACGTTTTCTTAAATTCTGGGATCCCTACCCTAACCCATACGCACGTTGAATTCTAAATACAAATGGAAAGGACCATTTGTTTTCTGATTTGTAATGAGAATACGGGGGAATTTTCTTAGATGTGAAAACGTATGGAACATTTAACATTACATGTTCAGAGGAGTGACGTGTGTTCAAACGAGCAGATTTGTTGAATCTTACAATACTTAAGTATTTAATAATTACTATTATATGTTTTTATTTGCATTTAGTTGCCAGAGCTATCAAGGTTACTTGCGTTGGTGATACAAAAGCAAACCGAATCTTCCATTGGTGCTTTGACAACGTGCTTAAGCGAAAGACGCTACCGCGGCAATCGCCGCCAATGGATCGTGTTAACTTTTCATTTTCTTACTTTCTCGCATATTACTTACGCAGTATACTTTAAGTCTAAAATACGCATCGGATATGCACTGAATACTTTAAAACACTGAATTCAAGCTAGAAATATATTTTCATTTAAACTTTTGAAAAAATATGTATGATTTTCACACTTCGTTTATTTACCAATATAAAATGATATTGAAAGTGTAAGAAAGGTAGAGATTGTGATATAATATTACGCAACGGTAACAATATTGCGAGAAACTATATGCTGCTAAGCACCTCTAGTTTGATTTTGCCGTTTAACCCCTCTCCACTTTCAAAGTCGGTTTCATTGTGTATCTTGATTTAGAGTGTAGCAATCTTGATTCACGTAAATTCATTTCGTACCCTGTCTTTGTAAGATCTTTGTTATATTCTCTTCTACCTCCACACATATCTGGTGGACTATTCTTTTGCATTTTCCGCAGTTAATTGCCAGTTTTTTTGCTTAATGTGCATTCAGTGTTTGCGTTCGTCTCTTGTTTTCAGTGTTCCTCATTTGGCGCGCCATTTTTGCTCCCTTCCGGTCGCATTGTTATATATTCTTTGCTTTCGTTAAGTATGAATGCAGAATCATGCAGAAACTAGAAAACAAAATTACAATTGATAGAAAAATTAAATCTTAAAATTGAAAGTATGTTAATTAAAATACTGAATGATAACCCAAATCGTATTAAAATTATTACATGCTTTAAATAGGACTGGTAAAGCTAAAATATGTAACAAGTGCTTGAAAAACTTTTGATGTAAAGTTACATTAAAATGGCTCTGTTACGCTTAAAGAAAATAATTTGCAGTAAGCCTCAAGCCAACCAAACATACCGGAATCTCAAGTGTGTTGCCAGATGTTCGGTTTTCGACTGGACAGTCCGGTCTGCCCGGCCAAGAGAACAAAAGATTGTCCTGTTTTAAAGAAATGTCATGTAATATCTGGCTGGCGCCGCAAGGTATTAACTCAAAATTTCCGACCTCGTCAACAACCAGCAAAGCAACAAGAAGGATTGCAGGATAGGAAGGTAGATAGCGCGCTGAACCACCGCCGCCGCTGCCACCAACTCCACCTCCACCTCTCCATTCCACTCCACTACCGCCCACTCCATCATCCACTACACTCCACTACCGCCCACTCCACCATCCACTCCACTCCAAATTTCTCGGTCCCCTGCGTCGGTCGGTTCTTCGATGTTCCCCGGTAGATCTGGTTCGAGTCGAAGCTTTGAGATTTTGAAAAAGATTTTACAAAATTTGGGGTACTTAACACGAAGCTCCCTGGCATTTTCAAAATTTTCTTCTCAAAAACGGCTCCAAATTTTTTCTTTAAATTTCTTATAAGAACAGACTTATTAAGATGGCATAGGTCCGATTTTCAAGGTTAACTCTGAATTTTCGAAAATTGCTAAAGTTTGAATTTTATTGGGCGTCTTCCTCCAACTACAAAATTGCAGATAGAGATTTTTCCTTCCAATAAAAATTGTCTTTCATAAGGCGCGTCCACACGATGCGTCTTTTCTGTGCATCACAGGAATAAAATGGCATGCGCAAAGTTGAAAGACTAACGTTCAACACTGCGCACGTGCGCTACCTTGTCCACACGGTGCAACACTGTGCGGTGCTTGTTCTATTCTGTATAAAGGATCCAGCTATTTGCAATTTCGGTAGCTTATATTATAATCAGTCGAAAGAAGAGAAGAGAAAAACTTCCTTTCCTCTATAATCTTGAATTAACTGAAGAGAGAGTTCTTTGTTTTCAAGAGACATTCTGAAAATACATAACCTTAAATGAAAGCTATTGCATTTAATTGTTACTATATAACTTATTACGTAAATTTCGAAAATTGGCATTACCATAAAAATAAAATAAGAATTAGGGAGAACTAAATATTCTTCTCTTATCATTGCAACACACCTGATAGAAATGGAAATAATCACACGTTCATTTTTACTAGTTTTCATTATTTATCTTAATAAATGTGTGTATTGAAAATTGATATTATCGTAAATATATAATAAAAGAATAATCTGCAACAAATTCGCAATAAAACACAGACGGACGGTACAAAATAACTCAGAAGACTACCAAAGAACTCTTCCGGCTCGGTAATCCGGATGACTTCGCTATGAAATACGCGTTCTTTGAAGGAAGCGCACGAGAAAGACGAACGAGATTCCCGTCAGCTCTGGGAAGCTTGCGCTATTGCATGCGTCCATCGTTTTGACGAAAGGACGCATGCCCCAAACGCATGCGCTACGTGCGCTAGACGCATGCGTTGGACGCATGCGCAAAATTGAACGAAAAGACGCATCGTGTGGACGCGCCTATAGTGAGATATTTCTTTAGTGTCATGTACATTTTTTTGAAAATTTTAGTACTTTTCCCGCAATATTGCGTATGGAATGTGCAATTTTAAAAAAATACAAAAACAAGCTTTTCTCGAAAACAGCTCGAAATGTTTTCTTAAAACTTTTGGTAGGGATTGTGCTAAATGTACCCTATGAGATGACATAAACTCCATATCGCTCTATTATTTGTTTTATCAAAAATTGCAAATATGTAATGTTTTTGAATTGTCTCTCACGTCGGTAATATTAATATTAGTGGCGATTTTTTACAATATTAGATTTACGAGTTCAAGTGCTTTAAATAATTTCAAGAAAAGTTTCATGAAAACTCAACATTTTCTCTGAAAACTAGCTCAAAATTCCCCATTTTCAGAAACACTCAAACACCATTGTCTCATAAATGGATTCAAATTTTTTCTTCAAAGTTTTTGAACGGATTGTGCTAATTGCACTCTTTAATATGATGTGAAGTTCATTTTGGGATCCTTTTTTCTTTTTTCAAAAATTACACAAATGTAATTTTTTTGAAAGATCTCTCACATCTTTAATATGCACATTACCAGCACTTTGTAAACACTATTGTATTTGTGAGTGAATGTGTTTCAAATGAAGTTTTTTGAAAACTCAAAAATTTTCTGTGAAAATGAGCTTCAAATTTCGCATTTTTAGTAGCGCTTAAATGCCATTTTCTTAAAAATGGCTACAAATTTTTAAAAGAAAATTGCCATTTAGGACGAGGTTTTTGTGTTCTTTAATATACTAAAATTAATATTTCCGTTCTACTATTATGAAACCAAAAACCTAAGAAAATGTCGAAAAAATGTAATTTGGGCGGCGATAGATGGCAGCTAGCACGAGTATGTGGCAATTCCGAATAGCTAGCCCAGACTGAATAAAATAGAAATCTAATACAGGAAAGTCTGTGCCATTCTGTAGCTCCACTAGTTATAACAGATTTGATGGAGTTAATGAGTTTTTCCTGATAGTGTTGGAGTTAATGAGTTTTTCCTGATAGTGTTGGAGTTAATGAGTATTTCCTGATAGTGTTGGAGTTAATGAGTATTTCCTGATAGTGTTGGAGTTAATGAATATTTCCTGATAGTGTTGGAGTTAATGAGTTTTACCTGAAATTACTGTTATTTTAGTGATTTTTATCAATTATTATGTTGATTAGGTGACCGTTTTTCACTGATATTTCTGTATGTAATGAAAGAAAATGAAAAACCATTGCGAAATATGGTGAAAACGCATTTTTTTTCAAAAATGGAGTTAATGAGTTTTACCTAATAGCCACAGAATTGCACTAATTTCCACAAAAGTCTTACAGCAGAATAAAATGCACAAGCTCGCACACACTAAATTCGATGGGTTACATATAATAGTGAAATTAGCCAGCTAAAAGACAAGTTGACTGGCTCTATCAAGGAAATTTAACATGAGAATTCATAAACAAGATTAAGCATTTAAACTTGTGAAACACAAGGAACGTGCTCATTTTTACTTTCCCGTATACATACGTTTATACGGAGTAATATGAATAGTGTATGGAAAGTTACGTAATGCGCGAAAAAAAGGCGAATTTTCGGAAGAAAAAAAATTGTCGGGCCCTGATAACGAACTAGTGGTGCTATAGAATGGCACAGACTTCCCCATATTAGTTTTGTTTCGTTTGGTCTCGGCTAGCCATTCGGACTTGCCAATATCTTAACTGCCATCTATCGCCTCCCAAACTACACTTTTTTGACATTTTATTAATTTTTCGGTTTCCTAATTGTAGAACAAAGCTATTATTTTAAGAATATTAAAAAAAACAGTTAAACCTTGTCCTAAATTGCAATTTTCGTTGAAAAATGTGGAGCCGTTTTCAAGAAAATGGCGTTTAAGCGCTACTGTAAATGCGAAATTTGAAGCTCTTTTTCACAGAAACTTTTTGAGTTTTCGAAAAACTTCATTTGAAGCACTTACACGAACAAATTCAATAGTGCTTACAAATTGCTGGAAATGTGCATTTTAACGATATGAGAGAACTTCAAGTTAAATTACATTTAAAAAAATACAATTTGTAATTTTTGAAAAAACAAAAAAATATCCCACAATAAACTTAACGCCATATTAAAGAGTGCAATTAGCACTATCCATTCGAAAAGTTTGAACAAAAAATTTGAAATATTCTTGATGTTTTCCGGGCTGATGGGCCGTGGTCCAATTGGCTTGGAACTGCCAAACGTTTCGCCCACGACTGCGGTGGGCATCGTCAGTGGCGAGGTCTCGGGCGAAGTGTCCGGGACAGCGGCTTACTGGCGACTGACGTCGTGTTGATACTTGTGCAGTTTCGAAATCAATATTTGATGTAGGCTCCTCATCGTAACTGTTTATTTTGGCATAAAGCTTTGATTTCGATGATAGCATCGTAAATGCCACACCATTTCCTACTATTGTGCAGTTTCGTGAAACGCGCGTAAAGTGCAATACGCGTTCACTCCACCGCGGTGCAGCCATCCCTACCCTTACGGGCATCTATGGCCAATCCTGCAACATGAAAAAGAAAAACAGATCAGAAGACATTAGCCAACTGGCGCGCGCATTGCGTGTGCAATAGTTAGAAAACAATGTTTATGTTACAAGTCTCATTTCGCTGTTTCAGATTTCTCTTACTCCAGGAATTGTTTCGGTCGCTTATACTTCGCCCGCGGAGCGGGTTCGTATGAAGCGACCTCGGAAATGAGAGTATTTTCCGAGTCAGCGGCTTTTCTGAAAAATTGAGAAGTTAGTTTTTTGAAATGCTCTACTAGCAGTGGCATTGATAGGTCGCGGTGCAAATCTTTAATTAATGCAAACCTAGGGGCGCAGAGGGCGGCCCTTAGACATTCATTTTGAACTACTTGCAGTTTATTTAAGTAACTTTCTGCAGCGATTGCCCAACTAGGGCATGCGTAGACCATTTGTGGCCTAATAATCTATATCTATATACTAATATATAAAGACAGAACTGCACTGACTTACAACGCGATAATCTCTGAAACTACTGAACCAATACTGATGAAACTTTTATACTAGCTTCTTTTAAAGGTCTGGAGTAACATAGGCTATGATTTACAACCATAAACCTTAACATATTTACAAAATAATTACTTCTCTGGACATTTTTCGACTAGCATTACATCGTAGATTCAAGAATGCATCAATGTTAATAGTTTAGCTTTGCGCCACCTGAGGCGCAATCTTCGTGAAAACTGAGGATGTCTGATATCTACTGCTCATTTCATCAACAGCCAGAATTATTACGAAATTCGCTGGGGTTTGAATACGGCTATTTACACATGTCCGTGAATGTTAGTTCAGAACGTTTGTGTATCGTTTGAAAGACAGCCGTAACAACAGTGGTAAGGAATTTCAATGTAGATGTATTAAGTAATAATATACAGTATAATGTTAGAGTTAGGTTGAGAGAGTAAAAAGTACAATAATATACAATGTAGTTGAGTAAGATTGAGGATGTAGAAAGTACAGAATGTATAGTATTGTACAATGTACATAACATAGATATCGTATATTTTATAACTTCTTATTTATAAAATTATAAAATAACCTCTTATTTACAGAAATTTGTGAATTCTAAATTGTTGAAAACAATGGTGAAGCGGAAGACGCATTTGTCAAAACATACTAAAAGTGCGAAAAGATGGGCAGAATATAAAAGTTCTGAATCGGCTACACAAAGGCAAGAGCAACTTACTGAAGACGACAATACTACAAGGAGAGAAGTCAATACCAACAATTCCCTAGGAAGCAGCTCAGCTTTTCATTATGACCCCCAATTTGATTATTTGCATAGTTCAGATATTCAGATTGGTCATATGGAAAATGTTTGTATGTTTTGTGGAGCAAAAAAATGGGCATTCGAACATAATAGCATGTGTTGTTCTAATGGGAAAGTAAAGTTAAGGCCTTTAGTGGAGCCTCCTGACATTTTGAAAAGCCTGCTACTTGGTGAACATCCATTATCAAAGCATTTCCTACGCCATTTGAGACAATACAACTGTCTTTTTCAGATGACATCTTTTGGCTGTACAGAACATAAAGAAGGATTTTACATGCCTACATTCAAAATTCAGGGTCAAATT
The DNA here is from genome assembly GCA_031308135.1 of Acheta domesticus. Classification (NCBI taxonomy): domain Eukaryota; kingdom Metazoa; phylum Arthropoda; class Insecta; order Orthoptera; family Gryllidae; genus Acheta; species Acheta domesticus. The sequence continues at coordinate 32,406,977 of JAHLJT010002406.1, forward strand.
TATCATCGCATTGGTAGTTTACTTCCAACAACGAACCCTGGATTCCTGCAGGTGTATTTCCTTTCTGAAGCAGACCAAATGTCTTTGCGTCAAAATATTGTACCTAATTTAAATCCAGAAATTATACAAATGATACAGAGTTTGTTGCACACACACAATCAGTATATTAAAAGTTTCAAGGCTGCCATAGAACAAGCACCTCCAAATATTCTAGATTACAAAATCCTTATCCGAGCTGACATTATCCCTGTCAATTATCATAGAGGCTGTTTCAACCAACCAACAACAAATGAAGTGGCTATAATACTGGTGGATGAATATAAAGGGCACCGAGATATTGTATTGCACAGTAGAAATGGAAAGTTACAGCGTGTTTCAGAGTTACATCGTGCTTACGACCCTCTTCAGTATCCTCTCATATTTGTTAATGGAGAAGATGGGTATTCTATTAATATTCCACAAGTAATTTCAGGAAGAGCAAACCAAAACCTTTCAAAGAAAATATCTTGCATGCAATACTATTCTTATAGATTTATGATGAGGGAAGGTACAGTGAATTTTCTGCTAATATTCCAGCAATTATTGAATCAGTTTGTTGTTGACATGGCTGCTAAAATGATTACAGAAAGACTTGGCTATATCAAACAAAATCAAAAAACATTAAGAGCAGAGAACTACATTCATCGTCGAGATGCAATTAACAATGACGCTAACATAAATCCACTAAATATTGGACAGCAGGTCATTTTACCATCTACTTTTACTGGTTCACCAAGGTACCTCCATGAGAAAACCCAGGATGCTATGACACGTGAGACACCATGGTCGCCCTGATCTTTTTATTACAATGACATGCAACCCCGAATGGCCAGAAATCAGACATGAATTGTATGTGGGACAGAATCCTCATGAGAGACATGATATTATTTCACATGTATTTCATCTGAAATACCAAAACTTGATGAATTTGATCACCAAAAACCACATTTTTGGCGCAACTGTATGCCATATGTCAACAATAGAATGGCAAAAAAGAGGATTGCCCCATGCTCATATTCTGATTTGGCTTCAAAGAAAAATACAACCAGATGAAATTGACTTAATTATTAGTGCTGAGATACCCAATAAAGAAGAAGATCCTCTTCTTTACGAAATTGTTTCCAAACACATGATTCATGATCCATGTGGAGAATACAATTCACGATCGCCATGTATGGTCAATGGTAAATGCAATAAGAGATTCTCACGCTCTTTCACTGTTCATGCTCAGTCAGACAATGATGGATATCCACTTTATAGGAGACGTTCGCCTGAAGATGGTGGTCACATTGCAGTTTTGGGTAGACATTCTGATACACAAGTGGATAATCGATGGGTTGTTCCGCATTCACCAGTCCTAAGCAGATGCTTTTCAGCTCATATTAATGTAGAATACTGTCACTCTGTGAAAGCAATCAAATACATTACTAAGTATGTTAACAAAGGTAATGATCGAGCAACTTTTACTGTACAAAATGATTGCAATGAAATTGAAAAGTACATAAATGGTCGCTACTTGAGCACATCGGAAGCCTTCTGGCGAATATTTGAGCTGCCAATTCATGAAAGATACCCAGCTGTAATTCATCTGGCGGTGCACTTAGAAAATGGTCAAAGGGTGTATTTCAACCAGCATAATATTCTGCAAGTTTTAGAAAATCATCCTCAGACAACATTAACTGGCTTTTTCAAACTGTGCCAAGATGATGATTTTGCAAAAACTTTGCTTTATAGTCTGCATTTTATGTCTGGAGAAATAAAAATTGGCAGAGAAGGAAACGTGGACAACTGGTTGCAGGGCATTTGGGTGTAAGGAAAGATGCTGCTCTTGGAAGAGTTTACACTGTGCATCCAAACTTCACGGAATGCTATTACCTTCGTCTGCTTCTACATCACATTCGTGGTCCAACTTCTTTTGCTATGCTAAAAACAGTGAACAGTATTGTACAGCCTTCTTACCAGACAGCGTGTAAGAAACTGGGCCTCATAGAAAATGATGAGCATTGGAAACACACGCTGAGTGATGCTGCACTTACACAGTCACCATCACATATTCGTGAACTATTTGCGATACTATTGGTATTCTGTCAGCCATCTGATCCAAGCAGTTTGTGGTGTGAATTCAAGGAAGTCATGTGTGAGGATATTCTTTTTCAAAAGCGTTTGCATGAAGACAACCAAGATTTACCATTCTCAGTGGATGTATTCAATGAAGGATTAATTATTCTAGAAGACATTATTGCATCTTTCAGTGATAAGCGACTTCGTGATTTTGGTATTCTTGAGCCAAGTAGACAAAGTTCTGACTATACAAGAGATACATATAGTATGTGTGTTGTGCATCGATACCTAAAAGAAAATTTGCCAAAATTAGTTCCTGATCAAAGAACAATCTTCAGCGCAGTTATTGACAGTGTTCAAAATGACAACGGTAACCTGTTCTTCATTGATGCCCCTGGAGGCACCGGTAAAACGTTTGTAATCAATTTACTTATTGATAAATGTAGATCAGAGAGAAAAACTGTCATTGCAGTCGCGTCTTCTGGAATCGCAGCAACATTATTAAAAGGTGGGAGAACAGCACATTCTACCTTTAAATTGCCTTTGAACACAACGTTTATAGAACAAGCAACATGTAATGTTAGTAAGAATAGTTCTATTGCAAAGGTTTTTCGTGATTCAGTATTAATTATCTGGGATGAGTGCACCATGAGCAACAGATGTCACATAGAAGCTGTTGACAGAATGTTACGGGATGTACGATCATCTTCCAAATTAATGGGAGGAGTTACTGTTGTATTTTCTGGTGACTTCCGGCAAACCTTGCCTGTAATTGCTAAAGGCACTAGAGCTGATACAATCAAAGCAAGCTTAAAGACATCCCCAATTTGGCAGAACGTTAAAATAATGACTCTCAGTACAAACATGAGGACTTTGTTAACTGATGACTCAGATTCTGCGCAATTTGCAGCATTGCTTCTCGCAGTTGGAAGCGGTTCAGTTACCAATATCAATAGTCAAAATATATTAGTAGATCATCGGTATGGTCACGTGGTTCACACTATAGATGATTTAATTCAGAAGATATATGAGGATGTGCAAACAGTCCTAAATAAGACACACTCATGGTTTTGTGAAAGAGTTATACTGTCTCCAAAAAAATAATGTGGTAGATGAAATTAATCATCAAATCCTACAGCGCTTTCAAGCAGAAACAAAAGAATATCGATCATTTGACACTGTTCTGAATGATGACGAGAGTGTTCATTATCCACCAGAATTTTTGAACTCGCTCAACCCAGCAGTTCTTCCACCACATATATTAAATTTGAAAATTGGTACACCTATTATATTACTTCGTAACCACAATGCCCCAAAACTTTGTAATGGAACACGACTTCAAATAATTAAGTTTACAAACAATATTTTACACACCAGAATTCTTACTGGTACAGCATCTGGTGAAAATGCTCTAATACCCAGAATTCCAATGATTCCGTCTGATTTACCTTTTCAATTTAAAAGGCTGCAGTTTCCCGTTAAACCATGCTTCGCTATTACAATAAATAAAGCACAAGGACAATCCTTCAAGTTTGTTGGTGTCGATCTTAGAAAAAGCGTCTTCTCTCACGGTCAGCTGTATGTAGCACTCTCCCGTGTTGGGTCAAAAGATAACCAATTCTTGCTTCTTCCAAAAAATAATGAAACTGCCAATGTGGTGTACCCTGAAGCTTTGGTTTAATTTACAAAATGTGTCGTTTTACATAAAATATTCTACAGTGATTCTGTACATTTGTTGTAATTACATTTTCTTCATATGCCAGTTGTCTTCTTTGCAGTTAATTTTGACCCTGTTGAACTTTGTTTTAATATGAGCTAGAGACTAAGTAGTGCAGTGATATGTAATGCAACAATAGTTCTTTACATGTGGAGACTAATAAATGTGTTGTTTTGTATATCAATTTCTCACAATTAATGCAATCATCCATTTTTTGTACAAAAATAAGCAAATATTAATTTATACAAAAATATTTGTCGATGCAAATAAAATATTCTTAGAGTCCTTGGTTTCTATTTTATTATTCAAATTTCAATATCAATAGTCTCTAGCACTTCTGATGAAGTTAATATTGTTTAGTTAAGTGGTTCAGTACATTGTCAATTTATTGTGTACTAGCAACACATTGCTATCGGGACGGAGACGGACAGATCATGGCAGGAAGGAGTAGAGCGGAGAAGAGATACAATGAAAGATATAGATGTAGGCCCAGCCGCAGGGCATGAAAAGATGGAATTAGTCTTCCTGTCTAATAATATTCTGTAATAATGCCCGGGCAACGCCGGGTACTTCAGCTAGTTGCTTTATAAAGCGTGAGGCAGTTCGCCGTTGACAGTTTGCTCCGCTTATGAAATAAGCATCGCAAGCGGCCTTTGGTCTGCCGCGCTTTCTTCCGCACGTTATCTATGTGCAGGTTAAAAGTGAGTGCGCTATCTAATGTCACTCCTAAATATTTAACGTTTTTGGCCCAGTTTATTACATCGCCACAGAGCGCGAGCGGCCTCGGCTGCGTGAATCTCTGTCGTCGTGTGAAGAGCACCGCCGCGCTCTTACTCACGTTGACTTTTACCCGCCACAGCTTCAGCCACTCCTGGATCTGAAGTAAATGCTGATCCAAATACTTCTGGAGAAGCTCGATCTTTTTAGACGTGGCTATTACAGCCGTATCGTCTGCGACTGACGTCGTGCTGGTCTCGTCCGCGGTATTAATAGGCCGCGGGTGGTGGTAGCGGAGGGGGTGGTTTCGCGCGCTGGCTTCTGATTGGCTGTCGCTTCGCGGGCTGGCTTGCGATTGGGCATCGACTGAGATGAGAGTGGCGCTGGGAATTTTGTTACTGTAAGGTTTTGTCTTGGTGTTACGGAGTACGGAATGCCAAACGGAACTGATTTTGACTCATTCTTCTTTCCTGTTGAAATTGTTCGGATGTTTGAAATTTTCTATGGCTTCCCGTTGTAAGCGGGCGTGGTAGTGGTTTGTTGCGGATAAAATCTCGGTGTTGTCGAATAAGATGTCATGTTCTTTTCCCGAAAGAGCATGTTCAGCGACCGCGGATCTTTCGGTGTAGCCGAAGCGGCAGTTTCGTTTATGTTCTGTAAGGCGAGTGTTGACGGAGCGTTGCGTTGTGCCTATGTAGACGGAACCACAGGAACAGGGAATTCTGAAAACACCTGCTGAACTTAATGGCTTTCTCCGGTCCTTTGCTGAACGAAACATGTTGCGGAGCTGTGTCCCGGACACTTCGCCCGAGACCTCGCCACTGAAGATGCCCACCGCAGTCGTGGGCGAAACGTTTGGCAGTTCCAAGCCAATCGGACCACGGCCCATCAGCCCGGAAGACATCAAGAATATTGACTCCGGCCGTGAAAGCCTTCAATGCTTTATACTGCGATTTTTGTAAGAAGAGCTCTCAAGATAACTCAAATCCCATCTTTGCGATGGAATATGTCACGGCATTTCGCGTCTTTTCTCGGTCTTGCCGGTAGAAGTCGCATGTTCGCAAGCACTGCTTCATACGGTCGCGATTGTGCGAAATCTAGCGGAACGACTGAGAAAGACGCGAAATGCCGTGACATATTCCATCGCGAAGATGGGATTTGAGTTATCTTGAGAGCTCTTCTTACAAAAATCGCAGTATATAAAAAATTTGAAGCCATTTTTAAGAAAATGGCGTTTGAGCGTTTCTGAAAATACGGAATTTTGAGCTACTTTTCATGGAAAACTATTCAATTTCCGAGAAACTTTATTTGACATTATTTAAATCCCATGAACTCATTAATATGATAATGTGAACAAATCGCCGCTGATGTGAAAATTAATGACGTGTGAGACAAGTAAAAAAACTACATTTTTGTAATTTTTGAAAAAACAGAAGAATAGAGCAATATGGCGTTAATGTCATCTCATAAAGCAAATTTAGCACTATCCCTACCAAAAATTTAAAGAAAAAATTTGGAGCCGTTTTTGAGAAAATCTGGTTTTTGTAATGTTTTAAAATTTCAAATCTTGCATGCAATATTGCGCAAAAACTACTGAAATTTTTAAAACATAATACGTGATCTTAATGAAAGAACTCACTTTGGACAACAAATTTTATTGGAAGGAAAAATCTCTATCTTCAATTTTGTAGTTCTCGGAAGACACCGAAAAATTTTCAAACTTTTGCAATTTTCGAAAATTCAGAGTTAACCATGAAAATGGAACCTATGCCACCTAAATAAGTGTATTTTACTTTATCTTTAGAAGAAATTTAAAGAAAAATTTGGAACGGATTTTAAGAAAATATTGAATCCCTATTTTGTGGGAAACTGATACCCAGAGGGTATTATTCCGTATATACATATGTATACAGGAAAGTAAAAATAGTTACGAGAATAAAACAATGGAAAAATGATTGCTGCTTTGACTGGACTCCCAATGCGGCTTGGTCGCTTTGCTCACAGGCATTGCCAGTCTTCCGCTCACATCACTGGCAGACACCCCTCTCGGCAATTTTCAGATTTTTATCTGGTCCCCCAACTGAGATATTATAGTTCAAAGTTTGAAAAAAATCAAAAATTCCAATTTTCAAGAGGATATAATTTTCAAATGATACATTGTATATTAATGAAACTATACTGTTATGCTTAAAAGCACTGACAAAATTAAGGCAATGATTCTATTCCTTCTTTGAGAAATTACTCTCTGAAAATTGAATTTCGTTCATTCGCGTTCCACAGATATGGTTGCAAATATTTTCCAGATAGAAACATAGAATATTGGTGAATAATATTTCGATTTGCCGGGCAGAGTATACTGAATCGAATGCTTTTTTTCTAGAATGCTAGAACAACCTAGAGCGGAGTAATTTAGAAGAGTAAATGTCTGCAAATGCAAAAAATGGCACACGGCGTGAAACAAAAATCGCCACCATATCTAAATCAGGTACAATAAAAAAAAAGCTAAAGATGTTTTTGAACAGCGACAACATAAGGAAATTTATACAAAATATGAATTTTTTTCGAGATGGTCGAGCAATCAATTTATTAAATTCTAGACCACTTAAAAGGGATTGACCCGTTGTCAGTGTCTCATCCGTCCTTTCACTCTTCACAACATGCCAATATCAGATCATTCTCTTGTAGTGCTCTATGATTAAGACCACTTAAACTGGACCACCTAAAATGTATTGATCCTATATATACAGTTGTAAGAACTCTAGAGCTGTCGAGAAGTGCTGTTTGTGGAAATTTTATTTTTTTAAATTTTGTATTTGGAAAGAAATGTTTCAGTCAATCAATTAATTTGAAATCCTGTTTTTGTAGCTTTTATTAACTACCTTCATGTGCACTTTCCATTCTTGTTACAAAATATTTGCCCTTATTTTCTTTTCGACATTGCATGTTCTTAATCCTTCAATTCTTTTATTTGCAGTATTTTTTGGGCAGATAAACAGTATATATATAGTTAAATATTGCTTACACGAACACCACTATGTTTGGAGACATTTTGGCATGAATTCTAAATTATGAAATTTATAGAGTTGTGACAAAGTTTCAATTTTTTTTAATTAATCATTTGGTGTATTGACTTTTATTGTGATTTTAAATTTTGAAATTTGACTAAATAATTTTGAATTATGATTTTTAATTAACTTGATTATTGTGGGAAAAGAAAATTATCTGTTTTATAGCTGTTCGTTTTGTTGCTGCAGGTACCGAGAAAGACTGACAAAGATTCATGCCAAATTACAAGAATTGGAAGGAAATACATCATCTGTATTTTGCAGAAAAATATCTTTCTCAGGTGAATCATTAAATGGATTTGATTTTGTACAATGGTTGTATGAATGGAAACGTAAGATGTATTTTAGAAAAACTGAATAAATTGTCTAGATTCATGAAGGGAAATGTAGATAATTACATGTACAAAATCAGAGGAACAGATACAAAAGTATTAGCTAAAATAGAAAAGATAGAAACGTACACTTTTTACCAAAAAATTATCTCACATTTACTCCTCATTACAGCATAGTGACAGGATGTTCCCCTTGTTTTCAAAGATAGGGCAGTAACATTTCAGTCTGAATAAAATTAAACATTTGTAATTTTGTTTGTAAGGTCAAGTTTGTTTCAAGTTGACTGTAACTATTATTGGAAATTTCTGTTTGAGAAAGAATGAAAGACTAATCTAAATCATGTATAGAAAATATATTGAAAGAAACTGTGCGATATTAGTACCCATTTCTCTTATTTGCAGATGTATAAGACAAAAAAATAAGTTCTGTGCATAAGGAATGGTCAGAATAGTTTTGATCTTAGTGAATATGGTCTATAGTGTTAATGACGTCAATGGTTTCATGCCGAACCATTCGTGTTGCCACTGAGGCAGGCTGCATAAGGACTTTTTTACTTTCCCGTATACATATGTATGCATGGAGTGATATACGCAGTATAGAGAAAGTTATGTAATGTGCGCCAATTTTCGGCGGAAAAAAATTAATTGCCGGGCCGTGAAAAGGAAAAAGTGGAAAAAACCAGTTGCTAAATTAAGAGAGAAAAAAATCCCCTAACACGTGCTGTAGCCAGAAACCCTGTTTTGTGGGTCCTTGATACCAAAAAACCAATTGAAAGGAAAACGTCTGTCCGGCTGTGAACACTGCTAGCGCCTAAACCATAAGTACGATTTCTTCCAAAATGGATATTCACCGGTCGATCTGATTCTAGTCGAAGCTTTGAGATTTTGAAAAAGATCCTTCAAAATTTGGGGGTACTTTATATGTGAAGGCATCCAGGGATTTTCAAAATTTCCTCTTTTCTTTCGCTCCAAATTTTTTCTTTAAACTTTTGGTAGGGATAGTGGTAAATATATTCTATTAGATGACATAAAAGCCGTATTGCTTTATAGGTTGGTTTTTTCAAAAATTACAAAAATGTAAATTTTTTCACATGTTTTCACGTCGATAATATTTACATTAGCGGCGATTTTTTTTACATTATTATATTTAGGAGTACATATGCTTTAAATAATATCAAGTAAAGTTTCTCGGAAACACAACCGTTTTCTGTGAAAACTAGCTCAAAATTTCGCATTTTCAGAAACGCTCAAACGCCATTTTCTCATATATGGCGGCAAATTTTTTCTTCAAACTTTTGTAACGGATAGTGCTAATTACTCTTTTTAGTATAGCGTAAAGTTTATTTTGAGTTTTTGTTTTTGTTTTTTCAAAAATTACATAATTGTAATTTTTTTGAAAGCTCTCTCACATCTTTAATATGCACATTACCAGCAATTAGTAAAAATTATTATATTTGTGAGTGTACGGCCTTCAAATAACTTCAAATAAAGTATTTTGAAACTCAAAACTTTTCTGTGAAAATGACTTTCAAATTTCGCATTTTTAGTACCGCTAAAAGGCAATTTTCTCTTAAACAGCATATCATTTTTATAAGAAAATTGCCGTTCATGACTAGGTTTTTGTGTTCTTTAATATTCTAAAATTAATGTTTCCGTTCTACCAATAGGAAACCGAAAAATTAAGAAAATGACAAAAAAATGTACTTTTGGTGGTGATAGATGACAGCTGGCAAGAAAGAGTTTGTGGCAATTCCGAATAGCTAGCAAAGACCCAAGGAAATAGAAAACTAATACGGGAAAGTCTGTGCCATTCTGTAGCACCACTAGTTCAGGTGTGTCTTCATGTCTAAGGATCATGAATAAGGTGGTTGTTTTCTTAGAAATTTATTGTTTCAGAGCTGTCAAAACAGCAAGTGATAGTGTTAGTAAGGAGTCAAAATCATCGTGATGGTGGCTGGTTATTGCATGACATAGTGTGAAGCAAATTAATCCATAATTTGGAACCAGGTACAGGAAACTATTGTCTGTATATGGAATGAATTAGAAGACCTAAGCAAGGCTTGGTGGATTGCAGTGTGCTGTGTCAGGATCAGAAATCTTTCTTGAAATTTCAGAAGGTTGATTTTTTGCAACACGATAAAACTCAACTGCTCATTGCTGCTGGGTCTGGAATCTGCCTCCAAAACATCAATGCACTTTTTTTTCTGATCTCTAAGATTGAGAATGTCTGGGATGATTTGGGATGCACTATCAAAACTACCCTATTAGCATGAGAGTAAGAACTATTTTTGCTTAGAAAGAATTTTCTCTTATCTATATCATAAATGTCTATGACCCTGTGTTGAAGGCACGTTGCTTGACAGATGAAGTAACAGTATTCAAGATTCCTTATTGCAGTTGAGCTTGATAATTTATGTTGACCTCACTTTTTATCATTTGTTACCAGTGATAACCCTGCTCTTACTTCCAAATAGTCATTATTTTGATCCTTCCTTTAACCCTCAGAGTCCGAAGAGGGTACTTTTTGTACCCCACACCTTAATTTTTGCTAATATATTTGCTTGTGTTAATTTTTATGAGTCGATACTTCCTCTACTGGAATTTTTTTACCACTTTGCATCGAATAAACTCTCTTTAGAAATTTCGCTACAATTTCTCAGGTTTAAAATTACCATTTTTGTTCCTGAGATCCAAAATGTTCCCCCTTAGGACTGCGTGTTAGAAACGGCCATTTATCTTTGTGTTCTTTCATTCGTAAATATGCCACTGAGTGATATTCAAAATTGTCACTTAACATTGCTAGTTACCATTTTACTGCCCAAATGCCGTGCATGCTGCTTTTTTCTTATCTAAGTGAGCGGGTGAGATCTCCAGCGCTGATAAAACCATATATTCAGTGGCATGCTGTCGAACGTATCAATTTACCTCTTCATGTAAAGAGAGCAATAGCTACTATTATTGAACCTGTGACAAAAGAAATGCAGCAGCATCAGGAAGTAAGTGCCAGAAAATGTGGTAGATGCACCATATGTGAGAGAAAAGCAGACAAGAAAACAGTCTTCAAATGCATGTTATCTGAAAATTGAATATGCAGTAAACACTCCAAAAAGTTAGTGTCATATCAATGTCAGAAATGCTATCTGCACTAAAAAATTAATAATTAGTACTAAATATATTTATGATGGTTTCAAACATATTGATTTCGGTAAGGTCATTTTTTCTTGCACTTATATACCATTACATGTAACTTCCATGTTTAAAATAAATACTGGTTGAAAACAAATTTGTAATGTATTAATTGATATTCAGAGATCAGGGTAAGAGGTTAGTTGAAGTAAAATGATTTTCAAATAAAAATAAATTTAAAAATAAAAGAAACCTTTGGGGTACAAAATGTACCCCTTTCGTACACCAAAGTTGCAATTTGGCTCCGGACTCCAAGAGTTAAGATTCAACTACTGTGTCTTGTGAGAGCATATGTACAAACATATAATATTTCCTCCTCCTTTGTGTCCCTGATCCCCAGTTCTTCACCTATAGTCTCGTGCAATCTCTTGTGTTCTCATACACATAACAATAAAATCATTTTTGTTGCTTCATACTTAATTTTATTTCTTGATGACTTCTCTTTTATAATTTTACCTATCTATGAAAATGGATGATATCACATCGTATTTACATGCCATATAAGGAAATGAAACAAGGTTTATGAAGTGGTTCTTAATTTTTATAGAATCTGAAGCCTATTTAAATTAGATTTGTTTCAACTCTCAGTCAGTATAATTCAACTATTACTCAGTTTTGCAGACCAAGTTCTATCAGTGACACAATGACAGGGTAAGATGGGTAATTGAACCAGGTAATTTTTACTTTCTCGTTTATGTGTATATGTGTAGAGTAATACACATAATATCGAGAAAGTTATGTAATGCTGTGGAAAATCAGTTTCAAGATTTCAATGGAAATGCATATTTTCGACACCGACACCGAAAAAGTTATTTTTTTCAAAACATCCATTCGTCTGTGAACATTAGCGCCTAAACTATTCCTACGATTTTTTCCAAAATGAGTGATTCCTGATCGATCTGGCTCCCCTCGAAACTGCGATTTTGAAAAACATTCTTTAAATTTTGGGGCTACTTTACATGAACCCTCGGGGACATTTTCAAAATTTTCTCAAAAATGGCTAATTTTTTTTCTTGTCGTTCTGTCTGTGCCATTCTGTAGCGCCACTAGTTTTTTTCTCTTGTGAAGTCTCACTAGTGGTGCTATAGTAGCACGTACTTTCTCCCATTATTTGTAACAGTTACATAATATACTAGTATTTCTTGAAAACGCAAAAAAAATGTTTGTCCCTCCTGGAATTAAAACTCGGATACTTAGATTTGGCCACTCATATAACCACTACACCAACCGCTTGAAACAGTAAAATAACCTTCCTATTTTTTGAAAAAGAAAGTTAAACATTTTTGATTTTTGAAAATTAAGGTTTTTAATAAATATTAGGCGAGATCTCATAAAACAAGTTCGCAAATTTGAGGAATTGTATTTACTAATGCGTAGATGTTCTCACTTCACATAAAGTTAGGCGAAAGCTCTTATTTTCAAAACATTTTACATGTCATTATTTCTGTATGCACAGTAAATAACTGGTTAAGCCAAAATTTGAACTTCGGCAGCCAGAGTCTTGAGAGTGCTCTGGCTGACCGAGTGACGCCCTTTCGAAGGCCGTGATGTCGACGTTTCGACCATGGCGTGGTCTTCCTCGGGTCTGGTCGGCACCCGGGTTTATATGGGTGGAATGAAGTGTGATTGGTTGAACCAGCTGGCCAAATGGACACACCGTCTGCTGCGAAAGGGGGTGAAATCCAAAAGGGAGGTGGGGGAAACAACAGCAATGCAGGGTTTTGCCTCCATGATGCTTGGCGGCCATTAATATGGGCTCACATGCTGGCGCCTGCCCACCCGGCCGGTCGCTCCATGCAGTTCGATTCCGAACTAAACGGCAGGTTCAACGAATCACATTCGGCCTCATCTGTATATAAAACCGAGAGACGATCAGTCCTGAGGAAGATCACAACGAGATGGTCAAAACTTCGGCATTACAGCCTTCGAAAGGGCATCACCCGGACAGTCAAGAGCACTCCAAGTTGAAATTTGTCCGGAATGTAGCCAATAATGTGCAGGGAGATGTTTTCTACTGTACATATTATTGGTCCAGTCAAACCTGTTGACTTGAAAAGTAGTTATTGAGATTTCTGCCCATCTTCAGATTTGGCAACCTGAAGTCCACTAAACCAAATTTGCACACTTAATTCAAATCAGAGGATAAGCCTCATAATAAAGTTGATCATTTATTCACTCTGACTGAAATGTGGTTTAAGTCACATTAATCATTTGTATATTGGAATTAGAATTTGTAATTATGCTTAGCTAATACAAATAATTTCTCACAGGATTTTGAACTCAGAAGAATTAAGGTATGTGAAATCACAGGTTTTGTCTTTTCCATGCAAGCCATCCAAGCCAAAATTGCTTAAATTGGACTAATAAAAATATCTGGCTGCCAGTTTGTTTACAGTTTGCCCAAAGAGAATTAGGATAATCCTGTTTGGTTAACAGTTACATGCAATGTTTTAATAAAGAGAATTTGTATTTAATATCCTAAACAACATATATGCCATAGATGCAATCTCTTAGATGCCAAAATCAAAGGAGCTACTGAAGGAGAAATAAATGCTGTGTTGACTCAAACAGATACACGCAATGATATTGTGAAAGAAGATAATTTTTACAAGATAAAACTAGAGCGAGTGCAGTCAACTTACAACAATACCTGTCGATACCATACCTAACAAATATAGCATGCCAGGAAAGTCTCTCCACAATGACACCTTTCTGGTGAAAATGCTTGCAAAAGAAATGATGTGGGTAGCATGAACTGCAGCTTGAAAGCATCTATTGTGAAATAACCACACTCACAATAGATGGAGTGTGGTTATTTCACTTGTTTCCCAGTGATCTGGTTGCTACCAACAAAAATGCTGTTTTTAATATGAGTTCCTGATTCGGTTCAGTGCGGAGAGACTTTCCGGGTATAACTCTATATGAGTGGCATTTGTAGTCATTTAATGTAAAGGTGCATGATCTAAAAGCAGACTAGGCCACTAAGCATATGGGACAAATCCGTAGAAGCATGAAGAGCAAATGAAATTGCCTCCTGTATGTTCCATTTTATATTAAACCTGCCTGATGAAATACAAGATATTATGTTGTACTCAGATTATTTTTCGTAATTTTAGCGTATTAAGCAAAAGGAATTGACCAGAAATATTTAAACGAATGGCTCTAATAGTAAGAAATATTTGTGGAATCCAGCTGTTTAAGGATGGAAGGGGTCAAATTTATTTTAAAAATTTGTTAAAAGAATCTGTGAATTTAAAATAATTAATTTGACTTGCCAAGGACACCCCAGTACGTGACCTTCACAAAATTTTTCAAATGATCAGTATCAATTTAAAAAAAAATAATATACTTGCCATAGATTGATGATGTTTCCATGGTTTCAACTTGAATTTAAAAACAAAAGATAAACTTCCTAGAGACCCTGATCTGGAGGAGTTGGATCAAGACCAAGAAAAAAAATAGCAGATGAATTAGTTATATTGAAATTAATAAAACGATCCAATAAGTACTATAAACATACAAGAGTGTTTCATCATTCTTTCATTGCTTTCTTTTTCCGATTTTTGTTCTTTTTTCTTAAATAAAGCTACAAATTGATGTATTTTCCTCTTTATTTTTAAACCACTTGAATTAGAAATGGATTAAAAGTTAGTTGTGCACATGATCGGTCAAGTCTACAGCAATCAATTGGTGAACAATAGGTCAACTCTATAGTGCGATTTTTATAACTTTGCCTCTCAAACCCCTATGGCCACTATGGAATATCACATGGCATTTCGCCTCTTTCTCGGTCTTGCCACTAGATGTTGCATGATCTCAGGCGCTGCTTGATATGGTCGCGATCATGCGATGTCGACTGAGAAAGATGTGAAATACCGTGACATATTCCATTGTGAAGACAAGCCTTGAGAGGCAAAGTTATAAAAATTCCACTATAAAATTACTGGGGAAGAACGGGTTGGTATTGTACCATCTTTTGCTTTCAAATGGCTAGACCCTTTCTCATGGCAGACAGACATGTCAACCATGTGGACCACATCCTGGCTTTTCATTACCAAGTGAGGTTTGAGTCTAACCCCTTCAGTGATAAAAAGACCAGTTTACAGAAGAATAGCATCACAAAAAGGCATTCCCAGTCTGATTGTTTATATACACCATTACACCTTTTCCCAGGCAGCTCCTCCAACTTCTGCCTTTCCTCCTGTAGACCCAGTGGAGCCTCAGTGCTCTCAATGTCCTCTAGTAGGACAGGACAGGAGCTCAGCCATCTTCAAATTTTTCTAATCGTAAATCCAGGTTTAGTGCTACCATAGGAACATCTTGGGTAAGCCCCATCAAGGACAGTCCTCGATCACTCTTGGTTAGTTACAATATGCCGTGTGTAAGATCTGATTCATTGCATGTGGAACTGTGTTGAATGCTTTAGCATAGAGCCATCTCCCCCCTCCCCCCAGCTTTTTTCATGTTACTGTCATGTTATTAAGAATTTAAACATTAGCAAAACAGCTCTATCTGAATCTTTGGATCTCTCATTATAAGATAGGGTCAATGATGATTCTGTTATCATAATAGCTTCAGCCCCAATGGCTGCTTCTCCGGTTCACAGACTATTTGCTGCATGTGGATGTGCATGGTGCAAATGTTGCAAAACCCTAATTTGGTAGTGATGCTAGCAATGCATAACTCTCATAGGTCTCCTTTAGCTGCTTTCTGACACCCTGGCACATCAGGAAAGGACTCGAAGTGAATAGCTTCCCTTTATAGTTCTTGCTGCGTTTGCAGCATGTAAAGATTAGGGAGTCATTGTTGTGAATGGTGTCATGATACTGAAACACATTATTCAAATCAGTGGCCTTAGCCCCTGCCCCGTTGAATGCTGGAATCTTTTCCTTAATTCTTATAAGATAGGTGTTTCCATTTGAAAGTGCTGGAGACTAGCCTTTTGCATATCCCTCTTGGCTGCACCTCAGTTCTTACTAGTGTAGGTTTACTAGCATCACTAATCCATTGTGACCAGGGTTGGGCAAAATACTTGAAAAATGTATTTCAGATACAAAATGCTTCACAGAAAGTATTTTAGATACCAAATACAAAATACTTTCATAGAAGTATTTTAGATACAAAATACAAAATAGTATTTTAAAATACTTTTGAAAATACAAAATACAACCAACGGTATTTTACACATAATATCTTCTATCCTATTTTTTTCTCTTAACAATCATTCACGTCATTCACATCATTCACAAAATACAACCAACGGTATTTTACACATAATATCTTCTATCCTATTTTTTTCTCTTAACAATCATTCACGTTCAATTAAAGATCACATCACATTTAAAATTTTATTATTAAAAATATATTTCTTTATACAAAAATGTTTCAAATGAAATTTTCGACCTATTTCAGGTATCCGTATGGGGTCATCCATAAATTGCATAATGCCAAAGGGGGAGGGAGGGGGTCTGAGGCAGTGTTACTCTGCGTTACATAGAAATAGGGACGTGCGTTACAAGGGGGAGGGGGAAAATACTTGAAATTTGCGTTACGTAATCTTTGGACGGCCCCTATCATTTATGATGTATGTTCATATTTTATGTCTGAAAGGCTTCTTGTCCATGCTAAGAGCCAAAGGAATACTTCGAGTTTAAAGATCTCACCATGAGTTCTTGGGAGGTGATAGTTTGGCACAAATATTGCAGGTTATAGACAATTAACCAAGATGCCTTTCAGACTTAAAGTATGAACATACATCACAAATGATATGTATATCTGATGAATACTGCGGATTTTTAGATTTTAAAATATGCCTTTTAGTTGCCTAAAATAGATTCTGTTAGGCTCTTTAAATGGTAGAATATGCACTAATAAAATTCAAAACTTACAAGAAAACTCACTTTTTGACCATTCATTATATTTCTCAAAGATAAGAGCGTAAATCAATATTACATAGAATTAGTATTGAACATTTTGCGATAATACTATTTATGAGCAAGTTTGTTTATAGTTAGAATTATTCCTACCGTATTTTGCTTTACAATGAATTACGAATACATTCTCCAAGTTCTCAAGAGCAAATGAATGTTTCTTATCGGTCAAGATCACTTTGCTTTCGGGGAAATTCAATCACTTTATCTCAGAAACGGAGGCAGCTTCTCCATGAAGTCAGGAATTAGTGGCATGGAGACTTATCGCTAGGTCTTTTGTGTATTAATTATAAGAATCATTTTTAAATAACTATTTTATTGTCATTTTAGTTCATGAAATAATAAATTACACAATACTCTGTAAAACATTGTCAAATGTATTTAAAAATTGCATTTAGTATAAACTGTAACCCCACAAGCCCTCTAGACATATGTGTTACAGAGTAAATTACCAGTGCTACAGAGTGCCTAAGACTTTCCCTTATTGTTTTTTATTTCCTTTGATCTCGACTAGCTATTCATACTTTCCACGTACTCCTGCCAGCTGCCATCTATCACCACTGAAAGTACATTTATTTGACATTTTTTTAACTTTTTGGTTTCCTAGTAGTAGAACAGAAATATTATTTTAAGAATATTAAAGAACAGTGAGAACTCGACCTAAATTGCAATTTTCGTTCAAAAATTTGGAGCTATATTTAAGAAAATGATGTTGAAGCATGACTGTAAATGCGAAAATTTAAGCTCTTTTTCACTGAAAAATTTTGAGTTTTCAAAAACCTTCATTAGAAGTCATTTGAAGCACATGCACTCACAAATGCAATAGTGTTTACAAATTGCTGGACTGGAATTAACTGTGTGAGATACCTTTCAAAAAAGGTACATTTTTTGTAATTTTTGAAAAAACAAAAAAATCCCCCAAAATGAACTTTACATCATATTAAAGAGTGCAATTGGCACTATCCGTTCAAAAAATTTGAAGAAGAAATTTGGTGCCGTTTGTGGGGAAAATGTTTCTGAAAATGCAGAATATTGAGATAGTTTTCACAGAGAACTGTTGAGTTTTCTAGAAACATTATATGACATTATTTAAAGTGCACGTTCTCATCAATGAAATAATGTGAACAAATCGCTGCTAATGTAAATATTAACGACATGAGAGACAGGTCAAAAAAATTAAATTTTTGTAATTTTTTGAAAATACAAAAGGATAGAGCAATATGGCGTTTATGTCATCTCACAGAGTACATTTAACACTATCCCAACCACAAGTTTAAAGAAAAAATTTGAAGACATTTTCAAGAAAATGTTTTTGTAAATTGTATTTTTTTAAATTGCATATATTGCACACAATATTCCGAGAAAACTGACAAAAGTTTCAAAAAAATGAACATGATCTTAATGGAAGAACTAATTATAGATAGCAAATTTTATTTGAAGGAAAAATCCTTATCTTTAATTTTGTAGTTGTAGGAAGACGCCGAAAAAATGCAAACTTTTACAATTATCGAAAATTGAGAGTTAACCGTGAAAATTGGACTATGCAGTCTTAATAAGTGTATTTGACTCTATTTTTACAAGAAATTTAAAGAAAAAAATTGGAGCCTTTTTTAAAAAAGTTTTGAAAATGTTAGGGTGGCTTCATGTAAAGTACCCCCGAATTTTAAAGAATGTTTTTCAAAATCTCAAAGCTTTGACTCTAGCCAGATGGACAGGGGTTTCTTCAATGTGGAAAAAATCCTAAGCAAGGTTTAGGCGCTAGTGGTGTTCAGACAGACAGATGGACGTTTTAAAAATGGAAATCAAAACACGTCTTTCCATTGAAATCTTGAAATCGATTTTCCACAGTATTTCATAATGTTCCCTATACTACATATATTACTTCGTATATACGTATGTATATGGAGAAGTAAAAATATCTAGCCAGGGAATATCAGATTGGAATGCAACAATGGTTGGGCAACAATGACTTGGAAGCTAATTTCTGTGAATTACATCTTCTAGTTGGGCCATGATTTACCTGTATGAAAAGCAGTAACAATTGTCAAATTTGTGTTGATATTTGCTTGAAAATATTTTGTTTTTGCAGCAAATGTTGTACGATTTGTTATGAGTTTTACAAAAAAATGGTGACTGAGATGTTTTAATTTGGAGAGAAATTGTGGTATAAATAGTAATACATAACTATTGCTAAAGGCGAAAAAGTATGTGCTATTTTGGTACCACTAGTTTCTAAATTTAGCAACTGGATCTATCCACTTTTTTGTTATCAGGGCCCGGCAACAAGAGTTTTTCAACCAAAATTCGCGTTTTTTTCACTCATATAATTTCCTGTCCACTGCATGAGTGGTAGCGAGAATGTTAAAGAAATGCCCACTAGGCAAGACTACTTTGAAATGAAAATTAAAACATTGAAGGAAAAATTATCAAAATGACGTTTAATAAAGATCAGTGATTTTGTATTTTTTTTAAATTGTGATCAAAGAAAATTATAATTTATTTTGTTTATGAAAGATTACACAATATATATTATATTATATAATCATATCCATAAAATGTGAAATACAAATAAGGATTCTGTATTTATTTGAAATTTTAATTATGTATAATAAAATAAATAGTGCAATAATAAAAGTAATGCAATGGTTCATGTAACAGGGAAACATGATAATAACTCAGGGAAAATAAATGGGGTTAGTGGCGGTCATCGTGTAAATAATAATATTTAATTTTTAAAAGCAACCAGACGTGATTCAGGGATATTTCTGCATCATCAGTTGTTTTACATCATACACCAAATAACATGATACAAATTATGTTTTAAAAAAAATTAACATGTGAGTATAGATGAAGCTATCTTGTCCTATACTGGCAGGAAATAGCCATAAAATTCTCTTGAGTATCTTTCTACAGTACTTATCTTTCGTCTTTTTTATTTTAATTTAAATTACTTTATCCTTATTTTAAAAGGTATAAATTAACCCCTCAAAATTTGATAACTGGCCAATAATCATCCACACATCTTGATTCCCGTATATTTCATACAAATTGGCCAGTTGTTTGCTGTGTGATGTCAACAAGTATTACACACAGCCAAACCAAGTGCCACGTGAACATAATACAAAGCCATACCTGGCGACACACAAACATGCATATTCACACCGGTACAGGGGGCAGTAGTCTTTTTATCCTTGCATCCTGTGGTTTTGTTCAGTCTTCACAGTTCGTATTAAGTTCCAATGGAATTCTAACAGGCCTTGTGCACCTACGAAACTAAACCACCTGAACAGCAAACAAAACACAGGTCCTCTGTGATGACTTTCGGCTCCTTAGGATTGATTTTGACCACGTAATTGTTCTCACCAGTCTTCAATGTCGGTATATAGTCAGGACTTAAATGAATAAGCACATATCTGAAGTAATTTAATTTAAATCTGAATTAATTTAATATGAGAAGTATTGGAATTTAATTGGGACTTGTAAGCAAACAACCAATAAATGTAAAAAATGTATAAGTGCAAAATCTATAAATGGAGTTTTACTGCATAGCCAAAGTAACATAAAGATATCTTTGCTTAACATCTTGTGTTTTAAACTGTATTTTTCAATCTACTGGTTTTAGCTGTCTTGAACTATAATGATAATAATAACAAAAATAATACATAATAAATCAAGCGTTGAATATTAATGTACTTCTAAAAATCTGTGGGCAACTGGTAAATCCAATTATGTAATTGAATTTAATCTGTTTTTAACTTATTAAATTTAAACTTCCTTGTGTTGCAGGTACGCAGTTTCCAAAAGTGAACAGAGCTATTGAAAAATATGTTAATGCCAAAAGAGAGTTCCCGGACTTTAAAGATATACATGATCTTCTGAAAATCTCATACCAGAGAGAAAATATTGAAATCTCAAAAGAAAAGTTAAAACGAGAAGGTGTGTGAAATGTTTTAACTTACTTATTACCTTGGTTATTTATTTAATACAACCACTTGCATTTCTTTTTCACAGCACTGCTGTTTGTGTTTTTTGTAATTTTAGTACCTTTCTTTCTTGGGTAAATAACCTTTTACTCCAAATGCTGTAACTAATCATTCAACTCTTCTTGTAAACCTCCTTTGGAAATTAAAGCATTGTTTTAAAATCCACATCAAAGCAGTTGCAGTGGAGAATTTTTTGCATTTCGAGTAGCAGACACTACAGATATTCAGTTCAGGGAAGGTCAAAGACATCTGGTTCAATGTAACAATAGTAGATAATTTATGATCAAATAGAACTAATAGAAAATCACGTAAATTATAAATGAAATTTTATCCTGAAAAATATATTTGTTGCATTAATATGGTTATTAAAAGATTTTAAATATTAAAAAATTGAAATTTATTGAAAAAAATAGTGATACAGGATCGGCCATAAATTATGTAACACTAAAGAGGGAGGGAGGGGGATCTGAGGCAGTGTTACATAGGGGTAGGGGAGTATTAGTTAAGTGTTAAATATTAAATATTTTTCAACCTTTTTTACTGAATCTGTGAGATTACGAAGAAAATTTTCAAAACTGATGTGACGTGTATTCTACGATCCCTTTAAATTGGCGCTGTAGACTCTCGCTCTTGCATCACTCACGGTGGCATGTGCATAGCTTGTGGTCAACCACTTCTCGCCCAAGCATTTGTCCTTCACTCACAATTTGCCCCATTCTTATTGTTAGATGTAGCCAGTATTGTAAACATTTCTACTTTAATTATCATTCATTTTAATGACACAAGTAAAATAAAAACAATTTTTTTTATATTTTTTGTCACTTATTGCATTTAAAAGTTTAATTTCATTCAAGTTTTAATGTTGTCACAAGCATCATGTAATTATTTAGGGGGTTCAAGCGCGCATTATGGGTGCATTACAAGGGGGAGACGGGCTATTAAAAATACTCTAAATTTGCATTATGTAATTTATGGACGGCCCCTATAGGGCAGTTTTAAGTACATTGGGAAGATGGTACTTGAATGAAAAAGGTGAATTTAGAGTACTTTTAGCAATAACCATGAAAAATTGACATTGTTGATGAAGTATTTTGGGAATTCAAGTCCATGGTCTAATTCACATAATCTAACCATTAATTCAACAACAAATCATCTAAAATTACTAAATGAGATGAAAATGGGATTTTGAGAAACAATTTCATAACTTCATAAACATCTTTCCCAGGGTTTCAAAGTCAAATAGCCTACAGAAAGCATCACTAAGCTCAATTGGAGAGGATGTTCATAAAATCATCTTTTGAAGGGGGGGAAAAAGGGGCTTCCTACCTCTAATTTGGTATTGTTTGAAAAGCACATTCTGGTAATAAAAAAAAGAAGAAGAAAAAGAAAATTGCGTCAGGATAGCACCAAGATTTCTATGTCACTAACAGAATATCATCAATCTTATAGGTATCCATTGTCACGCACCGCACGCGGTCCCCGGCGGCGTGGGATCGCCGGAAATCCGTGAGGGCGGCCCGGGCCTAGCTCAGTCAGTCAATTTTGTTACCTTTCTGAAATAGGCGGTGATGGAAGGAACTGCAAGGTGCAATATAATGACAATAACAATTTGGGTGAATGGTAACACAATAGAAAGTTTATTTCCGCCTAATGATAGGCCGGAGAAGTTACACAAGGAGTTTTAGAAGAAATGCCCTACCTAGTGAGCTCTGGTTAGGAACAAAAAGAACTTAAATCTAAGAGAAAAGCAAAAAAAAAATCACAATGCAATTATTCTACTGATTACATAAAGGAAACGATCATTCGCCCTCTGGACTGGCGATTACGTGCCTCAGCGCGGCACCGCAATTCACAGAAAAAAGTCTTTGTACGGTCGTTGACCAAATACAATGCCTGATAATGACGGTGCTGAACAGGCATCAAATGGCACCGGTGGCAGCTGGTCGCGGCGGCGGCGGTGGGTTGGCCTCCCAAAGCCGAAGGGACGCTCGCCGGCGCGTGGCCGCAACACGGGGCGGTGTCGGCACGGCGGCGGCGCGGGCTGATGCGATGGCGGCTTCGTTGGCCCAAATCACGAGCGATCGCGTATCTCACGCACAATGTCACACAGCACGATCTGAGAGTTCCAATAAGCTCTATGCGAGCACAAATCTCGGAGAGTATCGGTCTAATTGCCAGTGGTGGCAGAGTTCAAAAATTGATACTCGGAAAGAATTTCTCCCGGCTATCGAGATTAAGCAAGACAGAATTGGATTGCACGGGGCAATCCCAAATCGCTCCCCAGAGCACGCGATGCCCGAGGTACCTCGACCTCCCTCCTCAGCTCTCGCCACCCAAGTCTCTCGTACCCTCACTTTGTGTGCTGTTCCCCTCTTCCCCCCCCAAATTTTCGCAGATATTTCGAAATCATCCCTTCCCCACAGAATTCTACCCCTGGTTGGTTGAGTGTGATGGCGTCTTAACTCTTTTTTTTAGCCAACCAGCTCCGGCGATTCTGGGAATTTTCCTTACTCTGTCTCATTCCAAAAGCCCTCTTTGTTTATCGAAGAAAGTAGGTCAAGAAGGATGTGAGACATCGTTGTACCCCTGAAGGTTGCAGTGAATTACAACTTTGAGCTTCCCAGCGCGAGTGACAGCCAAAAAACCGTGACGGGCACGCGCCGCGAATCTATTCAAATAGTTCTGGGGCGCGCGAGGTCCCGAACAAAAGGTCTCCCCTCGCCCCCTGGTGCCATAAACATTCGGGTAGGGCGCGTGTCGCGCGCTCGCGGGCGGGCAGCGTGGCGCGGTAGCTTCTCTCCACGCACTAGCCTTCTGCATCGGCATTTTATTTATGAAAATAATTTGCAGTAGAACTAGCGTACCGCTACACCATAAGACAATTATGCTTATGTATTGTACATTTTCATACATTTAATGACTGTTTTACACAACATGGATAAATTGTTTACGTAGAGATAACATTTTTTCATATCAGTATGTGGAGTGTTTACTTCTGAGTATAATTTTAGTTCAGCAAAGAAAAGAAGATATTCAATTTTTTTTATCACAGTGGATAAATCATAATGAATAATAAAAATGAGAGTTGACCCAACATATATAATGTTCATTTGTTTTCTACAAATATCCACTTCTCCCATCTTGATAAAAATGTTCACACATGACCTTCAAAATAAGTTGTAGACAATGTGTAAGTGTATTTACAAGAATTTTTTTTTTAATCTACCCCAATCCATCTTCCATGCCTCTAAAAGCAGAATTTTAGTGGGAATTCATTAATTTTTGTGTGTTTTATAAATAATGAGGAAATGTGCTGCAATTTGAAAAGTTCATGAAATTTCCTTACAAATTACATTTTGAGTCAATCCAATAGCATAATCCATAAAGAGAGGATTATCATGCACTATAAAGCCCTAAAATATTCACTCAAAATGCTTTATCAAATAACCAAACATGCTTGATTAAGGAAAACTTGAAATATGTCTTAACTTTCAAATGTTCTCACAAATTTTGGCATTTTATTCGTGTTCTGGAATGATTGCCTTTTTAGCAGTAAAAAGTCAGTTTTGTTTTATTTGTCTTTTTAAATTTATGTATTTATTTTCCAATCATTATCATTCATACCTGACTTATTTTTGCAGCAAAATCAGTATTTCAAGATATTGGTGAGCAACTGCAGAAATTGCGAAAAAATGAATTCTGGGAATCACACCGAACCTTCTTGGAAGAAGAAAATGATCCTGCAGATGAAAGTGAAGAATTGAAGATGAAATTAGATGAAAATAGAAAGAAATTCCAAGAGAAAATTGATGAGGTAATATTTATTATATTCAGAAATCTTAAAAATAAAGATAATATCTATGTATAGATTGTGAAAGTCCCAGACCACCTTCCCACCACCAGTCCCAGATCACCTCCATCACCAAGGGGATTGAGAGCTCGTTTCAAAACTGGGAGAGTGAATGTCTCTAAATTGGGATCTTCAATCCCCAACTCCTAATGTCTAAATACAAGTATCTATTCCTTCAATGTTTTGTATTGCTTCACATTGCTTCACATTGCTTCATATTATGTTCACTCCATTAGGTTTTTTACAAAGTGTAGATGTAATTTGTTTTTAAAAAAATCTTTTTTATTTGCTTTGTGTAAAGGTTATCAACTCTTTTGCGGAAGAAAAGGTCAAAAAGGCTCAATTTGCCTCAGAAGATAGTAATTCTTCTGAAGCAGTTAAGAAAGGGACCAATTCAGAAGATGAAAATGGGGAAGAATGTGAGGGGGATGAGGAGCACAATGCTGACAGTGATGAGGAGGAGGAAGAGGAAGAGGAAAATGAGAGAGTAGAGACAATGGATGATATTCTTTGTGAAATTGGAGATGAAGAAGCTGAAGATAGTGAGTCTTAGATTTCTATTTGTAATTTATGTTATGTTTCAGTTCATACATTATTCAATAATGAATAAAGGGATAAAAGTTCTTGGATGAAAAATTAATTGAAATGTCTTTCTTTTCTTGATGTGAATGAGAGAACTTAATACAATGAACAAATTAACTTAAAGAATAGTATTCCTTTACTTCTAAGAGGAGAAATTTTAATATTGAATTTTACAAATAGCATGAGATAAATGTAAGTGTGACTAAAGTGAAAGTGCTCATGTAGTCACAAGGTGTGACTGAGGGGAACAATTTATTTCATTTTGTCACTGCTGGTGTGTAAGCTGTGATATGTATGTATGTGAATGCTTTAATGGATTGAGAATTTGAAGAAGCAAATTTGTTCACAATTAGCTGGTCTAAAGTTTTCTGAAGTTCAAAATAGTCAAAAGCATCATACCTTAACACTGTTTCCTTTAATTTTTTACTTTGTCACACTTACATATTACACACTTACGTAAGATGAGAAAGTATTTTTGTCTTTATTATTATTATTATTATTATTATTATTATTATTATTATTATTATTATTATTATTATTATTACAAATCCCCTTTATAAGATGCACCTGGGGGTATGAAATTTTGTCTCTTATAAGTGGGAAAGGGGTTTTTGACATGTTAAATGAAATGTTACCATATTTTTAATGGATTAATGTGATTTGTACACTATTTTAAACTTGAGAAAACATAAATTTCTTGATACCAGACCCCTTTTAGCCAGTTCTTTTGAGTTTCAATGTTCAGCAAAATCCTGTTGTAAGATAGAAGAGACAATACCTATTCTTATTCTTTCTGTATACCAGTTATTCTCTCTATATACTGTCGACTCCAGCTCTAGGGAACTACTTGGATATAGTGAACTTAAATCACTGGTCCTGTTTCACTAACATTACAAATAAGCACAAGATTTGTTTATAGTGAACTCTGATCCTTGGCTATAGTGAATGTAGGAAATGCAGCATCCTGGAAATTAATTCCTTCCTGGTAAAAAATATGTCACCTCAGGGCCACAAATTCCAGAACAGAGCTTGGAAAGAATGTTGGCCAAAGGGCATCATTAAAAAAGTCTCCTTAGAGGTGGAAGTATTGGACATAGAATAAAGACTTTACTGATAACTTTATGCCACACAATTTCATTGCGGAAACAAAGGCAGTGTACTACAGGGCCTACAACTGGTGGCAGCGACTGCTTGCTTTAGTTTCAATCTTTTTACTTGAGATTCGGCATTACAAAGTGTGTGATACTCTAAGAAAGTACAAGGAAACCTGTAACCTCCACTGCCCCATTGTTTGGTGACACCTTCCACACCGCACAGAAAAGCGATTGATTTCATTAGCCACTTGCGCACTATTGCACTAACAAAAGGCTCTCATACGGTATTATTGTGAGTAAAAAGGCCTTCAATGAGTGGAACAATCAGTGTGCATACGAGGTGGATCCTTAGAGATAGTGGACAATACAGAATCAAGTATGGGGAGACCTTGAACTCTGGAGTAGGAACTAGTGAAATTTGTAATGAAAAAAGTATGTGTCAAACAATTGAAAATAATTGATTTTTTAAGATCAAATTAATATACTGAAATGTGTAGTTCGTGCTGTTAACGAATTTTACTTTATCTGTATATTAATAAAATTAATCATTTTAGGGAAAATCTATTTAATTTTGACTTCATCGAATATAGTAAACCTAAATCATTAGTCCCTAGAAATTCACTATAACTGGAGTTGACTGCATAACTCAATTTTCTGTTGCCCACCTCCCACAGCGTGGAATCCATTGGGTTGAATTTTGGAGGCAAAAGTATGTACAATATTTATAACTTCTACTAGTATTTACAATTTGAAACTGTTTACAGCTCTATTTACATCTACTCAGTTATTTAAAACTTAATCTTATGCTTTCTCTCACTTCGTTAAAAGAGAAAGTTGTGTAAATCATGCCCAGGATAGCACCTGAACAATTCAGCCAATTTTCTGCAAAATTGATATTTCATGATTGTTCTGAAGGAACTTGACGCTTTGGGAGTTCCAACTGGATATTTTAATTTTTGAGCCTACTTTACATTAATTCTCAAAAACATTTTCTCAATGGACACCAATTTTTTTATTTAACTTTGTTCTTGGACAGCATAAGACACTTAAGAGAAAGATGAAGGTCTCATGTTCGTTGAAGATAGATTGTTGATAATATTGAAGATAGATTGTTGCTCTTAATGAAAAGTGTTCTTTAAAAATAGATTTTGAAATAAGGTCATGTTTAATGTTTCAAAAATATTAGTAGTAAATATTACTACTAATAGTTTCAATAATGGAAAACAATGATCTATAATAAAAATATAATAAGAAAGAGAAAACCAGTCAATTTACAGATACGTAATGAAAAACAGTTGACAGTTGTCCTTTGCTGCTTACATCAATGGTTTCATCCAGTATGGCAGAGACAAAAGAGGCTTTAGAAATTTCATTTTTAATTTCATGGGGCATAACCATGCTCACACTTGAAATCCAATGAATCTGAATTTCTTGGTGAGATTGCACGAAACACTGGAATTTTCATATCATCCTGGACAGTTTTATCATATTTCATTACTTCACTTATATATTCCATGAAATTTTCTCTATTTGATGATCCCCTATTTTTGTTATGGCTAGAAAATACAAGCCCTTGTCTCCCAAAAAAAACATACAACTCGAATGGAGTGTGACAGAATTTTACTGTTTTCCCTTATATCACCGTCGTTTTTATTCCTTATATCACCTTTGTGTTTATTTCCAATGTCTTTGGTTGTATTGCTCAACATAGCCTGTGTTGGCTGTTTAAATAAAATTCTATCCTCTCATATTTTTTTCAAATATTTTTTACTGTTTCTCATGTGCTATACTTTGTCCACGGCACAAAAATACGACTCGATAATTATGTAAGCACTTTGGATCGCGTGGTGCTCGCCATTCCAGTGCACAGATGTGGATTGCAGTCACATACCCTTGTGCATTCAACCAGTACAATCCCTAACCTTAATTGGCTACAAATAAATAGTTGCTAATTGCATTAAAATAAGGTAATAAAACTTAAATAAAATGACAATGTTCAATAATTAACCTCGTTCTCTTACAAACACCGAAGAGAACAATGAAGTTTCGTAAAACGACAGCTTTTTCGTAAGCACCTCAGTAGGCACCCTGCATGTAATGGGTCAGTGTGCATCTGATTCTTAGCGCAGGCTAGGCTTTATTTCTGACTGATTCGTTCATCCTTGTGAAGAATCGAATTCTCAATGGCGCAATGTTTGAAATATAATGAAATATTTTGTAGTAGAAAAAGAAAATTACAAATTTACAATCATTTTAAAATAAAATAGCTGATATTGTCGGGGTATGTAACATATCATCCACATCCATGGACGCTATGCCCCTGCTTAAAGGGTCTTTTAATATGAACGTATAAGTGTGAAAAACGTGTTAACATAAAACGCATAACTGAAATAATTTAACATGGGAATTATTGGAATTTATCCGGGACTTACCATAAAAAACATGTAAGTGAGAATCGTATAAACGAAGTTTCACTGTAATTCTCTTTTAGCGAAATTGATTGCAGTCATTGTAGAATCTGTAGTCCCTGTATTTAACAAAAAGTTTCTGACTCCATCAGTAGAACTGTCTTACCGTGCGAAAGTAGTGGTGGACTCTCGTGATTGTCAAGTGCATCTTCATCGCCATCGCCCTGATATTTGCAGAGGTCTGAAGTAGAAGATATGCCAGTAGTTGCAATTCCCCATCTCAGGTAACATGTTATTCGAAAGTTAGACCTGCTTCCATATCTCCCTATTCTTCCATATCAACTTCTTCTGAAACACTTCCTACATGTAAGTTGAATTCAGCCTGCTTAAAACAATTTGAGTTACCTCTGCATGTATATCGTTCCAAGACAACAAAATCCAATGAATGGCTTGGAGGGACATTCACTTTTATGTATGTGTTATTTGCATCAGAACTGGTGAGTAGTCTCCTAATTACCATCTTCCTGTACTTGGTGTTAAAGGTGTTAATAATTACTCCCAAGTCAAGTGGTTGGTCATAGAGTTGGGAGGGAAAAATATAATTTTGATGTTTCTTAGGAAGGAAGTATCAGGAGGTTGAGTTGGACACATTTCAATAAAAAGGAGAATTTATCCAGCACTTCATATTCTTGAATGAAATGTCTTTAGAAAATAAATGGAATTTATTGAGATCATCCAGACATTTTGGTTGTTTTTATTTTCACATGGGAAGTATTGAATACCTTTAAAGCCTTAAGGTTTTGCAAACTTCCCTATCACTAGTGGCTTCAATTTCTCTGTATCAAGAGCATTAGCACAAAGAACCGATAAATATTCCTTACTTTTGGAACTTCCATGGCACTTCTTTCTTCTAAATACAAATGTATTGTTTGACAACATTGAAAAGAAAAGGCCTGTTTCATTTGTATTAAAAATTTCTTTTGGTTCATATTTTTCAATGAGGGAAGGTAAATTATCTTTCCATTCAACCACTTTCTCCACATCACTATTCACTTTTTCGCACGAATATTATTGTTTTCTCCACAAATGTTTCTGTACCCAACATCATGTCTCTTCTTGAATCTATTGATCCAACCATTTGATGCAGAAAAGTCTTCAGTATTTAAGTACAGGGTAATTTCATGAGCTTCCTCTCACAAAATGTACCCATCAACAGGGGGAATCTACAGCTCTGCACTTGTGAACCCACTCCAAAATAATCTTTTCCGTTTCTTTTAATGGTGAGAAATAAATTTTCTTCACAATACCCATCTTCCCAACAGCATTGATTGTTTTCCTCTCTCTTCAGGATAATTTTTCTGTGACAAAACTGGTATCTTCAGTGTTTCCACCACAGCTCTCTGCGATTACCCTTTACGCTTGTCAGCATCTTTATTATTTCCAATTTCTTGGCTCATGATAAAACCTTTCATTTCAGTGTCATTACTTGTAGATCCATATACACAGAAAGTGTGACAGAAGAAAGCTCCACAGGAATAAAAACAATTGGAAACACGTAAGCACTGCAGCGACTTCCTTGTTGCCTAGAGACATGAAGCTTACAGAATGAGCTTTCCTCCACGACCCCATCCCGTCATCGGCCCCGGCCCCATCCCCCTCCAATGATAACAGTTTTACAAAATCGTGCTCCAGTGTATTTTAAGTGTGAGCCTCAACCCTTACCACAAAGACGAAATTCCTGTCCTCGAGTGGAAAATTCAACACTTTGTCTCTAAAAGTAGGAAGAAACAAATGGTGGGGAATAAAATTTTGTCCACAATAGACGGGAATCTCTTATAACAGGGTCTTTTAATGCAGGGAATAAATGCATTGTTTGTATACAACTGACCTCGGGACCATGGATTTAGTCTCCTATGAGTGTGATTCTCTTTCAACGGGGTTTCGCTGTATTGTTATTTACATTCCCTCAATTGATGCAGTTTTTTTATAATTGAATATTATTAAATTCAAATTGATTTAAGTTCTAGAAATAAAAAACAAATAAAAGGTAACTGAATGCAGTTCACACACAAATTAATTGTTTAAAATAAATTATATCATTAGTATGACATCTTTGGTACAGTCTTAGGGGCTTGTGTCTCCTATTGGCCATTTTTAATTTTTACGCAAAATTTAAATTTGTGGTGCTAACAAATGGCACAGACTTTGTCATACTAGTTAGTTACCTTATCTCTTCCGTTTGGGCTATCTTTTTGGTTTTGCCCCACCCTCTTCTTAGCTGCCATCTATTTGCAACTAAGAGACATTTTTTCACATTTTCTCAATTTCTCAGTTCCTAATTGGTAGAACAGAAACATGGCTTTAAGAATATTATAGAGAAGTGAAACCTGATCCTACATGCAAATTATTGTTGAATTTCTCAGAAAATGTTATTTGAGTGTTGATCGTTTGAGTTGTTCGAATGGTCCATTTTGAGATAATTTTCATAGAAAACTATTGAATTTTTTAGAAACTTCATTGGAAATCATTTAAAACACTTCTACTCTATATATAATATTGTATTTTAAAAGAATGTCTGCAATGTAAATAATAATAATAACTACATGTTTTTTCGATTAAGGCAGGTTTCCTGCTTTTGTGCACATTCCAGTTTAGACAGATTCAACTGTATATTTAAAAAAATTAAATTTGTGTAATTTTGAAAAAAATCAGAGGAACAAATCAAATGGCATTAATGTAATTTTATTCACTGCATTTACTATTATCTGTACCAAAAGTTAAAAAAAAAATTGGGAGCCATTTTTTGAGAAAATGTCGTTAGAACATTTCTGAAACAGTTGGCTCATTTTCTCTGAAAAGTTTTCAGATTTCAAAAATCATCAGACATAATTTGAAGCACTTGTTCACACAAATGCAATAATAATCACAAATCACTGGAAAAATTAAATATTAACCCGTATCCGGACAACCAGTGTCTGTTGGACACTGTGGGTTATATTTACTGTCATATAATGTATACTAAAATGTATCTGTGATTACGGTTTCGTGACTTTGTCTCTAATCTATTGGAGAGTCTTTGTAAGAAGTTTCACAAATTTTGGTCAATAAACAAAAGTGAAAATAATTATTTTGTTTTAAAGTAACGGGCAAGCCGTGTCCAAAAGAATTCTTTCGGTAAGAGGCAACGGTTTCTGATTTATATTTTGACTCAACAGTCGAATAACGTTATTCTTTTGTCTATTACGTCTGTCGGTTTTCATAAACTGGACACTTTGTATTGATAAGCGACAAATATTTTCTTTCGGTAGAAAGGAACCTTTGGCGATTTCTATTTTGTCACAACCGCGAGGTCTCTGGGAAGGAGACACAGCTCCGATGCTGAAGACATGGTTGGGGTCTGTGTGAACAGTATTGTGGAACAGTTTTTATGGTCCACCTGTAGAGGGAGCAACAATGGGGTTAACACGTTTCAAGTGATTATTTTTCTACGATATGATGACAAACCCACACGGTCCACAAGACGTCGGAATGATAAATGTGCTGCTTTGAGGGACATGTGAGAAAAATTCAACGAATATTTGAAAAAGCATTACCATCATGGAACAGACTTTACTGTCAACGAAATGCTAATTCCAATAAAGGACAGATGCCCATTCAAACGGTACATACCAACTAAACCAGACTAGTATAGTGCATCGTGCTCATCAGGGAAGAAAAAAAGATGTCACTTGCATGGCTACGCCCGAGATCGCACTCATTGTTGCAGCAAATGTCACCAGTCAGTGCAATGAGCAAAGTGATGTAACCCATCTTTGCAAGAATTGTAAATAATAAACTACTTTAATCAAAATATCTGAATTTATAGAGAAGAAAAATTTTAACTTGTTCAATGTACATTATATTCTCAGTATACGAAAAACCTTACACTCCATCATCACTTGTAAGTTTTGGAGATAATATAGGAATTATTTTCATTAATTATTCATTTTCCGTCATTATACTGAAATTCTAAAACAATTAAAACAATAGTTGTGGAAAAGTTGAAGAAGAGAATCGTGGAAAACATTGATTGCACAACAGTGTCTGATGGACACTGCTTGCCTGGATACGTTACAAAAGTACCTTGACCGGAGAAGGGTTAATGACAAGAGAGAATTTTTTAAAAAAATTAAATTTATGTAATTTTTCAAAAATCAAAAGAATACCGCAAAATGCTGCATATCTTATTTTATGCCATGCATTTAGCACTAACCTTATGAAAATTTGGGGGAAAAAATTGGAGCTATTTTTTGTAAAATCTGGTTTTTAATATTTTTTTAATAATCCCCATATTTACAACAAAATTTGGAGCCCATAATTGAGAAAATTTTGGAAATGTCACTGGAACTTAGTGTAAAGTATCCTCAAAAATTAAAAAATGTTATTCAAAATTGTGGAGCTTTGAGTCGAGCCATATCGACCTGGGAATATTCATTTCAGAAAAAATCGTGAGAATAGATGATAGTATTTTTCACTGATGGAGTTATGAAAAAAACAACACTTTTTCGGTATCAGGAGAACCCAAAATGTGTGAAATCTCAAAATCAATTTTCAGCATTACATAACTTTCTCAATACTATGTACATTATTCTATACATGAAAGTAACAACCACATTCTTGCTTTTAATGCCAAATGAAAACTTGTGTTTTTCTTAATATTGTGTGGTAAGCTATCGGTGCTACAACAGGATGTACTTTATCACATTATTTGTAACCCTTTTGTAATGTATATTTGTAAGTTATGTAATCTACTCGAAGATAATGTGCATAGTTTGTGAAAAATTAAAACATTACAGTAATTTAATCCTGATATCATGTTATTAAATGCATTTTGCTCTACTAATTCAAATGAAAATTTTGGTGCAATTTTTGAGAAAATTTTGTTCTTTAAATTCCTTTAATTTCACGTCAAATTACATAAAACTCGTTGTACTTTGAAAAAGTTGTATGTGACATTATTTAAAGATATTATTTGGAAAAATATATCTCATTTAAGAAAAAATATCTTAATCTCCAATATTCTAGATGTAGGAAGACTGAAAAAATTTTAACTTTTGCAATTTTTTTAAAAAAAAATAAATAAATAAATAAATAAACAAAAATTGAGCCCATTGCATGCCATTTTTATAAGCTTACCTTGCTCTAATTGAAAAAACTTTAATAAAAAAATGTGGAGCTACTTCTGAGAAAATTTTTAAAATGTTGGGACTTTGTAATGTACCCCCAAAAACCATTAGCCAGATCATTTTGGGAATATCAATGTTGGTGAATATCCTACGTATGATTTAGACTGTATTGTTCATCAGCCAGATCATTTTGGGAATATCAAGTGTTGGTGAATATCCTACGTATGATTTAGACTCTATTGTTCACAGACAGACAGATGTTTTGCCATAACTAAGTTACCAGCATCAAGGGCCCATTAAATGCATATTCGGACTATTCAATATGTTTGAGGAATTTATTTACTGCATACAGTTACAAGAAAAAAAAAAGAAAAAAAAAAGAAGAAGAAGAAGAAAAAGAAACAAAACACTGAATTTATTTATTTATTATCTTTTATAAACTATTTTTATATTATCTGATTCAGCTTTTAACATCTAAATGACCGTATTTTCAATTATAAACATAGATGTCAAGTTGTAAGTTTGTTTTAAAGTAAAGTAATATTCAACATCATATATTAGGCAACTTTTATGTTCATTAATAATAAAGTATAATTAATTATTTGAAATCAATGCAGGAATAAAGCTTAGTAATCTTTTATATGCAGTATAACAGAATATCCTCCTCTTAATAACAATTTTGTTTTATAAGAGTAGTTTTTGGTGAGTTTGTTCAAATTTATTTAACATTTAAAAAAACAGTTAAAAACTGTACATGACACACTGTACAGAGAAGTGAATTCTGTGCATGTTTTTTTGAGTTCTGGAATCACTACCCTTACTCAAACAAGTTAAATTATGAATACAAGTGGAAATGAGCATTTTGGGCAAGAACTGACAAGAAAATATTCACTTCTGTGTAATAAAAACTATTTTCAAAGGCAAATCAGCTGCAGATTTTAGCTATTATCTCTGATGGAACTTTTCATGAAGGAATGAACTTACTGCCACAAGAACTGGGAAAAAGATTTTTTTAATAACTGTTTTCCCACATTGAGCTCTAAAACATGTGCATAGGTAGTGAAGCTTCATTTATGTTCAGAAGCAAACAAGGGGCTATCTCAGCATTTGCTCAAAGTTCAGGGAAACTGGATGAAAAACCTGAGTGAGATGGGATTCATTGGCCTGGAAGCTCGGGTACAAAACTTATTGTAGGCATATTTAGTCTTTTAGAATTATACAGTACCAATGATAACTTATACTTTAAATTATTATTTTCCTTTGTTATGATCATCATTACATTACTTATTGATGCTTAGAATAGTCTCTAATTGTATAGAAACAGTTATGCTACAAAAATGATGTGTCTTGTGTACGTTGATGAAACTTGTGTATCGATTTTAATATTTCAAGGTCACCTGGCAATCAGTGTGTTATAAAATAATGTTCTTGTATTATTTGAGAATTTTTTGTAGTGATCTGAAGAAACTATAGTTATAGACATCTGTATTTGCTGAAAATACATTAAGTGATCAAAAGTATCTGGACACATGGCTGAAAATGACTTACCAGTTCGTGGCGCCCTCCATTGGTAATGCTGGAATTCAGTAAGGTGTAGGCCCACCCTTAGCCTTGATGACAGCTTCCACTCTCAAAGGCATACTTTCAGACAGGTGCTGGAAGGTATCTTGGGGAATAGCAGCCCATTCTTAACGAGTGCTGCACTGAGGAGAGGTATCAATGTAGGCCGGTGAGGCATGGCACAAAGTCGGCGTTCCAAAACATCCCAAAGGTGTTCGATAGGATTCAAGTCAGGACTCTGTGCAGGCCAGTGCATTACAAGGATGTTATTGTCATGTAACCACTCCATCACAGGCCTTGCAGTATGAACAGGTGCTCGATCGTGTTGAAAGATGCAATCACCATCCCCGAATTACTCTTCAATAGTGGGAAACAAGAAGGTGTTTAAAACATCAAGGTAGACCTGTGCTGTGATAGTGCCACACAAAACAACAAGGGGTGCAAGCCCCCTCCATGAGAAACATGACCACACCATTACACCACCACCTCCGTGTCCGGATACTTTTGATCACATAGTGAATGTTCCCACCCTCAAAAGTCAATTTTGACAAAAAACACTGATTCGTAAATCAAGAAGTAAAGCAATGGTAGAATTCCTAGCTTAATAAAGAGAGGCTTGCAAGAATCTTGTAGATGGGATTTGCATTAACATACTACTCGTACAATTCTTTTCTGTAATCTAAAAGAATTGGTGTTATAGGAAGAGTTTTCCCAAAATATTATGCCATATTACTGGGAGGAATAACATTGCAGAACATACACTATGAGCAGTACTGAATTTGAAAGAATTCTGAATGTGCAGTATAATGAACTTAATTTTGTGTTCAATTGATTTACAAGGTGGTTCCCTTTGAGGAGGTTTGACTGAATTGAGAGACCGATATTTTGTTACCTTGAAATAAGCCAATTGCACATGATTTATTTAAATGGAGTATACAATTGTTTATTGGAAATAGGAAACTGTATTGGAACAGTTTTGCGTTCAGACACCTCTGAAAATGTATTGTGTACTGTGGGGATGGTCTGTGTCATAATGGTCAGACTGCACACCTTCCACCGTCAGTGCCTGGGTTCGATCCCGGGCAATTCCAAATGGACACTTAGTGGTGGACAAAGCAGGTTCACGGTAGGTTTTCTCGGAATACTCTTGTTTTCCCTGCCAACGTGCATTCCACCATATTATTCCATCAATCATGTCATTAACAACCATTCCACTAAGAATCTATGGATCACAGTAGTGACTAGGTGATAATCAAGGACTAGCTGGGGAAGACTGTGGCTATCTTAGCGGGTAATCGACAGGTAGGGTCCCGGCCTGTAAAACTAGACAGAGGGGAAATTGTGAGGGAGTGAAGACCCCGCCTCCCAAGACCCTAGATATGGATGGCAGAGAGAGGGTGTAATGCCAGGCAGGGCAAGGGGTACGACTTGAAACTGATCCCGAGGGAGAAAAACAGTTTATGAAAAATTGCAAAGAATATTCATATCATCAGCAATGAGAACTGTTCTTGTTTTGAATCAATGAGGGCATATTGTTTATATGTACTAGTAATAAGAGAAGTAGGGTAATTGGAAGTGAATCAGAAAGGCGTGTAAATAATGTCCCATCATTTCAGTATAATATTTTTGCTCTCTGAGATCGATGTTGAAGGTACAAATATATTTTTATTTTGGCTTTATGTTAACTGTTTTGAAAATATGTGGAAATGTTCCAATCAATAAGGATGCATTAAAACTGTGTGTTGTTGTATCATGGCAGGCAAGTCCTTAACAATAAATACAGGAATTCATCCAAACCAGCTGAATATTTATTTTTTAGTTTGCTGATTATTTTTGAGAATTTTGTGGGAAGAAGTTTTGGAAACAAACATTGTGTCAAAAATTTTGGAAGAAATGTCTGATGTTGATTTTTGGGTCTTTAGACTCTTCATGAGTTTAAATGCAATTCTCGAAAATATTAGTTGAAGAGACTAGCCACTATTGCCAGTTTATTCATTTTTCCATCATCTTTTAAAACAACATTCTCTACAAGGTTTGTTCTTGATGATGTATTTTTTTACTTTACTCCATATTGCTTTTGATTGATTGGAGTTCAAAGTATCCTCATGTTTCATGACTTTAGCCTGCCTTATTACTCTTCTTAATATTGATTTGTGTTTTTGGTAGTAGAAGTGGAAGTCATGAGATATGTTATGAAGCTAAGGAATGAAATAAAGAATTTGTTTGGTTTTTCATGATGTACTAATCCCTTATGTTATCCAAGTATAGATTTTCCATGAAATGTTTAATTTTCTTTTTTTAAGAGTTAAGCACATATTAAAGTGAAATAAAAGTGTTGAAAAAATAGAATTATATTTGTCATTTGTATCAATGATATTGTAAATTTGTCCCATGATTCCTGCAGCAAGTAGTATTTGAATAATTTTATTTTAGGTTTAGTAAACACATTTACACATTAGTGTATTATTTAATGTGTGTTGGAGTTGTCATTTCTTGTAATTGTTAGAGTTCGAGCAACATGGTCACTGACTTCTATGGAGTAGCCAATCCTACCTTAATTTTTCTTCAAGACGGGTGCAGCCATCCAAACAGTTCATTATCCATTCTCAAATCAATCGTGAACTTTATTGTATTCAAAATATTTCATCAAATTTTTGTAGTATTACAACACTGCCATTGAATTTTGTTCAGTATTATAAAACTTTCATAGAAACTAATTAGAATAGATTACGAAAGGAATATTGCAGTCAACCATAACTTGTAATCAAGGCTCTTGCCAAATAACAATGTCTTAGGTCTTAATATGAATCCATTAATAGTGTTTTTCAAATTAATTACTGAATATAAAATCAAAAATTGTTTCTTTTTAAAAATACTTGTTTTTTGAACATTAACGACTAGGCATTAATGACTAGATTAATAGCATCTGCTACTGAACATGAAAATTATATTATTGTTATTTTATTTTGACAATTGTATTAACAAGTGGGTCTCAAAAAGTCTGGAAAAATGAAAAAAGAAAAATTCAACAGCTGTTTAAAAAAAAAATTGTAAACCAATGTAAATGATGAAATGTTCCAAAATCTGAATTTTACTTTATGATTACACAACTAAATCAGGAAATTATCAAGACTTTGAATCTTTTGGAGGATTTTTTTTCTCTACACAATTGTAATTTGTTGGTATGATGGTCTCATCTAATTAGGCATTTAATGATGCTTTGTAAGATTTCTGAAAACCTTAACATGTAATTTTTCTATTTAACTTGTGAGAAAGGTAAATAAATTTTACATATGATATAAGTTCCCAAAGTTCAGTATTGCTTTCACAAAACCTGTTCTTGTTACTTTTAAAACTCATTACAGCGAATCTGGAAAATTTGGTAATCAAATATTTCTTATTTCAAGTATTTACAGGCAACAGTATAACTGGTGATTCATCAATAACATGATTCTAATTGACATATTGTGGGTGACATACATTGAAGGTCTTTTTGCAAAGGATAATGAGTTACAAAGAGCCAATTGGCATTTAAATTTACAAAAGTTGCAAAGGTTACAAGCCAGAAGTTACAATAATAGTTTCAATTCCTTGTGAGTTTAACTAGACAATAGTAGGATGGTGACTGGTTAATCTATCATAAGCATAAAAGTTTCAATGTTTGGAGCTGTCGTCACGTATAGTGGTAGATTATTCCAGTTTTCAATAACCGTGTTGCCCAAAAACTGTTTGTATTGCAAGAGTCTACACCTTTCTTCATTGTTCAAATCAATATTGCATAATCAAATGTTTATTCATTGTTCTTGTTTAAAGGTTTTATTATTACACACTTAAATAATCATAGAATCAGTCAATTGACGTAGGTTTAACAAGTTCAGTATATTGTGACACAGAGTCTCTAATTAGCAATGTTCAATATTGATTACAAAACCATGCTACTGAGAAAAGTAATAATTACACTTTTTAGATTCAGAAATTCCACTGTATATAAAACAGCTTTTTAGAGGTGTGAATATTAATAGAACATCTTCAGATACGTAATATTCTGTCTTAAGTGCAGCAAAATGATTCAATGAGGCTTATTTTATTTTCTCAAAAAGCAATGTACATTTTAACACTTAGAATAATAATTGTCACAAAGTAAGGAATCCTTGTGATATAAGTTTGATATCTCTAATTTTATTTATTTAAAAAATGCATTAAAGTCATGATTTACTAAAAGATTAATGAAAATTTGTGAAAGTTTTGCATATGGGAATGGACTTTTCTACAAAACTAGTAACTCTTCAGCATGACTCTGTATCTCATAAGGCTGGAAGTCAGTTGCACCTTTTTTTGAAATACATTTCTTTCAACCATTGCTTCTAACTCTCTATTCACTAAATAACTTAAACTACTCCAAGCCCAGGATGTAATCCCTAATTTGTTCCAAGATGTTTTTCGTGGGAAAATCTTCTTACTGGAATCAATCATTGTAAAAACTTCACAACCTAATAATTATAAACAAAATTAATTCTTAATGCAAAAATGCCCAGTCAACAATATGCAAGCCTCCACACTCATAACTTATTTTACAGAAACACAAATTCAACCAAAAACTAATGGGGCTAAAACAGCATCAACTTTCTCGCCATTAGTAATGGTTATGTAATACTATTTATACCACAATTTCTCTCTGAATTCACACATCTCAATCCTGATTTTTTGTAAAACTCATTTTAAATCATAGAACATTTGGTGTGAAAAATAAGCAGTAAGCAAGAAAGTAAAATAATTGAAAGTAAATAAATAATATGATACTGATAGCTTTGGCAAACAAATGCAAATAGTTCGAAAAAAATATAACAGTAATTATTAAACGCTATGATGTAATTTCAACAAATATATAAAAGTATTAGTTTATATTACCGGAACGAAAGACGGCCGTCGTAATCGCCTTCTGATATCAGTGCGGCGTTACAACAAAGGGTACAACCAACAATGACCGTTTATCTATTCGTTTTCACATTTAACACGAAGGACGCAATTTAAAATGAAATAACATAAATATACTATAAATATAATTAATAATAATAATGACAATAATAATAATAAAATGAAACAAAATAATATACAAATTCTAACTAATGTAGCGTCCAACTGCGTAAATTGGGAGCAGGCGATTTAAGGGTATCAATCTTTATTTCACATTTGTTTGATATAGGCTTTAAATAATTTCTAAAATATTAATTTGTAAACTTGTAACAAAAGTAAAAAACCGAACAAAGAAATATAAAATAACGTACACATTCCAACTTGCGTCAAAACTACTGCCTCAAAACACCTAAAAATTACGATCACGAAACGCAGGATTTTCAGAGGGGGCGACTAACTTTGCCGCCCAATTACTCCAAAAATATTCATATTTTCGAAAAATTTAACATGACCTTATTTGAAGATCTGTTTTTGATAAACACATTTCATTAAGAAAAAAATGTATCTTCGTAATTGTAGTCGTAGGGAGACGCCGAGAAAAAATTATTTTTTTTTTTTAATTTCCGAAAAATCAGGGTTTTCATGCAAGAGACCAGATTCTCTTAAAACGTCGTTCAGACTATCCAACAACAAAATTTCATCAAAATCGAAAGCACCTTTTTTTTAAAAAAAAAAAGAATCTCCCAGGGGCTTCATGTAAAATACCCCCTAAAAAATTAAAATATCGATTTCAAATTCTATGGGCCGCGACATCAGCCAGATCGATCGACGAATATCAATTTTGGATACAATTGGCTGAACGG
Source organism: Acheta domesticus (assembly GCA_031308135.1). Lineage (NCBI taxonomy): Eukaryota > Metazoa > Arthropoda > Insecta > Orthoptera > Gryllidae > Acheta > Acheta domesticus. The sequence goes on from JAHLJT010002406.1 coordinate 32,448,443, forward strand.
TTTAGCCACTAGTGTAGTTCACGGACAGACACGTTTTGCCGTCAGTCAATCTTTTGGTATCAAGGACCCACAAAACATGGATTCTGGCTACACCACGTGTGAGAAGATTTTTTTTCTTCTAAATTTAGTTACTGGATTTATCCACATTTTCGTTACCAGGGCGCTGTAATAAAGTTTTTCTGCCGAAAATTCGCCTGTTTTTCGCGCAGCATTACATAACTTTAACCGCGGTAGCGAGAAAGTAATTTAGTAGAAAACAGAGTTTCGGGGATGAATATTTTGAAATGATTTGAATCCTTGTTTTAACCAAAATCTGGTTTCCAGAACAGCATAATACCATGGATGAATACTGTAACTGTAGTGTTAATCCATGATGCCATTATTTGGGATACATTTAAAGGGACAAAACCTGAACATATTTTGGTTCAGATGTAAAACCTGAACATATTTCGGTTCCTCTTTTGGTTTAGATGTATGTTAAATACAATAAAAATTTCAATAAACATAGTAAGATTGTATAAAGATCTTGCATATAAATTGATTTCATTTAGTTTTAGTATAAAGTAGTGGGAATTTGAAGAATGCTCTGAAACATTGGAAATCACTTAGGAGTCCATGTATGAGTAATTATCTGAAAATATTCTACTATGTTCCTACATCAATTACTACTACTTTTTTCTCCCTGTTGCTCACAGGTCTAAAATTTATAAGTAGCCTTTAATTAAATATTTTAACACTGAGGATATTAACGGGAGAAAAATTATAAGTGCACATGTCAAGAAAATTTGAGGGTCTCTTCAAGACAAAGATATTACGGTGGGTGGGTGCATGTGTTTTTGTTTGTTTCTTTACCTTCTCTGAACAAAATTAACATGTAAACCAAGTGGACTATTCTTTAATCTTTTGGAAGTATTGTACATGATGTCCCTTGAACATTTTCTGAAAGTTGTGTCCAAATTTTTGCCTTTCTCTATTTGATCACAATGTAATTATTATTTAGCGTATGGCAGTTACACATGGCCCCCTGCACAAGTCACAATCTAATAGGTAGCCTTTCAATCCACTCGATCGCCAAGGGAGGAAGAGTATACACATCTAATCCATCACCCTGATATGACGTTAGTTCACATTCTTGAGAAATGTGAGTGATTTGAAGTCCATACCACACTTGCAACCGAGAGATGTCACTTTGTTCCACTTGTACAGTGTATTGGCACAAACACCGTGTCCTGTACATAGTCTGTTAGCTGTCTTCTATATTCTTCTCGGCAGCTCAAAACCTGCAGGAGCTTCATTATATTGTAAAGGTGTATTTGTAGGGGCATTTTCCATCCAGTACTTCTCCCATTCCTTATTTGCCGAAAAATTACTTTTTTAAAAGTCCATTGCTGTTTTCAGAAGAGATCATCTGGATTTTAGTCTGTCACAATGTAAAGTACACTTACAGAAACGGCAATTGTTAGATTTTCATTAAAATATATTCATTTTCATTGATATTTTAATTTTGGGGGGTACTTTACATGGAGCATCTTGGACATTTTAGAAATTTTCAAAATAAAGTCTCCATTTTATATATTTAGAGTGAAGGGTGTTTAAGAGAGAGGTGCAGGTCTCATGTTCATTGAAAACTCTGATTTTTTGAAAAATTGCAAAATGCAATTTTTTTTTTTTTAACTTCCTACAAATAAAATATTAAAGATACTGATTTTTCCCTTAATGAAATGTGTTCTTTAAAGATAGATTTTGAAATAAGGTAATTTATAATATTTCGAAAATCTGAGTCCTTTTTGCATGAAAATATGGGTGAGAAAGTACATGCTGTTTAGCACCTAAAGTTTAAAAATACAAGGTGTTATCACATATTTTTTTAGTTAAATTGTAAAAGTTTTGGATTGTGGGGATGGACCACAATACAGGGAATTTATTTGGCCCAAGTGCCAAACTTTTTAATTTTTTAAAATTAAAATTATATATTTCTTTTTATGGATGTGTCTGGGCATGAGATTAGTTGAGTGACTCTGGTGCAAATTGGCTAGTGGCTAGTAGAACTCTAAATTAGCAACTTCAAATACTAGCTTGAGGAAATATTTTGGAGGATTGGAAACACACATATGCATATTTTGGGTCTTCAGCAATTCACAAGTGAAGTAATTAGTCTCTGACTGTAAAAATATCCACTTCAGTTCCAATGTGCAAAATTTTTGAAAGAGCTCACTGGTATTAAAATATTACATAACTATTACAAATAATGTATGTGGTGTTTCCTGTGGGATTGCTAGAAGGTATGTTTTTCAGAAAATATGCAAACTTCTTAATTGTTATTCCTCCTAAGGGAAACCTATTGCAGCATTACTGAAAATTTTGAAATTTTCAGTGATGCTGCAATGGGTTTCCATTGTTTTCTGAAAGAGCAATTTGTCTTTTAGCATGTTATGATTTCCATTGAGATAATGGGTTAAAGCACTTTAAATGTAACTAGGGGAAGAAACATTTTGCAATGAAAAAAATAAAGTTTCTCAATTTTACACTTCAGCTTATTAATAATTTAACAGTCTAGTATGCCTTTAACATCCTTTCCTTTGCTAATGTTTACCCTTGTATTTTCTTGTAAAATACATTTAAAATGAACTCCTTGTAGTGTCCAGCCTCATAAACAATCATTCTTATAAACTCTGTGTGATACTTAATTTGGGTAAAAGTGGAAGAGCGAACCTTGTCTAAGAGTCTCGCCATTCATAAAATCATTATTGTTGTTATTGTTATTATTATTGCAATTATTATTATTCCTTAACTCCTGCAAGTTTTGATATTTTAGCTGAGTTACTTCCCTTGTCAAATCACTTATTTGCTATATGGTCATAGGAAATACTGTATTTTGAATAGAGTTTGGAATTATATTTAATAGGAATATTTTTGCCATGGGGGAATTATTATTCTTCTACTTTCCTCAATTTGTGCAAAAGAATTGAGCAAAAGACAAGGGAAACATTATTGTACAATATTTCAAACCGTTAACTCAGTTTTAAAGCGGCTGTTAATATATGAAAGGATTGAGTAGTCACAAGATCAGCCACAGCAAGCTACCTACTATTCATAAATGTTAATATCTGAGTTTTGGTGAAAGTGTGGCTCGTCTTGTTACTATACATCTCATATTTAATGTTTATGAAGGGCTTGGGGCAGTAATGATGTGAGAGACAAATTGACCAAAATCAAGGTTAATTAAATTTATGAATGTCAGGGGGTTTCCTGGGGATGGCTTGTTTTGTTTCTGCCTCAAACCCTTCAGATATGAATTCTTTGATTAAGAAAAAATTTCAACTTTCAGACATGGAATCTTCTGAGGCTGTATTTTTAAATTGTTGTCCTGCATCACCTCCGTCACTTCCATCACTTATTGAAGAAGGCAATGATTGCAGTCAACCCTCTCAGTCAAACCCAGAATTGTCAACATGTGTTATCACCACAGAAGCAGCAAATGAAGAATCTGAACTTTCTAGTGCTGTTTTAGAAGAAAATTTAACAATTCATTCAATACCAGGTTGTAGCAAGTGGGATGAAAGTGAGAAACAAGAAAAAAAATGCAGGCAAAATGAAATTAATTTTAAGAATTTTAAACAAGAACCAGATAATCATGAAGGAAGGTCTTTTATACGAGTTAGATCTCTCCAAAGTTTACAAGCAATTCAAACCAAAAATGTACCTGAAGAAATTTTATTGGATTAATAATTTTAATTGACTGATCAATGTGAACGTGTTCTTTGTATATGAGAATTGTGTAATGTATACCAGATGTATTTTGCAGTCAGTGAATATTATTCTCTGAATATAAACATATTTAATTGGCATTCTTTAATTCCTTTTAATTTTAATTTTTGTTTCAAGAGCGGTCTTCAAGGAAGGTAAAATTTCTTAAAGTGGAAGGATAAGTAGTTCAAACTTTCCCACACTATTAGAAAAATAATTAAAAACTGCACCAATATTCTTTTTTTGTGTTCATCAAAATGAATGAAAATAACAAATTATCTCAAAGACAGTAGTTGTTAGTCACACAAAAATTCATTTATTAAATATATTAAACTAATTTTTTTACATATTGTAACTAAAATGGGTTAAAAGTCTCTTCAATACTCAGCAACATATAGAGAAAATTAAAAATTATTGTGGAGCCATTTGTGAAATACTCTCCTTAATCAGAGGTTTCCATTCAAATGTGTGGGCTAAATATGGACATCAAAAATTCTACTAACCAAAAGAACAGAAGTTAGGACATAAACTTTATTTTCAATTCTTGCCCATAGATTGTACATAGAGGGAGATCCATTGTCTACGTCCTGGACATCGCTTGTGATATGGTTTGTATTATCAGCAGAATTCGTTCATTGTATCATTAGCAGTATCGTTCTGTATGGTGGCTAGAGGGTCACATATCTTTGCCAATTAGTAATATTTAGATACCAGAAAAATATGTAGTATGAAACGTCAAAATATGTACATCAATATGTAATGAAAATAGTAAGAATATGTAATATGTAAAATCGGGTATAATACGTAATATTAAAATTCACTAATTCTAAAACACATTTACATAACACAAAATTACATTGAGAAAAAATTTCCTAAACAAACTTTAAAAAATATATAATCGTCTTAAAATTGTTTGGAGAGCACAAGCTATGCACACAATGCACCATACAACTTTTCCGTGAGTAGTAGAAGCTTCATCAATTGCTGTCGAGGTCCGTAGTTTCGCAGCCTGACTATAACGCAATGAATATATTATACTTCAGTTTTTCTTTCTTGGCGCACGGGGGTGTGTCAATAAAATGGAATATCTCACGGTATTTCGCATCGTTCTCGGTTGTGCCGCTAGGGGACGCATGATTGCGACTGTATCGGGCAGTGATGGCGATCATACGACTCCTGGCGGCACAACGGAAAACGACGCGAAATACCGTGAGATATTTCATTTTTTTGAACCCCCCCTCCCCCGTGCGCCAAGAAGAAAAGCCGAAGTATAACATCATTCATTGTACAAACTGGCGATATCTACGACCATCAAACTATCGCTGCAGTATACGTGCATGCCGTTATTGGCACCCTCTACACTTGTACTATATTAGGGGGCAAGCCCCGGGGTGAGTACCTAGTCGTTACCTAGGGGTACAAGTACCCCCTCGGACCTATATCCAGGTCCCGCCGGAACGCAGTTGGCCTTATTGGCAACCTCCCCATACAATGCCTGGATCTTAGACCGCTATGCCAGCTCAGAGCTACTAGCTATCCGGGCTAGTGGGAGTCAATATCGCCAGTATGATGACTCGCCACTCGCATGCGCCGGGACACCAAGTCCCTCCTCTATGCCCAGAGTATCGGGCCACTGCCACGACGAAGCCAAGAGCCCAACTGGGGACCACCCGAACTATGGTCTTGGCGGCACGGGACCCCCATCCCGTCTTTCCACTGCCTGCACCTTCAGGCTATCGATCTGGGTTGGACCGTAACCAAGGCAATCTGACGATAGGTAAAGTCCCGCCGGACTTCTATTTGTGGATTCCAGAGTACCTTAGGTCTCCTTCACCCAATCCTGCCTTAAGGTCGACGCGCCAGGGGCCCAACTGGTGGGTTGCCGGGTTGAACCGTCAACCAGGAGCTTAGCATCGCCTGCTCACTGCCTCCACTTTGAGACTAACGACTAGAGGTCTGCATTCTCCGCGATTTTTACCGACCAGCGCTCGCCCGCCTCTCTTCTCTCGAGATCACGCGCTCGACTGTCCTTCGCAGCCGGTTGCGGACTCCCGGGAGCCGGCGCCCGCCCGAGACTCGGCCGGTCTCTGCAACCGGCCGAGACTCGACGACCGGCGGACCCCGTTCACGGGAACTGCGCCACGTAACAATCGGCCGACACGTCGGAGTAAATATCTAATGCCAAGTTTCAGGAAAAGGAAGGAGTATTGAATGGTTTTTAAAATAATGACCAATAATTTCGTTTTTTCAAAATTTAAAATAAAGACGAATTTTAATATTAATTTTCAAATAATAAATTTTAATATAAAAAAAGAATAAAAAGCTTTACAAATCGACTCCTCGGACGCACTGGAGAACCTCAAGTGGATCTATTGCAGTTCTTCAAAGAAAAGGCATTCAAAAGTTTTAGAGATGAATTCCGTTCTTTGTAATGACTTGGCATCGGATGTTTCGGAAATTGCCTATTTTATTCTAATGAACATAAAATCATTAATTTTCCTTCATTTTATATGGTGTAAATACAAATGCTCTGCTAAATTTAGATGCAAGTGCAATGAATTATATTAGTACATTTCCCTTCCACTTTTGTATTTTTGTTTTCTTTTTCCAAATATTTTTGTTGTTGGTATTGTAATTTTCAGGTATCTGAGACGCAGGTCTTAGTTTCTTAACCCGGCAGTAGGCGCGCGGTGTGCCTCAGTCACCCCAGCATTGTTTTGAGCTCATTGTACTTTTAGTTTTATTTATAATCTTGCGAGCTTCTCAATACCTTTCGAGGAAAGCTTTGTGCACGTATCTCGACCCTTCTCTTTCAACTGCTTCCCGTCCTTTCCTGGAAATTTCGTCGCAAAGGCGATGGCGCGCTGCGTGGGAGCCACCGAGTCACCTCGCACAACCTTTGTTATCTCTTCCTGCCACGCTGAGCAATAGTTTACCCAAAGGAAGGGGGTCTCGTGGAGCTTCAATACTACTCCACAGAAGCCAATGATTCATAATTTCAGCTTTTACGATTTTTTAATTACAATTAATCGCTTATCTTGCATTGAAACGTAAAATAATGGAGTAATTGAAAAACATTGTACCCGTACGTATAAAAATTTAAATGCATCATTTCGTGAATACATACTTTTGCCGAGTTTAAAATAATGTTAAACGTGTGTATATAATAGTAAATAATGTATTTTGAATTATTAAGTTGAATAGGCTGATGTGCCGTGACCGCTGTTCTTTGGCCGCCGACTGAGTCGACAAATACAGAGGCCATGGCGGCTTACATCAACTATTTCACAATAAATTAGTACGCCCAATGACAAGACGTTCTGACGCAAGGAAAATAGTACCCACCTCATTTTTGTTTAGCATATGCTTTTTTCTTATATACTCGTGCAATTATGACCAAATATTCATTGTATTTAATAAATATGCCTTATATTCGAGTTTGTAAGAAACTTCAATGACATTACAATTGGTACGCAACGAATTATCTTCCCTTAAGCACTACAAATATAGAAAAAAAATAAAAATTTATTTTCAGAGTCTTTGTTTGCCTTAATTCTTTCAAAAAAATGTATTGTTTGTCTCTATAAAATTATTTCCAGTCAATCGATAAATTGTTACTTTTCAACAAATTAATCGTTTAATTGAAATTGTATGTTCTTTCTATTACAATGAATTGAAAGTGTTGCGATCACTTCATGCGGCGACTTTATATCCCGTACATGCATTGAGGGGCGAAGCTACTGTGCAGTCCGGCGCTTGGCCGAGCGGCCGAGCGCTCGAGCGCTCGGCGACTCCTGACTTGTGTCTCCGGAGAGCACAAGTGAGGAGCCACGAACGTCCACGAAGACACCCGAGCGGAGTCGAGCGATCGGACAGCTTGTGGAGCGAGCCGATCGGAGGAGGAGCCAGCAAAGTGAGGAGCCACGAACGTCCACGAAGACACCCGAGCGGAGCCGATCGGACTCCCATGGCGCAAAGCTTTATTCGTAATCTGTCAGAAATTAATTTTTTTAATGTCAAGTGATCGTTAACGCAATTAACAAGATTTGTTGTGAACTTTCGTTTTACAAGAACAATTCCAAACTATTAGTCTTAGTTTCTTTATTTTAACTTTTCTATAACTTAGTTGGTAGGTGGTTTTTTAATAAGTATTTAATATTCTCAATTTATTTTCCGTCGGCTAGTTTAAGTTAGATTTATTTCGGTGCAAAGGAGTGCACTGGTAATAAAAAATCAGCTTTTGTAAAGAAACAGCAGGATATTGCAGTCACAAGTGCCAGTGCTATACTGCGATTTTTGTAGGAAGAGCTCTGAAGATAACTCAAATCCCATCTTCGCGATGGAATATGTCACGGCATTTCGTATCATTCACAGTCGTTCCGCTAGATTTCGCACGATCGCGACCGTATGAAGCAGTGCTTGCGATCATGCGACTTCTACCGGCAAGATCGAGAAAAGACGCGAAATGCCGTGACATATTCCATCGCGAAGATGGGATTTGAGTTATCTTCATTTATAAGGGAGCATTCCCATTTAAAGTACAGAACATTCGGAGAATACAAAGTTTAATACATGAAATAAGTGGCAAATAAAAACTAAACAAAAACATTCAAAACAAAAATTGTACACAAACCAGAGAAAAATTCACAATATCAAAATACAAAGTTCACATACAAAGAAATACACATTATCAAAATACAAAGTTCACATACAAAGAAATACACATTATCAAAATACAAAGTTTAAAACATAAAATAAGGAAAAAGAAAAATCTAAACAAAAACATACAGAACAAAAATTATTATTATTATTACACCCAAACCAGAGAAATGCACAATATCTAGAGACAATTAACAGTGCCTTTTAGGTGAATGATTTTGAGGGCTTGAAACGGGAAGGATGTTATCACATAATAAATTTAATGTGATGTGTTCTCTTTCTTGAGCAGTAGGTATCACTAAAGAAGAAGTATTTTGTTTTCTCTGTTTTTTTGTAGTGACAAATCTTCTTTGATGTTCAAATTTTGTAAGTTTTGACGGCGGTTCTTCATTCACTGATTTAAAAATTGAACTATCTTGCACACAATTTTGAGCTCTCATTGTTGCTTGAGTTTGTCTGATCATTTTATTAATCAATTCTAAATCACTATCTGAATTCGCTTCATTTAATATACCAAGAAATTCATTCATGATAGATTCCTTCTTCCGTTTCAGATCTTTATTTATTACCTCTTTACATTGTAGATCACTTACAATGGTTTCCTGTAAAGCACATTCAAATTGTTCATCATCTATGAATAGAACAATCTCTTCTATTTCATTATGTAATGTTGTTTCTTCATTAATGCATTTCAGGATCACATGAACGTGTTTGCACATATTAAATTTTATTGCTGAATCCGGACATGTGCAAACATAAGCATGAATACATGCTTTGCATTCTGGACACCTTAAATCGCATTTGCATGTGGGATTTGCTTTCGCCACTTCATAAATTTCGCTTTTATTAATTGAATATACAATCCACAAGTCACTATCATCACTTTTAATAATATTATTTACATCAAATTTCAATGAATTCATGTGACGTTGTCTTATTGCCGAAATCTTGGATGTTAATTTTCCTTTGTGATTGGAAATTAATTTATCAAAAATTCTGTCACGCAAAAAACGCATTAAAGCGTTTATTGCGATATCAACTCTTTTTGGTTTGTTTCCTTTTAAATATATAAGTTTAATGACACCATGCATGCGTTCTAAATGCATGTTAGTATTTAAACCTGCATGTTGCCGATAACAATAAGCCCAATTTGTCACTGTTTGAGAGTATTCTCTACAAAAATACTCACCGAATTCCGCAGTGTTTGGGTCGCTCTTTAGTTTCTTTACTGCTTCACGAAACATTTGTTCAAATGCACTTTGATCCCTTTCCTCCATCAAAGTGCGAAGAACTTTATACACTTCTGCTTGTTTTTCTTTGTTGCCTTTGATTTTATGAAGATTTTTTCTCCATGCTCTATCCACATGCCAGGAACAAAATAATCGGAACTTCCATAATTTCCACCCAGGCATTAAAAAATTCATCGGCCATGTCGGTCATAAACACATTGGATTTTAATTTTTCATTAAGAACATTCTTCACATTAACCAACATTACTTTAAGCATTTCACGATCAGTACGGTTGGAAAACATAAATGTGCAAGGAAAACCTTGATTTAAGTCATCTAAAACAAGTAATGTTGTTAGCTCAAACCCATATGAATTTAAACCATGTGTACTGTCCATACTCACACACTTTTCACCAAATCGCTTAAGCATTTCGCACTGTGTGTCATTCATTATAATTAAAACAAAGTCATCTTCTTTCAACTGTGAAAAGACTTCTGAAATAGACCCTTGTGGCTTGTAGAAAACAATAACTTTACTAGTATTTTGCATCTCCTCAACCCAGGAATGCACACTGGTACTGTCATTGTTATGCCTGACACCTTCGGCTTTCAAATTATAATCTCTTGCTATATTGTGAATATCTTTCCTTGTTATTAAATCACGACGTTCCAATTCGTCAGTTGAAATAGATGCTCTGAGATTATCTAAAATATTGTCAAAAGGTATTTTCAATGCAATACTTTTTGCAATTTCATCTCTTTCAGCTTTAGTTAATCTCATACGGCCGAGTTCACATTTATGGCCAACATGCATTTTAAAATATTCCACTCTTACTTCACCAGAAGCAAAACACAATACCTTCATTCTAGCTGGACAGTAACCATTTATTTTATTACTTCCCAATATTTTTTCGTGACGAACATTTGAACCTCTACTTTTAAATACCCCACTGCGAAAACAGATAAATGTCAACTTTGAACTACTGTCTGCAGAAGGAACTACTCCTCTTCTACGTACAAAATTACTCTTCTCGCTGTTTTCAACACATAACTTCCACTCAGAGGACTTTTTTTCACTTTCAAATGCTAAGCACTCTTTATCCGAAAACACAATATCATGTTGCAACTTATAATGTTGAAGCATGGTGCTGTGTGTAGAACACGTAAAATTATTGCACATTGCACACATATTTGTTGTGTGAATGTTCGATTCTTCATTTTGTATATTGCGATGAGAAGATTTATGTCTATTGAAATTATCCCGCCGCGAACTTGAATACTTGCATACATCGCATTTATATTTGTCTTCATTTTGTTTATGTACATTATTTACATGCCTTGATAAATTCTTATTTAATGTAAATGACTTATCACAATAGTCACAACGATACTGAGACATTTTTCCGCGGTTTCAAAGTCAAACTCCGAACCAATGTAAATAGCAAATTGTCTCGAGAGAGCACTAGGCACAGAGCAACATAGATCATATTCAACAGTGGCGCGAGCTCGGGTGTCTTCGTAAACGTCTCCGCTCGGGTGTCTTCGTAGACGTTCGTGGCTCCTCACTTGTGCTCTCCGGAGACACAAGTCGACTCCTGAGTCTCGGCGGGAGCCGCAAGGCGGCCGGTCGAAATGTCCGTTAAACAGCTATCTCTTCCCCCCCCCCCCCCAAGCAAGGTCCCCCACCCTTCGCCGAGCGTCGGCGCGGAGCCCGAGAGTCTCGAGCGGTTGTTTTCGCCTGATTGCAGACCTCTACTAACGACGTGAGTATCGCTGTGAAACTAGAGGTCCGGGTGGTCGTCTCCAACTCTCCACCAGAGGTCGTGTCCACCTACGCAGCCATGACCCCCTCTCCCTGCGGGGAACTATCACTTCAGCATGAACTTTCATTGAATGTTATGCATCGGCGATCGCCAATGTTTCTCCGAAATTAAGGTTAAATGTCACGATCCGCGGTGTCAGTGATACTTTTCACACCAAAAGGTGAAAGTGTTCTCAGTCGCTGACGCGCACTTACCGCCATTGAGGTAACCCAAACAGGCGCGCCAGACTGTGAGAGCATCACGCGTTTTCATGTAGTGAACATGGAGTAGACAGCACGCAGTAATCCAGACCACATATATAGTGACCAAAGTGCTAGACAAAAATGGGGTAGTATTGTCGCACAATGGCCGGGATTTAGGTGTCCAAAATTGGGCAAATATAAAGAGGTATAAGGAGTAATAGAAAATGTAAGGGATAAAAGTGTAGAAGAACCTCCCGAGTTGAGTAAATAATGTTAAGTGACCGATGTTAAAAGAGTGTAATACCATTTGGATCAATTAATTGAGACAAAAAGAGACAGCCTTGAAAGAATGCAGATAATTCACAGGGGTAATGTTTTTGTTTGCAAGTAACGTCGTTATAAGCAAGACTGGTAGTTATTAAGAAGTGTTTAGTGTCGCAAGGGACGCGCGCGGTGGTGCGTGCCATGGGCAGGTGGCTAGTGCGAGGTGAAATATCGTGACAGGTGCATGCAGCCAATGAGTGGTAGAACCGCGAACTGTAGTGCCGTGCAAGGAATTAACATTCGGTCGGCAGGACGTGTCCAGCGCGACCGAAGTCAAGGGGGGGGGGCTCTTGTAATAGTTTACAAGATTACAACTCCCAAATACCCCAAATTGCAGTAAGAAGCTTACAATCGGACTGGCTGGGGTGTGCGCAAAGGCGAAACGTGTCAAGAAGCAGCGTTGTAGTAAACAGTTCAAACGAGCTGTATTGCATTAGTAATTAATTTTGTGGTTTCGAAATATTAACGGGGGACGATATAGTGAGTTAGAACCCGAAAGCGCCCATGATTTGAAACATTTTAGTGTAGGTTTCACGTAAATCCGATCACGGAAACCCAAGTTATCAAATAAAGAATTGTGGTTTTGACTGACGAGAATGCCAGAAATACATTTAGAGGCTATTACGTTATTCCACGTCGAAAATGTTAAAAATGCAATTATTAAATGATTGCATGAATAAATGATGGTACTAAGGCAAATAAATTACTTTATAATTATAGAAATTAATGGGAATGGTAGCGTGAGTGAACAGTTTGTTTAAAAGGAAGCGTTCCAGGAATAATTGGGAATTACGGGAATGAAAAAACAATTTAATGAATTTTTTTTGACAATATAACAGAGTTTAGATAATGGCCAGAATGTAATTAAAACATATGGAAAAATTGTTCTGAAGAGATCGACGGTCATTTGCTTTTTGCAATGGAAAAAGATGAGGGTTTGTTTGTGTGTTGTGGAGACGGGTCAAGCAAGCGACGTGATGTTACGCAGTGCTGAAGTTTTCGGTGAATACTTAATAATTTTCGGGTTTTGATATAAGGAATTAATTAGGAAAATGAGTTTTATTACGGATAAAAGGAGATAGAAAACTTTGGTAAGAGCGCGTGATGGTTGCGCGAGTTTTAAACGAACGGTAATTTCGTCGTGCTGACTGAAGAATTTTAGTAGTATGAATTATTCTGCCATGTTAAACTTGTGATTTGCGAAGACGAAAAAAGGTAATATAGTTTATCGCGGCAAGACTGTGTGCGCTGTAATTGCATGCGTATAAGATAATAGTAACGTGAAGGTGGTTAATAATTTCGTATTTAAACATTAATGTGCGAGAATATGCATAATTCATTTTCATAATGGACACGCGCGAAGATGCATGCCAGAATTAGTTTGTTAAGACACACAGTGCGCGATGTAAATAATTATGAAATTTTAAGTAAGGGATAAGCGCAGTGTAAGAAGAAGATGGCAGGTGCTGCAACGAAGATGCCTGAAAAGCTATGCGAGTGGTAATCGTCGCCACGCCACCGCAGATATTCGGGGATTCATCGAGTTTGGAAAAGTCGGCTAATGATTCTTTTTGTACAAGAACAAGTTTTGTAGTTTGAATTAAGTTAGTTTTTTTAAGAAATGACCCAGCCGATGTTATTATGACGGATTATGTCATACGACGGATCCTACAAGTAACAAACAGTCATGGAGTAAATGGGGAAAAACAGTTGGAAGCATTAGTTTCTGAATTCCAAGGAATAAAGTTCCACTATATATATATATTGAAATATACCTTCATCCTTCACTTCGTAATACGTTGTCGTGAGTTTGACCTGTTCCGAATTTATAGAAAGATGTGGGCGCCAGGAACAGGTGACATAAACTAATACTAACTTTTCCCTATTTAATTCTGTCAAAATTATATGGGCATCCAGCTAGCTTGGGCCGATGGATTCGGATTACATGTATTCGCTATCGCTAAGATAGCCGATTACCTGATCTGCCGACTGTACAGCCTGGCGTGGAATCTGAAATATGGAAATTCTCTGCTTCCAACTAATTAGAAGCTTATGATTGACAAATGAACAGACTCTTTTCTTTTTCCAAAGAACAAAATTTAACAATTTATTCAATGTTAATTTTAACAGATTACTTAATGGCCATGACCCCTTTTAAAAGATATTATTTTAATATACTGCAGTATATGTTACCGTCTTGCCGACCCGCTCGTTCCGAAGACGCTTCTCACTTGGCCGATGAATCCGAGTCGCTCTTCTGTCTTCTGATCTTGCGCGGTTGCTGAAGTATCCAGTCCACACTGCATAAAATCTAGCTAAGTTCTTTCCGACGCTTTAGGTTTATAATCTCTCACACGAGTTTAATAAAATACTAATGTTCGAACTATCGTCCGGTGAACACCCAAAACTGCCCAAGTCCGCGGATGTACTCCGGCAAATAATTTCTAAGTCCGATGACGACTGTTACTTTTCGCACGAAAATGTATAAGTCTCACTTTCAACTACAAGGTCCGCACACTATTGCACTCCACGAAACTCAAGAGCCGAGTTCACGACCTACACTCCACCACTCTGAGTCAGACTGTAACGATCTGCACTCAACGAAGCTCCAAGTCCGAATGAATGTTTTTCTGTATTTTGCAACCCTTGATGGGTCGGTAGCGTCTCACGTTCTATTTTTCCAAAACACGGCGGTAAACACCAGAAAGTCTAATTGCCCCCCGCCAACCCGCTCATTTCTTACAACCCCATGTAGCCGCGCCTTCGTCCGTCATACGTTTTTCGACCAATCACATATTCTTTATTATATCGATCTAGCCAGCGTTCCGGCACCTACGAGGCTTGCAGCTAGTTTATTTACCTGCCCTGCACCATAGCAACCCTCTGCGCTGGCGTTACTAGGGCCGGATATCGCCATTTTACAAGTCCATTTAGTCGCCCCGTATACAACTAATATTATGAATAAACCATGTCCCGTTCTGGTATATCACAATATATATATATTATTCATATTATATATATATTATTCATATTATATATATATATATATATTATTCATAAAAGATAGAAATTTTGGTCGAACGTTGAATGTTATGTGTATAACTCTGTATGGTAATTTGGGACATGTGTAGCATTAAGTGAATATTGTTGCAGAACGAGAGAGTGCTTACCGGCAATGGCAGGTAGGTTGAAGCCCTGCCGACGGAAGTGTTATGTATTTGAAGTGTTTGTGTGTGTGTTATGAGTTATAATAAACGCAAAGAGGCCGTGGTTGCCTCCTTTGGAAAATAATATGTGTTTTGGGACTGTTGCCATATGATTGGGTAATTTCCGGGCAAAGGGCATCCAAGAAGGGTTTACGTTTACATCCGTCTTCGTATGAAGGGAATCGCTGAACCACGCTCTTAAATAAATTTAATGTGTTCGGGTTACGCAATACGGTACGGGGGAAGTTGTATTATTAGTATTCTGGTGAAGAATAATAGAGATTATGATAGATTTTGACGAGTCAAAAGCAGTAGTGCATAAAGAAGGGTGATAGTTGTTGTTATTATTATTAGAGAGTAGGACAACCACCGCCCCCGTACGTATATACGAGAGGTAAATAGAACGGGACCCGCCGAAATGGCAATTTTCTTTTAAAAATTATGTGCCGGTTTAAAGAAAATTGCGTTTTAGCATTACTAAAAATGCGAAATTTGAAGCTCATTTTCATCGAAAATTTTTTAGTATTCAAAATACTTTATTTGAAGCACTTACACTAACAAGTATAATAATCTTTACAAATTGCTGGTAATGTGCATATTATAAAGATGTGAGAGACCTTTCAAAAAAATTACATTTGTGTAATTTTTGAAAAAAACTCAAAATAAACTTTGCGTCATATTAAAAAGTGTAATTAGCACTATCTGTTACAAAAGTTTGAAGAAAAAAATCGCAGCCATATATGAGAAAATGGTGTTTGAGCATTTCTGAAAATGCGGAAATTTGAGCTACTTTTCACAGAAAACGGTACTTAAAACATTATTTAAAGCACGTGTACTCCTAAACATCATAATGTGAAAAAATCGCCGCTAATTAAATTTTAAAGGCGTGAGAGACAAGTAAAAAAATACATTTTTCCGCTTTTTGAAAAAACAAAAGAATAAAGCAATATGGCGTTTCGTCATCTCATAAAATGCATTAGACATTATACCTACCAAAAGTTTAAAGAAAACATTTAGAGTCTTTTTCGAGAAAATCTTGTTTTTGTCATTTTTTTAAAATTGCTCATATTGCACGCAATATTGCGCGAAAATTACTAAATGTTTCAAAAAAATGCAATTTGTAAAGATTGTTATATTTGTTAATGTAAGTGCTTCAAATAAAGTATTTTGAAAACTTACAAATTTTCTGTGAAAATGAGCTTCAAATTTATCATATTTAGTAGCGCTAAAACGCAATTTTCTTTAAAACGGCACATAATTTTTAAGTAAAATTGCCATTTAGGGCTAGGTTTTTGTGTTCTTTAATATTCAAAAATGCATATTTCCGTTCTACCAATAGGAAACTGAACAATTAAGAAAATGACAAAAAATGTACTTTTGACGGTGATAGATGGTAGCTGGCAAGAGTATGCAGCAATTCCAAGAACCTAGCGAAGACCGAAGAAAATAGAAAACTAATACGGGAAAGTGTGTGCCATTCTGTAGCACCACTAGTTCGTCACGGCCCGGCAATGAATTTTTTTTTGGCGAAAATTGGGCATTTTTTCGCGCAGTATTACATAACTTTCCCTATACTACATATATCACTCCGTGTATATGTACGTATACGGGAAAGTAAAAAATGGATATTTTGCTAGGTCGGCGACGATTCGCCAATATGACAAAATTGAATTCGGTAAGTGGAAAGGCAATCAAATGTGTAATTAGGAGCCGTCCATAAATTACGTAACGCGAATTTCTAATATTTTCAATACTCCTTGTAACGCATCCATTACACGTGCTTGAACTCCCCCTAATTAATTATGTAACGCTTGCTACATCCCCCCCTTTAAATGCAAGAAGCGAAAATAAATTATAGCACCGTGAAGACAATTTAAATTTATTTTGCTTGTGTTGAATATTAAAATTAATGATAATTAAAGTAGAAATTAGTTGGCGATGCTGGCTGCACCTAACAACAAGATTGGGGCAAGTTGTGAGTGAAAGAAGACTGCTTGGACGAGAAGTGGTTGATCAGCTATGTACACAGCGTCGTGGGTGAAGCAAGGACGATAGTATACAGCGCCAATTGAAATGGATTCTTGAATACTCTTTATATAAGTTTTGAATATTTTCTTCGTAATCTTACAGATTCAAAAAAAAGTTGAAAAAATATTTCCATTTATTGTAACAATTTACAACTAATAAGTAAGTTTAAGTTAATGATTTTAAAACAAATTAATTAGTTCATGTTTTAGTACACGACTCTAAAAAAGAATTATTTCAGCAACTGTTGAAATATGTAACAAAATATATTAATGTTACGTAACAACTAATACCGCCCTATCTCTATGTAACGCTGCCTCAGATCTTCTCCCCTAGCGTTACGTAATTAAATTTTATGGACGACTCCTGACATAAATATCAGGTCTGTAGTCATTATAACTTAATAAACATGGTCCTCTTAAAATTAAATTTTGTTGCCCACGATTTTTTTAGAGATTATTAAACCAGTTTAAAAACATCGCATCGAGTTCTAAAAAAACATTGATGTTTTTTTTATAGATGTTTTAATTTTGAACATTGATAGTTGGTAACATCGAAGGTTTGTTGATGATGTTTCATCATTGAACTACGGTTTTTCTTTCTTGGCGCACGGGGGGGGGGTGAAAATAAAATGAAATATCTCACGGTATTTCGCGTCGTTCTCTGTTGTGCCGGTAGGATTCGTATGATCACGATTGTATCGAGCGGTGCTGGCGATCATGCGACTCCTGGCGGCACAACGGAGAACGACGCGAAATACCGTGAGATATTTCATTTTATTTTCACACCCCCGTGCGCCAAGAAAGAAAAACCGAAGTATAGGGAGTTTTTGCACGCCAAAGTGAACAGCGATCCACTGCAATCTCGATCTTCTGCGCAAGCTCAGAGGAACAAAAGTGATGCAAAACGCAAACTGCGCGTGTGCAGATCGATTGAGCTGCCGATTGCTGTAGCGTTCGAGAGTGTAATAACTCCCTGGTATAAGAGATTTCGCACGCCTTAGCGAACAGCACTATCGATCTTCTACGCATGCGCAGATGCACAAAAGTGACGCGACACTTGATCACAAACTTGAAGATCGATTGTTCTTTACGTTCGAGGTGGCAAAAACTATTGGGAGTCTTTGCACACCATAGCGGAGAGCACTATCGATCTTCTGCGCAAGCGCAGATGCACTAGTGATGCGAAACTTTAATTACGCATGAGCAAAAGATCGATAGTGCTTAACGGTGACAAAAACCCTCTCATACCCCCCCTTCATCACCCTACTATCATCCCGTAACTGGCACCATCAATAGAATACCGAACCAACCGCTATTGCTCCTCACGTTCTTCGCAAGATAGGAAGTTTTTGAACCCTCGTACGTTAAAGCAATCGAAAGCACAATAGATCTTGGTTTTATTCTTGGATACTGTTATTTGTTCATATAAATAAATAAATGTCAATAATAACATTAAACTTAACATGAATCAAACTAAAATAATTAGGAATTTGAAAATTACCAACAAGTTTTTAAATGATAAACAAGAAACTGTTGTTATACTATGTCACATAGGCAGTGCTGTCGCTGCCATTGATGTATCTGAATACAAAACAAAACTCTATTAATAATCCTAGTTGTACTAAAATTAATAGACCTCCCCTCAGTTTGTTATTAACCCTCCGGTGTGCGCCTAGCGGCATTCAGTGCCGCATTCTCACATTTTTGTTGATTTCGTGTAAATAATTGGTGTCGCACCATTGAGCTCATAGTTTATTTATTTATTTATTTACGTCAAAAACAGTTAAAAACTGCGTATGACGAGCTATGGGGAGAAGTGAATTTTGTGCACGTTTTCATAATTCTGTGGTCTCTATCCTAAACCATATTCTAGTCGAATTTTGAATACAGAAAAGAGAGGTTTTTTTTCGAGTTTTGTTGACAAAATATTCGCTCCTATATAATAAAATCTATTTTTAAAGGTAAATTAGCTATAAATTCCTGCCCTGAACCCTCATGTTCTTCATGAAAGAATAATACTTTTTGCCGCGATAATATGAAAAACGATAATTTGAATAACTATATTTCCCACTGAAATTCAGAAGACGTCCACAAATAATGAAGTTACATTTATGTTCAGAAGCAAAACAAGGGACCATCTCAGCATTTGCTCAAGGATCAGGGAAACTGGAAAAACCTGATATTCTTCATTCATTATTTCAACCGGATGACACTCAAATCACGATTTTATACTGCGATTTTTCTAAGAGCGACTCTCAAGGAAACTCAAATCCCATCTTCGCGATGGAATATGTCACGGCATTTCGCGTCTTTTCTCGATCTTGCCGGTAGAAGTCGCATGATTGCAAGCACTGCTTCATACGGTCGCGGTCGCGATCGAGTTCTTAAAAGTGCACAAACTACTGAACCCTATTAGGCCTGTAGTATCGTCGATCGATAATCCAATATATACATTTTCCAATATTTCGAACATTTTAAGAGACCTATTTCCTGAACATTAAAAACAAATAACTAAAAATAGTATATAGACAAAGTATATAGTACAAAGTACACAAAATAATACGTTTGTAACAAGCATCCGGGTCAATGACCCCTATCTCGATCAGGTTTTTGTCCAGTTACCCTGATCCATTGAGTAAATGCTGAGATGGCGCCTTGTTTTGCTTCTGGGCGTAAATGTAGCTTCATTGTGCGCACGTTTTGTTGAGCACTCCTTTTGCTTGTAGTGGTAGGAGTAGAACTGATGTTCGTTACTATTTTGTTAGCAATGCATAAAAATCAAATCAGCAGTTCATTTACCGTTGAAATTGTTTTTTCTATAGCTCGGGAACAAAAATATCTAGTTTTTCATATGTTGCTAATCTCGTTTATTTTTCCTGAGCCTCAAGAAAATGTGCGCAGGTAAATCTCTTTCCCAACACGTGATACATAGTTTTTACTGTTTTTGAAAAATACATGAAGATTGATAATATTGTTCTCCGCCTCGTTTCGAGGGGAACGCCCCAAAGCGCGGGCGAACGGTTGGAGTCTTAACTATTCGTGTAGGCGTGTGCCGGAGGGGCAGGACGCGGTCGATGACCTCGGCGTCTGCGAAGATTGTAGACACGCGGCGAGCCGCAGTGTTGTAAAGGCAGGCGCCTCCAGGAACCGCTGGGGGATGCTTCTCGGGTGAACAACAGGCAGCGACGGAGAGGATGCGGAGGCCCCCCCCCTCCACTTTCACTAGGGCGCCGTTACAAGTCAGGAGTCGCCCTTCATCACGGCTCGGACGCGCGGCGCGGGAGTACTTAATCGCGAGCACGGATCAGAAGCCAGATCACGGTATTCGTGACTCGTACACTCGCATTTGGCAACGAGTTAATAGTTCATCGAACACACGAAAATGAAATCGGTTCGGTGACCGGTGCCTTCAGGCATTATTCGCTCATAGAGCGAATGAAAAGTCTCTGCAGTGCGAATATGGCAGACAAATCTTGTCGCACGGCCTCGCGATCGGGAAGTAAACGGTTCACCTTAAAAAAAACAAGTTCACGGCCTCCACGACCATGCATGAAGTTTCCTCTCTCGCGACTGGCTCTCAAGTGTCTTTTTCAAAGTTTTTGAGAATCCGTTCCTATTCGGATCTCCCCCCCTCCTAAGCTCGTCTTGGGCTCGCCGGCCTACTTCCGGGAAATAATTGTCGGCTATTGGCCGGAGCTTACTGCGCCGTAGGAATGTTCTAACGAATCGTGGTTCGTAATTTTGTGGAAATTTTCCTGAGATGTTCTCTCTCTGACGAAACGCAGCTGCCCCGTTCGACGGTTTACATCTCCTGGGAGCAATTATCGTATGGCAAGGGTTAGGACTTATTCGAGTCGGTGTGACAGGCGTGGTGACGAGGGCGCGCAGGCGGAGGAGCTCGCTCAGGGGAGGGTGGGGGCGGAATACAGAGAGGGTATTCACGGTGCGGTCGAACAGGCGGAGGGTTGTAAATTTTTCTCCCAAAGTAGGCGAGGGGACGCTAGAAGAATGTGACCGCGGCAGCGAACAGGCAGGTGGGGGAGGCGCGGTTGGGCGCACGTGCGCGTGCCAGCGAGTATGAAAAATAAGCATTTGTTAGGAATCTATTAGGGCGTCGTTACGTGCCGCCGCAATACAAAATAATGAAAAATACCCCGGCAATGCGGGTTTTTTCAGCTAGAAAAATTATTATACAGAAAATTAATCTAATATATAAAAATCAATATTTGTTAGTTCGTGCTTAATGCGCTGTCGTAGCAGGCATCCAATTGCAATAAAATTGTGTCAACATATTGCTTGCGCTTGCGGGAAGCATGTATGCATAGTACAATTATTGTAACTCCATTAGATGGCGCTAGAGCACATGATGGCGTTTCAGTTAAATGCAATTCCCAATGCACGTGAGCTTCATTGTTGCTGGGCGTTGCCGTGTGCCTTGGGGCGAGGTCGAGGAGCACACACAAGGAGCAGGCGGCGCAAATTGATGACAGGAAATTGAAAAAGAGACAGGGACAAAGAGACAGGGGAAAGAGAGGAAAAAATAGAGAGAGGGAAAAAGAGAGGGAGGGAAAGAGGAAAAAATAGAGAAGGAAAATACAGAGAAGGAAATAGAGAAAGAAAGGTTAAATAATGATAGAGAAGGAAAATAGAGAGAAGGAAATAGAGAAAGAAAGGGAAAATAGTGAAAGAGATGGAAAAGAGAGAGAGGGAAAATATTGAAAGAGAAGAAAAATAGAGAGGGGAATAGAGGGGTAAATAGAGTGAGGGGGAAATGAGAGAGCGGGAAAAGGGTCAGAGAGTGGGGGAAGAGAGACACAGAGGGGAAAAAGAGACACAGAGAGGGAGAAAAGAGACACAGAGGGGGAAAAGAAACACAGATGGAAAAGAGAGAGTGGGAAAGTGAGAGCGGAGGAAAAAGACAGAGGGGAGGGAGAGAGGAGAAAAAAGAGAGGAGGAAAGGGAGGTGAAAAGAGAGGGGGAGAGGAATATTTCCTCAATTATTCCTTCTGCGGCAGAAACGCGCCGGATACCAGCTAGTTCAGGATAAAGACACGTAATTGTTGAATATTGGGATCTGTTGCAGCTGTAGCTGGACAGATCTTTCCTTTTTCTTGACGCTCGTTCGATCACTTTTAAACTGTTCTGGTAACTGGCAAACACTTTTCTGTGGCCAAACATTGTCCCCGCATTGTGCTGAAAATCTTTGGATTTCCGCCCCTTGTACACCTTCAAACCATAGAAAACGTATTATGGAACGCTCTTCTTCTTTGGTGCAAACAGAGAGTGCTGTCGCCATCTTTAAACCACAACAGTGCAAGACGGACTGATCAGAAAAAGCTGAAACCTCTTACAGGCAAAGACAACGGTCCCATGCAATGGTTAGGGATAACACAAAACCGTAGAACCAAACTAAAGACAATTAGAGCAAAATTGCAGATACTTATTGACTTATCGACGTACTAACAGCCGTTAGACCTATTTTAAATAACATGTATTTTTCATGTATTAAAACACTTATCACCAAGGTACCCCTATTGGTGGTTCATGCAGTTCAGTATTCTCTGAAATTGTTATAAGTGACAACAATCCTCGAAAAAATCGATGTCGATTTTAATCAGAGATGCGTGGATGACACGATAATCGTCTTACAGAATCACTTTGTTGAACCACTATTTCAGAACTTCAACCAACATCACCCCTATTCAATTAACCATAGAAAAAGAAAAAGACGGCCAGTTAATTTTTTTTAGATTTAACTCTACTCAGATCTCAAAATAAAATAATCACTAACTGGTAGGCCTACACAAAAACAGACTAGGCGTTAGACAGTACACGCAGGAATGATAATTAATTACAATTCCTTTCATCCACTAAGTATGAAAAAAGTAATTTTCAATTTAGTAGACCGAGTAGTAGAATTATCAGATAAACAATAAGATAAGCAGCACTAATAAAATCTCTAGAGTCTTAAGTGAACATAAATATCCAATAAAATGTATAGAAATGTTTATCTCAAAGATTGAATGAAATCCGTTTTAACGGCACATATTATAATAAATCAAAATCTTCAGAAGATGTACAGGAAAACATGAAACTTCCATACATTTCTTGTATTAATAATAAAGTTAAAAATTACTTAAATGAGAAATTTAGCATTGGCCTACGGAACTCTATCAACAAAGAAAACCTTATTCAACCCAAGAAAGATCCTATCAATATACAGGATGTCCTACTATGGACCACCCCCATAACTTCTAAACAGTTCAGGATATCGAAATGCAGTTTTAGATTAACAATGCGGAATCATGGGGCAAGTAACATGCCGTAGAGAAATTGTCTATAATATTTTTAGTTTTCGAGAAATTTAATCATCTTTGAATTTTTAAATGGAACTATATTTTTTCAGAAGCAATGTATGGATCATGAAAAGAGGAATTAAATGATGTATCATATGTTAGTATTTTGATGGTAATTTGAGTATAAAATTAGACTTTCTTTCATATGATTTTTAAGTAAACTGTCTTTTCTTGTAGCAGCCCATGCAATAGTCGCCGTTGCTTAAGATGGCCTTCGCGGCGTCGTGTAGACAAGGAGTGTGAGAGGGGCGGCCATGAGGGATAAAGGCGTAACTACAGCAATTCATTGACATGAAGATCATATGAACAAACTGCTGTGGCCAGCATTTGAAGCTGGCGCGCGCGCGGCTGTACGCCGCGCGCAACGGAACCCGCTCGCGCGGAACGCTGGCCAGCGAGCGGGGTAAGCCTCGAGGCGAGGCTAACCCGGGCCGCGCCGCCCCTATTTAGGCGGGAGCAGGCGGCGGCTACACTAGTAACACAGTAGCCGAGCAACGGAGTCCCAGTCACACAGCTGCGAGTCACGGAGTCACGGCGAGAGAGGACAGCGTGCCAGGGGCACACGCCGAGAGGACGCACCAGGAGTCGTGCGGGTCCGGGCTACACCCGGCGAGACGGAGGGCAGCCTAGGGACCGTGCTGGAGGCACGGCCGGATAGCGTGCCAGGGGCGCACGCCGCGAGACCGCACAGGAGACGTGCGGGACAGGGTGACGCACGGAGACGGCGAGTGGGAAGTGCACGCCGTGGAACCACGCCGGGAGGCATGAAAGACTGTACTGGTGCTTAGCCACGCACCAGCCAGCACCCGACGAAGAAGTCCCCTGTACTTTGATTGTATGTGTATGTGTGTGAATAAACAAACTAAGTTAGTCAAGCGAGTACCTTTCTTTCGGTCAAACACTTCAACTGGGATGAACATAACACAAACATCAATATTAACGATCAGAATGAGAAATTTTTGCCATTTGTTCATCTGAATTGAACTTTTCTTCTACTGAAATTCCAAAGCAACGATAATCAAAAAAATCAACATCAAAATAATTTGTAGTGGAAGCACGATAATCATAAAGGTCCTTTTCAAACTTACAAGAATCGAGCTCAGTGTGTTTTGGCAGAAACAAGCTCTCATTTTAAAACGTGAAAAGGGGAATGAATGATTAAGGATTTTTATTTAAATATCTCGATTAATTCATTAAATAATAGATATGTAGACATTTTCTATGATTATTTACTGTTAATAAACTTCTTATTTAAACGCGTACAAAAAGAACAAACTAATAAAAATTTTGAAATACTCTTCGTGTAAATTTAATAAACTTTATCAGTGTAAATTTAATAAATTTTAAAAACACAAATGCACATCTGCAGTCACAACTGCTAATACTGATTGGAGGGTTTCTCACTTCATAATGCCACGTGCTGCTTCAAACTTGAAAATCCACGGTAGAAGACGGATGTGTAGTTTTATTTTCCATTCGTGAACAGCAGTAGAGCTACGGTTGCGCAGTGGACGAATAATCATCTTAATTAAAAATTAAATTTACCAAAGAAGAGACGGTGGTTGGATTCTTGTCAAGCTTGAAAATGATTTATTATTAAAGAAGACTAGTTAAATGCAGATAATTCAATGGAAAAAATATCTTATTCTGATCGTTGAAATTAGTGTTTCTTAATGTGACCTTTGGGGCAAGACCCTACATTGCTTTAGTTAGGCCTCTTTTCCCTCATTGCCACCCCTCTCAGTCTCCTTTCTCTATGCAAGTTTTGACGCCGTGAAGGTCACTTTTCCCGAAGGCGAGAGTTGCAAGGACTGCTTCACGGAAAAAAAATGGCCCTTTTAATTCAAAATCACGTATGAGAAAATCTAATTTTATACTCAAATTACTATCAAAATACTAGCATACGATACATTATTTTATTCCTTTTTTCATGATCTATACATTGCTGAAGAAAAAAGTATATAGTTCCATTTAAAAATTTAAATATGATTAAATTTCTCGGAAACTAAAAATGTTATAGACAATTTCTCTACGGCATGTTACTTCCCCCATGATTCTGCATTGTTAATCGAAAATTCCATTTCGATATCCTGAACCGTTTAGAAGTTATGGGGGTGGTCCATAGTTGGTGGGACATCCTGTATTAGATAAACAGAATAGTGTCTATTTAATTTCCTGTAATGATTGCTCTAACAGTAAGAAATACATAGGGCAGACGAAAAGGAAACTTATGGAGAGGATCAACAAACTTAAAAGAACCTGCACACAAATAAAATTCTATTATACAACGCAGACTCAAAACGCCACATATATTTAACTTTGAATAACCCAAGATACTTTGCGTTGAAAATAACTTTTACAATAGACTAACCATGGAAACTCTCAATATCAAGACCCACAATGTTCTCCACAATATCAAGACCAACAAATTCAAACATATGATACGATACTGTCTCAGTTCAAACAATAGCTTTTCCGTTCACAAAATCCCTGCGCCAAGGACAGTTTCAAACCGACTCCCCCTAACGAACCAACTGTACTCCCAGTCTGGCACCGGCTGGCATCAACCCAGTGTTGCCAGACGTACCAGGATACGGGTATTTTTACCAGGATTTTATTAAGGTACCATGTACCAGGATGAAGTAATCCTGGTACGTTTAGATACCAGGATTTTAAGTCTACGGTAATTGACTACGATTTACGATTCGGATAATAATTTTAAATTATTGAATAAAAAACTCCACCAATATTACAAGTAACTATGATATTATTGAGAACAGTGGTGTAAAAAATATTTATGGTGACATAGGTGATCTTTTTCTAGTACATGCTATAGTAGAAAAAGATAGACCGTCTCAGACTTCCATTTAGTTTATCAATACAAAATGAATCAATTTCGAGTAAAGTTTAACGAACTTCCTAAGCGCGTCAAAAACATAATATTTGTAATATGAAAAATTTCATAATTTAAATGAATTATCATTGGAAGTAGGAATTTTGGTGAAAGTACCAAGACGTTTGAAGGTTGGTACTGGAATATACATTTAATCATCTGGCGATACTGCATCAACTAAGCTGAGCTCGATATCATCAGAGTGGATGGGTTCCAAATGGAATACAATAAACATCACATAAAATGTCGATATCACAAAATTCAATCTGTAATTCAACTTTACATAAAAAAACAGGTGTGCCAAATCTTATATACTGCGATTTTTCTAACTCTGCCTTTGGAGGCCTTTCTTCAGAATGGAATATGTCACGATATTTCGTATCTTTATCAGTTGCGCCGCTAGGTATCGTATGATCGCGACCGTATCAAGCAGTGCTTGCGATCATGCCATTCCTAGCGGCAGGACCGAGAAAGACGCGAAATGCCATGTGATATTTCATCGTCGTCTTAGGGGCTCGAGATATACTCTTTGGGCTCGAGAGGCAGCATTAGAAAATCGCAGTATAGTGAGTACTCATTTTTCCTTTTTATTATTTAATTGTATAAATTTTTAAAACAACGTACAAAATTCTTTTTAGGTGCAACAACCCTGAAGATGACAAGAAATACGGGTCGAAACATTGGTTTTTAATAAATAAGAAATTTAATATTGATTATATATACTGCGATTTTTGTAGGAAGAGCTCTCAAGATAACTCAAATCCCATCTTCGCGATGGAATATGTCACGGCATTTCGTATCATTCACAGTCGTTCCGCTAGATTTCGCACGACCGCGACCGTATGAAGCAGTGCTTGCGATCATGCGACTTCTACCGGTAAGACCGAGAAAAGACGCGAAATGCCGTGACATATTCCATCGCGAAGATGGGATTTGAGTTATCTTCAGAGCTCTTCCTACAAAAACCGCAGTATAATTCATTACAATTACTCTCTTGAAAAAGGGGACTTTTCTCAATACGTGCAATAGATCTTCTGCACTAGCGCACTTCACGTTTCGCGTCGCTGTGTATCTGCGCACGCGCAGAAGATGAGATTGCAGTCGTTTGCTGCTCGCAAAGGCGTGCAAAAACTCCCTAATTAATTTCCCTCGCAATCTCCTGGCTGGTTTCCCCCGTGTTCCCCGCAAGATCCCTAAGACAATTGCATGCTCTGCGTATTCCCCCGCCCGTTCTTTCTGCATGTTTCTTGTATTCCCCATTTGCTCCCCACATGTTAATCTGGAAATTAAACTACAAATTCAAGCATTTAAGTGTTTTTTATTACGAAACGTTTATAAACATTGCGGTGTCTGATAGTGCAGTCGCATCAATACCGGATAAAAGGGTAAGTTCTGAATAGTTAGAGAACCCTAAAGAGAATAAATGTACCTCCCCCCAAATAATACAATAAAAGCTACACACACACACGTGGCAGTCAAAGGGTTAAAACATATTGTATTTCATCTCGCAGTCGACGCGCTGACGCGATAAGCCTAAACCTGTCAACAGCGCAGCTGCTCCAGGAATAGGTGCAATTGCCCAACAAGTGCGTGCTGATCGGAGACGAGCTTGAAACATCTTAATTAATTTGATTTGCAGGGCTCTTTTTTCGGTATTTGGGTGAAAGATTTCGGTTCGATGTCGATTGCGTATTCGATCACACAATATTTGTATTTCTGAAAAGTTTTTGCGTTTCCGTAAAACAAATTTCAAAATTTAGCATTTAAAATATAATCGTTCTAGAAAATCACTTGTTTTAAGCAGTTTTAGGCAAAAACATTAAAATAGGCATCAACCGCCCTTTTAGGATATTTTAGACACTATTAGACGCTTTCAGTAGATCAATTCTCTCATGATTCGTAAACATCTGTAATTATTTTTCACATCCTAAAGGAACTAAATAGGCCTTTGTCCTAAAATCCAAGGTCTAGTTATGACTCATGATTTTAGGCATGAAACTGTTTAATTTCCAAGCAAGCAATAACGTTTCAAAGCAAAATATAATTGAAAGGGGGTGTATTAATAAGGGATATTCAAATTAACGCTGAACATTATCCTGCGCGTTTTATAATATTGAACTAAAGTTCACCAATTTATTAATGTATGTTAATAGCTGAGGTTAATAAAATTATTGTTGGCTTAATTATTATTACTATTATATTTCTTCTCAAAATACAGAAACAAATATTTTATATATAAATTTGAAGATCCGCGAAATTAAATTAAATATAATTTTTTAAAATTTGTCCCAGGATTGGGGGGCAGTTGCCCCCCCTTTGTCCCCCCTGAATCCCGCCTCTGGTAAGGTAGTTGTTTTGTAATTGACTATGTCCCAATGTACTTTGTTGTAATAGAATATACGTACAATGAAAGACGACATGAAATTTTCTCGAAAAACATCTCAGATCTAAAATGTTTTATTGATCTTATTGGTTGTCATTACCTTTGAGTAGAAAATGAAATTTATATTTTTTCCATTCATTAAGCAAACATCATGATGGAGTGAATTATAATGAATTATAGTGAATAATGGAGTGAATTATAAGGGCTCCCATACGAAGACTACTGCGAGGCCCTGCAAATGTTAATCAGACTTTGTAATGGATCGATTCAAAGAAGTTGGTGATTGACAGTTGCGAATGGAAAAGGAGCGATGTTGACAGATTGCGTACTACTGAGCACGTGTACCCGGAACACGAAAATAAACCATTGAAATAAATAACTATAAAAGTAACCAAATCATACACGCATATTTTTTGAAGCAACATTTTCAGAAGCACAACTGTCAATCACCAAATTATTTTAAACAGACCAGAGTATGAAGGGAAATACCTCTTCGCTCTGTAGGAAAAACATGAAAGGCAACGTAAATTACTGAAAATGATAAGGCTGATAATATCGGTAGCATAAAGTCTGAAAGATGCTTCATAATCAGGAGAATACAGTTCAGTAGAATGACGGACTTTCAAAACTAGCGCGCATGGCAGTTCGGGTTTACTCGGCCTCGTCGTCGACTCGAAAGCGCCATTCACACGTGCTTTTCCCGCGCATTTGTGTCTGATCTGCTTGCCGTGTCCAGGCTCTAGTTGAAGCGACTGGTGGCTATTTCGCTTTTCCCCTGCTGAGTACATTGAAGAATTGGATTTTTCTTGAAAAAGAATAGACTCATCTTGCATTTAATTCTATAAGACGATAATAAAATGGCCGTGAGTACTATTATTACTAGTATTATTTTATACCTGTTGTTAAAGAAGTTTTTAAAGGTAATGGCCAGGAAGTCTAATGGAATTTAACTTTTCACCTTTTAGGATTCAAGTCCTGTTCCATCACCTGCGACTAGTCGCGGGGATTTAGCGACGTCACCACTTCGCGAAATGGAAGAACCCTTCGAGGACGAAGGAGATATTTTGGGTAGCGAACATTCTGGGGCTCCAGTGGATGAGGAAGAACAGGATGGAGAAGAATTATTTGGGGATAACATGGAGGCGTATGTGTTTCAAATATAATGCTTTGGATCAAATTATTTTGCAACTCAGTACACTTCCTTTCGATGTTACAATACCATTTCCCTTCATATTTTTTTAAAAATTTGAATGGAGTATTAATTTCCTCCCATCTTTTTTTGCAGAAGATCCTTTTCTTCTAGTTTCTTTAGTTGTTTTTGTTTTAAATTTTAAGCATCTTCACTTTTCAGGCTTCCTATGTTTAGACTTCATTGTTTTAAGTAGATGAAGTCTTCATTATTTTAGGTAGATAAGAAGTAAGGGTTGACATTTGTGTTTTATAGGAATATCAGATTCTATTAGTGTGTACCAATTACTCAACTGCTTTTCTTATTGTTACTGTCAATCTCGAACCAATATGTGTTTGCGTCAACAGACAATTAAGGAATGATTCAAAATAATTTCCCAGTCTAAGACTACAAACTTGATTCTTTGACCAAAAAAAAAAAGAAAAAAAATTCTGACATTAAGATTGATATGAAGGGAAATAATAGAAGTGCAGGGTAGACCTTTTCTTCAGACTGAAATTTCTGGTACTCAAAAGTTCTGAGAATGTGATGTAGCTGAGCATCAATGTTCAAAGACAATAGGAATTTGTATTGTATTTTCAACATGTGGACCTCTTTATCTTGTTTTTCTTTCTTATTCGAAGGGGAATTTGTTTTTCAAATGAGAAACATGGATGTTGTGTGAATGCTTGAGTTCTGGAGACTAGATTTGGTTCAAGTTTGTTTTATATTATCAGTACTGCAAGTAGGTCATGGAATTTTTATTTTTACAATTCAATTTTTTTGAATTAAGAATAGATGAATATGAGTGTTGCATTATTTTAAAAGTTGAACTTAGTTATTGTAGAAATATGAATGTTTTATTTAAGCTACCACTAAAGCTGTTTGGTCACCAGAAACTATTTGTTTTACTGAAAGGTGGAGGTGCCCTTTTTATAATGGCGTAGGTGGAAAAAATTATTCTCTCCCCCCCCCCCCCAACATCTTGTATTGTCCCAAATCAACAACAAAAGCAAAATCATGAATTGAAGACCTCAGGGTCTTCAGTTGTCTTCAAGGTCTTCAATTTTAAAGGTCTTTATTTTACCAACATGTGATTAATCTTTTAATGAGCTTCAAAAGTACTGAATTCCTGGAAGATAAAAAGAAAAAAAACATCAAAATTGGATGATTCTTTTAAACATGCAGATCTTTTTTTAAAAAGGTCATTTTACCAAGTTTTAGTTGTAATTTGTCAATAAATTCAATTGAAGTAGGTATTGTATAGGGTGGGCCAAAACATACAGCCATAATTTTCCAGCCACAAGCTGACACGAGTTGTAATGATAATACTCTGAACAGAACTTACATAATGAATTTGCCAGTTTTTTAAGCCCTCTGATTAAGAATTTTATATTGGCTGTAAGATCTCTTGTAGCATGTCTTTTAGACATTTGACAAAATTAAATTCTGTGTGTACTGCCAATTGCTAATTAGCATTGCTGTTGGCACTATTGTTAGTGAGTGTAAAATTTGAAGTTGGGAGGATGAGAATTGTGATCACAAGTTGGCAGAAGATCAACTGATTTACATTCATGCAATACTCATGGGCACATCACATTCTTTGTATAAATTCTGGAATGATGAATGAGTATTAGTGGCTGAAATGAGTTGCCAAATATAGCCAAGTGTAAGGTCGAACAATTGCTACACAAATAGTTAAGGTGCTCTTTAAAGTTTACCGATCTTTCATTGTGTTTTGTTCTTTTAGAGATTACCGCCCCATGCCAGCTTTGGACCGATATGAAATGGCTGAATTCGATGAAGATGATTATGATGACTTATCACAAACTGATCGTATGGCTGCTGAAATGGCCATGCAACGTCGAGACAGAGAAGAGGGTGTTCTGGGTCGTCGAGCTGATATGGAACTTATTTATGGTAAGTTAAAAGGAAAGATTGGAGCAGGACCTTTTAAACTCCCTTATAAACTAAAGGTGATACAATAATGCGCTCTATCCTTGCACCTTCTTGCTGGAATTGGAACACACTACTACCAACATTATTGAGAAGGGCATGAACTCGCAGAACGCAACTAGATATGTCTAATGGAAAAGACCGCACTGCTGTCCATTTTGTTCAATAATGATTCTTTCGGTATATACAAAGGGAAAGTTGAGTGTTTTTAAAAATACCACTTTTATTGCAAAAGAAGGATTATAAGAAAAATCATTTCTCGACAGCTTAGTGGAAGCTGGATAAAAAAAACAATCCATCAGCTTCATTAGAATCTATGTATCACTAGTCCAATTAGACTTTCCGTAACTGTTTCTATGACTAAAGAGGTTCTTATTGAACATTTGAAGACCATTGAACTCAAAACTAGATAGGAAAAATTTGCTTCTCATTCCAAGTTTTGAAATCTATACAAGATACTAATTATTTTGTTTTCCAGAGGCCAGTGATGATGATGAGGCTCCTCGACGCAAAAGACGCCATGCTGAGAAGGCTGCTATGGGAGTTATAGCAGATGAGGAAGTAAGTTCGTTCTTTTCCTTTCCTGCTTCTTGTACTTCTCTGTTTCTTCATGTTATGTTTTTCGTACTTTGTTAATGCAAGTTTATTGAAAACTTCAGAAAACCTAGGGAAAATAAATAGTTGACCAGGAGCAGGCACCCTGAAATAAATCGTTTAAAAGGGTCATTCCGTGTTAAATTGCACAAATTTAAGGAAAATTTGACTTTGATGCCCCAGATTTTTAAGTTTTTCTCTCTGAAGAGTATAAGCAAAAATGTGAAACACATGTTTTTCATTTTTCCCCACATGTTATATTTCAAGTTTTTACTAATTTTCAAAATTTTTGAAAAAACTCTTGCATTGCTAAAGTTAATAAATTTTAACTGACGTAATTGTTACCAAAATTTAATATTTTCTCTGTAAAGTAAAAGACATTTCTTTTCTTTACAGAGACTATTGTTAATTGTGTTTTACTTTACAGAGAATATTGGTAATTGATCTTCTCGTAAAGAAATGAAACAATGTATATCTTTTGTTTCTTCTACTGTTTTTTATTATATCATTGATGCAATAGTCCTCTTTTTAATAATTGTTCAGTGTTGCTAAAAATATAAAGGCAATGTTCATCCCATTATTATCAGCCCACTTAAAAAATGTTGTGGGTAAATTAATAGGTTCCTTCCAGGATTGAAGGCTAGCTTTTATTGACAATATTAGTTGACACTCTCACTTCGTCGCAAGAGATGACATTTTTGTGGAAGCATAAACATGCATTAGGCACTGACTTTTTTTTTAAAAAAAATTTTAAAAATTTTCTTTATTACTTGTATTAGGTGATACGTTATGGTGGCCAGGACCAGCAGTGCATGTTTATTCATCATTGTCACTGCCCAACATTTGCGACATTGACAAATATGGTTGATTCTCACTTTCTTGAAAAATCTTCACTTGACTCGACACAAGAAGGAATTGAAAGACAGTTTTTCCGATACATGTAACTTTTTCACAGCAAACTGTCAATTTTCAACTTCTCAAAAAAGTTGGTTTGTACAACCTAAGCATACACTTCTGCAATTATAGATTTTCATATTAAGTAAATGCAAATAACACTTTGGTGAATGCAAATAGTACTTAAATTATTGTAAGGCTATCTGTGGTTACTAACTTAACTGGTCAACAAACATGTTTCACGGATTCCTCTGTTTACACAACTGTCTCAATATAACTGAGAAAGAAGGCTGCTCTGATTCAGGCAGACCCTAGTTTTGTCAGTTGTTTATACATAAACTTAGTCGCATTTCGTCTGAATACTTTCATTTGAGACCGTATGTATGTTTCTGCGATTCATAACATGACATACAAGTAAATGTCATGGTTGCTTTATGTTTGGTCATCATGATGGACCCGTCATTGATGCCGCATTGTTCAAGCAGCGAGTCCAGTAGGCAGCGAGCTGCCTACATGCTCCAGTGAACAAACATTTTTTTAATGTTATTTATGTGTGTCCCACTTGAAATTTGGCAGATCTATTCAACATTAGTGTAGAAACATGTGTGTATTTTTGACAATTATTTTAAGTGTCGACCTAATGTAAGAAATTGCATTTCAAAATTAAAATATATTTTAAATATTTAAATAATATGTTTACCAAAATTATATTTACATCACAAAAAAGTACATTTTCTGAAGTTAAATTTAAATGTAAGTCCGAAGGAAATGATATTTGTGCAAACATTTTATACATAATTACAAATTTGACGTTATAGTTACAAATGGCTGTCTGTTATTAACCTTGTTACTTTACTAATTGGTTCCAGATAATTATAGACAATCAAAAATTTAAGATACAACAGTAATCTTCCACATTTCAAACATATATTTCAAAGATACAATCAATCAGTGGCAATGTTTCAAAAGAGGAGATTCTTTCATCGTCAGGTTTTCACACATCATGAACTATAAAGAACAGGGAAATACAGAAAATTATTATAAAATCAAGGCACAATACTTAGACAGGAATTACTGTCATTGACAGATTTAATCAAGAGTCTAAAGTTACATAATTAATAAATACATACATGTTGTCATGATTTGATAAAACAGATAGTATCAAATTGAATCTTCGTAACATGGTAAAATTAGAAGGAATAAATTCCCTACAAGAAATTAAAAATTCACTTGTCGTATTGTCATATTAAAAGCAAACCAGTCTCAAATAAGCGTGCAGCAAGAGAAAGACCAGACTCACATTAAAACAGCAATAGATTGAGAATAGATAGAATACAACTTCTAAGTGTCATTTGTTGATGACCTGGACACGCCTATTGCACAGGGAGAACAGTCAGGAATGGTTGGAGCATGGATGGGTTACAGGAGGGGTATAGGTGAAAAGGAGGGGTGGGGGTAGGGAGGAAGTAGGGGAAGCTATTTTGGAAACTGTGGAGGCTTGACTCCTCAGGAAATGTGGACAAGAGCAGCTACAGGATTTGTAAGATATGTGGGCGAGACTTCCAAATGTGTTAGCGATTGACAATTACTAATATGCAGAGCTGGAGGTGTGTGACCTAAAAATGTTAGAAATAAGCAAGCATTTATGACCTAAAAGTACATTCAAAATATACTTTTAAAATCTAGCACATTGGCAAATCACACCTTTTCCTTTGGTGACCCGTGAATACAATTCTACTTGCTAAGTTATGAAATAAATTTTATAAAAGCAGTTGATCACGGCACAAAACCTGACCAAACTAAACTAACACTTCCTTTGCATCTGGTGCTTTCTTTTTCTCTGTTTATATAGCTTACCCTCCTAATTCATATATATATATATATATATATATATATATATATATATATATATATATATATATATATATATATATATTAGATTAGATTAGATTTATTTAAACTGCAATTGGGCATAACCCGGTGGCAGCTAATTACAAAAACATAAATATACACAGCCTTTCTGTAATATAGAACTCCAAAACCACTAATAGTAATAATAATAATAATAACAACAACAACAACAATAATAATAATAAGAAGAAGAAGAAGAAGATGCAAATTATATACTAATTGTAGTAATAATAATGGTAAAATAATGATAATAATATTAAAAACTGACTGATTCATAAAACATTACATTACATTAAGACAGAAAACACACACACACACACACACACACACTGCATTAGTATTACACTGCACTTCACTGCACTTCACTTCACTAAGACCTGAAAACATTTCCTTCTTTATTTCTCTGCTATACACTGCACTACACCTCACTTCACAATAGAACACTTAGGCATCGCTATATAACCCACTATTCTCCCTCATTTACTTAATAATACCCTAAATTCATTTCCTAAACTGTTGAACACTTTGAGGAAAGGGTTCAAAGGTTTTTGCAGGCAATCTATTCCATTCCGTAATCGTTCGATTTGTAAAAGAAAATTTCCCGACATCCGTTCTCTGCTGTCTTAAATTTATTTTGTGCCTGTGATCCATTCTACTGATGTATGTAGGAATACATAGCCGCCGATTAATTTCTTTCCAAGCTGGATGACCATTATAAGCTTTATACAAGGCGCAGAGTCTTGCTACTGATCGCCTGTTTTTGAGTGAATCCCACCCTGCCGTTTTCTTGTCCCTGAAAGTAAATTTAGCTGCCCTATGCTGAATCCTTTCCAAGTGTTTACACTGCATAATCTTGTGCGGATCCCAACAAATTGTTCCATATTCCATTATTGGACGAACAAGAGATAAATAAGCAATTTCCCTCGCGTTTGCCGTACTCTTTTTTAGGATGCGCATTACAAAGTGAAGAGATCGCCAGGCTTTCCCTACAACAAAATCTACGTGTTTTTTCCAACTTAATTTACTATCGAAATGAATTCCTAGGTACTTGCACGAGGAAACTCTCGGAATAATGTCATTATTTAAACGGTAATGTGTTTCACTGTAATTATGACCCCTGCCAAAAGTGATGGATTTACTTTTAGAGCTATTTATGGACATTCCGTTATTTTCCGCCCAGTAATGTAACGCATCAAGATCCTTTTGCAGTATTTCTTCATCTCTTTTCGAGTTAATACTACGATATATTATGCAATCGTCTGCAAATAGCCGAACATTTGAGGTTAATTGTGCCGGCAGATCATTGATGAAAGCTAGAAATAGAAGGGGTCCAATGACACTCCCCTGCGGTATTCCTGACGTAACGCTTGCCCCGGAAGATAACTCTTGTCCAATTCGGACTTTCTGTTTTCTATCTCACAGAAACTCGCTAATCCACGTCACCACCCTGGGATCTATGCCTGAATTCATTAATTTCTGTACAAGCCGATCGTGTGGAACGACATCAAATGCTTTAGCAAAATCTATAACTACTGCATCTACTCTCCCGCCCGCGTCAATTTCATCTGCTAGATCCTGAAATAGCGTGACTACCTGACTTTCGCATGAATAACCACTCCTGAACCCGTGTTGCCCATCGTAGAACCATTTTTAATTTCCCATTCTTTCTTAATGTAACTCCCAACTAGATGCTCCATAAGCTTGCACACCACTGACGTAAGACTTACCGGCCTATAATTGCATAATTTAGTTTTGTCACCACTTTTAAAAATTGGTACGACAAAGGCTAATTTCCAATCTTCCAGTACTTTTGAATTATTCAAAGACACGTGAAAAATTCTAATTAGGTACGGTAATATTGCCTTTCCTGCCAGTTTAATTAAATCCGTAGAAATGTTGTCTGGACCCCTTGACTTACCATTTTTCATTGACTTTACTTTATTCCATAGAACGTTTACTTCAATATTAAACTGATTCGCAACCGAAGGCCCTTGAATAAATGGATGGTCCGTACTATTTTTGAAAACCGAACTAAAATACTTATTAAATGCATCCGCTTTTGCCCGATTGTCAGTAATTAGCGTGTTTCCATTTTCGCGAATAACTGGGATATCCTCTTTATTTCCTTTCCTTCTACGAACATATTTATAAAAGCCTGTCCAGTTATTTCCCTTCCCACCTAGAATATTCTTTAAATATGCCTCCTGAGCAATTTTCTTTTCGCGCTCCAATTCTTTTGAATGATTTCGAAAAATATTCATATGCTCGCTACTACGCTTTCTGTTCTTAAATGCCTTTCTCGTTATCCTCTTCATTCTCCTAATTTTTGCATTGTAGTATTCTGGATCCGGATTATTTTTTAGAATTTTGCACGGAACAAACTTTTGCAAAGCTTCGTATATAATATCTTTAAACACGCCCCATATTTCTTCCATACCGCCCTCTGTTCTTAGAAAGCGGTCAAATTGTTCCCTAAAGAAGCCTTGAAGCCCGCTTACATTTGCTTTCTTGTATTGCCGTACTTTCGTTCCTATTGTAATGCCTTTCCTTGAAATATTTCCGTCTTAGTCAAGAAGAACCGCTTTGTGGTCACTAATACCCTCAACAACTTCACAAGATATGAAAAGTTCTTTCGGCCTAATTAGGTAGACATCCAAAATCGCATCCTGTCGCGTCCCGGTCCGAACTACCTGGAAAAAACCCTCTTCCCAGACCAGCCCGTTTACTAAATTTTGGACTTTCCCTTCGCTAACGGTTCCCTCCCAGTTTACGCTCGGAATATTTAAGTCGCCTCCAATAACAATAGCATGGCCATTTTCGTTTCCCGTTCTCTGAATGATATATCTATAGGAAGGAGACAGACAGGTATACAACAAAAATTTGTAAGAAATTAGATAACAATTAGATGGTATGAAATATCTCTTTGAGATGACTGCAGGCAAGTATGCGAAAATGAAATCAAAAAGATAAAAATATGACAAAAAATATGAAAATTTGTGGAAAAATATGACCGTAATATGAAATTTAACTGAAAATAAGCAAAGGGTAAAAAAAAGGGGGGGGGGCAAAAGATGACTTTATATGATACATAAAAATTGCATAACTTTAGTCATTGTAGATAAAATCATGCTTATCTTACATTTTCCATGGAAATAACGCAAAGAAAAATTTATATGTCATAGCCATATGGATGTTACTAATGTGAATATCATTACTTAGAGTATTTTGTTCACTCATAATCTGGTCATGTAGCATAATCCCAGGATCAGAGAGCTCTTTAAGATGTTTTTCTCTTTAATGTAGTATTAATAGGGGATCATAACTCTGTGCAAACATATTACATTCCAGATTCGAATTCACAGAAATATTGATTTTGATAAATAATGATTCGAGAACTAGTTTCACACTAAAGTTTGTTTCCACTGCTAAAACTACCGGGTTTTGAAAATTAATAGTATGACCCTGATTCATTCTGTCAGCAATTAGAGAGTTTGGCCTCTCAAAAGGTAATCTAATGTTATTTTGATGTCCTTTGATCCTATCACTCCTATGGGTTTGTTCTATATAGGATATATTACACTGGAAACGTTTAATTGAATATACAGTATTGACTTTTTTCAATTTTGGGACAGAATACTTGAGATGACAAATGACATTTGACTTCGTATCGATGATATTGACTGTGACCATGTTAATGAAATTATTACAGATTTGTGTCTCCATTTGGTTAATTCTTGGAATGAAAGGTAATGTAAACATAATTTTATTTGAAATTGGAAGAGAGGATTGTGAATTAGCAATTGTACCATTTTGGAGCAGGCTAGATTTCTGTAACATCCCTTTAATTTCAGACAAACAAATTTGGAGATAAACTGAATGGAAAAAGCATTCCTAATTAATAGTAAAAATATCTTGTTAAGATTAACTGGATGGAACACACTGTCAGATACACCAAGTAACCTTGCAAGATTTTTCACAATAGCAATTTTCATACTGATGGGATGATGAGAATTAAAGTTTAGAATGATCCCAGCATATGTGGGCTTCTTATACCAGTTAGCGAGTCAATAGGTCGGAAATTGAAAAAAGTAAAATCCAAAACATTTAACGTGTAGTCAACTTCCTGCTCCAAAGTGAAATTTAAATCATGATAAAAATTTAATTTTTCAAAGACAATATGAACTTGGTCATGTTTGACAACTAACAAAGTATTGTCTACATAACGGGTGTAAAACTTGACATTTAATTGAAAGAGAATTTGGGTTTCCAATTTATACATTGTTAGCTCTCAGAGGATGCAGCCTAAAACTCCCCCTATTGGACACCCATCTCTTTGAAAGTAAATTTTATCATTAAATGTAAAGGTTATATTATTGAAAATTAACTTTACTGCCAACAGAATTTTTGGGTGTATTAGTTTTCCTGTATCTAACTTCCAATGTTAAAACTTCCTCTAAAGGATAACATTATTAAATCCTGGGGCATGGAGGGGAACATTTTAACTATACGCAATTGAGTTAGTGCATCTTAAAGGAGCAAGATCCCTTAATTTATTTACCACCTCCAGACTTGCTGGCATTAAAATGGTAATCGGTTTTTAAGGTCTTCAATAAACCATTTAAAAATTTGTGTGTGTGTGTGTGTCTATATATATATATATATATATATATATATATATATATATATATATATATATAACACTAGTGATGTTTACAGCTCTATGTTGGCCGTTTATTGTATCCAAGGCGCCATTTTGTTGAGTGGTGTAACATCACTTCTTTCCTTTGCCACTGTTACACCATCCTTCCATTTCACTCTTGGTCATCCTCTTTTCCTCTGTCTTGCTGGTGTCCAGTTATAAACCTTTTTGGGATTTTCTGAATCCATCCTTTGTAAGTGTCCGTACAATAACAATACGACAACAATAACAATCTTTTCTTTTCAACATCAGTTAAACATTCTTCTATATTTAATCACCTTTTTATCGTCTCTGTTTTTGCATGATCAAGCAGCGTGACTCCATAGCATCTTCTCCAGAAACTGTTTTCAACACTAGTAATCCTCTTCGTCAGAGCTTGGTTTAGTACCCAAATTTCAGAGCCGTATGTTACTGTGCTCTCCACCAAAGATTTTAACTATTGGATTTTTGTTTTAGTTTTAATGTCCTTACTTCAAAGTAGTGGGTTTAATTTGCTGATTATCTGTCGACCTTTTCCGATTTTTGATAAAATATCGGCTTGATCTGTACCTTCTTCATTCAGAATTACTCCTAAATACTTAAAATTGTTTACATTTTTTATCTTAGAACCCTCTAGAATTAAATCTTCCTGTACATCAACTACTAAATAATGTGTCTTCTCCATGTTAATTTCCATTCCCTATTTTTCGTATTCCTCTACAAGTTTTCTCGTCATGTAGGAAGCATCATTTACATTTTCTGCAAGAACCACTGGATCGTCAGCAAACAATAAAGTATGTATATTTTCTTCCCCTATCTGAATTCCCATTTTAGTGCACCTTTTTGTCCATTTTCTCAAGGCTGATGAAATTTATATTTTGAAGAGTGTTGGGGATAAACAGCACTCTTGTCTTAATCCCTTGTTAGTCATAAAAGACTGATAAACCTGCATAAGTTTTAACCTGGCTGCTATTTCCTTCATAGAATCTCTTTACAGCATTTATGTACTGCCCGTGGATGTTGTTCTTTCATTGATTCCCACAACTTTTCCACTGGTACACTATTGTATGCTTTTCTTAGGTCTACAAAATCTAATGTAATGAGTACCCGTAGGCTATGGACTTTTCCATCAGCTGTTTCAGGCAAAAGAGATTATCTGTGCAGGGTCGGCCAGATCTAAATCCACTCTGTTCTTCAAGTTTCATCATGTCCCTTTCAATGCGACCTCTCAGGGTCGACCAGATCTAAATCCACTCTGTTCTTCAAGTTCCATCATGTCCCTTTCAATGCGACCTCTCAGAACCCGTCCATAGTGTCTTCCTGTTGATGGAATGACACTCAAGCCCCTGTAATTGGCGCAAATAGCTTTGTTTCCTTTCTTTTAAAGTGATGTAATATATGCGCTTTTCCAATCTTTTGGTATGGCTTCTCCTTTCAGACTTTTATTAAATATTTCTGCCAAATATTCCAAGGCAACATCAGGGGCATGTTTCAACAATTCAACAGGAACATCTCCAGGACCAGGAGCTTTGTTGTTCTTCATAGCCATTAGCTCTTTTCTTATTTCGTGCACACTTATATCTTCTCATGAATTGTTTACACACTCTAAGGTATAATCTATACATTTAAAATTAGTCCGTGTTTCTATTAAAAGAGTTTCATAATATTTTCTCCACTGCTCTTCAGTAATCTGGGAATATGTCAGTTTCTCTACATTATCTTTTTTAAAACCATTAATTGTTTTCCAAGCTGCCCTTGATTTTGTACCACCAACTAATCGATCTATTTCACAGCATTACTTTTCCCAAAATGCATCTTTTAATTTGGCCACTTTTTAACAGCGTAACAGTATTTCCTGTAGATATTTCTATCTAATGGATCCTTAGAATTCAGCCATCTTTCATTCACCTGTTTCAGAGATCTTTAATTTCATCCTTCCACCTGTATTCCTTCATTCTAAATCTACGTTTCTTTTTCTCCCCAATTGATTCCTTAGCGGTTTGATGTAAGGATTCCCTCAGAAAATTGTACATTTCTTCTGTGGACCCTTCAACTTTGCTTTCCATCTTTTGTGCCTATCATAACTTGTAAAGGAATATGGTGGACTCATTATCAAAACTGTCAAGTTGATAACTCGCTTCCAATTTTGTTTCCTGTTTACATTCACGTTCCACAATTGGTGTTTCTTTCTTCCTCGGTCTAAACAAAGCTGTTGTTTTTCATAGGTAGTAGTCAGACCCACAATCAGCCCCCCTTTTAACACAGACGTCCATTATTTTCACATGGCATGTCTGTCCAATAATGGAATAATCAATTGATTTGAGACCTTTAGTACTTTGTGTCCATGTATATTTATGGATATCTTTGTGGGGGTTAAAAAGCTGTTCAGTATCTTTAGAGAGAACTGTTCACATATCTCAATTAGACGAGTACCGTTTTCATTTAACACATCTTCTACATATTGACCCACTACTTGATCATTTACTTTTCTGCCCACCCTTGCATTAAATCTCCTAGTAAAATTAATTCCTTCTTATTACCTAAAGTTAAAATTACTTCCCTTAATTTAGTATAGTATTCTTCCTTCACCAATAAGGTGGTGTCATCGT
This sequence comes from Acheta domesticus, assembly GCA_031308135.1. Lineage (NCBI taxonomy): Eukaryota > Metazoa > Arthropoda > Insecta > Orthoptera > Gryllidae > Acheta > Acheta domesticus. The sequence continues at coordinate 32,491,082 of JAHLJT010002406.1, forward strand.
TTGGAGCATATACACCAACAATCATAAAACTAATATTAAAAATTTCCAGATCAAGGGTTATTATTCTTTCATTTATGGCATTCCAACTTTTAATATGTTTCTTCCATTTCTTATGTATCAAAACAGAGACTCCTGTCTTTTCTCGATGTTTTTCCACACCACTGAAAAAATGTTAAAAAATCTTCCCACATTTCATTTCCATTTCCTGTAGGTTATACAATATGAAATGTAGGAATATCTATAAATTTACTGTTCAGCCATCTCTTTAAGCTCTCTTGAATTCTAAGAAGGTATTGCCTGGCAGGATCTCTTGGGTAATTGTGTAAAATTCTCATTAGAGTTAAAGTTTTATTTTCTGCTTTGGACTGGTATGTTGACTTATCAATCAGAGTGACTACCACGCCTTTATCTGTAGCAATGACACCAAATTTGGGAATGTTTTTTCAAAAATTGTTTTGTTTTCAAAAGGTTATCATGTAGCACACTTTACTGTTTACTTAGCTGGACAGAATTACTAACATAAGTTAATACGGAATTAACTCAGATATTTCTCAAATTTTCTCTTCAAGTTTGAGGCACTTTTTGCTTATTTGATTCCATTGATTTTTATAAGCTGCAAAGAACATTTTTGACCTAGATTTTAGACCATGTCTTGAACAGCCAATGGTATTTTTGAAGACCTTAATTTATAAAATCTAGAGCCAAAAGCGACATTTGCTCTACATTGATCTTGAAACCCAGTTTCATACCATTTCTCAGAAAGTAATTCTTGAAATTTTTTAAATTTCTTCTGATTCTCATGTTCAAAGTATCTTTTAAGTTAGATCATTTCTGCCTGACAAAAGTAAAATAATTTACTTTCAGGCATAAACATTTTAAGTCAAAGTAAGTTATTTGGAGTTTCAATAAAAAATATTCCTCCAATATTGTTACATTTAATATCTGTCTGTTGAATTTCAAAAGATATCTGTGATATTTTGTCTGATTCTTGGGAGAGTTGAAATAGAATATTTTATTACTATTTCTAATAAATTTGGGGATTAGACCATTAACCTTGGACTTGGCCAGGAGATTTATGAGAGTCTGGAGTCTCGTATACTGCACACTCGCCTTGATCCGTGTCTTGATTAGGTGAGCTGCTGGACCATGAAGACTGGCTATAAACAATGACCGTGGTGGCTCTTGATGGTTGAAGTCTATAATTATCAACATGTTGACTCAAATTGAATAGATGAAAACCAATTGATCAGAACATATGGTAGACAATGTAGTTACAAATTTGACCTAATGGTTGTCTGTTATTAACCTTGTTACTTCACTAACTAGTTCCATAGAATTATACATTAAAATACAACACAACATACTCTGCATTCTCTGCACAGTAGACATGTCCAGATCGTCAGCAAATGACGTATTCTAACATCTATTCTCAACCTCTTGATGTTTTTACGTGAATGGGCTTTCTCTTGCTGTGCGCGTGCCTTGCTTCATAAGCATTCTTTCAAATGTAATTTTAAGCTTAGTTTAGACTTGTTTGTTTTGAATATGACAGAAGTATAAAAAAGTGAATTTTAAACTTAAATAAATTTTTAATTTTTTATAAGTAATTTATTCCTTTTGATTTTACCAGGTTACCAAGATTCAGTTTGATACTATTTATTCTCTGTTTCATCAAATCAAGACAACATGTATTTATTTATTAATTAAGTAATTTTAGACTTGATTAGATCTGTTAATGCCGATGATTTCTGTCTGTATATATTGTGCCTCATGTTTATAATAATTTTCTGTATTGACCTGCTTTTTAGATCATGTCATGTGAAAGCCTGATGATACATTAATATCCTCTTTTGAAACATTGCCACTGATTGATTGTATCTGAAATAAATGTTGATAGAAATGTAGGAAGATTACAATGTTGTATTTTAAGTTTTTGACTGTGTATAATTCTATGAAACCAATTAGTAGTGACAATTTTAAACATTGGCGCATGTGCAATTCATTGGAAAAAATAATTGGTAGTATTTCTGAAAGGGGTGGGATTAGAAAACAGAGAAAAAAAATGTGTACCTATTTTCAACCCTAGACCTCATAAAAAAATTTTGAAGCAAAAAAATAGTGATGTTTTGTGAGTGTGCAATTTGATGTGGAATGACTCAAAAGCAAAATTTCATTCATCACCAAAAATTAAGCCTTTTGTTCCTGAACAATAATATAGCAGGATATTGCATAAACATTACGATTGCGATTGTACAGTCAAATTGCAGTGAGTGACCTGCTAGTGAATGACAGACCCCTCCCGCAATTTGTGTCAACATCAGGAACGATCATAACAATTGTGCATCTCCATTCTTCCGTGTATGTGCTGTTGTAGCATAACTAGTTTTAAATATATTAACGCCTTATCAATAGGTCTTGGGTAGTTATGCATTATAAAATGTAAAATATGTTTGTAGTTGTGAGATTGATCATAATTTGTTTTTTTCATCCATTATATTTATCTCTGAAGATCGAAGTAACATTTAGCCTTTCAAAACAATGCAAGTTATAATAAAACTCACCTGAATTAAGACTGTAACTGTTGCTACAGTCGCTTAATTTTTTCCATTACAATGTATATCAGTCATCATTTTAAGGTTTGAAAACAGAAACGATTCTGTTCGTTTTCAAAATTGATTTGTACTGGGAAAAACCAAGTTAAAGTACCACAGATGTTATTGGCACGTATTTAAAATGTGCTATTTCTTTCGGGAAAATATTTCTTCAATGTCTGACAATTTGCTCTTCGTTTTACTGATCATGATGTTGGCAGTGTTGTAATGTGCAGTAAACTAGTTTAATTTAAAAAATTCTTTATTTATTTTTTAAAATTATTATTAATATGTTGTTAAATTTTTCTAATACAACCTTCTACAAGCTTCACAATTTTTCCTGGCACAGATTTAAGCTCTAGTAAGAGACTTTCTTTTAAATTTATATTTGTAACAAATGGTATGTCATTTTGTTTGAGTGCTGTGTTGGCTATGGAAATGCCTTTGAAGAATCTTTAAGTCAAAGTGTCTCCTTTATTCCATCATTACCTTTAGCAACCTTTGCTCTTTGCTTCAACATGCTTTCTGCTTCGTTTTCATTAAGTACTTTCAATTCATTCTCAATAATTTCAAAAATGTTGACAATAATATATGGCAGCCTCTAACCAGTTTCCCCACCTCATAATGATCACTTCGGGAGGAAATGGAACTTCCAGAGCCAAGTGTTCAAACAATTTGATTCTGCTAGGAGAGGTAAACCTTTGTAACACTTTATATTAAAGAATTAACTGTAGGAAAATGTAAGTGCAGTTTCACTCAGGTGGTGAACTGCATTTGCCAAGCATGTTACATGAATCATTCTATTATAAAAAAATGTTTGCCTCCCTCCTGCCTTAATCGTACATGGGGCTGCATCTGATATGGACAAAACTACATTTTCATATCTGATTCCTTCAGGCCACAACAACAATGCATTATTGAACACTTGTGCTATTGTTGTATTATTTGTCGCTGCTATTTCTTCAATCTCTAGGTTTTATTAAAAATACAATCACATCAAATATCTTACGAATTCATAAAAAATGTATAAAGTATTTACTTACTTTTTTAGTTTTAATTGGGCCCCTCAATTGTTGAAGTTATCGAGTCTCATAAGAGATTACCCAATGAGTAGGTGCTTGTGATGTTGCAATGATGAAACAATTGTGGAACAAGAGGCAGGAGGAATGAGAGCCCTAAGAAATCTGCAGAGGGCTCTTTTTCCACAAATTTCACATGAATTGGCTGGGGATCAAACCCAATCCATAGCAGTCATCTGAACCATGCTAGCCAAACACCATAAGCCTCCCAAAATTGTGAAGTGAAGACCAGTTATTTTGTTGCAGGTCAGAATTGGGAAGGAATAAGGATAGGGGTAAGGTTTAGGACACTTCATAGAGGTTGGAATAGCCCTTATGATGCAACCAAACTCATTTTGTTGGAACAATTTTTAAATGAGATTATCCAGGAATCAAACCCAGAACCTTTCACCTCCTTGGTGAAAGACGAGCAACTTCGCTCTGAGCCAGAGCAAGAGAAGACTCCTGTACCCTTTTGATGTGTCCTTATACTGTTGACAGAAGTAGAAAAACTAACCTGATAAGAAATACTAATATGCGAGTTTGTCATACTGATAAGTAATTCTTAAGAAATATGAAATGGTTATGCAAACTTGTTGCAAATATCTTTCGAGAAGCCGATAGAAACAGAAACTGATTAATAGATGCCTGGGCCCTTAGAACATTACTGCTGCTTTCAGTCCCTCATACTCTTCCTCTTTTTCTTCTTTTTCTTCTTCTTCTTCTTCTTCTTCTTCTTCTTCTTCTTCTTCTTCTTCTTCTTCCTCCTCTTCCTTCCTCTTTGTCTTCTTCCTTCACCTCCTGTTCTGCTTCCTCCTCCTCTTCCTTGTTCTCCTCCTCCTTCTCCTTGTCCTCCAGATTTTTTTGCATTACTTCACTTTTGTTTTGCAAAACGAAACGAAATAGCTGGGGGTGAGGTGCAATATGTGAGCATTGTGATATTTTTGTGGTTAATGTCCAAAATTGTGTGCTTATGTACAGTTAATTGTTTCAGATGATAGAATCAATTGAGAATTTGGATGATACAAAGGGACATTCTGTAAAAGAATGGGTGACCATGCTTGGACCCCGTACAGAAATTGCAAATCGCTTCAAGAGTTTTTTGCGCAATTATATTGATTCTAAAGGACAATATGTGTATAAAGAACGCATTCGTAAAATGTGTGAATCCAATCAGGCTAGTTTCATTGTGGAGTTCCCAACTTTAGCCAACAAACAGCAGGTGAGTTGTAATAAAAACAAATGTCAACACCTCTTATATAACGTGTGAATAATAAACGTAGAGACAAATTAGAATCAGCTAAAATGAATCCAAAGAGAATAGTAAACACTATATTTATATTCATTAATAGGGAATGGATTTTATTTTAAATGTTTTTGTAAGAAAAAGCAAAATTTGTTCCCATATGTGTATTTATTTTCTCAAAAATATGGAAGAAAAATTGAAATAATGTAAAATAAAGTTGATGATTGTGTTTAAATTTGTTCCTAAACAAGCATTTGGGAATTTTAGAACACAAAAAGTTGCCAATCGGGCTTTAAAATGATTTTGGAGTTGCTATCTATACAGAAGTAATTGATCACTGATTTCACCACTCAATACTAGTTTTATATGAAAATACATATTTAGATATACAGTGATGTTGGTCAGGAGAATGTGAACTATCTTACTCCACAGTTATTGATGGTTCAGAGAGGAGAGAGGTAAGAGAACTGTTCCCCCCTAAAATCAGCATTGTAATTGAACTCAATATTTTAAAAACAAGTATCACATGTCGATTGCATATCTTGCAAAAGGAATACTGCCATTATGGATGAGTGAGTGGTTCCAATTGCTTCTGCTTCACCAAACTCCATCGTTAATTTGGAGAATAATGGATAAATTTTACGATTCAAGAAGGTGGGAAGGTCATAGAAGCACAATAATGCATTTCTTTGTTTCACAAAAAGATTTAAGGTTATGTATTTGAAACCTGTATCTGAGATGTTCTGATTCAACATGAAAATATATTGAAATATGTGAAAATATGTAGTAGTATATAAAGTATGTAAATAAAAATGTCAATAATAATAATAATAATAATAATAATAATAATAATAATAATAATAATAATAATAAAAGGTTCATCGCTTTCCAGTGAAACACACGTCAGTGGTGAAAACTCATCTGGCAATGAATTACACGATAAGGACATGATGCAAAATCTCCTTCGGCGCGAGATAGAAAGAGTTAGTCAACTTCCGTTTGAATCTCGCAAACCGTTGAGGAGAATATACGAAAATGCCAAAGCTAAAAGAGTGATAGAAACAGTTAATTCTGTCTTAAATGAGGTGGTGGAGACCCCAGGCAGAGATCTAGATATTACTGAAATCAATCACATCATATATGCAACTGGATATCTAGTATCTCAGATAATTTTGGGGCCAGCCAAGAACACCGACGGCCGACAGCAAAACAGAGTAAACAGCTCTGTACCCCCATGGATGAACAGAATTATGAAACGAATAGCCGACACCCGGCGTGAAATATCATTCTTAGCTGAGGCATCTTCTAAATCAACGCACACCTCTAAAGTTCAACGAAAAATATTCAATGTTGAACAAAAATACCAAATTGAAAATGACACCAGCAGGCTAATGGTAGTTGAGAAGCTAAAAGAGAAAATTCAAGCATGGGCTCAACGAATAAGAAGGTACAAACGTAGAATAGATTTCCGTGTACAGAACCGGTTGTTTGAAACAGACGCGAAGAGATTCTATCGCAATCTGACTCAAAAACCGAATGGCAAAGCTGTTACTCCTTCAAAAGATGACGTCGAAGCATTTTGGGCAGGAATCTGGGAAGAGAGCAGATCCTACAACAAAGACGCATCTTGGCTTCAATCTGAAGTTGATGCTGCCGATGAACTTGTAGAAACAGTGGAAGATGTTCACCAATTCTCGGAAGAGGACCTCTTCCAAGCAATTAAGAACATGGGAAACTGGAAGTCCCCCGGGATTGATAAGATCCAGATTTATTGGATTAAGAAATTAACAGCAATACATTCTCATCTAGCAAAGGCTGTTAATAAAATTTTTGAAAACCCAAAGGAAATCCCGGAATGGCTCACACGCGGCATCACGTATTTGCTACCCAAAGCGGGAGACAGCTCTTTGGCGAAGAACTACAGGCCAATTACTTGTCTGCCAGTACTGTACAAAGTTATAACTTCAGCTATAGCTGACAAAATGTATAGACATCTAGATAAGAATCATCTAATGCCAGCTGAACAAAAAGGATGTCGTAAAGGCTCTTATGGGTGTAAGGAAATCTTGCTACTGAATAAAGTCATCTTGAATGATGTAAAGAAACGCAAACGTAATTTGAGCATGGCTTGGATCGACTACCAAAAGGCCTTTGATAGTGTACCACACGATTGGATTTGAAGACCCTGGAGATTTATCGATTTCATCCTAGACTCGTTGAGTTTTGCAAGGCTAGTATGAAGTCGTGGAGTACCAGGTTACTAATCCACAGCGGAAAGGAAGCAGTAGAAACCAGAAGTATTCAGATTAACAGGGGTATTTTTCAAGGAGATTCACTATCCCCTCTGCTGTTTTGCATTAGTTTGATCCCACTATCGAGACAGTTGTCGCAAGCTGACTTTGGTTTTAAGCTCCATGGTGATGAAAGGCCAGTATCACATTTGTTTTACATGGATGATCTGAAAGTGTTTGCCAAGAATGAAGCGATTCTCTCCCAAATGCTGTCTGTCGTGAATGACTTTAGCAATGACATCTGCATGAAGTTTGGTCTTGACAAGTGTGCAAAAATCAATTTAAAAAGAGGGAAACTCACAACGTCTGAGAACATTGAAATTGATACGCACACTGTGATTCAAGATCTTGAGCCAGGTAAAACTTACAAATATCTGGGCATTGAAGAATGTGAAACCATCTCGAATGACAGAATGAAAGAGAGAATTCGTAGGGAGTATTATAGAAGAGTGAGACTGGTCCTGCAGTCCGCTCTGAATTCCAGGAATAAAATATCTGCAATAGGTAGTTTGGCGGTACCTGTAGCCGAATACAGTTTTGGACTAGTGGACTGGACTGAGCAAGAAATTCGCACCATGGATCGAAAAACCAGAAAACTGCTGACAATGCATCATGTTTCCCACCCTCGAGCTGATATACATAGACTTTATGTGGCACGTAAGGAAGGAGGAAGAGGCCTCAGACAAATTGAGGCCTCCTGGCACAACGCAATAGTCGGGTTGGGTAACTATGTAGTCAGCCATCAAGACGACCCTCTAATGAGGCAGGTCATGAAATCTGACCGAAGAATGGGAAACAGAGGCATTGTTAGTGTAGCAAGAAACATTGCGAAGAAAACTAGGCAAGACACGTCGAATAACACAGACACTGAACTTCTGATGCTGCTAAACATGAAGTGTGAGACACAAAAAATGTTAAAGAAATCGTGGAGAGACAAACCACTCCACGGTCAATACCTAAAAAGAATGGACAAGGTGCAGATCAATAAAGATCAATCATTTATGTGGCTTAAAAGGGGAAGGATGAAGCCAGAATCGGAAGCACTTGTAATAGCTGCCCAAGATCAGGCCTTGAGAACACGACATTATGATAAAGCGGTTCTCAAAATTTCCCAAGATGACAAATGCCGCATTTGCCTGGAGCAAGTAGAAACCATTGATCATATTGTCTCAGCTTGTCCAATCCTAGCAAAGACCGAATACCTTAAAAGACATGACAGGGTGTGTAGCTACCTCCACTGGCAGATCTGTACCGCCCTCGAAGTTCCAAACACATGCCCCAAGTGGTACGAACACTCACCGAAACCGGTGACGTCTGTTGGATTGTGTACGATATTGTACGACCAACAAATTCAAACTGATCGCACGATAGCGGCAAACAAACCGGATATAGTTATCCGGGATTTGGCCAAAAAATCGTGTTTACTTATCGATGTTGCTGTACCTTGCGATCAAAACGTCGTTACCAAGGAGGCAGAGAAACGTCTTAAATACAAGAGTTTGGAAATCGAGATCAGCCGAATGTGGGGCGTAAAAGCACAGGTCGTCCCGATAGTTATCGGAGCTCTGGGATTTGTTCCGCAAAATTTGAGTAAGAACTTGTCTAAACTCCCAGGTAATTCAAAAGACTGGGAAGTGCAAGAAATTGCTTTATTTGGAACAGCCCACATTTTGCGTAAAGTATTGTAGAGGCCCTGACAGTCACCGAATCTGCTCCTTAGGTAGCTGGTTGCAACCTGGAGTAGATTTTATATTCAGCCGACTCATAAGATCTTTAGTCGTGATGTAATGGAATAATAATAATAATAATAATAATAATAATAATAGAAAGGTGAGGTAATCATACAAAAATGTGTAAAATGAAAATGGTTTTAATTAATACAGATTGACTTGCAAACTTAAAAAATTATAGAAAGCCAGTAAGTTGTACTTGCAAAAATATGTATTTAAAAAAATACAGTAAAATCCCGTTTTACGTTTTCGCACTCTATGGTTTCCTGCCCTTTACGTAACTTTTTGTTGTTCCTGCAATGCAGAAGCATTACAACACTATTTCAGTGCCCAACCCTTTGCATTTCAAATTCTAAATGTGACGCTGAATACCAAGTGGGGAATTTGTAATCCCCTTTTGAATATTATGTAAGATTGCTTTGAAGTAGGAAATGACTAAATCACATGGGAACATTTTGACCAGTCAATATGTAACAAAAGACAAATTTAATAGAATTAACTTTTTAATATGTTGTTTGTCTGTTAGTAGACCAAAACACTCCATCAAAATACCACTTTTAAGACTTAACTTAATTCCAGTTTTAGGCAATTGATGCCTACTTTTATTAGTGTCAGAACATTTATTACATGTATACATGATGAACACACATTATATTGTTCTACTCATTCTGTCTCTTGTTTCTCGTCCATTGAGGGCATTGTCCAACTTGGGCTGAAAAAGAACTACCACTGCCTCTCCAAGCAAGCACTTCATTGCAGTCTGCATTGTGTTTTCAGTCAATCCTTAGGTTTTATTCAGTCTCTACACAAGATCTGATAAGTTCTTGCCCCAGGTTCAATATACATTTTTAGTCTTTTACAACATTTTATCTGTTCTAAGTTGCCTTGACATTGTCCTTTAGAATGCAAACACACACGAACTAGGAAACTTCACTCTGTACAGGTGTAGACTGACATGGTGATTTGAATGCATAATTGGAATCTTGAAAGCGTTTCAATAATTCTACTTTCTTTTCAATCAAAAGATTGGTGTGCCAATCCAAGAAGTATAATGTTCAAAATAATTCATTAGGAATAAAACTTGACGACATGGAATACCAGTGGGGTACAAATGCACCCCAGTACTTTTTTTTTAGTTCGTGTAAAACAGCTTAAAACTATTACACTCTATAATGAATCATTGTCAATTGAAGTATTTCAGACAATGTAATGAAATTTCAATATCACATAATAAGTGAAATGTATATAACAAGAGAAAAGTGAGATTGGGGTACACATGTACTCTGCTTGGTATGCAGAGGGTTAAACCATGGGTATTGTGTGTAGTGACCATCTTAACGACTTGCTTCGCTTTCTTCAGTTGAATAGTGGTCAATCTGGTTATTTAGAACTTTAAATCTCTTGTGAACAAAGAGACTGTCTTCACGTATCAGTTCTACACCATTTCCAACTTCCATTGAATTATTAGATGTAGAATTTCACTTGTTCTCTTTCAGTGTCGTGAGGGTTTTATTATAGATGTTCATGGAATTTCCATCAGAAATGTCTGAGAAATCTTAATGTAGTATTTTGAAATTGTTGGCAAAATGTAAAGTGGCTTCATTGTATGTAATTTTAATTATAAAGGTTCTGGCATTTTTCCTTCCTGATGCTCCAATGGAGATGCTGCGTATTTTTGACGAAGTTGCCAAAGAAATAGTTCTCAACATTTTTCCAAGTTATGGACGAGTTACTGACGAAATACATGTAAGAATTTCTGATCTTCCATTAGTTGAGGATATTCGCACTTTCAGGTATGTAAAATAGTTTAATGTTTCTTAAGATAATTTGTAATATTAGATAAAAGTTAAACTTGAAATCATTAATTAGATGTCGCTTCTCTCTGCATGATCCCTACTCTTCAAGCACTGCCTCCTTCAACCGCTGCACTTCCTTCCCTTCTTTAAAGCTTGGAAGCAGGATGTTTTGTTGTTCCCACAAGCATCACACTTCAGCTTCAAACAGCTTGTCATATCTAAAGTATTGTGACAAATATCCAATTACTTATTAAAAGCAAATGTCATATTGATAGTGCTATTCTCAGATCAAAATAAACAATTTAAAAAAGATAATTTTTTTAACAATATGTTATTGTACTTCAGCAAGAGGAAAGGCAGAATATTGAGAATATTTTTATCATTAAGCTAAAACTTTTACCAAGGAGTGTACAGTGTTCCTTGTTGTAATACATTCAAATAAAATAAACTAGTGTTGATTTGCAAGAACTATTTTATCTACCTTTTTTAGACAATTGCATCTGAATCAGCTAGTCCGTACCACTGGTGTAGTGACTGCCACCACTGGTGTTTTGCCACAGTTATCCATTGTGAAGTATGATTGTAATAGATGTGGTTATGTTCTGGGACCATTTCCTCAGCTTCAGGATAAAGAGGTGAAACCTGGATCATGCCCAGAATGTCAGAGTTCAGGCCCTTTCATGGTAAGATGAAAAACTTTGTTTTCATCTAGATAGGTAATTTTTGTATTCATAATCATGTATATAATAAAATGATAGAAAATAAGTAATATGCTACAACTTGCGCAAAAATTTAATGATGAATAGTTAATTGATTTATCAAACATGTTGGATTAAGAGAGAGCACATGTTTGCATGTGTGTTTCTGGAGTTGATTATGCATGAAAATCTGTTTTATGGGATTGAAGATTAGATTATTGCTTTAATTTTAGAGTTGTGATCATATAAGAAATTATTTGCATGTTCAGAATTTTTATGTTTGTTTGTACCAATTTTTTGCAAATGTTTTTTTAATGTCAAGTAAAATTTGGGACTTTGTTTTTCAGCAAATATAATTTCAATATTTCAAATAAATATTTTGGTGAATCTGTGTTTCAAATAAATTTACCTAAATTGTGATATGTCTAGAAGTTTGTTTGTGACAGGAGATATACTTATAGTCATTAGTTATTTTTAATATTTTATTTTACAGCTTCAGTTGCTGTTATTTTTGCAATTGTCTATTTCTCATCAAACCCCCAAAATTCCTTCCTTTAAATGTGTACATTACCCTTTTCTTCACTTATTTCTTGTCATAATCGCTTGGTATTTTTACCTTTCTTTTGTCTTGAAACTTTAGTGACTCACAGCTTTTTTTCAGATCAACATGGAGCAGACAGTGTATCGTAATTATCAGAAGATTACATTACAAGAATCTCCTGGACGTATTCCTGCTGGACGTATTCCTCGTTCCAAGGATTGTATAATGTTGGCTGATTTGTGTGATCGGTGCAAGCCTGGAGATGAAATCGATATAACTGGAATTTATAGCAATAACTACGATGGGTCTTTAAATACAGAGCAGGGATTTCCAGTTTTTTCCACAGTCATTCTTGCAAATCATGTTGTGGTAAAAGATTGCAAGGAAATAGTGCAGTCTTTAACTGATGAAGATATTGCTAGTATAACCAAGCTCTCAAAAGATCATCGTATTGGTGAAAGAATTGTTGCTAGTATAGCACCATCCATTTATGGGCATGAGTATATAAAGCGAGGTTTAGCCTTATCTCTCTTTGGAGGCGAACCAAAGAATCCAGGTAAGAAGTAGGTGTTTATTATTTTCCTTTCGAAAAGTATGTAGAACTTTTTACCAAAAACAATTTATTTTAGTAATGTTTTTGCAATTTAGTTTATTCCAACCATTTTAAATGCAGTGGCCACTTAAACCCATTGATGCAGCAAGTCTCGGATCACCACAGCTTTCCTGATGCTTTTAAAAACAAGTTCAAAATTTCCAAATGCAGTTTTTTGAAATTTAGATGTTTTACACAACATTATTTCAAGATTAATTTTGAAGAACAGATTTCATTAAGATATATTATACATTTTTTATTATGTATTGATAAAACCATTGTATGTATTATCAGCTAAACTGCTACCATACAAGTAAATAAACAAAAGAAAAATCTGTATCTTCAATATTGTAGTAAGGAGGTGCTGGAAAAAATTTTATTTTTTTTATTTTATTTATTTATTTATTTATTTTTTGCAATGTTCGAAAATTCAGGCATGTGCAATTTTCAAAAGTATACTTTGCTCTATCTGATACAAAAATTAAAAGAAAAAAATTAGACCCATTGTTGAAAACAATTTTAAAAATTTAATTGAGGATTGTGTGAAAACTAGGGCTGAAAAAATTATGAGTTTTTTAAAAAAATAGATTTTTTATTTAAATCAGAATTTTTTAAATTGTATTAGATGTTTTTACTTTAAACCAAAATCGTTAGTGATTTATTTATCCGTAATTACTTTGAAAGCAGGAAACAGTTAAAATCTCAGTTTTTAAATTTATCATTTAATTTTATAATTTTATTTAAAAAATATAGTTTCTAAATGTTCAAGGGGTCCGGTGTAACACTGCCCTAACCCACAAAATCTTTAAATTTGATTTACTTATAGTTTCATGCTCTTGAAACACTTTTCTTTTGTCAATGTTACCGAATAAGGTTGTGACACCATCTGTTGGCATGATTTAGAAGGAAGGCATTCTTCTTTCAATGAAATTTTACCATTTTTTTGTGCAATACCATTGTAATCAAAAAAGCACTTACTGTTGAAAACTGAATTAATTGAAAAACTTATAAAAATGTTAGTCAGTTTTGAAGTATTAAATTTTACTTAATAGTTGTCCTGTTTTTAAAAACTATGGGTTGTTTTTGCGCACTTTCCCATTAACTGTTTAACGGTCAGTGGGAAGTATTGTATTAATACTCATCATCTTTAAGATGTACTTCAAGTGGGTTTTGCAAACATTTTAATACAACTCTAGAATATTATGGACACTGTTGAAGATTGAAATGTGATTTTCTGAAAACTAACTCGGTCTGTATTAGTGAAGTATTGCTGCTAAATTAGTTTTTAACTACAGACAATTAAACGCTAGTTGCAAATAAACTATCTTAGTTTATTAGAACAAAACTCTACTACAAATTGTTTATTGTTCTTCGTTTCATAAGTTTGTTCGTTTTATTGTATGTTATATTGTATTTTATTTTCTGAAATAAGTTCACTTTTGTGAAAAAGTTTATATGAAATATAATATATACATCAACTTTGTAATTGATATAAATCTTACGAGTAATTTTTATTTTACGAATATTTAAAATACAAATAGATTTTCAAGTAATAAATATTGATTTAAACTAATGATTTTTTTAAAAAAATCAGTTGATTTTAATCTATGATTTAAATTATAACAGCCTTAGTGAAAACTCGTCAAGAAAATAAAAATATTCATTTCAAAATCATGGAGTCTTGAGTCGAGCAAGATCGATCTGGCTGTATCAATTATGGAGAAAATCATATGAATGGTTTAGTAACCACTGCTGTCCATCGATGAACAGATGCACATTAACCTCTCAATACACTTACGGAGGTCTCCTAACTTTTCATCACTCTCTTTCTTTTGTGTTTTGCAAGTGGTCATTAATATTTCGTGCCATCTTAAAACAATCATTTTTATTATTAATAGTACAGGGAGAGTAAACAGAAACTAATTGGATTTCAGAAATCTAGCTTTTTCTGTAGGCAGTCGTACTTACCACTCAAGGGGTCTGATAGGCCCCCTCATGTTCTGCGGCTTAGCTAAAAGTATTTCTATGAGGAAAAATGTGCCAAGATCAACTACGGACTTCGACAATGAAATTCCTTTATACTTCCACTTTGCAAAACCTTCTCTTTTGAGTTAGTGGATGTTCAATACAAAATTTAGTTTTGTTTCTGCCACAAGTGTGAATATTAGTCCTTGTGTAAATTGTGCAGGAAGTATCGACCATGAAAATTAATCTTCCTTCACTGAATATGTGTGATAACATGAATTAATAAGAGTTTGATTACACGCTGAAGGGAATTATTTTTGAGTAAAAGAAGTAATTCATTTTTCATATTCATTTCAAAGATTATTAATAATTTCGAAGGCATTCAAAGGTGCATGCACTTTGGTGACATACGAACCTTCTTTCAAAACATAAATGTGGCTATGGCAAAACAGCCTGCTATGGCATAAAAATATTTTGCTGTCATATTGCATAGAATGGGTTTGAATAAAACAACAGCATAAACTGTGTTGGACAAAAGGACGAACCTTTGATGATAGATTTGGCAGCAAATATGGTGAAAGATCTGACCCAACCCTTGAGGGATGGAGGATACGACCTTACTGGGGATTATTTTTTTTTCACACCCCTAGTTGTAGAGTTCTTGTTACACAAAAACTTAAATTGCTAAGAATTTCATGTCAAAATACAAGAGAGATTCAAAATGAACTGAAAACCAGAAACAGTTTATTCCTAGTGTGTGTACTCCTACCAATAATTTGACTTTGTCTTCCAAAGCAAAAGGAAATAAAATTATTTACATGCTTAGGTCCATACATCACAGTCAGCAATTTATTGATCCTAAAAATATGAAATGAGAAATGATTATATATTCATTAAAACAAAGATAGGAGTAGATTTGATGAATTAGATGGTTGATGATGATATGTCAAGACGTCATACATGCCGATGGTCAGCGCACCACTTGTACAGTATAATAGATGTTGCAGCACTAAATAAACACATTGTTTACCCCAAGGTGTGCAAAGGCTACAATGAAAATGTCACATGGTGGTGACAGATTTTCCTAAATGAACAAGCCAAAAACTTGCAAATCGAAACATGAAGTCAAGGATTAAAAATCCCAAAACACAAAAGAACTTGAACTGCCTAAATGTTTTTTTAATGAAATTAAATAAACCGCATAAGTATAACGGAACATACTGGTTTTTAATATTGTTTATGTACAATTTACGATTCTTATTTAAGACAGCACGACATGGGCAGAAAGAGTAAGTGTTTATACAAAATGTGTAGGAAATATTTGAGAACACTAAATATTTTATCATTTGCAATAATTGCAAATAAAAATTACACCGTAATCAAAGTCTTACTGTTCTAAACTACACAAAGAAATAAAATACCAATATCTTAATTTCTACTAAAAATTACCTCGCTTGTCCCATTACTTTACATTGGCATTGAAATATAGCCTAATAGAAATATGTTTTTCTCAAAATTTATAAAATGTCACTTATACTGTTCTGGTTTTCAGCCATTCATGTTCCCAAATAAACATTCACAACCCAAATAATTTCCAATTCACAACCCAAATAAACATACATATTTACATCTCAATACCTCTGAGGCGTGATTAACAATTTCAACTTTCCTCCCAGTTACATTCAATTACTTATAATAATTACAATTGTAAGTCATTAATAGTTGCAACATTTGATTTCACATGAATCAAGCCTTTTTGTAAAGCTTTTCAAAATACTGTGAAATCTTTGATTTTATTATAATTATTGTAATTTGAAATTATTATAATTATTGTAATTGTTTATTATTAGAAATAATGTTGTTGCGGGTAAAATGTAAAGCTTGTGATTCATGATCTTAAAAGTTGAAGCAAAATATCTGACACTGAAGAGTGTTTATAATTGCAGGTCAAAAACATAAAATACGTGGTGACATAAATGTTTTAATTTGTGGAGATCCTGGTACTGCCAAGTCACAATTTCTGAAGTTTGTAGAGAAAATTGCTCCTCGTGCCATTTTTACTACTGGACAAGGTGCATCTGCTGTAGGTTTAACTGCATATGTGCGTCGTAGTCCTACTACTCGAGAATGGGTTTTGGAGGCTGGTGCTCTTGTGTTGGCTGACAGAGGAGTTTGTTTAATTGATGAGTTTGATAAGGTAGTTCATTGTTGCTTATTTTTGTTTCTTTTTTATGGAATATAAATTACCAATAAGAAGAAAAGATAGTATAATTACTAGCTACTAATTCTTAATCGTAAAATTTCTTTCTGGTAGATGAATGACCAGGATCGCACTTCAATTCACGAGGCCATGGAGCAGCAATCTATATCCATCTCAAAAGCAGGCATTGTCACTTCTCTTCAAGCACGTTGTTCTGTCATTGCTGCTGCCAACCCAATTGGTGGCCGTTATGATGCTAGCATGACATTTTCTGAGAATGTAAGTATATCTTAGTAATCAACATTGGCTCATTTAAGCAATATCCCAGAAATAAGTGAACTCTGGTAATAGTCCCAGCCAATTCACTTAATGGGGAGGATGCAGTGGGCCTTCTTAACTATTTTAATGAGTTTTTGAGCAGTAAATCAACAATGAAAAATTAATATAACTACATGAAAGTTTTCTTGAATGGACATTTTTTTCAATGTTGTAGAATATATTCTGAAAATTTTTGTTGTTAACAGTTGATTAATTTGGAAAAGATTTAAATAACTTCAGGTTTCTGTTAATGTCTTAGCACTATTCCTCCCTTGTGGAGTGGTGCCATTACAAAAGGAATAGTTACTTGCAAATTCATCATTTTGCCATGTAGGTAATCCTTAACAATAACCAGTTTATACCAGGATTTGCCAATTATGATCTCTCTTAAGAGTTTCGCAATAAGTTGTAAAAATAGTCTCCGGCGTTTGTGGTGGAAAGTATACAGAACTAATTATAAGATTTATTTGAGGCTCTCTTACACAGATATAATAATAAGTTTTTGACAATCTCTACCTACAATTTAGTTCAAAACTTTGGTATTTACAATTTACAGCTATAAGTACACCCCCGCCTCTGGCAAAAATACTGTAAATACAATTTCTATCATTCCTTTAAATTACAAAGTTATCAAGCTCAAATTCCGCACTTAAAATTTCTGGACAGAGCCAAGTCTCAGTGAACACAACAGCATTATACTCACTGTTTCGAAAGACTCAGAGAGAGAGAGAGAGAGAGAGAGAGAGAGAGAAGGGGTTGGGAGAGTGCATGCGTTTGTGCGTGCGCATTCATGAAGGCAGGCGTGTGTGTGCACGTGTGCGATGAAGGAGCACAAACGAAGAATGAATGTCTATGAGGACATTCTGTTTTGATGTTCAATGGAGAATAGATGTAAAGATAATATTGAGAAATATATTGCACTGAGAGGGAAAATTCTCACTTAATCATAAATGTATAAGGCATGTTGGAAAAATCATTTTAACTTTTGGGTCATTAAACTCAAAAATTACATGAAAACAAAACATATTTTCAAAAAATTGAGCCTGATCTTCATCCTTCCTTAGACTGGCTGTTTTTCAGAACACGATTAGGCGTGCTGGGTCCAGTAGACACAATCTACTTTTTTCATTTTCTAGAACGTTCTATAGGTCTCTGGGGAAAATTTATTATTTACATTGTCTGAGGAAGTTTTGGATGATATTTGTTGAGAAAGCAATTTCAGCTTTGATTGTGTATGTAATGAATGGTTCATTTTATATAATGATGCGGAAGAAGAAAACAAAATATTGTGTAAATTAATACTAAACAATAAGCCATAATTATTTCTCAGACTTTATCACCTAATATTAGCAGTGTTATTTACAGTAAGGCAGTTTTCACGCAAGAAGCTAGTGCTACAACAGCACATACTTTCCTGTATTATTGGAAGCAGCTACGTAGAATTGAAATATTGCACTTTCTGCCCTACTAACATCTTAGCTATTATTTGAACGTCCAGTTCAACCAAGAAGAAATCAACCATGGTGTAAGATATATAGGTGCGTTGACCAGCTGCCTTTGACACAAATTTTCTGAAGCTAGTTTGATGCTAGTTCCTCGCTTGTTTGTCCGGTGGGCACAATCGGTTTGGGTCACGGTGTAAGATATACATCTTAAGACGATATCTAAAATTCTGGCTATTACACATTACACGACCAATCGCGACCTTGCACAAAATTGACCCAAAGATAGCAGCACTTATATGCGAGAACTGTGAGAACTAGCCTCACATGAGCTTCAGTTTTAGACTGGGAGTGAACACACCTACATATCTGTGTGAACAACTCACTATTTCCATCGCAGTGTTGTCAAAACTATGTGAATTCCACAATTGCATAAAAATATAATACAAAAGTTTTGTAAACTTGTATTGGAAAAAGAAGTCTGATATCTGACAGATTTATCAAGTTGCAACAAATACACACAATTCACAGAAATTCGTGACAGCGGAACAGAATTCAATTGTTTTGTTCCTGCGTTGTCGATACTCCCTTAAAGAGCTAGCAATTTTTGTTTCCAATATTTGAAAAGAAATAATTTCTTTAAAGGTAAATGTGTATATCTATGACAAAAGGTTGAACATAAAAACGAACAAAGAAATAAAATACAAAATTGCAAATTCTAATTTACGACGCATCCAGCTACGTGAAGCGGGCTATTTTTGCAGCTGGCTATTACGTTTGTCACGAAATTTTAGAAAAACTAGTCGTATTTTCAAAAAAATAAGAATGACCTTATTTGAAGATGCAGTTTTTATAAATATTGAGAATTTTCCTAATTTTTCGGTTTCCTAATGGTAGAATGGATATATTAATTTTAGAATATTAAAGAACACAGAAACCTCATCACAATTTTGTTTTAAAAAAAATGTAGCCCAAGAAGCTTTGCTTGAAGCACATTAAAGTGCACCTACTCATTAATATAATAATGTCAACAAATCACCACTAATGTAAATATTAACGTGAGAGACAAGTCAAACAAATTACATTTTTGCAATTTTTGAAAAAACAAAAGAATAGAGCAATATGTCATCTAATAGAAGACATTTATCATCATCCCTACCAAAAGTTCAAAGAAAAAAATTTGCAGCTATATTTGGGAAAATTTGGCGAAATTTTCGTGCAGCATTACATAACTTTCCCTACATTATATGTATGTACAGTATACAGGAAAGTTAAAATTTAGTGTGTTCAACGAATGCAAGCCATTTTCTCAAACATTTTTGCTCTATGTGAGAGACAAATTTAAAACAAAAATTCAGTGCCATTTCTGAGAAAAATTTAGTAAAATATGTTCAAAATTCAAAATGTGTGTTTCAAATTTGTGGGTCCTGGTATTCAACCGGATTGATTGGGAAATGTCAGTTTCAGAGAACATAGCCCACGGTTTAGGTGCTAGTGTTGTCCGTAAATGTAAGTGTATACTCACAAAACATGGATTCTGATTACACCACATATTTGAGGAAGTATACACAAGAGTAGAATTTATTCACTTACCCATAGCTTCTGTACCAGACCCGCAAACGTTTTTTCTGTCTAAAAAGTGTGTTGCTGTTGTTTTTTCTGCAGTAATACAATCCTTTATACTACATAAGTAAAATATGAAAAAGTAAAAAGCAGTGATCCACTGGAGGCATTTGTGGGAGAAAGCTTTTTCGGAGTTAAGGTTCATCAATTATCTTGTTTACTGACATTTACTAGAGAATATTTTTGTAGGTTGTACTGTCAGTGGGTGATGCTTATCAGCCTTAATTCAGGTGTCAGTTAGCCTCACATGGGCATATTGTAACGTTCTGAGACATTATAAATGTTTGTTTGTTTCCGTGTCAGTTTCCGTGTTTGTTTCCGTATCAGATGACAAGGCTAAACTTGACTTTGCATACCATTAATTTGTCTGCCAATTATTAAATGTTGTAACTCAAACTACATTATTGAGGCTTATAATTATCTCTCATTAACCTTTCTGTGGTTTAATAATCATAATTGTATTGAAAAGTACCATTTGTTTACAGGTCAATCTGTCTGAACCTATCCTTTCAAGATTTGATGTTCTGTGTGTGGTGAGAGATGAAGCTGACCCTATGCAAGACCAAAAATTGGCTGAATTTGTTGTTCAGTCGCACCGAAAACATCACCCAACTCGTGTTAGTGGGGGTGATTTTGATGGAGTATCAGAATCTGATCCATCTCTTGGTGATGTAGAACCTATTCCACAAGATCTTTTGAAGAAGTACTTAGTGTATGCTCGTGAAAACGTTCATCCCAAACTGCAGAGTATGGATCAGGATAAAGTTGCAAAATTATACAGTCAGCTGAGACAAGAATCTTTGGTATGTGACTTGTTGTTTCTCTTTGTTATCTTTTTCAGATTTATCTTTAAAATGTGATTTTAAAATTCTCAATTTGTCCCTGGAACTACATGAACTTTGAAAAAAATTATATTCATTGCTTATGGTAATATTTGTATATGTACATATGTTGTGACAGTTGATTTCAAGTGGTAATTACTGAATAGAATGTTGATATTTTTGCTTCTTAATTAGTATTGTACTTTGATTTTTCTTTCTTGGCATGTGGGAGTGTGTCATCAAAATTCAATATCTCATGATATTTCACATTGTTCTCGGTTCTGCTGCTAGAAGTCACATGATTGTTACTATCAAGCAGTGCTGGCAATCAAGTGACTCGTAGTGGCACAACCAAGAACAATGCAAAATACTGTGAGATATTCCATTTTGATGACACCCCCCCACAAGCCAAGAAAGAAAAACCTAAGTATAGTGTACATCAGAAGGAACTAGAATAGTACAGTAAAACTTGCTTAATGTAGAACTTGTATAATGTGGAAATTTGTCTAAGGGGTCGTTCATAAATTACGTAATGCTAAAGAAGGGGTAGTGGGGTTTGAAGCGGCATTACGCTGCATTATATAGGGGTAGGAGGTATTTGTTTATTGTTACGTAGCATTGATTTCTTTTCTTTTCTTTCTCATTTTTCAACGTTTGCTGAAATTATTCCTTGTTTTGAGGCTTGAACTAAAACATAAAAATATTACGTAATTAATTTAAAGACAAAAATAATTAAAGTTATAAGATCAAAATTGTCACAAATACAGATTTTTTTCATCAAGTTTTTATTGAATCTATTATATTGGAAATGCCATATTCGAAACTCATGTGTAGTTCATTCTAAAATCCATTTAAATTGGTGCAATAGACTCTTGCCCCTGATGTGTGCATGGCATGTGATAAAAAATTTTCACGCCTAGACATCTTTCACAACTTGCCCCCACTTCTGGAATTCACACTTTGTGGGGGGGGGTTGCAAGCTTTACATAATTATTTAGAAAGGGTTCAAGTGCAGGTACATTACTAGTGCAGTTTACAGATGCATTACTAGGGGGTACTCAAAATACTCCAAATTTGCATTACATAATTTATGGGCGGCCCTAATGTGATCATAAATTGTTATCCTGACAAACATAAATTCAACTATATAATATGTATAATGCACAATCTTGTCTAATAGGGGAATAAAAATATTGGTCTCTTGTGATTACACATAGAGCAAGTTTTGCTCTATAACCAAATTATTTTTGGTCTTAAATTTCAAATTTTATAACTGACAATGAAATTTACTTTTTAGGCCACAGGCAGTTTACCTATTACTGTTCGTCACATTGAAAGCATGATACGCATGGCTGAAGCCCATGCTCGCATGCATTTAAGGGATTATGTTCAAGAAGATGATGTAAATATGGCAATCCGAATGATGTTGGAAAGTTTTGTGGAAACACAAAAATACAGTGTGATGAAAACAATGAGAACAGTAAGTTGCTTCCAGTTTTTGCATGTTGAATGTATGTACATTTGAACCATTTTTCTTCAGTTTTCTTACAAAAACAAGCAGTGAGTACAATTCAGAATTTTGATTTCTTACATGATAATTGTTAAAGTTGCTTCCTTAGTCCCCTTCCCGATCCAAAATGAACAGCCATTGACATGGATGTTTTATAAATGTACATTTATAAAACTGTTTGATCTGAGAATTGTGTACAAATTAGTCGAATCTTCACTCCTATGTTTGGTCTCCATGGACTCCCATAGTAGTGTGTGGTCTTGCAATGAGGAAACAACACAAGCTGTTGTTGTATGACCTTGATTACAGAGTCCACTGTAAATCACTGGTGAGATGGTCAATTGCTGGGCAGCATGTGACTTTTGTAACTTGAGCTGTAAGTTTGTTGATTCACAAATTTGCATTTTTCTCACTTGTGTCTGAGAAAAATACTTTTCTTCAACAATATATAGAAATCTGAATTTTGTTGAACAAGTTTGAAAGTAACTGCAGAAAGGTAAAATATAAGAAGAATAAGAGATAAAAGAAATAATCCACTAAGAAAACTTACGAATAAAGGTACCGCAAGTCACAGCACAGGTGCCTAGTAAAAGAACCTATACATACATACATTACATACATACTTACTTACGTACATACATACTTACATATGTACTTACACACATACATATATACTTACATACATGTATGTATGTATTCAATACATTGAATCGAACCAAAGGCTAGACTCAACCGAAGAATGTCTGCAGTACGTTTTCCAAGAAAGATAGAGTTAATGGTATATTCACCCAATACACCAGAATGTGTGAAAGGTGGTATTCTAACGAATTCTAGGGAATGGCAGAAGAATGTGGCATCCTTTAAAAAAGACATTGTAAGCTGCTATGGTACATCACCAATGCAAGTATGAAATGAGTAAAAGGGAAGTCTCAAGTGAACATGTACAAATGGGAAATCTTTCGAAGAGGTGGTAGTAGAAATGCAAACCAAAAATTGTCATATTATAATATTACATAACCCTTAACAATATTGCGAGGAACTATGTGCTGTTGTATCCCCATTAGTTTTCCGATTTATTTGAAAAAAATAGTTGACAATTTTTCATGTGCCTGCAGGCAACAATGTTGTTAATCAATCTCTGGGTATCATAATGGAAGTCATGAAGAAGGAATCTGATTGTGGAAAAAATTCATAGATATCCAACATGGTTAACAAGATAGACACATGTGAAGAACACTGATGCAAACAAGAGTGGTATCAGAAAAGTGAATAAACAATGAGAATAATTTAAAAGTAGTTGAAGAAATAGAAAAAAAAAAGAAACAGATTTACAATAATGATATGTTTAAGACTATTGTGAATAAACTTCAAATCAGCTCCGAAAAAAGATGGTTGCTGATAATAGGAACAGCACTGTTTTGATTCACATATGCACCACCCATGGAGACATTTCATATTGAAGATCATTGGCTAAAATTATTGCCATCATGTACAAATGCCAGGCTTTCAAGACAGGAGACACAATTCACTTGTTAATCAACGTAAATAATATTGTAAAGAGAAAAATATTAGACATATTTTGGTCATTTTGTGTGATAGGGAAAGACCCCTGTATTCCTTTATTCTCCTTTTTCCTTCTTTCACCCTCTTCTCAGAATTATCTCTTGTAATGCTTTTACCTTCCAATCCAAATGCCAATGTATACAAATCATACTTACTCTATACATAGTATTTAAGTATGTTAGTTTTTCATCCAGTTTTTTAAATGAATATTTATTATTATTATTGGTATTATTATTCCCCTAATTCACAACTAGAGATGTTGTGAGTTGGTTGATTACAAAAACTTCAGTTTTTGTCTAGTCTTTTTAAAGTCTATTCTGGGTTGCAACCAGCTTCCTTAGGAGTAGATCTAGGGACTATTGGTGCCTCTATGATACTTTGTGCAAAATGTGGGCTGTTCCAAATAAAGCGATTTCTTGCACTTTCCAGTATTTGAATTACCTGGGAGTTTAGACAAGTTCTTAGACAAATTTGCAGAACAAATCCCAGAGCTCCGATAACTATCGGGATGACCTGTGCTTTTACGCCCCACATTCGGCTGGTCTCGATTTCCAAACTCTTGTATTTAAGACGTTTCTCTGCCTCCTTGGTAACGACGTTTTGATCGCAAGGTACAGCAACATCGACAAGTCAACACAATTTTTTCTCCAAATCCCGGATAACTATATCCGGTTTGTTTGCTGCTATTGTGCGATCAGTTTGAATTTTTTGGTCGTACAGTGTCATACACAATCCAACAGATGTCACCGGTTTGGTGATGTTCGTACCACTTGGGGCATGTGTTTGGAACTTCGAGGGCTATACAGATCTGCCAGTGGAGGTAGCTACACACCCTGTCGTGTCTTTTCAAGTATTTGGTCTTTGCTAGGATTGGACAAACTGAGACAATATGATCAATGGTTTTGACGTGTTCCTGGCAAATGAGGCATTTATCATCTTTGGGAAATTTTGAGAACCGCTTTATCATAATGTCATATTCTCAAGGCCTGATCTTAGGCAACTATTACAAGTGCCTCCGAATCTGGCTTCATTCTTCCCCTTTTAAGCCAAATAAATGATTGATCGTTATTGATCTGTGCTCTGTCCATTCGTTTTCAAATATTGTCTGTGAAGTGTTTGTCTCTCCACGATTTCTTTAAGAATTTTTGTGTCTCACATTTCATGTTAAGAAGCATCAGAAGTTCAGTGTGTCTATCATTCTGCATGTCTTGCAGAGTTGTTCCCTTTGTTCGCAATGCTTCTTTCTACACTAGCAATGCCTCTGCTGGCATCAGGTGATTCTTCTCTAGGTGTCTGTACATTTTGTCAGCGATGGCTGCAGTTGTGGCAGACAAGTGATTGGCCTGTAGTTCTTCACCAAAGAGCTGTCTCCCCGCTTTAAGTAGCAAATATGTGATGCCGCGTGTGAGCCATTCCGGGAGTTCCTTCGGGTTTTCTAAAATTTTATTAACAGTCTTTGTGAGATGAGAATGCATTGCTGTTCATTTCTGAATCCTATAAATCTGGATCTTATCAATCCTGGGGGATTTTCAGTTTCCCATGTTCTTAATTGCTTGGAAGAAATCCTCTTCCGAGAATTCGTGAAAATCTTCCACTGTTTCCACAAGTTCATTGGCAGTATCAACTTCAGAAGGAATCCAAGATGTGTCTTTGTTGTAGGATTTCCTCTCCTCCCAGATTCCTGCCCAAAATGCTTGGACGTCATCTTTTGAAGTAGTGACAGCGTTGCCATACGGTTTTTGAGTAAGATTGTGATAGAATCTCTTTACGTCTGTTTCAAACAATTGGTTCTGTACATGGAAATCTATTCTATTTTTGTAACGTCTAATTCATTGAGCCCATGCTTAAATTTTCTCTTTAAGCTTCTCAACTACCATTACTGCTTGTGTCATTTTCAATTCGGTATTTTTGTTCAACATTGAATATCTTTCGTTGAACTTTAGTGGTGTGTGTTGATCTAGAAGATGCCTCAGCTAAGAGTGATATTTCACGCCGAGTGTCTGCTATCCATTTCATAATTCTCTTCATCCATGGGGGTACTGACCTGTTTACTCAGTTTTTCTGTCGGCCGTCGGTGTTCTTGGCTGGCCCCTAAATTATTGGAGAGACCAGATAATCAGTTGCATACACAATGTGATTGATTTCAGTAATATCTAGATCTCTACCTGGGGTCTATACCACCTCATTTAAGACAGAATTTGCTGTCTCTATCACTGTCCTAGCTTTGGCATTTTCGTATATTCTCCTCAACGCTGCACTAGATTCAGATGGAAGTTGACGAGCTCTTTCTATCTCGTATCAGAGGAGATTTCGCATCATGACTTTATCGTCTAATTCATTGCCAGATGAATTTCCCCCACTGACGTGTGTTTCATTGGTTATTATTATTATTATTATTATTATTATTATTATTTTCATCATCAGGATGATGCTAAAAAGTGGATTATTTGCACTTGGAGGATGAAAAGAGGAATTTAGGAGTGTTTTTGAGTTCACTTTAGGACTTTCATGATTTTGTAGCATTTGTTCAACATAATTTTATCAATTATGGTATTATATATTTGCTGTACCTGTAGCCCCACTGATCTCTGGAAGTGCTGCATTCAGATATGGAGAAATCAGTAGAACCCTCTTAATGAATTGTTGTGGGGGTTTTGACTTTATTTTATTGAAAGGGAAATTTTAATAAATGAGCTGTAAAAATAGTTAATTTCATTTTCTTTAAATGTGTATCTACAGTTTGTACATAAGTTTAATATTAAACTTTCTTGATAAAACTACAATGTAGTTTGTCCACATTGTTTTGTTTGCATTTCAATGGATTAGTACAGTGTTGCTAAAGATGCTGATGCAAACAGAAACAAATAGTGGATTTTCTTTCAAATTGTGTTCCTGAATTGCACTGAGAACAGATCATTAATTGACTTTATCATCAGTACAGCATCTTAGTAAAATGTTTAATGACAGTCCATTTTATATACTTTTTCTTTGTCTTGCAGACGTTTCAGAAGTATCTGACATATAAGAAGGATAACAGCGAACTGCTATACTTCCTTTTGCGTCAGATGACACTAGATCAGTTGTCATACCTCCGATGCTTGCGAGGCCCTTCTCCAGGAGTCGTTGAAATTAGTGAGAATGATTTTCTGCACAAGGTAACATGCCATTTTTTCATGTATTTGATGGTATCTGCTCTACTTGTGATTTCTAGAATAACAGACATTGTTTTGCATCTTTGAATTTTGCATCTATTCTCATTTTTTGTGTTTGTTTTATTCAATTGTTTTCTTTGCTGTACACGAGTTATATATTGAATATCGTTTCTATTCAATTTCAGCACACTAAAAATTAAATTTTATTGTTTATTTTGCAGGCCAGGATGATTGATATTCACAACGTAAAACCCTTCTACGAAAGTCGTGTCTTCAAGGCCAATCACTTTATGTACGATCCAAAGAGGAAAGTCATTCTGCAATCTGTCCCTGAAGTTACTACTGCTTAAACTGTATTAGTCTTTGTAGTCTTGCAGTGTCTGTTGCGAAATGATGTGAAAAGCCTGTTGGTTTTTCCATTTAATGTGCCTTACATCAAGATAATATTTGAACATATATGCCAGGGCTCATCACATTTTCGCTCCATAGAGCCAAGAGTGCTTGCTCTCAGCTCTCAGCAGGCGGCTGGGAGCCAGTGTCAAACACCGGGGTATGAGAAATTAATCGGTTGATGCACTCTGCCCCTTGTTGCTCCACACTGACATGATTTCATCCACAGACATCCTTGCTAATCTACAAG
The DNA here is from genome assembly GCA_031308135.1 of Acheta domesticus. Lineage (NCBI taxonomy): Eukaryota > Metazoa > Arthropoda > Insecta > Orthoptera > Gryllidae > Acheta > Acheta domesticus. The sequence continues at coordinate 32,518,859 of JAHLJT010002406.1, forward strand.
CACAAATTCCAAAACGGCCATTACGATTGTCTGCAGATAGTTATTATTGCCTCAACTGACATTAGATAGCAATAATTAATCAAGTAATTCTGTCAAGGAAAGAATTTCAGCAAATACCCTTGAGAAAGGTTCTGACAGTTGAATTGTTAGAAATCATACAACTAAATTTATCTAAGAGTTATAATACAAGCAAACTACCAGAAGGTACATAGTACTACTGTAAAGAGATCTTGCATATTAATTCTTTCTAATCGTTTTTCTCCCATAATGGGTTCAATATTTGGCACAAAAGATTGTATGCAACATAACCTCAGGATAGTTGTCAAGTTGTGATCTATGGGAGTGATTCTCAGTCTTGATTAACAAATTTTCTTACTAGAAATAAATTACCTACATAGTCCCAGAGACACTTAAAATTTCGACAGCGTGCTTGTGGAACTTGGCAAAACTGTCTCTTGGGAAAATTTTTGTAAAATTGAAATAGATCTTCTGTGTGCTGGTATTTGCCTTTCAAATCAAATTTCATTTTGTAGATGTAATATTTCCAATTGTAAATCATGATTTATGCTGTCAACATTGAAAATGATAAGGCAAAACTACCCGATTCCATAACAGAAATTTCATTAAATTTATTTGCAAAATATACGTTCTTTGTCGATGTACTTGTCGTACGCAGCTGCATGATTCACTGTTTAATGACTCTCTAAATTATACTTTTTAACAGGATTAAAAATTTTATGACAAACCAAACACTATTTTACCTCCAGTTTTAGAAAAAATATTGCCGGTAAAAGAACAAATCACTGGACTTTTCGGAAGAGAACTGCTTGCTTTCTCTTCCATGACAACACAGGTTTTGCAATGATGTCTTGTGTGAAAAACAAAGCTGCCCACCTTATCACTTCTACTTTTCTCCTCCCCCCTGCACCGGCCACACCTGTTGGCTCTTTGCTCTCAAATTGTCTTTGTGATGAGCCCTATATATGCAGTACAGATGTTTGGTTGGTTTTGTTTGTTCAGCTTGATGGTGAAACCTCTGCAGTTTGGGTTGCTAAAACCTAGGACCGAAGCGTTTGTAGGTTTGAAATCATACCTTGTTCACACTTTCAACTCCTGAAATATTCTTTGTAATGGAATTGAATGTGTTTGAACAATTTAATCATGATAAAGAATTCTGTGAGATTGAAGAAATTTGGCAAATTAGTTTGGCTGAATTTTAAAGATAAGTTTCTGGAAGTATTACTGGAACTGCTTATAATCTTAATATTGAAGGTCTTGCTAGAAGACGCTGACATATTGTTTCTAGTAGTTCAGATATGTGAACACAATCATACAATGAATTGTGAATTTCATGGTTTCAACAATGTTTTGTGAAAGCATTGTAATGGTGGCAGTAATAAATACATAACCATAATTAGCATTAGAGATTGAAAATCCAAAGATATTGCAAATAATTATTAACTGACATAAATAAAATTCAAGAAAAGTTAAGTTTTCATATGAACCTAATAATGTCACGCCCTACAAAAAATATTTCGAAATAAATTAAATGCTATTAAAAATTACATCATGTAAATGTATAATATTTATCTGACTACAAGACAGCTTTGTGTATAAGGCATTTCCCCAATATTGAAGAAACCTTTGGAGAACTTCTCATTTTCACCTAATTCTAACTCTTCAGTTGTAATAAAATCATCAGTTGTCTAATTAATTAGAAAATACTCTTGTTGACTAGAAAGCTAAATGTTTGTTGTTGTAGTTTCTCCTCAGTGCATAGTTTCTTCTTCCATATAATCATTGTCACAATCTTCATCTTAATTTATATTCATGTACTCTTTGAATTTCTTCTTGTGTTACCTAAGAATGTTTCCTCGTGTGTTACCAAATTTTCTTCTTGTTATATTTTAGTTTTGCAACCTCTGCTTCTTTATATTCACTTGAAATTTCTGTCTTAATCTTTTATGTAACCTAGTTTTGAATTTGTAATACCCTTTCCTTAAACAAAATCTCTCACAATTTCCAGTTTTTGCATTTCACTTAATAGGAAGTCTTAGTTTGAGCTTTCTTTGTCAGCCCTTTCCAAACTGTTGGATGCTATTGAAAAAATTGATGAATGTAAGTAGGTGTAAGAGATAGGTATGGCTTATCATTGTTGCAGCTTTTTGCTGTATTAGCAATCAAATATGTGAAAAAGGAAAGGTAATGTACAACTTATATGCCCACTAACTAGGCTCAGTCTGTGGATGTAAGAGGATCCTACATTTTTCAGATAACCTCAAAATACCACCTAGAATTTTTCGAAAACTTTTTGTTGAGATAAAGTAGTCTTATATTCAGGTTCATATGTAATACTTTATTCTCCAAGAACATTGAAAATTGTTTCCTAATTGAGAAATAATTCATTCAAACTTGCCTAGCAGTCTCTTTCATTTTCACAATTTTGGAATAATTTTAAATATTCTCTTCATGTTAAACTGCACAATTTAACTGCCATCTCATTTTTTTAAAATAAAAATTAGAATCTCGTCCTTCTGCACTCTTCACATGTTATCTGTGCCTAGATTACCAATGAAAGCATAGAGGAGTAACTTCTTTGAAGGTGTTTTTTTCTGTATTAATCTGTGTTTTACTACTGTGTGTATCCTTGATAGAACTCTAACTTGGAGTGGAATTGTCATTGGATGAAATGAACGTCATATATTATGTTTTTTTGCTAGAGTTTGTGCTCCCATTCACAATGAGAATCTCATCCATTAGTTCAGTGAAACCTTCATGCTTCATGTAGGAAGTATGTATATGTATTTTTTATACTGTCTTGGAAATTGAAGTAATATGTGTGAATGGGAAGATGTGTATGTCAAATGTTGATTGTTAAAAGTATTGTACATGTTTTTAAAAATATACTTGTGTTTTTATCTTATTTTTATTCTTACATAATTGTTAAAATGTATAATGTAGATAAAATACTTTTACAGGAACAGACTTTAAAATGTATCAGTATTACTAGCATAACTATACAACTTAACTTTATCACGACTATTCCATTCGTGAAATTAAAACCAATCGTGTTTAACTATACTTACAAAATGCCCCAATCGAGGTGGTGTATCTCAAAAGGTTTATCAATTTTTCTATCTGATTTTTCTCACAGATTCTCCCTACTGGCCAATAATTTACTGGGACTCGTCTATCTTATAAGGTGGTACATATGGATGACCAATAACTGTGTATGTACTACAACATATCCTCTTTAATTTTAACTTTGCTTTCAGTTATTTGGCACATCTTGGAACTCTATTGGGCATAATTTCATTTGTGGAATAGTCCTCTTAAATACCACTCATGCTTTGGAAATTCTCAGATAAATCCCCTCCTCACTGGGCAAGTCAAGGACGTATTGACACTTGTGGTATTACCTACAATAAAGTAGTAATTGGTGTTATAAATTTCAGTAGACATTTGCTACTTTATTAAAGCAACTTTTTTATTACACAATTGAGGTCTTAACAGTACGAACTGAGAATATGCATTTTTCACATAATTTGAAAAGATTTTTGTGAAAAATCATTTTAAACACTAACAATAACTTCAAATATGTAAATACATTATTTTTCTTGCGTTAAGTTATTTTGTTCAATACAAATTATTTTTATATTATTTACATCTGAATATAAAAATAATGAGTATGTTTTCGCACATCAAAGTTGCGGAGTTAGAACAATGCAAAAAAATAATGGAATAGAAATTATGTACAGTAAATTGCAAAGCAAGATTATTCTACAATCAATTACATAATTTTAGTATTTTGAAGCAATAATACAAGCTGGCTCGACTTGCCAACCCAACCCTGGCCGTTATCTCGTTTATCTACCTTATATATAATGTTTCTCACGCTCTAGCAGAGATTATTAAATGGGTATAAGTGCATCAAAGATGGCCGCACATCAATTGATAGTAACCCACGCACCTGGCGGCCTCCGACGAAAAAAAAACGGATAATATTAAACGTGTGCGGCATGTGAAATAAGTAAAAATATGTATCGGGTACTTTTATAGAAATTAATAATGATATGTCGACGGAATAAGACAGGAGGGAAGAAAAATTTAAGCAGAAATGAGACTAGGGGCGTAAAGCGTAGATAAATAGCAATAAAGAGTTGATTCGTAAATATTTAAAATATTAGAAAAATAATTTATAATTGTGAGTGTAAAAAACATTGTTAAAATTGACAAAAGCATCCCGATAGGCGTAGGGCAGGAACAAGTTTTTCATCGTTTACTGTGGGATAATGAAAAACGGGTGAATGGCAAAAAACAAGCTGACCCGATGGATGATAATTTTCCAGCAGAATTACTCGGTCTGGTAGAGTTCGGACGCCTGGCGAGCAGACCGCTGTAAAGTGGAAATAGAATTAGGACTTGTTGACGTACAGAAGAAAACGACACACTGCGTTGAAGATAACTATTTACATTTATTTACAAAGAACTTTACAAATACTGAATAACCCCCGGCAGCCCTTTTCTTCCCCTTAGCCACGTAAACCCCGCGACCGTCCCTAGGCCCTACAGCCCAGTGCCACGGCACGAAAGCAGGTAACAACGCGTGATGCGATGCAATCGGACGTTAAGTCCCCGGTAACCAACGTACCTACATGGCCTGGGGCCAAACCGGTCCCCGCCCTGGAAATCACGTGCTGGAGTGCACTGGAGATCCCACCCAGCCTTTCGGCTAACAGCAAGCTGTACCAATCTGAATTTCCGCGATGGCGGAAAGCGCCCGCCATATATACACTCCCGTCTCCCTCGCCCGGCGTCCCTAGGCTCGATGGCTAGCCAATTCCAGGGGTCTTACACAATCGTCCCAGATTTGCCACTAACCTTTCTCAACAGTTGGCGTGGGGTGTTTCCTGGAGCAACCACATCCTGTCGCCCCTTTATTTTTAGCTCAGGTGCGCCCTTTCACTACAGCTTCCGGCTTAACCCTTTCAGTCCTGAATTAATTTGTGAAAGAAAAAATGTAATTTTTTTTGTTTTATATGATACATTATGATATTGAATAAGCAATGAAAGAAAAAGAAACGAGTTCGAATATATAATTTTGTAAATTTTGACCTTGGTACTTCTAAGTACCGTCAGGATTTGTGGGTAGGCAAAAAAAATTATTTTAATATTTGTTTATTTTCTGTATTTGATAATACTCTGAAAAATAATTTTTACTTCCATTGCAACAAAGGAAAACTTGGGAAAATGAACATTTAGAATGAGGTCTTGATTGAATTTTTTTAATTGCACATAATTCATATCTTACTCTTTGGGAGACAAAAAGAGACCAATGGGCACCTGTATTTTGTTTTCTGATATCTTTAGAAACCGAAAATCCTCCTTTCTTCGGGCGATTTGACACGGGAGATGGATAATTTGATGATGATGGTCTACCGCTCTTTTGTTTGAAGTGATTCCATTCGCAATTAGGCCCATTGCTAATTTTCTTCTAAAATCTAAAAGGGACAATTCCCCGTTTATGTCTTTGTAAATGACGAATGAATTTACAAATGCTATTTCAATCAGAGCAAAAATTAGTCTGGGCCACCATTTTTTGACTTTCTGTCCGTGTAAATAAAGCGGACGAAAGTGCAGAAATATGTGTCTCATTATTATCATCAGAGTTGCACTCCTCGGGGGTGTCTACATCAGTTGGTATTTCTTTCAAAACAAATGTTATTTCATCTTCTGTCAATGTAGACAGCGGCATTTTACACCTACAGATATAACCGTAAATATTTACACCAGAAAAAGTTGCGTTATGTGTAGCAAAATATTTGTATTTGAATGCGCCAGAGTCCTGACGGTACTTTCTAGTTCCAAAAAGTAAATTTATAAAATAAACAATACCTATGAATAAAATTATGTAAATTATTTTATAGATTACATTACCTGAGAACACAGAATAAAATAAGCAATTGCGATAAGAATTAAAAACTGAAAATGGTGATTCAAGAAAGTCTTGAATCGACGTTCAGAGAACACGACTTTTCAATGATGCCTATCGACATATTCTAGTTTCAAGCAAAGAGAAAATTAAATGTTTCGCAACAAGTTTATCTGGCAACAACTAATAACATTCCCAGGCATTGTTAATTCTCAGAATAGGCTCGATTCCAGGCAGTGTACCCATTGTTGTGGCGCTTAAACATAGGTACCTACGAGTACCGTGAGGACATAAAGGGTTAAGTACGCCGCCCGCTTGGAAACGTTGCCACGACGCCACACTCCTAAACTCTGGGGTAGAATATTTTTTCGCCGCAAAATATGCCAAGGAAAAAAATTCTTCTAACTTAATCACCTGGTCGTGTGACCTCCACATTCTAATTTTTTTTACGTAAACTTAACAATAAACAAGAAAATAAAAACCTATCTAATTAAGACGAAATAAAATCTGTGGGCTGTTCCCCTCTTTCTCCTATGTTATGTTGCCATTTACCTTACATTGAAACATTATACATATAAACAATTTTTGAAGCATCTTGACTTTACAAAATATCCTGAAATATAAAATACAATACATAATACCTTGAATACATTATAAAATTCAATATTCCTTTACATACATCATGTGCCGTTCTGAAGTGAATTTATTGACGCGTATGTATCTACATATAAAATAAGTCATAACACAAAAGAGAATGTACCCTTGAATTAACAAAGTTATTTACAGAGAATTTCACCGACATTTATACATTATCATGAACGTGTGTGTTCCCTACACCTGCCAGTGAAAAATTCATTCGTCAAACATGCGACGAAGCGCGTCAGCATTTACATTTTCTGTGCCCTTTTTGTGGATTATATGTCAATCGAGGTTCTGAATTAATAGAGACCAACCTAATAACCTAGGGATTTTGCCCGCTGCGTTACGCAACCAGACCAAGGGATTGTGGTCTGAGATTTTTCCTTCAAATAAAATTTGTTCTTCATAGCAGGGTTGCCATCTGCCCTCTTTTTGGAGGACATGTCCTCCTTTTTTAAAACTGTCCGCCTGTCCTCCCTCCTTTTTTAAATTTATATGAAATGTCCTCCTTTTTTCTTGTAGAATTGACAATAATACTGGCAAAATTATAAAGTAATTTAATTCATAAAAGGGACGTCATATCTTGAATATCTACATTTTTAAGAAGAAGAAAGTCAATGACCTGAACTATGAAATGATTTTACCTAGTCTACATTACTTACAGGAGAGAGGTATCACCATTGATGACTGAAAATTCTTTGACCAGTATCAGTGCTTGAAAGCATTTCTTTGTGGACAAAATGAATATTTTGAGAAGTTGGTGCATGCGCAATGGGTGAATTTCTTTGAGAACACACAAACATTAGACAGTGTTTCTGAACTTTTAAAGATTTGCCAATTTTATTTCGCAATTTTACGGTTCAAATTGCAGTGTTGAAAGAGTGTTTTCTTTCATTAATTTCAAAGTGGACTGATGAGAGAAATAGACTGCTTGTTGAGTCAGTAGAAGGAATCATAACTGTGAAATATAATTTGAAGCATTTAAATTGCTTGCAGTTCTATAAATATATGATTTCTAAACCAGATTTGTTGAAAAAAAATTTCATCAAATGATAAATATTATTCGAGCAATAAAAATCAATAAAAATGTTACTTGTACAATGTAACAATAAAGTTGGTATCTTTCTGCAAAGCAAAGTCTAATATTAATTTAATTAATACTATTGGAGTAAAATATATATTGTTCGGGGCTACTATACACTTAATGTTCATGAGTGGACTGTATGAATGGACTGTATTGTTGAAGTACAGTAGTCCCGAAACCCTTTGATAGCTCTTGGGATTGGCGCAGGAGTGCAGGATGCATACACGAGCAAATTTCCAGCACAAACAATATTTAATAACTAAATGCACAGTATTTACACAGTAAATGCACAAGAAGCACAGAATTAAGATGAAAAGTTCTCTTGGTGCATTAATACATCTGTCCAAGCGTAGTTATTGTAGTGACACCTTGAACCGCCGTGGCTACCTTGCGCTGACCAGAAGCAGCCGCGAGTTACATAGATCAACCAAAATTGCGGGCGCAAACCCACGCAAGAGCGACAGACACAATTAAAGTGTGCACTGCCACGATTAAACAATTTATGTGCGAGCCGTATTCAGCTCATTTGCACGATTATACATTCTTTACACACTTTACGCGCGGAGCCCTGAACACACGCGTCTATCTTGCACGGTGTCTTTATGCGGACTACTGAAGTCGGTTAAGCCGAATTCGGTTGGGGCAGAGACGTTAGGGAAGGGCTCTCACGCGCGGCAGAGGTGGGGATGGCGATGGCCAATTACCATTTGCCATTTGATCTAGATTTGCAATGATCTGGCGGTTTTTTGTCCGTTGCTCCTCCAACGGACCAAGCTGTGGGGGCGAGATGGGCAGGTGGACACGTACGAGCGGCCACGCCCGTCCGTTGCCGTCCGTTGGGAGAATTCGCCGAACAGCGGATGTGAGGGTGATATGTGACACCTGCTCAACGGCCGCGCTCTGCCGATTACGCAATTCAACTGTTCTGCCTTGCTTGTGAAATAAACGTATTTATTTCTGCTTTGCTGTGGGCCCGAACATATATATTGATTACAAACAATCAATTTCAAATCCGTCTGTCAAACGTAGTGCCTATTAATAAAACATTTTATTTGAAATTGATTATTATCAATATATATTATAATCCAATACATTTAATAGATGGTCATAATTATAACATAATTAATATTATATATACACCTACATATTTATATAATATTAATATTATTTTTAAAGACTATTAATGGTTTGGAATTGTCGAGTATATTGTCTATACATCGTGTACTATAAAAATGTAAAATGTCCTCCTTTCTTTGGGAAAATGTCCTCCGCTGGGGAAAAATGTCTGGTAACCCTGCTTCATAGTGAGTTCTTTCTTTAAGGTCCTGTATATTCTTTTGAAAATTTTAGTAGTTTTCGCGCAATATTCCGTGCAATATATGCAATTTTAAAAAATTACAAAAACAAGAATTTCTCTAATAAGGCTCCAAATTTCTTCTTTAAACTTTTGGTAGGGATAGTGATAAATGTCCTCTATTAGATGACATAAACGCCATATTCTATTCTACTGTTTTTTCAAAAATTGTAAAAATGTATTTTTTGATTTGCCTCTCACGTCGTTAATATTTACAATGACTACTTTTAATATGACGTCAAGTTCAATTTGTTGTATTTTTGCTTTTTCAAAAATTAACAAATGTAATATTTTGAAAGGTCTCTCAAATCTTTAATGTGCATATAACCAGCAATTTGTAAACATTAGACTTGTGAGTGTAAGTGCTTCAAATGAAGTTTTTTGAAAACTCAAAACTGTTCTGTGGAAAAAAGCTTCAAATTTTCTATTTTAAGTAACACTTAAACACCATTTTGTTAAAAACGGCTACGGGAGACTGGTCGGGAGCTTACAGCTTGTCCTGGCTGGGGCGGTGCTCCACTGGTGGGAGATACCTGGTTGAGGGGGAAAACCCCGCTAATCGACGGTAGGTCGGCGCCAGATCTCGTCATCCAGCGGGGAAAAGATCATCGCCACCTCCCGAGAGAGAAAAACACGCACTACACTTACGGGACCAATGACGAAAGTTGTTGACGCGCTCGGAAATACAAATCAATCAGAAATTAAAAATGGCTGCAAATTTTTAAAAGAAAATTGCCATTTAGTTCGAGGTTTTTGTGTTCTTTAATATTCTAAAATTAATTTTTCTCCGTTCCACCATTAGGAAACCGAAAAATTAAGAAAATGTCAATAAAATGTACTTTGGGCGGCGATAGATAGCAGCTTTTTTTCAATGAATTGTATTTATCAAAAATACATCTTCAAATAAAGTCATGCTTAATTCTTTGAAAATACGAGTAGTTTTTCTATAATTTAGTGACAAACATAATAACCCGCTGCAAATTTACTGCGCTTCAGACAGTCGGATTCATCGTAAATGAGAATTTGCAATTTTGTACATTATTTCTTTGTCCGTTTTTACATTCGGCCTTTTGTTATATATTTACACATTAATTTTAAAGGAATTATTTCTTTTCAAATATCGGAAATAAAAATTGCTGGCTCATTAAGGGAGTATCGACAACACAGGGAATGCAACAATTAAGTTCCGTTTTGACAACTTACACATTAATCTTTTAGGAATTAATTGTTTTAAAATATTTGAAGTAAAAATTTCTTGCTCTTTGAGGGAGTATCGGCAATGCAAGGAATGTAACAATGGAATTCCGTTCCGCTGTCGTGAATTTCTGTGAATTATTTGTCATTGTTGTGACTTGATATAGCTGTATGGTATCAGGCTTCTTTTTCCAATATAAGTTTATAAAACTTTTGTATTATATTTTTATGCTGTTGTAGAATTCGCATAGTTTTGACAACCCTTCGATGGAAACTGTGGGTTGTTCGCTTCTTGATTGAATTGGACGTTTTCAAATAATAGCTAAGATGTTGGTAGCGCAGAAAGTGCAATATTTCAATCTCACGTAGCTGTTTCCAACATCACAGGAAAGTATGTGCTGTTGCAGCACCACTAGTTTTTAAAAATAACTCGATGGCCATCAAAACACTTGATCATTAGGTAAATAAGTTAAATTAAACTTTGTTTGAACGTAAAATTGAAAAGAAAATAAATTATTGGCAGCCGACACTTAATGTCGCTGAATTAGAATTCAAGAAACATTGTGCTATTTCAAAATTATCTGATCCAGTAAAGCATACTATATCGTAAATAGAAATATTTCACCTACCGGATTGTCATAAGAGCGGTATTTTCAGCTCAGAGGAGAGGAAAAGACGAACCCTGATATTGGAACTACGAAAACGCTCAATTCCAAAAATTATACTGAGCTAGCCACCTTAATTTTTTGTAAATAAGAGAAATTGGATAAAGATAGGGTGGTTTTCCGTATTGTCACACATGCAATCAATGAAGATCGTCGATTGACGGTGCGATAACTATAGAATGAGGTATTGGAATTCCAAAAACTAGTGTTAGAAAGACTTTAACTGAAATTTGGAAATAGTTCGCGTGTGTGCGCAATTCTTTCCGAAACTGCAAACTGGAGCAGAAAAACCTACGCACTGCAAACGCTAAGGATAATTTGGAAATTATCAATAATGATGAAAATTTTAAAACGATTGTAACTGGTGATAAATCGTGGGCTTATGTTTAAGATCCTTCAAACAACTATTCTCAGTGGAAGCTGCCGTCGGAGCCACGACCGAAAAAAGCGCGGCAAAGTCTGAGTCAAAGTCAAGTCGTTGCTGATGGTCTTTTTAATGGGTGTTATGAGTTACGAAAATATTGCGTGAAGCAATTCGAAGAAAACTACATCAGCTTTGGTCAAGCGGTGATTGGCTTTTTCATTGCGATAACGTGCCAGTTTGCGTCGAACCTCTCGCTGCATTTTTTGACAAAGCTCGCGGTCGTACAACTCCGTCAGCCTTCGTCCAGTCCTGACGTGGCTCCCTGCGACTCTGGCTGTTCAGAAGATTAAAAACATCGCTGAAAGGACACCGTTTTGACGACAAAGAAACAATCGAATCTAATACGACGAACGCTCTAAAAGCAATACTAAACTAATGGTGCTACAGAAGGGCACAGACTTTCCCGTATTAGTTTTCTATTTCCTTTGGTCTCGGCTAGCTATTCGGACTTGCTAAGTACCGTGTAAATAAAAAAAACTTTCTTACAATGCATTGCACAGTGGAGTGGCTTTTGTTAACTATTCGACTTGTTTGTCGCAAGGAATAGCCATTAAGTGCTAAGTTGACAATTATTTCTTTCTCGTTGGAAGTGAGCTCCATTGGCCGTTTCGATGTCAACTGTTGCCTACTGGCGAAACTATTCGTACAGAGCGCATTGAAACCTGGGAAAACCGTCAAGGGCCGAGTAACTTGACGCGGAAGAACCGCATATTGCCACTCGCTTCAACTGTACGAATAGCAAGTAATGTACTTCAGCTTCCGGGTCAGTGACCCTCATCTCGATCAGGTTTTTGTCCAGTTTCCCTGATCCATAGAGCAAATGAGATGGCCCCTTGTTTTGCTTCTGGACGTAAATGTAGCTTCACTGTGCGCACGTGTTGTTGAGCACTCGTTTTGCTTGTAGTTCATTTACAGTTGAAATTGATTTTCTATAACTCGGGAAAAAACATTTTTCAAATATTTTGATTTTTCTAAAATAATTATTTTCAAAATTCATTTTTTCGTGTCTTTTTTAATTCTGGCCCTCAAGAAAATGTGCGCAGGTAAATTTCTTTCCCCACACGTCATATACAGTTTTTACTGTTTTTTGACAAATAAATAAATAAGTTGTTTTATTCAATATTAATATTATGTTAAACATACAATCATGTAATAAATCGAATCATTTTGTTAGTCTTCTCAAGAGACTTTTTTCAGTTTAGCACAAAAGTCAATTGCGTGACGTTGCTCGATCGTCGATTCCATTTTTTTCCGTGAACCGGTCGGCGCATAGAGGTTCACAATAACTGACGTCTTCCCGCTTCCATGGCTTGGAGAGCACGGAGACCGGTTTCGCCACAAAGCTTAGCGTCCCCCTCACCTACTCCAAGTGGTCCGATCCCACTCTGACGTATAGGAGCGGCGCAGAAAATCCAATTGCATTACTTTCGGAATGCGCCTTGTAAGTGTGCCTCCTTCAGAGGCTTGGGCTTGGGCTTGGGCTTGGGCTGCGCGCGGAGCAGGCCGGCGCGGCGGGCGCGATGACATCGGCAGTGTTTCACGCTCGGAAGCAAAGACGAAAATAGTAGCTCACGGGCTTCTAACAGAAAATTAAATTTCAAATTTTTGAACTGATAAAATTGGTTTTAATTCTTTTACTACCGTCCAATTGTTTTAAAAAATTGAAAAAAATATATGTCATAGACTGTTACGAGACTCATTCTATCTAGGACTTATTCTGAGACAGTACTCCAGTGCTATCACATCGAAAAACAATTTCTTTTTTTTTTCGATTTGAACTTGGCGTGAAAATTATTTGACAAAAATACCTTCAAATTCGAGTTTTTTCTCCGTCTCTCCAATTTTTTTCAGCCTAGCAAAACGCAAAAGAAACCGAAAACAATAAAGCATGAAAAACACGTTTCTCGTATCCCTGCAACAGCTTGCCCTAGGAGGCTGATTTTTTGGGAATTGCAGAATTTTGTACTCTTTCATAAGAGCATCGTGATTATTAATTTGGTTTGGGGGCACTTTTCACTCCCTTATTCGGCTATAGCCTGTGAGGAAGTTGGACAGTTAGCCTATAGTACGATTTTTACATAGCTAGAATAGTAGTACCTGTATGCACACGGCATTTCGCGTCCTTCTCGGTCGTGCCGCTAGAGGTAGCATGATCGCAAGCACTGCTGGATACGGTGGCGAGCATGCTATATCTAGCGGCATGCCTGAGAAAGACGCGAAATATCGTGACATTTCATCGTGAAGACGGGCCTTGAGGGGGGAAGTAATAAAAATTGCACTGTTGCACGCTAAAAACCTTCAAAATTATTAGCACTCTCCAGAAATTGATAGCTCGTAAGCTCTCATGAATGTGGAATGTGGCAATGGAGTTTGCTCAGGCGACGGTCTCGTTAACTGCTTTAACAGAGCAAAATCGCGACAAACGCCGCATCTTGTCTCCGCCCGTGTGAGCAACCCGAGCCTCGTCGCCAGTAGAGAGGGGGGGAGGCGAACACCTGGCTTCGGCCGCCGGCAACGGGAAGCCCCGCGACCACCACGGCCGTCGCTCCGAGAAGGCGTGCGGAAAGGCGCCGACCTTGATCCAGACCGAGACGGCGCAGCGATGAGACTGACGCCGAAACCACTCGTGGAAGGCGATGGCCAGACAAGCTTTTCAAGCGATGGAATTTTTACTTTCTTGCTGCGGAGTAGTGAGAAAGTTAAGTAACGCTGTGCGAAAAAACGGCGAATGTTCGACCGAAAAACCGAATAAACCCCTGTCACTCTGGCCTCACTCGAAACCATTTGATGTTCATAAACTTTCTTTGATTTTTGAGGATACTTTTTCTGAAAAAACGGCTCCAAATTTTTTCTTTATACTTTTGGTAGGGATAGTGCTAAATGTACTCTGCTAGGTTACATAAATTTCATACTATTCTTTTATTTCAAAAATTGCAAAAATGTAATTTTTTTGACCTGTCTCTCACGTCTTTAATATTTACATTAGCGGCGCTTTAGTGACATTATTGTGTTGCTGAGTACATGTACTTTAAATAATGTCAAGTAAAGTTTCTCGAAAATTGAATAGTTTTCTGTGAAAAGTAGCTCAAAATTCCGCATTTTTAGAAACGCACAAACGCCGTTTTCTCATAAATGGCTCCAAATTTTTTCTTCATACTTTTGGAACGGATAGTACTAATTGCATTCTTTAATATGACGTAAAGTTCTTTTTTTTTTTTCAAAAATTACACAAATATTTTTGAAAGGTTTCTCAAATCTTTAATGCTCACATTAACAGCAATTTGTAAACATTATTGTATTTGTGAATGTAAGTGCTACAAATAACTTAAAATGAATCTTTTTGAAAACACAAAAGTTTTCTGTGAAAAAGAGCTTCAAATTTTTAATAGCGCTTAAACGCAATTTCCTTAAAAAGAACTGCAAATTTTTAAAAGAAAATTGCCATTTACGACGAGGTTTTTGTGTTCTTTAATATTCTAAAATTAATTTTTCTCTATATTTTTCTCTCTAATTTAATTTTTCTAAATATTCTAAAATTAATGTATTAATCAAAAATTTAATTTTTAATAAACAATTAATTTTAAAATAAAATCATTTATCAATCAAAGAAGATCATGCTTAATTTTTTGAAAATACAAATAGTTATTCTATAATTTCGTGACACACAAAATAGCCCGCTGCAAATTTAGAGCGCTTCAGACAGCAGGATGAGTCGTAAATTAGAGTTTTCAATTTTGTATATTATTTCTTTGTTCGTTTTTACATTCAACCTTTTGTTATACATTTACACATTAATCTGTAAAGAAATTATTTATTTTCAAATATTTGAAATAAAAATTGCTGGCTCATTAAGGGGGTATCGACAACACAGGGAATACAACAATTAAATTCCGTTTTGACAACTCTGCGATGGAAACAATGGGTTGTTCGCATCTTGGTAGAATTGGACGTTTTCAAATAATAGCTAAGATGTCAGTAGGGCAGAAAATGTAATATTTGAATCCTACGTAGCTGTTTTCAATAATACCGGAAAGTATGTGCTGTTGTATCACCACCAGTTTCTTTAAATTTCTTGTGAGAATGGAACAAAATACACTTGTAAAGGTGGCGTAGGTGCGATTTTCTCTGTTTACTCTGAATTTTGTAATGTTGAAAAGGTTGAAAATTTTCGGCATCTTTCTACGTCAAGAAAATTGAAGAAAGATTTTTCCTGGAGATATTTTTACTTTCCCATATATACGTACGTATAGTGAAAGTTATATAATGCTGTGCGAAAAAAGGTAGAAAAGCTCTTATTACAGGTCCCAAGAAAAAGGGGATAAATCCAGTTGCTAAATTAAGAAAAAATCTCCTAATACGTGGTGCAGCTAGAATCCCTATTTTGTGAGTCCTTGATACCGAAAAACCAATTGAAAGCAAAACGTGTGTCCGTCTGTGAACAGAGCTAGCGGTTAAACCGTTCAGCCGATTTTGTCCAAAATTGATACTTCCCCATCGATCTGAATGATCTCGCGGCTCCTTGAATTTGAAACCGATATTTTAGTTTTGAAGGGTACTTTGTATGAAGCTCCTAGGACATTATCAAAATTTTCAAAAACAATGGCGCCAACAATTTCGAATAAATTTTGTTGTTGGATAGTCTGAAGGTTATTTAAGAGAATAGCGTAGGTCTCATGTCGGTTGAAAACTCTGAATTTTCGAAAATGGCAAAAGTTTGAATTTTTTTCGGCGTCTTTCTCCAACTACAAAATTGAAGATAGGGATTTTTTCTTCAAATAAAATTTGTTCTGCATATTGAGTTCCTTAATAAAGGTGATGTAAATGTTTTTCAAAATTTTAGTAGTTTTCGTGCAATATGTGCAATTTTAAAAAAAATACAAAAACAAGATTTTCTCAAAAACGGCTCCAAATTTTTTCTTTAAACTTTTGGTAGGGATAGTGGTAAATGTACTCTATCAATGATATAAAAGCCATTTTGGTCTATCGGTTGGTTTTTTCAAAAATTACAAAAATGTAATTGTTTTTACTTGTCTCTGTTAATATTTACATTATAATAATAATAATATTTACATTTATATATAATAATAATAATACTGTTAATATTTACATTATCTGCGATTTTTTCACATTATTATATTTACGAGTATATATGCTTTAAATAATGTCAAGTAAAGTTTCTCGAAAACACTACCGTTTTCTGTGAAGAGTAGCTCAAATTTCGGCATTTTCAGAAATGCTCAAACGCCATTTTCTCGTATATGGCTAAATTTTTTTTTCTTGAAATTTTTGTAACGGATAGTGCTAATTACACTCTTTAGTATAGCGTAAAGTTTATTTTGAGTTACTTTTTTTTTCAAAAATTACATAATTGTATTTTTTTTAAGATCTCTTACATCTTTAATATGCACATTAGCAGCAATTTATAAACATTATTATATTTGTGAGTGTAAGTGCTTCAAATAACTTCAAATAAAGTATTTTGAAAACTCAATCATTTTCTGTGAAAATGAGCTTCAAATTTCGCACTTTTAGTAGCGCTAAAACGCCATTTTCTCTTAAACGGCGCTAATTCTTAAAAGAAAATTGCCATTCATGACTACGTTTTTGTGTTCTTTAATATTCTAAAATTAATGTTTCCGTTCTTCCAATAGGAAACCGAAAAATTAAGAAAATGACAAAAAAATGTACTTTTGGCGGTGATAGATGACAGCTGGCAAGAACGAGTTTGTGGCAATTCCGAATAGCTAGCGAAGACCCAACGAAATAGAAAACTAATAGGGGAAAGTCTGTGCCATTCTGTAGCACCACTAGTTTTTAGCTGTTCCTTAGAAGACGAAATGATGGAAGGAAGTTGTAGGTTCAATTAAAATAGCATGCTTCACTGGTAAATACTGAATTTATTCCGGACTGGCTGTCAGGGAAGTTACAAAATAAATTTATGATGGAATAGGATAGAATCATGTCCTGCCTAATGAGCTCTTATTAAATGAAACTATTGTTAAGATTTCCAAAAGAAGAACAAAATGAATCATTTAATTGAATCTTGAAAATTATCACAAAATTAGCCTCATCAATAAGACGTTAGTTGTCAAAGCGCGGCAACTCTCGTCTGAGGACTCTTTAATGACAATAAAGATCACGTCATGCGTGAAAAGCAGTCTGAAGTACCCGTAAGTGCGGGTTAGCCCGAGCTATACTCTTGAAAAAGATGTGCCGGGCGGCGGCGGCGGGGGCGGGGGCGGCCGCGGAGGCGGCGGCGGCGCTGGCGGCGGTCGGGGTTGACGACCCTGCCAGCTGGGAGGGTGGCTGGCTCGGTGGCCTGACAGCGGCGACGGTCGGCGGCGGTCGGGGTGTTGTGTGGCGGCGGGGCCGTCGAGGGCGTGGCGAGCGGTCTGGGGCGTCGCCCGCGGTCCGGTGCGGCCTTCAGCTCACCCTGCAGTCGCAGCGTCGAATCGTGGCGTGGCTCAGACACTTCCTGGCCGCGTGCATGAGGTGAACATTCGCCGACCGAGGCAGTCGCGGATCATTTGCAATTCCAGTTGATCCTTTGTGGTAATTCCCCCCGAATAACTTCAACGTTCGTGAAATTTTGGGAGTACGGCCATCAAACGCCGGACTCAGAATAATCGAATGCGAACGTCTCTCGATCAGAATCAAAAAATTAGAACGTCTCTTCAGAATAGACCCGAAGTGAGTGAAGTCAACGAAGTGAAGTGAGTCTCCGAAGTGAACGAAATGAAGCCAGTCTACAAGTCTGCGAAGTAAGTGCCTCTCGTTTACGCGCGCTTCTCGTACGTACCCCCTCGGTTCCCCTTCCCCACAGCCCTTCTTGGCTTCGAATGTACCTCTTCCCCGGCAGTCATCATCTTATTGGCCGAAACTTGTGGCGTCTTACATTATTCCCCGCCAATCAGCTCCGGCGATCTTCTGGAATTTTCCTCTGTCTTTGAGGTGCAGCTGTGCGCATGGGGGTCTGGCGACGCCCGCGGGTACGCGTTCCAATAAATAGAGTTCATTTATCTTGTAATGGTTAATGCACCTTCATATAAGAGTATGTAAAGCATTGCGTAACAGAAGCAATGGATATTTCCTCACACATGTAACCGAGAGAAATATCGTTTCTTTACGTTATCTAAATTGGGGTGGCGTCCGGACCGGGCGCTCGAAGGCTTATCTTTATCTTTAAGTATATTGATGAGGGGCCCAAAACCGCTGTCAGCGTTTATGAGGAGGCAGATTGTGGAAGCGGGGGTGTAGCGAGACTTATGAGAAAGTGATCTCAAAAAGGCGAAAGCACTCGGACAGTTATGTTTGTTTATTACATCCGAGACATGTACAATTCAGGCGGGGGTGGCGTAATGGCCCCATAAATTTCCCTGTTTTCTATAAAAGGATCCTCTAGCGCTGATAACGGGACAGACAGCCCAGAGACACTGTTGTAGCAACTTCACGCTGCTCTGCAGCTCTATTTTTTATTAAACTTATTTTCATACTTCATCGGACTTGGTCTCTGTACTTGAAACCTCGCTCACCATCACGCTCCTCCAGGGAACTTAGCTTCCCTGCGAACTCAGTATTTGCATCCTGTATTGGAAGCATTTGTAATTGCCTGTAAGCACTGCTGGTAGCACATCACACCTGCAGCGAAAGGCATTACAATCTGTCGGTTGCTTCTCTGCTCACGTCAAGCGTGGGCTTGTTCGCCTACCGAGCACAAATCACCTTGGGGGGGGGAAAGAAGAGGCACCTGGAGGGGGGGGTTAAAACGAACCCTTTCTTAGATGAGGGCCCCCTCCGAAGCGACGCCCGCCTGCACGGCTGTTGGTCATAAAATTTTATGAAAATATACCACGAGATTTCTCGGGTGGCCTGGGGCGTGTGGGTTTACGAGAACTCGAATTCCTTCCTCTAAACATTATTTTAGAAATAAATATTCATGTGCCGCCACACACACACACACACACACACACAAACACACACACTCACACACTCACACACTCACACACTCACACACTCACACACTCACACACTCACACACTCACACACACTCACACACTCACACACTCACACACACTCACACACACTCACACACACTCACACACACACTCACACACTCACACACACTCACACACACTCACACACACTCACACACACTCACACACACTCACACACACTCACACACACTCACACACACTCACACACACTCACACACACACACACACACACACACACACACACACACACACACACACACACACACACACACACACACACACACACACACACACACACACACACACACACACACACACACACACACACACACACACACACACACACACACACACACACACACACACACACACACACACACACACACACACACACACACACACACACACACACACACACACACACACACACACACACACACACACACACACACACACACACACACACACACACACACACACACACACACACACACCACACACACACACACACACACACACACACACACACACACACACACACACACACACACACACACACACACACACACACACACACACACACACACACACACACACACACACACACACACACACACACACACACACACACACACACACACACACACACACACACACACACACACACACACACACACACACACACACACACACACACACACACACACACACACACACACACACACACACACACACACACACACACACACACACACACACACACACACACACACACACACACACACACACACACACACACACACACACACACACACACACACACACACACACACACACACACACACACACACACACACACACACACACACACACACACACACACACACACACACACACACACACACACACACACACACACACACACACACACACACACACACACACACACACACACACACACACACACACACACACACACACACACACACACAGATATCGTCTCCTGTATTATTTCAGTAGTATATATTTGCGTTCCGGCTCTCACACGCAACCAATCTTTATAAATAAGATTTCTACAGAAAGAATTTCACGGAGACTTGACGAATTGCACTTTAACTTTAAAAATATGGAGGATTTGTTTAAAAGAAACACATCTAAATATTCAAGTCAAATGCATGTTTCAAGAACATATCTCTGTAATATTGAATAACTCTATTAAATATTTGTTTCCAACATCAATTGCATTATCATTTTTGTTTGATATTCTGTAAATACTTAGAATTCAGTACAATAGTAACACGTTTCATTAACAACTTTCCTTCTTAATGAAGAGGATAGATAAATGGATAGGGAAAGGGTGGGGTTTACCATGCGAGAGTTCTCGCACGGGTACGCTAGTATATATATATATAATGTCCGGGGAGGAAACGTCGAAACTTCGAAAATAAGCTCTTAAGACAATTCTAAGCATATCTTCTCTAATAAACTACGTGCATATTCCGAATGGTTTAGCCGCGATAAGCACTCAAAGTTGGTTTGAAAAATTAATTTCGAGGCAAAAATTTCCATTATAGAAGCATATAAACATTCCAGAAACGTAAATTGTTTATTATTTACAAAATTAATTAATATATTTGCTTAGACAGATAAATAAAGCAAGAAATAAAAAAGCAGTCTAATTGTGTAAATTGGGTGCTTTTTATTTCTTGCTTAATTTTTCTTTCTGAACAAATATAATCATTTCTTTGGCAAAAAATAAACAATGTATTTATACACACACAACTAGTATCCATACACCATGAAACTGAGTGTATGTAAATGACTGCGTAATTAAATATTATGAAATTGCATCTTACATTTAGACAGGTCTTATAGAAGATTATGCACGGAAATCATTTCAATTTATATTGACTAGGTAAATGTTGGATCCATTTTATCAAAATCTTTTAAATAAAACTAGTTTGAAAATACGAGTAGTTTTCTATAATTTCGTGACAAACATAATAGCCCGCTGCAATTTTACTGCGCTTCAGACAGCCAGATGCGTTGTAAATTAGAATTTGCAATTTTGAATATTATTTCTTTATTCGTTTTTACATTCGACCTTTTGTTATACATTTGCAACAAAAACATTAATATTTAAAGAAAATATTTCTTTTCAAATATTGGAAATAAAAATTGCTGGCTCATTAAGGGAGTATCGACAATGCAGGAACGCAACAATTGAATTTCGTTCCGCTGTCGCAAATTTCTGTGAATTATGAGTATTTGTTGTGACTTGATAGAACTGTCAGATATCAGACTTCTTTTTCCAATACAAGTTTACAAAACTTTTGTATTATATTTTTAAGCAGTTGTGGAATTCATATAGTTTTGACAAGACTGCGATGGAAATAGTTCGCACTGTTTAAGATATATACAGTAGTGTGCAAATTAATTGGGACAAGCTCATATTTTACTAAGAATTGGAGTTGGTTAGCTATAACTGTAATTTTATCTACCCAATTGTTGGACATTTGGTGGATTATTGTTGCTTTGACTATGAACAACAAATGTAGGCCCCTACAGAGCAGTTGAGTGCTTGTGTGTGTAGCAGCAGGGTGTGTGTTATTTCTGTGTTTTCGACAGGAAAATTTTGTGTTCTTGTTAAAAAGGATATTTCACCAAAGAAGCGGGCAATAATTGTTGCTCTTCGTGAACACACATCTATGACTATGAGACATTGCCTGCGTTGTTGGTGTAGGAAAATCTAGTGTTTCGAGGCTTATTAGGTGCGTATAATAATAATGCCTCATTGTCTCCAAAGAGAAAAGGCAGGTGTGGAGGAAAACGAAAAACTACCCCGAGAACTGACAAAACTCTACTTGGAAACAGTAGAATTCATCCTCACAAGACAAGTAAGGACCTTCAGAGAGATTTATTGGCCATTGGGGTTGAAATTGACTCTTCAACAGTAAGGCGTAGGCTTCTTGATTGTGGACGGAAGGCACGAAAGCCAATGAAGAAGCAGTTGTTAACACCTGCCATGAACACCTGCCACTGCCACCTGCCACTGTTAACACCTGCCACTTTTTCATTACCAGGGCCCTATGATAAGAGGTTTCTGCCGAAAATTAACCTTTTTTCACGCAGCATTAGATAACTCTTTACTCTGTAGCGAGAAAGTAAAAACAAAAACAAGATTTTCCAAAAAAAACTCCCACTTTTTGTGGATGCTAAACGTACACTTTAAGATGACATAAACACCATATTGCTCTATTCTTTGTTTTTTTTTTCTAAAAAATACGCAAATATAATTTTTTGGAATATCTCTCATTCCGTTAAAATGCACATTTCCAGGGATTTGTATAAATTATTGCATTTGTGAGTGAAAGTGCTTTCAATGACGTTTCTCGAAAACCCAAAAGTTTACTTTGAAAAAGAACTTAAAATTTCACATTTACACCAAGGCTTAAACGATTTTTACTTTCCCGTATACGTACTTATATATATTTACTTTCCCAAAATACGTACATATATACGGAGTAATATACGTAGTGTAGGGTAAGTTATGTAATGCTGCGGAAAATCGATTTCGAGATTTTAACGGAAATGCACGTTTTGGGATCCCCTCATACCAGAAAAGTTTTTTTTTCAGAACGTCTGTCCGTCCGTCCTACTGTCCGTCGATCAGTCTGTAAATAACACTAACACTTAAACCACGCGTGCGATTCCAAAATGGATATTCCCCGGTCAATTTCTTCCACTCGAGGCGCCGTCATTTTGAAAAACTTTCTTCAAAATTTGGGGGTACTTTACATGAAGCCCCCAGGACATTTTCAAAAACGGCTCCAATTTTTTTCTTTAAATTTCTTGTAAGAATAGAGTAAAATACACTTACAAAGGTGACATAGGTCCAATTGTCAGGGTTAACTCTGAATTTTCGAAAATTGCAAGAGTTTTATTTTTTTCGGCGTCTTCCTACAACTAAAATATTGAAGATAAACATTCTTCCTTGAAATAAAATTTGTTGTCCAAAGGGAGATCTTTCATTAAGCGCATATATGTTTTTTTGAAACTTTTGTTAGTTTTCGCACAATATTGCGCGAAATATTTGCAATTTTAAAAATATACAAAAACAAGGTTTTCTCAAAAATGGCTCCAATCTTTTCTTTAAACGTTTGGTAGGGATAGCGCTAAATGCACTCTATGAGATGACATAAACATTACAAAACTGTATTTTTTTGACTTGTGTCTCACGTCGGTAATATTTGCATTAGCGGCAATTTGTTCACAATATTGTATTAATGAGTGCATATGCCCTAAATAATGTCATAAAGTTTCTCGAAAACAACCGTTTTCTGTGAAAACTAGCTCAAAATTCCGAATTTCCAGAAACGCTCTAAGGCCATTATCTCAAAAATGGCTCCAAATTTTTTCTGAAACTTATCGAACAGATAATGCTATTTGCACTCTTTTATGTGACGTAATGTTCATTTTGGAGTATTTTTTCGTCTTTTCAAAATTTACACAAATGCAATTTTTTTTAAAGTTTTCTCATACCGTTAATATGCACATTTCCAGCAATTTGTAAACACTATTGTATTTGTAATTTAAAGTACTTCAAATGAAGTTTTTCGAAAACTCAAAAATTGTTTGTGAAAAAGAGCTTCAAATTTCGCATTTACAGTAGCGCTTAAATGGCATTTTCTTAAAAACGTCTCCACATTTTTCAACGAAAATTGTGATTTTGGACAAAGTTTTACTGTTTTTTAATATTCTTAAAATAATATTTCTGTTCTGCTCGCTAGCCGAGACCAAGCGAAAAAGAAAACTAATACGGGAAAGTCTGTGCCGTTCTGTAGCACCATTAGTTTTCTTAACTGCTACAATTTTTTCAACGAAAATTTCCATAATTGACGACCTTTTACTCTTCCATAATTAAAGTAATATTTCGCTTCTTCAATTAGGAAACCGAAAAATTGTGAAAAGTTAAAAAAAATGTACTTTCGACATCGATAGATGGTAGCTGGTAAGAGGATGGGGAAAAACCGAAACGCTAGGCCAGGCCAAAGATATTGGAAAACTATCTAGTACGAGAAAGTGCACCATTCTGTAGCACCATTAGCTTGAAATATCTTGCTCGTCCTTAAATTTACATTATAGATTAGATAAACTCATTGTTTAACATGGTTATTAACCGGTCTGATTCAGTTAAATATCTAGGTGTTACCCTATTTTAGAGTCTCCGCTGGTCTCGCCACATCCACCAGACAAGAACGAAAACCGCCCACATCACCGGAGCCCTCCACCCCATCCTTACCCATCCAATCCTTCTCGAAAAAAAGAAACTCCAAACCTACTATACCTATATCCGCCCCATCCTCTCCTACGCACATCCCACCTGGTGTGCCACCTCACATCGCAATAGAACCATAATCACCCGCGCCGAATGTCCTCAGACTCATCTTCCGCCCTCCCCCTCACCTCCTTCAACTATCTCCGACGTAAACATAACATCCTTAAATCATAACATACTTACCTACCTCCACCATTCACTAACTAACCATATTCGTAAATTCATCCATAACCCTCTGTTCCGCAAACTCATTGTCCCTCACCACCACACTCTTCAAAATCCACCACGCCGTAGGACCAAACAACACCCGCTAGATATACTTCAACTTCCGCCTCCCATCACCTGAGCCAGAGGGCGTTCTGACAGACACAACTTTGACAAAGGCATGCAACGTTATAACAACAAACACGAATCACGAGACTAAGAAACTACTCAACTGACATGACAACCACGAACAATGTGATGTAGAACTACACTGCAAATCTCCACGTGTCCCCTTCCCAACCCCATCCCTCCCACTTCCTTCATCCTCATCTACCCATCCCTGCCACTTCCTTCATCCTCCCCCCTTTTTCCCCATTGCCCAGGCACCCTCAATAAAATAACCCGTCTTTCTCCTTACACCCTGACCTCCGATCACCGTCCCCGTGTGGGGGAGAGGGGTCGCAATGAGGTCCATCAAGCTGGCCCGCCTACCATAGCAGAATCAAACCAAACTAGTACCAGAATTTCTAACTATTTTATTACTAATTTATTACCGCAAACCCGATTTTTTTACCACTCATTTTCACCCCAAAAACGGGTGGCGGGCCAGCTTGATATCAAGCTGGCCCGCCCACCATAGCAGAATCAAACCAAACTAGTGCCATAATTTTTAACTATTTTATTACTAATTTATTACCGCAAAACTAATTTTTTTACCACCCGTCTTCACCCCAAAACAGGGGGTGGCGGGCCAGCTTGATATCAAGCTGGCCCGCCCACCATAGCAGAATCAAACCAAACTAGTGCCATAATTTTTAACTATTTTATTACTAATTTATTACCGCAAAACTAATTTTTTTACCACCCGTCTTCACCCCAAAACAGGGGGTGGCGGGCCAGCTTGATATCAAGCTGGCCCGCCCACCATAGCAGAATCAAACCAAACTAGTGCCATAATTTTTAACTATTTTATTACTAATTTATTACCGCAAAACTGATTTTTTTACCTCTCATCTTCACCCCAAAAAAGGGGGTGGCGGGCCAGCTTGATATCAAGATGGCCCGCCCACCATAGCAGAATCAAACCAAACTAGTGCCATAATTTTTAACTATTTTATTACTAATTTATTACCGCAAAACTAATTTTCTTACCATTCATCTGCACCCAAAAATATAATTTTTAACTATTTGGTTACTAATTTATTAGTCATGAGGGCGGCGAGCCCGCCCTCTCCCTTATAGCGTCCGGCTCTAATAGTCTTGCTGGTTTTTCCAAAGCCTACCCGAGGGTTAAATACCCGGCGGGTCTTGGCTCTTTTTGCCTGGGGCTGGTATTAGCAAAGCTTTGCAAATGGAATTATACTCGTAGATACTTCGCCAATGGTTTTGGTATAACTAAAATTATTTATGGTCGTTGATGTTCAGTTACTGGTCTAAAATGTCCAATAATTGCAAATCGAGACTGCCGTTGGAAACATTAAATAAACTTTGTATTTTCCAGATATCTCGAAGATTCTGGCATGCGATGTAGGATTCATTCGTTGGTTTTGTTTTGTTCTCCTTACGAAGTTCATCGTAAGTAGAGAAAGTTATGCAATCGTGCGCCGGAAAACGTAGAATTTTCCGCAGAAACACTCTTATTTAAATAAAAATTTATTAATTTCAAACATTACGTTGTGTATGTTGGATTTCCACATCTCCTGAATCATCCTGACGGTAAAGTATTGTATGAAGAAAAACAGGTGTTAACCTTAATAAAAGAAGAAGACGACGTTGTGTACAATGATGAAACGGAGATCCTGTAATTGGAAATGTAATACATCTACCGAGTATTATTTTCTGTGCGTACTTCACGAAGAGAACTTAACAAGTAAACTATCCAATTTAAAATGCGTAATATAAAGAAAGTTATGTAATTCCGCCACAAAAAAACGGGAATTTTTTGACACAAAAACTCGTATTGTGATTCGGAAAAAGTGGACAAATCGTATTACAATATGTAGTAATTTACTTTCTCTAACATGTCTTATAGTGAGATTTCGAGAATTGCGGTTTCTTAATATTTTTTTTACTTCCTTGAATACTGTAACGAAAAACCCCCTCTCACACTACTACCGATATCGATCACTCCCACGAAACGGGCGCCAATGCAACGAAAACCCCCCCTTTCCTATTTACTAAAATGCCCTACGAACTGGGCACTAATGTAATGAAAATCTCCCCTCTCAACTCCTATTGTTGAATACGAAAAACTTCCTTGCTGATCACCTGTAATATCTACAATGCACACCACTGTGCCCCCCTTTTACTATCCGGAGTTTTCCTGTTTACATAAATTTATCAGGGCGGGCCGTGATTTGTTCTCTACAGAACACAAGCGCCACGCCAATGCAGGGACCAGGATTAGCTAGCTATGTGATAAAAACACCGGTTACGTAACATCAAAACGAGAACTCAAAATCTCGTTTGTTTATTTTCTTTTTAACCAACAGAAACATTAATACCCTCATAAAAGAATCAATACCACACAACATCAACAAAACACGATATCATAAAAATCACAAAAATCAATAAACATATTATACCCAAACGTTATTACGAAATAATGAGCTCAATACTGTGGCCACACCCATTACATTGCAATCCCCCCCAAAATGTTTCCAGTTTTGGCTTTGCAAACCATTTATTCTCCCCAAGAGCAAAGAAATCAAAGTCATTGACTTCACTGGAGTGTTGCAAAACAAAAAAATATTCCACTTCCCTTTCGTTGTTAACGAAGCAACGACCGGGTCCACACACAAGATTTCACGCCGTCATGCGTAAGAACTCTGCTCCACTGCTGCCTGCTAGCGCCGAATTACCAGTGCCCCCCAAATTGGCACTGACCACGGCGACGATATGCAAAGACGCGCTCGAGTCTGCTGCACCTCGGCACACCTCGTTCGGCGACACCCGCTTCGATTTTTCAATGGTCGAAGTAACACCAGTTCCAAACATTAGTAGAAAAACTTTCAAACTTCACAAAACTCAAAATTATGATCGCGCGTGGCATAGCTTTATATATTACTACTAAAATAGTTCACATCACACGGCATACAGTTCCGCCACCTTGCGAATACAAGTCCGAAGGAGCAACACCTTCTCGAAATTTTATAAGTTCGCGTGTTAAAATAATATCACGAGTGACGCGGAGTACAACTCGCCACGAAGTTATTCACTCCTCTCACAGTTTATAATAGTTCACTAGTACGAGTCCAGAAGAGAACACTTCATCAAAAAATTACAAATCCAATTTTTTAAAATTATTCTTGCAACAAGCGACGCGGATTCTGCCTCTCGCTACCAAGCTATTCCCCCATCTCACCCCCATTGTTGTCCTAAAGCATTTATAACTTTTTTCAGAACAAAACAATAGAGCCTCTACTGTCTTCTGCTTTATAACTTATAAAATAGTTTATTATTAATTTCTAACACTTCCTGGATTGTCTTATTATATTGTAAAATTCCCAATTAAAATTTCGTATCCATTCCACTTCTTAGTCATCACTTTTCTCGCTTCATTTTGTTAAAAGAATGCTTTTTCGTGCGTCTCATGCCTACAAACATCGCTCGTTTATTTCTCAATTAACTAATGTAACATAATGTTTATCTATTAATGTTCGGCGTCCTAAAATTGTGTCACCACGTTTATAATTTGGCCCGTATTCCACGGAATACTTTGGTATATGCCAAATCTCGGTAGACACACTAGTTTTCGTTTAATTTATTAATATATCCAAACTTTTCTGAAGCGACGTCACGACCATTGGTGTTTTCGTTCTTTAACATGTTAAAAGTCAATGTCGTGATCACAAAACTCGCGATATTATGCGTTTCTGTGACCCGATTTAGCTGAAACAAACTTTATTCTGTTCCTTATAATTTTGCGCGTTGACTAGTAACACGCAACCATTAATTCCCCACTGCGTTCACATGTTCGTCCGAAATACTCGTTTTCTCTTAGATCACCTTCACTTGTTTTTTCTACATTCCGCTCTGGAAGTTTCTACATAAAGTTCTATACCCGGTTCATAAACCAATGGTCACTTCATGTTATTTACCTATTTCATTTGTAATAGATGGCTAAACTATTACAATACGCATATATGTGTATACGGAGTATTATACGTAGAATACAGAAAATGATGCTGCGGAATATCAATTTCGAGATCTAAACGGAAATAGAGGTTTTGGACCTTCCTGATACCGAAAAAGCATTTGTTTGTTTTTTCAATACGTCCGTCCGTCCGTCCGTCCGTCCGTCTGTCTGTCTGTGAATTAGAAGAATAATTTTAATAATAATAGTAATAGTAACAACAACAAACATTTGTTCTATTAATCTGGAATTATTAGTTTATTAATATTTATTTACAACAGCAAGAAAAACTGTGTACATTTCTGGAGCATATTTGTTGTGAAACTAAAACTAGGAAAGTGTATTACAAAATCTATCTGAATGTATACTTCATTTGGCAAGCTTATTTCACTTTCAAACAGTTTACCAGGAATTCACTGTTCTTGTCAATACAATTTTCTTTCGACGCCAAACACTCAGGCGCGTGCCTTTCTCTTTAAACTCGTGGTCTGGACGGTCACAAGAGTATTTGTGTTGAAAAATCGCCGATTTACGCTGCCCCATCACAATAATTTGTCTTTACTATGTACTTATTAATGCGAGAAAATAAAAATATCTGATATGTGTAACGCAGATATTTTGTTTTCATGTGCAACATGGTCTTCAATTAGCTTTTGAGTTCATTTCTGTTAAGCGATTTTTTAAAATTATACTTCGAATTTCTTGTTGTACTTTCTAAATTACGTAATGTGCTGAGCAATTGAATATTCCTATCTTCTTTTTCTGAAGCAATCCTTTAAGCCTAGCGCGCACTGGTTCGGTACGGCACGGACGGACAGGACGGACGGAATTTTTAAAAAAGTTCATTACATCGTTTCCCGTAAGGGTGCGCGCACTAGACCGGCACGGACGGGACGGGACGATCCGCACCCTCCGCCGTTTGCAAAAAGTCCGTAGGAAAGATCTTCTGGACAGTCCGACGTGTCGATGTCGTCATCGGCACTGTCGGGGCCAGAGAGTATGGTCGGGACGCCCTTATCACCATTGCAGTTGTGAGGTTATATGAAGCGTGTGGAGCGAACATGATGCGTCTAAACTATGTTGATCCAGAATTATCCAGAGTTGAAAGACGTGATATTTTTATTGAATGTATTACCTTGTTAAGAAATGTAATTTAGTTGAGCTGCTAAACTATCTGAATCAAGGAGTATCATTTGGGAAATTTAAAATACAAGATATTATGAGAAGCTGTGCAGTCTCAACAAAACTTGGTTTAGTTATGCACGGTAAATAAATTATGACATATTTTGGAACGATACATTAGTTTATTAATAAATATAAAATATTTGTATGTACCCGTTTTTGCGTATATTGTCTTAACTAAGTCGATTATTTTCATGAGTTTAAAAATAAAGCAATGCAGTTGTAATTATGTTCAATTTAATTGTATACAATTACAATATTTACCAAAATATTTATTTACATAGTATACTTTTTAAAATACACAATTTTTCTTCACATTTATCACGATACGTACTAAAGTACTGAAATAATTTTTCATCTTCCACCAGGTCGAGATACAATACGTGAAATTCCCGTTCTCGTGTTCTCTTCTAGAGAATCTGGGCTTTCTTCCGCTCCTTGCCTCATTTTCTTTTTCCTTTATAAAAAATCAACGTATGCGATTGCTTCTTTACTTCAATTACGAAGCCGTCGCACACAATACCAGTCACGGAACGAGGTGCCAAACTGACTCAGAAACTGTCCGAAGTGTCCGTTCCGTCGGCCCTGCCGTCCCGTCTGGGCCTAGTGCGCGCGACCCACACAAAAACAGCCGTCCGTCCGGTTCCGTCCGTCCGTGCCGTACCGACCCAGTGCGCGAGGCTTTACTGGTCCATTGGAGCGTCTTAGAAATATTAGTGTATGAATGAATGCTGTAAAGGCACTTGGTGCTTGACCCGCTCCTTCCGTTTCGGCTAGGGGGAGGGTCATAGAATTCACCTGCAGGTAAACAGCTTGCCTCCGCCGGGAAAATCCCACACCTTCAGAGTGGACGGTGCGGGCATTTCCTTTCCAATCTGCAGGCTGCGGGGCTAAGTTATGGAATTCACTCTCGAATTCAGAAAAAGAAGATAGGAATATTCAATTGCTCAGCACATTACGTAATTTAGAAAGTACAACAAGAAATTCGAAGTATAATTTTAAAAAATCGCTTAACAGAAATGAACTCAAAAGCTAATTGAAGACCATGTTGCACATGAAAACAAAATATCTGCGTTACACATATCAGATATTTTTATTTTCTCGCATTAATAAGTACATAGTAAAGACAAATTATTGTGATGGGGCAGCGTAAATCGGCGATTTTTCAACACAAATACTCTTGTGACCGTCCAGACCACGAGTTTAAAGAGAAAGGCACGCGCCTGAGTGTTTGGCGTCGAAAGAAAATTGTATTGACAAGAACAGTGAATTCCTGGTAAACTGTTTGAAAGTGAAATAAGCTTGCCAAATGAAGTATACATTCAGATAGATTTTGTAATACACTTTCCTAGTTTTAGTTTCACAACAAATATGCTCCAGAAATGTACACAGTTTTTCTTGCTGTTGTAAATAAATATTAATAAACTAATAATTCCAGATTAATAGAACAAATGTTTGTTGTTGTTACTATTACTATTATTATTAAAATTATTCTTCTAATTCACAGACAGACAGACGGACGGACGGACGGACGGACGGACGTATTGAAAAAACAAACAAATGCTTTTTCGGTATCAGGAAGGTCCAAAACCTCTATTTCCGTTTAGATCTCGAAATTGATATTCCGCAGCATCATTTTCTGTATTCTACATATAATACTCCGTATACACATATATACGTATTCAAGGAAGTAAAAAAAAATATTAAGAAACCGCAATTCTCGAAATCTCACTATAAGACATGTTAGAGAAAGTAAATTACTACATATTGTAATACGATTTGTCCACTTTTTCCGAATCACAATACGAGTTTTTGTGTCAAAAAATTCCCGTTTTTTTGTGGCGGAATTACATAACTTTCTTTATATTACG
This sequence comes from Acheta domesticus, assembly GCA_031308135.1. Taxonomy (NCBI): domain Eukaryota; kingdom Metazoa; phylum Arthropoda; class Insecta; order Orthoptera; family Gryllidae; genus Acheta; species Acheta domesticus. Next base: position 32,550,875 of record JAHLJT010002406.1, read on the forward strand.
CATTTTAAATTGGATAGTTTACTTGTTAAGTTCTCTTCGTGAAGTACGCACAGAAAATAATACTCGGTAGATGTATTAGATTTCCAATTACAGGATCTCCATTTCATCATTGTACACAACGTCGTCTTCTTCTTTTATTAAGGTTAACACCTGTTTTTCTTCATACAATACTTTACCGTCAGGATGATTCAGGAGATGTGGAAATCCAACATACACAACGTAATGTTTGAAATTAATAAACTTTTATTTAAATAAGAGTGTTTCTGCGGAAAATTCTACGTTTTCCGGCGCACGATTGCATAACTTTCTCTACTTACGATGAACTTCGTAAGGAGAACAAAACAAAACCAACGAATGAATCCTTCATCGCATGCCAGAATCTTCGAGATATCTGGAAAATACAAAGTTTATTTAATGTTTCCAACGGCAGTCTCGATTTGCAATTATTGGACATTTTAGACCAGTAACTGAACATCAACGACCATAAATAATTTTAGTTATACCAAAACCATTGGCGAAGTATCTACGAGTATAATTCCATTTGCAAAGCTTTGCTAATACCAGCCCCAGGCAAAAAGAGCCAAGACCCGCCGGGTATTTAACCCTCGGGTAGGCTTTGGAAAAACCAGCAAGACTGTTAGAGCCGGACGCAATAAGGGAGAGGGCGGGCTCGCCGCCCTCATGACTAATAAATTAGTAACCAAATAGTTAAAAATTATATTTTTGGGTGCAGATGAATGGTAAGAAAATTAGTTTTGCGGTAATAAATTAGTAATAAAATAGTTAAAAATTCTGGTACTAGTTTGGTTCGATTCTGCTATGGTGGGCGGGCCAGCTTGATATCAAGCTGGCCCGCCACCCCCTGTTTTGGGGTGAAGACGGGTGGTAAAAAAATCAGTTTTGCGGTAATAAATTAGTAATAAAATAGTTAAAAATTGTGGCACTAGTTTGGTTTGATTCTGCTATGGTGGGCGGGCCAGTTTGATGGACCTGTCGCAATGCCGTTTGAAGAACTCACAAAACGAATCATCTGCTTGAAGAGCCCCACCAAAGGGGCAGGCAAGCAATAACACCATCGGACTGGACTGGACTGGTTATTAACAAATACGCTTTAAAGTATCTCTAATGATGTTTTTGAAAAAATTATAAGTTTTTTAATACATGGGAACTAAAAGTGGCGAATTTTCGAAAACGAAATTTCTGAAATAAAAAATATATATTAAAATATAAAATTATAAAACGAAAGTAAACCAGCGCGTTAATTGAAAAGGTCTGAAAAGGTTCCTACATATTTTATTTTGTAACATTACAATATTTTGTCAAACTTTTGTAAATATTACTAAAAATGTGAAATGTTGGTATTCGCTCGCTTAAGAATTTGCAGGTGTATTACAATGAAATTGATTACCACGACAAGAATTTTGTGATTAACAATGTGTTTGTTTCGACAACGGGAGCCATCAGTGGAATATTTAAAGAATAATACAGTGTGTATTATTCTTTATACTCGTACGTGTCATCGTAGTGTACTACTTCGTAGTGACTATTTCAAGGGCATTAGTTGAAATCATTTTATTTTTGAAATCGTTCGTGTGGTATTTGTGGTTGCGAAAGATACACCCATTATTGCTTTCATCTCATATGCGCGCACGTTTTATTAAGCCCTCATTTCACAAGAAACGAGAGGGACGAGGGGTTTGATTAATTGGTCGACAGGACTATTATATCAAATCTGAAGTTTGTTTGTCAATTCAAAATTACACGGCAGCGGGCATTCCCGGATATCAGATTACGTCAACAACGCTCTTTGCTATAATTTATTCTGAGTTCAACTAAGCTTAGGAAAGGAGTGGGGACAGGTCTTTCAGGGCTCAAGAAAACGTGCGCACATATACATACGTCAGCATTTAAGGTGCCTAAAGAGAAACCGCTAAAGGGGAAGTGTTTCAGAAATGTAAATGAAAGCTCATTGTGAATGGTGAAGCTGTATTTTGCGTTCATCATCTTTTGGTGGTTTGTATTTAAAAGTTGGTAATTAGTGAAGGTATTGCTTGCCCTGTTTCAAATGGTCGATGCTTGTACCTGGTTACGGCGTAGCTCATACAATATCAACATTTGTGACAGATGACCATCATATTATGATTTTTCAGACTAGCCGGGTTATCATCCAGTAACCCGTATGAAAGCATCCTGACAAATTTAACAGGAAATTTTACAAAGAGATGAGAATTGGATAAAGTCATATGAAGCCAATATCGTAGCCAATTTTGAATATTTTGTGTTAAAATACGTATATTTTAAAAATAGTGGTACTACAGAATGGCACAGACTTTCCGGTATTAGTTTTTATTTCCTTGGATCTGGGCTAGCTAATTGAAATTTCTACATATTCGTACCAGCTGCCATCTATCGCCGCCCAAAGTACATTTCTTTGACATTTTCTTAATTTTTCTGTTTCGAAATTGTAGAACGGAAATGTTAATTTTAGAAAATTAAAGAAAATTAAAACCTCGTCATAAATGGCAAATTTCTTTGAAAAACTTGGAGTCGTTTTTAAGAAAATGGCGTTTAAACGCTACTAAAAATGCGAAATTTGAAACTCTTTTTCACAAAATTTTTTTGAGTTTCGGAAACACTTTATTTAAAGTAATTTAAAGCACTTTAACATATAAATTCAATATTGTTTACAAATTGCTGGTAATGAATATATTAAAGGTTTGAAAGACCTTTCAAAAAATTACATTTGTGTAATTTTTGAAAAAACAAACAAAAAAATACCCCGAAATGAACTTTACGTCATATTAAAGAGTGCAATTGGCACTATCCGTTCCAAAACTTTGAAGAAAAAATTTGGAGCCATTCATGAGAAAATGGCGTTTCAGCGTTTCTGAAAATGCGGATTTTTGAGCTAGTTTTCACAAAAAGCTATTCAATTTTCGGAAAACTTTATTTGACATTATTTAAAGCACTTGAACTCGTAAATATAATAAGAGACAAGTAAAACAAATACATTTTTGCAATTTTTGAAAAAGCTAAAGAATAGAGCGATATGGAGTTTGTGTAATCTCATAGGGTACATTCCATACCAAAAGTTTAAAGAAAAAATTTGGAGCTGTTTTTGAGAAAATTTTGAAAATGTCCGGGTGGCCTTATGTAAAGTACTCCCAAATTTTACAGAATTTTTTTCAAAATCTCAAAGCTTGGACTAGAACCAGATCGACTGAGGAATATCCATTTTGGAAGAAGTCGTACGTATGGTTTAGGTGCTAGCAGTGTTCACGGACGGACGGACGGACAAACGGATATTTTCCTTTCAATTGGTTTTTCGGTATCAAGGAACCACTAAACAGGGTTTCTGGCTACACCACGTGTTAAGGGATTTTTTCCCCTTAATTTAGAAACTGGTTTTATCCACTTCTTCGTTTTCACGGCCCGGTAATGAATTTTTTCCGCCGAAAATTGGCCATTTTTTCGCGCAGCGTTACATAACTTTCCCTGTATTACATATTTCACTTCGTGTATTCGTACGTATACGGGAAAGTAAAAAGCCAGGAAGTGGTCAGCCTGACTGTCCGCCACGAGGATGGGTCTAGCCTTCTGAGAGCAAGGGAGGAATTGGTGGTAAAATACCAACCAGTCATTCCCTTGGCAGCTCAGAATACTGCCAGTTGTGGTTGGAACCTCTGGGGCTATACCAAGGTCTACATTCAGTATCCTCAAGACGTTGGTGATCGTGTCTCGAGGCGATCTACTTACTATCTCGTTAATTGCTCTCAGGAGCTCTAATAAGCTCTCAACCTAATTTGTAAATTACGGTGGATTAATTTGGCATTGCTGGTAATAAATGCAGTAAAGAAACTTCTCAGACCCCTGGGGAAGTTTAGGGAACCCAGGGGGTCCTAAAGTGCGAATGATTTACTTAGATACCACGTCTTCAAGTGGGAAGTGTATGCTATTTAATGTAGCGTCTAGATATTTGTGTAGTCATCATCCACATTTTGTGGATCGTTGATACCGAAAAATTAGTTTATGGCAAAACGTCTGTCCGTTCGTCTTCTGTCTGTCCGAACATCTCCAAACATCGCTAGTGGCTAACCCGTAAGCAGAATTTTCACCAAAATTGATATTCTGTAATCGAACTGCCTGATGTCGCGGCCTCGTGAATTTGAAACCAATTTTTTAATTTTTGGAGGTGTTACATGAAGCATAAGGAAGGAAAATTTCAAAGTTTTCTCAAAAAGCCTCCATTTTTTTATTAAAAATTTTCCTCGATACTGTGAAAGCTGCGTAAACTAAAAGCGCACGGCTCAATTTCGTTGAAATACCTGAATTGACAAAAACTGCAAAAGTTCAAAAATTTATCGACATCTTGCTACAACTACCGTATTGAAGAAATATATTTTTCTTCTGAATAAAATTTGTTCTTCAAAATTAATTCTTTAAATGAGAACATCTTTAACAACAATCTTTAACATTCAACAACATCTTTAACATTATTTAAATAAGAAAAGTAATAGTTCAGGCAAAAATAATGAAAAATAGTCAGGACATTTTGAGCGCTAGTAACAAAACTAAAGCAATGTGGGATATCGTAAAAAATACAACCACATCATCTCGATACCTTGTAGAGAATGTTATTTTAAAGGATAATGAAAGAGAAACGAGTAATCCGGAAAAAGTTGCCAATCTCTTCAACAAACACTTTTCCAGAATTGCGTCTGATCTCATGAAGGGACTAAAATCACAAAATTCAACATTTTACACTTCCCAAAAAATTTCAGATACGATGTTTATTCCCGAAACTTCAGGAATTGTTGAAACTTCAGAATTCACTGTTTATTCCCAACGAAATCCTCAGAATAGCCAGTAAACTAAAAAATAAATATTCATCTGGTTTAGATGAATTTCCGGATTGTTTATTAAAAACTTGTGCACCTGCCTTTATACATCCGTTAACTCACATTTTCAATGCTTCTTTATGTACAGGAATATTTCCAGATATTTTCAAAACAGCAAAAATTAAGCCACTTTTTAAAAAAGGGAACAAAAATGATATTCAAAATTACCGGCCAATTTTTCGTTTGTCAGTTTTCTCAAAAATATTAGAAAGGCTTTTCTACTTACGAATGGAAACATTTCTCAGGAAAAACAGAGCGTTTTCAGACTCACAACACGGTTTTAGAAAATCAAAATCTACGGAAACTGCCATTTTTTCTTTTCTCAAAGATGTTGCTTCATCAATAGACCAAAATGAAGTACCCATTGGAATATTCTTAGATCTCTCGAAAGCTTTTGACGTTATTGACCATAAGATCTTGCTCTCAAAATTACCTTCGTATGGAATTCGTGGTATTGCCCTAGATTGGATATCTTCTTACCTTAAACATCGGACTCAAAGAGTAGAAATACCATACTGGCAGGAAAGGATATTACATACTTATATTTCCAATTCTTTGCCAATTGTGCATGGGGTCCCGCAAGGTTCGATCTTAGGTCCTATTCTCTTTCTGTTATATGTAAACGATATGCCCTCGTCTATTAAAAATGGAAGAACGGTTCTGTTTGCTGATGACACGAATGTTCTTTGCAAAAAAGAAACAGTAAATAGTACAATTTCAGAAGTTTCAAATTGGTTTAATAATAACAAATTAATTGTTAACGAAAGAAAAACTGTTTCAATGCATTTTTGCATCTCAAATCGGAAATCGCATGTTCCATTGAAAATGAACAATATGCAATTAGCTGATGTTGAGGCAACAAAATTTTTAGGTCTTTCAATTCAATCAAACCTCAAATGGAATGTACATATAACAGAATTAAACACTAAATTAAGTTCATTATGCTATGCATTCAGAATTCTTTCAAATTTTGTCAGCCTTCATGCAGCTCGTTGCGTTTATTTTGCAAATGTGCATTCCCGCCTGAGATATGGCATAATATTCTGGGGAAGCTCATCCTGTAGTGTTCAGACTTTCAGACTGCAAAAGAAAATTATTCGAATAATGAAAAAATGCCTTCCACGTGATTCCTGCAAGCCTCTTTTCATTGAGCTGGGAATCCTACCATTGCCTTGTCTATTTATTTACGAATCTGTAATATTTGTCAAAAATGACCAACTTAACGGAGGGAACATATTTTCATGCAATATTGATATTTATAATTACAACACACGCCGTAGAAATCACGTGCATCAAGTGTCAGTATCAACAGCTCAGTACAAGAAATCAACATACAATACATGTACGTTACTTTACAACGCATTGCCAGATGACATAAAACAATTAAAGTCGGTACACAAATTTAAGTTAAAAGTAAAATCTTTTCTGCTGCAAAACTGTTTCTATACAATTAGAGACTATACTGATCGTGAAAAAGAAAAATAATGTTTAATGTAACAAAACAAAGATATATAATGAATTAGTTTATGTTTGCATTGTATATATTTTAAAAAAATATTTAATACGCCTGTACCAAGTAATGTACTTCAGCTTCCGGGTCATTGACCCCCATCTTGATCAGGTTTTTGTCCAGTTTCCCTGATCCATTGAGCAAATGCTGAGATGGCCCCTTGTTTTGCTTCTGGACGTAAATGTAGCTTCACTGTGCGCACGTTTTGTTGAGCACTCCTTTTGCTTGTAGTTCATTTACAGTTGAAATTGATTTTCTATAACTCGGGAAAAACATTTTTCAAATATCTTTATTTTTCTAAAATAATTATTTTCTAAATTCATTTTTTCGTTTTTTTAAATAAAATTCTGGCCCTCAAGAAAATGTGCGCAGATAAATGTCTTTCCCCACACGTCATATATACAGTTTTTACTGTTTTTTGACAAATAAATAAATAAATAAACATACACATTTTTTCAAAGTATGGTTTTTGAGTACTTTGGCGTGAAATAAAAGAACTTTTGAAAACGAGATTTTCTCAAAAACATCTTCAGTTTTCTCTTGAAACTTTTTCTACAGGTAGTGTTACTGCACCGAATAACTTAAACGCCATTTTGATATATTTTTTAGATTTTTTAAAAAAAATACGCAAATGTACCTGTTTTTATGTATCACTCACGTGGTTAATATTTAAATTGCGGGCAAATTTTATACATCATTGAATGTGTGTCTACGCCATTCTGTAGGACCACTAGTTTGTTGATTTTGAGACGTTAAAAGAAAATGTAATTATCAACAATCAAATAATACGTAGAATGCTCACAAACTGTAGTGTGACAGGTCTTATGTCCAACAGTCTCACCTCATCCGTTAATGGTGATAAAACATCTTATACTATATCTAAAAACGCTTAAATAACGGCCCTGGTTCCCGCGCGATCCTTATTTAGAAAACCCTGTGGGTCCTACGAGCACCCGGATGTCAGATCATGGTTCGAAATGAATTGTAGCGGTAGAAGAAAAAGAACCCAACCGAGTACATCGTCCTGACTTGCTGGCCCCTTTGCGCTCTGTCGTCCTTTCTTTGGTGTGCTGCAAGTGCTGCGATTGGCCGGACTGTTTTGCGCGTGTCTCCTGAAGCAGGAAAGGCGACCGCGAGGTCTTCAGGTGGAATGCAGGGGTACCCCCCTCATTCATCGATGGCTTTTGTTACGACCACGCCTGCACTGTTTTGTCGAGAGGAAACGATTGGTGATACTGACAAAGAGAAATGAATCTCGTTAGCCTTGGGTCCCGACCCTCCTTCAGCCGTCCCTCACTTAGTCAAATCAGTTTCAGTTCCGTCTGTAATACGCAGTAAATAGGTCTGATGGGCCCAGGCCTTCTATCACTACCTGTCTATCTCCTTAGAGTAATAAAAGGTATTTCTTAGACCCAGAGCGACATAGTATGTTAAAGGGATCACACGATTTAGTGTTACAGATGTAATACAATTTTAAATTATAACTGCCTACATTAATGTTGATTTATTGAAGTTGTAAAACTAAGTTTTTAAAATCTCACACCCAACCAATTTGAAAAAAGGGGTGTCAAAACAAATATAAGTTCAGGGAAAAGTGACGAATTGCACTTTTACAAAATCAAAATCGATATTGGAGAAGAAAAAAAAACGGGTAAATTAAGAAGGAGCGAATGCAATCCCACGTCAAACGGACAGCTTAATTCTGCAGATAAAAGTTCCTAATTTTCGATGGAAAACACGTTTTCTCGGTCTGTGATATTTAAAAACTTAATATTTCTTGCTGTGTAAATAGCTTCCTCAAACACGTAGTGTTTAATTAGAAACAACGTCTGTCAAAAAACATCTGTCTGTCCGTTTGCCTTTTGGCTTGTGAAAAACTCTCGCGAACACTGAAACACTTTTTTGCCAAATTGATATTCCCCAATCTATCACGCTGATGTTGCTGTACCTCAAATTTGAAACGAATATTTTAATTTTTGAGGGTACTTTACATGCACCACCTGGACATTTTTTAAAATTTTCTTAAAAATACCTCCAAATGTTTCTTTCTTTGTTTGCTCTAATATAGCAAAGAACGACAATTAAAATAATCCAGATCCGGTTTTTCATTGAAGCTTCTGAATTTTTTAAGTGTAAACTTTCTGCGACTCCCTTGAACAACTAATGTTGTACTGCAATTGAAGGGTGTAACTGAAGATACAATATTTTTTCTGAATGAAATAGTTCTTCAAAATTAATCTTTCGACAAAGTGATTGCATCGCACAAAAGGAATAACGGTAGACAATTTATTACTTATTTAATTATTATTTACTTATTCTCAAAGACTGATATATACACATTCTGGAACAATACAATCACTGTTCAGTGTAAACACAGTTGTGTCGGGATGGACGTCACTCAGCGGCAGGGGAAATGGCTTCGGGAGGGAGTGCCGGCTGGTTGAACGCTTCTACATCAGGCGTGTACGATGCCTGCAGCGGGCATTCTGCACTTATGAGCCGACCATCTGTCCGCGAGAGCGCCGAAAGTGCGAGTGGCGGAGGGTAGGGAGCTTTTTGGGGGGGAGAGGAGAAGCCTGAGCGTTGCACGACGCGGCGCGGCGATTGAAAGCCGAGGCGCCTAATGCAATGATTCGTGCTGCGAAATCATTTTCCCACTCATTTAAATGGCTGGAGGACGCGCAGGATGCTTAAAAAACAGCACATGTCTCATTTTCATTTAATTCTCTGACTTTCCGATTATGCCAAAGGTAGAAATAATGCGAGAAAATGTGTGCTGTTAGCATCACTAATTGATACTAGAGTTACTTCGAATTCAGTCACTGTCTGGAAGAGAATTGATAACCAGCCAAACTTCTACGACCTGACTTCTGTCGTGAACGTAATGTTGCACCACTTGCTATTTTGTGGTACTGCGAAATCGAATTCAATATCTCGTGGAAAGCGCTGTTTTTCGTCACCATTGGAGACAAACAAGGTTGGAGGTGACGAGATAGCGTTGTTAGAAACCATAAAGCAACATAAGAATATGGGAATGGAAATGAAGTGGCGCGGCGCCTTGAGCTCCGCCTTCGCCCTCGCCGTCGCCCTCGCCGCCCAATGCCGCGCCGCGCCGCGCCGCGCAGCGCCGCGCCGCGCCGGGTGCGGGGGCGCATCGCGTGATCGGCTGCCGCGCGCCGCTCCCACCGCTTTATGGCCCCGCGAGGCCGCCCCGAGGATCCCGCTAGCGCGCCTGCAACTCTGCGCTCACGGGGTAAACGTTCTGAAGTCAAAAATCTTAGTTTGGAGAAAACAAGGGTTAGATTTTCGAGCCACCGCTTGTTCCTAAGCTAAACGCTATTTCTTAATGTTTTTTTTTCTCGTTAAGGAGGCAACATTTGAATTCGGTCGTTTTACTGAAATAAAATATAGATACTAAACTTGTAGTTTCAGTACTTAACCCAATTTTGCCAACTTTTACCCCGTGACCACAGAACTGCTTCGTGACCCTCGGTCGCTGCCAGGAGAAGAAAGCTCCTCCGCACACCAGGGATTGATGATTGATTGATTGATTGTTAGTGATGGCGGGCGCGTGAACGGCTAAGGTTTGTAGTCCCGTAAGTGTAGTGCATGCTTTTCTCTCTCGGGAGTGATATTCCCCCGCTGGATGGCGAGATTCGGCGCCAACCGACGGTCTCCTGGCAGGGTTTTCCCCTCAACCACGTGCCTCCCACCAGCGGGGCCCCGCCCCGCCCCGCCGGGACAAGCTCGAAGTTGCCGACCGGTCTCCGTGCAGGGGGGGAGTGTAGTGCATGTACGTGCAAGTGTATGTGAGTATGGGGTGAGGATGAGAGTAGGAAGAGGCAAGAAAGATCGTGCACTGTTCCTGGCCGCTTTGTTAAAGTGCTATTGCTGCGTCATTCGCCAGATATTGATAAAAAAACACGGAAAACTTCCCACCAGAGCAGCCGGCCGCTAGAATTCTCCTCCAGATACCATCTGAATCCGACCTGTCGGACAAGCTAGTGTCAAAGATCTTGTCACTGTCGGGAGTGGAAGCGTAGGACCTCCCGGTCAGAGGCACTGCAGTGACATCAGTTGAAGCCCTGAGCCACCTCTCCCGGTCCTCCTCATTCCAGGGCGACAGCAGCAGAAAACAAGTACGAACATAAATGGAACTGCACAGTCTTTCTACTATTGGCAAAAAATAATTTCGTCTACTTTTGCTATGCCCAAAACACCTTTATTGTTTTCTATCAGTAGAAAACACCCCAATTGTAATAAAATAGGTTGTTTTATGAACGTATGAAAGCTTTTCTTACACTAGGTTTTATTATATCTTAAAACGCTTTCTGAAACAACTTATTTTACGATTTGAAGGCTATTTTGCGATCAAAAAGCAAATTAGTGATGCTACAAAAGAGCATAAACTGCCTCCTATAAGTTAGTTTCTTATTCTCTTGGGTTGGAGCTATCTGTCATATAGCCAGCGCCTAAAGGACCTACCATGAACGGTAGTTCCTTCCATTTCATGCCATCTATCTGGTGCCTAAAAGACTTACGTGGGATTGCCATTTCCACCGTAATTTACATTTTACGTCGCGTTCAATGCTGTGATCTGTACTTTACAAGGGTAAGTAAATCCATGTCCTTGAGTGTTTCGACCGTACGGTCTCATCGCAAAGGCAATCATCCTACGACGCTTTTATGCACTAGGGACTCTCGTGGAAAGTACCGCTTTCTTGGGGACAATTCTCAGTGAAGAGGTCCCTCGCGCTTTGGGAACACATCGGCGTAGAATTCAGTTCCATCTCGGTCCTGAACCATTATATATAAGCTCGTGGTAGACCATAGCCCCATTTCCGTGATTGTACCATTGTTATCAAAGTTGGAATACAACTCAGTGACACACGCACAAGTAGGTTGTAGAGAAATCTCCCATACCGTGTTGTCGATCAGGTCAAGTGATTATGGAAGGAATACACGAGGGACTGGGAATGACCCCGTATCACGAACACAACTGAAAACATCAGTGCCTTACCCTCAGCGTGAATGCCCGCTTACTTGAAGGCATATGTCCCAAGCTCCTGTTCCACAAGGCCGACTCTTTTGACCGTATACCTACATTTATAAAAGTGTTACAGTTATGTAAACTAATAATAACACAAGTACAATAATATGACTAAAACAGAACTTCATGCATACATGATCGATATTGTGCTTTGCAATATTGAATCTAAGTGTCGAAAAATAACACTGTATGTTCCAGATCCATCTCCGTCACAATACGTGCACTAAACAATGTTATTTTGTTAATTGATATGTAGTTTTGAACAGACATCTGTTTATAATTAGTATCGTTTGCTTTGTTTCGTATCCAATAAAAAATGTATAAAGTACTAAAAATTAAAAATTCTTATTTGGTAATATTGATCATCAAAAAGAGTCTCCTGTTGTTCGTGACTTTCAGGCCCTCCATACACATCAAATGAGTGAAGTTGTGTTCATTAGTGATAAAGACAGGGTTCCTGTCGTCTGTGCAGTCTCTGAATCACCGTTTAGTATTGCTGAAGCAGGTGCAGAAGATATTGAGGGCTGTTTCTACGTAAAATCGGTATTCAGAAGAGATTGTATCATATGACCGTGGCTTCCGTGAATCCTAAAAGTTTGCAAACTGACATGAGTTTTTGCAGTGAATGCAATTTTGTGAGTTTTACCTTTTTTATTTGTCCCATGTGGATCTTTGTTGTAAGCTTTCTACTTCACTAGACTCCGCCTGCCTAAATGATTTGCCCGACCAGCGGGCTTTCACTTACATTTTTACGATTTCATTTACGATTCCAACGTTGAGTAGGGGATGATAGGTTTTGTCAGATTAGTGGCTAGGGGTGAATACCAGGCTGCCGAGTTGTGCGCAGACACTTAGGTGTACAAATCAGTTAGTCACACAATTCAAATTTTAAAATTAATTTTTCTGTTGTTTCGTCGCTTCCAGGATGTCTCCTCGAGGCTGCCCCCCCGCAGGGGCTCTTCAGCCTGGTCTCGTCTGCTGGGTCCTTCCTGCTGAAACTCTTAGCCCCCACTCCCTGGCACAAGGGCGAGGATTGCGGAGCTGTGTAAAATAGACGGGTCTATTAGTTTTGGGTGAAGTGGGTTATTTTGTTAAGGGTCTTTTGGACGGTGGAAGGAAGGGTTGGAAAAAGGATGGGGAGGGAGGGGTTGGAGGGAATTAGGGAAAAATACAATAGTTGATTTTATTTTTTAAATTATTTTTAAATTATTTTTTAATTTTATTTTTACTTTTATTATTTTTTGATTTTATTTTTTATTTTATTATATTTTTTATAATTTTTTCATATCTTTTTCATTTTTTCAAAATACATCTGGGGGAAGGGAGGGGATTAGGTCTAGGATATTGAGAGGAGGGAGTATGTTTGTATGACAGTCAGTCGTTAGTTGTTTGCTTGTCATTGTATTTCATTGTGTGTTGTTGTTCTGCTCATTGTATTTCGTCTTTGTCGTCGGTCACCGTGGTTCGTCGTCTGGCTACTGCACTAGGTGATTGGAGGTGGGAGCCAAGGATGTCAAGGGGATGCTTTCTGCGGGAGTGGCGTGGAGGATTGGATAGGATGTGTAGGTGAGGGGTGATGAGGTTTTGGAAGGTTGGGTTTGTAATGAAGTTTTGGATAATAACTATGGCGGAGTTGTGGATGTGGGAAGGGATGTATGGGAGGTTGTTTTGGGAGCGGATATCGTTGAAGAGGGTGTACATTGGGGGTCGGGTGGGTTTTTCTATACGAGAAGAGGATGGCTTGGGATTTGGTCGGGTTAATGGTAATATTGTTTGCATTGGCCCAGAGGTGGAAGGAATTGAGGGCTTGGGTTCGGTCAAGTGCCAGCTGTGGGATGACATCAGGGGCAAGGAAGGCAAGGTCGTCAGCGTAAAGGAGGTTTTGACACCGGGGGTTGATGGGATGTCGTTGATATGCAACCAAAAGAGGATTGGGGAGAGCACAGCGCCTTGCGGGACGCCGGCTTCGATGGGAAACGATTGAGAGGTTTTGGAGCGGTGACGGACATAGAAGGATCGGTCATTTAGGTAGCTTCTGATGAAGGAGTAGAGGTGGTGGGGTACGTGATGGTGGAGTCAAAAGAATGTCATGGGAAACGGAGTCAAAAGCCTTGGTAAGGTCGGTGAAAACGGCGGGTATTTCTTTGGTGATCTGGAGTGGAGTGGCAATTGAGGTAGCGAGGTGAAGGGATTGGAGGGCCGCAGAGCGTCCCTCTCGGAACCCAAATTGGGTAGGGAGGATTATGGGATCTAGGAGTGGGGTGAGACGGCTTAGGTTGTTTTTTCTAATATTTTGCCAAGGATGGAGAGAAGGCTGACGGGGCGGAAGTTGGACGGGAGCCGGTGATCCTTGCCGGGTTTGGGAATCATGGAGACTCGCGCGTTCTTCCAGGCGGAGGGGAAGTATGAGTTTTTGAGGCAAAAGTTGAGGATCAGGGTGAGGATGCGAATGGTGTTACTTGGTAGGTATTTGAGTTGGGAGGGAAGGATTCCATCGGGTCCGGGGGCTTTATTGTGTATTGTTGTGATATGTAGTCTCGTTTCGTCGTCCGTTGTGCATTTTGTTGTGTCGGTGGGAGGGAGGGGCTACGTAAGTAGTTCTGGGTTACCTGTCTGGGGAGTGGGGGGTTGATGGGACGGAAGCGTTCGGCCAGGGGTTGGGCGAGGAAGTTGGTTATTTCTTGGGGATCAAAGGAGAGGGTGTTGGGTGAGATTTGGAGAGGAGATGTGATGGAGGGAGTCTCGCACACAGCTTTGATTACTTTATGTAGTGAGTTGGGGCTGCCTTCGTCGTTTATCACGTCGTCATATTTGTGTGTCTCTTAATCCTTTAGTAGTGCATATAGTCGTCGCTGTATCCGTTTTAGTTCAGTCTTGTCTTCGTCACGTCTGTATTTATAGTAGTGTCGTTGTATCTGTCGTTTATGTCGTATAATTAGTACGATCTCGTCTGGTAGGGTTGGGTGGGGGTTTTGGGAATAGGAGGTGTTCTTTTTGTAGGTCGTTTTAAATTGGTGTGTAAGGTGTTGAATGGATTTGTCGATGTGTTCTGGGGTCTGGATTTGAGAGGGGATTTGGATTTTTTGGAGAGGGTATGGGTGTAGGATTTCCAGTTCGTGTCTGGAATGGGAGTGGGTTTGGATGTAAAGTATGGTGTAGTGGAGGTGGAGCAGAAGACAATCGGGAGATGGTCTGACAGATTGAAAAGGTCGTTTTGGGGATAGGGTGTGGATACGTGTATGTTGGAGGAGTGGAGGACGAGATCGAGTATGTCGTGGGGATTGTCGTTGTATAGGTGGGTGGGTTCAGAGGACTGTTGAGTAGGATCGTTGGATTGTTGTCGATAAAGTCATTTAGTATTAGTCCCGTTGCGTTGTTAGTCCGGCAGCCCTATGTTACGCACTTGCTGTTTAAATCTCCAGCCAGAGATGGGAATTCAGGTATGGGGTTTTTTGTAGGCAGAGATTAGGATGATGGGAGTTGCTGGAGTGCCTATTTGGATTGCTGTGCATTCGAGAGCTGAGGTAGGGGGAAGTTGGTACGGTATGTGGGATGTTCTTGCGAACTAGGATGGCCATGCCTTCGCTTTGGGATAGGGGTCTCTCATTGCAGTGCGGGATGTAGTTGGAAATGGCGAAGGGAATGCCAGGTCTAAGCCAGGTTTCTTGTAGGAAAAGTATTCCGATAGAGTAGTTCTTTAGGAACTGGGAAAGGAGAGGTTTCTTCTGGTTGATCGCGCCGCTGTTGTTTCTATCATAAGTTGTTTATAAAACGTATTTTTATCAGACAGCATGCTGTTATGTTTACGAAGGATTAGATAGAAGAAAGGTCTGAATCTCACAAAATGAATGAAGTCAGTATCAAATCTCTTATTGCACTGAACTAATTCATGGAAATTGGTTACTGCTCTATTTTGTGTCGCCATACGATCTTACAGAGAAAATATTTACGACAAAAATAACATCAAATACTAATTTGGCTTGATCCTGTTTTTATCGTTCCTTTTTTGTCCTCTGTCCTTTTTTATCTTTTGCAACACTACTTAGAATGAAGTACAAGTGTAATAGAAGCACAGTAGTTTCTAAAGCAATGTTGACTCGTTTCTATCGTGTGCGTGCGTCATTGCAAACACTAACAATCATAGAAGCAATAAAAGACTGTAGTACTATAGTTCAGAAGGATAAGTTCGTGGAAACTACAGATACGTGTGTGTAAAGCGTTGATTTATAACTTTATGGTATATTTTATTCCTGGTGTTCAGAAGACTTATTCCTCTACCACTAGAGCAGCTCTTCGTCTTGCTCCTTTTATATAAAGATAAAGAGATCGACACCCTCCTCTACCCCTCTGATAGATGTCATATCTCAAACAAGAGGTATCTTATCTTCCTCTAAAAAGATCTCCCTTCTTATGTAGTATGAAATACAAAATACTGATTTTCTTTTCCGTGAAGATCTCTTCGTATATCCAAATAAGTTTAATAATTCAGTAAGGTGCGTTTTTAAATCTTTTCCCCCATTTTTTTAATGATTTCCGCATTATTCATCAATTCCATCTGTACCGGGTGCCTTATTACTTTTAATTTTCTGTATAGCTCCCTGAAATTCATTTCAGGTGTGATTATTTTCATTATTAGCATTTCCCATTTTCTTCTATTAGTTGTGTATTTTTTAAACCGGAAAATTACAACAAAAAACATTTCCAAAGTAATCCGTGCTTCTGAGACCAAATGGTAAAGGAATTATTTTATTGTTAATATTTAAAAAACATACTAGTGTGATTTTTTGTACCAGAAATAAATCACACTGAACACATACGAAGTGCATTATTTTACCCGCACACGGAGAGTGCCGCAATAAACAATTGATGACTGAGAAAACATGACAACAAACATTACATTTGCAACAAAATTTCAGAGTAACAAACAAACGTCAATTGTACGCCCTGCCACCCGAACTCTAGCCTTGTTCACTGCAAGCGCAAGTTAATCTTATTGTTAGTAATGGACCCTACACTTGCTCGCTAGTTTTTCGGAACAGCATCTAGATGAGCTGCTTTTACATCAGCTAGCGCGGCACGGAGGAAGGAAAGGGCATGGAATGGCATGGAATGGGAATGAGATGGTAGGAATGGGAACCTCTCGTCATCGGCTGCTTGTCTTAAAGTGTAGATGGAGGTGGCAGAGCAGCTAAGCCCCGTTTTAGACGAAACTTCGAACCGACGCAAGTCCTCAATACGCCCTGTCCAGGAGTGTACTATGTCTTAGCGGTCTCAGCTAAATCGCTATCTAGCAAACCGGAATGAAAACACTTGCTTGTATGTTTCATTTAGGATGTCACCGTTTATTGAAGGAATAAAATTTGCAGATTAGTGCAGAAGGTGCAAATATCAGTTCACCAGAGAGTTAAAGTGTAGAAGGGGTAGAACGGCATTTCGGTGAGGCAACACTCCTTGTTTATTTTGACGAGCCAGTAAAGAAGAATATAATTCCACTTTACCTTAGGGTAGAATGGATCTAGTATGCTGAAGGAGAGGAGGGACTGATAAGGTAAAGAGAACATACAACGTGTGTATGAAGGTGGAAGAAACGATGGAAATTTGGTAGCTCTACCTTTTAGCGAGGAACTACTTCAATTAATTCTTTCCTAAATTTGTAAATAAGACAATGATAAGTTATGAGTGATTTACATCAATTTCACCCTGTTACATTTTCAGTTCACCTCTCTGCGCATAAGAATCCAAACAGACGTATGTGATAAGGTGTATAAAAGGACGTAAATAGAAATAAGATAAGTTCAGTACCGTTCAACATCTCTCGCACGTCAATGACACTGTTTACCGAGCAAATGTGCATGAACTTGATGTTGCTAGGTAAAATATACAAGGACACTTTAGTACGTCCAAAAGAAACATAAATTAAGACTAGATTAATTGCATTGGAGTTCCACAACGGTGGCAGTAGTTTACAAGAGAATTACTAAGAATATCAATCCGTATTTTGCTTGCGAAACGTTTAAGGATATCCATCAAAGTAAGTTAATTTTAGCCGATTGTAGTTAACAATAATCCTTAAACTTAGCACTTGCCAGCACGTTTTAATATTGGTTCTAAAACAACAGCCAATATGAACTCTTGTTGAAAACAGGGGTCTTTTCCAAGTCCAAATTTAAACAAGTTTTAGAACTTCAAGTGAATTCGAAAAAATATTACTTATTTTTATAAATAATATCTCTTTAAAATTGTAGCAACGATTTTTTTTAAATTTATGTTGGCAGATCTCCCACAAAGGAGTTATTACAAATTAATGTTAAAACTCATTAAAACGTGTGATACTTTTGTTCCGGAGAATTTAACTGCTGCTAATTTTAGTGAAATATTCCAAGGACTACTGTATTGAATCTCTCTCTGACTATACTGAATGAGCAACCATGTGTCAATGTTTTTTTCGTTACAAGCAGTGATGTTGGGTTGATCTAGAAAGCAAAGACTCTCTTTGGTATAAGAAACAGTCCTTCATCGAAATTTCAGTGAAAATACATTTATTTGTGAAAATGATTAGTAAAAGTGAATGAAGCAGGTCGAACTGGCAGTTTATTGGCAGGCATACGGCTCGCAAGACTTACAGAAAGATTAGAACATGTTTGCACGTTTGCATCAGGTGTGTTGAACAGATTCTAGATATATTTAATTTCAATTGAACCGTGCTTGATACTCCGCCCAGGTCCCTCCATATAAAGAGTCTCTATATTTAATAGAGCAATTATTACAATTAGGAGGTCCAAAGAAGTCAAGAAAATGAGACGGAAATAATTACATAAGAAATAATTGACTAAAGTTTTTTTTTACTTTCCCGTATCCGTACGTATCGTACCGTATATCCCGTATACGTTCGTCCCGTTTACGTAGTACAGGGAAAGTTATATAATGCTGCGGAAAAATCGATTTCGAGATTTCTACGGAAATACACGTTTTGAGGTCCCCTGATACCGAAAAAGTGGGTCTTTTAAAAACGTCCGTCCGTCCCTCCGTGTGTCCGTCTGTCTGTCCGTCTGTCTCTGTCCGTCTGCCTGTCCGTCTGTCTGTCCGTCTGTCCGTCCGTCTGTCCGTCTGTGAACAACACTAACGCGTAAACCATACGTGCGATTGCTTTCAAAATGGATATTCCCCGGTCGATCTGCGTCCACTCGTCGCACCTAGATTTTGAAAAACTTTCTTCAAAATTTGAGGGTACTTTACATGAAACCCCCCGGACATTTTCAAAATTTTCTCAAAAACTGCTCCAATTTTTTTCTTTAAATTTATTGTCAGAACAGAGTAAAATACACTTATTAAGGTGACATAGGTCCCATTTTCACGGTTAACTCTGAATTTTCGAAAACTTTGAACAAAAAATTTGAAACCATTTTTGAGAAAATGGCGTTTGAGCGTTTCTGAAAATGCGCAATTTTGAGCTACTTTTCACAGAAAACCAATCAATTTTTGAAAAACTTTGTTTGACATTATTTAAAGCAAATGTACTCATTAATATAATAATCTGAACAAATCGCCGCGAATGTAAATATTAACAACGTGAGAGACAAGTCAAAAAACTAAATTTTTGCAATTTTTGAATAAACAAAAGAATAGAGGAATATGGCGTTAATGTCATCTCATAGAGCACATTTAGAACTATCTCTACAAAAAGTTTGAAGTAAAAATTTGGAGCCGTCTTTGAGAAAATCTTGTTTTTGTAATGTTTTCAAATTTCAAATATTTCGTGCAATATTGCGCAAAAACTACTAAAATTTTCAAAAAATGAACATGACCTTAATGGAAGATCTCACTTTGGACTAAAAAATGCTACCACAACCGTCATCTCTCAATTTGATGTGCCCTTCAGCCCCGCCGCTAGACCAAGAGCTTTTATACTGCATCATTTGTTCATTCATCTGAGAGCAATAATGAAACAATTGACAAATATTCGGAAATATCTGACCCAGAACTACCGAAAAAAGACTTCGGAGGAACTAGTAAAACAAACAAATCCGCTTCTAGCAGTCAACCTAAGAAGATTAAAATAAAATCTTACCATAACGAATGTTTACAATGGACGGCTAGCAAGGAAATAATACTAGAACCACATGACAATACAAACTGGACTTAAGGAGTTAACAACAAAGCTGATGTCATGAAAACATGTACTACCTGCCTAACCTAGTTAGAATGTTAAGAGAAATCCTTCCTAACTCTCTGCAAAAGTGTTAAATATCAATGTTCACGTTTAATGAGTGGCGCTTCAGAATGACACCGAGTTTCCCGTATTAGCTTTTTATTTCCTTTGGTCTCGGATAGCTATTCGGACTTGCATATACTCTTTCCATATTATTTTAAGAATATTAAAGAACAATAAAACCTTGTCCTAAATGGGAATTTTCTTTGAAAAATTTGGAATCGTTTTTAAGAAAATGGCATTTAAGCGTTACGTAAACACGAAATTTGAAGCTTTTTTTCAAAAACATTTTTGAATTTTCAAAAATCTTCCCTTGGAAGTAATTTGACGCATTTTAACTCTCAAATACAATAGCGTTTACAATTCGCTAGAAATGTGCATATGAACGGTGTGAGAGATCTTTAAAAAAAATTACATTTGTGTAATGTTTGAAAAAACAAAACAATACCCCAAAATTAATTCTACGTCATCTTCAACAGTGCAATAAGCACTATCCCTATCAAAAGTTTGAAGAAAAAATTTGGAACCATTTATGAGAAAATGGCGTTTGAGCGTTTCTGAAAACGCGGAATGTTGAGCTAGTTTTCACAGAGAGCGGTTGAGTTTTGGAGAAATTTTATATAACATTATTTAAAGCACATGTACTCATAAATATAATAATGTGAACAAATAGCCTCTAATGTAAATATTAACGGCGCGATAGACCAGTCAAAACAATTACCTTTTTGTAATTTTAGAAAAAACAAATGAATAGAGCAAACTGATGTTTGTGTCATCTCATAGAGTACATTAGGCTCTATCCCTTCCAAAAGTTAAAAAGAAATTGGAGCGGTTTTTAAGAAAATTTGTTTATTGTTATTTTTTAAAACTGCATATATTGCATGCAATATTCCGCGAAATCTTTTAAAATTATAAAAAAATGTACCTGACCTTGTGACATACCGTACACAGTCGGAATATTGGGAACACTAGGGGAATTTTCATTGTCTTGGGAATGGACAATAAGTAGCTGAACCTGTAATTATGAGTCTAGGGAGACGCAGGGGAAGTGAAGTAAACAAAATGATGTCAGAGATAGAAGGGAGGTCGCCGAGCAAGGCCTGATGGAGACATTGGAGGCAGATAGCGTCGTTCGCATTACTAGCTGCGCGTAAAAGTAAGGGACATAGACGAATATTTCTAGTGACGGACATGTTATCAAAGAATTATGTGTAGGACAGTATTCGGGAGCAGGCCCCCAACTGCGGTGACGAAGCAGGATAGTCGAATTAATTTTTGGAACTTCGTAATTAAATTGTTAACTATAACAGGAGGAACTAAATCAGGAGAATGAAGAGGATGACGAGAAAGGCATTTAAGAACAGAAAGCGCAGTAGCGAGCTTATGAATATTTTTCGAAATCATTCAAAAGAATTGGAGCGCGAAAAGAAAATTGCTCAGGAGGCATATTTAAAGAATATTCTAGATGGGAAGGGAAATAACTGGACAGGCTTTTATAAATATGTTCGTAGAAGGAAAGGAAATAAAGAGGATATCCCAGTTATTCGCGAAAATGGAAACACGCTAATTACTGACAATCGGGCAAAAGCGGATGCATTTAATAAGTATTTTAGTTCGGTTTTCAAAAATAGTACGGACCATCCATTTATTCAAGGGCCTTCGGTTGCGAATCAGTTTAATATTGAAGTAAACGTTCTATGGAATAAAGTAATGTCTTTGAAAAATGGTAAGTCAAGGGGTCCAGACGACATTTCTACGGATTTAATTAAACTAGCAGAAATGCAAACTTACCGTACCTAATTAGAATTTTTCACGTGTCTTTGAATAATTCAAAAGTACCGGAAGATTGGAAATTAGCCTTTGTCGTACCAATTTTTAAAAGTGGTGACAAAACTAAATTATGCAATTATAGTCAGTGGTGTGCAAGCTTATGGAGCATCTAGTTGGGAGTTACATTAAGAAAGAATGGGAAATTAAAAAATGGCTCTACGATGGGCAACACGGGTTCAGGAGTGGTTATTCATGCGAAAGTCAGGTAGTCACGCTATTTCAGGATCTAGCAGATGAAATTGACGCGGGCGGGAGAGTAGATGCAGTAGTTATAGATTTTGCTAAAGCATTTGATGTCGTTCCTCACGATCGGCTTGTACAGAAATTAATGAATTCAGGCATAGATCCCAGGGTGGTGGCGTGGATTAGCGAGTTTCTGCGAGATAGAAAACAGAAAGTCCGAATTGGACAAGAGTTATCTTCCGGGGCAAGCGTTACGTCAGGAATACCGCAGGGGAGTGTCATTGGGCCCCTTCTATTTCTAGCTTTCGTCAATGATCTGCCGGCGCAATTAATCTCAAATGTTCGGCTATTTGCAGACGATTGCATAAAATATCGTAGTATTAACTCGAAAAGAGATGAAGAAATACTGCAAAAGGATCTTGATGCGTTATATTACTGGGCGGAAAATAACGGAATGTCCATAAATAGCTCTAAAAGTAAATCCATCACTTTTGGCAGGGGTCATAATTACAGTGAAACACATTACCGTTTAAATAATGACATTATTCCGAGAGTTTCCTCGTGCAAGTACCTAGGAATTCATTTCAATAGTAAATTAAGTTGGAAAAACACGTAGATTTTGTTGTAGGGAAAGCCTGGAGATCTCTTCACTTTGTAATGCGCATCCTAAAAAAGAGTACGGCAAACGCGAGGGAAATTGCTTATTTATCTCTTGTTCGTCCAATAATGGAATATGGAACAATTTGTTGAGATTCGCACAAGATTATGCAGTGTAAACACTTGGAAAGGATTCAGCATAGGGCAGCTAAATTTACTTTCAGGGACAAGAAAACGGCAGGGTGGGATTCACTCCAAAACAGGCGATCAGTAGCAAGACTCTGCGCCTTGTATAAAGCTTATAATGGTCATCCAGCTTGGAAAGAAATTAATCGGCGGCCTACATACCTCAGTAGAGTGGATCACAGGCACAAAATAAATTTAAGACAGCAGAGAACGGATGTCGGGAAATTTTCTTTTACAAATCGAACGATTACGGAATGGAATAGATTGCCTGCAAAAACCTTTGAACCCTTTCCTCAAAGTGTTCAACAGTTTAGGAAATTAATTTAGGGTATTATTAAGTAAATGAGGGAGAATAGTGGGTTATATAGCGATGCATAAGTGTTCTATTGTGAAGTGAGGTGTAGTGCAGTGTATAGCAGAGAAATAAAGAAGGAATGTTTTCTGGTCTTAGTGAAGTGAAGTGCAGTGTGATACTAATGCAGTGTGTGTGTGTGTGTGTTTTCTCTCTTAATGTAATTTAATGTTTTATGAATCAGTCAGTTTTTATATTATTATCATTATTTTACCATTATTATTACTACAATTAGTATATAATTTGCTAGTTATATTACCTTCTTATTATTATTATTGTTATTATTATTATTATTATTATTATTATTATTATTGGTTTTAGAGTTCTATATTACTGAAAGGCTGTGTATATTTATGTTTTTGTAATTAGCTGCCACCGGGTTATGCCCAATTGCAGTTTAAATAAATCTAATCTAACACTGGAGCTGAAACACGTTACGAAGAAAGATCTTCAACCGAGAAGGGCGAAAAGCTCGCGAAGATTGGTGACATATGAAAATAACTATTTCAATAATTCTATAAAGTTATTTAATAGGGAATCATGACGAGAAAAATGTATGAGCTCAATTTAATTTATAATATATAAAAATTGATCAATAAATAATATATTATTGATTGAACAAACCTGATTATTTCATAGTTACGTGCAATCTGAATTAGTAGAAGAAAAATCATTTCCAGAAAACTTGCCTATTCGTATGAATGGCACGTCAACCAGCTGTTGTAGCAGGGGTAAGTAAAGTTACGTAATCCAACCGAGTAGATTAAATTAATGGAGCAAGCAGAGCAAGTGTGGATTGACAATCTACATAAAATTAATTATACAGGTGTCCCACCAACTATGGACCACCCCATAACTTCTAAACGTTTCAGGATATCGAAATGCAGTTTTCGATTAACAATGCGGAGTGATGGGGCAAGTAACATGCCATAGAGAAAATGTCTATGACATTTTTAGTTTTCGAGAAATTTAATCATCTTTAATTTTTTAAATGGAACTATATTTTTTTCACCAGCAATGTATAGATCATGAAAAAAGGAATAAAATGATGTATCATGTGTCAGTATTTTGATGGTAATTTGAGTATAAAATTAGACTTTCTGACACGTGATTTTTAAGTAAACGGTCTTTTCTTGTAGCAGCCCTCGCAACAGTAGCCGTTGCTAAGACCGCCTTCACGGCGTCGAGACTGTTAGTGAGTCGTGGAGACAAGGTGTGTGAGAGGGGCGGCTGTGAGGGATAGAGGTGTAACTACAGCAATTCATGGTCTTGACATGAAGATCATATGAACAAATATCAACATTAACGATCAGAATGAGAGATTTTTGCCATTTGTTCATCTGAATTGAACTTTTCTTCTACTGAAATTCCAAAGCAACGATAATCAAAAAGAACACAATAAAAATAATTTGTAGCGGAAGGACGATAATAATAAAGGTTCTTTTCAAACTTACAAGAATCGAGCTCAGTGTGTTTGCAGAAACAAACTCTCATTTTAAAACATGGAAAGGGAATGAATGATTAAAGATTTTTCTTGTAATATCTCGATTAATTCATTAAATAATAGATAGGTAGACATTTTCTATTATTATTTACTGTTAATAAACTTCTTATTTAAACACCTACAAAAAGAAGAAAGCAATAATTTTTTTAAATATCCTTGACAGACTCTCAGTGTAAATTTAATAAATTTTGAAAAATTTTAAAACTTTAAAAAATTTAATAATTTAATAAACTTTAGTCACAACTGCTAACACTGATTGGAGAGTTTCTCACTTCATAACGCCACGTGCTACCACAAACTTGAAAATCCACCGCAGAAGACGGAAGTGTAATATTTTCTTTTCCATTTATAAACAACAGGAAAGGTACGGTTGCCCAGTGGACGAATAATCATCTTAATTAAAAATTAAATTTGCCAACGAAGAGACGGTGGTTGGATTCTTGTCAAGTTTGAAAATGATATTTATTATTAAAGAAGACAAGTTACGTGCAGATAAATCAATGGAAAAAATCTCTTATTCTGATCGTTGACATTAGTGTTTCTTAATGTGACCTTTGTGACAAGACCCTGGATTGCTTTAGTTAGGCCTCTTATTCCTCATTGCCACCCCTCTCAGTCTCCTCTCTCCACGCAAGTCTTGACACCGTGAAGGTCACTTTTCCCGAAGGCGAGAGTTGCAAGGGCTGCTTCACGAAATATTGTCCGTTTAATTCAAAATCACATATCAGAAAATCTAATTTTATACTCAAATTACTATCAAAATACTAGCATATGATACATTATTTTATTCCTCTTTTCATGATCTATACATTGCTGTTGAAAAAAATATAGTTCCATTTAAAAAATCAAAGATGATTAAATTTCTCGAAAACTAAAAATGTTATAGACAATTTCTCTATTGCATGTTACTTGCCCCATGATTCCGCATTGTTAAACGAAAACTGCATTTCGATATCCTGAACCCTTGAGAAGTTATGGGGGTGGTCCATAGTTGGTGGGACACCTGTATAGTGAACGTTATTATAATAGTAGCCCAAATGAGGCAATTACAAAATAATAATAATAATAATAATAATAATAATAATAATAATAATAATAGCATAAATTAGAGAGCGAACAAAACTTTGAAAAGAATATTTAACAAATTAAAATGAGGTACACAATTAAAGAATAAAATAGCAGAAACGAAAGAACCATTATAACATTAATGAAAGAACTCACAATGGATAACAAATTGTATTTGAAGGAAAAACGTCTATCTTAGATTTTGGAGTTGTAAGAAGACGCCGAAAAAATTCAAAATTTTGCAAATTAAAGTTAAACGTGAAAATCGGACATATGCCATTTTAATACCTGTATTTTACTCTTTTCTTACAAGAAATGTAAAGGAAAAAATTTGGAGCCGTTTTCGAGAAAATTCTGACCATGTTCGGAGGGCTTCACATAAACTACCCCCAAAAATTAATGAATGTTTTTCAAAATAGCAGAGCTTCCACTTAGGCCAGATGGACAGGGATTTCTTCAATTTGGAAAAAAATCATACGCATGATTTAGGAGCTAGTGAGTTCACATACACCCACAGATAGGCGGACAGACGTTTTGCCGTCAATTGGTTTTCCGGTGTCAAGGACCCACAAAACAGGGATTATGGATACACCACAAGTTAGAAGATTTTTTTCTTAATGTAGCAACTGGATTTATCCACTTTTTCGTTATCATGACCCGGCAGTGAATTTTTTTCTACCGAAAATCCGTCGTTTTTTCGCTCAGCATTACATAACTTTCCCTATTTTTTTGTATATTTATACGGAGTAATATACGTAGTATAGGGAAAGTTATGTAATTCTGCGGAAAGTCGATTTTGAGATTTCAACGGAAATACACGTTTTGGGGTCCCCTGATACCGAAAAAGTGAGTCTTTTCAAAACGTCCGTCCGTCTGTCCGTCCGTCTGTCCGTCCGTCTGTCCGTCTGTGCGTCCGTCTGTCCGTCCGTCTGTCTGTCCGTCCGTCCGTCTGTCTCTCCGTCTGCTGTCCGTCTGACCGACCGTGAACAACACTAGGGCGTAAACCATACGTGCGATTGCTTCCAAAATGGATATTCCCCAATCGATCTGCATCCACTCGTCGCGCCTCGATTTTGAAAAACTTTCTTCAAAATTTGAGGGTACTTTACATGAATCCCCCCGGACATTTTCACAATTTTTTCAAAAACGGCTCCAAATTTTTTCTTTAAATTTCATGTAATAATAGAGTACACTTATTAAGGATGCATAGGTCCCATTTTCACGGTTAACTCTGAATTTTCGAAAATTGCCAAAGTTTGAAATTGTTTCGGCGTCTTCCTAGAACTACAAAATTGACGATAGAGATTTTTCCTTAAAACAAAATTTGTTCTTCATAGTGAGTTCTTTCATTAAAGTCATATACATTTTTTTGAAAATTTTACTAGTTTTTTGCGCAATATTGCACGCTACATTTGAATTTTCAAAAAGTTACAAAAAGCAGATTTTTTCAAAAAACCGCTCTAAATTTTTGCTTTAAACCTTTGGTAGAGATAGTTCTAAATGTGCTCTATGAGATGACATTAACGCCTTATTCCTCTATTCTTTTGTTTTATCAAATATTGCAAAAATGTAATTTTTTTGACTGGTCTCTCACGTCGTTAATATTTACATTAGTGGCGATTTGTTCACATTATTATATTTATGAGCACATGTGACTTAAATAATGTCAAGTAAAGTTTCTCGAAAACAACCGTTTTCGGTGAAAACTAGCTCAAAATTGTACATTTTCAGAAACGCTCAAACGCAATTTTCTCATATATGGCTGCAAATTTTTTCTTCAACCTTTTGTAACGGATAGTGCTAATTACACTCTTTAATATGACGTAAAGTTTATTTTGAGTTATTATTTTGTTTTTTCAAAAATTATATAAATGTAATTTTTTTAAAGATCTCTCACATCTTTAATATGCAATTACCAGCAATTTGTATAAATTATTATATTTGTGAGTGTAAGTGCTTCAAATAACTTCAGATAAAGTATTTTGAAAACTCAAACATTTTTTCTAAAAATGAGCTTCAAATTTCGGATTTTTAATAGTGCTAAAACGCAATTTTCTTTAAAACGGCACATCATTTTTAAAAGAAAATTGCCATTTAGGACTAGATATTTGTGTTCTTTAATATTCTAAAATTAATATTTCCGTTTTACCAATAGAAAACCGAAAAATTAAGAAAATGACAAAAAAATATACTTCTGGCGTTGATAGATGGCAGCTGGCAAGAAAGGGTATGTGGCAATTCCGAATAGCTAGCGAAGACCAAAGGAAATAGAAAACTAATAGGGGAAAGTCTGTGTCATTCTGTAGTTAATTATGTGGCTAGGCCGGAGAACTTTAAGCCATTACATTACCTTAACTTTGACTGTACTAGGTATATTACTCCGTATTTACGTATGAATACGGGGAAGTAAAAATGGTAATAGAGTCTGGACGTGCGGCATTGGAACCAATAAAACACCCTTTAAATGGCATATAAAAGAACTTTAAAATATTTCAGTATTATTTTGCGCCCAAAAGACCCGTCATCATTTGAGTCTTGGCTTTTGCCGGAGGGCTCGTCAGGTGCAGGCGCGTCACATGCCTTCCTGGGGATTTCCCTTAGGACACCGGAAGGAAACGCGCGGGGAATGAGCGTTGTCGCCATCACGTAAAAGCTAGACCCCGCGCGCTAACTTGATGACGGTGGAAGCTCCAAGCTGCCCAAAGAACAAAGAACGCACGTTGGTTTCATCCATTAGTGTCCGAATGAATGTTGCTGCACGTCACGCGTGCTCACTGTCGTCGCTCATGTGCTTATAGTGATTGTACCATATGGTGGGCGCTAGTGGATAATTTTATACTTCACTTACTTATCTGCGACAAAAATAGTTAATTTCTGATAGTGAGTTTGGTATTGGAAAATTTATTTTCAGCCTGTTCGACTGTACAAGTCTTTCAGGGGGGTTTAAAAATTAAAATTAATTAACTTGTTAGAGCTGGTCACTCGCATGTTAATTGTCCCTAATTGTTAGGGCAAAATAAGTATTATTAGTTATGATTTAATTAGTTATTGACAGAATATGTTTGTATTTGATATTAAGAAAGTGTGGGAAAAGAGAGGAAGTAGTGTGTTAGTTGTGTGAGTTGTGTGTAAGTGTAAGGGAAAGAAGTAAATCTACGGAGGACTGAAACGGTCTTTGAGAAATAGGGATTTAATTCTACGTGGAACTGTATATGATTGCCCAAGATTAAAAGTAGTTTTATGTAGGAAATATTGAAGTAATTTGAAAAAAATCATTGGTTTTCTAATTTTATCAAATCTGTAATGTTTTCTACGGAGGACTGAAAACGGTCTTTGAGAAATAGGGATTTAATTCTACGTGGAACTGTATATGATTGCCCAAGATTAAAAGTAGTTTTATGTAGGAAATATTGAAGTAATTTGAAAAAAATCATTGGTTTTCTAATTTTATCAAATCTGTAATGTTTTCTACGGAGGACTGAAACGGTCTTTGAGAAATAGGGATTTAATTCTACGTGGAACTGTATATGATTGCCTAAGATTAAAAGTAGTTTTATGTAGGAAATATTGAAGTAATTTGAAAAAATCATTGGTTTTCTAATTTTATCAAATCTGTAATGTTTTCTAATTTTACTTCGTGATGTAATTGATTATTTGGTATTACACATGGGGCTTAAAGTACTTTACGGATAAATTTATTTTGTACTATTTGTAATGTATTAATGTGATTTTTAGCAGCATTAAACGTTATCGGAAAACTATTTATAAATGTGGATCTGATTGTAGGACAAGTTAGAAGAAAAACCAGGA
Source organism: Acheta domesticus (assembly GCA_031308135.1). Classification (NCBI taxonomy): domain Eukaryota; kingdom Metazoa; phylum Arthropoda; class Insecta; order Orthoptera; family Gryllidae; genus Acheta; species Acheta domesticus. The sequence continues at coordinate 32,580,069 of JAHLJT010002406.1, forward strand.
ACTATTTCGACATTTGCTGTGTTAATCATGTGAATCTGAAAGAAAAGCCGTGTATTCTCGTAGGAGGTATTACTCGTTCATTTTACATTTGCAGACGGCAGAATTAGGAACTAAAGTTGTTTTGAAAGGGAAGGCCCGAACACACAATCGGGAATATACGAATGGTCCCGATATCAATCAGCGTCTGACCAATCAGCTGTCTCCAAAGGCCGCACAAACGCAATGGACACAACCACGACCAACTCTGGTAGACTTAAGTTGGCCGTGACAAACTGACGAATTATACCTTTCTGACAGTGAGCTGGAGTTCCACCCTTAAATGATTAAGATAATATACAATAAAATAGATCACAACACACGCTATTCACAACATTCACGTACAATATTTTTATTTCTTCTTTGCACTTATCTACCGCTTAATGGTTATGTTCTTCCTCCGCCGGGGTTCTGTGTGCTGCTCACCGTATATTAAACGGTCGGTATTTACCGCAGACGCGCGTTTCTCATTCAGTCGGCGGTGACCTCATGTAAACAGATCGCAGCGCTCCGTCTGCAAATGTAAAGTGAACGAGTAATATTTGATTGACAATTGCAATTATTATGAATAATGATTATTTCACTCACGTACTAAGACAAAGAACTGAATAAAACTTGTCCAGCTATCTGTCAGCCACAAATTATCAAAGTTTTGTAATGTATTGTATTGTTCTATAAAAATAAACTACCACTATGAGTGAGTTAGATCAATTTTCAACATTTTGGTGGAATTTAACGTACAGTAATAGTTGAAAATATAAGCAACTCAGTGTCCGAAATTAGTAAACAACAGGGAAATATTTTGGAAACACTTCTAGCAATTCTAATGTGAAAGAAATTACGACCGTTCATCACAAAAATTAAATCAAGAGATGTGAAACATTTTGAATGTCTGAGTGGGTAATTGTGTTTCTAATAATTCTCGTTTAATTAGTTAATGGTTTTTGTAATATTCTGTATTAATTTTATGTGTTTGTTGTAGCTAAATAAGTATTTTAGAATATAACGAAACATTCTTAATTCATTTTCTTGTCATAAATTCAATGTCTTACATGAAATGGTTCCAGAAGGCAGTTATTTTAATACGAATTATTCTATAGGCGTTCTGGCCGTTTCGCTACTCGTGACTTTAACGGCAATTACCCATGCGCTTGTGACATTTCTTTTGAGATGCCTTAAACATCATTACTAGAGCCCTAAAGTTGAGGTATTTGTTTACTCAAATTAGGCAGGAAATTAGGACGGAATTTGTTTTTACTAAAAAAGGCATTTATTCTGATTAAAGTGGGAGTGCACAAAGGTATGCAAACAATGAAAAATCACCATTTAAAAAGAATGATTGTATAAAAGTAATAATTCAAATGCTTCACATTTTCATTACAACTCTAAAATTTACAGTGGCACTTACTTGAAAAGAAATCATTATTTCTTAGTAATCTTGATTGTACGTGATTGGTCGGTGTAAGTAGGAATTTGTTTCACTCGCGACGCTGTCTAGGAAATGCTCTGGTGGACTCCTTTTTGAATCTGGAAATGTCAAATGATGAAAACGGAATTATAGTTTTTGTTCTTCGCCTTTGTGTAATTCCCAGTACCGAAAAGTGTACTTCATAGAGAGCTCTGTTCTCAAAGCAAATCGGAAGTCATACTCAAACTTAGGAGGGGAATTCTCGTGAGTGAACAAAGCATGATGCCGTCAATGAAAAAAATTAAAAACTCTCGACTGGTATCATCTTCTTTTCTTATTTACATTTTTGAAGAAAACCTCTTTCCTTGAAAGAGCTTAGTGTTTATATTTTTTTACTCTCTCGTATACTTCTTACTCTCGTAGAGGAAAAGTATTGTAATGCTGTAGCAAAAACGGTGATATTTTTGGTGGCGGCGTCAGAAACTATTGTAACTCAGGTTTAAAATACCATTTAGGTATAACTTCGAAAAAAAATTGTTAAAATCAAAATGTTACTCTGTTAAATGATTTAGAGAGGTCAAGAAACATACCAGTTTAATACTCTTTGCTGTAATGTGACTTGAACAGATTTTGTCTTTCTATCTATATTTGGATTTTGTCATAGAATATCGTCCGCACCATCACCATTGTTCTTAATTCTTGAACAGCCATTCCCATTCCTAATATTCTCATTTAATTATTTAATGATCTTATTTATTGATTGATTTACTTATTTACTTATTGACTTACAAATTATGTTATAAAGGTAAGTAAGTTTAAAAAAATATTAAAATGTGCAATTAATAATTTAAAACTATTAGTAGAAAGAAGAAAGTATCCAGTTTTCAAAATGTAAGTGTAAGTTAATAATTTAAAAAATCATTACATTTTCTTTGGCATTTCTGCCAGTATAATGTAATAAACATTTGAATGTTTGTTGTTAACGCATTATTAAGTTCTTGTGCAATAGTGAAAAATGTACTGTTGAAACAGGGCGAATGTCTATGGAAAGTGGGATGAAATGTTTTATTTATTTATTTATTTGTCAAAGTAAAAACTGTATATGACGTGTGGGGAAAGATATTTATCTGCGCACATTTTCTTGAGGGCCAGAATAAAAAAAAGTGACTGTTTTGTAGTGAATGTTTCACTCATGTTGTCCGTGTCGTAAGTAACCAATGATAAGCGAGAATATATTTAAATTAAACCAATCCCAGATGTCTATCGCCATATGATTATCACTTTGTTTACCCTTTGGACTCCGCTGTTATCATTTTGTTAAGGTAAAGATAGCAATTGTTGTAGGTCCATAATAGCTTGTGAGCATCAATATAATATTAAAGGGTGTCGTTTTAATAATGTATAAATATAAGAAATATTATCTATTATTAAAGATTCAGTGTCGAAAAACAGCAAAAGAAACAGAGAAAGTGAGGAAGAAATTTCAAGAATTTTGTGAAGAAAGAAAATACAAATGGACAGCACAAACTACAGATGTAGAAATTACACATTTTAGGCAATTAATATGCAAAGATTAGATGGTGAAGAGTACAAAGAATACGCTATCAAAACTCTGTGGAACGTTACAAACAAAATTATTCGGAAAAATAATTTAATGAGTACACACGTGTGTTCAATCCATTCGAAATTGACGGATCCCGCTGCTAATTCAGCTTGAACATCTTCCATTTCAAATACTTCCATGGAATACCAATACATGGAAAACTCAACTTCCTACAACTTTAATAATTCCGTTTTTAATAAATGTTATTGTAAGTAGCTTTGTTATAATTTTCTAAAGGTTTATTACCATAAAATCTAAGCATATTTGAAATCATTTCCAGCATTAAAACTGTCACTAGCGTACCCGTGCGAGAACTCTCGCATACTATACCCCACACTCTTCCTTATTTTTTTATTTCCATATTAAGCCTGTAATATATATTTTTCTTTATGACCCTCTTATCCTCCGTCACTTGTTCCATATGTCACTTTGTAATTGATAACAATATTTTACACCCTTTTCAATAGAAAATTTTCTTACTTAACTTTATTATCGAGCAAAGAGGTACACCCGTGTAATTCAATCGCATAGAATATCAAGTAATTAGTAATTTCACATACAGTTCTAGATTCTACAGGCTCTGAACAGGTGGGGTAGAATCGAGAAGCGTCGTACCAGCAAATATGTAATGGAATGGTCAGAAGAAGATCTCATCCTGCCGATCCATGGTGGCCGAGATCGCTAAAGCAGTAGTGTCGTAGTGATCTCGGATCGAAGTGTCGGGGGTTCGAGTTTCGCGTCGGGCATGGTTGTATTTGTGTTCGTCCTTTCACCACCACCCCCATCAGCGCCATATCATGTCATCTTCACACTTACCATAACGTGAAACCTAATAGTGGTTGCTAATGACCTAGATGTTGATGCGGCCTTAAATAACAAAAGAAAATATTATCCTGTAGATTACTGTGTGGGAAATTTTAAGGCCCTAGAACGCTTATTTAACGATAGAGATTAAAAAATCCTGACATGCGTTGCGGGTTGCATTTATATGAATATTTAGATGCTTTTTTGAACAAATCCTTCATATTTTTAAAGTGAAAATCTCACGTCTCGTGAGATTCTCTTTCTTTAGAGACCTCTCTTATTAAGATTGGTTGCGTGTGAGAGCCGCAAAGGGAAGGTATACTACTGGAATAATATAGAAGACGATTCATATTTTACTTCATTATAAGTTGTTCCAGGAGGCAGTGATATCTCGGAGCTGAATGAAAATTTCAGATATTCCGGTAGCAATTTTGAGTAATATCTCTCTTTTTCGTAATTCCTGTAATTTTAATTATCCATTCGAATAATGAAATGTCTTAATTTGTGAAATAACGACTAAATATCACAGCACTTCTCGTGATATTACTTGACTTCGGTGATATTACGTGACAGTGACTTCATTATTTGTCATTAAAGTGAACTTGACGATACACTTTCAATGAGCTAATTTGGAGAAAATGCCCCAGAAAATAATTCACAATAACAGAAATGGGAAATGGAGGTGTAAGAAATGCAAACGTTCAGCAATACGTCAGTATCTAACATTGAGCGTCAATTGCAGACTAATAGCTACGGGTGTCCGAGTGCGGCAGTTGATCAGTACTTCTTATAAGTTCCTGAAATTACGTTATTTTACTTTTACTTGTTTCATCCACAATCGGGTTTATTATTTTTTTTATTTTGATTATTACTGTTAATGGTTCTTTAACATTGTGGGTTTTCCCGAACATATTTTAAACTTTCAATATTTTTGTGGTGTGATGTTGATATGTTTATACCACATTCACTGATATTAATATTTTGACCTGTTATTTGAAGTCAATTCATTTTGCAGTGCTGTAGTTTCTTTCGTTTATTTGAGGTCGCATATTATTAGCGACTATCCGTATGTTTGTAATCATCCATCCATCCTTCATCATTATCATCATCATCATCATTTGATTCCTCCCCCCCCCAGGGACTAACAACCTTCGGGTGTAAAAGGGGTTCAGAATAGAAATGCAGATCAACCCAGAAAAGAAGTATCGTGCACTTATCCCCGGGAAAATGTGACTGAGCCTCGGTGGGTACAGTGGCACATTCACGTGGTCCTAAGATGACCAATTCGAAAATTTAAAAAAAAGTTTGATTAACTAATATTTACTTGATCGATAAATTAGAAATAGTAGATGTTACTAACTAAATTATGAATTAAATCGATAAATGTGAAGACGTCTGGAACGGACGTGGACACAACCGAAAGGCCATAGCGAAGCCATTGTCGCGTCGGGCGTCATCCAAAAGTGCAAAGGAACGGGGGGAAGTTCGAGTTCCCGTCCTCCGCGGCCGCCGCCCCGTGGACGCCTTCTGTGGGCGGAAGTCTGCGGCTGGTCGCTGACGGTGCAGCCAGGCGCAAGGCTTCGGAAGAATTGGAACCAAGCGTCCCCGACTGACTCAATCGCTACGTCAATCCTTCCCTGCAGCCACGCAATCGGAAGGACGCGCGCTAAAATGCTACTCACTGTCGCGCGCCATCCACGGGACAGAAATGACCTGCGGCTATCAGCCGGAATTCCCGTTTCACTCAGTGGACACACCGGGAAACAAGAAACTTGAGAAGGGATTTCTTCCGTACAATCGAAAGGAATTTACTACAGAATATTCTATGAATCAAAGATTATATCCTTTGAGTTTAATCAGTGCCTTGGTTGGCTCACGAACAGCGTGCTAACTATCCGCGGTGCGATACTAGGTTCGATTCCTGGTCGGGGCAAAAATAGAGCTGTAGCTTACTAATACACAATATTCTCGATTCCATAGCTGGGTGACGAAAGAAAAGCTCAGGCATGCCAAATATGCGAGAGACGATGATGGGAATACATCATGCTCACCATATTTCCCATACGTCCAGGCGTGGATAATAAATAAAAACAGGGCCTAGGTCGGGGCCACCGCTAGCTGGCAAAAGTCAGATTAATCCCACACCAAAATACCAATTGCAAACATACAGTTTAACAAGTCGAAAGAAACTGATAAACACGAAACCGATGAAATGAGCATACAATGCTATCTAATGTAAGAAGACTTTGAAGATAATTTCAAAATTCGATTTCGAAGTGTTTTATTGCCTACAAAATACCTTAAGAGCATGTAGTCAATTGGATACTTTCATGATGTGTAAGTCTATGGTTGTGAGGAATGAAAATGTCAGAATAAAAACGTTAAAAATAGTATGAAGTAATATATTGCTGATTCCCTATTTTGAAACACGATTCACTCTGTAAGTTTCAATTCTCAGAGTACGTTTTACATTATTTTTTCTTTCTAGAAATTGATAATTTATTGCTGTTTCAGATAATCCTTTTTAAAGGTAGAATAAATTTCCACCAAATAGTAAAATAATAGAAACCGGTGACAGTCAACACAATTTTAATTACGAATATAATTATATGATTATCACGTTGCAAGGAATGTTCGGCGTAAAAATGCATGCATCTTTTGGAGACGCAGTAGAATCCCATTTTACTAAACATTAATGGTTATTTCGAAAGAACAGCTCCATAAGAACTCGATGTGATTGAATAAGAGTATACTTACGAAGCTCCATCTACTAAGTGCGAGTAGAACTTTATACAAATAACAACCCAATTGTTGTATTCCCAAATAGCGGGAGCATCGTACTCAGTACTTGTCCCTTCCTCTAATCATTTTGAATGAATTTCGGCGTCCACTTCATCTAATGGATTATTCTTACTGTTGACTTATCAGTATTGTAATGGCTATTAAACTCAGTGTAAATAACACGAAATGAATAATTTTCTCCATTCTACCTCTTATTCCTAACACGTATGTTTGTTATTTTCTGTGTCTCCAGTGTCATTCGAAACGCACATTTTGTTTCGTTTGAAACACACTTCGTCCGACTGGCGGCGCTCGGGCCGTGTTGCCCTTTATTGTGGCCCGCGAAAGGGCATTCGTCAAAAGTGGAAGTCACTTCATCTTGTCGGGCGAGAACATAGTGTACCTATCGCACGCGCCCTGTCGAACTCAACACCCCGTTCATGTAAAAACAGGTTAATTTCAGATTTAAGAATTTTTTACTGGTAAATTCAAATATTCAAAATTATCCGAATGTGATACACTGCGTTATGCATAGTACGGTGTGATATCACGCATGGATCCATTCCTCCCCCCCCCGTGTTGGAGTAGCCGGGCAAAGTGTCGATGTCAACAATACAAGGCAGGTGTGGATTGACCGAGTGATGGAAATATGGCCCACAACCATATTAAAGGATATAATTGTGGCTCTTGAGGCCTTGCAAATTGGACAGCCCTGGTCTAACCGAACCGTCTAACCGAATTCCGCTTCTGATTTGGAAATCGTCAGATAGGACCACTCATCGTTCATCGCTCGCGAGCTTATCGATAAATTTCAAACCACTAATGAAATTACTTATGAAATATTTCCTTCAGAGAAATATTTTTATCATCCATAAAGTACTACGGTAGGAGGGTATCAAAAAATTTAACTTGTGGAATTATCCAAATATTATCCAAATCCACTGTCTTTAATTAAAAATTAGAACTGTAGCTTTTTATTATCTTTGCTTATAATTTTTGTTTTTTATTCTTTACTATATTCGGCAGATAATTAAAGAAAAAAATTGGAGACATTTTTGAGAAAATTTCAAAAATATCTTTGAATATTTACGTAAAGTACCTTCAAAATTTAAAATACCAGTTTGAAATTAGGGAGACATCATTCAGGTCGATCGGGGAATATTAGTGTTTGTGAAAACTCTCTGTAGTGTTGAGCTAGTGTTGTTCACAGTACAAACAGACACACAGACAGACGTTTCGAGAAATACCGCTTTATTCGAAACAAGGTCCCACAAAACCTATGTTGTTGTTGTACTACAGGAGCAAGGAACATTTCCGTTTTTGGTATCAGGGAACCACAAAATTTTTTTTCTGTTGAAAAATTGGCACCTTTTGTTGCGGCGTTACGTAACTGTGTCTCTACTACGTCGTAGTATACGAGAGAGTAAAAAGGTCTGCCAACGGCGGCGGCGGCTGCAGCCCACGGGTACGGTGCTCCCCGCGGCGGGGGTGTGGTGGGGGTGGGCGCAAGGCCTTGACGCCGTGGGAGGAGGCGCAATTACGGATGGGAAACGGGAGCGGAGCGGAGCGGAGCGGAGCGGCCGCATCGGAAGCGCCGAAGGCTCTGGAGGCTTCTTCTCGTCGGCGCTAGCTCATTAGCTTTCGGAACATTTCAAGGCCCGTTCCATGTAGGAAGTGCGACACTCACACTGACTCCAAAGAAAGACTTCATAATTTAAAAAATATTCCTTCGTTAAATTTTGATCTACCTGGTCTATTTAATCTTTAATTATACTGATATGTATAATTAAATGTACTCTTTATATATATATATATATATATATATATATATATATATAAAGAGAGAGAGAGAGACAAATAGATAGATTAGCACATACACTAGCGTACCCGTGCAAGAACTCTCGCATGTTAAACCCCACCCTTCCATATTCATTTGTCTATCCTTTCCGTTAAGAAGAAAAGTTGTTAATGAAACGTATTTATTTGTTTAAAAATGTATAAATATAACTTCTAATGTACTTACAGAATATCAAACAAAATTACAATGCAATTGATGTTTGAAACAAATTTTCAATTAAAGTTTATTCAACATTATAGAGAGATGTTCTTGGAACAATTCATACTTCTTTAAAAACAACATTGGAAGAAATTATTCAGTCTTCCTTGAGTATTAGCTTTTCGCTTTCCTTGATAGTCAAAAAATATTAGAAAAGATGTTTACTCTTAAGAGCGCCAGGTAAAGTAGTGCAAAATGCCGGATCGGGCAAGTACAACTCTTTGCAATATTATTTAACTTCCCTTGATTTGTTATGAGGAACAGAGGAAGTTTTGGAGAGTCAGGATGCCAACTTGCTGGGCTGCGAAAAGTGAAATATTATTTGTATAGTAAATAGTATTGGATTATTTTTTGCATTCTTACGTACTTCAAGAAAAGCAATTCCGAGCCAATAAATAAACTAATATTTTCTACTTTGAGTACTAAATAACATTTGTTACCATTAGAAACACTTTAGTAGGCTTAGACCACTTCGGAACATGGGAATGTTGTTCAAACGATGTTTTCATATTGAATATCTTAACGAATGGACACCTTGAGTTTAATATCAAATGGTGTATTATTTACAATATGAGTTTGCAGCTAGGCGTTTATGTACATACTTCCACACACCGCCACCATTTAAATCGTGCCTTTGGACTGCGATCGTTGGCAGTTGTCGAGTGAGTTGCGCCATTCTTTCTATAATTTTAAATTTAGTTGCTTTTTTTAAATTCATTCGCAAAGTATTGTAGGCTGGCGCGTTTTGATTTTTGTTTTTTATTTATTTCAAGCTATTTTACATTAGCTAATTTAAAAAGTTTATTTGTGTTGTGCCATAGCACAAGCTTTCTCCTACTACCTCCGCGTACCCGTGCGAGAACTCTGCAATGTTAAACCCCACACTAATCCCTATCCTTCTATTTCCATTCTAAGAGGGAAAGTTGTTAACGAAACGTGTTTATTTGTTTAAAAATGTATAAAGGTAAATTGGAATGTACTAACACAATATCAAATGAAAAAACAAAAAACAATGCAATTGATTTTTAAAAGAAATTTTCAATAAATATTTATTTAGTATCATGGAGAGTTTTCTTGGAACAATTCACAACACTTCCTTAAAGACAAAGAGGTAATTTTGAAATAATTATTCAGTATTCTGTGACAGTTAGCTTTTAGCTTTTCGTGATAGTCACCAAAAATATCAGCTTTTTACTCTTGAGAAAGCTACGTTTCTGAACCCGCTGACTTCAAAATTTCATGGAATCACTGCTGATAACGAAAATGGTACAGGTAAAACACAAATACAGTATTCACTCTTCACTGTACACCCACATCCCTCCACAATTAGGTACACAGCACTTACAGACTACGGCAGAACGTTAATTGAATGGTTTCACTACACGCATAAGAAACACTCTTCATTGGTATCAAGCAACTATAATAGTATTTTTAGTTGTTGCTGGAGAGCAAATCTTGAATTAATGATTATGCAAATAAACTCGTCAGACTGCACAAACAACGGTGTATACAGAAAGCGTAAATATAAGATGGAGGAATTTAAGCCTAGTCACCATTCTAGTTCATATCTGCTGAGCGTTTTAGAAACATTTCAAAATAACACTTCAATTAAAGATTCGTTAGTAAAATTACGGAAATGTGAGATGAAATTCAGTAAACGTAATGAGAGAATATGTCAACTGTTACTAAGGAATCATTCTCTACTCTAGAATCCATTTGCGTTGAATATTTGCAGCTGATAGCGAAATACAATAGAAACGTTTCTGATAGGTTAATCTCCTTAAAAACACTTATTTCTTTTAAGTAAAAATGTCAATATATCGTTGTATCTTTTGTAAATAATTATGTATAGCAGTGGCGTGCATTCCATGGAATGAAGGGAATGAGTCATTCCCCTAAGTAAAGCATAGAAAAAATCCTTTATATATTGGAAATATTCGTTGCATATGACCAGAGCAAAACTGTTCACTCAACTCTGATTCTGAGCTAAGTGTGTGTGATGTTTTCAGAACGGTGTGTAGACTCGTCTCGTGACGTCAGCGAAGCTTCTTGGAGAGTGAAGGCGTTTGACTTCATGCCTCGTGAAAAGTCGGGTCGATTCGTGAGTGCGCGAGAATGATAATTTAAATGCATTCTCTTGTGATCGACTGGTAGCAATTTCAAGTTCGAAAGAATTAATTATTTTGGCGTTCTGAGCGTGTCTGATGTACGTGCTAACTACATTATAATACAATGAAAGTATCAAGTATCTAATAATACCGAGAACGTTTATATTAAGTTCAAGAAAGTATTCTAAACAAAGTAATTCTTTGCGTACCGTTCTGCAGTTCTCCCTTGCGGGAAGGGAATGCATTGGTGAGCTCATTCCGTGCAGTAGTCATGGCATCTAGCGAGGAAAGTGGGGGGAACCCGTGTTGACAAGCAGAATCGTCGGCAAGGCGCAACGCCTACGGATCCTTTTCCGGTGATACGTTCGAAGTAGGCGTGATCAACTTTCAGGAGCATAAAACATTACTGATATTTCGAGGATTCACCACACATAAGAATAGCAGACGGAAGGTTTAGATCGTATTCGCCCTTGGTTTTTTATGAGATAAATTCTACGAGGATTGTCGCGAGAGCTGATACATAAAATAATACAATATTTGCATTCAGAGCAAAAAATAGAAACACAAGTTGCAAGAAAGAGAACCAACAAGACGTGAAATTTGTCCGAGGAATTTAAACCGCAGAGCATCCAGAGAATGTGAAAAGTTTAAGAAAACAGTAGAATGGACATCACATCCATTGTTTGTAAAGATTGTTATAAACATTATTACTGAACTGTATAGATACATTTTCAAATCAACATTCACCGTATATTAAAGTGTATGCACACATTTTTCATTTTATGAAAAAAATGCTTTAATGCAATGATGGATTTTGTAAAGTTGTGTTGATAATTTTAAATAACAAAGTACTCGATGAATAAAGTTAAGTTATAATCGCATAAATACAGAATTATAATTGTTTATAATGTTAGAAGGCATTTAGGCAACGAAATTTTCCCTGGGGTCTGTTTTCTCCCGGGCGACCAGTTACGTTCGTATGCAAGATGCTACCTCTCCCTGGTGAATATTCACATTTTGAGAAAATTCATATCATCTTTATGTTTTACGTTTTTATACTTTGGATTTCAAAAGTGCTTCCCCTGCTAAAATTATCACCGCACACCACTGCTGTATAGAGAAACTAATAGTCCCACACTTTTTTTATAAAGAATGGAATTACTGATTTAGTTGCCCTTATTTGTCAGATAAGATTATTTGTTATTTTATGATTTTATTATGTTAAATGAAACGCGCTCATTAAATAAGCAGTCAGACATCTTACTATATTTAAATATCCATTTTGCAGAAAAGGTTTATGAAAGAATTTTAAAAAAATCTTTCTTCAATATTGCAGAGTTCCCGAAAAAATGTTCTAAAATTTTCATAAATTCAGATAATTCAATGAAAATCATACTTGCACCATTTTTGTAAAATTACTTTGCTGTATTCGAGGAAAAAGTTTTAAAAATTCGGAACAAATTTTGGGAATAGTTTGCAAATGTCGCTAGGACTCCACTCCCAAAATCAAAATTTCTGTTTCAAAATCAAGGTGTTGCAACATGAGTCACTTCGATGGAGGAATATCAGTTTTGGCGATAATCCTGCCACGGTTAATCCATTATCGTCGATCACAGACGGGCGGATTGACCATTTCCAGTAAACCAATTTTCCACGACAATTTTTCGCTATCAATGGTCTACAAAATTAGGATTCCAACCTCACAACGCATTAGAAGTTATTTACGGCGTGCAGGAGCATGAATTATCCAAATTTTTGCGATCAGGGTCCCACAAAACGATTTCTTCTGTCGAAAAATCGTTGCTTTTTGCCGTAGCATTGCAATACTTTCTATACTGCGTAAGTAGAATGTGAGAAAATTAAAATGAATTAGCCATTACATTTTTCTCAATGATTCAGAATAAAAATTACTAGTGAGAACCCGTGCGATTAAATCGCACGGTTAGTCAAATAACCAAACTGTTTTCTGCTTAAATTCTTTTTTTTTGTATTCCAGCATTATAAACGACCTAACCTCGCTAAGATCACTAACCTCTCATATTTCAAGATTTCTATTCAATGTAGAAAATCACGTTCACGTGCTTACACAACCTACACTAAATTGAAACAAACAAAAATGCTTGAGATTGCAACATTCACTTGTTTCCCGCCACCGTCCGAGTGTAATTTTCTTCCGATAGATCGCGCGGCAATCAGATATTACAGATTCCGAATTACTACTTTTTTTAATATTTAGGTATTTTTAACGCCCTTTTTCAATACGAATGTCCCATGTGCAGGTGAAAAGAAACACGATTTTTCAATCCATTGCTTCTTTATACAGATCGGTTTCGTATGTCGCCCAATTTATTGAAAAGACTAAACAGCCCTTTGAGAAATAATGTATAAGAAAGATAGAAGAACAAGCTGTGTCTTCATTATGTTAAAAAATAAATAATGTGTGAAAATAATCAATGATCGGTGTTATTTTAAACTTCCGTAATTATTAGGGAATTATAAGGGCGCCTGGGGGCGGAGGGCGCTTGAAGTTCACTGTATGCGTTGCATACATTTTCATGCATGGAAATAAAGCGCTAAAGGAAAGGTTACCGCCAGAGATTAAATTTGACTGCGGGACGTAGGAGTGTTGGTAGTGACGCATTCGTTCCTGTACGAGCATCCTGGAAAAATTCCTTTCCTCTAGGCACGTGGAAGCATGTTGCAGGCACCTCCTTCCGTTCAATTGGTCTCAATCTCTACTTCCGCGGCCCACGAATGTTTTTTAGTACTATGGAATTTCCATTAGAATACGCAAGAATATTGTGCGATTACTTAAATATTAAAGATAGGAACTTAACTAAAAGTTACTTATGAAAGTGAATAACAAGGATTTTCCAATATCTCCGAAATCTGATAATATTTTCAATATTTTAAGTTAATTTGTTTTTCGTAGAAATATAGCTAATAATACAAGAAATATGTAGTTTTCACGGAATAGTGGTAAGCATGAAAGAGATATTTCAGTGTTGCGATCTGAAAATTGGGTAAAGGGAAAATTCAGAAAGATGTACGTTAAAAAATACAGGATGAGTGACGTAACTTCAGCACCCCCTGCAGTTTTTGAACGGTTGAAGTTATTGCAATGCGGATGCAATTTCAATGCAACGGAAGCGCATGAGGGAATGGGGCTAACTGATAATATATTAATTTCTATTTTATCACTTGTATTTTGCGAGATACTGAGGTAACTTTGTTTTGTTTTTCCAAATGGAAGTATACAGATTTTTAGTGTATCATGACGATCGTAATAATAGCAACCTAATGGTATACATATTTTCGTATGTTTTATAAGCATTTTTTAAAAATAATTTTGATTTTTATGCGACACGTGTTTAACGGATATTGTGAATGTAGCAGTCGGCCACATACAAGGTCACGCAGCACTCGCCCGGCGAACACGCGCTCGGGCAAGCGAAGCTGAGCACAAAAAATCAGAATTACTCAAAAAAGCTTATCTAACACAATACGATATGTATTTTAATGGATTCGTCTTTTTACTCTCGTCATGATAGATTAAAAAAATGTGTTTACTTCCATTTGAAAAAAAACAACAACAAAAAAAACAAAGTTACCTCGATGTCTCGTAAAATGCAAGTGATGAAATAGAAATGAATACATTAATCAGTTAGCCCCATTCCCTCATCCACTTCCGTGAAAACAGCATTGCAAAAACTTCAACCGTTCAAAAACTGCAGGCGGTGCTAAAGTTATGTGACTCTCTCTGTATAATAAATCACGTGCCTACTGGAAGACTCCGAATAAATGTTCATAGCTTCTAAGACATGTAGGAGGTCAATGATGATCACTTTTTGCCAATGAGACTATGGTGGGAAATCGTATGTACATGAAGATATTACACATGATCCAGTTTTGACATCGCACCCCTGGTTGCTATGCAACTCATCCTGCATTCGTGTTTGGCAGATAAACGACTCGGTTACTGCCAATGGCAATAAAGAGATTTTAATCTTTATTTTTCAGTTTGGACTGTATGTGAACGTGTTTGGCGGTTACCACAAATGAATCAAATCTCATGTCCCCCACATCGAGAAATTTCTGTAGTAAATGCTGAACAATAAAAAACAACTCAGGTTTGAAATTGCACAGTATGCGTTGCGTCCATAAGGAGGCTCCTCACTTGGGTTTCACTCTCTGTGTGTCATCTCCGCGATAAGTGGGCAACTTTTTTTTTTTTTGTGGAACATTAAGCCTTGATGACAGATGGGAATGTGTCTCCTCTGAGATTCCTCCTTGGTTTCTCTCTCCTTGTGGCTCGCCGCTGACACCGCGCCACGACTTCCACCTTTATCTTCGGAAACAGGCTCAGAAACGAAGAAGAAGAACATGCTGTATAGAAATATATGAGATAGATTCTGTGAAATTTTTCTTCTGGTTGTTAAGTGTCTCCGCTGGCTCACTAAACGCCACTCGATTACTTGTGAACAAAAATATAAAATGTCTCTGTTTATCTCGGTGGCATTTAACAATAGCCTAAGTATTTTCTGATGCAGTTTGTTTATTCAGTGTTTAAAGTCCAGAGAACGTTACGATTAGGCTACAGGAAACAATCATTTAGAAAATTCCACCCCATCAATACGTTGTCCGAAAATGGTTCTGAGGCCTGCGCACACTTTTCTATATCCAGCGTTCACAAAACTGCTCCATCTATGTAAATAAAATTATGTATGTCATTGATTTTAAAATAACTGCTCTTTCCAAATCTCATATCATTTACATGATCTAAAAACGCATTCAATTGTTTTCACAATCTTGTCTGCTTGTCCGAGGTAATCTTTGGACTGACAGAACCGACTTCGATGCGGTTTTTACACTGAAGGGTAGGATTTTTTTGTCAGGCATTACGTAGGCTTTTTTTCCAAATATTTTTTCTCTCACCTAAAGAAAAATGTTTATTTGTTTGTTTATACAAATCTACAGTTTTATTCCGATCTTCATGAAATTTTGTACACGTAACCTTCAAAACAATAGAGTGGTTCCTGTATATATGATATTTCTTTAAAATTATCGCTATCTCACTTTCCTTACCCCTTGGAGCAAAATATAGGTGAACACTTCTTCCGTTTTTTGGAAATATTTAGAAAACAATGGGTGAAATTCACGAAAGTGAATGAAAGTTTCTAAAGCCCATAAATGCCCTACCAAATGCATTTTAATGCATTGAATGCATTCAATTGCGTAATTAGTATCAAAGTAATTAAATGTCAAGATTGATAATGGAAGTTTGTGCGGCGTAAGCCGGTTTGTGCGGGGTAGGTGGTAGCTATGATGATCGTAGAAAATACGGCAAGACGGGTGTGGTTGGGTGTGGCAGGGTTAGGAGGAAGATGAGCTGGAAGGGAGAGACGGAGCAGGGGAGAATAGTGGGGCGGGCCGGTTTACGCCAGGAGAGATTGATGGATTAATTAATGTTTCCGGGCGCGTCAACAGCGACGGTCGTTAGACCCGTAAGGGTAATGCAAGTTTTCCTGATCTTCCCGCGCTAGATGGTGAGATCCGGTGTCGACCTACAGTCGGTTAGCAGGGTTTTCCCCAACCAGCTATCCTCCCTCAGCGAGGCACCGCCCGAGCCGCGATATGCCCTAAGCTCCTAACTGGTCTCCCGGCACATGTGCTAGTGTAGTGCGTGTTAGTGTGTGTGTAAGAAGGAAGTGAGGATAGGAAGGAAATATCGCGCGCGGTCCGTTGCCCGTTTGTTAGGAGACGGCTCCGGTAGTCTCCTGGTGTTGATTGGAGAAACGACGGAAAACTACGGATCAGAGCAACCCCCGGTTGAATTCTCCTCTGGAGACTGAATTCGACTTAGCTATTAAGGTAGTGTTGAAAAACCTGGCTTTGTCGGGACTTGAACCTAGATCCTCCCGGTCAGGGCTGTCAAACGGAGCACGTGCGTGCTCGGAGCACGCTTGTGCTCTGCAAGGGCACGCAGTGCTCGCGGCGAGGGACGTTCGCGCTCCGATTTCTCAGGGATGCACAGAAGGCAGTCATGGCGGAACGCAAGAAACGTATAAAAAGTTTCATTCCGAATGGGCTCTTGATTTCGTGTGCAGTGAGTGTGAAGGTGATGCACTTTGTTTAATAAATGTTCATCATTAGTCTATAATTTTTGAAATGGTTCATTACGTGTATTTTCACACGAAAGATATGAACAGAATTTCTTTAAATGTTTACTTTCAATAATAGTGTTTTTCTCAAATTATGTTGTTTAATACTTATATTGATTTAGAAAGTATTTTGGTTTATACATATTTTCTTCAAAATATTCATTTGATTTATTTGTAATTAGTGTTAATAGTTTTCATATATTGCATTCTCTAACACTAAGTAGAAATGTGTTTTAATATTTCTTTGCTGTAATGATCAATGCTTGTATAACTGCAGTTTTTGTTTACATGTCAATTTTCATTAAAAGTTGGTAAAATTTAATAAATGTCTATGGTATACCAACCCGTGTACTTGACCAACCCACCGCATTCGCACGAAGTTTTCACACCCCTGTTTCCCGCCTGTGACTTCGCGAAACTGTTATCGCCGCGTGCCCCAAACCTTTGCGAAGGCCATTCGCTTGCTCGTTCGTCTGATGGCCCGGCACTACAGTGACATCAATTGGTGAGCAGATTGATACCCTGGGACACTTCTCCCGGTGGGGCGGGTTAGGATAGGGTAGGTTAAGCCGGGGTACTTTATACAATCCATTCATTTTCCTATCTAATGATTATTATGATTAATGAGAACCCGGTCAACGCAGAGTACTTCAGATAGTATTAAACATAACATTGGTCTACAAAAATAAACTTTTTCTTTCACAAGAATGAAAATAACGGACTATATAAGTATTTTTCATATTGAATTCAAATATCCTTTCGGTTTTCCCCCATCCAGCAGGAGTTTTGTGTGATATTTATGCGAACTTTCTATAATTTTGAATAACATCAATAACTGGCTATCCAACTCTAAATGGAATATTACTCGTCCTGATTTACATTCTGACTACCCATTCTGTATCTAAGAAGTAGTAATGATGATTGTCGGGCATATTCTGTATTTGGAATATGCCTCGTCTTGGTCCAACAGTAGTCAGCAAACAATATTAGAACTACCCTTGCCTTAGTACCTATTTTCAATTGCAATATAAAATTTTGAAAGACTGCCAGACTGCATTTTCCAGTGAATTTAACAGTTCTTCAAAATTCTCATTAACCATTAATGGCCATATTTTTTATCCTAAAAAATCCCTTACTTGAATTTCGCATCACTTACTTTGGGAAATTTCGATTTCAAGTTCAAAAATCCATCAGAAAGTTAATACATGGCTTTTATGGAATTTTTCATTCTTTCTAATATAATAGGCAATGGAGGTAAATCTATTTTTCAGGATTCACTAAATGGACATGTGTCACATTTTTTGGCCAGGGATACGAGATTCCTTTAATATTTGTCAAAAAAATAACAATCATGTACATGATCATTCGGTTCACTTAAAATCATAGGAATTGCAAATGGCAAATGATGAACACAACTTTTCTATCAAGAAGTCCTAACACACAAAACAGATATTTTATTCTTTTAAAAATCACCAACTTCACAACCAAAGTAATGTTGATAACACCTTTTCGCAAGTGGCGTTAAATTTTCCCTCAGTCGTTGAAGTCAGCTCACCACAAACACAGCAGAAATTATCTGCATGATTTACATACGTTCTTGCGATGATGAAAACACAAAACACTAAAACAAAGCTTACACAATACACTTATCAACACGAAGGAAATATATAACTAGTGACATTCGTGCTAACATGCTCAAAGACAACTCAATACTGACACATCGCAATGCCAGACTAACTGGTCTGAGCATGTCAAAACATGAATGAATCTAATTTTAAGTTCTTTGAAGGTCCAATACTTTTTAGGCAGACACACTTATAACAAATTTTTATTTTTTTTCCATTTATTTTCTTCCCGTTCGACTTTCGTCTTTCGGGGATTTTAACTGGTACAATGGTTTATGGGGTCATCCTGAGGCAAATGCGGGTCTCGATGCAACCCTTCACTATTTTTAAAATTTCTTATTTGAAATACTTGACTAACGGAAGTTTTGCATTTATTGTGTGGAAGTGGAGGGAGGGTGTTTATGGGAATGGGGGCAAATGATTTTATGATTCAGGGTGGGCGAAAGAGATCTTTGGGGAATCTGGATCTAATGCGTGAAGGATAATGTGAGTTTTGGCCGAGATTGAATATTGGAGCGTTAGGACATGCGTGGAGGAGAGAATAATATTTTTGAGAGGTTTGCGAAATGAATTCCGAGAGGAGAGGTACTTGAAGTTCTCGATGGACTTGGGAATTAGAAATAAACCATGGTGCATTCAAGGTTTGCCTTAAATATTTATTCTGGATTTTCTGTAAAATGGATAGGTTGGTAGGTGCTATGTTGCGCCATATTGGACAAGCATATGTCATTGTAGGTCTTATAATCGTTTTGTCGATGAGCAGCCCAGTTTCTATGCTAAGGGTGGAATTTTTGTTGATAAAAGGGTATAATTTAAACATTTTTGCACGTGTTTTTTGGGCGGTTGAAATAATATGCGGTTTCGAAGTTAACCGTTTGTCTAGTAAGACACCTAAGTATTTGACTGGCGAAGAATGAGAAAGCCAGGGAATATCGGTGTTGTTTATTCGTAAGGGTGCAGGGAAGGGAGGACGCCTGAGTGTGAATATTTTAGATTGTGATTTTAAGGGGTTAATTTTAATTCTCCATTTTTTGGTCCAATTGGTATAGCTGTGAAGGTAGGATTGTATGTAATCATAGGCTAAATTGATATCAGTATGTGAAGTGATACTAGCGGTATCATCTGCATAAAGAGCTATACTTGCTTCCTGTGGAGTTGGATAGTCTGCTGTAAAAATTGAGAACAATGTTGGTGAAAGAACCGAACCTTGTGGGACACCTGCGAGAATTGGGTGAAGAGGTGAAATAGTATCATTTACTTTCACTTGAAAATATCTGTCTGTAAGAAAGCTTTGAATTAGTTTCTGCAGATAATCAGGTGTACCAATTTCTTGTAGTTTGTACATTAGTCCTTGATGCCAAATTCTGTCAAATGCCTGGGAGATGTCTAGAAAGAGAGCTACTGTGTGTTTTTTGTCGTTAAAACCGTTTACAATATGTTCGATAAGTCGCAGCAGTTGATAGGTAGTAGAATGATTAGGTCTAAAACCGAACTGGGTGTTGGGAATTGCACAAATTTTTATTAAAGAATCTTTTTATTTAGGTAGAATATTTAATGATGGTGATCATTTTTAAAAAGGCAGTCTTCGAATAATTAAATTTGGAATTACTCTGTGCAAATAAAATGAATGAACCTATACAGTATTGTCTGTTGGTATTTCAGTATGATATTATACATAATTTTCTTAAATACAACTTAAATAAAATCGCTACATGTTAGGTAAAGGTTTCTATAACGGGTCAAAGAGAATGTTAAAATCATATTTTAAAAAGTAGCTGTCACAAAAAACCTGTGTCTCATTGAATAGTTCTGAATACATAGTGAAAGTTCAGTGTGAAAAAACGCACTAGATTCACTAATCAGATTTCTTGAACACCTTGTCGACCAGTGTATTCAGACTTTTCCTTCGCATGCCGTATTGTTTTCTTGAACACACATTAAAATATTACTTAAAAGATTAATGATAATGTATTTTTGTATTATAAATATATTATTAGTTACCGCACGCCAGTACGCTCCCTCTGAGCTCCAGTATTTGTTGACAGTCGGTTAATATACTCAAGAAGAAGTAAAGTACTTGTCGTGACTTTTACTCAGCATAACCTTCCTAATGATGGAAACCATTACAGAATGATGCATCTTGGGTTCGCAACTATTCCACGATGAAGGTTAATTCAACAATAACTGTTGGTTTCGCGTGAAAAAATGTGAAAGAAATGTAATTTAGTTCCAATTAAATATTTTGTTTATTTATATCTTTGGAGAATTTGAAGTAAAGATATATTGAAAACTACATAGAATTTAGTGTATATTAATATCAAAATTAAAATAATCTTAAAAGTAAAATGACAAAGTAAAGTAAAATCACCGCTTTCTAATTCAGCTGGTTCGTTGGAGAAAAGGGAAAGACGCTGGTGCGTCTTCCATAATTGAAGAAGTATTTGAAACACTTTTGTGAAGAATTGAGTTTCAGTTCAATTTTAGATCAGAACTACTGTTGTTAAACACACTTTTCTCTGATCGACGACATTCAAACTACTCACCTTCGAGCCGAAAAAGAAACGGAGAAGTAAACCATTAACTGTACGACAGAGTGTCAATACATACAAAATTTGTCGATATCCATGTTGTGATGCCGTTGCAATGCCATTGAGAAGCTCCTGATAAACGATTTGTTAGGTACAGAAAGTTTTGATTCTGAACTACTATAGTCCCCTCTCCGAATTTACCCGAAGCCACCTGTAGTCGACCTTTTCGGGCAATGAAGGAGTGGAAAGTGCAATAAACGCTAAAAGTTTGCGTTTCAAATTGTTATCAAATCAGAATATTAATTACTTACGTATTTTTTAATATTTTGAAAACGTTTTCTTGAAAGGCTAGAGAATGTACAAAGACACTAAAACGTTGACTCAATACCGTGCTACTATCTCCCCCGTTTCTTACCTGAGCTATTTATCTTATCTAATGAATTTGGGTAGAATTTTTGGGCAACGTTCTACTTTCAGAAATGATTATTTGTTTTCATTTTTCATAATTACAGGAAATATTATATGCTACATATTATAAACCACAGTATCATACATGCACCTGGCTAACATGGAAATTCCCAACAATTCTTAGTCGTTCACCCGAGTAATTTAGAACATCTAAAATATTAACTTCGATAATTCACTATTGTAAAAAAAGTTTATAATGAAAAATATTTCATATCACCATGTAATATTTTATTTGTATATATGCAAGACTTAATCAAACAAAGAATAATAAATTAGGAAAAAATGTCTTTCTCCAAAGCTTTCTAAGAGAGAAGTTCAAATTCTGAATATTTGAGTGGATGTGCCGAGGTACTGTTAGTTTCCTCTTTGCTCGCTGTGTATCACTTCCAAGAGTATTTTATAATTTCTCTGCTACTAAAGGGATTCACACTTTCAGAGTCTTCAGTTTTTGTGATACAGGAAATACATGTAAGGTGAATTTCGCAGCACAAACAGTCGAGCAATGGCTCTTTATTAAAAGATTCCAAGCCTTCCTTCACCTACGCGTGGATGGCAGGCCTTCTACCACCAGTGACCTTGCGTGCGGCCGCACGCTTATCAACAAGAGACAACCGGTAGCCCAGAGGTGAACAAAATGCGTGAGAATGACTCATCGCGCCGCTGGTGTGCTGGTAGCAGAATTAGTTGTTTGAGAATTTTAATAATAAAATAAACACAATACAGTATTTGACTAGCTGGGAGTGTCAGCATACGTGCTGAGTGAAGTTCCGTCTCTCATGGTTAGACCACTTCCCGCGCAGCAATAGAGACATACGAGGTGTCATTCGACGCGTCTCGTTCTCCTGATGGGGAACTGATAATTTGGTTTCTTATTTGGCCATACATTTCTAAGACATTTCCAAAAATGTGTTTTTTCGTGTTTTGTCGCTGCGATCTTGGTGAGTATGCCGGGAATTAAACCAACGACACGTAAATAGGTACATGTAAGTGGCGTTGATTAAACTTCAGTACCCAAAAGCATTTTTCGCTCAATGCGCCATAATTTTCTTTCACGACGTTGGCAACACTGATGTTGACATCTTTAAGTGAACGAGAGAAGTCAATATGAACAACTGAATTGCGCAGCATATATTCATAGCTCCATGCATATTTCATTTTTATTTTTTTATCCATAGGCCTATTACCATATTTTAAACTAGTGGTGCTACAGAATAGCACAGACTTTCCCGTATTAGTTTTCTATTTCCTTTTCTCTCGGATAGCTATTCGGATTTGCCATATTCTCTTGCAAACTGCCATCTGTCGCCGCCCAAAGTACATTTTTTTGGACATTTTCTTAATGTGCCGGTTGCGTAAGACTAGAACGGAAATATTATTTTAAGAATATTAAAGAAGAGTAAAAGCTCGTTTTAAATGCCAATTTTCTTTGAAAAAATTGGAGTCCTTTTTTAAGAAAATGACGTTGAAGCGCTACTCTAAATTCGAAATTTGAAGCTCTTTTTCACAGAAATCTTTTGAGTTTTCGAAAAACTTCATTATTAGTCATTTTAAGCAATTTAACTCACGAAACTTTAAATACGTTAATTAATACATTAATTAATAAAAGTAACTATAACAATTACTTTACTATTTACTAATCTTCGAGAAAAAATTTAATTTTTTAAAGAAAACTTATGCCAGCTTAAAGACTGTATTGCTTACAAGACTTCTAGACACATTTATTAGCAATTCAATTAGATTTATTTAAAAATTGTAATAAAATGAATCCAACATTTCTCTCTCTCTTCTTCTTCTTTTGCCTTTTCCCGTAACTACGGAGTCGGCGCTAAATGGATGTGGGCTCATTTTTATTAATTTTCACACATTCCATTTTTATACGGATTTGGCGAATGTTTTACGGCCGGCTGCCCTTCCTGACGCCAACCACAAGGGACACACACGCACATTACGCATAGACAACACACACAATCACGAAACACGCACAACCATGCCTGAGGTGGGATTCAAACCTACGATCCTTCGGTCCAAGATCGCCATGGCACTTCTGGCTTAGCGATCTCGGCTATCGGATCGGCAAAATGAATCCAACATTTACCTAGTCAATATAAATTGCAATGATTTCTGTGTATAATCTTCGATCTGGCAACCTAAATGTATGATGCAATTACGTAACATTTAATTACAGTCATTTAGATACATTCGGTTTCATGGTGAACTGATAAAATGCTAACATATTCACAGATAAGTGACCTTCCGTTCAGTGAATATATGTATATTCTATACCTCTCAACACGGAAAAAAGTAATGATTATCAAATATGTTTCGAATAATTTCTAAAAGTTTAATTTATAAATACAAGCTTTAGTAAATAAAATATCTTATCACTGCCTCCATCTCTTAGTTCACCAACAATGTACTTTTTAAATATCCCTTGCCACATTGTTGCACAAATTTCAATAAAGCTTTGCGGATTGGTTGAAAGAAATAATTATATATTAATAATTATAATTATATATGTTAAAAATACTATTTTTGTTCGATATATTAATCTCGTCGAATCATATTTGCTTTATAATCGTCATAAATATAAAGAAAAGTTTTATGTATTTAAAATAATGCATTTTCATTATTTATTCTCTATATTCCAGGATCCTAAAATAGGTTCCCAAACAATTTTAGCACTGTTTTAAAATTCTCTTAGGTTTAAACTTCTCCTGGATTAAAGTCTCCTTAAGGGAGCGGGCGACTAATTTTGACGCCCAATTGCTCCACAAATAAACATATTTTGGAAAAATTCAACATGACCTTATCTGAACATCTGTTTTTGATGAGCACATTTCATTAAGAAAAACAATTGTATCTTCACAATTGTAGTTGTAGGAAAAAACACATATGCACATAAACATAGAAAACAGCCGCCTTTGATGTTTATTCAGATTCGAATAGAAAACGATTAATAAAGTAATTGCAGAAGTAAAAGTGAACACAAATTAGACTGAGATGTAGACTTTAATCTCTTAAAAAATTTTGGAGAGAAAAATGTGGAAGTGTTAAGCAAATCCGGGAAGAATCAAATGCAGTTGCAGAACATTTTGCGACAATTTTCGGAACTAATTGACAATAATTTTATATTAGGATTAATAACCCAGAAGAACAGCTTACAGGTGATCTTTATTGCATTATTTGAGCATTATTGTGCATATTAGCAAAAATTGTAAAAAATGTAGCTGTACCAAGCTCTAACTATTCGCATCATCAATACCTGCAATTATTTTTTACGGCGATTATAATTTTGCAATATTACCAGTTTATATCCCGTATGGAGGTAACATACAAGGCCATTGGGTGTTGGGATTTTTTGAAATGAAGTATAACATTATCAGCTACTACGATTCATTAGTAAGTCCAGTGAATACTGTAAGAACATATTTGCACAAAGCTACGTATGAAGGAAATTTTCAACACACGAAAATACTTTTAAAACAGCTTACAGCGTCGGCGACGTCACATTCAACCAGTTATTAGTGAAAGAGAGTGAAGCACGTCAGTGTACATGCGACAAACCCAACGCTACACGCACGTGCGAACTCCAACGTCACGGTGAAGTGACAACGGAAAAACGCTACTCCACAAGGATTAGTTATGGTAATCACGAGACTTATGTCGCACAATAAACACGATAATGATCCCGCTCTGTGGAATTTGTTCCCAGCTGTAACGGCAGAGTGTGTTACTAACTCCGTATTTCCTCCATGCAACAGTTTGTAGATACTGTTGATCTTCATATGCAGTAATTACACTGGTCGACAAAATTGAACTTTTTGTCTCTTAAATGAAATTGAATGGCTGTTTCTTATGGAAAATGGTGCTCTGATTTCAAATTTGTGGAGCATTTATTTGTAACGGGCCAGGTTTCTTTGTAATAAGCAATTAAAAAATACACACTGTTTTAAAGTTATTGGTTTTCTTTACTTAATTATATGTAATAACCTCAATCAAAATGTAATTTTAAACGATTGTTTACAGTATTTGGTTTGAGGATATACTTATTTTAGTGTCCATCATTAGTTTATAAGCATATTTTGATACAATTTTCTCTCATTATTTTTTTTAATAGTTGCAACGTCTTGGGGGAATCGCAAATCGTGTCTGTCGCTCACAGCATCGGGATTTCCAGGAAAAAAGCGTAAGTGCGAATACAGAAAATGTATACTAAGGAACATATTACATCCCAGAGCGTTGTAATTGTGAAGGAGTGCCGACTCTTTCTTCACAAGTCTCAACTTTTCTGTTACCAAGGAATTTCGTTGCGACCTTTTGAAACGAGATTCATGCAGCTTTTTCTTCTATTCAAACTTGACTCACAGTCGTGATTCATCATAAGCTCATTCATATGTGATCCTACAAATATACCCTTCTTTATTTTCGCCTCACTGATCTTAGTTAATTTGTTCTTTAAGTACGGGAAACCTGACTCACTTTTATTCATCACCTTCACAAATTTTCTCATCAACCCGAGTTTGGTATGCGAGGGAGGAAGATGTGGGTGTTGCATTGCACTGTAAGGGGTTCCAAAGTTACATTTCTTACCGGGAATAAGATATCGTGGAGGCCTGTACTTCTTCACAAAATAATTGTAGTCCCCTTCTGAAGGAGGTTCCAATCCTTTAATCGGTACACCAACTGTTCTGCCTGATTCTTCGACAAGTGTAAATCATGAACTAGATCTTTTTGTTCTCACAGATTAGTTCTGTTACATTCTTTAGATATTCCATCGACATTTCGGTCTTCAATGTCATCCTTTTCGGAATTTACGTTTAAATTTTCTTCGACGGTTTTAGGAATGCAAACTCCGATTGCCCGGTGGCGCTGGAATTGGAAGGCCGTCGCTATGAGGAACAGGTCTGACAGCTAAAGGGAGGTTGCGATATTGAATAGTCTTCTTGGCCTTGCTTGTGATTCCATCAACTTTGGTAGTGCAGAATAAACAGCCTGTCGAGTGTTCCTTTGGTTCCTTCCATGCCATTGGAATTGCAAATGGCATATATCGCGAATTTCGTTAAGCTAACTACTATTTTTTCGTAAGCAATGATACATAAGACGCACAGCAAATATGAGGGGCTCATGATTTGTCCTCATCACCGATCTGACACCCCAAACTATTTATATACCTTTCTTTTTAAGGGAGTAATATTCCGCCTTTGGCTCTTCAAAATTTCCTAACCACACACATATCAGAAATTGTTTGGATGGTTTGCTCACTACCGCGGTATTGTAAGGAATCTGTTTGTAAGAAAATTAACACTAGAACGTAACGAATAGACGAGTCGTGCATTGCAAAAATATCAACACCTTTCTCGCTCGACACGAAGGGCGCTACTAACATGTAATGACCCACGTACACAATGCGCCGAGTCGGCGCGTCGTTTACGTGGGTCGCTGCAATTCCCTTCGCAATGTCCGAATTTGCTCAACTGATTTGACCGGTCTGGTGTCTATTTCATGTCTTGAGTGGAATCTATAATATCATACGTTGTTGGCGACCAACGTCACGTAATTAACTTGCAAGCAACTAGCGCTATCATGGCATCTGCGAAATATATGTAGTTTTATTACATGTGCGATTACACTAAAATTGAATTCGATGGGCAATTTTTATGATTGTATTGTATTTTACGTAGCAAAGTACAGAAGAAACAGCTAGAGTTAGCCATTTAACAAAATCACTGTCGATGAGTGTTATCTATAATCCAGTCACTAGATATGTGACAAAAAAATTCAGGAAGTTTTTTTTCCAACAGTTCTGCTTTTTGGGGTGCTGAATTCGAATTTTGTATTTGCCATATAGAAAAACTGTTGGCTCCACAAAGGAAATAAAAAACTAAAAACCTACAAATTTCACACTTTTTCAGTTTTTTGCTTTTATATACAAAACTATACTTTTATCGAAATAACTACTTGTTTACAAAATTAAAGTTGATAAAATGTCCTACAAATGTGTATATTATCTGTAATTTTGTGAAAAACGTCAATGTATTAGATCCCGATGAAAAACGGTGACTTTTTGGCTCTCTGACCACAACATGAGAATGGTTCTCTCCCGCCCTCCACTCTCTTGCGACGCTCTATTTTCAGTATGTCATTCGGGCAGTGGTTAACCCTCAGCGATCAATGAGATAACGCTCAGTGCTAGTTCCGTTCGTGCGAGTGGTGTTACGTTTTGTAAATAAAAAGTGCAATAGTTAAGTTATAAGAAAGTCATCTAATCAAATTACACTAGCTAATGGCCACAGGTAGTTGCTCCACTACGGGACAACCAATTCATAGCGCAATGGACGCCACTTACGACGAAAATGATTGTGAAAAGCCTTTCAACGGCGAAAAGTGCAAACCATGCCAGATCAAACAACAATCCAACAACATGAATATCTTCAACGGCAATGACATCCCCATCATCAGCAGCAAATGGTTAAAATGCAACTCTCTCAACTTCTTTCTCAATATCATATGCCTCCACAACCGCAATCTCAACCACAACCACCGCAGCTCCGAGGTACGCAAAAAAATGAGCACAAACGAAGGAAGTCACTCTCGCCAGAAGAGGAAATGCCCTGGTGCAATATTCCTATTTCAAATAGATATAAATTACTAGGGACATTAGAAACTGAAGAACTTGTGCACGATCCAGTTGTGAAATTACCCTCAATTATAGTGCATTATGCAGGTATCTTCCTAGTTTTAATAGACGATGTTAAAAAGAACGTAGAAGATGACTTCACAACCAAACAGGAGAAAGATTCGTTTAAAATCACATTTACTTCTATAAGTGATTATAGAAGTTTTAGAAAATTTTGTGAAATTTAGAAAATTGAGTTCTATTCCGTTAAATATCCCTCTGTAAAAACGTTAGCCATTGTAATGAAGGGCATTCCAATCACGTACACAGAAAGTGAAATATTCCAGGAACTGAAGAGACTAAAATTCCGAATAATTAAAGATTTTATAATAAAAAATGTCATATACCTGTATGTACAATAGATTTAAAAAAATACTTATCAAAGTAAAGAAATTTTCAAACTTGATCGTTTTTGTATAGCATTGTAAGAATTTAGAAAAGAATCAAGTCTTAAGTAACCCAATGTAGGTTTGAGCATTCCCTGGCAAATTGTTGCATTCAGCCTAGGTGAGTCAAATGTACCGGTCATCACCACTACTCTGAGAGTACAAAAACTAAGTCTGTCCCTTGAAAATGTGTAAATTGTAGTGAATAACATACTGCTAACTACAATGGCTGCATTATGTATAAAAGTCAGCAGATCCAAAGAAAAAGACAAAAAACATAAACCTTCCTTTTAACATCTCCCACCAAATCAATACTTTCGCTAAAAATGTACCCGATAGAAAAATACCATCAAATCCTGCCCTTCGTAGTAGCGAAGACTTTAATAGCCAACAGAGTTCATATTCTTCATTATTTAAAGAGGATCAATCTATTCAAATTTCAAACATCGTGTCATAAGTCGTGTTAGCGCTGACTCCCATAATAGAAAATACTGTCTGTTCTGTCAAATCTAACTATGGCAAATTAAATTACTAATATTAATTTCTTAAACGAATGCCAATGGACTGAAATACCAAGAAAATAAATTTAGATATTTTTTAAAGAAACATGAAGTTGAAACTGCTTGTGCAACCGAAAGCTACATGATTCCAGAAGAAAAGTTTCAGATTCTTGGATATAAAAATTCCATAGAGGACCGAATTGCATCAAGTGGCGTAGCTAAAAACATTTATTGTAGTCAAGTATCTACGTCTTTATCAAAAATCAGTCTTATTAGAATCAGTAGGAGTAGAAGAAAAGAGTAGTGATAACAGTAATAACAATAACACTACTACAAATAATCACAATAATAATAATAATAATAATAATGACAAAAAAGTAATAATCATTGCAGCTTACAAGCCTCTCTATTAAATATTCCCTGCAAAGACTTATAGAAAAATATTTAGCTCATACAACCACAGTATTCTCTTAAGAGACTTGAACAGCAAACATACATTTTGGGGCTGTTACACAATATCCACACAAGACCAAAATTTAATGGAATTTGTAAAAAAAATTGTAGCCTTAATATTCATGTCCCAACAAGTTCTACATATTTTTCGAACAATTTTAATATAATTCCTAACGTTCTCGCCATAGCAAATAATTCATAACCAAAAATATTGATTTTCCACTGCATGAAAAAGTAGTAACTGAATTAAACTCCGATCATAACTCGATCCTAATATCATATAAAGAAAATGTATAGACATTACTTCAGGAAACAATCCTTTATATAAACGTATCAATTGGACTAAATTCCACCTTATGCAAAGAAATTATAAATATCCATTTTATTTTACGCCTACTTCAGATATTGACTCCAAACTTGAAAAGTTTAATGCGGCTATTTTTAAATCTCTAGAGCAATAAATAATACTAAAGATATGTCCCTAATTTAAAAGTAAACTATTCTCTTCCCCTATTCCCCGGAAAATTATTAATTTAAATAAATCCAGAAATGATTTGCGAAGGTTTTGGCAAATAACTCGAAGATCAGATATAAAAGCAAAATTAAATAAGTTGTCAAGAGTAATGTAAAACAGATTAGATAATCACCGTTATGCTTCATTTTGGCAGTTTATAAATCAATTGATCGAAGTTCAGCGCATCTCTGGACAACAACAAAAAGACTCACTAGAAATAAAAACGAAATATCCTAATTAAAAGTGATCCCAGTTAAAAGTATTGTATTAATATATACTAGAAAAGGCTAAAGCAATTGCAGATCATTTGCAAAACGTCTTTAGATCACACCCTCTAACAATATTACAACGTTACAAAGAAATAGAAAATTTTATGAAACAGTCAGTAATTACAGCTGGAACTAAAATAATTTCACAATCTGAAACAGTCAATATAATAAAACGTTTAAAACAACGAAAATCACCAGGTATTGATGGAATCAGTAATAACATGCTTGAAAATCTCTACAATAATTCTGTAGCAGGACTAACTGCGATATTTAATGCCATCTTACAATTTAACTTATTCCCTTCTCCCATAATCGTAGGGCCCTAACGCAATGGACAAAAAATGTAGAATTGCAATCAGTCCGCAAAAATTATAATAAAATATTCACTATTAGGAGACCGCAAAACCCTCCCTATGTGAAAATAATGAAATACCTTGGACAAGTGAACCAATAAAATATCTCGGAGTAGTGTAAGACAAAAAACGTTTCTGAAAATTCCATGTTCACGCATCAATCAACAAATCCTGTGCCAAAATATCAAAACGTTACCCGTTCATAAATCAACACTCAATTCTTAATATCAAATGTTAGATTCTACCCACACTAACTTATTCTAACCCGGTGGGGAGAAACGCAGTTCCTACCACCATACACAAAATGCTATTAGTCCAAAATAAAGTCCTTAGGAAATCAATTAAATTTCCGTGGTTTGAACTGACAGTACCCATTACTCTCTCTCAATTTTTTATTTTTCTATTATACCTATTTAATTGGCTAGCAATGTATTCTGGCTTAATTGCACCTCGGTTTCGGTTGTATAATTAGGCGCTATAATACCTACTATCTCATAGGTGTGTCTCTTTCTTGTGAGCTAAAAATATAACAAACACGAGCCAACACGAGAATCCGATTGGTGTACCTCTATTTACACTAGGAATTTAATATTTATACTAAGTTGCTGGTTCCTACTTTTGAAATGATAACAACTTCTTTAATGAATTAATATTCCAGCGACATGTAGTGTCGGCTGCCATTTATTTATTTGAATTAGCATTCTTTTCTAATCAATTCTTAACAAAAATGTATTCTGATTTAATTTGTTTTCTCTACCTAATGAAGGATGATGGTGATGATAATGGCCATCAAACATTTATTGTAATTAATTTCAAATAAAAATATCTTTCTCTTAATTTATCTTACTCTCTAATACACTCTTGGCCTTGCACATTTAATAAATATCAATGTTTTTGTATTTACCCTTTAGCTATCCACTTTCCTGGTGATGATACATTGCGCATGAGTAGATTATACATCCATTCAGAGTCGTTCCTCCACACTCTCGTTTCATTTCTTGAAATTCCACATTTATACAAATTCCACATCTATTATTATTAGCACATGTTTTTAGAATCGTCCGCGTCCTACTCGACGTACTTCCTGGTTAATATTAATTTTAAATATTCGCGACTAACATTTTAGTCTACTAAGACACGTTCTGTTCTGAGTTAAAACTTTTGCTAACAAATTTTACTGCTCACGGCATCGTATCCTATCTCTACCAAATCTAGAAGTGTTCTGATGAAAAATGTTCATTTTGCAACTCAACTTATTTTTGCTTTTCACTTGTTCACATTGTTTCTGGTCGCTCCGATGCTAATTTCTCTGTAACTATAGAATACGAGTTCTCTTGTCTACTATAACAATGTCCTTTTAATAGATTTTTTTTTGAATTTATTTCTACGTGTTCGACATATTTGTCTTTCAGGGGTTTGGACATTACAAACAAATAACTGGCGATTTGATACTCACTGGAACCTGTAGTAGGAATTATTAACAATTACATTTTTGAAAAGGTTATGCTATGAAAAAAAAAGAAGTATATAAAAAGATTTTGAATAGAAGGATAATATGTTGTAAATGTAGTAATTATGGTGGATGAAATATATCTTTAGGAAATTTTGATAGTATACGTCGAGGAAAATGATATGTTTGTCCTAAATTGAAAGTGCGGGTCTGTTGTAAGTCATCTAAGGAGTTGAAAAATTTAAGGCTTTGTGAACGAATTAGGGAGTTGATAGTGTCAATTTTCAGTTCGTTATGGAGTTGAGAGTTGGGAATATACCAGGGTGCGTGAAATATTTTCCTGATGAATTTATTTTGGAGAATTTGTAATTTATTAATATGGGTTTTGGCAGCATTGGACCAGATGGGGCAAGCATAAGTAAGGGTAGGACGAATAATTGTGGTATATATTAATTTTGCTGAGTGAATGTTTATAGGTGATTTATAATTAATGAGGGAGTGTAATTTATAAATTTTAGTGTTAGTTTTATGTATAATGTTTTTAATATGGGCATTCCATTTAAGTTTAGTGTCTAAGAGGAGTCCAAGATATTTAATAGGTGTGTTGGGTGATATCCAGGGTATAGCTTGATCAAGAATTAATATTTCTGCAGGGATGATTGGTTTACAGAGTGTGAAGATTTTAGCTTGACATTTATTCATGTTAATTTTAATCTGCCATTTAGAAGTCCAATTTGTATAAAGCAGAAGGTCGGATTGTAGTCTATTTTTGGTAGTTGTTAAATTTTTATGACTAAAGAAGAATGCAGTATCATCAGCAAAAAGGGCTAATTCTGAGTATGTAAAGTTGGGAATATCAGAGAGATAGATGTTAAAAAGTAGAGGACATAGACAGGACCCTTGGGGCACGCCCGCGCCAATTGAAAATAGTTGAGAAAAAGAGGAATTAATTTTGACACGAAAAGTGCGATTAGAAAGAAAATTTTGAATTATTTTGAACAAATAAGTAGGAATTCCAATTTGGAATAATTTATAAATAAGACCATGATGCCAAATTTTGTCGAATGCTGTTTCGATGTCCCGTAATAATACAATAGTATGCTGTTTTAGGTGAAAGGAGTTTTCAATACGTTCTGTTAGTCTTAAAAGTTGATGAGTAGTTGCATGCTGATGAGTGAAGCCAAATTGAGTGGGAGGAATAATTTTGTTAATTGTAGTGAAGTGTAATAATCTGTGATGTATAAGGGTTTCAAATATCTTGGAAAGAGAGGAAAGTAAACTAATAGGTTGGTAGTTCGATGGGTTTCTAGGATCTTTTTGTGGTTTACAAAAGGGAAGTACGATTGCTGTTTTCCAGGTAGTTGGAAAGTTATTAAATCTCAATGCGGAATTTAGAATAGAATTAGAAGTAAAAGCAGCAATTGATCTTTTACCAAGTGACTTGAGTGTTTGATTATTGATAGTATCCAATCCTGGAGATTTGTGAGTTTTTGGTGTTTTAATAATTGAATGAATTTCAGAAGGGGAAATATAATCAATATTTTGGGGAACATTAAAATTTGGAAGAGAGAGAAAATTGCTAACAAGATTGTAAAAGTGAATATTAGTAGTTGAATTAGGAGTAAACGTATTTTGGAAATGAAGACCTAGTAATTGAGTTTTGTCATAGTCATTTATTGCTGTAGTGGAATGTTGTTTAAGGATTGGAATAGATGTTTTTTCTTTACAGATTCTTTTAAGAGTTGACCAGAGCTTTTTTGATTCGGGATGAATTTGTTTAATAAAGTTTTTGTATTCATTAAATTTATGTTGTTCCAGTTTAGATTTTATAATCCTAGATATTTTGTTTAGTTTAGTTTTAATTTCTCTACGCCTGGTTTGTTGCCAGAATCGTCTTAGGGAGTGCTTAGTTTTAATAAGGTTAATAATAGGTAAAGGTAGAGGTTTATAATTTACGAAATTAGTTTTTGGTATATATTTAGAACTTATATGTAAATTATGATTTATTGCATCCGTGAAATAAGTGATGTACGAGTCTATGTCATGAGTTGATAATATATTTTTGGGGAATTGAATGCTGTTTTCAATATTTAATGTAAATTTATTCCAATTAACTTTTTGGAATATAGGAGAAGAGTTAGAATAGGTGATATGAGAGTTGAAATAAATGTTTATAATAACTGGATAATGATCTGAATCAAGCTCAGGTAATACGTTTTGAGTAATTGGAAGGTTTACGTTTTGTGTGATTAGTATATCTAAAATATCTGGGATGATATCTTCATTATATGAATAATACGTGGGTTCATTAGGGGCATGAATTTGAAGATTATGATTAGCAATAAATTTGTGTAATTTTATACCATTTGGATTATTATTAAGACTTCCCCAGATTTGATTTTTACAATTTAGATCACCGAGCAGTATGATTTTATCTGTTGTATTGTTAAATATGCTTTTAAAATATGTCAGCGGGAAATTATACTTCGGAGGCTTATACGCAACTGTAAGGTGGTAATGGATTTGATTGATATTGATTATTATTGTAATGAATTCGAGGGAGGGAGTGATAGGTGTATTTATAAGAAAAGATTTGAGTTTGGAAGAAATAATAATAGCTACGCCACCCGATGCTATATTGTCAATTCTGTCATATCTGTATATTTTATATCCATGTAAATAAAATTTTTCATTGGGGATGAGATGCGTTTCGGTGATACATGCTATTTGGATGTTGTGGGAATAAAGAAAATGTTCAAATAATTGATGTTGCCTTTTAATTCCATTGGCATTCCAATTGAGCAGTGTTATGCAGTTAGTTTTCTTAGACATTTTGTTTGTTCAGAAGTGATTCTATGATTCGTTGAATTTGTGGTATTAGTGAAGATATAACTTGCGTAACTATTGTGGTAATTAATTGTGAGATATTTAATGAAGAAGTGTTAATGTTATTAATATTTTGAGAATTGCG
Organism: Acheta domesticus; assembly: GCA_031308135.1. Lineage (NCBI taxonomy): Eukaryota > Metazoa > Arthropoda > Insecta > Orthoptera > Gryllidae > Acheta > Acheta domesticus. The sequence continues at coordinate 32,615,219 of JAHLJT010002406.1, forward strand.
AGCTGTGTTGGAATATGTATTTGACCAGACATTAGGTGGTTTCTGAAATGGGGGAAAGTCTGTGTTGTGGAATGTGAAGGTTTTAGGCTGTGTATTTGTATTTTCCAAATTATGTATGGTCTCTTGTGAAGTATTATTGAATTTAGAAGTTTTGTTGTTAAGTGCTTGTTTAAAAAAAGGGCATCCTCTATAATTAGCAGTGTGATTCTGGTTACAGTTAACACAAATCGGAAGTGAATTTTGAGGTTTGTTGCAAAGAAAATAGTGGTGATTCTGATTACATTTGACACATCTGGGAGTTAAACGACAGTTTGCCTGTGAGTGATCAAATCGTTGACAGTTTTTACATTGTATGGGTGAAGAACGTTGAGTTCTTGGTTGAATATTCACTAAGCAATGAAATAAGGTTTTCAGGTGTAGAATTTCTTTACCTTCTTTGGAGTTTTGTAGGTCTAAAGCACACGTTTGAAGAGGTTTTCTGGATTTGTCGTAAAGTCTTCTAACACTGATTATGGGATATTGTAACCTAAATAGTTCATTATAAATGTCTATTTCTGAAATTGAAGAAGGAATGTTTTTAAGCATCACAGGGAAACACTTTTTTGATGGATCTTGATATGTATAAAATTGGATGTTGTTTGATTCACTAAATTTGCGAAAGTTCCTAAAGTCGTCAATAGATGTGAACTGTATTTTTATTTCATTTTTGCGAGACTTAGTGGTGTATTCATGTTGCACAATTTTTTATATATCTTGTATTAATAGCTGGTAATTTTTTCCAATCACTGTAAACGGTGGAATTTTCACTTCAGAGTTAGAGAGTTCGTTATCAGGATCGGCAGTTTCATTCAAGATGTCGTATCTGGAGTATGTTGGAATTGAATAGGTTGGTTTACATTGTTTTTGACGTTTGGCTGAATTTGCTTCTTGAAGAGGAGGTTGATTATTTGTATTACCTGAAGTGTGTGTAAAGATTGTGGAAGATTGGTTATTAGGTGGCATTTCTTCTAATCCGGGAGCAGCTTGAAGAACATTGATGGTAGTAGAAGACGTTGATTGCTGAGAAGAATTTTGAGGTTGATGTATCACATCTTGAGGCAATGACTTTTGACGTTTGGCTGGATTTGTTTCTTGTAGAGGCGGCTGGCTTCTATTTGCATTATACGAAATGTCTGTGTAAATGAAGGGAGGCTGGTTGTCCGTTTGCATTTCTATCAATCCGTGAGTAGCTTGAGGTACATTGACAGCATTCGATGTTGATTGAAGAGAAGCATTTTGTGATTGATATATTATATCTTGTGATAACAGATTTTGAGACGTAATATTTTCAGGTAAGTTTGAATTATTATTCTGCATTATTTGCAGGTCTTGATGGAACATATAATTTCAATGCCCAATACAGTCTCCCCGGAGGGGAAACTGTGAAACACGTACAGAGTGTGTTACAGCTGGATTTATTTATGTCTGCAATTGATTTGAACAAATTTATGATAAATGTCAGTTTTTCTTACCAGTGGCAGGCTGGTTCGCTAATATTTTGTGAATATATTGATTCTCCGAGCGAAAACAGTCCGATTACTTGGCACGGCCCTCTGGAAGTCCCTTTTAATAGATGATTATTAAATAAAATATTTTACTAATATTTTCAATATTCGTACGAAATAATTTTTTACGTTAACTTAAGCCTTGAGTTCCCAACGTCTCGTTTCTTTTCATATTTCCTTATATTTCTCTTTTTACCCATGTTGTTTTATCGACAGTATTTTAATATTAGGAGAAGATGAACTTCGGACCCATTTTGACGTTTATATTTTTAATTTTGTTGTTTCTGGACAAAAATTGAGCAAAATAGTTTTTCTGGAGACGCCGGAGTTTTATACATCACTCATAGTTTTTTCAAGCACACATTCTTATATCATTGATTTATTTGCAAATTTTAAAAAAGTGTAATTAGGTGCGAGGTACAACACAGGTGTTGTACCTTGGTCCCAAGTATGTTGTACCTTAGACCGTTCGTAATTATGTTGGGAAAATGGCAACGTATTTGGAAGAACAAAGTTATTTATTAACTTTTCAACAAACATCAATTCTTAAGACGAAATAAGGTCTAATTAGCATTTCCAGGTGTCTCTATTAAATGTTCAAAAAGAAGGTTTAAAAAACACTAGATAAATCAATTTCAAATGTAAAGTTTTGAAGCTGTCGAAGTGATCCTCCAGTTGGAACTAGATGCGGAAGCTTCATAAAATCCTTCTTGTCGATTGCAAATATGGTAGTATCTTCCTTCGAATGTTCTGAAAATTCAGAACCTTTTTCATGTATTCATAAGTGTAATCTGATAAATAGAATAATAAATAATACAATAAAAATAAATAATCTCATAAATTTTAATGTTTTTTCAACACCATAGCTATCGCTTTTCAATGTCCTCCTTGATTACAGATTTTCTCTTGACACCCGTTGTACTTCGTGGCATTTTTGTTGTTGAAAATAATATCATGGAGGAATATAATAATAGGAGGGTAAACTAGGTCTTTGAGGGTATGGACTAAAGGATTCGCTAGCGTCGTTTCCATGTGGCGTCATGTATTTTAAGGTTCATGCGCAATTTCAAACGCTACTTCTGTAATTTGCTCGTCAGGTAGCGGCGCGAGCTTACGAAACTCCTACCATTAATTTCATCCTCGAATTTCATTTCTTCCTGAAGCGAGGGTGATGCTCATGGTATCGTGTTTGTTTGTGACATTTCGTTTGCGAGCCTTGTTTGGTGGTGTACGTTGTTATCAAGTGTTGCAGATCACGATGGCGAAATGTTGGGCCCTAAGGTGTGCGTACGTTGTTCGGCAGGATAAAGGAAAAAACGTTTTTCCAGGTTTCTCTCCGAGTCGGAAAGGTGAGTGAAATAGTTACTGTAATTGAGTGGGATTTCCGTCTACTATTGCATCATGTATCGTTCCGTACCGTCATGTACAGTTCCATTTCAGTTCATTTTCAACTTAAGAGTTTTATGTCATTGTTTTAGAGACCTAAAGTTTAATAGTGTAACGTTTGGTGCTTGAGAATTTTGGGTGTGTTGTTACTGTATTAAATTTTACAAATAAATGTTTTCATTACGGGTGCCTAAGAGGATCCGGTTCTGTGTAGTGAAACATAGAATTCGATCAGCGGGAGAAGTAAGAGAAGAAGAGATCTGAACTGTATGAAAATATTCCTGAGTAATTCACTTTGGAGGAATACCAACTGATTGATAATTAAATAGGCAAAGCAATGGTAGTATTCTAATCTCAATAAATATGTCTTTACTTTCCCGTATACATACGTATATACGTAGTATAGGGAACGTATTGTAATGCTGAGGAAAATCGATTTCGAGATCTTAACGGAAATATACGTTTTGGAGTCCCCTGATATCGAAAAAGTGTTGTTGTTTTTTTCAAAACGTCCTTCTGTTCGTCCGTCCGTATGAAAAACACTAGCGCCTAAACTATAAAAACGATTTTTTCCAAAATGGAAATTCCCCGGTCGATCTCTCTCCACTCCTTAATACCAATTGACGGCACAACGTCCGTGTGTCTCTCCGCCTGTCCGCAGTTTGTCTGTTCGTCTGTGAACACTATTAGCGCCTAAATCATGTGTAGGATTTTTTCAAATTGAACAAACCCCTGTCCATCTGGCTCCCATTTTAAATAACTTTCTTCAAAATTTGGGGGTACTTTACATGAAGATCTCCGGACATGTTCAAAATGTTCTCAAAAATGGCTCTAATTTTTTTTCGAGCATTCAAACACTCGACTCGAGTCAGATGGACAAGGGTTTCTTCAATTTGAAAAAATCCTACACATGTTTTAGGCGCTAATAGTGTTCACAGACGAACAGACAAACAGACGAACGCACAGACGTTTTGCCGTCAATTAGTTTTTCATTATCAAGGACCCACAAAACAGCAATTGTGACTACACCATGTGTTGTCACCCGTTGTCCAACACACACACGCGCGCGCGCGCACACACACACACACACACACACGCACGCGCACACACACACACACACACACACACACACACACACACATGCTTTGAAAATATTGATTCTTATTGGACTGTGTTTTGCAACCCGCTGAACGTCTACACCATTTTATGCAAGAAACTGTTGTCAATAGCTTGCGTTCCACTGCCTTAAAGTTGAAACACAACCGGACATAGTGCACACAACGCAAATAAAAGAGATTTAATAAGTTGCCTTTATGCAGTAAGCCTACGTGAAATAAAGTTTCAGAACCTCGTTCAGAGCAATCAGAAACCCCATTTGGGATTTCCCTGTACAGGACTGACGTCCCAGGCTGATCGTTTGTACAGTTTTCGTTTAGTTAACTAAATATACTTAGTGAGATATGCTTGAATTTCTCAAATTGAAGTTATTCTTAATTGGAAAAATACGAAAAAAATATTAAACGTAACACGTGGATAAAAGGGTATAATTGCACTCGTGGTAAATAAGAAAACTCGCTCGTTTTCTTGAAGATATCACTAATGCAATTATACCCCTCTTTACTCACTCGTATATATCAGATTGGCTTTCTAGATGATACTGATGTTTATACACTAATTAAAATCTGAAGAAACAAAAAAATTACAGAAATAAGCAAAGAGAAAAATGAAATCTCAGCTTCCATTACGAAATTTTCACTAAAACGATTAGATGCAGTCTGGAAAATGAAGTTCCTCGATGACTGAATGAAGGAAACTGATGAAAATTCGGAAGTTACTATAATAAATGAAGAGTCTGAAATTTCCACATTTCCCACAAATGAAAAGAATTATGAAAGCTCTGAGTCTCGAATTTGATTCTGAGGGGGATGAAATCTAGTGCATCATCATTGATGACCGTGATGATATAAGCAATATGTTGATAAAAGCAGATAACACAGCTCTACAGTGTCCAATTGTAATAAAAGGAGAACACTATTTAGTGTTCCGTGAGCTGAAAGGAAGGATTCTCTACCATGTCACAGATTTAAGAGAAAGAATCAGACAGGATACCTGCTGAAATAATAGCTCAAAATTTAGTTGATTTCGTTAACATAAAGGTAATAATTACAATCAGTTATTGATGAAGAGTGACACGCCATTGGAGGTGACCCCACAAATATGAATACTGTTTGGGCATTAGTCACGTGCACTGGGTTAAACTAAAACTGGGTCATAAACGGATCAGTTTATTTTTGTATACTCCACAAAAATGAGTGGCCGTTGAGGCATTTAATTACAGCCCTAGAAATCAAAACATCATCAAACGGCAACTGGACAGGAGTAATTAGTCAGATAATTGACACTGTCACTGATATGGAAATCGATTCATCAATTACTGTATTCTCAGTTGGGAAAACTCTTATGTCATTGACCCGATAGTGCGCTAAAAGATGATTCGACTAATCAATCTTATGGTTGTAAAACCACACGAGTCATAAGGTCAGGAAAAGTTACTTCAAAACTGACTCTTAGTTAAATTGTCCTTGTAAGTCACTCACACTGGTAACAACAACTAGCATGATTTGCCCCCTTTGGATTTCAAAACATGTTTTTCGAGGAAAAATTCTGAAAAATGTAAAGCTTACATAGAGTACAAAAGTATTAATGGAGGAATGTATTAGGTAATAGGTTCTAGATATAGCTTAGATATATGGGAGTGTAGAGAAAAATAGATATAACTTCGAAAAACGATTTACTGTTTTTTATGCACCCACAGATCAATCTTATCTATGAAGTGAGTCTGAGAACATGTTAGGAAATGAACATTATTTTCGTATTGCGAGCAGTTTTACAAGTAGTTGAAGTATTGATAGTTCTAGGACGGGATGTTTAACGTTTAATATCATTCCACAATGAAATTTCGACGTGCCGGTTAAAGCAGCTAGTTCTCAGCTAAGATCCGCAGGTGGCAGCTCTAGCTGATCGTAATAGGGTCATTCCGCGTCAAATGGCACAAATTTAAGGAAAATATGACCTTAATGTCCCAGATTTTTAAACTTCTTTTCTGCGAAGAGTATAATCAAAAATATGAAACTCGTGTTTTTCATTTTTTCATTTTTTCCCTAATATTATTTTTCGAGATTATACTAATTTTCAATTTTTTTGAAAAAATGCTCGCATCGCTACAGTTAATAATTTTAAACTCGTGTTGTAATTGTGACAGAAATTTAATATTTTGCGACATTAAATAACAAAAGATGATCTTCCTTACGATGTATGTATTGAATTCATTATTTTTTTAAATAATTTGTTTGATCTATTTTTTATTTTTTAATTTCTCCCAAAAATTGACTGTTTAAAAATTTGAAAAAAAATACCATTGTCATTTTTGAATAGGTGTAGAAGTCTGGTAAGTTACAAAGTAGGACACAGAGATGATTCTGAGAAATTAAATACAATAGAAATGTCTACCTGCTGTTTTGCTGCAACGTCTACTAAAGCGTCACCCCTGAAGCACGAGCCAATCAGCAGTAGACGCTTAACCATCAATACACTTCCACAGTGTAATAAACAGAAGTATCCCATCACATCTTACTGTGTGCCATATATACACATATGACCTTCATAGCCGATTAAATTCAAATTAAAAAGTGTTAAACGGATTCAATGTACTATTGAACGGACAGAATATTTATACGAATAAGTTTGTGATACAATTAAGTAAATTGATATTTCTTTTACTTCACTTTACAGAGAATATCGTTAATTGACCTTTTCATAAAGAAATGAAGTTGTGTATTTTTTGTGACTTCAGCTCTTTTTATGATATCATTGTCGCAATAGTCCTCTTTCTAAGTATTGTTCAGCATTGATAAAAATATAAAGGTAATGTTCTTCGCATTATCATTAGCACACTTAAATAACTTCCTAGGTAAATTAATAGGTTCCTGTCGGAATTAAAAGCTAGTTTTTTTTAAGAATATTATAGTTGCCTCCCACCTCAGTACGTTGCAAGGTCCCTTTCCATAAACGTTGCGAGGCGAAGAAATACCACCCAGCTCTCACATTAAAGACATCGTTGTGGAAGCATAAATTCGCATTCTTTTGTAATACTAGGCACTGACCCCATCCGAAAATATGCCTGCTAACTCTGTCATAAACTTACTTGAGAAGTGTTTATGAGTTTACACTGGAAAGGGGGAATTGAATTCGTGTCGTTTCAGGCATCCAGAAAAAATATTTTTTTAATTTGTAAATTCTTTACTTTATCTTAAGTATAGCACAAAAGAATGCCGAGTAGCTAAGACGTTAATTCCAGCAATGTCTGAATTACATCTTCAAGTACGAAAGACTAATTTTCAAGAATAATCACACTGGACAATGAAAATTCCCAGCGTTAATTTTATTTTTGTCTCTTGAAGGGAGCAGATGACAAACGTCGGTAGCAGAAGACTGTAAAGACAGCAGAAGAAACCGAAGACGAATTTACTCGTACAGTTTCTTTATTACTCGTATCAAGTGATACGTTAGGGTGACCAGGACCACCAGTTCACGTTTTTCCATCATTGTCACTGCCCCAACTGCATGATTCGTCGGAAAAAGTAATTGATAATATTTCTGGAAAGAGTGGAATTTTATAAAAAAAAAAGGAGAGAAGTACATATCACCTATTTTCAACCCTAAAATTCATAAAAAAAGTTCAAGTCGCTAGACAATATTGATGTTCTGAGTGTGTGCGATTTGACGTGGAATGTCTTAATAGTGGTTTCTTCCAGTCAATTCAAGACAGGCATTCGAGTAGTGGGAACTTTCTTTCAAGTAACGGACCTCATCTAATATTTTGAATGAAACCAAACATAACTTTTTGTAAAATCCTAATTTTGAAACACAGATTGCCTGTGAGAACATTTTTAACAATAAATTGAAAAACAGTTTTTGAGAAAATACTGTTTAAAAATGTAATATAAACTTCATGCTATAATGTAACTTTATGAATTAAATGTTTAATATCGCAAACTGAAACAGTTAGAGTATCTGTTTTGGACAAAATCCTATCATTGGTTTACGCTGTAGGTTTGTTCACACATAGAAGCAAACGGACGGATCGACATTTTTGAAAAAATAAAAAAAATCGACTTTAGAGACCCACAAATGGGATGCACAACACTTAAAATATTTACAAAATTTGGTTTAATGCAAAGTTCATTTAAATAAACGCTAAAAATAAGTTCTTGTTTGCCTCAAGAAACACTAAAAACTGTCTAGTTTTAGTAACTATTTGTCTGTCCTAGAAACGCCACGTCCTATTATAGGTACAGGTGCCAACGTGCCACGAAATGCATTTGTCCTGAGAAAGGTCGCAAATGGCGGCCGAAACGTTGGCACCTGTGCCCGGGACGCGGAGTCTCCAGGAGAGCCACGTAAGTGCTGACTCCGGCCTCTACGCTCGTACCAAGGCGGATCTAGCCGATCATTTTGGAGGGGGACATCATAGGTATTTGTTAAATTATAAACATTTATTATTATATTGTATATTACTTTTGTAGTGTATATATGATACTATAAACTTTTTAAAAACAATTACATAATTGTAACATAAATAAATATTTAAATCAATTTTACCAAATAAAAGAAGGTAACAAACGAAAACTCTAGGCCTTTGGGGGTGAGTATGGCCCCCATGGCCCCTCTCTGGATCCGCCACTGACTCTTTTGATCGAAATCTAAAATTTCATTTTTTGAGGGCCCCTCACTTCCCGAATTCTTATGGCAATATCTAATTTTACGTAATAATTCCAAAGCCTACGACAGTGGTGTCAAGGTCTTCTACTAGTGGCTGCGGAACGCGTCGTGGCACCGTAACATGCCACGAGCTTCTCTGCGCGACTAGCGTCGGGAAAGGCAACTATTACGAGTAGTAGTAACCCCGCAATACAATAGGGATGGTGTTGTCTCTGGCGGCGGGGTGACGAACTGCGTGAAGGGACGATTTCCTCGTGGCACTCGTGCCACGGCCTCCCGCTCGTGGCATCGACCTCGACAACACCGGCCTATGAGATGGTGTGCGCGTTGCGGCTTGTTTCCCCTTGCGGGGCGAGCCGCTGCCGGAAGGAAACTGCGCCCGCCCACTGAGTCACAGCTGACGCGGCGGCGCGGCCCGGGCAGCCCAGCGCAGCGCAGCGCAGCGCAGCGCAGCGACTTCCGCGGCTGCCGGCGCGGGGCGTGGATGGGGCGGGGCGAAGGTCGCGACGCGGCACCGTTCACAGACCTCCAGGTGGGCGGAAGCGAAATTCGGGATTCCCCATGGCCGTGTTTCGAATTATTCACACATCCACGCCTCATCACTATTATGGTTTTCGTGCTCCCAGCTGACAACACCCTCCCTCCCCTCGCCTTTGATACCCTTTTTTGCTTCTAAATTATAAAACGAAGTTCGTTACCGGCGATTACCTGCTGTAGCACTGAACCAAGAAGCGTAGACGATGGAAATTTTATTAGTTACTGTATTTATTTTATTGTATTAATTTCGTTTGTAACACTCAAAAGGAATGTGTTTTCACCTGAATTTTTGATATGTATGCCCCGGAAATGTCTTGCATTGAATTATAATGTGCATCGTGTACGAAACGCTTGAGTACTCGTGGAATTACGAAATCTCTGAGAATGTAATTGGAAGGAGTCCAATAGAAACTACAGATTATTTTGATAATGGTATTATGAAAGGTTAAAGAACGAGTAACGTACACGATAATGAGAGACTGGACCTCTGTTGCTGCTGCTTGTGCCCGTTTTCTCATGGTCATTGGTATTTAACCTCAGAAAGTAAGACAGCAGAGCGTAAATAGAGAATATCCATTTATGTGTGCTTTATACGCGTACAGTATCTCTGTTTCCCCGACCTATTGTCAACGGACACATGGCTGCGAGGATCATTCAATGGGAAATTCTAAGGCTTCGCGGCTCAATACAGTCATTGGCCGGGCGTTCCCTTACTGACTACCCGCAGCGTCTTTCATAAGGAATGGGCAATAAAGGGTTGTGAAATCAGCCCTGTTCTAGGGATAGGGGTGAAGACAGAATTGGGAAGAATAACCGCGGGTGATCCTGGGCCCGTTGTTAAGGCATTTCTCCGGCACCTTCTCTCCTGTCTTCTCCGGTGGCTCCGCCAGATCCGGGTCCTGATTCGGAGGCCTCATCGGAGGAAAGCTCAGAATGGTCCTAACAGAGCAGCGGCTCTCCAGAATTCTCATCACAGCGCCGGATCGTCCGACCCAGGTACTTGGAATTGGCGGATATTGAAAACCCGCCAACCTTAGGAGACGAAGCCCAGTCCTGGTCACCGAAGCTTCAGTTTGGACTGCGGATTAATTCGGTGAACGCGAACTGTCACGAAGATAGTTTCTTTGTCTCCACTGCGAAGCCCCACCTACAACTTCCCATCTCGATCAGGTTTTTCGTCCAGTTTCCCTGATCCTTGAGCAAATGTTGAGATGGTCCCTTGTTTTGCTTCTGGACATAAATGTAACTTCATTATTTGTGCACGTATTCTGAATTTCAGTGGGAAATATAGTTATTCAAATTATCGTTTCTCATATTATCGCGGCAAAAAGTATTATTCTTTCATGAAGAACATGAGGGTTCAGGGCAGGAATTTATAGCTAATTTACCTTTGAAAATATATTTATTATATAGGAGCGAATATTTTGTCAACAAAACTCGAAAAAAAACCTCTCTTTTCTGTATTCAAAATTCGACTAGAATATGGTTTAGGATAGAGACCACAGAATTATGAAAACGTGCACAAAATTCACTTCTCCCCATAGCTCGTCATACGCAGTTTTTAACTGTTTTTGACGTAAATAAAATAAAAAAAATAAACTGTTATTTCGCCACTGGGATTGAGTTGTCCCAGCGGCCCACCTCTGTCGCTAACCCTGGTGACCTGTGTCTTCTAAGAAATCATTTTTATTACTGATGATAATATATTAATAAAAAACAGGGTGGTCTTGACTCAAGACAGTCTCACAAATATTCCAAGTTAACGAAATATCTGTCCCGATAAGATTTAGTCATAGAAATTTTCGGTGATGTTCATCGATGTTTGAAATACGTCTACGGAATATGATTAATACGGAATACTCTGTTGTGTATGTTAACCAACAGTTTATTATAGTGGATAATGCTATGATGGATTTTGTGGTCCAGAAGATAACTGCAAATGCTGTCCGATGTCAGCAAAGAAATTGCCGAGCAAATTGTGGCAAGTAACTCGTCAGACAGACCGTCCTTCAGCTCAACCACACACTGCATGGTCTATTGCTCAGTGGAGTGAAACAAATCCGTTTGCAACTCCCAATCTAGTCTAGGTTTACGTCCTTCTGATTTCCATTCATTTGCTTTTAATTGTGATTGACTCAGAGAACATTTCAAGAATAATGACGAACTAAAAGCACTTGTTCGAACGTCGCAAGCTGCAATACTTCGATCTCATGCCGTAATAGATAGTTTTCGCACCAGTATTCTAAAATCGCTGCGTATTCTAAATATGCTGAAATAACTGCGAGAATAGAGCTGGAGATTTTCCGAGCTTAGTGAATAAACAGCGATCAAAGTTTTGTTTCAACCCACCTGCAATAGTAGAAAAGTAAATGAATGCACCTTTTTTTATCTTAGTTGGTCAAAGATTAGGGCGAGTTTTTAAAAAAGCTTAAACATAATTGTAGCGAATTAAGGAGAAAGATTTCAACGAAAATTTTCCGATTGAGAAAAGTGAATATTTAAAAGATATTTGCAAATTGTTGGCTGAAAGTTTGTGGATCTCTACAATCTCTCGTTAAAGCTAATCTTTTATTTACCGTTTTATGTTCGTTAATCTCTCCTCGAATTTTTTGGTTGTCTTTTTGATATAATACAAACATTTTAATTACCCAACTCCATTTTTTGAATCGTTTTCCTGTTTCTTTACGTTTTAAATCTGGCGTATTCCTATCGTGAAATGAAGTCTTACTTAATCAGTTTTTCAAGGTAAGGGATAGTTACACTAGAAGCTTGTAGTTTTATCCGGTTATCCATGACATCATCGCGTTAATTGAAGGTTATCCTTCAAGAATTTAGTAATGTTCGTTAAGTAAGATTATTTTATTTTTAAAATTAAACTTGTAATGAAAAATTATAATGATTATTTGTCGCTTAAGTCTCGTTTCCGAAGTCGACCGCTTTCAATCATACAATGTACACATAATTAAACGTACATGTATCCAAAATGTAACATAAAGTATTGCTTTTTTATTTTAGTACGCGTGACAGGAGTAATCAATTGGACTCCTACACGATTTTTTTTATTTTGTGAAAAGGTATCTTTTGATCTTAGAAATAAAAACCTCATCAGAAAATAAATTTGATTAAAATCGTGTCTGGAATAAAAAGTGAGATCTATTATTTCAACTTTTAAACTGGAAAATTAAAATGACTCAAATTATCTTTCATTTGAAAAAAAATTGTTAAAATCGATTTTTCAACTGATTTAAAGGAAATACAACGGATATACAAAACGAAATATTTGGGAGTAATTATCGACAGTAAATTAAATTTTAAAGATCATATAGAATATATGGTAAAGAAAACTGGGGAAAAGATTAATATTTTAAACAGAATTGGGCAATATATAAATGGCTATACAAGATGTTTGATATACAAATCCATAATTGCACCACATTTTGACTACTGTGCAACAATACTAGTTCGAGCCCAGAAAAATGAAATTAAAAAATATCAGATACAATAAGATAGAGCCATAAGGGTAATAAATCAATGCAATAGATAAACTCCAGTGCTAGACACGCTAGACACTCTGAAATGTATGTCAATAAAAGAGAGAATTCAGTACAAGACAGTAATTGTTATTTTTAAATTAATTAAAAACCATATAACAGTAGATTTAGTAAGCAAAATCCAAAGACTGATAGATAAAAAACGACTTCATTTTTAGCACAATACACAACCTCTTTGAATACAAGGGTTTGGATCCCGAGCGATGTACCAAAACTACTGCATACTCCTCCGCCTATCACCGGATCTAAATCCTATTGAACATTTCCGGAGCAACCTGGAAACAAACATTCAAAAACATTCCAGTCAAACAGGATCTCTTAACAGCTCAGTATGGAAAGAAAGTGGAAAGGAATGTCTATTCAAATATGTGACAAATTTGTGAAATCCAAGTCAGCCAAGCTAAGTGCTGAAATCAGTGAAAAAAGCAATACTATAAAATATTAAAAGAACGTTGTTTTATAACAAATAGTTTCTGTGACCAAAGACTTTTGGTGACCCATTTCGACACAGTGTTTTTTTCTTATTATTAGTATAGAGCAGGGCTGTCAAATGGAGCACGTACGTGCTCGGAGCACGCTTGCGCTCTGCAAGGGCACGCAGTGCCCGCGGCCAAGGCAAATCGACGGTCCGATTTCTCAGGGATGCACAGAAGGCAGTCGTAGCGGAACGCAAGAATTTTTCAATAGCTCAAGTTCATTTGTATAACAAGTTTCGGTCCGAATGGGCTCTTGTATGGAGAAAAGGTGTATCAATTTGTGCTCTCCCAATGATTTTCAAAGTGTTTGTATTATTTTTAAAATGTTTAGGACAGTTTTTATAAATGCAATTTTGTATTAGGTAAAAGTGTTTTAAAATTAGTGTAATTTAATATTACATAATGTATCCGATTTTACATACTTATTACATATTTTTACTGTTTTCATTACATGTTTATGTACGTTTTTTGACATTTCATTCTACATATTTTTCCGGTCTCTATTCATCATTATTGTATAATTTTTAAGTGCTTTTATTACGTGCATTTTCACACGAAAGATATGAACATCGGATTTCTTTAAATGTTTATTTTCAATAATAATGTAAGTGTTTTTCCGAAATTATGATATATAATATATATTTTGATTTAGTATATATTTTGGTTTATATGTATTATCTTAAAAATATTCATTTAAGTTATTTGTAATTAGAGTTAATAGTTCTCTTATATTGCATTCTCTAAAACTAACTAGAAACGCGCGTTAATATTTCCTTGCTTCTATAACACCAGTTTTTGTTTCCATGTCAATTTGCATTAAAAGGTTATAAAAATTAATAAATGTCTCTTTATGACATACCAACCGATGTGTTTGACTCAACTTGCTGCATTCGCAAGAACTTTTCTCACCCCTGCTTCCCTCCTGACTAAGCTGATATCGCCATCAAATGTCCACTTATTGGAGTCACCTGCTCCTAAAACAAAACGGACTAGGATTTCAAAATACGATGACCACTCTCTAGCAATTTCCAAAAAGCACTATTTGAACATGTTTTACACTAATGCATTTCATAATTTTAACTTTCCCGTATACGTGCGTATACGCGGAGTGATATACGTAGTATAGGGAAAGTTATACAATGCTGCGCGAAAAAATGGCCAATTTTCGCCCGAAAAAAATTCGTTGCCGGGCCGTGATAACCAAAAGGTGGATAAATTCAGTTGCTAAATTAAGAAAAAATCCCCTAACACGTGGTGTAGCCAGAAAGCCTCTTTTGTGGATTCTTGATACCGAAAAACCAATTGAAAGGAAAACATCAGTCCGTCCGTCCGTCTGTCCGTCTGTGAACACTGCTAGCGCTTTAACCATACGTACGATTTCTTCCAAAATGTACATTCCGCGGTGGATCTGGTTCGAGTCAAAGCTTTGAGATTTTGAAAAAGATTCTGTAAAATTTGGGGATACTTTACATGAAGCTCCCCGGACATTTTCAAAATTTTCTCAAAAACGCCTCCAAATTTTTTCTTTAAATTTCTTGTAAGAACAAAGTAAAATGCACTTATTAAGGCGCCATGGGTTCGATTTTCACGGTTTACTTTGAATTTTCGAAAATTGCAAAATTTTGAATTTTATTCGGTGTCTTCCTCCAACTACAAAATTGAAGATAGAGATTTTTCCTTCAAATAAATTTTTTTCTTCATAGTGAGTTTTTTCTTTAAGGTCATGTAAATGTTTTTGAAAATGTTAGTACTTTCCGCGCAATATTGCGTGTAATTTGTGCAATTTAAAAAAATACAAAAACAACATTTTCTCAAAAACGGCTCCAATTTTTTTCTTTAAACTTTTGGTATGGATAGTGACAAATGTACCCTATGAGATGACATAAACTCCATATTGCTCTATTCTTTCGTCTTTTCAAAATTGCAAAAATGTAACTTTTTTACTTGTCTCTCACGTCGGTAATATTTAGATTGGTGGCGATTTGTTTACATTACTATATTTACGAGTCAAGTGCTTTAAATAATTTCAAGTAAAGTTTCTCGAAAACCCAACCGTTTTCTGTGAAAACTAGCTCAAAATTCCGCATTTTCAGAAACGCTCAAACTCCATTTTCTCGTAAATAGATCCCAATTTTCTCTTCAAAGTTTTGGAGCGAGTAATGCCAATTGCACTCTTTAATATGAAGTATATTTCATTTGTATTTTTTTGTTTTTTCAAAAATTACACAAATGTAATTTTTTGAAAGATCTCTGACATCTTTAATATCCACATTACCAGCAATTTGTAAACATTATTATAAGAGTGAGTGTAAGTTCTTCAAATAACTTCAAATAAATTATTTTGAAAACACAAAACTTTTCTGTGAAAATGAGCTTCAAATTTCGCATTTTTAGTAGCGCTAAAACGCAATTTTCTTTGAAACGACACATAATTTTTAAAAGAAAATTGCCATTTACGGCTGGGTTTTTGTGTTTTTTAATATTCTAAAATTAATGTTTCTGTTCTACCAATAGGAAACCGAAAAAATAAGAAAATAACAAAAAATGTACTTTTGGCGGTGATAGATGACAGCTGGCAAGAAAGAGTATGTGGCAATTTCGAATAGCTAGCGAAGAC
Organism: Acheta domesticus; assembly: GCA_031308135.1. Classification (NCBI taxonomy): domain Eukaryota; kingdom Metazoa; phylum Arthropoda; class Insecta; order Orthoptera; family Gryllidae; genus Acheta; species Acheta domesticus. The sequence continues at coordinate 32,631,111 of JAHLJT010002406.1, forward strand.
CCAAGGAAATAGAAAACTAATACAGGAAAGTCTGTGCCATTCTGTAGCATCACTAGTTGTTGCTGTTATTGCTGCTACTGTTGATGTTAATGATATAAAATTATTTCTTTTCGAAAATTTCCCTTGCCTAGTATCGTTTGCAATAATGAAAGATCTGTAATGTTTCAGGAATGTATGCTCTCTTAATGCGAAATTATTGGCGTATTCATCTGTTTACTCCTTTCAGCGATACCATAATTTCTCCTTCCAGCAAGTGTTTTTTCAGCGTTTGCCGTTTCCCACACCCCATTCACCATGTCATGCTGTCAAATACATCTATTTCACATGTCATCACTTCGCATGTTGTATCTTCCCAAGCCTTCTTCTTTCTTCCGCCATTTGGAGGCAAGTCCCATATTTTCAGCGGCCATGGCAGCTCTTCTATTCTTCTTAGGTATCCATTCCACATCAGTCTCTTGTATTCTATCACATTAATTATACCTCTGCTTATACTCATTTTTTGTTTTATTTCTTCATTTGGATATGATCTAATTTACAGATTCTGCAAATTCTTGGCCTCTATTTTGAAAATAGTTGGCCTTTGTTTTGAAAATAGCCGCAAGGTATTTAAAATCGCCTTGGGCTATTTCCAAATTCCCCAAAAAATCTTAAAATGACATATTTGTATCACGTTTCTTTCAATTTCCAAATTCCCCAATGATTGACACTATTCTTAAGTATTTTGTCATGTCAACATTGAACTTACGCTTTGAAAACTCATGCTCTTTTTTTCTGTATCATCTAGCTAGCGTCTTCCTTATCCGCAGTAATGATAACGTGATCATCCGTAAGCATTAATATAATCAGGTAAGAATTGTTTATTTTTACTCCCATATATTTTCATTGTCTCATTCATTATCTGAGGAAAACATCAACCTTTTCAGGGTGATTCAGTTCAGGTTGATAATACGCCGAAACCTTATCCCATATGTAATGTACAAACTAAACAATTACCAAAATTGGATAGTCTCCGACGTTTAGTTTTGTAAATAATTAACGTTAAGTTTGTATTATGTGCTTGTGCTCGTGTAACACGGTCTACGGCAGTGGTGTCAAGGTTTTCTACTGGTGGCAGTGGCATGCGTCCTGGCACCGTAGCATGCCACGAGCTTCTCTGTGCAACTAGCGTCGGATAAGGGAACTATTACGAGTAGTAGTAACCCCGCCGTTTTACTGTACCGTTTTACTGCTCATCAAGAGCGATTTTCTGTAAATGTGTCGTTTGGCATTGTAGATGAATTTATCCTCGGTCCTCCTTTCTTACCCGAGCGTTTAAGAGGCGTTCAGTGTCTGAATTTTATAACTCGGGTTCTCCCAAAGCTTTTGGAACTGGGGAGTATGACCGCGTTAATTCCACCGAAGTCGAGGATCGTGACGACCTTCTTCGGCGCATTGAAAGTGCTGCGGCAGAAATAAAAGTACAACCCGACAAAGTCGTGGGCGTCACAGAGGCCGTCGCGCGCACATTTCTATCTTGCGTTCACGCAAGAGAAGGAAATTTTGGCTGCGTAGCAAATATAACAAACTCTCCTAAATAACAATTAAACAATAGTTTTTTCTCTTTCATTTCATACTCTTTGATAAGAAGGCAATAATAGCAACAGGGAACCATATTTAATGTAATATTTGGGCTGCAGTTTTTGCAGAATGTCATCAATGACAAAAAACTTTTTTTAAATTTTGAATAGGGTTTATACTATTTCCTTTCGCACTCATAAATAACTTAGTGTACTCTATCACCGGGTCCTGTATTAGCAACGAGGACTGAATCATCCTGTATATTAAACAATGTTGGTGATAGCAACCTTGTAACAGCCTTTTCGTGGTCTCGAAGTTGTCCGAGATGGTGTTTCCAATTTTTATGGACATTCAATAATTAATGTTTCAAAATGAAGAGCGTACTTATGAGATCCGATCATTTGCCGGCCCTAGTTCACAATTAGCAGCAGCAACGACACTTCATCGACACTTCAACGACACTTCAACGACAGTTCACGACATTCGCAACGGCAACGACAAAAATAGCTTAAAAATAAACAATAATTGTCGCTCGATATCTCACACATACTATTCATAATGATGCGAAGTGACTGCCGATGACTGCGTGAAAAAGAATTAACACTACACACATACACAATAAGGAAGTGGGTGCGCCAAAAATTGCTACGGAGTTGTTAAGAGAATGTAGAAAGATAGGGTTTAATGGAAGAGTGGCAATGAAAAATCCATTAATAATAAAGCTCAATAGAAAGAAAGGGCTGGAATTCGCGAAGCAGTGTGTGAACAAGTGGTCAGAATGGTGATGGGATGTTATTTTTACGGACGAGACCTGGTTTACCTTGTGAGAATCAGATGACAGAAGTAGGGTATGGCGCAAGTAAACGAACACTTGAGAAAACGAAATCTGCAGGAGGCTGTTAAGTACGGCGATTAAAGTATCATGGTGCGGGGGTGCATATCTTCGTCTGGAGTTGGAGAATTGGAGTTTGTAGACGAAACGATGACGAAGTACGGCTATCTCCGCATTCTCAAAGAATCTTTGCACCCAAGTGTGGATACTCTCGGGAAACAGGATACCTTTATTTTTTTAGGACAATGATCCAAAACATAAAACCTACATTGTACGCACCTGGCTTCTCTACAACATGGCCCTGGCTCCAAGGTCTTGGAAATATTTTCGCAGTCATCACGCATCAACACAATCGACCATGTGTGGTGTGAACTGAACGCTCTATTACCAAACAATAAAATTTCCAGAAGTGAGGGACGGAAGAGATCAGCAGAAGAACGTGTGTCTATATACAGTTCATTCATCAAAAAAATGACTGCAAGTGTGCCAAATAGATTGAATGAAGTTATTTCACTGAAAGGTTACCCTACCAAATATTTACATAATACCATGTATTACTCGTTCACTTTACATTTGCAGACGGAGCGCTGCGATCTGTTTACATGAAGTCACCGCCGACTGAATGAGAAACGCGCGTCTGCAGTATGTACTGACCGTTTAATATGATATAGATGGCGGTGAGCAGCACACAGAACCCCGGCGGAGGAAGAACATAACCATTAAGCAGTAGATAAGTGCAAAGAAGAAATAAAAATATTGTACTTGAATGTTGTGAAGAGCGTGTGGCGTGATCTACTTTATTGTATATTATCTTAATCATTTAAGAGCACGACTCCAGCTCACTGTCAGAAAGGCATAATTTGTCAGCTGTGTCCGTAGCGCTTGTGCTGCCTTCGGAGAATGGTCAAATGCTGATTGACATCGGGGCCATTCGTGTATTCTCGGTTGTGTGTTCGGGCCTTCACTTTCAAAACAACATTAGTTCCTAATTCTGCCGTCTGCAAATGTAAAGTGAACGAGTAATAACAAGTGTAAATTTAAGAAAAGTCACCGAATATTAAAATGGTCCTAATATTTTTGATTTATTTGTTTTTAATGGTTTTGTTAATTCATCTTAACACGATTGTTTTCATTTGTTACACACTTTTCTACAATAAAAAACTTTTGTTTTGGGCATCAATTATTCTCTGAATTTCCTATCACCTGAATACAAGAAAATTCAAGTTGGTAGTGTGACCGAATATTAAAGTGAACGACTGAAGCCCTATCAACTTTAGTAACTACTGCTGCACCTAATCTCTTGTACCTTTCCAATCTAATTAAAGTTACAGTAGCTCTCGTGTCTACTAAAAAAAGGCACCTATTGCCTGCCGAACAGTCACTCACCTAATAGCTTGCTTTGTCCCTTGTTATTTATGTCATGATGAACTGCATATGTCATGCGTTCATATTTTCTTCTTTTGCTTTCTAACTTATTTTTCCGCTTGAGTCCACACACCCCTCTAATGTGACCTTATCTACCGCAATGAAGCATACTGCGTGACTCAAGTTTCATTTTTCTCTACTGTGAAATGTAACACAAATTTTGACACGATTTCTTAACATTTCTTTCACTACCTCTTCTATTATCAACACTGTTTCGGCCGCTGTCTACACCCTTGCGCCACCTGCTACTTTTCTTTATCAGCGAATGTCTGCCTTGAAACCTTCCGTGAAGCGTGGCCTCTTGCACCGCTTTTCACTGTTCTCTACTTCGCACACCGATGCCCGAGCGCACCTATGATCTAGCGTGGCTTCGTACGGAGCAATGTGTTGTATTTCCCTTAATGATGGATAAGTATTTCTCTTTGCCTCAAATTTAGTATTTTCTTCGAAGGTTTGCAGAATTACTTCGTCCATAATCAATGACTCCGCAAACGACTTTCCAATCTTTGGTCTGACATTTGAACTTATATTTTTGGGCTAGCCCCTTCAGTTCTGTTACCCAATCACTATGAATCTTACTGACCTTATTTCTCTTTCGAAAAAAGGATAACTAGCTGCCACAATATGTGGTTTATTTACATAATGTCTATCTAGTGCACCATTAATTTCTGACCAATTGAATTAGGTTACCTCGCACCCCCCCCACACACACACAGTTCTTTAATACGATTGTGTTTTCACAGCGTACATAGTTTAAAAAAGTCGCTCTTTTTTTATCTTCATTTACAACCTCACTTCACAACCAATGTTGTTCCAGTCTGTCCACATAATCTATCCAACTGTCCTTGTCGGGTTGAAATGCAGAGAACGGAGGGAGCGTATCACCGATGGCGCAACACATCGAACGTCAAGCTTCGAATAGCGCCTTCTGCTGTTGTTTGTGCATGGCTGACTTGTTTCTGAAACCGCATCAGCTGCTGCTGATGCAATTGTTACATTTTCTGCTTCGCCAACTGATCAATAACGTGAAAAAGAAAATTAATATTTTGGAAGACAATAGACGGCATCTACACCGACGTAGATTTTGAAGATCCTAGTTTTCACGGACATCTCCTACATGCAAATGACATTGGTGGGTTTTTATTAGTGGATGGGTTCAGATTCGTAATCAGCACACCCCAAAACAATTGACGAGCAAAAAATCAAAACCTACGTAATGACTGGACTTCTAAGGCGTTTCTATACGTTGCGTCGTTGTTATTACTACATGTGACAACTCCTCGAAAAATGCTGTTTAATGTTTAAATTCCCTTATTATTAAACTACTAGATTTTCATGTTGAGCGGAATCTATGAAAAATATCGTATTCTTCACAAAAATATTACATTTCCGAACAAATTCCGTGAAAAATTATAAGAGTTTTTAATGCTTGGATTTAAATTAGGTTACGATAAAGGGTATTACAAAAGTCATTAAAATTATTCTACTTCCCAAAGTCTACAAATCATCCACTTTTATCCTATACCACACCCAACGTGCAGAAAGAGACTGACTCTCCTGAGAAAATAGAGATGGACGGATTGGCTTCTTATAAGGCACCAAAGCGGCCATTCTGTGAAGAAATAAAAGAAAATACAACATATAACACTTAAATAATAGAAGAAGTAACTTTACGTTGCCAGTAGCCCGTTTATATTTGTATTTATATGTTAATTACGGGGAAATTTCAAGAAATTCACAAATCACGAAGCCAGGGAATTCCCCGACCGACCAAGTTGTTGTTGTTATTTAATTATGCCTGCCAGACTCTCTGGCCTTTCATTCTGTGGTTTTTAGGTGGCGTATTGTTTGTTGTTGTTCATGGCGACCTTTCCCCCGCACGAGAATGGGGATTTGGTTGCCGGGAATGGTTCTGATTTTCAAGGTTATTTTGTTGAAGGCGTGATGGGTTTTTTTATTAAGGTGAAGGTGGACGACTTATTTTATTAGGGTAGTAATTTCGAGACTTGGGGGTGGGTTTTTGCTTTGGTTTATGAATGAATGACTAGCTTTTGTAAGGATTTTGAAAGGGCTATTTTTGGGTGTGGACGAGTTATTTTATTGAGGTCGAGGTTCCGAAAAGATGGGATGGTTTTGATTACTATTTCTGATTTCGGATGACCAGTCTATTATTACTTTCCCTTATACGTACTATATACGGTGTAATATTCAATAATAATTATTAATTAACAGATAATTTTTATTGGAGAGCGAAACATTAGTTGTTTAAGTTATTATACCTACAAAAACTGCACTTGTTAATTGTTGAACAGAAAAACGTTAAAGTTCTCTTTCATCATTAATGATTCGCATATTGGAGTATGATGACTCGAAAACACATACTAGTCACTAAACATATTAGAATTTAATACTGAGTATTTTAATAAAGGGACAAAATAAACGAGCAATTAATTCCTAAAATGGGAAATATATATTATTTAATTTAACTAAATTATTCAATCTAGTAATCCATTACTTCTCATGGACTTGATTCTCGAATGATTGCATCATATTTCGCTCCTCGTAACCTCAGAAAAGTTGAAGGTAATTATATCATTAGTACAGATCTCAGAAAGGAAGACGTTTTCTTATCAGTGAATGCAAGCACACGTGAAACTCGTATCATTCATTGGAATTGGGTTTGGATGGACTTTCATCAGCAGTGAGTTGCAGAAAACAAGATTGCGCAACTCTAGCAACATGAGGTAAATATACACAAAGGAAGTGTATCTAAGAATTACAAAAACAAAAGGTGATAACAAGGACAGTAACACACACACACACAAATATATATATATATATATATATATATATATATATATATATATATATAATTGCAGATTTGGATTCCCCAGAGAAAATTACCCCTATTTGACTTATGATTAAAATCATTTTGGCTGCAGATGCCTCCGTAATCGCCGAAAATTAAATTGGTTAAAAAATCATCAAATAATGAGGATATTTCTAGAAAAACACATGATATCAGAAAAATAAAAGTAGATGTAAACGATATTTTCAAAATAGAAATCCTGGGGCACCATTATTCACCGACGCACCACGTCCCCACTCATGGAAGTGGAAATTATTTCAATGGGAAACCAATTTTTTTAATCAAATCTTGTTTCTCCAGTACCGAATCAAATGTTTTGGTTTTATTATTTATTAACAAATTTATTTGCATCAATAATATTTTTGAAAATATAATATTTTTGCAATAATATTGATTGCAAATTTATTTGCAAGTTGGCCATTAATTTCTGTATTGAAACAAAACATGGAAGAGGGCCGTAGGTGGCTCCAGTGGGAAAGAATGGTGCCTAACCTCTGCCTCGGACCTCTCAAATCCGCCCTCAGTTATTATAGTCCGCTCGGATAGATCCAAATCCCTTTGCTTGAGACCTTGCGTGCATGTTCGCCGGCGGGTCGTAGTTGAAGTGTCCTTGTTGACTAGTAGATTGTTTTGTTGCGTCAGTGACTCGGCATCTGGCGTCAAGTACTCAGTAATTACTCGACGTGTTTTGTGTTTTGTTAACGAATTTGTAACGAATTCGTTGCGTTTGTAAAGATGTCAGAAGCGAAACGTAAACACGTTAATGTTCCTTCAAAAGAAAAACAAAAAGTGCTCCAGAGACTGAACAAGAGAAAATCTCTCCTAAAAATTGCTAACAAACTCAGTTAGGAGGTACTGAAATAAAGGATTGGAATAAAAACAGGGCAGATATCTAATTTTTATTTTATTCTGATTTGTATGTAATAATATTTTAAATAAAACTTTAAAATAATAAATATTCTCTTTTCTTCTGATAATCCCACGTTTTTGTGTCCCGACCATACTCCCAGGCCCGTAGGAGTGAGGTTATGTATGTAAATTCAATTCAAGTCGGCTCCCTTCCTTGCCGAGCATCTTTCCTGGGGGTGAAGGCGATCGGAGTGTTGTTCTCGCCACACAACATCCTCCTTAGGCCAGCGCAGCGGCGACCCACATGTGTAACCCTTGCTTCAATTCCCACTTGGGTCGCCTCGGCCTGTGTGCATTTGCACCTTCACCTTTTACTTTTTAAATATTAACATTTGTTTAAAGTTTTATATTTTCAATGTCGGCATTGTGCCTAAATGAAATTACTTGTAGTGGAAGAAGTAGTAGTAGAAAAAGTATGAAAATATTTGTATATTTTCAAATTGTATGAATTAAAACTTTCAAATTGAAATTAATGAAGTATCAAATTTTTATTCAGACTTTTTCAAATACAATTTCTAATACAATAGTTAACAATTAAAGAGAAATATTTAAAAAAAATAACAAAAAGTTAAAGGTTCAAGAAGAGAGAGAGAGAGAGAGAGAGAGAGAGAGAGAGAAGAGTTAATAGCTAAAGAAAAAGTTTAAATGTTAAGGAAAAAAAAGTTCTAGTCCGTGAGGGACGAGTGTGGCGCCTGTGACGCGAGTGCATCGCTGGTACTGCTGGTGCTGCTGCTGCTGCCGTTGGTGCGGTGAGGGCGGGGGGCACAGATCTTGTCGACAATCTCTCTGTACTCGCGCGGGGCGAGGTAGGGCCTGGCTGTGTGGGCGAAGTAGCACGCCGCGCTCCCAGTGATGGCTTCAGCTATGATGCGCTGTCTTAGTTTTTTCAGCTGATAGCCATTCGAGACCTTTAGGAGCGCAGTTTCGCTTCTGGGGTACCATTCGCCCAGGGCACCCACCACCAGCGGTATCATTTCGGCGGAGGCGTAGCCGGCGCTGAGGAGAGCTGCGCGGGAGGCACTGTACTTACTCTTCTTTTCCTCGAATCTCTCCTGCAGCTTACCGGCGCGCGCCGCCACTACCGTTGCATCTACGATGATGGAGTGTAGCCCCCGCGCGAGAACGAGATCCGGGCGCTCACTATCCACCACTACCTGGTTTCCTTAAGGACCTTCCATCCGCTCGCCACTGCTTAATATCCATACAAATTTAAATGAATGCCTTTCTTGTAATTTTTGTAAAGTGTTTCCTCTCAAATATTTGCTGAAGCTATCAAAATTGTAAAAATCGACTTCTCTGCATTCTGTGAGTGGAAACATTTTGCACACTCAATCTGAATTTCATTTCAAATTATTGGGAAGTGATGAATTTCAAATCAATTATCAATTTTATAGTCGTTGAAAGATCAGTCTGACAACCTTTGGCAAACACAAACTTTTTTCATTAACCGATGTGACAATATCGAATTATTTGAACTGATTGCTGTAACTTGTAGATCTTCCATCATGAATGAATTATTTGTCGCACTCGGACACAACATAAAAATCCATTTTTCTCATACAATTGTATTACCCAATGTTGCTGAAAAATACTTTTGAGAGCACAAATTTTGTAACTGTTTCAAAAATAATCGAATATTATTTTGAGATTTTGTCAAAAGTCTAAATTTTCAAGTAACAAGTTTCCCAGAATGAATGTTACAAACATCTATATGTAGGAGATCGAAAATAATTGAAGGGCTTAATGCAAGAAGATGTTAACTCAGAAAATGCCCAAAAGAGATATTTGAAGTTTCGTAAACTTGCTTGGAATTTTTTTAATATTATTGGAAATGATTTCTTTTTTATATTTTTCTTTCTTTCCTTAGTCTAAACTATTTTGTGTACCATCTGTGCTCTTACCTCAAATATAACTACAAAATATTCACATTTTTTGGAAGAAGGTGTCATCTCACAGAGTTGCTTTGCTACTTTTGATGAAAATCACAATATGTCATAAAAATAAGTAATTTCCAATAATATAAAAAAAGTTCCATCTAATTTTACCAAATCAAATATCCCTTTGACCGTTTTTTGAGTTAACACCTTCTTGCACTAAGTCCTTCAATTATTACAATATGTATTACTCATTTTAATGAACAAGAAAATTTACTATCTGATGAATTTAACATTAATACAGCATACAACAATATTATGCTTATTTTTTCTCACTAATATTACAACTCCTCTCGCTTGAATTATTCGGTAGAAATAAAAGAACACATTCTATTCAAAACTTTATTCAAACTTCTAATTAACACAAACATTAATCTCCTCCCTCTAGGGACTGGTATAATCCCCGGAAAACTGGAGAGACGAATTTAATTTGTTTGAAGATATCGTCATATTTTTTTGCTGCAACAGGCAGAATTGTTTCGTCTCGCAATTTCAGGTCAACATTTTGTGGAACTGAGCAATTTTTGACTTGTTCTTTCTTATATTCACCACTTCCCTCTCTTCATTTTCTTGAAAGGAGTATTTGCAAATTGTTTGCTCTTCGAACAAAAACTAATAGGAAAGTGAACTCCGAAATCGCTGCTTCCGGCGACGCCACCAACTCACTAGAGCCAACACGTGCCCCGCTTCACGATCGCGTGCAAAAAGGTACCAACTGTTGAGTTAACACCGTCTTGCTTGTGAACACTGAGATAACACCTTCTTGCATACACCGTTTCCTACGTGCCATGAGTTGGCACCTTCTTTACATCAAATGTTTCGAAAAATATTGTGATTTTTATAAAAACTAGTAAAGCAATAATATAAAACTTCCAAAAAATTGTTTCGACGATAAAAGTAAAAATCACAAAATTTTGAGATAACACCTTCATGCACTAAGCCCTTCAATTGCTTTTCTTGCCAATGAACGTGCCTTGGAATAAACCTTGTAACGAAGAGTCATAAGTGGCATGTGTTTCTGAATGGTGGGCAAACTCATCGTGCTTTGATTTTTGACAAGGACACGTTCAGATGCAGACATAGATATTTCTTAAACCTGCCAAACAGCAGTGAAAGATGAGTTTCCTAGCAATCAGGAGCACATGTCACTTTTTTACATGAGATTTCTCAACGTAAATTCATTGGCAAAAAGTTGTCATCTTTGTAGTAAAAGATGCCTAGAAGTTGGTAACATTTATTCTCAAATTCGTCCTCTGATCTGCACTTTACAGCAGCATTGTACGCCCGGTATTGTGCAAACATTCTAATATTCCTAAATATTAGAATCGAGCAAACATTCTAATATTGCTAAAAATTAAGATGAAATTTCACAGAAAATTAAATAATTACTATAATTCATGTATTTATTTATTTATTTATTTTTGTTTGATTCCCGGCCGAGGCAAATTATACCTGTGCGCTTTTCTTTCAAATGTCCCAGTACCTATTGCTGTGTGACGATAAGAAAGCCCATCCTAAGGTTATGAAGAGAAGTATATACGATGAAGGGACGTCTTTGTGCTAACCACACGAACCCCTTTCCCCTGGTCGAGAGGCTGGGTTGCCGCTGGTCGGCCGAGGCCTGTATCAGGCTGTCGAATCAAAGAACAAGAACTTTGCATCTCACCATCAATGCTTCAGAAAAGAGGTGCGCAGAAGAGCAAAATCTTCAAAAATCTAATAGAAAGTTCAAAAAGGTCTTATTTTCTAGGATACTGCTTAAGAAGCATATCTCAGGCTCCATCTTACCCCCATCTATCCGCCGTCCGTTACCGCCTGTCCCCCACCCGACGTCTTTTCGCCGTCTCGTCGTCGCGGTCATTCCTTCATGTTCCTTCGAACAAGCGTGTGGGCTGGGTAACATTTCTCAAACAGTTACCATCAAAGTTTTCTAGGATATTTCTAATAGTTATTTTATATATTTTTATAGCAAAATTCATACAAATCGACCGTGTGCAGCATGCAAGGCAAGAGTTCAAATTTGCTGGATCTTCTTTCATTCCGTTTAGCTGTAGATGGTAAGGAACATTTTTTAAGTGTACTTTCTGAGTTATTAAATCGTAGTCTCCAGTTTTAATATACTAATGCAGTTTTAATATGTTAAAACTCACTTGGGGTTAAAAATTACTTGGCCCATGTTTGTGATCATCTTGATAAGTAATTCTTAGAAAGATGATTCAGAAAAGCAAATATATCTCGACCTGTTCGCTCACTAAATTCACCCTCACTTAAATGTTTCTTGTGGAATTATGTTCAAAGTCTTGTCTACGAAACGACTGCGTACTCCCATTCAGTGATGTCAGCGCTTCAGCGAGTTTCAAAGCTCTGTATTAAGATCCAGTGTACTGCTTCTTGTTTTGCATATTTTGTATCTAATATTTTATTGTAAGGTACACATAAAAAGGTATAAATACAAATAATTGGATGTAATTAATTTTCTCAATTAAAATTAACACTGCACAAATATTTTGTTCTACACACATATGTTGGGGGGTTGTATCTAAAAAAATTATCTCTTTTTCTGTCCGATTTTTCTTACTGCCTCTCCCTACTGGCCAATAATAAGCTGCGACAAATCGATCTTAGGAGGCGGTGTGTATCGACCGCTGTGTTGATGTGCAATAAACCGCGTATTTATTATAACCTCTTTGATTTTAACATGCTTTCAGTTTTTTCAATATATGGCGCATTTTGAACTCTGTTGGGCGTAATTTCATTCATGGAATAGTCTTATTAAATACCATTAGCACTCAGGAATTCTCAGACAATTCTCCTCGCTTCGCGAGTCGGGGAATTATTGGCAATTTCCAAAGCAGTCTTGGTATTACCTATGATAATAACTCACTTTTTACCAGAGTTGTCTTCGAAAGAGATATAAACTAAAAGTTTGAAACCAGTTAGTGAGATGAGGCAATTTCAGAGTTCGCACATGGTAAGTTGTAGTTCTCTAGCACTTACTCCCTTTATAAATTCCCGGAAGAGTGAATGCCGAAGGCGACGCCAGAGGGCAGGCAATTTGCCACACGTGTGTGTCGAAGGTGTTGCCTCAAAGTGAAAGCCCAGATTTTCGCCAAGACTTCCGAAGATTTTATAGACTTCCCATCGTCTCTCAATAAAAGAAAATTCATGTTGACTATATCGTGGAAGCAGACACAATAGTGAATCTTCTTGCGAGATCTACACTGGCATTTAGAAATGATGTTAACTTATATTCTTAGTGAGCCCGTTTGATTGCAAGCCCTTTGGTTTCACCCCACGTGAGGCTAAATGTAAATTGTAATTGTAAAATGTAATTGCCTCGTGCGTGATCCTGTATACCTACACTCTCCGCACGAGACTTATACATTGTAAACTAATAACGTCTTCTTTGCTCCACATAACGATACCAACCTAAGCAAATACACAAGTAATGTTATTACATATTTTATTGCGTGCAGTTTGAAGCTGTAATAAGTAGTACTGCCAAAAGTACAAGAGATTTAACTTGTTGCCGAGCATTAGCATGCTTCTACACGACTCTTCATTCCTGAATCCTGCAACTCGGGGACACCCTAGCTGAACAAATTTCTTCGTTGTATTAAACATTTGTAAGAACTGTTAAAATTTAAAAAACAACTAAAAACCAAGCGAATGTAGATTTTTCTTTAAACCTGCTATTCGTTTAAATAAGGTTTTGTGTTAAACTGAAATAAGGTTCTATGTTAAAAAATGATTTCACTACGTTTTTTGGTTCAAATAGTGAACAAACGCACTGCGGAACTAAAAATCTGAATGGTGAATTTTGCTCGATAGATAAAACGTTTCTTTTGTATCTAATAACAGAACTTTCAAGAAATACTAAACAAGTTAAAACTCAATTTGGATTTTTTCTCTAAATGTTTTAATACCTCCCCTTCAGAGAAACACCTTTATCTTCAATAATAAAGAGAGGGAACAGGTTCAACAAAAATGAACTTCTGCAATTTTCGAAATTCCGGGTTTTAATGAAATTTAGATCTTTACTTTATTTAACATCGCACTTTGCTCGATTCGAGCAAAACGTTCAATGAAAAAATTTGGAGCCATTTTAGAGAAAATATTATTTTATTTTTTTAATAATCATGTTTTCAATCAATATTACTCATATTTTGAAAAAAAATTGTACATGATATAATTTTAAAATTTAATTTAGAAGAATTGAGTTCATTACGAAAACAAGCTCTCTCTTCAATAATTTAGTTGTAGGAGAGTATCCAACTAATGTTAAACCTTTGCAATTTCCAAAATTTAAGATGGTTTCATAAAAATCAAGCTGAGACATTTTTAAAAGTGAAATTTTCGCTATTCGATCAAAATTACATAAAAAATTAAAACCATTTTTATAAAATGTTGGAAATGCCCCAGAGGTTTTATCTGAAGTGTCTCTAAAATTAAAGGATACGTTTCTACTTCACGGGGACGTGAGTGCTACGAGATCGATTGGGGAATATCAGTTTCGGAGAACACACTGTGAACAATTTGTACGCTAGCGGGCGGACGGATAGACGTTCAGTTGGGTAAACAGAGGAACAGCTTGACGTAATGTGTGTCCGTATGCGCAAAAAAGCGGAGAATTTTCGACAGAAAAACTCTTAATTCAAGGCCCCGGTAACGAAAAAGTCGATAAATCTAATTGCTAGATGTAGAAAAATTCATGTCACATGATGTAGCCAGAATCCATATTTTATGGTTCCTTAATACCGAAAAATCGAAAGACGGCAAAACGTCTGTCCATCTGTGAACAACGCTAACGGCTAAACCATTCATCAGACTTTCTCTAAAATAGATATTCCCCGATCGATCTGGCTGATGACGTGGCACCATGAATTTGAAACCGATATTTTAATCTTGGGAGGTACTTTACATGACGCCCCTGGGACATTTTCAATTTTGTTTTAAAAATTGCTCCAAATTTTTTGATTAAATTTTTTAGACGTTTAAGGGAATGGTGCAGGTCTCACGTTCGTTGAAAACTAACATTTTTTAATTGCAATAGTTCAAATTTATTTTGAGTCTTCCTGCAACTAAAATATTAAAGATAGAGATTTTTCCCTTAATGAAATCTGTTCCTTAAGGCGAGAAAGTACGTGCTCTTTTAGCACCACTGGTTTTTCTCCCGGGGAGACACCTGTAAATAGTACAGCACCAATGACCATTGCATCTGACGTGCCCGGAAATATCAATTAATCAATTAAAATCCCATCTATAAACAATTCCACCGAACTAAACCTCTTTGAAGGCCACGGGCGATTCTACGTGTAGCTCTTTCGCGTGTTGAGAAGAGCGATAGCGACGACGACGTCTCACATCACATACGTTACTGGGATCAATAAAAGGCTCCTAAGATGTTTTAAAATGCCCTAAAAGCAAAGAAAAATTACATAAAAAATTTTATCAAAACCAGTTCAGATGAACAACTCAATCTGTTGAATATATTACTGATGTAATCCTTTCGTTCAAGTGAACTCAGCTTGCACACTGCTGATTTGGACTGTTCTGTACCAGGAAATCCCTGTCTTTAGTTATCGCGACATCAGCCGGACCGACAATAGTGCTGATAAGCGTCACAGGAACCTTAGATTACATACAACGACTGATATTAAAATGTCACAGCGAAAAAAAAAACGAATAAGCTACTCAGGAATTCTGTGGAAAACATTCTTGCATCCCGTAAATATTATTTAAGCAAGTATCATTTAAATTATATTAAAATCGATGAAATCAGTGAGAAAGGGACGGAATAGGTAAAAATGACATACTAGTCGAAATCGAAGAAAATGCAAACAAAAATGCCATTTAAAAATGGGTCCTTTCTCTTTTGTCATTACATAAAAATAATATGTATACAAAAAGTCATAGTTCAAAATTGAAAAAAAAAATGAATTTTTGATTAAAATCCGGCCTTGTCCTATCCTACCCCTTACGTACACACACCTACACTTACGTTCATGGACTACACTAACACACATTCCTGGATATCGGTCGTGAATTTAGAGCTTGTCCCAGCTGGGGCGGCACATATTATCTCGCATTATTTATAAGTGCTCCGCCGTATTATACTACTACGTAAATATGCAAAAGTGTTTTCAACCAGCAAAAATTATTTTCCGCACCGATATTCGAACTCAGGTCCTCCGAGTTATTTTTGAGAAAATATTGAAAATATTTTTGAAGCTTCGTGTAAGTATCCTGAAATTCAAAATATCCTCTTAAAACTCCCAAAGCCTCGAGTTCGTTCTGATCAGTCGGAGTATATCAATTTTGGAGAAAATCGTCAGAACGGTTTAGGGTACGGTCAGAGTGGATCCGTTTTCCGTCGAAGAAAAGTTCGCGCGCCAACGGCCGATTGATTCTGCCGACCTGACTGGTCACACTGCATCCGACTGCAATAGATATCTCTGTGAGAATAATTGCGAATAAGTGGTATTTAATGGATGAAAGAAGATTACAACTGCTTGCTGAAAGCTCTGCTCTTAAATTTCTTCTGCTTGAAAATCAAAGAGATTACTGGGTGAACCCTATTTTCGCCGATGCAAAAATACTGGTGAATTTCATATCTTATATTTTCCATTACTGAAACAGTTTTTCGAATACACAAGAATGTCGCCTAATAGTTTTTTTTCACATATTTGGAGTAATTAGGGATGACATTGAACAAAGGCCGAATTTTAGAAAACTCACTACTGAGGAACGACTGTTCATAAGGTATGTAAGGTTATGTCCCATGTTTACAAAACGTTTTGTTCTAGTTTCGCCCATTTCGTCTGTGATTTCATTCCATAATTTCCTGCTTTTGTCCCTGTTGTGCTATATGGAATCCAATGTCTTCCACAGAGCATTGCGTTCGCGTACATCCATCTCCAACAGCTCAGATCGGCCGAATAAATCAAATTCATTTGATATCGATCTGCCTACTTCGAAGTTCGGCCATATTCGCCAGTACTTGTTGGATGCAATGTGACCATGCCTGCGCTCTAGGGAGGGTTTGAAATATTCGACCGTAAACGACCTTGTTCGGCTGAATTCGACCGAATACGACCGACTACGGATTCGACCTGATATGGATCTACTCCGAACGTAGCCTTAGGCGCTAGCGTTGACAACAGACGGACAGACAGACGTTTTGCCCTCAATCCCTTTTTCGGTGTCAAGAACCAACAAAACATGGATTCTGGCTACACCACGTGTTAGAAGAAGTAATTTTTCCACAGCAAAAGGATTTGCCCATTTTTTCGTTACCAGAGCCCGGCAATAAGAGTTTTTCTGCCAAAAATCGCCGTTTTCTGAAGCAATATTATATAACTTTTTCATCTTACGAAGTAAAGTAAGAAATTAAAAAGTGTATTCTGAGTTAAAAACTACATATTTAACCATAGTTTTTTTAAAAATTGTTCTAAAATAATAATATAATAATAATAATAATAATAATAATAATAATAATAATAATAATAAGGAAGCAGTAGAAACCAGAAGTATTCAGATTAACAGGGGTATTTTTCAAGGAGATTCACTATCCCCTCTGCTGTTTTGCATCAGTTTGATCCCACTATCGAGACAGTTGTCGCAAGCTGACTTTGGTTTTAAGCTCAATGGTGATGAAAGGCCAGTATCACATTTGTTTTACATGGATGATCTGAAAGTGTTTGCTAAGAATGAAGCGATTCTCTCCCAAATGCTGTCTGTCGTGAATGACTTTAGCAATGACATCTGCATGAAGTTTGGTCTTGACAAGTGTGCAAAAATCAATTTAAAAAGAGGGAAACTCACAACGTCTAAGAACGTTGAAATTGATACGCACACTGTGATTCAAGATCTTGAGCCAGGTAAAACTTACAAATATCTTGGCATTGAAGAATGTGAAACCATCTCGAACGACAGAATGAAAGAAAGAATTCGTAGGGAGTATTATAGGAGAGTGAGACTGGTCCTGCAGTCCGCTCTGAATTCCAGGAATAAAATATCTGCAATAGGTAATTTGGCGGCACCTGTAGCCGAATACAGTTTTGGACTAGTGGACTGGACTGAGCAAAAAATTCGCACCATGGATCGAAAAACCAGAAAATTGCTAACAATGCATCATGTTTCCCACCCTCGAGCTGATATACATAGACTTTGTGTCACGGAAGGAAGGAGGAAGAGGCCTCAGACAAATTCCGCCTCCTGGCACAACACAATAGTCGGGTTGGGGAAGTATGTAGTCAGCCATCAAGATGACCCTCTAATGAGGCAGGTCATGAAATCTCACCGAAGAATGGGAAACAGAGGCATTGTTAGTGTAGCAAGATGCATTGCGAAGAAAACTAAGCAAGACACGTCGAATAACACAAACACTGAACTTCTGATACTGCTAAACATGAAGTGTGAGACACAAAAAATGTTAAAGAAATCGTGGAGAGACAAACCACTCCACGGACAATACCTAAAAAGAATGGACAAGGTGCAGATCAATAAAGAACAATCATTTATGTGGCTCAAAAAGGGATGAATAAAGCCAGAATCAGAAGCACTCGTAATAGCTGCCCAAGATCAAGCCTTGAGAACACGACAATATGATAAAGGGTTCTCAAAATTTCCCAAGATGATAAATGCCGCATTTGCCTGGAGCAAGTAGAAACCATGGATCATATTGTCTCAGCTTGTCCAATCCTAGCAAAGACCGAATACCTGAAAAGATATGACAGGGTGTGTAGCTACCTCCACTGGCAGATCTGTACCGCCCTCGAAGTTCCAAACACATGTCGCAAGTGGTACAAACACTCACCAAAACCGGTGACGTCTGTTGGATTGTGTACGATATTGTACGACCAACAAATTCAAACTGATCGCACGATAGCGGCAAACAAACCGGATATAGTGATCCGGGATTTGGCGAAAAAATCGTGTTTACTTCGATCGATGTTGCTGTACCTTGCGATCAAAACGTCGTTACCAAGGAGGTAGAGAAACGTCTTAAATACAAGAGTTTGGAAATCGAGATCTGCCGAATGTGGGGCGTAAAAGCACAGGCCGTACCGATAGCTATCGGAGCTCTGGGATTTGTTCCGCAAAATTTGAGTAAGAACTTGTCTAAACTCCCAGGTAATTCAAAAGACTGGAAAGTGCAAGAAATTGCTTTACTTGGAACAACCCACATTTTGCGTGAAGTATTGTAGAGGCACTGATAGACACCGGATCTGCTCCTTAGGTAGCTGGCTGCAACCTGGAGTAGATTTTCTATTCAGCCGACTCATAACATCTTTAGTCGTGATGTAATGGGAAAATAATAATAATAATAAATCGCTGAAAACGATGGTAATTTTGAAGGTTTAACTCTTCCAAGTAAAACATCCGTCAGTGGTGAAAATTCATCTGGGTATGAATCACACGACAAGGGCATAATGCGGAACCTTCTCCGACGCGAGATAGAACGAGTTCGTCTACTTCCATTTGAATCTCGTGCACCATTGAGGAGAATTTACGAAAATGCTAAAGCTAAGAGAGTGATAGACAGCGAACTCTATCTTAAATGATGTTGTACAGACCGCAAATAGATATCTATTGTAAATATTATTGAAATCAATCACATTATGCAACTGGATATCTAGTATCTCAGATAATTTTGGGGCCAGCCAAGAACACCGACTGCCGGCAGCCAGACAAAGTGAACAGCTCCGTACCCCAATGGGCGAAAAGAATTGTGAAACGGATAGGTGACACACAGCGTGAAATATCACTCTGAGCCGAGGCATCTTCTAAATCAAATAACACTCCTAAAGTCCAACAAAACTGACTCCATGTTGAACGGAAATACCAAAATAAAGATGACATCACAAGGCTAATGGTAGCTGAGAAGCTAAAAGAGAAAATACAAGCATGGGCTCAACGAATTAGACGTTACAAACGTCCGTGTACAGATTTCCGGGTACAGAACCGGTTGTTTGAAACAGACACAAAGAGATTCTATCGCTATCTGACTCAGAAATCGAATGGCAATGAAGTTGATACGCACACTGTGATTCAAGATCTTGAGCCAGGTAAAACTTACAAATAGCTGGGCATTGAAGAATGTGAGACCATCTCGAATGACACAAGAAAAGAGAGAATTTGCAGGGAGTATTACAGAAGAGTAAGGCTTGTCCTGCAGTCCGCTCTGAACTCCAGGAATAAAATATCAGCAATAGGTAGTTTGGCGGTGCCTGTAGCCGAATACAGTTTCGGTCTAGTGGACTGGACAGAGCGAGAAATTCGAATCATGGATCTAAAAGCTATAAAACTGCTTAGAATGCATCATGTCGCTCACCCTCGAGCTGATGTACTTTACTGATGAAGCTTTATGTGTCACGTAAGGAAGGAGGAAAATGCCTCAGACAAATTGAAGCCTCCTGACACAATTCATTAGTCCGGATGGAAAAGTATGTCGTCAGCCATCAAGATGACCCTCTAATGAGGTAGGTCTTGAAATCTGACCTAATAATGGGAAACAGAAGCATTGTAAGTGTAGCAAGAAGCATTGCGAACAACACTATGCAATATATGCAGAATAACTTAGACACCGAACTTCGGATGCTTCGTAACATGAAATGGGAGACATAAAAAATATTAAAGAAATCCTGGAGAGACAAACCACTTCATGGACAATTTTTAAAAAGAATGGACAAGGTACAGATCAATAAAGATCAATCCTTTATGTGGCTCAAAAAGGGATGAATAAAGCCAGAATCAGAAGCACTCGTAATAGCTGCCCAAGATCAAGCCTTGAGAACACGACATTATGATAAAGCTGTTCTCAAAATTTCCCAAGATGATAAATGTCGCATTTGCCAGGAACACGTAGAAACCATTGATCATATTGTCTCAGCTTGTCCAATTCAAGCAAAGACAGAATATTTGAAAAGACACGACAGGGTGTGTAGTTACCTCCACTGGCAGATCTGTACCGTCCTCGAAGTTCCAAACACATGCCCCAAGTGGTGCGAACACTCACCAAAACCGGTGACGTCTGTTGGATTGTGTACAATATTGTACGACCAACAAATTCAAACTGATCGCACAAAAGCGGCAAACAAATCGTATATTGTTATCTGGGATTTGGAGAAAAAATCGTGTCTACTTGTAGACGTTGCTGCACCTTGCGAACAAAACGTCGTAACCAAGGAGGCAGAGAAACGTCAAGAGTTTGAAAATCGAGATCAGCGGAATGTGGGGCGTAAAAGCACAGGTCGTACCGATAGTCATCGGAGCTCTGGGATTTGTTCCGAAAAATTTGTGTAAGAACTTGGCTAAACTCCCAGGTAATGTAAAAGACTGGGAAGTGTAAGAAATTGCTTTACTTGGAACAACCCACATTTTGCGCAAAGTATTGTAGAGGCATCGACAGTCCCTAGATCTGCTCCTTAGGTAGCTGGTTGCAACCTGGAGTAGATTTTATTTTGAGCAGACTCATAACATCTTTAGTCGTGATGTAGTGGAATAATAATAATAATAATAATAATAATAATAATAATAATAATAATAATAAATATTTTTGTTGTAAGCTGTTTTGCTAAAAGACCTCGTGACCGATTTTAATGATATTGATACTAAAATATGATGAGAAACTATCAAAATTGATAGCTTAATGCCCCCTTTGGCGAGATCTTTCAGAAACACTGCACATCATCCTCTGAGCATGTTTGAACACATTATGTATAATTTTTGGTCGGTAAAAGACAAAAAAGTGCTAAATTTCAATCCTTACCGTTTAAAAATGAGGTACTCATTTTGATCAACCTGCACCTCTTTTGGGAATAAAACAGGTCCTTTCTGGGAGATAATCATGGTTCATGTTATAACATGTCTTATATAATTCAGCTCAAATTGTGAACCTTCAATTCCAGGAATACTTGTCGGGCAGCAAGGTCTTATGCAGAATTTTACTTGGCAAAATATCAAACCATTCAGATTGACCTAACGTATAACACAAAGGACACGGTAATTCTCAACTCTAAAATCATGCTACCAAGACCCCGCAAAGAAAACAAACTTTTCATCCAGTGTTCTAAAGAACACTATTACAAGAATTAGTAGAAATGCACCACATACCGAAACTTTTCCTTCTCTTACAGTTGGTACTCAACAATTACTCAAATGTTAAAAAATGCACGTCAACGTTAAAGGATCGACAACTAAATTTATGGAGAAAACAGTATTTAAAGTCAGTTTTATTTACTGTCGACCTCGCTAAGGGTTTTCAGCCACAAAATTCAACATCTGACGTTTCCCTAAAAGTCTTAGACACTATGTTCGTTTCCGAAACCTCTTCCTATGAAATTCTCAAAATAATCGGTAAATTAAAAAATAAATATTCGGCCGGTTTAGATGAATTTCCGGATTGTTTGTTAAAGACGTGCGCGCCAGCCATTATACACCCGTTAACTCACATATTTAATGCATCCTTATGCACCGGAATTTTTCCAGATATTTTTAAAACAGCTAAGATTAAGCCGCTCTTCAAAAAAGGCAACAAAAATGAAGTTCAAAATTATCGGCCAATTTCTCTTTTGTCAGTTTTTTCAAAAATATTAGAGAGACTTTTTTATGTGCGAATGGAAACCTTTCTCAATAAACACGACGCGTTTTCAAATTGCCAACATGGATTCCGGAAATCAAAATCTACGGAAACAGCCATTTTTTCTTTTCTTAAGGATGTTGCCGCATCATTGGATCAAAACGAAGCAACTATTGGAATATTTTTAGATCTTTCAAAAGCTTTTGACGTCATTGATCATAACATTTTACTTTCAAAATTACCTTCGTATGGAATCCGTGGTATTGCTCTAGATTGGCTATGTTCGTACCTTAAACAACGATCTCAGAGAGTAGAAATACCTTACTGGAATGATGGAACCTTATGTACACACCTTTCCGGTTCTTTGCCAATTGTACGTGGAGTTCCGCAAGGATCGATTTTAGGCCCTATTCTCTTCCTATTATACGTAAATGACATGCCCTTAGCGATTCGAAACGGAAGAACAGTTCTCTTTGCGGATGATACAAATATTCTTTGCAACAAAGAAACCGTAAATAGTACAATATCAGACATTTCAAATTGGTTCCGTAATAACAAATTAAAAGTAAATGAAAATAAAACTGTTTCAATGCAGTTTTCCATATCAAATAAAAAATTCTGTACTCCATTGAAAATGAACGGTGTGCCATTGACTGATGTTAATGTAACAAAATTTTTAGGTCTATCAATTCAGTCAAACCTCAAATGGAATGCCCACTTAAATGAATTGAACACAAAATTAAGCTCATTATGCTACGCGTTCAGAATTCTTTCAAATTCCGTCAGCCTTCATACAGCTCGTTGTGTATATTTTGCCAATGTTCACTCCCGCCTGAGATATGGCATAATATTTTGGGGAAACACATATTATAGCTCACAGACTTTCAGATTACAAAAAAGAATTGTACGAATAATAAGCAAATCCAACCCACGTGATTCTTGTAAGTCACTCTTTATTAATCTAAGAATTTTACCATTACCTTGTCTCCTGATTTACGAATCAGTAGTTTTTGTCAAAAATGACCTACTTAAGTGCGGGAATATATTTTCAGCAAACGCCGATGTCTATAAGTATAACACACGACGTAGTAATCATATTCACCAGGTGGCAGTATCAACAGCTCACTACAAAAAATTCACATACAATTCATGTACATTACTCTACAACACTTTGCCAGAAGACATTAAACGATTAAATTCAATAGAAAAGTTTAAGTCCCAAGTAAAAGCTTTTCTGCTGCATAACTGTTTCTATACAATTCGAGACTATACCGAGCATCAAAAAGGAAAGTAGAATTAATTTTAACAATGATAGTTAATGTAATTATTTATCATTTGGACTGTATAATTCTAAAGAACCTGTAACAAGTATTGTACCACAGTTTCTGGGTTGATGGCCCCCATCTCGATCAGGTTTTTCGTCCAGTTTCCCTGATCCTTGAGCAAATGCTGAGATGGTCCCTTGTTTTGCTTCTGGACATAAATGTAACTTCATTATTTGTGCACGTCTTCTGAATTTCAGTGGGAAATATAGTTATTCAAATTATCGTTTTTCATATTATCGCGGCAAAAAGTATTATTCTTTCATGAAGAGGCAGGAATTTATAGCTAATTTACCTTTGAAAATATATTTTATTATATAGGAGCGAATATTTTGTCAACAAAACTCGAAAAAAACCTCTCTTTTCTGTATTCAAAATTCGACTAGAATATGGTTTAGGATAGAGACCACAGAATTATGAAAACGTGCACAAAATTCACTTCTCCCCATAGCTCGTCATACGCAGTTTTTAACTGTTTTTGACGTAAATAAATAAATAAATAAATAAAAAGATCGACAATTGAATTTGTAAATTTATGGAGAAAATATATAAGCCACAAGAATCAAAATTAAAGATGAACATTGAAAATGGCTTGGAAATTTGGGACATCTTAAAATTTCGAACAGTAATGGTGAACGCCGAAAATTAGATGTGTTGAATGTGGCTGTAGAAAGTTTAAAAAGTTCTACAGTGCTATACCGAAAATAGAAAACTTCAAAAAGATTGTTTGTTTAACTCTCGAAGACTAATGAAACAAGGGAAGTTTACACAGTTTGGTACAATTTAATCACTATTCACTGCGAACTCAGAACTCAACATCTTTCTGAAAATGTTTGGAAATATTTTATATTTACCGAGATAAGTACATGCATGCTGTAGGTATACATATGGCAAAGAAATCCTCTTCAAATTGTAATGCACCTGACAACTATAACTTCTGATTTTTTTGTTGTGAATGGACATATATGTCCGACGATTGCTAGACATTGTTTTTACATTCACCCACAATTTTTTGCATTTAAAAACACTCTTCGAACTTAAGAAAACTCGCTAGATTAGCATCTTTGACAACCTTACACTCACATATTTTCTCGAAGAGAAAATGTCGAATGTGAACACATCCATTACACCTTAGCCAATGAAAAAATGAACAAATGAAGGCAGATAATTGTTCATTCTATGGGTTCTATGATTTTATTTACATTTAGTGTTTATACTTTAGAACCGATTAATAATGGCAAGCGATAAAACATATGAAGCCGGCATTTGATTGAATGGAAAGCTCTTTTTTTAATATATTTTTCTTTTTGCAATTTTCTAAATGTCAGAGGTTTTGATGAAAATCCGATCTATACCATACTTACAAATGCACTTTCTTCTATATGAGCAAAACATTTTCAGAAAAAAATGTCAGCCATTTTCTACAAAGTGTTGAAAAAGTCATAGGGGTTTCATGTAAAGTCTCCCCAGAAATTATAATATTTTAATGATCTTCGGAATTACACAGCAACATATTACTCATGCTGACATGTCATATTTTTTCTTTGTGTAATTTCCATGGAAAATTTAAGTTAAGCATGATCTTATCTACAATGACTAAATTATGCTATTGGCACCAGTTATATAAGTCATATTTTGGCTTCTTAAAATCCTTTGGTCATTTTCCGTAAATATTTCATAGTAGGGTCATATTTTTCCATGAATATTTGTACTTTTTGTCATAATATTTTTTGACTCCACTTTCGCATACTTGCTTGCAGTCGTCTGAGAGAGATTTTTCACATCTCCTGTTATCTAATTTCCTGCAATTGTTTTATTTAATTGATGTCTGCCGTTCTATAAATATTGGTGTATGTGAATTTGGAGAAAAAGAAAGCATAGAAAGAATTAGATTCGAAGCAAGTGTTAGTTTAGTTTTGTCAATTTTTTGCCAAGATCAGCCGCTTCTCGTATAAAAAAACTTTAGCTGGTAGAATTGTCTTAATGGGGCATCAAATAAGAAAATAGGAAGGGGTGAGTTATGAATGTGTTAGATTTTAAAATTATATTATCAACACAATGGTTATTTAAACAGCGGAAAGATTTTGAAGGTTTCGAAAACGCAACCAAATTTTTTTGTTATATTTATGGTCATATTTTCATATATTTTAGGTCATAAATTCTTGCATATTTCTAACATTGTTAGGTTATACATATCTGGGCCCTACTGATGACCTTATGCTATTCAGTTTCGCTTCGGAAATAACGGTAGTGCCCTGCATGGGCTAGAACTAGCAGCGGCGACCAGCGATTGCTTGTTTCAGTTTCAATCTTGATGTTATTCGACATTCCGCGGGATAAAGCGCGTCGAATTCTACGTAGGCGAGAGGAAGAACGCGACTACCACAGCCTGGCGATACCCGCCGTTCCGCGCGGAAAAGCGATCAGTTTCATTAGCCGCTTGCGCCATCTCGCTTCCGCAAGCATCACCTATGTTATTAGGCGAGTAAAAGAGCCTTTGGCGAGTGGGACGGTGTTCCAATAGTGCAAGAGGCATTGAGGGGTGTCGAGACTGCATTGTGTTTCTTAGACAGAGAGGTCAATGCAGACAAAGTGTGGAGAGAGCACCTTTTTCATCACAATATATCAACATTTAATAAATTGTTTAAAAATAATCCTGATAAAATAATGTTGTTATCTTGTTATTATTGTTGTTATCTTCCATCTTGTTTTATTTTAAATTGAATTTTTTGCTATCATGAATTTCATCTAAAAATAGTGAAATAATATTTGAATTTATTCTTTTAGTATTTATTGAATAATGTGGCACTGTACTATTATAAATTAAATAAATAAAACAAAACTCATTAATAGAATGATTAGTATAGATTTACTGTTTAATTGAATTTACCTTCCGAATCCGTACTTACTTTTCCATTTGAAATATGTTTGCCTCGGCATATTCCTTGGCAGACATTGGTGAGTGCTGTGCATTTTCAACAGTTGCATGTCGTCAACGAAAGCGATACAAAAAGTTCAACACAACAGTTATTACAGATGAAAAAATATCGTTGCTTTGTAGAAAGTGTAGCATTTTCTTTAAACATTAATGGCAAATTATTTTGTTTTCAGTATATACTTTTTGTATAGGAAATGCCAAAGTAAAAGGATGATTATAGATTATAGATGAAAAGATTTTAGATTCTATTTAATTTTTGAAAATATGAAGATAGAAATTACTGGACTGACAATCACTCGATAAATGGTGCAATTTTTATTTATTCATTCATTTATTTTCCAGAATAAAATCAAAAAACTATGTTCTGGTCCTAGAAAATGCCTTATAATGTATCCGAGCACTACAGCCATTAATCTTCGTTGCGAATTTTGATGAGATTTTAGAATGTGAATACTTTTATTCACTGGTTTGAAACTAATCCTAAGCAGAAAAGTTCTAGCATTTGAATTTTCTAACAAATAAATATTCTTTAAAAAAAAGATCTTAGGATTGTTAAATATGAATGAATTAGCTGCTCGATACTATAACTCGTACATTTTGATTTTCAACGAAATCACGAAAGAGAAGCCTACATATCGATTTTCAGCCATGTTTCTATGGATGAGAATAACTGTCCTGTTTTGGTCTTCCCTGTCGCCCCTTCCCTTCCCATTTCTCCACTCGTCGTCATCCTGGACAAAAGGCTTCCTCTGTGTAAGCGGCGGACCTCTCGATGGCACCCCCTTATCTTCCTGGTTAACGCGCGATCTGTTTATAAAACGGGATACTGGGAAGAAGGCCACCGCCGGGGCAGGAGTGGCGGGCATCCCCGCGCTTTCGTCACCGGCCTGACACGCCGTCGTCCTTTCCCTTCCCGTCGTTTGCGTCCGACGGCGTACGCGCGCACCTCCGCCCCGCCGCCGCCGCCGCGACGGGCACCTGTGACGCACGCCGGTGCCGCCGCCGCCGCCGCCGCCACAGGCCTCGGGTGGCCGGCGCGCGGCGGGAGGGCGGGCGGAGGGACCGCTGCTGCAGCGGCGGCGGTGGATATAGCCGCGACGCGGCCGCGCGCCAGCCAGTGTGCCCGCGCCAGGCGTTGAGGCAGGTTGCCCGCCGCCGTGCGTCGCTACCTCCTTTCATTCACCCTACCGCCGCTTCGCGCGCGCCACTCGCCTGCCTGGCTCTAAACCAACCGGATTCTTCGCTCGAAGCTAACGGAAAGCAGGTGAGTGGAGGATGGACTGCGCTTCGTTTCTCTCGGAATCGCAAGTTAGCCAGAAATACTTGTAACGTACAATGCTTTGACTTCAAATGTTACTGTTAAAACTCACGTTTTCGCCGGCCAAACGGTGACCGATTTGATTTCATCGTTGTGTTCTCCGCTCCAGCAGTTTTTATAGAAGAGGATGAGAAAAATTTACCTCTAAGTTCCAAGTGATTTTAGATTCGTGTGATTTTGTAAATCAGAATCCCAGTGAAAACGGTGGATCTTTTTGTGCTATTTGTACTAGGAATACCGCTAGTCATCGTGAACTCATTTTAGAAGGGGAGTCTCGTTCCTTTCAGACTTTGGATGAATCATCTCGGTTCTTAAAGATTCGACTTTACGAAAAAAAAGGAAAACTGTAAAGTGTCGTTAATAAAAAATGGAAAAAATGAGAAATGAATGGAAAAAAAGTTACCGAGTGAGTGAATAAGATCTTTTGTAATGATCCAATATTAATTGTGTGGTTCTCGAGATAATTTCCTTCTACAACCACAGTCATTTAGGTTTATATAACTTTGTTACAAGAGAAAAAAATACATAATGAAGATAAATTATTATAACAAATACTTAAATTACCTGGCGATGCGTTGCTTTGATAAAAAAAATGTTGGAAAGGGAATATTTCAGCTTTTCTTAACTTTACTGGTAGTATTTTTGAAGGTAAATACAATTTGCATAATTCTTTCTAGACTACTCATTCAGTAACATAGAAATATTGCAGGGAAATGTTCATGTTATTGTTGAGAAATGAGTGAATTATTTTCAAGTAATAAATTACGACTACGGTTGACCCGAAACAGTACCTTGGTGAAAAAGGAGAATTCGTTTTTTGAGAAAGTCTTAATTGGAGAGTAATTCATTCAATTTCTATACAGTCTATTTAATTTTTTTGATCCCGCTTAATGATTTCGAAAAATTAAAGGTGCATTCACTATTTTCAATTTATATTTTTGTAATTAGAAACGTTTCTCATTTTTTCTTTTGGTGAGGAAAGAATGACATCCCCGCACCGCAGGTTCTTTGGGAAGGAAGGCTCTAGATTACACGTGCGTGTTTGTAGAGTTTGAAGAGAAATCCTCCCAGAAAGAATCCGTACAAACAAGACTCCTTAGTTTGCATTGGATTTAGCTTGTGACGTAATCACGTGAGTCTTCATTCGCTCAAGAAAATCTTGTACACCACTTGAATGTGATTTGGTTTTTAGTTTCCCAATTTTAAATGTTTCTTTTTCTAGAGTTTTTTGTGCATTCTTTAGAAGTACCCCAACAAACGATGTGTGAAGAGAAGATAATGTAGCAAGAGGTATGCCAAATAGTGAACAATCAACCCCTACCAGTACTGATAAAAATGCAATTCATGTTTTAGAGATCTTTCTACCTTTTTCCACATTTTGCAGTTATTTTGATCTGTATTTATGTCCCAAATCTATTTCATTAGTCAATTTTCTTACATGTCGCATTATGTGAGAGATCCCTTGAAAATATTGTTTGGCATAGCTGTATCTCATCTTTCTGCAGACGATAAAGTAGCTTGGGAGGATAAACGCCAAAAATTAACGTTATTTGCAGTTATATTAATGTAATTCCTACAAACTGATAATATGGTAGAAAATTACAAAACAAATCAATGAAACTGACTGTTATTCTTTTTAATTTTTTACTAAATATTGGTTCAAGAAATGATAGTTTAAAATTTTTCAGATATTCACGCGTTCAAATAATGTAAATTCAGTGTTATCTCTTAAATAATATTTACTTCACAATTTGAGAACGTTCTTAAAAGTGTGGGTTTATTCTGGGAATATGTGGATCTTGTTGAAACAACCTCCAGACGAACAAGTAGAAGTGTAAGTTTTCGGTTCACTTAAAACAAATGCCGTAAGGACTAGATGACGAAGCTCGAATTATCTGGCAAATTATCCTGCGTGCGGCAACTGTCATTCCGCCAATTTGTCGGCAATTGCTTTAAGCCAGCGCACGTGCTCGACTAAGCCGCCAATGAGTATAGGCGCAGATAACAGCGGGCGCGCGAACAAAGATGAGGGGTGATACGCAATTTTTAAATGCTAATGTTCCCCGTTTTAAATAAAGTAAGAAAATAATACTGTAAAATAATGCTACACTAATAAGCAGATAGTGTATAAAATACTGGTACTTGGAGATTCTAAGTTTTTTCGTTTCCATCGTTTTTTCCTAGGGTATGCTCCACATCCTGAGAGGAAAACTAATGGATTTTAATGTGCAGACTTAAACTGGCCTGTAACACGACATACTCAATAACGATTACTCAAAAGTTGCATTGATACAAGATAATTTGATCAGCAGTTTCCATAATTTCGAATGAAAACGTAAAACAAGTGTGCGTAATATGTGAAACAAATTCTCCAAACTTACAACAATTCTAACGCAAATAAATTTCTTGCTTTGGAAACTGATAATCAGTTTGATGATTAATCAATATCTAGGGACAAAAATTAATTATTTATTAGAAATATTTGTCGATATGCCTGCCATTAAAAAAATTCTGCTTCCCGCGGATGTTTATAAGTTTTAAGGATAGGTTTTGATCCCCCATTCCCTTTCACACCGAAGCAAATTAAGGAAACCGGCTAATCGAATAGGTGTATTACATTATATGTGGAACGCAATTCCAGATCTTTCAATGAATCATTCCAATTTCCAGCATCGCAGACTCTGGTTAGGCAATATTGCGTCTCGCAGCGGAGATCCCGCTTGTGTAGATAAAATGAATGACAGTTTGAGATAAAGCTTCTCGAATTGAATGTGTCAAAACGATTGAAAAGACTACGATCAGGATACGAAATACTCTTAAATATTAGACAATACAATTATGATTTAAGAGAAGTATTTTTTATTTGCCAAAGTGTAATGTTAGTTTAGTTAGGAAAATGAAATATGAATGAATATTAAAACGGGTAGTTAATAATTTGAATTACACACGAATGTTCACGAATAATTTTTCTGTGTAGAATTATTTACTATGCTGTTTATTTCATTAGCCCAATCATCATATGTCCTATCTAAAAGCGGAAGATAGGAACTCGAGAATTACTTTTTTTTTTCTACGCAGCAAATTTTCCCACACGTCACTCGCCGTCGCGGATCGCCGCGAAGACCGTTGATTACTGTTCTTTTCGCGGCAGCCTCTGCGAACAGTTGATTCTCGGGACGGCGATCAGCTGACAATAGGACTCCGGCCTCGGTGCGTCCTTGTATCCGGCAGGAGGTAGTACGAAGTGGATTCATCCTCCACGCGTGAGACTCTTCAACCTTACTGCGTACTGCCGGTATCGGTCTGAAAATAAAAATGCACTGCAAAGACTTTAACTTCCTCTTAGTTTATATCGTGCTGTTCAGCTCTATCTTTAGGTTATGCTTTTCGCGTATACGTGGTCTATTTTCGTCTGACGGGAGTCAAATGTTCGTCAGTCAGCGTTGCTACACTCAATGGAAAGATGGAACGGACGTAACCTCTCGCGTTCTGGGAGAGCTGGAATTTCTTTTCGGAGTGCGGAGCGCTTCTCTGACAATCTGTGGTTTGCGCGCCCCAGAGCATTGGCACTCGGCGCGGAAAAGTCACGAACCAGGTGCTTCCTGAAAGGCTTGGAAAATTGGAAAGACACTAATGTCGCCAGGATAATGGTCAGCTCCAAAAGCAGATATACACTGAGAGAAAGAAATTGTGCAATGAAGCGTCTGAATTAGAACACTGCAAAAGTAATGCTTGCATTAACGACCATTTTACCAACATGTTTACAGTGCTTTAGCACTTTCCGCTCCCACAGAGGCGTGACTGTGTAAACCTCGTATTTCTGCAGAGGGCTTGATTCGCACTCTGTAGACTTTCAGTTAGAACAACAGGGCGTGCCAGCTTATTGCCTCTCGTCCAACGTCAGCAAAGATCCGCAGGCACTGTTCTCGCCTCGAAGTGAAGCAAGTAATGAGACTACTTGAACTAGTGGAAATATTCTATAGGTCTTTACATTTTGAGTGCATCGTTTAGTTTTTCATTTCCTAATTAAATTGATTTTAACATTTGTCGAGAAGATGATTTCCTGCGACGATAACGACACAGATTTCGATTGCTTTCGAAGATGATTCCTGCGACACAGATTTCGATTGCTTATGTAGGGTAGCACATTTATTGCGTTCCCAGATGCCCATAATGGATCGTCACATGACCAAAGGTGCAAATCTGTTATTTGTAACCATCCAACAACAAAAACTGAAAGAGAAAAAAAACACTTCATTGATTTACAGGATACACATTCACATGAAGGCGTCCTTTCGAATGATGAAGTCCTAGGCTTGCAGTTCCTGATGTGAGTGTCAAATCTCCCTCCCATTTGAAATTATTCAAAATTGTAATTAAGTAAATAAAAATGCATTTAAATAGTTAAGAGCAAACAGATTTCTGCTTTATTAATGGCTTATGGCTCGCCATAAATGAATACGTTGTACTCCTCAGGAGCGCTATTGCATTTTAGTAGATGTAGGATAGGTGTTTTAGTTTCATTCTCATAGTTTTGAGGGGTGTTGTCGTCCGTCAGGTGCTCTCCGTGTGTTAATGAGCAAGCCCAGCTCGCAATTCTGGCTTCCACTAATGGAAATCTGTCGCCGACGATCACTGTTTCAATGTTGGAGCAATGTGGCAGATTTCCGATTTGCGGGAACTAGGCTCGCGACCCGGTCTTGCTCTTGTATGACCACCTTTTAAATTGCCCGTACATCAGCAAGCGACGTTCGTGAGTCTGGTAGGCGCCTGTTGTAAATCTGTCCCCGCCATATTTTTTCCACTTGCTCCAGTGAGCGTATAATGCGGTGTACTCTCACTGGAGATGTTAATCCTCAAAACACTAGTTTTTGTGATACTATACTTTTTGGCTCCTAACATCTGTTCTTCATGAAATATGATTCTCGAAGAATTCCTTTTGACTCGTACTCCAGCTATTGTCATTCTCATAAATCTACTTAATCCTCTTAGGCAAGATCTTCATTGCTTAAATCTCGAAAGAGTTTCCGTTGGGTTATCGTGTTTTACAACTGGTGCACGCCAGGCTCGCAAGCCCCACTCACTCGCTCGTGGATGCCCACCTTGACTCCCGCCCGCTCGTGTATGCCCACCTTGACTCCCGCCCGCTCGTGTATGCCCACCTTGAAGTCCGCTCGCTCGTGTATGCCCACCTTGAAGTCCGCTCGCTCGTGTATGCCCACCTTGAGGCCCGTTGGAGCCGGGGCCCTTCCGCACGTGGGCGCATCCCGCTAGCCCGTCCTGCGGCTCGGCACCTCGCTGTGCGGCCCTCAGGCCATGCCCAGAGCGTTTACGCCACGGAATAACTAGAGGTGCTAATGGAGTGTGAGTGAACGTCTGCAAAAAGGCTTCTTGGCGTCTCGACTAACGAACACAAACACACATTCACATATAGACGGCAATAGCTTCCAAAGTGTAAGCTATCCGATGCATCTCGCGGGCAGTGACATTCCTCTCGCAAACAACCATTTGGACCTGAACTGCTGCAACTTCGTGGACTGCAGTAATTAATTTGAGGATTAATAAACTCCAGAATGCTCTCACACTTCGCCGATGATGAGAGACTGAATACAAAATATTTGGAGTATGTAAAACAACTGTTAAATTTCACATGTGTTTTCCCCCTTGGTGTTTGCATAATATAGAAAACGTTTCAAAAAGAACGAATTATACAAAATTAATCTCTCTGATACCATTCTGAATTAAACTTCCTAAACTTTTAATCTGAAATTTTGATTGCGTAAACGATGAGACCCTAAATACAAAATATTTCCCATGTAAATTCATGGTGCTATTTTACTGTATGATATAATTTTTGTTTTCCTACCTTATGGTAATGAAACGTATACTGACAATAGAGACCAATACTGACAATAGAGCCTGCACCATATGTCATCTCGAGTGGCTTTCAGGAATATATCGCACATTATCAGCAGGTATAAATACTCTCCATGATTTGTTTACACTGCAAACACATATTTACTTCCACATTTCTTTATTTGATATTTTGTAAAGACGAAAGATAATATGTAAAATTGGAAAACTAGGTGCATTCTAGAGGCATTCGAACTCTTCAGTGTCTTCAGCAGAGTTTCATGCTTTGCCAGTACTGCAAAGCTCGAAATACATCAATACCTACTTACCTAGGATTTTACATGGACATTTGAATGCAAATAATTCATTCGAAAATTGAACACGGACAACTCGATGCTCATGAGAGAAGAAAATCGCTTAGTTGGGCTAACCTGTTTATTAGTTATCATAAAGTTACGGCGCGTGTTCAGACCGCGTAAAATGATTTCATTTGTGAAATGTTTGTGGGCTATGTTTTAGTTGTTGCGAACTGTTTATACCTCATTCTGTTGAAACTAAAGATGTAATTACAACTGCAAACAACGTTTAATTAGACTGACCACGTTTGAACTACTGTTGGCAATGGAGGTCGTTCAATAATAACGACGATATATATGGCTGTAAGAAATTCACTGTTTGACATTTTGTTATGTTCGTGTTTGTAATCAACAAAGTAAATTTGTTTAAATTAAAATTTCTATGAAATGTTTTGCTCTTATTGAAGTCTCTACAAGTCTCTTGTGGAATGTTAAGTTTCTCTACTCTTGATGATTCTTAATTAAACATGTCTGATTTTGCT
The DNA here is from genome assembly GCA_031308135.1 of Acheta domesticus. Taxonomy (NCBI): domain Eukaryota; kingdom Metazoa; phylum Arthropoda; class Insecta; order Orthoptera; family Gryllidae; genus Acheta; species Acheta domesticus. Next base: position 32,665,489 of record JAHLJT010002406.1, read on the forward strand.
CTTTTTGGAAATACATTATAAACCTAAATCCCTTCAAGAAAGTAATGTGACTGCCTTTGTGGTTTATTATTGCCTTTTATATAATCAAAACGCCCGTCAATTCGAATTCTGCACGTGATGAAATCACCATGTGCTGAAAAGCTGGATCGGATGAATCCGCTCTCAAAACAAAATTCCAATCTGTGTCCCTTGACGTTATTTTTTCGCGGGCATATTAAAGGAAAAAATCATCGCTCTTCATTTGGTGATGTGACTTTTCTTTTTTTAACTTCAATTTACGAGTGGCAGCAGGCCCCGTCAGAGTGGCAAACGCGAGGATTTTAACTAATTGTAGTGCTGTTGGAAGTATTTAAAAGAGGAAGCTGCATGTTGAGTGACTGACGTACATGTTTTTTTCCTGTTTCCCCATCACTAGTTCCCACCTCGCCTATGGAGGAGGAAGATCATTTTCTCAACGAGGACTTCAACATAAATTTACTAGGAAAAACTTGCTTAATTCTAGCTTATATCTAATTATGTAATATTAAACAAGATCTCTGGTCTCCCGAATTTGAAGTAAAGATTTCCTCCCTTAATCTTAGCGATTGCGGAGACCGTTATTTTTATTTCTTTATTAAATGTGCAATCGCCCAAAAGAAAACTTTTACATAAAACACACGCATACAAGCAGTAATAGTTCCAGAAACTAAATACACAAGATGGAATTAAACACACAAGATGCACAATATTACACAAAAACGTTAAATACACCTTATCTAGACAAAGACGTTCAGTACAAAAGTTTTCTTAATTTTAATACAGTTTTTGTTTTTGGTTTATATTTATATTCAAATGATTCGCAAATAATATCTTTCACACGATTGCATAACAAAAATAATGTGTCCTTGTTGGTAGTGTTTGATAAATTCTAAACTTCCTTTTCTCATTCATGCAACGTATATACTTCATTTACGTTCGTAATCAAGTCCTCATTTCCATACGTGCGTCCAGTGCCTAGCGTGCAACGAGCCCGGTGTGGTCCATTTGGCGTGGCGGACGTCACCGCGCTGCCTTGCGGTGGCTTTCGAAAGCGCCCCGGGCGACGGGGCTTCGGGGAGGCCCCGCGCCCGGCCTGACCCGGCCTCTTCGCGGACAACGGCGGCCGGCGAAGGGGCCGTGAAAGCCAGGGGAAAGGGGCGGCGCCTCACCGCCACGGCGCGGGCATTTTGGCCCGTGTAAATTGGGGACCAATAACCCATCTATAAATTAGGGACTGGCCGTGACAAGGGCATACGTAAATTGGTGACCGACTACATCTTCCTCTTCCAGAAAAAAGTGGAAACTGGCACTTCAGTTTCGAAGAACATTTTCATAGCCATTGTTTTTAAAACACAACTCTCCCCAATTTTCCAGACTTAGGACTGGCATTTTTATTTTGAAACGTGGTTTGATTTCAGTTGATTGTCATTCAGTTGAATCATTCGTTGATTGAATAAATTCTCTTTATCTTGGCATTTTTATATTCTTCCTTTTTCTCTGCTAACATTCTACAACGGTAAACATGGAATTTGGACACTCTTCTAGTGCTTTCTTTGCTTTTCATTTTGGTTTAGGAGCCTGTCTTGAAGATTTTCAATAAGGGACAAAGCCCAAAGCTGGACAGCAGTGTGGGGGCGGCGGCTCCCTTACGCACTTACCCGCTCAACTAGTCCTTTTCATTACCTGGGTTGGTTTGGTCCTCAATTTATACGTGGAATGAGAAAGTAAGATTCGCGGGAAAAGATGAAGGGATTATTTAGTTCCCAATTTAGATATGGCCAGTCATTTGGATGGCCGAGTATGGGGCATCAGCTGTCGTTGATTGGGGTTACTGCTTATACTGAAGTACGTTTAAAAATAATTTTATAACTCTACTACTGGCGTTCTTGCTGCTTAATAGGACGCGAAATACTTAAGTGAAGGTTTTCTATTGATTTGAACTTCAAGGAAATTGTTGTACTGTAAACTCCAGAAACCCATGTACGTGAATTTAGCTTCCCGTTTTCCTGAAGCTAATTGTAGTTCAAAACATTCATTTACAAATTATGCATGTACCATTAAATTGTATTAAGAAAATAATTAGAACCAATGTTCGTATCTAGGAAGAATACATGTATCTGCTTTCGTGTTTTAGGATTTGAAATTGTATACTCGTCATCATGCCGACACATGTAAAGCACATCTCTTCTTAGCTGAAATCTCGCAAACTAGTGGGAACGTGGTTTGACTTCTCCGTTACATCCAAATGAGGAATGGAATAATGTCCTCACTAGTTTGCAATCTATAAGCCAACCAATCTATCAGCCAAGGAAGTAGTGCTTTACAAGTGTCGGCATGATGACAAACGCAGATGACCTTTGCGGGGTGTGGGGTGAACCAGTTAGTCACGGATGGCTAATTGCGCTCGGAGATACACTAAATGATCGCTCGATGACCGCCGCTGACTCACGGGCTTTCCGCTGGACGCTGCCTCGGGCGGCTGCTATCGCTTGCCCAACCCCCTCGCACCCGCGCCTCGCTGCCGTAAGTGTTTCTCGGGTGTCGTGTTTACCAGTGACGGAAGTTCCGAAACCATACGTAACACATCGCACTTCGGTTAGTTGTCGCAAGGCTATGAATGAGGTATGCTGTAGAGACTATAATATTACTTTAGGTAGAAGCAAAATGAACCGTCACACAACATGGGCTAAAAGAACCTTATGAAAGAAGTAAATGCTGTGTTCGAATATTCGCATTCTTTCGCAACGAATGACAGAACATTACATCTCCCATAAGAATGTAAGAACCGAAGTTGAGGTCAGTATTATATTTTCTTATCTTGACATATCGTCCGTGCACAAAAAAACCTAAGTCTCGAAAATTTCCATATTCGGTAGAAAGGTTTTAACCTGATCGGAACCATTTATTTTACAGCCAAAGATTGTAATATTTTAGTCAAGCCTCTATTTTCTTCGGATTTCGAGTCACCTTGAAATCTTTATTTGTGGACTATTTTTAAACATTTTTTATTTAACTAAGCAACGACAATTTTTGAAATGTTGCTTTCCTGGTACACTGAAATGTGAACTAGTCTCTCACTAGGCATTACAATACCGATTAGAAAAATCTAATACCGTTTAGATGACTCTAGTAGAGTTGAAATTACTACTACAGGCGCGCTATTATCAGGGCAGTAGCGATACAGTATCTTGAAACTATAGGTATAAACTGTGTTACTAGCATAACGAAGCAAAGTTCTGCGTACTAGTTCACTATATAAACTTTTCCCACGTGTTGTGCTCTAAACCCAAACATGAATTACGAATAGTTTATGTATTGAAAACTCGAATAAAAAATTCTTACATTTTTCAAACAATTATAAATGGCGAACATTTTGATTTATTTATATTCTTTTATTTTTGTAAATGGTCTGTAAACTCGATTACTTCCTTTACCTAAATGACTAGTAAGGAGCGCTTTCAGTTTCCGAAATAAAGCGAGCGAGGAGAAAAGGTCGGCTGAAAAGGGGAAGGGAACTTGGCGTGACGAGGGTCAAGGCCATTGGCCGAGGCTATGGGGCGGCCTCTTCTCGCCCAAGGCGACTGGCCGCTGCCATCGATTCCCGCGGGAACCGTGCACGTCACTTGCATTAATATCGCGGAAGCGTGCGCGGAGTTGGCGAAGTTTCTTGGCCGACCAAAAGATCGAACTCACTCCTCCACAAAGATTTGGCTGAAGTGAGTTTTCTCAAACGAATGTAGCTGCCTCGAAGTACTTAAGCGCGTTGGATCAAAGTATCTTTAGGAAATTATCAGATTAGATTAAAATATGGAAGAAAGGTTTAAGTTTAGGTTTAGAAAATCAATTCAGATGCTCAAATAATTAAGGTGACTGATCTTCTGTGTCAGGTGGTTTTCGTGTTAAGGCGTCAACCACAAAGGTAGTTGCACAATTTTTTGTAACGGCTTTTTTTTCCTCGACTCCAAATCTATGAGTCACCTTGACGCGCGTGCTTCGCCACGAAAGATACGCGGCAAACAAAAACGCCCCCGGCAGGACGTTAGACTATGCCAAGAGGTGCTGTGTTTATAAGACTTTAATCTGTCACCCGGGTCGACTTAATTCCGCACAACTTGATGCACTTCAGATCCTCGGAAAATCGAAACAACTGAACATGGTATATTATTGAATCAAATGTCCTTTCTGCGGGGCGACTGGAAAATTCTTCAGACTACCTCCGACCTTCGGCTCAAAGCCAAGCACCCGGAATCTACCGTCAATCTGAGGTGTCCAGGCTCCTTTCTTGGCCACGATTAGAGAACTAAATACAAGAGACGAAGTGTGTATAAAATTCTTAGATGAAAAATGTGTTATTGATTCTAGCAAAACAGAATGTCTCAGGCAAAATTATGTAATTTGGATAATCGTGTGCACGAGTTGTTTTTTGTAAAGTAGATACAGAGCGTAACGCATCATTTTGTACAGCCATTTTATATCCAGTAGTCAGGATTACAAACTTAATGTGTTGGGAGCAACCAATCTACGTACACCAGTACCTTTAGTGACAATTTCTCCTAAAATCATATATATGTCTTGGTGGGACAGAATTTAATATCTGGTGATATGTAACAATGGTAGAATTTAGCACATTAAATTTTTAAAATTCGCATTTTGAAAACAATGCTTTAGCATTTTATAGCGTTATAAAAATTAATATTTAGGATTTTGTAGCAATTGTTGAGAAAAGTATTATTATTATTATTATTATTATTATTATTATTATTATTGTTGTTATTATTATTAAGGGAGGTCTCCGAGATTACAAAAAATACTTTGATGCTTTTCAGATTTTCCCATTAAAATTCGAAAATAAGGGAAACTAATTTAATATAATAATAATCGTGATTTAATGGAATAATAATAATAAAACATGATAAATGCCGCATTTGCCTGGAGCAAGTAGAAACCATTGATCATATTGTCTCAGCTTGTCCAATCCTAGCAAAGAACGAATACCTGAAAAGACATGACAGGGTGTGTAGCTACTTCCACTGGCAGATCTGTACCGCCCTCGAAGTTCCAAACACATGCCCCAAGTGGTACGAACACTCACCAAAACCGGTGACGTCTGTTGGATTGTGTACGATATTGTACGACCAACAAATTCAAACAGATCGCACGATAGCGGCAAACAAACCGGATATAGTTATCCGGGATTTGGCGAAAAAAATCGTGTTTACTTATCGATGTTGCTGTACCTTGCGATCAAAACGTCGTTACCAAGGAGGTAGAGAAACGTCTTAAATACAAGAGTTTGGAAATCGAGATCAACCGAATGTGGGGCGTAAAAGCACAGGTCGTCCCGATAGTTATCGGAGCTCTGGGATTTGTTCCGCAAAATTTGAGTAAGAACTTGTCTAAACTCCCAGGTAATTCAAAAGACTGGGAAGTGCAAGAAATAGCTTTATTTGGAACAGCCCACATTTTGCGTAAAGTATTGTAGAGGCACTGATAGTCACCGGATCTGCTCCTTAGGTAGCTGGTTGCAACCTGGAGTAGATTTTATATTCAGCCGACTCATAACATCTTTAGTCGTGATGTAATGGAATAATAATAATATACTTTCTTAATGCAAAGATGGCAGTGGCCTTCCATGTTTTGCGTCCTGGGAGGCGGAGGGCAGGAGGCGCGCGGAGGCGGGCGAGCGGAACGGGCGCGCCTGCGCCGCTGCAAAAAGCCCCGCGAGCGATTCGGGGCGTTCTGCACGACGCAGCGCGAGCTGGAGCGGAGCGGATCCCGTCGGGAGGCAGGCGGGAGGGGCTGCACAAAAACGCGCGCGGCGAGGGCGCTGGGGACGCGAGGAGCTGCGCGGAGGCGGTCGCTGCCGGCGCGGGGTCGCCGACCCTGAAGGCCGGCCGCAAACCGCACTTGGCGGCGACAGGGGCGGCAGCTGCTCGGCCGAGATCTGACCGCGCTGCACAGCAGCTCTTCTGCAGGGCTTTCGAACTCGCCGTCGCGCGCCGGGATGCTATACTGTATACTGCGATTTTTCTCACTTTGCCCCTCAAAGCTCGTCTTCACGATGGAATAGGTCAGGGTATTTCGCGTCTTCCTCAGTCGTGCCGCTAGACATCGCATGATCGCGACCGTATCAAGCAATGCTTGCGATCACGTGACTTCTACCGGCACGGATATTAAAGAAGCGAAAAGCCGTGTGATATTCCATCGTGGCCATAGAGGTTTAAGGGGCAGAGTTAGAAAAATCGCACTATAGATTGTACTTGTCTCGCCGGGTACAGCATCGGGTTAGGCTCGCCAACTTCCGCACATAAAACTTGGCTAATTTGTGAGAAATAATGGAAGTGTCTTGTAAATGTTCAATTATTCATAATGTTATACATATAACAAACCTCTGAAGAAAGCGCGATCATCGGCGGAATCTTTTGTAACATACGCTTCTGCTTGCGACCATCGAACCCACGCAGCAGCCACGCACGTTTTAAGTATCTTTGGCAGCGGTTCGTGTTTTAGTTCCTTAAAAGGTCGATTCTTGGAAGGTTCCTTAAGAAGACAGGAAAGCGCGCCACTGTAATGGTCTCCATTACGTTATATGGGAGTCGAAAGGCCTTGCTCTTCTGTTCGTACCACCGCCAGCCGTCCATTCGCGGTTGAAGTGCCGTTGGGAGGTTGTAAACTTCTCGCACATTAGTTTGCCTCTTATATTTGTGCAGTTTCCTTAAATTTGTTTCAGGAAGGCTGCTATTGATGGAAAACAAATTTTGTTTCACTTGCAACATTAAATGATGTCATTGTAAACATTTCTTATTGATAGTTTGTACATAGCGCGCCAATTTATCATAACTTCAGCATTTTTCCTGTACAGTTGTGGAAATGGGGAACCTAATGACTGATATAATTCATTCAAAAATTTAGTTTATTTCAGTTTTCCATTTTCTATAGGGTTAGAGCCTTCTCACTTTTTTCGTTAATAAACACGAAATCTCCTTGCCGCAGGACAATGCATGCATTTAAAATAAACTCGCACCCCATGGTTACGTACGTTTCAGCTTGTACGCACGTATGAGCGCTTAAAATATTCCGGCTCTAGTTTTACAAGTGTTTTTGCAGAGAACCCCCCTTGGGGCCAAGAGCGCAATTTCGTTGCTTCATTTCGCACGCCACCAGTATGGCGAGCACGGCCTTCTCGTCCTAACGAAGGAGAACCTCCAGTTGCCTTTGGGCTCTCGGGACTCGCGCGGCGCAGGGCGGGCGGGCAACAGTGGTCGGCATAGACGTCTGAGCCAAGAGGGGACTACATTTCTCGGTCCCTTTTTCCATTAAACTATTCTATTTACAAAAAACACAAAATTTTACTATTAAATAAATAAAACGTATAAGGAGAATGATACAACTTAACTTAAACTTACAACTTAAATGATAGAATTAATCAGAGGCGTATCGACGTTATGGCGAACATGGCACTTGCCATGGGCACTATTCACAAGGGGCGCTCTTTAGAGTACACCCCCTAAAATAAATAACAACCACCCTAATTTTAAGTAACTTGACTGAGGCGCAAGTTCTGTGCTTGCCAGGGGCGCCTGATTATTTGGATACGCCTCTGGAATTAATCAATACAATTGATTCAGAGTTGAACTTTTCACAGGCTTGGAAAATCTTCCCCAAATTGTCAGATTGAAAAGGGGGAACTCAAGAATTGAATATATTTTCGGAAATGAAATTGTTTCTTGCGTAAGTCTAGGGGGGCACCTTCCGCTTCAGAAGAAAAGGCACGCGACGAAGCAAATAATAACTTCTCATACTGCATCGAGAGCTACCCACTAGCTCTTCTGGCTTGTCAAGATCAGAGTATCCCGAAATTTCTACTCATTATAGGTCACTAGGGTATTAATTCTGAGTATGTTCAAATCAACTCCAGTATTGCAGTACCCTCCCAATTGCTTGCCCAAATTTTCGAGATTTTAAGGAGTATCTTTGGATTTTTCAAAAGCATCGTGAAATAGAATGGCATTTTGGACGTCCTCGAGCAGTCTGATTTCTCGAGCTATATAATGTTTTGAATAGTGGCTTCTGATAGATTTGCTGGGTCACTGTTATCTAATCGGGAGCGTCAGTACCCAAACCGACGTCGCTAACCAAATTCGTTGACTACTCTCCGTGAAGTCACGGAGATTAAGCGAATTCGAGACTTCGCGGGTTCCTGGTTGGGTGACGTCTAAGAACATCGACATCCAACGGCGCAGAGCCCTTGGCCGAAGTGATAAAAAGGCACTGACAGACTGCAACGTGACGAGACTTGGCAAAAATAATAAAAGAGGATTACTTCATACCAGCGCTCAACGCCCTACAAGGATTTGAGAGCACGCTGCGTCAGCGAAGACGCAACAAATTAATTTTAAAAAAAACGTTTAAGTCGTAACAAAGCTCCCGATCGTGTAACCGGGAGCAGCTGATGATCAGCCATAAATTACTCTGCATCGAAGTAGAGCTTGTGTCCCCGAAAACCGAGTGTTTTGCCCAGTGTGGGGCGAGGGTGGCGAAACGAGGGCGCTGCGAAGCGCGGGCGGCGCCCGAGGGGAGGGGGTGGCCCTGCAATGCGCCAGCCGCCGCCGCGTGCGCGGGTCAGTCCCCCTCCCCCTCCCCCGGCCCCCGCGTGCCCCCTCCGCCGCGCGAGACACCACGTGCGCCCCCCCCCCACCTGGCCCTCCCGTGCTGGCGCGCGGCGCGGCGCGGCGCGGCGCGAGTGGACTCTTTTGATTGGCTCGTTACAGCGAAGCGCGGACTTTTCATGCGATCGTCTCCCAAAGTACTGTCCGAATATTGGCCGTCTCTTTGGTTCGGTAAGTGTTGGCCGATTCAAAGAGTACTGGACACTTTGGCGAGGATAGGGCACTGTTATCCAATCGGGAACTTCTGTTTTTGTCATTATATCGTTCAAAAAATTAAAACTTTCGAGTGGATAATAGCGCCTCCTCTCCTTCTAAGTGTCAAATGCCAAGTACTTTTAATCACACAATATTTTAAAAAACGAGAGTTCTTGAGCATTGTATACTTATTACCACTGTGGCTAATCCAGAAAGTATTTCGGTGTTTGGAGGGGGAATGGGGATTTCAGTACAGAGACATATGTAATGGGAATGGCCTGAATTGGATGTGATGCGATTTGGAAATTATTTCAAATAAATTGAATAATACTACAAAAAAGTATTGGTTTGGGGGAAACATGGCCCCGTGGCCCCGAATGTCTATCAGGTCAGCGTCAAATGGATTCAGGATTGAAAAAAAAAAATTGAGGAGGAATAGCAAATGTATCTGATCTGCAATTAAATTAAATGTTGGGAATTATAAGGTTTTGATGTACCATTGGAAACAAAATTCAACGATTTATTTTTAAATTCATACAAAATAAAAAAAGAATTGTATTGCATTTGCACGAAAAACAGGTTTGGTTTTCTAGTAACACTCATTCCTCTGCACCTGTTTCGTTACGTATGTTGTAGGGATTCTTTTCTTTCCATGTAATTGTGACTGTGTCCTCACAATGATAGTTATTCACGGGAAGCGATGTTTTTTCTGATGTTTACTATCCCAGACGAAAACTGAGCACAGGCAGCATAGAAACGTTGTCGTTTCAATCTAAACGATGCATCGATCCATGTAAATTGTTGGGTAGAGGTCGTGCAGGATGAGTGTTTCGTGTTTAGCCTCTCTAGCAGTAGTTGATACATCGCATCTTTTGAACTACCTGGTAAACCAGCTATCTTGCTCCTAAATGATCTAAAAAAGAAATGAGAATATGAAAGATATCCAGAAATGGAATTGTTTCATATTAATTAACTATTGATTGAATGGTTTCACAGATTTACTGAAATAGCATATTTCTTTCTAGCTTCATTTTTAGGTATCAATACCTTTTTGAGGCTACCCAAAAGATAAAATATGTTATTTAATAACTCCGTTTATATTGCTTTATTGGTAATGTATTGTTGGTATTCCAAATATTTGAAAGGCGTCAAATTTTTTTATTTGTTCATGAGCAGCTTTCGATGGCTTTTCCTCCTCTTCCACCACCACCACCACCACATCTGCTGTCTGAAAACCAAATTTCTCGCTTCCAGACAGCAGAACTGATTACTAACCATCGAAACCAGCTCATAATAAATGTTGGCAATTTCGCCTTTTATGCTTCAAAAACTCGGTTGGCCGATATTGTAACTAATACCCTCACTCTACCCGCATTTCTCAAGCAATCGTTATAGAAAATTGCGCAGATAGTAATAGATTAAAATCTGACTTTTTCTGAGGATTAGGTAATTTTCATTCATGCGTAATGGTATCAAAATAATGGAAAATAAATATCTAGTCCAATTTAATGGCAAAATGGCGGGAAACGAAATATGTCAAAAATTGCGATCTAATTATTAGGATCGTTGTTTTGGTACGAATTAAATATTGATGTCAATAAAAGCTCTCTTAACGTGCAATTTTATTGCCTGACAACCCGTTTACACGAAGCTAGATGAGGATAAAGATGTGGTTTGGGATAAGCTGTTGTTGGACAATACTTCGGTTTTATCAGCATAGGGCATTATCTAGGCGGAAAAGCAACTGAAATGTAAATTTTAAAGCTACTGACTGTTTGTTGATTAGCTATCGCGTATGTGCAGTAGTTCACTTCACTGTTAGACCGGGCATTGGTTACAGTAAGCATTTTGCTTATGATGCATGGTAATGCTTATGATGCTTGTGTTGCTGATTACGATTTTTTTTCTCGTACTTGCTTTGACAATAAAGTTAATCATCTTAACAATTATTGCATTGTAACACATTCAACTAAGCATGTTTAAACCGACATAAGTTTGTAAAATTTTATTTGAATTCTGATTTCGGTCAAATTGCTCTCAGGATTATTAAAAAATGTCTTAGACTGTCCACCTGAATACAGTCTGAATGATGTTTAACTTCCCTTCCTTCTGGCAACATCACATGATCTATTTTGAGCAAAGCGGATATTATCCAATCGATGATACAATTAGCCGAGTCAGAAAACGTGTCAGAAGTGTGCGCTAAATAATAGGTTTATTGAAACTACACTTGAATTGAAACAATCTGAGGAAAATAATTAGGAATTCAATAGAATTTTTTGTTGCCAAACTTGTAAAGAGACTGTGTTCAACTCATCTACGCACAAAACTTCTAAATAACACGCCATTTAAATATTCTGACCGGCCTTCAGTATGACGTGGAGGCAAAAGGTGAAAGCAAATGTTGTAAGCACTTCTGGACATAAATTTCTCATTATTTCCTCTTGCACATCCACTTAGATTGAAGATGTGTGCCAAGTGTTATTTTAAGAATATTAGAAATCGAGAAGGTAATTGTGAAATAAAAATGTTTATTTGAAATTACACATTTAAGTACAATAAAATGTGTTTATATGCATTTTTAACTAATTTCCATTATGCGTAGAAATCGAAAGGAAACTACGCAGCCTGAGGCCACGTGAGAGGTGTCTATGGTTTCGTTACGTACCCAGGAACTCTGGAAAATCCAAAACCAATGAAGCGGTTTAGATTTTGACTGAAAATTCAAAGATTTGATTGTTTTGTTCTGCATATTCTCACACTGCAAGAACAGACTGAATTCTCATACTGAGTGTGACATTGCTTAAGATTTAGCTGACATGCGACAGCAAGGCCCCGAGGAAGAAGCCACCCGCCATTAAATTTTTGCTATTCACGTGTTGCATTTGGAAACAGAAACATTTTTTTATTCTTGGCTTGTACAGAAGTGCTGTATTCGTAGATACTACACCGTTATTGCCGTATTCGTTATTGTTAAAAATAGTTAACTTCTACAATTTTTTAACAATAAAACATACATAGTTGTAGGGATTCTTTTCTTTCCATATAATTGTGACTGTCCTCACAATGATAGTTATTCACGGGAAGCGATGTTTTTTCTGATAATTGTTAAATTTTAAATGATAATAGTGAAATCCCCTCCTCAAAAATGCATGGGTATGTACTCTCGTTTTTTAAACGGCATAATAGAATGGAATGGGATCACGAAAGGAATATCCCTAGCAAACCTTCTTTTCCTCCTATTTCGTACAGGACCTGACACATGTGCAGACAGTGATTCCCGGACCCAGATGCGAAAAGAGAGCACAGGCCTTAGCGCCGAGTTGTCGGTGGGCGTAACTTGGGAACGGGGATTGGCAGACGTGATTTGAATTTTGGCTCCGCCGTGCGCACGCGTGCGCGGTTCCAGTGGCGGGTGCGCGCGCCCGGAATCGATTCGGCGCGGCACGGCGCGGGACACAGTGGGCGAACACGACCTGAAAAGCGCGCGTTGCAAGGGGAAAAAGACCGCGACGTATTGACGAAACGTGTACAAATATGTTAAAGATTCTCTGCCATTATTTTACGTACAAAATCGCTACATTTTAAGCTTAAATGCGACCATTGACGATCGTTAAAATTACAGCCTTGAGGAAAATGTTTTAACTGTAAGAAATCCCAATTTCACTCACACAGTAAACCTTACCGAATTTCGTCCCAATTTTTGTAAATTCGAAATGTTACCGAATTTGAGTTGTGCTAAAAAATCGATATGTAATGAGAAACTTCAGAAAGAAAGATATTCAAATACACATGGCAATTAAAAGTTTTGCATTCAAGTTATGTAATAAATGAAGAGCAATAAAACGTGGTTATTATTTACTTCCTAGCCGCCCGTCTAAATCAATTAAATTTCGGAGTGGCGCAATTTTTAACAAACCGTCACTTCAAATCTTTTATAAAATGTCCGTGGGCCGCATCGACATTTTGTACGTGTTATTTTCAAAGAACTCCACGTGAAACGCAGTGTGCGGCCTTCTGCTCGTTCTATCCCACTGTGCTGCGCGGTGTCAGCCCGGGGAATGCGCTGGATGCGGTCTTAGCACGCGGCGGCGGCGGCGCCGGCGCCGGCGCCAACCGGCGATTTCTGGGAAGTAGCGACTGCCGTGTCGCCCCGCCCCTCCCGCCACGGCCACCGTGCACCCGCCCAGGCGCCGTCTCCGCGCTGCATTATTTCCGGGCTGGGCCTCCTAGACTCGGTTTAGAGCGGGGGGAGGGGCAGTCACGGCCTCCTGCGACGATCCTATCGATTCCGCGCGGACGCCGGTGGGGCGGACGAACTCTCTCGCCCGCCCGCCTCGGAGCGCGCGCCGCTATAAAAATATCCCACCACGAAGATGGACTTGCGGAATGTTATAGAAATATTGGGACAACACTGAAATGGTGGTCAAACAGCCTCACGAGTTTATTCCGACTTGCGAGTCTGGTCTAGCCAAATAGGATTAAAAAAATATTGGTTCGGATTTCTCACCAGTCTACTACTTGGGGGTCGTACATAAATTACGTGACGCCAAAGAGGGGGGGTGAAGCAGCGTTACGCTAAGTTACATTAAGGCAGGGGGAAATTGGCTTGTTGTTTCGTAACATTGATTTTTTTTTCAACATTAGCTGAAATAACTTTTTTTAGACTCATACAAAAATATCAATTAATTAAAAAACAAAAATAAATTAAAGTTCTAAGATGTAAATTGTCACAAATGGTGATTTTTTTATCAATTTTATTTTGAATCTGTAAAATTGCGAAGGAAATATTCAAAACTGGTATGTAGTTAATTCTAAAATCCATTTAAATTGGCGCTGTAGACTCTTATCCATGACGGCGCATGTGCATGGCTTGTAATCCAAACATTTTCCCTCGCCTTTGCGTCCTTCCTTCACTCACAACTTGCCCCTATTCTTGCATTCACATGGGAGGGGGGTGCAGTCGCATGCGTTACGTAATTATTAAGGGAGGGTTCTAGCACGCGTTACGGGTGCGTTACAGGGGGAAGAGGGAGTATTCAAAATACTCCAAATTTGCGTTACGTAATTTACGAGCGGCCCCTTGGTCATAAGGGGTAGATTATGAAAGTGACAAAAGAGGGAATGTGTTTCTGTTTTGGGGTCAACAAAATGCCATGCCCTACAGAAACGACGCACGCGAATCTAAATCTAAATATCCGATTCCGCTCTAATGCATGATTCGAACTCGTGGCCTTTCGAGTAGACGCTGAGCAGGACCTGTATCGTCGTGGCAACGAGCAATCAAAAGAGACGGGAGTAGTGCATCGATATTTCCAGGCTGCACGAGACATTTCGTGCATTTGGCAAAAACAATGGACCAGAAATAACAGGTACGCAGGCCAGAAATGCATCGGGCTGCAGATGGAGGATTGCGAAAGGTCGGCCTAATGGTTCAAGTCACTTGATTCTCTGCGGTGCCTATATCTCCCGCTACAAATGATTGATAAAGTGATCCATCAGTGTTTAAGGGCTGATTCAGAGCGCTTCGGTGGCAGGGTGCAAGTTGACCGGGGGGGTGGCAGGGATCGCCCCCCCCTCTTAGTATGCCCTCCCACTGTTGGTAAAGTATCGCATGTTCGTCTCCCGGCTTCTTTTAGACTTGAGAATCTTTTACTCGCATTAAATCTACAACGTGAGCCAGCCGGCTTTACTTCCCTCCGAAGAAAGGCGTACGAAGGATTTTTTCGAACTTAAAAATCTACGGATTTGAACTCGCACTTCAAATATGTTCAAATCTGATTTGAACCCGCGAACTTGGGTCTAGCAGTCCGATACGCTGAGTGATACGTCCGTTTCACCGCCGAAGCCGCGAAATCCTGTCTGCGGCTTATTTTTCCCTCCCGACGCCTCAGAGCAACCTGCGTCCGCTTCACCCTCAGAGTCGCTTTGTTGCCACGCGCCGCTGGGGGTGGTCCGTGGGAGGACGCTCAGCCGGCCTTGGCGTGCGGGGCGTGGGGGGGGGGCAAGGCGGGGTGGCGGCGGCTGGCCGTGATCCCGGGGCGTCGGCGCACGCCGCGCGGTCACGCACGCGGAGCAGCCAGGCCTAATTAAACGCTTCGCTTCTGCCTCCACCCGCGCCTCTGCGTCCATTAATGAGGTCCGCGCCGCGCAACCAGCCTGCAGAGCCACGTCTCGGAGGGAGCGGTCTCAATACAAAACAAATAAATCAACACAATGGTGCCATTGCGATCTCGCACCCAAAGATCACGGGTTCGAGTCTCGTCTCGGGCATGATTGTACTTGTGTTCGTCCTTTCACCCCCTGTCATCACCCCATATCATTACATTACGTTAATTCCAATAGTGGTCACTAATGACCTTAATGTAAATGCGACAAATAAGAAAATACAAATAAATATATAAATAAACAAACAAAAACCAGGACAGTTAGCTTACGTTATGGCCGCCTTATTGGAGATATAGGGTGAGTATTCAGAAAAACACGACGGATCTCATTACCCACATTGGTGAAGTTCAAAAACTAATCTCCTTTGCAAATTTCTGCGCAAATTTCTCAATCGCGAAAGTTGAACAAATATTGGTCGCTTAGTGTTCGTTTAGAGTAGGATATGCTGGTCAAAATCTCAAAATAACGAGGCTAATGCCAAAAGGGGTCATCCATAAATTACGTAACGTTAAAGGGGGAGGGAGGGGGTCTGAGGCTGCGTTACGCTGCTTTACTTAGAGAGAGGGAAGTGCGTTACAAGGGGGAAGAAGGTATTGAAAATACTCTAAATTTGCGTTACATAATTTATGGACGGCCCCAAAATAATTTGTCACTGTCCTTGGGGAAATTTATGCAAACTCGGTAACATGATCGTATTCAAAGATAAATTTGTAGGATAAAATTAATAAAACAGATGCTGATGACTGCAACTTCTTTTCAGTTCCCACACATAATCTTATCCTTCGTTGGCTCTCATTTTATTTCTAGGTTACGTGTTTTACTAACTGCATTTAAAACCTCTCTAACACCTCTGAAAAATAAAAATTAAAACTTCATAAGGGTAGGTTGAACTAAATCATTATTGGACTTGGATAATGGCTTGGTTAAGGACTTATCCTTGACTGAACATTATTGTAAAATCAGACTTCAGGTAAAGTCGTGTAACTTCCTCGTTGAGTTGCAAGTAGGAAAATGTACCTGATAATTAATTCGCACTAGTGTCTCGTTAAAAACAATATAAAGATATATACTTACAATATTATTAGATAATATTTTGAAAATAAATCTCACTGAAAAGTATCTAATGCATTTAAAAGTATAATAGTAATATTACGATGTACAAAATATACTATACTAGTGAGAACCTGTGCGATTAAATCGCAATAGTCAAATAACCGAACTGTTTTCTGCTTAAATTCTTTTTTTGTATTCCAGCTTTATAAACGACCTTTTCTGTTGCAAGAAATCGTTCATAATCAGGCGTTTTATGGCACAAATGATGACGTGTTAGATTGTACGGCACAAATGATTGCGTCATCACACATTCAGCCAATCGCAGCGAGAGAATTAGGGGGAGGTAGAGGTAAACAGAACAGCCGACCACAGTTTTCTCGCACAGATGTTAAATACCCCAGACATCACAGGGAAGTTCTTCGCAAAATTAAGTTTCATTCTCTTAGAAATTTATAATGCTGTCATACAAAAAAATAGCGTATGCAACTCGTTTATAATGTTGCTTTATTGCATTCGTACAAATTTGAAAACTCGCTCCTAACGTCACTCGTTTTCAAAACACCCTCCACCGTCCGACTGTAATTTTCTTCCGAAAGATCGCGCGGCAATCAGAAAGTACGGATCCCGAATTACTACTTTTTTTAATATTTACATATTTTTAACGCACTTTTTCAATACAAATGTCCCATGTGCAGATGAAAAGAAACACGATTTTTCAATCCATTGCTTCTTTATACAGATCGGTTTCGTATGTTGCCCAATTTTTTGGAAAGACCAAACAGCACTTTGAGAAATTATATATAAGATCATGAGCATAATTGAAAAATCTTTAACCATCGCTAAGAAAGATTCACCATCGAATGATCCGGAATACAATTGCTCCCACAGCTGTTGTATGACCTTGCTACAGAGTGCCACTAATTTAACGTGTGAAGCATTATTGGAATAATGTGAGAAACAGACACAGGTAGAATCGTGAAGCTCGTTATGAAATGCGAGTTAGAAGTTTAAGTTCTTGTACTCATGAGAACGAAATCAGGATGTTTAACAATAAATGAATTCATAGCGCTTAGGAAGGTTTAAAATTAACCCGGTTATCCTTTTTTGGTGGGTCAGGCTATATACGTCGCAGGCGCTATCAATTTTCTTCTCCGTCGACCTAAAATGTTAATCCCACGAAAAGTAGGTCTCCTTATTGATTTGCATGCTGTGTACTATAGAAGACGAAGAGACTAGACTATGTAGCACCGTTTTGAGCCCAATAGTGAAGCCTTTATTCTTTCGGCATTTTAAAAGGTAAGTGATGTTGGTTTGAGTTATTAGTTACTTATTAACATTTATTTCACATTTAATTTTTTATAAATTTGTTATTTATTTGCACTAAGTTGGTTTGCAGGAGAGAATAGAATTATCGGCTTCCATTTTATTGCTTTTCTGGTTCCGTTTTTTGAAAATGACACGGTAATAAGTAGACACCTTTTTTAGGCGAACGACTTCCATTCCTTTGACTCGTCACTCGAAATTAATAATGTATACATTTCATGACTTTACAATATTACTGTGTTAATTTTTATATCGCTTATTTCAGCGTCAGAACTTCTATACGCCTATTTCTTCGTTAATTACTTCATTTTTGGATTTTTAAACATTATATTAGCTATTTTCAAGCATGTTTTGTAATAGTAATCCTAAGGAGAGAGAATTTTGTTATTGAAACATCTTTTTATTCACTAGCGATTGTTTCAAATTGCAATCAAACGTACTCGATTATAATATTTCGTAGAAATACTTTTGAGTTGAGCATTTCTTTTGATCTCAATCTGAGGCGCTCCAAAATTCGATGAACCATTCAACCAATTTACATCTTAGAGGATTATCGGATTAGGAAAACTAATATTCAAAGAAGTAAACCAATCACGACTTAGCGATGGCCATATCCTAAAAGGTCTGTGTTATTATGTACCTTCAAATCTTGGAAAGACAAAAGTATCTAACGAGAATAACAAATTTAAAAAAATTATCGTGGCTTTCGCTCTGCATCAAAAAATTCTAAAGGATGAAACCTCGGAGGACGGCAAAATTAGGTGCATACTTTTATTTTGGAGATATTGCCAATGAACTAACACAGACGTAGAAATATTTTAATTTTGCTTATAAAATTAATTAGAATGATAAGAAAGATTCCGGCCTTATAATTTAGGAGAAAATATACCACATATTTTCACTTCATAAGAGCCTATTTTACGCTGAAAAATACTCCTAAATAAGATATTTTAGAATATAAAAATCCAAAGTCTAATATACAGTGTTAAACAAAAAAGAATGAAATTCTAACCCTCTTTCAAGGAGTTCTCTCTTACATATGATTGGGGGACATTTAACAGATATGGAGAGATACTTCAGATATTTTACATGACGGAAGTGGACACATGTGCTTGTTGTATAGTGTTTCCTTGAATGGAAATTGCTGTTTGCGCGTCTGAGTAAACTACCTTTGTTAGATTGTTTGCACGTGTAACAATATTTCTTGCATCATTTAGTTCTCTATATTTACTTATTACTACAGCGGCACCAACAACAGAACTAATACGCCATTTACTGAAGAAAGCAACCTTGATCGCGCTTCTCAATCAAATAGAAATAATTTTCTTAAAACGGTGTGTGAGGAAGAAAAGTCATGATATCATTATTGAATAATTCTCGGATATGCAAGACGTATGCATTGCAGAAAAATATTGATGAATCAAATTATACAGTAACATATATTTAAACTGTAAATGATTTGTTAACCCTACATTGAAATCCTTTCTTCTCAGATTGAAATAATGTTGAATCTGAATTAATGTTGCTTAGTTCAATGATTGTTCAAATAAAATATTTGCCTCTCTGTGAGAAAACATTTTCAAATAAAGAATTCGTTTTACTTTGGACAGTAGAGTGTGCGATTATCAGTTTATAGAAATGACTTGGCATTTTGTGGAATAATAAATTTGCTCCTCTAAATGGAAACTTGTAATCGCCCCATGTGCTTCATGCTAAAATTCCGGACCGCAAATGGGTGTTCTTGCCAAGAAAACCAGGTTTCTTTTTGTTTGGTGGGTGAAACAGTTGGCGATGCCTTCAGAACGTTCCAACTTGTCCCTACCTGACCACTTCTGAGAAGCTGCTGGAAATCCCATCAAGCTTTCTGCGACCGCTCGCCACACACATTTTTTGACAGTATGCCTCTTGCCATATTACGTTGTAGTTCTTCTAAATTATTTGGTCAACATTGAACGAAATCGAATATTCCTTTGTAGAAAGAGGTAAAACAACCACCATTCTAGTTGTACACCCCAATAGATCTAAACTTTAATTTTAGATCGTTAATGTTTTTCTCTAAACGTTAATTGCTCAAATTATTAAATTGAAGTATAGAAAGTTTATCTTTTCTATATGCTTCTGGCTTCATTAACGATCTGAAAACTGAACAATCGTGAAAAGACCATACTTGCCACTTTTAAGTTACAGAAAGAGTTTCTGATTTTGTTTAACAGCATATTCCTGTATATTGCATTGCTCTACCGTAGGAAAATTGCCTTGACTACTTGGGTTGTTAGTCTCGACTCCTGAAGAAAACGCTTGAAACCTAGAAAAAAAATTCAGATAAAGATAATGTGTAGTAGCGATGAGCAGAGTACATTACACAGCTCAGTACTGGTCGAATGATGTTTACTTCCTCCATTATTCCTACACTAATAATACAATGTAAAGTCAGAAATGTGTCAACGTTAGTGTAGTTTCAAGCGTTTAATAAGACTGTTTACTTGGAAATTCCCAGTTGAAATATATACTTATCGTCGCGTATCCTTTGCAGATCGATTATGGAGCTTGACTGGCCTCGAAAGTTCGAAGTAAACACCATCTTCGTTCATGAATGTCGCAAGCAATTCTGGCCCCGATCTGTTCTTGCTCAGCGTTCCCGCAACGACCCTCAGTCCTCTATCGAGTGCATCTCTTTCCAGTTATTTGCTCACTTAGCATCGCTTCCATTCGAACGTGTTTTCCCACTCGTGAGGGTTTTTGTTGTTTTTTTTTCCTCCAGTTGGACTTGGCTCGACGCCTACATTAACTTGTTCGTTGGTCTTATTTACAGAGGCGTTAGAACCTCCGCGCCCAGCCCCCTGTTTTTGTCTTTCACTCCGCGAGGCTCATTGGATCTGCCAATTACCTCGCGTCCGTATTACTGGAATTAGCTGAGAGCGGGCCTGACGTTGTTGTGTTATGGTGATGCAATGGCGTGTTAGATGATGCGCGGATAAGCTGTCGACTTTTTCGATGCGTGCTTGCGGCGTACCGTTACATGGAACCACGTAGTGGATCCATGCAGCATTGTCCTGCTGATTATTCCTCTTCTGACTGATGATTGCTTTCGCGAGAATGCTTTAGATTGTGGTTAACCATTGGTTGGGAAAGGACAAGGAGATTTAAATCAGTGATTCATTGAATTATAGGCAACTTTTTAACGAATCTCTCATGCGATTGCGGTATTAGACAATGCTGAACATTGAAGAATATTTCTGTTCACTTTCTTTTCAACTGAATGTGCTGAATCAGTTAATTTAGAGAAGACTCGAGAACACGCAACGTTAAATTTTCCTTCAAGTTATTTTTATCGACTATTTTAAGTTCTAAAGTAGTTTGCCTCGCTGCGCCTGCAGGAACTGCAAATGGGAAAAGTACTAGCCGTTCACGTATTGATGATGCTGGTTTGCGCCTAATTAACGAACGTGTATGGGCTAATTTGAAAACTGAAGAGAACTCAACCTTGTTAGGCTTCTATGAGAACGAAGTTTCCAGCGGGATTAAAACCATTTCAAAATTTCTTTATAGTTAATTAAGACGTGAATACTTTTACCATCTAATACGAAGCAAAATCAGATGTAGCGAATCTTAGTACGTCATTGACGGGCCCCTAATTACAGATTTTTGAGCGCAGAAGCGTTGCGTAGTTACGGGCGTGCGAAACTTTTTCACACATTTCCTGTTGTATTTTAATTGACTTGCACGCATCATTTCCTGAGACAGCGTGGAACGAGATGGAAGAGTAATGAAGATGCTGTCGCGGGAACGTTTTACGCAATGGCTCGCGTGCGAAACCCCCGACACGCCGAAACGCACAAACACGCGCGTTCTGAGAGCGGCCGGCGGAGGCTGCAGGTGCGCGACCTTCGCGGAAGGCCGCGGATTGCGTGAAGCGACGCGCCTGTTCTTCGGAAGCTGCGGGAAGCCCCTCGCTCTCAAAGCTTCTGGTTATCGGCAATTTTCGAAGTATTTCTGCCGCGGTCGCAACAAGGTGTAACGCCCAGCTTCATTCATTTCCTTCGCAAGCTGTGAATGAATCACGTCAGCTGCCAAGAAGTTTGAAATACGTAGCGATCGGAGGACTTGTGCACAGAATCGTGAAATGACGTGAAAGGTGAATGTGAAGGACAGTTGGGTTATAAGAGCATTTTTATGGCAAGCAATCAATGTTAGTGTTTCCTAGTTGACACAATTCATGTTACTTAATACACAATGTTGCCGATTCGTAAGTTTTACTCCGCTTCCAACTTTTATGGTTTATGCTTATAAAATATTATTCCGAAAAGAAAAAAGATTCACTGGAGAATAATTTTGAAAAATATAAAAATCGTAAGATAGCATTTAAAATGGTTTGGAAAAGTACTTATCAGAAGTAATACGAATGCTTTGGAAATTGTCGATAAATCCCCTTCTCGTCAAGCGAGAAGGGGATTTATCGGAGAATTTCGAAAGCTTGAGTAGTATTTAATAGGACTATCCCGCGAATGAAATTATGTCCATCAGAGTTCCAAAATGCACCAAGTATTAAAAATAACTGAAAGCATTTTAAAATCAAAGAGGTTATGTTATAGTAAATACACGGTTTATTGTACGTCCACACAGCTATCGAAACACACCGCCTCCCAGATAGTCGCAGTTTATTATTGGCCAGTAGGGAGGAGCGGTAAGAAAAATCGGATAGAAAAACCGATAACTTTTTTGAGATACACCGCCCTGATTGGGGCATGTATATATGGTTTTAATTTCACGAGTGGAATAGACTAATTACATAAATTAAATTTGATATTCGTTATTTCGTAGTTTGAATTCCTCGTATGACGTGTGCTAATTGTGCTTTTCTTGTGCTTGTTTTCCAGAGGCACGATGCACGGAGACGGACCCCTCGCCAAGGAGGGAGCGGCCAAGGACGACGCCCTGCACGCGTAAGTGTTCCCGCCCCATCGCCCCCTCCCACCCCCACTCCCACGTGGGATGGGGCTCTTCTTGCGCACGTTCCCACCTACGGCGTTGCGGGAGGCCTCTGCCCCGCTGGACGACCGCTCCAGCACGCGAAAACAGGGCGCGGTCAGGGCTGTGGCCCAGCATGTCATGACCACTCTTGCGTACCAAGGCAAGCGAAGCGTGGTTATGAAGGAAGGTGTACTTATTAAAGAGTTCTAATTAGTCTAATAAGGACTCAGTGGACGACACACAATATTATTTTTATCCGATGTTTATCATGGTTCGACTTCCCTGAAGTTGCTCTGTCCATTCTCTGAATATTTTCGGTGATGCCGTCATTCTCGATTCTGGTCGTTTGCACACCGCGCAGTGGTTTTTACGCAAGTTAGCGCGATGGCTCAGTGAGGACATTAGTTATTAGGCATCTTAGGATAATACATCTGTTACATTATTTCTGTCGCATGTATTTGGACATTTTTAATGCACGCAAGTTTTAAAACAGTGTTCCAGATTTTCTTCTCTTTGTTATGCCGTATTTTAAATTGAGGAATTAGGCTCTCCCCGACAGGAAAACAAAAGGCTCTTTGAATACGAAAGACACAAAAGTGTTTCCTGCTTGGAAAGAAAAAAATACTCGTGTCTTCGAACCTAACGTTAATGCACTGCATGGTCGTTTGTCAACATGCCTGTGTCAATCTGTTGCAACTATGAGCCAACATTGGTCAAAATCAAAATTTCGTTAAAATGATATTTCGTAACATTGCTGATATTTAAACAAAATTCTTTAATTAACTTTTTCGTGTCTGTATTCTATCACTTTTTTATTATTTTGCAAAAGTTGTACTCTGAAAAAGTAATTTCCGTTTCGACAGTAACAATAATACAAAATGACAATACAGTCGTGTAGAAATTATAAAATGGATTGAAAAAACTAAATGAAAATAGTTATGGGTGAAATTTAGTTAATTCAAAAACTAAAATGTTTACTAAGCAAGTAAAAATTGAGAAAAACTCGAAGTCCATTTTGTTTCATGATACTATACTAAGGACTAATGTTTATCTGAAAATCATGCATGTAGGTCACTATGCATCTGGAAGGCATCTGGCAAATGTCGCTGCTTACTCAAGAACTTAACAACAGTCGTGCTTAAACAATGTTGCTCTGTAATGCAGCTTTCTTAGAAATAAAAGAAAACCCCACTCTTGAATCACAAACCAAGAGCAAAATAAGAGGAGAAGCTAGCATGTCTAACATATATAATTTAAATGATGTTGCGTTGTTTTTCTCAATTCGTTTTTTCGTTGGAAAAACTATTGATCGAATAAAAGTCTGCTTCCAATGTCAGCCAGCCCGCCCCCCGCTGGCGTATCGCGCAGACTCATTGTGACTGAGCGTTTGTTCTTCACACAAGGAAGCCGGCGCATCGAGCCTTGAAACGCCCAAGACGTCGCTGGGCAATTTCGCGAGAGGTGTTGCATTTCGCTGGTGTTTGCTTCGCCGTCGGAGCGAAGGTGGCACAGCAGGGTCCGCCGCGTGGCATCGCGCCGGCAAGCCCCATCCTTGGGAGGGCGCGACCTTGTACAGTGACAGTGACAGGCGCGGAGCGGGGCGCCGACGGCGATCGCAGGAGGTGGGTTGCCAAACGCCTACACGGCCAAGTTCATGAACATTCAGAAGCCTGGGAATTTGCTCACCTTGGATTCCACCCATATATTAATTCTTTCAAGACAGGTTGCCGATCGGTTAGTTGATAGTCTAAACTGTTTTACATCTCCTAATGGGGGGAGGTAACTCAGTTCGTCTTAGAAATTAGATGTCCGAAATTTTAAAATGAGTTTTTAATCTCCACAACATTCTTACTATGTTGGTGAAGTTTTATTTCTGCTAGATTTTGAAGTTATCGTTTCTCTGTAAATGGGTTCGCCTCCCGACGACCAATGGCTCATTTCGAGAGAGAAATATGTAGTTAAAAATATATAATTTCTAAATTAAGAATAATTTCTAGATTGAGGAGAAAATGAACAGAACGAACTGGTAATTTTGGTACCTCAACTTTTTTAAGGAGCTGGAGAATCCGAATAGGACGGTTCCATAAAAAATGTTCATGAGATCCACCTGTAAAATCGGTTGTCATTATTTCATAATCAATATACTATTTTCTTGTAGTAATTCTGTTAATGATAAATACACATGAAATCGCGTAGAAAATCATTAAATCTCATCAGCGAGAGCCAAACCGCGTATGTGCTTCGAAGGGCGACAGCGAGTTCGCGCTTTGTGTACACAACAGTGTACCGGCGTTTTCTCGTGAATTCCGAGGCGCGGTTCGTCGGTCCGTTCTCCGGAGAGTGACTCACGGGACCCTCGAGTTTGCAGCACCTCGTGCGTCGCTCGCTGCCGTCACGTGCCCTTCGTTTACTCGCGTCCTCAAAGGTTTCCGCTTCCCCGAGGGAAGTACGGAAATGACGGTGAGCGTGTTGTTGCACTTCGATCAAAGAGAAAATAGAGTTGACAACGTTGCATCATGACGTCCGTGGGGTTTCCTCGGAGAAAGTCATTTGTTCAGTTCATGTTCCTTGATTGGTCGAACGCATCGGTTGGTACTGCCAACTTGACATATTTTATGAATGGACCTTTTACTTGTAGTTCAGTTTTCGAATGTTCAGTTTCTGAACGAATTACCGAAAAGTCCATGGATTGCTGAAATAGTTAAATACCTTCGAAAAACTGCTGTACATTTATAATCAAAACCTTTCTCCGTAGTAATGTCTCGCTGGGTACCTCTCAGTGAAGCAGATCCAAGAAAGCCGTGGGCTGTGCGTGCCTTTCAAAACCTAATGTTTAAAAAAATCTTTAGTACTTATTATATTCTCAATATTTTCCTACTAATGATACTTGTAGTTCGAAATTCCATATGAATTGCTGTATATGATAAAAGCAAACTGTTGTCAAACAACATGGTGGTTCGCGGACGCTGATCCTAAAGAAGTACTGTTATCAGCAACTCCAGGCATTTAGGGAGAGGTAATGATGAACAAACATCTCTTAATGACAGAGATCAACAGGTTGTAAAATCCCAGAAAACTTTCTATCAAAGTACATTAAACGTACGTAATACTAGATAAAGTATTATGTGGAATTACTTCCAATAATTATTTTTATCTTAGGTGTGACGCTTCTATGGTCTCGTCCAGGTGACGGCAATTCTATTGCTTCCGTTTCTATTCTTGAAGAACACCTTTAATCATCTTGAACAGCCCTTAAGCTGAAAAGGTGATCAGAGCCGAAGATAAGATACCAATAAAAGATATATTGTAAAGTCACGATGACAATATTATTCACAATCTTCATAAACATATTTATCGATTAAGAATGCAATCATGGCAACAGAACGATGATGCTTGAGACGTTATGTGCAGAAGAGAAGTTTCACTACAATCGCATCTGCGGGAGAGGGGGAGATCCAGTCGATCGTGTGTGTGTGTAGGGGGACATCATAGATTTTTTAAATAATAAAAATAGTATGTTATTACATTGTATATTATTTTTGTAGTGTCTATATTATATGGAACAATATTTTTAAAAAATTTCATATTTTTAACATAAATATGTAAATCAATTTTTTGCCAAATAAAGGAAGGTAGCAAACAAACACTCGAGGCCTTTGGGGGAAGCCCTAGATCCGCCACTGCGCATCTCAATATATTCACAATACCTGCTGCGTTAATAAGCATTTTCATTTCTTATTAATTTCATAACAAAGTACTTGTTAAAAAAGCAATTTAACTTACTATTATTTTAGGGGGAAAACTCCACTCGTATTACGTACTGAAAGCACAGAAACATTCACTGACAAGGCGGTCAGCAACGCCCCCAACTTGCCAGCGTGTTGCGGCTGAAATGCGAAGTGCCCGAAGGTACAACGGTGCTCGGGGAGGAAAACTGCCGAAAACTTCTACCTGACGCCGGCGAGCGCCTGAAAGTGCTTTTCCATACCTGCGACAACTCGTGCTTACACAACTTCCCGCCTCAAAAGAAACTCTTTGATATTCTAGTAACTGCATATCGGTAGCACGAGTTTGGTGCATACTATACAACGGAGAGAGACGTGAAGCAAACTGAACACAATTTCCTAAGTACGAAAACTGGTATTGTGTTAAATCTCGGTGAGGAGAAAAGATTTCTGGAATATACGTGAAATCGGTTGTCAAACGTTCCAAATGTCTTTTGAACATGCTTTAAACATTTTCTTCCTATCGTGAACAAAACTGCGTGGTAATTCTTCAGAAAAATAAATTCCATGTCATTTTAGTCTCTCGAATTCCTCTAATAAGCGTAGCAGCGTCGGCGTTTTTGCTTCACGCTATTTCCGAACCTGTTGTAAACATCCCTTGAACGAGGATGCGGAGGTTCGTGTGCTTGCCCCGTGAATAATTGGCGAAAGAATTTTCTCGGCGTTGCAAAGTAGTTTTCTCATTGCAAGATGAATGCTCTAATTGAGAGTTCTTTATCTCTGCCATCAAACGCAAGAAGTTAATAAACAGAGGATCTCCAAGGCTATCCGTGCGATGTGCGTTGGATTTTCTTAATGTTAATTGTTAGATTGTAAGGCTCACTTTCATTGCTACTCATACATTTTCAAAAGATTAACTGAATGTTTCTAATGATTGCGCTTAATTAAATTGAGATCAAAATAAAATCTGTAAATACACCAGAGAACGTATTCTAGAATCTAATAATAAGTATTGTTCTTGAGCATGCAGTAAGGAACTTACCAGAATTCTGCTACTCATTGGGCGTTGTAATAGCACGTATGTATAAATGACTCATTTCAATGGACTATTACGCAGAAATTTTCAACCATTCGCCGTAAACCCAACCTCTTCGGAGAAGCGTCGATGGGAAACTTTAACAACACGATATTTCCACCATTTTGGGTTGCACAATGGTTCCTTGACGTATTGATTCTGAAGTTCACTGGATCTGATCGTAACGTTTAGACCCAACACCAATTGTCCGCATTAGCGTCAGTACACTCCTCGAATCATAGGTGTCACCTCCAGCACTAATCTCTTCTACTGACCTGGATGGCCGAGATGGGTAATTGCGTGTACCGACTCAGCGCTTCGATCAGAAGGGTCGCGGGTTCCAGTCCCGCCTTGGGCATGGTTGTTTGTCCCTTGTCTCTCATGAATGTGTTGTCGCGAAGGGCCTCGCATTATGCTGACCTCAGATCAGAGAAGCCCGCAAGTGTGTTAGTGTCTAGTGTTTGGTAATATGCATTCCGTCAGGTCGTAAAGGGCAACCGGCTGTAGGCTAGAAAAAGCTCTAAGAAGAAGAAGAAGAAGAAGAAAAAAAAAACTAATCTCTTCTGACACCCCACATCCCGCTTTTTTCTTTTTTCTTTTGTAACGATAATGGACAGTATGGATAAAGAATTTCGAAAGAGGGCATACTGCATGGTTGTGGGCGTGGTGGATGGCGGGCGCGGAGGGAAAACAGGTGAATGGGGCGGCGCGTGGCGGAGGGACCTTGGCCGTGGCAACGCTTCGCCTGGCGTGGCCTGGCCTGGCGGCGATGGTGGCGGCGCGCCGCGGCGTCTGTCTCAACTCTCTCAAGGTGGCCCGCATTTCGCGACCGCCGCGCCGCGCCTCCCCCGCCCCCATTCCGACTTGGCGGCGCTTCAGGCCACTTGCTGCGGCCAAAACGGGAACTGCTTCTGGCCTCACAAGCGAAGGGAATGAAAATAGGAGTACGTTTATAGTGCGATTTTTCTAACTCTGCCCCTCAAGCCCCTATGGACACGATGGAATATCACACGGCATTTCGCGTCTTTCTCCCTCTAGTCGCTAGACATCGCATGATCGTAAGCACTGCTTGATACGGTCGCTATCATGCGATACCTAGCGGCACGACTGAGAAAGACGCGAAATACCGTGACATATTCCATCCTGAAGACGGACCTTGAGGGGCAATGTTAGAAAAATCGCAATATAATGGCACAACCAAGATATTTCGTGGGAAAGGATATTGTGTTCAGCAGACTTGACGTTTTCGTATAAAGAATTTTGTATTTATGCTAAATTAAAAAGGAATTTTTATTTCACAATTTATAGTTAATGGCATTTAATTATTTTTTTCTTCACCGTTGAAAATTTGTAAAAGTTATAATTATGAATGTGTCATCGGATTTTGGGGCTAGTCCTATGGGGGCTTCAGCTGCCACCCCTATTTCTCCATCCCTGTCCTCACTTATTATATTCGATACTCAGATCTTTTGTAAATCCAAAACCAACCCTACACACGCGGAAAATGTTTGCTCATCGTTAGAACAGACTTCCGATTCGCGATTTGTTGTATGTCATTGTTCTATGATACTCAGTAAGTTAGTTCTCGTGGAGTAGTTCATATTTTCCTAAAGTTGGGGTTTGTTTTCGGCAATTATTAAAAATTATGGATCGGAAATTTCTTAATGTGTTCACCTGCCTTCTGCTTCCATTACATTTTAATGACACCTCGCATTTTTTCTCAAATCGTCTCATAAAATGCTTGATACGAAGAAAAAAACAGCTAGTTTAACTCATAAACCACTAGTTTTTTAAGTGTTGCTTTCAATAACAATGGAAAAAATCTCTTCATTAAACATTTCATTAAGCAATATTTTCTTGATATCGAAGTTAACTTTTTGTGATCCGTACCACATAAATTTACTAAACGTAATATAATAATATTAATAATAATAAATTCATGTGGTCCTCGAATGTTTAAACTATTTGATGGTTTCTGAACGAATTTAAAAAGGGAATTTATCTTTTACGCTCTCGTCGCTTCGTTTAAAAGAGGTTAAATGTGCGAGAGAATTATATTGCTTTACTACTTTACTTACGAAGTCTCCTTTGTTGTTGCAGAGAATTTGTGCACCCAGGGCGAAGACGTTACTCAGTGTTCAGCAAAAAGAAGAAGGATAAGAGCAAGAAAGAAAAGGAGCCACTTCTTGCACCTCCCATCTCATACCATCAATTGGTAAGTAGCTTTAAAAACCGACTCGGTGGATTATACTAAACTTCTTGAGTTCACAGTTGGGATTGGGAGAATTTTTCTTTCTCTAACTTCGTGGAATATTAAGTTTGCTTTTGAATGCTCTTATTCTTTGATCCTTGATGCCACAGAACATGCATTTTGTTTTGACAAGAAAAGCGACACATCTTAAAATTCGTGTTTTTTTTATTAAATGTTTAGAAAACTGTCAATTTTGAATAGTGAAAATATCATATGTACTAGTTCTCAAGATAGATAATTTATGGAATATTTTTTTTGGCCGTAAAAGAAACAACTTCGCACAGGTTAACACATTTATCTACAAAATGACAAAATTTTGGTTGTGTGGCTTTTCTTGTGCACCTACGATCTAATTATACGCCCAAAAGTGTCCGTCAACCTTCCACGCATGGCCTTATCTTATCAGACCCCAAGACCACGAATAAATTAAATTGAAGATCTTTTTCTGTAAGATATATTTCTTTTACACTGTTGTAAACTTCGCATAAACGTACAGTAAAGATGTTTGCTCCCACGATTCTTTGAGATGCGATCATCATTACCTCCCTCCTTCCATTTCCTTTCTGCATCAACTGGTTTGACCCAAACGCGATATCCCAAATACAGCCCCGGACAGTATAATTTCTATTAATTACTGGCTCACTGCACTGTGTAGCTGTTGAGAGTTTACGATACCCTAGTGACCCTGTAGTTTACGATATTACGATAGTGACCTTCTTAAAGAGTTACAATAAAGATTGTCGAGTATAATAATTGTGATTAGTGTTAGAAACATAACATAGTACCTTCAATAATATTTATTAGGTTTATGAAGAGGTTATAAGGATACAAAAAGCGCATTTCATTATTACGAGTTAAAGAATGTTTCTCCCGCATGTAAAAATTAACTGCAGATGTAAATTTTAGATAAATTAGTACACCCTTCACCAAACTGATACTTAAACATATTCTTAATGTATCAAATCAACACTTTAACTGGATTTTTTAATGTGAATAATTACATTTTCACACCTGTTGTCTGAGCCGAGAAGTCTTGCGCGGAAGCGCACACCCAATATACTGCCGGGTTAGCGTCCTGGAACCTCTGGCGAAATAGCAACTCGACCAGTCGGGCAGCGCGCATCTCGCTGCTGACTATCGCAATGAACGCAGGCTGTGCCGAGTTGCCGCTGGCCTCAGCCACGCTCCGGGAGATGCCACGCCCACTTGACAAGACACATTCGACCTGTCAAGCGAGCGATATAACATCGAACTTAAATGTGCTTGTTTACATAGAATGTTGAACAAAGTCTACCATTGAAAAAGAATGCGACTGTAATTATATTTAATATCATCCAAGTTGATACATATTTTTCTCGTAATTTTCTCGAGCTACCGTTCCTTCACTCAAAAAGGACTATTTTTTAGACGTGTCAGTTTCCTTGTGCGCAGACCACTCTTCCGTGATACTGTTTCAAAGTCGGATGTGGACAAGGAGCCTTGTCATTCCGACGCCGCTGTGTAGTTTCCGTGGCACTCTTATCGGAGGGAAGGGTGACTCACTAATTTTACAAACTTCTAGGGCGTCTTCACGTATATAATATCCCTTTTTTAGGAGTGCGTCGTTCGGATTTGCATGTAATGGATTTACACTTATAGCATTTTGCCCCTGATTGTTCCGCAATTCTTTACGCACAAGTGTTCGATAGGTTCTTGAAATGACCTTATCTGCCTTAGAACGTGACCTGCTTAACATCAGTGCATAGACATTTGCCTACCAATGATCAAACGTCACATGTATAACTTCGTTAAATGCCATTTCCCAACACTTGTCCATTGGCAAAAAGTTATCATTATCGACCGCTCGACTTGCCCTGGAAGTTTGTAACAGTTATCTTGAGACACACAGTGTAAACTGAAACTAGAGGTGCTGAAACACCACGTACTTACTCGCCCGTATTTTCACGCAAAATTACACGAAAAATACTCAAATTTTCGAAAAATTGTACATGAACTTATTTCGATATCTATATTTAAGGAACATATTTCATTAAAGGAAAAAATCTTTATCTTTAATATTTTAGTTGTAAGAAAACGCCGGAAATTTTTGGAACTTTTGCAATTTTCGAAAAATCAGGGTTTTTAACGAACATGAGATCTGCACCAGTCTCTTAAACGTCCTTTCATATCCAACAAGAAAATTTAATCAAAAACGATTGAGCCTTTTTTAATTTGGAATATGTCCTAGGGGATTCATGTAAAGTACTCCCCAAAATTAAAATATCGGTTTCAAACTCAAGGGGCCGCGACATCAGCCAGATCGTTTAGGGAATATCAATTTTGGAGAAAATCGGCTGAACGGTTTGGCCGCTAGCTTTGTTGACTGACAGACGTTTTGTCGTCTTTCGATTTTTCGGCATCAAGGACCTTGAAAACATGTATTCTGGCTACACCACGTGTTAGAGGATTTTTTTTCTAACTTTAGCTTTTGCTAAATTTAGAAAAAAGCTACCACTTTTTCGTTATCAGGGCCTGTAATAAGAGTTTTTCTGTCGAAAATTCGCAGTTTTTTCGCGCAACATTACATAACTTTCTCTCTTCTCCGTCGCGAGAAAGTAAAAATGGCACTAACATTAAAAGAGACGTAGGACAAAAATGAAGGAACTTGTGTGGGTGTGTGCCAGTGAGTCAGAGGACGGGGATTGTGTGGGTTGCAGTTCCGGTACGCGACGGGTGCGGAGCTGGCGGTGACGGCGCTGGGGCTGCTGGCGGCGCTGGCGTCCGCCGTCATCATGCCGGCCTTCATCGTGCTCTACGGCGAGTTCTCCACGCTGCTGGTGGAGCGCGAGGCCAACGCCACGCTCTCCTCCACGCTGCTGCTCGACTGGTTCGGCGGCGGACGGCCCCCGTGAGTCTGCCTTCGCGCCTGTGTGTGTGTGTGTGTGTGTGCTCCAAGTTTTCCTCGTTGCTCCTGCCTTTCCTTTTTTCTGGGCGTTTCGCAGAATCCTTCCTTGGCCTTTCAAAGTACCACGTCTGTGTTGAAGACAGGCCGTGGAAAAACACTACGTAACAATTTGAATTCGATTAAGACTTCCGCCTCTCGACTAAAGATTCCGTGACTCTTCTTCTATCTGTAAAAAGAGATTAGACTTAATGGTTTCACAATTTTTATTTTAATATAATTGGTAGATTTATTTGATTCTAGCCCAATAAATTACAATCGATCGAATAGTTAAAAGCTCGGTTTAAGAAATTCGTATTTTTGTGGGCATTTTCTGTTGTTGTTTTCTCGGGACCCTCCTTTGTCCTGTGGACACACCACCTAAAGCCCAAATCATCTGACCTTTGTTTGAGAAGTGGTCTTTCCAATTTCATTAGAAAACAAAAAATGAATGAGTTATTAAGCGTGCAAAAATTACGTTGATATTCTAAACGGAAAAAATAGGAAGAGAAAATTTTATATTAATTTTGTAGCAGTCTTCTACGGGTTAAATCATTTCATGTGGAAAAACTATACTACATATTACGGATTTACAAAGTTGTCATTCAAATGTATAACCGACAAAGACTTACGAGTATACCTATTATTGTAATTCACAAGTTCGTGTAGAAATCTTCGTAGGTACATTATACAACCAAATAATTATTACCGTGTGCTTGCGCATTCATTTAAACGAGACAGTTACATTGTCGGCCTCCTTCAGTTGCGTTTACCTAACGAATGCGGGCAACTCTTTTGCGTAAACTGGAGCTTACGAAAGCGCTGTTGCTGATTGCGCCCTCGCGGAGATGTTGACGGAAGGATGCGCCTCTTTCACGATGAAAGCGCTGCAACGGAGAGAAAATGCATTAGCGCCCCACACCAAACCTCGCGCGCGCACGTAGCGGTGGCCAAACAAGATTTCACCTCAATCCCCGATTTTGTGTTCACTGACAGCATCATGGGACGTCAGTTTCGAAGTTCAAAATTGCTGGCAATATCCGTAGTTATATGCTGAAAACCACAAGAATTCGGCAGAACTTAAATATTTCTTTGGAATCCGTGCGGGGAGGTATTAGATGGGACTGAAAGTTATGTCCAATTGGTCATTTTCTTCCCGTGGCAAACCATGACAGGGTAAAAAAACGTCTACGCAATTCGAGGCCTACATAAATAATTTTCCTCTTCGGAAGTCTCGAACTTTCCTCTAATTGCTTCCCGATCTGTTGCCACGTGCCCAAGCGTTCACTTCCGCGTGATGCCTTGTTGCCACAGCCTTAGATTCCTTCCATATGCAATTAGATTCTAAAGATTTTGAAATTGCATTGTATTTCATGATACACATGCCTTTTTAGTGAGATCTTTATAGGTGAACTGATTCGCGGGAAAACGGATAAAAAGTCAAATATGTTTCACACACAAAAATGGCTAAACACATCCATACAAAATAAGTCACCTGACGGGGCAAGAAGAGCTATTTCCTTCAGGCACTGCACCGACTTCATGTTACGTGATTTGGATACAGCACTTTGTCTCGTACAGCTCTTGCTTAAGTGGTAATACCGTCCAATCAACAAAAGCCTTCCTTTGTCAACATCACCTCCTCAGAATGCGGAATATTTGTTGGTAAATCGCGTAACGAAGACGCAACATTTGCCTCTGATTATTAGGCAAATCATTCTGCATTGGTTTTAAGTGGGTTCACATTCTGACGTTATGGTACTTGTCAAACAGCAATGCAGAATAAGTAGCCTACTAATTAGGGGCGCATTGTTCAAAATGTGAGTAACTTATGAAATTTCTCACGTCACGTTTGCCTATAACTAGGTCTGAGATTTATGCCGAATAACGTGTGCCTAAATATGTATAGACATGTGAACTAAAAAATGTCAAAATACTGTATAATCTGGACTAAAACTCGAATAAAATTATTAAAATTGTTAAAAACTTAAAATATAAATCAAAAGTTTGTAACATAAATAGAATGGTCAAAGAACTCGGTGTTTAGAATTAGCTGTAGAATAAAATTTAATAAAGTAATAAAATATACTGAACATTGTATTGCTGAAAGTAAGTCCCTGAATCTTTTTTGATAATTTACATTTACAAAGCAGTCGGTTAAATTTTCGACTGTCAAATTCGCTTTTATCTCTTAACTTGGCTTTGTAGTGGCCGCTCAATATCAGAAGTAATGAGTCCGTCTTGAACTTGCAATGTATTGTAGAGTTAAATTTCTGAACCGCATTGACTATAGTGCGATTATAGCTGCCCCTCAATCCCCTACGGCCACGATGGAATATCACACGGCATTTCGCGTCTTTCTCGGTCGTGCCGCTTATGTCGCATGATCGCAAGCACTGCTTGATACGATCATGCGATCGTATGCAATATCTAGCGGCACGACTGATAAAGACGCTAAATGCCGTGACACATTCCATCCTGAAAACGGGCCTTGAGGGGCAAAGTTGTAAAACTCGCACTATACTTCGAATTCCACTAGTAGAAATAATCCTTCAATAACGGTTTTGCAAGAGGACAGTAAGGAATGTATTGCGAATAAAATGTTGAAGTATGCAAAGATTCGCGATTTTTCCTTAAGTAAATAAAAACGTGTATTACACAGTGGGGAGAGATCCGGAGGGGAAAACAACGCAAGCAGACATGTAGGTCGACGTTTCACGGTCCAGCGGCGCAGGAGCACCAACACCTCCCGGGATAGCGGTTAGCGTGTAGGGCTGTGGTACCCATGTTTTCGGGTTCAAGCCATGGATTTTTAAGGGCAAAGAAATCCTTCGTACGCCTTCCTTCAGAGGGGAAGTAAAGTCCCCTGTAGTAGATTTACTGCATGTAAAAGCTCCCATAACCTAAAAGAAACCTGAGCTCAGTTCAAAATCGCCGGTTTTGTCGCCTGAGTGAAAGCTTCTTTCTCCGCTAGATGGTGAAAGAAGCATAGCGAAATTCGCGAGGTCAGACGGAAGAGCGGGCCCGATGGCCCGAATCTCGTCCCGTAAAATAAGGTGATAACTATACTGCGATTTTTCTAACTCTGCCTCTCAAGGCCTGTCTTCACGATGGAATTTGTCACGGTATTTTGCGTCTTTGTCAGTCATGCCGCTAGCTATCACATCATCGCCACCGTATCAGGTAGTGCTCGCGATCTTGCGACTTCTAGCGGCTCGACGGAGAAAGACGCGAAATGCCGTGTGATATTCCATCGTGGCCGTAGGGGCTGGAGAGGCAGAGTTAGAAAAATCACGGTATAACCTAGCACAGGGGTCCTCAAACTACGGCCCGCGGGCCACATGCGGCCCGCCGAGGACATTTATACGGCCCGTCGGGTTTTTATGGTTTAAAGAATTTTTTTCTTAAAATCCGCACTTTTTTGAATTATGCGTTTGGGTGTCTAGGGACGGCAAAAAATCTATGGTTTTAAAACAACGATGTTTTCTACCAGAAACATCGATATTTTGCTTTCGATGTTTTCTTCAAATCGATTTTTTGTTGCCAAAACATCGGTGTTTTTTTAAAAATTGTTTTTAATAAAGCAATATCGATTATTTGCGTTATCCTCTTTACCACGCTGTACATTTTGCCAGCGCAATCTGAGGATGTTTGGGATCTGCTCGCGTTATGACTGTATGTTATCGGCAGGCCTGTCATTGCCTGAACTCTGCCTCTCAAGGCCTGTCTTCACGATGGAATATGTCACGGTACCTCGAGCCTTTCTCAGTCATGCCACTAGATATAGGATGATCGCGACCGTATCAAGCAGTGCTTGCGACATCTAGCGGCAGGACCGAGAAAGACGCGAAATGCCTTGTGATCGGCCAAAGGGGCTTGAGAGGCAGAGTTAGAAAAATCGCACTGTATAATCCGGCCCTCCGACGGCCTGAGGGACAGTGAACTGGCCCCCCGCTTAAAAAAGTTTGAGTACCCCTGACGTAGCATGTGCCGCAGCCGGAACCAGTGAATGCAAGCCGCGTGTGCGCTGCGCAGGTCGGACACCTCGGAGGGCGCGCTGCGGGAGGCGCGCATCGGCGACGCGGCCGCCTTCGGGCTGGGCGCCGCCGCCTTCACGCTGGCGCAGCTGCTGCTGGACGTGGCGGCCGTGACGCTGCTCAACGTCGCCGCGCTGCGCCAGATCGCCCGCGTGCGCGCGCGCTTCCTGCGCGCCGTGCTGCGCCAGGACATGGCGTGGTTCGACACCTCCGGCGCCGCGGGCTTCGCCAGCAGACTCACCGAGTAAGCGGCTCGCCCACGCGCCTTCGCTTTCCGCCAGCGGCGTAGTGATGCTGCGATTTTTCTAAGAGCGACCCTCAAGGCCACTCAAATCCCATCTTCGCGATGGAATATGTCACGGCATTTCGCGTCTTTTCTCGGTCTTGCCGGGAGAAGTCGCATGATTGCAAGCACTGCTTCATACGGTCGCGATCGTGCGAAATCTAGCGGAACGACTGAGAAAGACGCGAAATGCCGTGACATATTCCATCGCGAAGATGAGTTTTGAGTGGCCTTGAGGGTCGCTCGTAGAAAAATCGCAGTATAGAGGAGGGCAAGGGGGGGCGGTCTGCCCCGGGTGTCATCATTTTAGGGGTTACTCCAATCAGAAAACTTTTATAGTTGAAATTATATAATTATTTATTTGCTGTTGCGGGTGGCTGAGATCGCTAAAGCAGTAGTGCCATGGCGAACTCGTGCCGAAGAATCGCGAGTTTGAGTCCCACCTCCGGCGTGGTTGTATTTGTGTTCGTCTTTTCATCCCTCATCATCACCGTATCACTTCATTCAGTATTCCCTGCAAAAAGGCAGGAGGCCCTGGCCCTGAATGCGATCTCAGTTGTTTAATTAAATGAAAAATGTATTTAAAAATTATACTTCAAGTATTTTGAATTGCAATTTTTTAATACATTATAAATAAATGACATGTGCAAATATACTTCTATTTTTATTACATAATGTATAAACTGTTCAGTAACAATCTTATATTTCATTATATTTCATTGGGGGGGGGGGGGTGATACTATTAGTTTTGCCTCGGGTGACACCAGCTGAAGCTATGCCACTGCCTTCTGCTATAAACAATGTCCCGGAATAGATGCTACAAACTTTTAGGGCTCGTAGAGTGGTTGAAATGAACACTTTTTGCCAAAGAACATGTAGTAGGAAATTTCACCTAATGGAATTAAACATGTGACATTTGCCCAAAGGCATGGTATGGCAGACATGGCACGTGCCATGGGCGCCATTCACAAGGGGCGCTGTTAAGAGTATATTCGCTAAAACAAATAATGACAACCCTAATTTGAAGTATCCTTACAGAGGCTAAATTTCTATGCTTCCCATGGGCACCTGAATATCTAAATAGGCTTCTACATTTGACCCTGATTTTCAGGCAAGTGCCTCTGCACTGATGTTCGACAGGTTAAAGAACCTCCTTTTCTGCAGTGTGGATCCAATGTCACATATGTAACTCCATCATATGAAATTTCCCACTTAAGTACGTAACTTCATTAAAGTAACCTTGGTGATAGCAAATAGTGTTAGTTTCCAGTCCTTTTGAGTCAAGGCTGGATTTTCATTGTCAAAACGTTATCATCTCTATATGCCCTAGAAATTTGTAAAACTTATTCTGAGACATTCACTTGTATACTGATGTACACTGATGGATACTGATGATCACTTGTATACTGAGACTCAAAAGTTCAAAAAACATGTTTTGAGATAAATGAAATTAAAGATTCATTAAAATGTGTCAACTCCACATATTTCACTAGATAGTAAATAAAATCTGATTTATTTTCTTCACATTTCCTTTAATATTTAATATTGACCTTAAGA
Source organism: Acheta domesticus (assembly GCA_031308135.1). NCBI lineage: Eukaryota > Metazoa > Arthropoda > Insecta > Orthoptera > Gryllidae > Acheta > Acheta domesticus. The sequence goes on from JAHLJT010002406.1 coordinate 32,703,734, forward strand.
GGTGGGAGGAAATTCAGATTGAAAGATGGAAATTTTTTGTATTTTTTGACTGTTTTGAAACCTACAAAAAAGGCAATAATTATTTAGTATACACACACTCCAGGTCTTTAATGATTTCACTAATCAAAATAATTAGCAAAAAATAAGACTTGTCACTCCTCAAAAATGGACTTAAGCGAGTTCCTCTTGTATGGAGGTTCCAACTCATATGCTTCTCTTCTGGCATTGGGATATCCATTCACTTTTTTTTGCTCCTGATTGATGGGCATAAGAGCTCTACATAGCTGAGTGTTTCTTACAGATCTCTAACATTCTATCTTAATTTTTGTTTCCAGTGATTTGGACAAGCTCCAGGAGGGAATTGGTGAAAAACTTGCAATATTCACTTACCAGATGGTGTCCTTTTGCATGTCTGTGATAGTTGCTGCTGTGTATGGCTGGAAATTGACTCTTGTGGTCTTCAGCTGTGCTCCAGTTATAATAATTGCTACAGCTCTTGTAGCAAAGGTATGAACATTTGCTGAACCCTTGAAAACTTTTCAAAAACATTGATATTAAATCCAGCTCAGTTTTGAAGTTCACCATGCCTGAGCAAAATATAAGATATTATCTGTCACTTATCAATTATAGTGCAATATTGTTCATGGAAATCTGTCTTTTATTCCTTTATAACACATTAGGTGATATAATGACCTGCAATTGGGAGATATCTAACACATTACTTTAGGAAGTAATTCTCATTACGTCCAGACAAATTCACATCACGTAATTCAGTTTCCTCTTGTGAATACTTTCACTTACCTTAAATCTTTCCACCAATTTCAATACAATGTGAAAGAAACCTGAAATGAATATTATATTCCTGAATAAAACATACTTAGGTTTTCCCTTCCAAATTGCACAATTCAATCTAATGATTTTACATTTTTTAATTTAATTAATTAATTTATTTATTTATTTTTTCCCTTTAGGTTCAAAGTTCTCTTGCTGCCCAAGAACTTCGTTCATATGGTGCAGCTGGTGCTGTGGTAGAAGAAGTGCTGTCAGCTGTTCGCACAGTGATTGCGTTTGGTGGACAGAAATGTGAAGTGGATCGCTATTCTGAAAAACTTCATCCGTCCAAGAAGATGGGTATTAGACGTGGCCTGTTTTCAGGCTTGGGTGCTGCAATAATGTGGTTCATTACTTACTGCAGTTATGCACTTGCTTTCTGGTATGGAGTAGAACTTATTTTGGAATCTCGTGAGAATGGTACCATGGAATACACACCAGGAATTCTTATCATTGTAAGTGTTTATTTTATTATACTATCTACTATTATACTAAGTATTTATTTTATTATAATATCCTGTGTATTAATTGAGAAATTTTTAATTGAGATTTTCAACTCTAGTGAAATGTTGAAAATATTTTTTAATCCTTGAAACTTCTTTGGTAAAAATGTTCCATATTACAGATTTTTAAATTCAAAAGTCTAGTTATCAGAGTAAAAAATAAGATTTTATTTTTTTAATATTAACTTTGAATATGATTGTGAAGTTTCTTATGTTCAACTCTTTGCATAAAATTTTCCAAGTGTAATTTCTCTTGTAAGTCATCACATTCCTGCACATATTTCACTTATTTCTAAGACAATATTTCTCTTTATTTGTGTAGATTTTATTTGGTATGTTGGGTGGTGCTTTAAATATGGGTATGGCGCTTCCATTAATGGAAGCATTTAATGTGGCGCGAGGTGCAGCAGCCACTGTATTTGATGTAATTGAACGTACACCAGCAATTGATGCTCTAAGTGACAAAGGAGAACGTCCTTCTGAATTATTGGGAGATATAGAATTAAGAGGAGTGTCCTTCCGTTATCCAGCTCGACCAGAAGTGCAGGTGTGTATCTAAATCGTAGAAAATGATAAATGCTTCCTTGAATAGTTAGTAGCTTCCTTTCCCTGACTACAGTTATTGTTAATGCGTGAATTGATGTTTTTTCCATCTTTTCTTTTTGAAAGGTTGTTTACACAATTTTGTAATTTCTGTGAATTCAGAAGATTCATACCTATTAAACATTCAAAAGCAGCTAAAGTAATCAGTCACTTTATCATATTTCTTATAAAAAAAATTACGAAACCTGCTTATTAAATGTTCTTTCTTTAGAAATCCTCTCAGCAATTGCAGTCAAATGAAGGTTTCGCACATTTTTTGTGAATATGAATAGTATTGTCACCATGATTTAGATTGAGTGCTCCATTTCCTGATTTGGTGTAATCGTTTAGATTACGTTTGTTCTTTATCATTATTTTTTTCACAATAAATTGTAAGGAAATTCCAAATTTTACTAAGATTTAAATGCAAGAATTAGGTACCTAGGTCTTTGGTCCCCTAGGAAACACACGCCTTAATTTTTCATGAAGAAAATTACTTTTCTATTCAGTGGAATTAATTAACTTTGGATTTTTACTTTTCAAAATGTCTTTTTATAAATGTCAGCTGCTGAAACTGGAATTTCACTTCTAGAATATGATATTCTTTAAGTAAATGCGTCATTTCTTCAGTTTGAAAACAATTTCTAAATCACAAACGAAACTGCATTACACTAAGATAGAAAGCTGTTTCAACCACTGAATTAAATTTCCCTTAATTAGAATATTTAGGCACTGAATAAAAAATAAAATAGTGTCATGAAACAGCTGTGAAGTGAATCTTAAAATGAAGATTATTTGTGTGGTTTTATTATGTTTCAACCCCAACAGAAAAACTCATATCTCTTAGTTTTTTGAAAAATTTTGAATTGATAAAATATTTAATTAAACATTTTGCAGCCTTCTAGATTCTCTCACAATTTTATCCCATGTGTTTATATATTTTGTACTTTATAAGCCATTGAATTAGAAGGAATTTATGTATATTCATTAGATTTTTTTACAACCTTTCTGAATATGAGAAACAATGTCTTGCAAATTTCCAGATATTGCAAGGTTTGGATCTACAAATTCAAAAGGGTGAAACGGTGGCCCTTGTTGGTGCTTCTGGCTGTGGCAAATCTACAGTTTTGCAGTTACTGCAACGTTTATACGACCCTGAAGCTGGTTCTGTGCTCTTGGATGGACGTGATGTGAAGACTCTGAATTTGGGATGGTTGCGGAGGCACATTGGTGTTGTTGGACAGGTTGGTGTAGTTTTCTGTAGTAGATAGTTCCAACTTGCAACCAAATTAAAGTAAACTCTTCATTATGATATGTGAATTTCTCATTAGTGATTTAAAATTTCATTCCATTTACAAGTTGAAAATTTTGTACCTTGTTATTCTGTTAACATTTTATTCACTCTAGGAACCTGTACTGTTTGCCACCTCTATTGCCGAAAATATTCGCTATGGGCGAGAGGATGCAAGCAAAGCTGATATAGAGGCTGCAGCAAAAGAAGCGGGTGCTCACGAATTCATCTCTAGATTGCCCCAAGTGAGTGCTCTTTATTATTTTGTTTCTTTTAACTCGTTTTGTAATAGACCGAAATTTAATGTTAATTTTAGACTCTTCACATGTGAGATGACATGTGGTGATGAGTTAGAAGATGTGTAGATTGCTGCTCAACATTTTATTACTCTTCTTTATTACTGTTTACATTACGAGGCTTGAACAGGATTTAGCATGATTAATATAGTCATCCATTGATTTCATTAATGGTACATTAAAGCAATTGCAACCTTTGTAAGGAATAACATTCTTGAACTGTTAATTTCTCTCTCCAATGGTTTTTGTAAGCTGTAATAATACACACACTTATTAACTACTGTATGTTAACTCCTATGTGAATTTCTTAATGTTTTATTACTACCATTGACATCTTTGTGTTCCTGTTTAGGGTTATGAAACTGTACTGGGTGATCGTGGCATGCAACTATCCGGAGGCCAGAAGCAGCGCATTGCCATTGCAAGAGCGTTAGTACGGGACCCACGTATCCTTCTTTTGGATGAAGCTACTTCAGCTCTGGACTTGGCAAGCGAAGCACGAGTGCAAGCAGCATTGGAACGTGCATCTCAAGGTCGCACTACTTTGGTAGTAGCTCACCGTCTCAGCACTGTAGCAGGAGCGGATCGAATTGTGTGCCTTGCAGAGGGAAAAGTGGTAGAACAAGGAACACATGCTGAGTTAATGGCTAGTAGAGGCCACTATTATGCTCTTGTTACAGCCAACAGTGAAAAAGATGGTGGTAAGCAATTGAAAGATTTTGTTAATGTAGATTGTGCCTCTATAATAAAAAATACTATTTTATATATATATATATATATATATATATATATATATATATATTGGCAGAAACTTTGTTTCATGAAAAATGGTGGCATGTTACTTACTGTCAGTATTCCTGAAAAATTTGAGAATAGAATATTTGTTCTTGGAGAATGGCTGTAGCTGGTGCAAATCTTTATAACATTTCTGTTAATTTTTTGAGATTGTTCTATTTGAGGGTTTGAGGTTTCACAAATTACTTGATGTTCATGTCTGTCAATATAATTATTATATTTTATTAACACCCTTCAACTTAAGCAGATGGTTTTATTGTTTTGTTAAATAGTTAAATTAACTGTGTGTAAAGCTAATGGTCATGAAGAAAATGCATATTTTTGAGACATTACTTTAGTTAAATATTTTTCAAATGAATGCAGGATTTTGTAAATAAATGTGTTTTCTTCTTCAATTTAAGATGAAGCTAGTCAAGCAGCAGATGATTCAGAGGAGGAAGATGATTTGGACCTGGCAGATGACAAGAGCAGTCCACTAAGCAGGCAGCAATCTATCACAAGTGCTCGAAGTGCTCGTAGCATCCGCAGTATTAGAGCAAGTATGAGAGGTCATCCAAAAGAATTGACACCATCCCAAGATATTACAGAGGTAATGAAATTTCTTGTCACATTCATTAAATGTATTTTATCACTAAGGAAGTTTTTAAGGCTGTGAAGTACTAATGTCTAAAGGTAGTAAAATGTAAGATATTATAAGTTGTAACATTTTTTTGTTTAAAATGTCAATAACAAATTTTGTGTTGTAGGAAGAAGATACCTCTTATCCTGCCCCTGTGAGCCGCATATTGAAACTAAATCGCAAAGAATGGGGTTACATCTTAATTGGTTGCATAGCATCAGCTTTAGTTGGATCTTCTTTCCCTATGTTTGCTGTGCTCTTTGGAGAAGTGTTCAATGTCCTCTCTTTGCCTGATGCAGATGACATTCGTAGCAAGACAAATGTATTCAACATTCTTTTCTTAGGAATAGGAGTCATAGCAGGATTAGGCAGCTTTTTACAGGTGAGACCTCGACTGGAAGTGAATATTGCTTTTGTAATTCAATGCAGGTAGTTTAAATTTTCCATTATAATAATGATATAATTTAAAAAAACATAACTTGTCTTAAAATATTCTGAGCTATGTCTTCAGTGTTCATTTAAATATTTACTAAAACTTGAAAACTATAGTGAAAAATATTATTTCCTTCAGAACAATCTGAAAAAAAATTGAGAATGTGAATTAATTTTGATAACCAAGAACTTTTCCTCTCCTTTTTTAAATTATTGTCACTAAGCTGGAGTTATTTGATAGAAATTAATGTACGTTTGCCTTGTTTCCAGTCTTACATGTTTGGCATTGCTGGTGTACGACTTACTACTAGACTCCGCATTGACGTTTTCCGTTCCATGCTGGAGCAAGAAATGGCCTGGTACGATGATGAGAAGAATAGAGTGGGTGCATTATGCGCTAGACTTTCAGGAGATGCTGCTTCAGTGCAAGGAGTAAGTTTTTGTATATTTATTTATTTTTTCATTGCTACAAAAAAAAACACAACAAATAGCTACAGATTTTTTAACTGTATGTGACTATGTGAAAGTAAACCAATTAATTCCTAAAAGATTGCCTTTTAGTGTATGTTGTAAAGTAAAAGATTTACAACAAAATAAGAAACTTTCAAAAAATTCTTTATAATCATTACAGTGTAATTTTATTTTGTTTAGAGAACATAAACCTTATTTATTTGTTCTTAATATCACAGGATTTATTTGTTTGAAATGATGAAGATTGTTATTATTTGTTTTCTTTCATTCCTTAACAGGCTACGGGAAGTAGGCTGGGATCCATTTTACAAGCAGTGTCAACTCTGTTTGTGGGAGCAATTATTGCATTAGTTTATTCCTGGAAAATGGCCTTGGTAGCATTGGCTTCAGTTCCTGTAGTGTTTGGTTCTGTTTTTGTCGAGTCGAGAGTTATTCACACACAAGGACTGGATGAAAAGTTGGCAGTTGAAAGTGCCACAAAAGTGAGTATAATTAAATGTGCAGTACCAATAACAATGAAAAAAGTACAGAGACAAGTTGTATAGTCCATGCATACACAATACTTGCATTTGCTTGAACACAAAAAACATTCCACACCACAGAAAAACCTGATGCACAACTTTCTACAAAATAACACGTTAACCTTTACCAATCTTAGCGTAACCTGTAATAATATCCTCAATTTAATAAAATTGTAATGCCATTTCTTTTGGTTAAACTGACTTTGCATGACTGTGTTAAAGTTGTAATGCTTAAATGTAAGTGTACTTTCTCCTTGCAGATTGCAGTGGAAACTATTGCAAACATACGGACAGTTGCAAGTCTTGGTGGAGAAGAAGCTTTCTTGCATAGGTATGAACTAGCCCTATTTGTATCAGGCAAAGCTGCAAGGAAGAAGTTGCGTCTTCGTGGCATTGTATGGGCTCTAGGTCAAACAGCGCCTCTCTTTGGTTATGCTCTTGCATTCTATTATGGAGGTTACTTGGTGGCTGTGGAAGGTCTGCCTTTCAAGAGCATTATAATGTAAGTTCGTTGGAGATTATTAGCTTGATTACTTCTGTGTGTTCATTTTCATATTGTTTCTATTAAGTGTGCTTCCTTAATGAATTCAGCCAATCCACTGTTGCATATAAGGGTTTTTCAATAAAAAAGTGGTAGAATAAAAACATAGCAAGTGTCTAAAATTAAATCTGTGCGATTTTTTTTTTCTAGGGTCGGAGAAGCTCTTATTTTTGGAAGCTGGATGCTGGGTCAGAGTATGGCTTTTGCTCCAAATTTTGGCACTGCAAAGTTAGCAGCTGGAAGACTTTTCAGCCTCCTGGATCGCAAACCTTTGATTCACACATTGCCTTCAGCCCAACCTGTCTCAAAAACTGTAAGTTATTTCCTCAAAATATTGCTGATATAAGCTCTAGCATGGCTCCATTTTATTTTGTGAAATTTTATAATTATTATTGAAGCTGATTTAATGGAAATAGTGCATTTGAGAATGTATTTCTTATGTATTGGTACAGTAAACCTTGTTCAATAACATACTTCTCAGAAAAATCACAGGACATTTTTGTTGTTTGCATGGGAGGTGGTAGAATATGGTCTAAAATGATTTTTTGTGTAAATCTATTAGCAGTTCATAGTTGAGAATATTGATGCATAAGAATTCACACAATTACTTACACACTACATGGCAAGGCCAGTTTAACATACAGGCACTTATAGCCTATTCCATAGGCCTCATGCTTTCATAACTTTTGAAAATGTTGCAGAAACTTAACTTTTCAAGATAAAAAATGAAGCTTATATAATTTAAATAAAGTTTATTCAACTCGTATCAAGGTATACAATAATAATATGTGTAGCACATTACAGATCTTGTTTTTAATCATGGTTTCCAAACAGTTTGCAATGTCTTAAAAGTTCACTTTAAAATTTAAACAGTGATTTTCAAAGAACTCTTTAGATAAAATAAGATTTATAATAAAGCAATAGAATGTAGAAACCATATTCCATTGGCCTGCGGAAAGTTATTAAATTCAAAAAAGATTTTTTAAGACCAGTTTCAGTGAACATAATATTTTTGCTCTCCACATGCAATCTGTTTTCACTAAAAATTGTCAAAACTTTCGAAACTTTATTGCTTTTGTTGGTTGTTTATTACTGGTAACAATTTAAGATTTAAAACTTATTTGCACACACGTAATTACTATACAATGAGGACACAGACACAATGTGCGTATAAATGAAATATTGTTATCATTTTGCAACTAAATTAAGTGTTGAAAATATTTTTGCAGGAAGGGGCTGCTGGAATATCCTATGACAAAGTGCACTTCTTCTACCCCACACGTCCGGGTGTCCCTGTTCTGAGAGGTATTAATCTAGAAATGAAACCTGGCACAACAGTGGCACTAGTAGGTCCAAGTGGGTGTGGCAAATCTACTGTAATACAGTTACTTCAACGTCTTTATGATCCTGTTTCTGGCACTGTGGTACGTATCTACACACATTTAATTAATTTTTCAGAGTATTATTTAGTAAGTTATATCATTATTTTTTATATTAGAAGTTGTCAAATTAGTTACAAAGGATTGTTCGTTCTTTATAGTCACTGGATGAACGTGACACAAACTCTTTACCTTTGGATGGATTAAGAGCTCAACTTGGTATTGTGTCGCAAGAACCAGTACTTTTCGATCGGACAATAGCTGAGAACATTGCCTATGGGGATAATTCACGGGTAGTTCCAATGGAAGAAATTATAGCAGCTGCCAAAAAGTCGAATATACATAGTTTTGTATCTGCTCTTCCTCTGGTTAGTAGCAATTCCATATACTTTAAGATTGACTGTGAACATTTTCCCCCAATACTTTCCTGAAATTCTGCAAAGTGATGAGAATTTTTTTTTTTTTTATTCCTTAAATTATGAATTTTATTTTGAAGTAATTCAAAGAATTGTTATGTAAATAATTCAAAAACAACATTGTGTTTTGCAGGGTTATGACACAAGATTAGGAGCGAAGGGAACCCAACTGTCCGGAGGACAAAAACAACGTATTGCAATTGCAAGAGCTTTAGTACGCAATCCACGAGTGCTTCTGTTGGATGAGGCAACATCTGCTTTAGATAACCAAAGTGAAAAGGTATGTAATTTTTTTGGAGAAATAACCAAACAGAAAGTAAAATTAAATGTTCTAGTTTTAAATGTGAATGTGAGAAAAACCTAACAGCTTTATAGAAAATTCTTCAAAAATACTAACCACACAAATTCATCAATATAGTTGAATTTTAAATTTTATTTTACACATCAATGGTGTACAATAACAAGATTATCATTCAGTTGCAAAATTGAAACCCCACTTTTCTAACGTTAATTACTGGAGAGAATTAGCTAAACTTTCTCCTTTGTGAACTTAGTATGCCATACATGGGGTAGTTTCATCATTATAAATGTACTGAAAGTAAATGAATGTGATGAAGTTTAAATGAAGTATCTAAATATCGCAGGCTTATTTAATTGAAACCTGATTTCCGTTGTTTTGATGAAAACTTTTGTCACAGTTAGTTTCATAATTGACCTCATGTGCCTAGTGTTATTCAGGAGATGAAGACTAAAGCAGGAATATATCACATATGGAAATAACATTAACTGTTCAAAGTGTAGATGAATAAACCTGCATTCATGCCAACTATAGATTGACATTACCCTTGTTTTTAGCTTCATGCAGACACTGTTATTAAAATAGTGTTCAAAGACTATGAAAATAACAATAATTCTATTTACAATTTATCTTGATTTGAAAATGTTAATGTTTTGTTTGTTAAAATCTTTTCAAATTCAATTAACAAAACATTTCACTGTCATCACTAAGGTTGTATTTTTTGTGTATTTTGCAGGTTGTGCAGGAGGCTCTTGACCAAGCACGAGAAGGCCGAACTTGCATTACCATTGCTCACAGGCTTGCCACTGTTCAGCAAGCTGATGTAATTTGTGTATTGGAACGAGGTGTTGTGGCGGAAATGGGCAATCATCAGCAACTTTTAGCTCGGCGAGGACTTTATTATCAGATGCATCAAAAGTCTCTAGCCTCTACAACGTAGTGGCTTGGTTGCCCCAGAATGTTTTTAACTTGCATCAAGTTTTGTGCCAATGACTAAGATAGTAAGCTTTTTTTAGCTTTTTGGAGTAAGTGAAGTGGAATGAGGCCTGCATTATTGGGTTCCTAATAATGTAGTAGTTGCAGGCTTTGTAGAAACTGCAAGACAGATTTGATACTGTATAAAAGTGCTGGTATCATAAGATGAGAGATGATGCTTAGCATTCTTTGTTTTTGTGTTCATGGAGCCTTCATTTAAAGTAGTTTCTCAGTCATCTTTTGCGTGCCTTACGAATTAAGACTGCAAAGTAGAGTAACACAAGTCAATAAATTGTATCACAAAGACGAGTGGTTTTTACAACCAGAGAACTTCATGGGAGCAGACATTTATTCACCACTTGCTTATAAAAGTGTTGAACTGGAAGATAGCTCAGGGATGAAGAAGCAGGCATAGTGTTACTGTATATTTTATGAATCTTGAGCACTATTGCTATTTGTTACTGTGTTGATCTTTTGTTATGAGAACTTTTCATATTTCATTTTCAAATATAAAGTGGCAACCTTTATTTATTACTTTCAAATTGTCTTCAATCTTCATATTTATCACCAACATCTCATTGAATTTTAATTTAACAATAAAACCTTTTTTATAATATTCTTCCTTATTGTGTGTTTATTTATCCATATAAAATATCATTTAAATGTGTCCCTTTATCATTTTATTACCTCAGAGCCTACACCTTGTCCATTTAAATTACATGGTTTTAAAGTCTCAGAATTGTAACTCTCCTGCAATTGGTCCAATTGTGATGGCCATTAATTATATCTTGATGAAAGACAAAAATAATATTGTGCCCAACATCTAGGAAAATTCTAATATATTCAGATATACTTATGGGGGAAGGAGGGATATCTTCAGCTTGGAGTGTGCAAATCTGCAAGCATTTGAAACTATTGTCCAGTTATAATTGGATTTGAGCAGATTTTTAAAATGTTCTTAAAGCTTTAAAAGTTCATAGTGTGTGTAAGGTGTATTGGTGGCTATGATACATTGCTAAAAACAAAAAAATGCTATTGGTGCTATCTATGCCAAACAAAAGGATTTTGAGATTGACACCAAATATAAAATGCTTTTAGCTAATAGCAAATATATATATGCTTTTCTGAAAATCCTTATATTCTGAAGTACTATTAGGTCTCAACTATTCACCAGAGTAATGAATAAATGTGCATTTCTGTAATGTACATGTCGATGTTAAAAGAAATCCAACCATTCAGTGTTTTGAACATTTGAAATCAAATGAAAACAATTTGCACTTATGCGAACATTCTGCATGGTAAATCATTGTTTTAAAAGTAACAATAGCTTTATCTTCAAAATAACCTTGTTCTACACCGTGGTCATAAGTCCATATACTTTGCGTGCATAAACATTGATATTGTTAAGTGTTTATTAACTATTAGAAAGACGTAGATCTGCACAAAGCAGTTAATATCAAATAGTATAATTCTTCATGGATTTCGAGATTCTACTCATTTTTGACCACCTGCAGGCCTATTCAAAATTTTAGTAGGTCCAAAAAGGTTTCTTATTGTTAATGACATCCTAAGAAATGCAATTCGTATCCCTCGACACGAAAACAGGGCATTTTCTAAGTTATTCACGATATAATGTGTGTTGCGGATTTCATGTGCGCCTCGTTTTGCAGATTTCTTACCCCAGCATGCTATTTTTACCCCGTCAACCCCATCATGCTATTTTCGCATTCGCTCTTCCAAGGGCCATTGCAGATGAGCGTTGCTTTGACGTACGTTAAGTAACGTGCGTCGTAGAACAACTGTACTTAGCGAAACTGCACATGAGCGCTTTGGTCGTTCCGCATAAGAATGTGTTAAACTACGACGCACGTCAACTAAACGTTCGTTTGACAGGCCTAAAAGTGTCCTTCCATCGCCTTATTGACTTGCCCCCTACTTTTTCCATGAGGGTTGTAGTTGTAGAGGGTTTCTGGCGTTCTCGTTAAATTAACTTATCAAATCCTTATTTGTATATCTTTTTTATGTTAGGAAAAGATATTTAATTCATCTCTGATGTCTGAGTTTCTTTTATAGTCTAGAATTAAAGCCTACCAATGATCCAGAAACCTTATTTCAGTTGCATCAAGTTCCCTCGTATCCATTCCATTGAGGACGCAATTCTAAATATATTGTAATAGAGTACAAATCATGTTCAAAATCTGCAAAATAAATATATAAACATTCTTCTCGTCACTTCGTCGACCTTCCGGTCGCTCTGCCACCATCACGCCTGCATATCTAGCGAAAGATTTTGGGTCTCGTAAGCTCCCTTTCCCAGAGACAGATCCTGGGAAAGCGAAAGCACAATTCGCGTCCCCCCGCTCCAAAAAATCCTCCAAATTCACCTAAAAATAATAAAATGATTATTTAGTTTTTAAATATAATTTTTTACGAATACTTCGTAAGAAGAGAAAGTTATGTAATCGTGCGGCGGAAAACGTCGATTTTTTAAAATTCTGTAGACTGTTTTATTAACAAATATTTTACATAAACAAACCTAATTTATTATATTTGTTTCGATTATTTTATGAAATTTTCCCGGAACGCGAATCCCTATGAATGATTTCCTAAGAACCGTATGCTTATATTTCTTGTAGGTAAATCCGGCCCTGCCTTCAGGTGAGTAGGTACTCCGACATCCGATCTGTCCACTTTGATTCGGATAACAAACGAGCCGATGATCTACTTTTATTAGTCCTTTTCATTTTAAAGCTTTCGTTTTTACGACCAGAGTCCTCTGCACTAACTCACGTCAAGATAGCCGCTGCTGACCGGTAAGTCGATTCTTCCATTACCTCTCTGAAGGCTTCTAATACTAAGCGTCAGCCCTGCTGGTTAATCGACGCCATCTGGACAAGCCCTCTCTGAAATTACTTTCTCGTAGTCTTGTGAAGAATCTCATCTCTCTTCTGTTTATTGAGATTTTCCTTGATGCGAATTGCTGCCACATCCTTGAAATGTTTCTTCATTTAACGGGATTTCCCACGAGAAGGATGAGAGTGGAGTTGCGTGTAAGGGGTTGAGAGATTCGGTTTATTGATGCATATCACACACTTGAACCCTGTGAAATTATTATGTTATTATTTACTACTTCTTTTTTTTTGCATGCGAATAGGCCGATTTGGACAACGCGTGCATACATCCTGCATTTACCTGGGCTCAATGGCATTATCTCGGTAGCAGGTCCATGTAATTTTATTAAGAGATCAGCATTTAGCTGGATCCGATTTTATTTTGTTAGCCCTGGGGGTACGGAAGATGAAACGATGATAATGAGGGGTGAAAGGACGACTCAGACATACACAATTACACCAATTCTTAAGGGTAGTATACTGCGCGTTTACTTTGCAGAGACGAAGGACATTCAAAAGTCACAAATAAAGTATCGAATCAAAGGCCTTCTCAATCAACTCATCCCACTGAGATGTTGTGATGTTTTTTCTTGGCTTAATTGACTCCAGCACTGTCCACTATCAATAGGTCTTTGCAACCTTAAGCACACTTTTAGCAACCTTTTTGCTCTGGTTACAGAAGAAAGATTGTTGGCATCTAGGTGGGTTTTCAGCATAGTGACTAGCACAGATGTAAAAACCTTACAAATTGTAGGGAATCATGAGATATGCTGATAGTCCACTCTTTCTTCGCCACATTCCGAACGTTTGGCTTCTTAGGTGATATGCGTAGTTTCTTATTATCAAAGAACAATACTACGCAGAATTGTAGTCTGTATTTTTTTGTTTTGTTTTGTTTTTATCAAGGAACGACCTTCTAATAGACAATAATCTGACAAACAAACGTTTTTTATTTAAACTATTTCAAAGTAGTTACTTTTGTTACTTTCTCGTATACGTACGTATATACGTAGTACAGGGAAAGTTGAGTAATGCTGCGGAAAATCGACTTCGAGATTTCAACGGAAATACACGTATGGGGTCCCCTGATACCGAAAAAGTGTTTTTTTTTCAGAACGTCCGTCCGTCTGTGAACACCACTTGCGGCTAAACCATGCATAGAATTTTTTTCAAATTGAATAAACCCCTGTTCATCTGGTTCGTGTCGAAGCTTTGAGATTTTCAATAACATTCTTTGAAATTTGCGAGTACTTTACATGAAGCTCCCCCGGACATTTTCAAAATTTTCTAAAAAACGGCTCCAAATATTTCTTTAAATTTTTCGTAAGAATAGGGTAAAATACGCTTATAAAGGTGCAATCGATCTGATTTTCACTGATAACTCTGAATTTTCGATAGTTTCAAAAGTTTGAAATTTTTTCGGCGACTTCCTGCAACCATAAAATTAAAGATAGAGATTTTTTCTACAAATCAAATGTTTTGTCCCTAATTAGTTCTTTCATTAAGATCGTGTATTTTTTGGAATCTTTTAGCAGTTTTCACGCAATATTATATGCAGTAGGTGCAATATTTAAAAAATAACAAAAACAAGATTTTCTCAAAAACGGCTCCAAATGTTTTTGTTATACTTTTAGTAGGAATAGTGCCTGATATACTCTATGAGATAACATAAAGGCCATATTGCTCTATCCTTTTGTTTTTTCAAAAAGTGTATTTTTTTATTAGCCTCTAACGTCGATAATATTTACATTAATGACAATTTCTTCACATAATTTTATTTATGAGCACATGCGCTGTAAATGATCTCGTAAAAGTTTCTCGAAAACTCAACCGTTTTCTGTGAAAATTAGCTCAAAATTCCACATTTTCAGAAACTCTCAAAAGCAATTTTCTCACAAATGGCACCATTTTTTTCAAACTTCTCGAACGGATAGTACTAATTGCACTCTTAAATATGACGTGCAGTTCATTTTGTTTGTTTTTTTTTTTTAGAAATGTCACAAATGTAATTATTTTTTTAAAATCTCTCACACAGTTAATATTTCCAGCAATCTGTAAAGTATACAATGTCAACATTATTGTATTTGTGCGTTAAATTGCTTTAAATGTCTTCTAATGAAGTTTTTCAAAAACTCAAAAATTGTCTGTGAAAAAGCTTCAAATTTGGAATTTACAGCATCACTTAAGCTCAATTTTCTTAAAAATGACTCCAAATTTTTCTAAGGAAATAGTCATTTAGGACGAGGTTATACTGTTCTTTAATATTCTTAAAATAATATTTCAGTTCTACTATTAGGATACTGGAAAATTAAGAAAATGTACTTTGGTCGGCGATAGATGGCAGCTGGCAAGAGTATGTGACAAGTCCGAATAGCTAGCCGACACTAAAAGAAATAGGAAACTTATACGGGAATGCTATTCTGTAGCAGCACTAGTCCCTGATGTAAAACCTAGGCATGTGTGGCTCTGGTGAATGATTCAGTTTTGTTTTCAGTCTTGCACATCTTGGACTGATCTTTCCTGATATCAGGCATTACAGACGTTCCAATATCGACCCTCACGGTTATTATCTCTCAATAACATTGTTTAATTTTTGTGGCTGCCTCGTACTTTTGTATAATTGAAACAAATCTTACTCCAGAAGTATCGAGTATAAATGTCCCGGATATTTTGAGTAATTATTACTTTGCAACAGCTTCCATTCTACCTCTCTGTTCGAAGAATTGTTTCGCGAATGAATTGTCGGCAAGCTGAATTATGTACCTATCTCATTACAACTATGGTGTTTTAATGAATACCGTCCAATGTTCTCTTGGATCGACCACTTGGTGTTTTATACGTCTGTCTGTTAACATAATTGTTAGGATTACAGAACACCTTACATTAAACCATCTACAAATTATAACACTGTAATGATGATTTTTCACGATATCGGCACAAAATCCCGTAAATGTATTTCTGCTGGACAAGGAAGTTTATGTGCCCCATCTCGACCAATACTTAGAACAAATTTTAGGCGGAAACTTCAGAGTGTTGTTCATTGTGCTGCAATGAAATCGGCAGGCCGCAAAAACATTCTGCAAGGAACTTCAATATAGTTTGCACTGAGCATAAATTGGAACGGAGCTTCCTAGGTCCTCAATATCTAGGTTGGGGCTTCTAAAGGGGGCTTGAGGCTTGTTTCTTTGGCTGCACTACGAGACCCTCTTAGACTTTCTGTTGCATTTTAGAGATTAGGTACGCACACCATGTCAAGGACAATGAAACGTGCAGACTCTTGAAACTGGTAAAATTAAAATTATTATTTGTATTCTGATCAATTTAAACACACGGTTTCAGTCTTCGTAGTTCATTAATTAATGTTTGCAATGTTAGAATGTGTATCCACTCGTAGTTCTCGGTCTATAAATGTGAACTAATGCATTCCAAATAAATTCACTTCAATTTACGTTGACGCAAGTTCTTAACGTATTTTAAACTTTCTGATAACACACACACACACACACACACACGCACACGCACATACACACACACACACACACATACACACACACCAGGGTATATAAAACGTGTCGGATGGAAGCGGAAAAAAGTGCAATAGTTGTCGCAATGCAGAAAAAGAGCGATTTATCAGACGTCCAAAAGGGCATGTTCATTGGTTTTCGTGCCAAGGGCGGAAGTGTTTCCGAAACGGCTACGTTTGTAGTGTTCGTATGCTACCCTGGCAACTGTGGCGCACCAAAGGGCACAGATGACAGGAGAGAACGACGTCTGCGGAGATGTGTACGGGCGGATAGACATGCAATCGTAGAGCAAGTGACCGCCCAGATGAACCAAGCTACGGTCAGGTTCTCCTCAACAAACGTCTGCGAACGTCGCTGCGTATAGATCTCCGCAGCAGACGCTTGGTTCATGCACCCATGCTGACTGCTATTCATCGGCGACGAAGGCTGGAATTTGCACGTCAATGCAGCAACTGGACGTCCATTGAGTGGCGACAGGTGGTCTTTTCAGATGAATCATGTTTCTGCTCCATCGGAGAGATGGTCATTGGCGAATACGGCGCGAAACTCTGGAGGCAAACGCCCTGCAACAATCGCCGGACGGGATCAGGCCGGAGGAGGGAGCATGATGGTGTAGGAAAGGGCTGTCAAACGGAGCACGTGGGTGCTCGGAGCTTGCTTGCGCTCTGCTAGGGCACGCAGTGCCCGCGGCCGAGGGAAGTCCGCGCTCCGATTTCTCAGGGATGCACAGAAAGCAGTCGTGGTGAGACGCAAGAAGACGTAGGTTCAGTAGTAGTAGACAAGTTTCAGTCCGAATGGGCTCTTGTATGGTCCAAAACGTACACCAACTTGTGTTCTCCTAAATTTTAATTTTTTTTAAACGTTTGTGTTATTTTTACAATTTTTAGGAAAATTTTCAATAAAGCAATTTTGTATTAGGTAAAAGTGTTTTAAAGTTAGTGTATTTCAATATTACATAATGTTTCCGATTTTACATGCTTATTACATTTTTTTACTGTTTTCATTACATATTTAGTTACGTTTTTTCACGTTTCATTTTACATATTTTTCAGGTCTCTGTTCATCAGTATTCTATTATTTTTAAGTGTTTTTATTACGTTCATTTTCACTTGAAAGATATGCACAACGTATTTCTTTAAATGTTTATTTTCAATAATAATGTCAGTGCTCTTCTGAAATTATGATATATAATATTTATCTTGATTTAGTATATATTTTGGTTTATATTTCTTTTCTTACAAATATCCATTTGAGTTATTTGTTATTAGAGTTAATAGTTCTCTTATATTACATTCTCTAACACTAAGTAGAAACGTGCGTTAATATTTCCTTGGTGTAATGATCAATGCTTGTGTAACTGCAGTTTCTTTTTACTTGTCAATTTTCATTCAAAGTTCGTCAAAATTAATAAATGTCTCTTTATGGTACACCAACCGGTGTGTTTGACCCAACTCGCTTCATTCGCATGAAGTTTTCTCACTCCTGCTTCCTGCCTGAGACAAGAGTGACTTCGCTTAGCTGATATCGCCGCGTGCCCCAAACCTTTGCGAAGGCCATTCGCGTGCTCGTTCGTCCGACGGCCCTGGGGTTGGGAATGTTTTGGTGGCATTCCCTAGGTGATCTCGTCATTCTGGAAGGCCCAATGGATCAACAGAAGTATCGAGCCATCCTTGGGGACATGATGATCCCCATTGCAGATCGTTTTTCTCAGCAAGGCGTCACCTTTCGGCAGGACAATGCAACGTATCCTGTGCTGGCAGTGCACGTGCATGGCTCCACGTCTTTGACGGTATCATCCAGAACCTAATTGACTCACTTCCTACGGTCAGCTCTGCAAAACGGGGTTATTCGGGATTTTAACGGGTGATTAATTAATGTGACTGGATTGCGTGTGTGTTTGTATATTTAAATGCATCTATTCGTGCATGGCGAGTATGAATGTAGTAATTTTTAATTATATTTGTGTTATGAATTGTGAATGATTATATGTTAATTGGGTTTTTATTGTTATGATTTATTTTAGTTCTTTATAATTGAGGACAATAATAATTGTATATAGGAATTGCAAGAGGTCCGATACAGGAAATTCTTAACGGAGATTAAATGTTTTCTTTTATGAAACATTAATTTGAAGACCAAACTATTTGGCTGTGTTGTTGTTATTCCAAATATTTGACGCCATACATTTTTGATTTGTATTAAATACTTGAGTTCCTGTGCTAGGCAAGATCGTTGACCCCCACAAATTACCCTAAATTTTCTACGATCCGCTTATTAGAGAAAATAGCTGACCTAACCAGACAAATGCGGAAACAAAAGTTAATTGAATTAACCCATTTCTGCCTAGCGTTACATATAAGTAACGTTAGATTTGGCAACGTGTGGCTACGTTGCAAAGATTTTCAAAGCTTAATTTTTATCTCTGTGCAGTTTATATAACAGTATATATAACATATAAGCACGATTTTTCATTCTTGAATGCCAGATGTTGGTTTAGCCGTGATCGCTAAGCAATTGTACATTCCTGGCCAAGATGTATATATGACTTGGGTCGGTTCAAATCTTCATCTAAACCGTGCTTAGCTGCTCACGCGCAGTGTTGTGACCTTGCAAAGTTTGGTTCCGTTCAAGTATAAAACTATTTTGTTGTATAAAACTATTATTATTATTATATTGTTACTATTTTAAGGTATTTATCTTAATTATAATCGCGAACACTTGGTATATTTATTAAAAATATACTTTGCTTTTTATTTAAACTTGTTCTACAGAGGCCTGAATTTAAGGTTCGTGGCCTTTGACCATCTACGTGGGGTGCCATGAATCACGCGCAGAAATCGCAATTACTTCTCCCGGCGCCAACCCATCGCGTTCCCTGCGCGGCACCGGGCGGGCGCCGGGCGGCATCGGGCCCGGCTGCGCAACAACCAATCGCCTCAAAAGGATATCACGCCCTCCATATATTAAGATTTTACGCAAACGCGCGATGAAATCCATCAACGGCGGGGGGGGGGCGCTATGCCAGTCAGTCTGGGCACCGCTGTATTAATACCCACGGGTATCCTGAGTCATACGGCGAAGCGCACGCCAGCGCTGGAGGCAGTGTCAGATGCCGCCTTCTGGATGAGCGAAAACGGGTTTTTGAATTCCTAGCTCCAATTGAGACACGTCTAACGACGCTTTTATTTGTTAAGTTTTTATGTATTTCTGAAAGAGGACGCGAACGTATTATTTGAAAATAGTTCAAAAATTAAAATTACATTTTTGAAAGTGGCACTATAAAAATGTTTGAGAAAATAAAAAATTTCCTTCATGAGAAAGAGGATAGAGGAGGCGGTGGTTCTCTCTAAACCCGCTCTATTCAACGCGGCGACTATGGTGCATTTCTCATGCGAATTCAATCGATCCGATTCAGAAACAAAATACTGGAAATATTCTGCTGACTTCTGGATGATATCCGGAATTTTCTGAAACTATCTCTAGGTCAATATTATCTGGAGTTCTATGAGATGTCTTTGGTACTAGAGTTAGCTTTCTTGCCAGATATTACCTCAAAAATAAATCAATTAAATAAGGAATTTAAGAAAAACATCGTTATCTTTTAAAAACAAATGCAGCAAAAGCTTTTCAGAAGAAACTAAACCTGTTGGTTTGAACTTTTAAAAAATCCCTTTCACATTTTCCAAATGAGAAGTCTATTGTGAAAACTGGCTGGCGGTTAATGTGATCTTATATCTCAGAATCTTAAAACTCTAGCAACGGAATTTATTTAGCAAGTTGTTAAAATTTAAGCCAATGAAAATGTTTGTCAGTATCCGTTTACTTTTGTTGACATTCATGAACTTAGAAGTTGGATGTGCGAACTTATCTACATGTACAATCCTGAAAATTTTGAAAAGAAAATTTAACTCTTCTAGAAAAGAAACATTGAAATCATCGGATACAAATACTTTCAATTTCTGGCTACTTGTGATCAGATCTCAGGATCCATAGTTGGTTTTACATATCTTTGCGAAGTTCCAATTTCCTTTAAGTGTTCAGTACAAAATAAATAACGAACCTGATTAAAAGACTCGCATGACTTGATTCATTAAGTGCGACCTGTCTTAGCTACAGATTTTCCTCAACTTGCACGACCACTCATCACATCCACACTTTAGGTCAGAATGTGGTGATTAAATGATCACAGCGCTCGCAGCCCCCTACAAATCAGTCAGTCCCAAATGCATATAAAAGGTGGACAGCGCTGAAGAAAACTAATTGGAAATGCCTTGCTTATTCTCCAAAATGTTTTTTATTTATATCTCAATTTTGAATATGCATTCATGTAGTAATCACACTTTTCTGCATTTTTAAAAACTTTATATTGGATCTAATTACTTGCGTGCTAAAATTTGGAAATACTAAAAGAAAAGAAAATACTCGTATCACTAATTTTCAAGTGAATCAGAATTGTATAATGTTTGTTTTCAAAAGAAAAAACGCAAAAATTGCATTTAATTTCCATCTACGGGAAAATCGTACAATCTGAAACGACGATTGACGTATTTTCGGGTAAAGGCGAAGGGATGTTTTGGGTGACGATTTTAAACTTTGTGGCGAGAGTAGTGGTTAGAACAGTTCTTACTTTCTCGCATTATTTCTAAATTTGCAAAATTTTCGATAATTCAGAGAATTCAACGAAAATAAAACGAGCGCTATTTTTCACTTCTATCTGTGGAAAAAATTTAAGGAAAAGTTAAAGTTAATCTTAGGAAACCTAAACTTATGAAAAAAGTTATTTTTTTAATTTGCCTGTATTTCGCGCCAAATTTCACGAAAACCATCATATTTTTGAAAAAGTGAACTTGAACGTATTTGAAGACCCGTATTTAAGAAACTTAATCATTAAAGAAAAAAATAATTATCTTCAATATTATACTTGAAGGAAGACGCTCCAAAAAATTGCACATTTGCAATTTTCAAAAAATCTGGGATTTCAACTAACTTGAGGTCTACATCATTCTCTTAAGCGTCCTTTACGCTATCCGAAGATAAAGTTTGATAAAAAAATTGTCATTTTTGAGAAATTTTTAAAAATGTTTTTGGGACTTCATGTATCAAAATATCCGCTTGAAACTGCCAAAGCCTCGAGTTTGTTTACATCGATCGAGGAATATCAATTTTGGAGAAAATCAGTTATACGGTTTAGGCGCTAGGGTTGATCACAGACGGACAGACAGATGAACAGGCAGACGTTTTCTCATCAATCCATTTTTCGGTATCAAGGACCCACAAAACATAGATTCTGGTTATACCACATGTTAGAGGATTTTTTTTCTATATTTAGTAACAGTATTTATCCGCTTTTTCATTACCAGGGCCCTGTAATAAAGAGTTTTTCTGACAAAAATCGCTCTTTTCGGGCGCGCGATTACGTAACTTCCCCTTCTTACGAAGTACCTTCGTAAGGGCGAGAAAGTAGAAAGCGCTTCGTCCTGGTAGACGACGCACTGCGCGTGGGGCGGTGTGCGGGCGACAGCAGGCGGCGCTGCCGGGCGCTCTGAAGGAGCAACGCGGCGCCTTATAGGGACCTCTCGCGGCGCGGCGCCGGTCGCCGGCTGCCCCGCAGGACGAGGCCCGTGCTCCCTGACCCACTTGCCGCCCCGCCCCCCCCCAGCCATCTAAAGCTAGCAGCGCCCAGAAACCAATCTCAACCAAACTATATCCAAAATTTTAGGCTAATTTTAGGCTAATTAAATGCTCTATTCCCGAATTTTAGGCTCCTCTGGATTTCCGAAAATCGTGGGCGCTGCTAGCTTTAGTCTAAAGCTAGCAGCGCCCACCCAGAATCTATCTCAAAATCAATTGTAAAATCTGAAACCCATCCCAAAATTTAAGAATAATTTTAGGCTCTTGGAAAAAAATTATCCCCGCCTTCAAATTCGAAAATTCAGGGCTGTACAAAGCGAAACAATTAACATTGGTTCTTATGGGCGAATAAACATCAAAATCAAAAAACCTTAGGAAAAATCTGAAACCCCTCCCAAAAGTTAAGAATAATTTTAGGCTCTTGGAAAAAAATTATCCCCGCCTTCAAATTTCAAAACTCAGGGCTGTACAAAGCGAAACAATTAACATTGGTTCTTACGGGTGAAATAACACCAAAATCAAAAAACCTTAGGAAAAATCTGAAACCCCTCCCAAAAGTTAAGAATAATTTTAGGCTCTTGGAAAAAAATCATCCCCGCCTTCAAATTCCAAAATTCAGGGCTGTACAAAGCGAAACAATTAACATTGGTTCTTACGGGTGAAATAACACCAAAATCAAAAAACCTTAGGAAAAATCTGAAACCCCTCCCAAAAGTTAAGAATAATTTTAGGCTCTTGGAAAAAAATTATCCCCGCCTTCAAATTCCAAAACTCAGGGCTGTACAAAGGGAAACAATTAACATTGGTTCTTACGGGTGAAATAACACCAAAATCAAAAAACCTTAGGAAAAATCTGAAACCCCTCCCAAAAGTTAAGAATAATTTTAGGCTCTTGGAAAAAAATCATCCCCGTCTTCAAATTCCAAAATTCAGGGCTGTACAAAGCGAAACAATTAACATTGGTTCTTACGGGTGAAATAACACCAAAATCAAAAAACCTTAGGAAAATCTGAAACCCCTCCCAAAAGTTAAGAATAATTTTAGGCTCTTGGAAAAAAATCATTCTCGCCTTCAAATTCCAAAATTCAGGGCTGAACAAAGCGAAACAATTAACATTGGTTCTTACGGGTGAAATAACACCAAAATCAAAAAACCTTAGGAAAAATCTGAAACCCCTCCCAAAAGTTAAGAATAATTTTAGGCTCTTGGAAAAAAATCATCCCCGCCTTCAAATTCTAAAAATCAGGGCTGTACAAAGCGAAACAATTAACATTGGTTCTTACGGGTGAAATAACACCAAAATCAAAAAACCTTAGGAAAATCTGAAACCCCTCCCAAAAGTTAAGAATAATTTTAGGCTCTTGGAAAAAAATCATCCCCGCCTTCAAATTCCAAAATTCAGGGCTGAACAAAGCGAAACAATTAACATTGGTTCTTACGGGTGAAATAACACCAAAATCAAAAAACCTTAGGAAAAATCTGAAACCCCTCCCAAAAGTTAAGAATAATTTTAGGCTCTTGGAAAAAAATTATCCCCGCCTTCAAATTCCAAAACTCAGGGCTGTACAAAGGGAAACAATTAACATTGGTTCTTACGGGTGAAATAACACCAAAATCAAAAAACCTTAGGAAAAATCTGAAACCCTTCCCAAAAGTTAAGAATAATTTTAGGCTCTTGGAAAAAAATCATCCCCGCCTTCAAATTCCAAAATTCAGGGCTGAACAAAGCGAAACAATTAACATTGGTTCTTACGGGTGAAATAACACCAAAATCAAAAAACCTTAGGAAAAATCTGAAACCCCTCCCAAAAGTTAAGAATAATTTTAGGCTCTTGGAAAAAAATCATCCCCGCCTTCAAATTCCAAAAATCAGGGCTGTACAAAGCGGAACAATTAACATTGGTTCTTACGGGTGAAATAACACCAAAATCAAAAAACCTTAGGAAAAATCTGAAACCCCTCCCAAAAGTTAAGAATAATTTTAGGCTCTTGGAAAAAAATCATCCCCGCCTTCAAATTCCAAAAATCAGGGCTGTACAAAGCGGAACAATTAACATTGGTTCTTACGGGTGAAATAACACCAAAATCAAAAAACCTTAGGAAAAATCTGAAACCCCTCCCAAAAGTTAAGAATAATTTTAGGCTCTTGGAAAAAAATTATCCCCGCCTTCAAATTCCAAAACTCAGGACTGTACAAAGGGAAACAATTAACATTGGTTCTTACGGGTGAAATAACACCAAAATAAAAAAACCTTAGGAAAAATCTGAAACCCCTCCCAAAAGTTAAGAATAATTTTAGGCTCTTGGAAAAAAATCATCCCCGCCTTCAAATTCCAAAATTCAGGGCTGTACAAAGCGAAACAATTAACATTGGTTCTTATGGGCGAATAAACATCAAAATCAAAAAACCTTAGGAAAAATCTGAAACCCCTCCCAAAAGTTAAGAATAATTTTAGGCTCTTGGAAAAAAATCATTCTCGCCCTCAAATTCCAAAATTCAGGGCTGTACAAAGCGAAACAATTAACATTGGTTCTTACGGGTGAAATAACACCAAAATCAAAAAACCTTAGGAAAAATCTGAAACCCCTCCCAAAAGTTAAGAATAATTTTAGGCTCTTGGAAAAAAATCAACCCCGGCTTCAAATTCTAAAAATCAGGGCTGTACAAAGCGAAACAATTAACATTGGTTCTTACGGGTGAAATAACACCAAAATCAAAAAACCTTAGGAAAAATCTGAAACCCCTCCCAAAAGTTAAGCATAATTTTAGGCTCTTGGAAAAAAATCAACCCCGGCTTCAAATTCTAAAAATCGGGGCTGTACAAAGCGAAACAATTAACATTGGTTCTTACGGGTGAAATAACACCAAAATCAAAAAACCTTAGGAAAAATCTGAAACCCCTCCCAAAAGTTAAGAATAATTTTAGGCTCTTGGAAAAAAATCATCCCCGCCTTCAAATTCTAAAAATCAGGGCTGTACAGAGCGGAACAATTAACATTGGTTCCTACAGGTGAAATAACACCAAAATCAAAAAACCTTAGGAAAAATCTGAAACCCTTCCCAAAAGTTAAGAATAATTTTAGGCTCTTGGAGAAAAATCATCCCCGCCTTCAAATTCCAAAAATCAGGGCTGTACAAAGCGAAACAATTAACATTGGTTCTTACGGGCGAATAAACACCAAAATCAAAAAAACCTTATGAAAATTCCGAAACCCCTTCCAAAAGTTAAGAATAATTTTAGGTTCTTTGAAAAAAATCATCCCCGTATTCAAATTCCAAAAATCAGGGCTGTACAAAGGGAAACAATTAACATTGGTTCTTACTGGTGAATAGGGTATGTTGTATTCCTAACGGGAATTTTCCATTTTTTGGATAGGGAAGAGAGAAGGCCAAAATTATTTGTGGGTTTTAATAGAATTCTCTATAATGTGTGGAATATGAAGTTCAATTTTCAGAAGCTAAGTCGTTGTAGTTCAGGTGTTATAAGAACTCAAATATTGAATATCGAAAAAAAGTGGGTGTGTTTCGATTAATATTCTATTTTTTTTCAGTCAGAACGGTTCTAGCCCAAAATTATTTGAGATTGGCATATTGATATGTAATGTATGAGCAATTGCTAATAAATTCCCCATTTGAATTAGTAAAGTAGTTCAGAGATTATTTTGTGAGAAATGAAAAATTAATCGAAAGGTATGTTGTAGTTCTCACGAGAATTTCCCATTTTTTGGAAAGGAAAGAGAGAAGCCCAAAATTATTTGTGGGTATAATACTATTTCCTATATTGTGTGGAATATGACGTTCAATTTTCGGAAACTAAGTCGTTGTAGTTCAGGTGTTATAAGAACTCAAATATTGAATATCGAAAAAAGTGGGTGTGTTTTGATTAATGTTCTATTTTTTTCAGTCAGAACGGTGCTAGCCCAAAATTATTTGAGGTTAGCATATTAATAGGTAATAAATGGGCAATTGCTAAGAAATTTCTCATTTGAATTAGTAAAGTACTTCAGAGATTGTTTTGTGAGGAATGAAAAATTAATCGAAAGGTATGTTGTAGTTCTCACGAGAAGATTCCATTTTTTTGGAAATGAAAGAGAGAAGCCCAAAATTATTTGTGAGTATAACCATATTTCTTATTATGTGTTGTACGTCACGCGCCTTTCCAAGGAGCCAAATCCTTGTAGTTCAGGTTTTATAACAACGGAAATATTAAATGTTGGAAAAGAATTAGGAAAGTTTTTAGTAATATTAATTTTTTCCAATAAGAACGGCTCTAGCCCAAAATTATTTGAAATTGTGATATTAATAGGTAATGTATGAGCAATCGTTAATAAATTTCTCATTTAAATTAGTAAAGTATTTCAGCAATTTTTTGTGAGGAATGAAAAATTAGTAAAAAGGTATATTCTAGTTCTCACGAGAATTTTTCCATTTTTTTGGAAAAGAAAGAGAGAAGCCAAAATCATTTGTTAGTATATCTGTATTCCGTATCATGTGTTGTATATGGCCTTCAATTTCCAGGAGCCAAATCGTTGTAATTCAGGTGTTATAAGAACGCAAATATTGAATATCGAAAAAAATTGGGTGTGTTTTGATGAATATTCCAAATTTTTCCAATAAGAACGGTGCTAGCCCAAAATTATTTGAGATTGGCATCTTGATAGGTAATGCATGAACAATTGTGAATCAGTTCCTCATTTGAATTATTAAAGTATTTCAGAAATAATTTTGTGAGGAATGAAAAATTAGTTAAAAGTTATACTGTATTTCTCACGAGAATTTTCCACTTTTTGGAAAAGAAAGAGAAGCCCAAAATTATTTGTTGGTATAATCGTATTCCTTAATATGTATTGTTGGTGACACGCCAATGCCATGAGCCATATCCTAGTACTTCCGGTTTTATAAGAACGGAAATGTCGAATATCGAAAAAAAAATATGGACTGGTTTTGTCTATTATCCCTTTTTTAATACGAACTAATATAGCCCAAAATTATTTGAGATTTGAATATTATTAGCTAATTTATGAGCAATTGTTAATAAATTCTTCATTTGAATTGGTACAGAATTTTGGGGTTTACTTTTTCAGAAGTGGAAACGTGGTGAAATGTATATTGTAGTTCTCACGCGAATTTTTCTTTTCTTGGAGAAGAAACCGCGAAGTTCAAAATGATTCATGAGTATAGCCGTATTCTCTATCATGTGTTGTATATGGCACTTTATTGCCAGGAACGAAATCCTTGTAGTTCAGGTTTTATAAGATCGCAAATATTGGATAGCAAAACCAAAAGTTATTCTATTGATTATTATTCCTTTATTTTTCAATAAGAACGTTTCTAGCCCGAAATTATTTGAGATGAGCAAATTGAGAAGCAATGTATGTGCAAATGTAAATAAATTCTCTTTTTGAATTAGTAAAGTATTTTGGAGTTTATTTTGTGAGGAATGAGAAATTGGTCAAGAAGTATATTGTAGTTTTCACGAGAATTTTCCATTTTTTGGTAAACAAAGAGAGGAGCAAAAAATACTACATTTCTGTAAATCTTGTAATTTCCTAAATGACATATAATCCTTTTAAATATGATTCAAAACTGTTAAATTTGTCTGTATAATTTTTCTGTTTATTTATTGTTTGTTGTTTCTGTTTCTGTTTATTGTTTCTGTTTATTATTTCCTGTTTATTTATCATTGTCATTGTGAGAGTATTGTGTCATTGTGTTATTATCTTTGTCATTGTGTATCATCAATTATCATTGTTTTTATAACTAAAGAAAATATTATGTATTGTACAAATTGGTAGTCGCTAATAACCATAGCAGTTGATGCGACTTAAAATAAACAAATTAAAAAAAAAAAAAGAGAGGAGCCTAAAATTTTTTCTGAGTACAGCCGTATTCCTTATCATGTATTTGAAAATGACATTATCAAACGCGAAATACCTGTAGTTAAGGTAACACAAATATTGAATATCGGAAAAACGTTGGGACTGTTTTGATTAATATTCCTTTCATTTTCAATAAGAACGAATCTAGTCCAAAATTATTTGAAGTTGACATATTGATGGCCAATGTATGAGCAATTCTAAATAAATTCCTCTTCTGAATTAGTACAGTATTTTGGAGTTTATTTAGTGATAAACCAAAATATGATCAAAATTTATATAATAGTTTTTACACTAATTTTCCAATCTTTTTAAAACAAAGTGAGTAGTCCAAAATTATTAGAGAGTACAGCCGTATTCCCTATTATGTGGTGTATATGATATTAAATTGCCCGGAACGAAATCCTTGTAGTTTAGGTTTTATAACAACACAAATATTGAATTTTGCAGGAAAATAGGGTGTTTTGATTAATATTCAATTCTTTTCAAAAAGAATGCATCTACCCCAAAATGATATGCGTGTCGCGCTTTTTTGCCATAATGTGCATGTTATTTGTAGAACATTGAATTGATTGAAGCGAAATACCTGTAGTTTAGTTTTGAAAAAAACCCAACAAATATTTGAGATCGGTAAGTATTTCGGACAGTTTTTTTTACTTTGCTTTTCTTTTTCATGAAAAACATGGCAATGCCCAAATTATTTCAAGATCGCATCTTATTTGTTGGTATGTGTTCAATTGTTAGTAAATTCCATATTTACATTTGTTAGTTAAGTTTGTTTTCTTCTTTTTTTTTTTTGACGAATGAAAGATTGAGAAAAAATGTAGTTTGCCTTTTATACTGTGATGGAACTGCTCACAAAATGGAGGCGCCGACACACTTATGGTGTGACGGTCGTCCCAAGTCGCAGGTGGGGACACGCGCTGAATTTATTTAATAAGGGCGCCAAGCGCATGCCCACTTACCTGCTTAATGTCGCCGGCGTTGAGCGTCTCAGGGGTGAGCGCCCTGGGTCGAAGGGTTGCATTTGGTGGTTTCTTAAGATTTAGAATAATAACACTTTGCTATGGTATTAATTGGTTCACCCGACCAAATGGCGGGGACTAATTTATTAAAAAAATTAAACGAAGAGAAACTGTTCAGGTTGATGCTGGGTTATTGTCACTTTAGTAGCCGATTAATGAATGATGGTGATGACAACTTACAATCTGTGATGTTAGATGGTAATGTCACCGCGACTGGATTGCTCGCCGAGCGACGGAGAAGTGTAGTCGGACCCTCAGGAGGCGACGCCGGAACGTTGCAAGGTTGGCCTCCGATTGCCTCCGGGGTGATGACTCCGGCGCACGGGACGTCGGCGGTGGATGACCGGGCGGTCGCGACGTGATGCTCGCGCGCGTCTCAGGCCGTCACACGACACCTGGACCGCGTATGACGCTCGAAGCCAAACTTTGGCTATTCGGAATTAATTCCGTGAAGACCGGGCAAGTTTCGCAGTGGTCGGCTCAGTGTGTGCCTTACCCACTGCTGCTGTTCCCTTTCTACCGCAGGTTTCATTAACTGACTAATATTCGGTGGCTTTCTTAACTACCACTGTTAATCTACTCAAAACTTTACTTGTTGGTTTCTATCTCCATACGACTTCTCCTGCACGACCGTCCTCTCTAGCGTCTGTCGCCCGTCCTCCTCTCTCGCCTCTCCCGCCCGTCTGTCCTCTCTCGTTTTCTCGAAAAAATCTCAAAGTGCTCACGTGCTTCCTGCCTAGTGATTTTATTGGTCGGATTTGAACTTCTCGAACCTTCTATTTCATCAACGGTGCCTTCTGGTTGTTCATTGGCCGGCATTGTTAGGCCGGAGGAGCGCGCACGTGTCCCTTCTGCTTTGGCATGTGATGATTTTATAGGCTTTTAGAGGATTATTGAGCCGGGTGCGATCGCCAAGTCGCTAAAATGGTTGTTCCGGCTGTCGATCATCCAGTATTGTTGGACAAAGGGTAAGATTTATTGTTAGGGGCTTCTGGAGAACTTGGGCCGTTGGGCGGAACTAAATCGGATCGCGGTGGACGCGTGGCCCTTTCCAACTTCCGGTAATTTGGCGTGACGCGGGGGTGAGAGGGTGCGATGGTCACCCGACGCATCGCGGTATTGTCAGAAAAAGGGTATAATTGATAGTTGAAAGTTTATGGGGGACTTGAGCAGCTGGGCGTATATAATTCGAGGGCGCGTAGTTCTTTCCTGCCGTCCGGTAATTTGGCGTGACGCAAGGGTGGAGGACTGCGATGGTCCCCGACACATCGCATTACCCCCCCGTACAATGAGATTAAAAAAACGCATGGGACATGTGTTTTTTAAATCTAAGAACAAAAAAAAGGGGATTTACAAAAATAGATGATAAATAAATTTGGGGAGCATGTGCCGACAGATGAAGCGGTGAAAACACAAAAACCTGGCATGTCCAGAACGAAAATTAGGGGTTTCAATGACAACTCTAACATGATAAGACAATACTAGTTAATTAAGCAAAAGGATAAAATTAATGAAGAGGAACAACACTAAAGCTATCTCTAAAAAAACTAGATGACCAATAAATTTAGGACACAAAATCTTTAAGAAGTAATACAAACACATTAATGATAAGAAAATGAATGAAAATAATCTTTATCATTTTTCAAAAATAAGAAATGGTGGTGGGCCATTAGCAACACCTACTCAAACTAAGAGCAAACTAAGCACTAAATAAGTAATTAAGAAGATAACATAGAGGGATAATTGGAAACAAAACTTAGAAAGACTGGCAAAATGAAACAATGGGGTACCTAAAACTAGTTAAACGCTACTGCAAATTGAATAATTGTGCAAAGTGAAGAGCCAAAAGTGGGAACCCTGTTAATCATTATTATATTTGACGCTCTTTTAATACGATTTTAGAGGTATAAAAACAAGTGGAATAAATGTGACATTTGCAAAATAATAGATAAGCATAATAGTCAACAGTGGCCAAATTATTTAAAACACAAGAGGAGGAAACAAAATATCAACACGATGGAGAATTGAAAATAGAATGGTAAACGTGAGAAAACAACCAATGAATTAAACAAAGGACTTGGGTTGCAAAAATATTAAATTCATAATATCAGAATGGAGCTCGTTTCATTAATTAAAGTCAATGGCTATAACTCTCGTCAACTCTCGACAGAGTATATCTAAGGGATATCTGAATTATTTCTCTCTCTTTTTAATCAACAACGACGTTCACTTATAACAATCACTTAACCAAAGCATTGAAGTAGTAGCGAACCCACGAAATTAATTAATAATAAGACGTGCCAGGGCAACCGGGCTGGATCCACAAGAATATAATTAAAATAAGGTTACCTAATCAGAGCGACATAAATGAGGGCTTTTATTCTTTCAGCCAATTAATCTAGTTTAATCTCTGAAAGGAACAAGGTTATAAAAATTGTGAGGACCAACCTCGGAACCATCTGTGCTACGTAAAGTGCAAGCGTTGGGGGCTACAAGCCTCATTATTTGGTAAGGACCTACAAATAAAGGAAAGAATTTACTAATAAGGCCTTCAGGCTGATTAGATACTCTGAGAGCTTTGATTAAAACTTTATCGCCGACTTTAAATAAATGGGTTTTACTCTTCTGGTGTTGTTTTCTCGTATCACCAGCTTTCTTTAAATTTGAGAGAATAATTTGACACCGATCCTCAGGGGAAATTGGAATTTGAGTGGCCATTTTTGCTAAAATAGGAAACAATGGTTTCGGCTTCTTATTGAATTGAGCCTCGAAAGGTGTAAATCTGGAAGATTCATGGGGGATGTGGTTAAGCCACGTATTAATCTTCGGTAGTAAATCGGGCCAAGCGGTATGCTTGTGAGACACATAAACCCGAAACAAAAGTGATAATTCTTTCATGACCCTTTCGCTTGGGTTTGATCTCGGTGACCTAATAGAACAGAAGATTGTTTGGACACCTAAATCATTTAGCGATTGCTGCCAAAGGTCACTCGTGAACTGCGTGCCATTGTCACTGAGGACACGCTGATACGTCCCACATTCTTTGAAGAAACCTTGCACTAGGTGTTTTAAACAGGACTTTGCAGTAGGTTTAACAATAGGAAAACACTTAACATATTTAGTAAACACATCTATTACTACGAAGATATGGCGGAATCCACATCTTCCTCTAGGTAATGGTCCGTAAAGGTCTACTGCGCATAGGTCTCTGGGTCCGTCTGGCAATATAGTAGTCAAAGGTCCCTGGTACGACCTGGGGCTGTCGAAGGCGGCGCGAGACGGGGTGCGGTTTGGCCTTGACCGACATTAAAGGGAGGCGGAAAACTGGTCGGCGCCGGGGGGGAGGGGGCGGGGGGAAAGTGCGGCGAAGGGCCGTGGTTAAAAGGACGCTCTTGACCTTGCGAATGGCGTAGGGGAAATCCTCGATTCTGATTATTATTATTGCCATTACGAGGGTGTGAAGAGTTTTGACTCTGATTTTGATAAGAAGCGAATTGCACATTCGTTTGGTCGAAATCGCCCAATAAGATCTGAAATTGCTCAAGATCTTTTACAAAACTAGTTTTAAGGAGGTTTTGAATGACATATGGATAATGACGAGTTAATAGCCGCATAATTTCGTCGTCAGGGGGAGTAGGTTCGCATTGTTTAAGTAGGGCAATGCGAGACACTGCATAATCCCGCATAGACATGTTACCATTCTGGTCCCATCTACCTTTAGCCAAATTAATTTTAAAATTGTATTGGGTGTTTCTATCCCAAAAACGATTAATAAATTTGGAACGAAAATCCTGAAAATCAGCCGGAACTGGTAACAATGTTTGGAACCATTCTTGGGCATGGTCAACCAACATTTGGGCTATAACCTTCGGTTTAGAAGATTCAGGAATGTGTCTCGCTAAAGCAAAATAATTTTCAACATTACGTAAGAACGTAATGGGCTGTTCACCGCGATTACCAGAGAATTTTAAATTTGGAGGAATTGACAGTGGCATAGCATTAACCGGGAAAGCTGAAATAGTCTTTTCCGCTACTTTAATTTCTAGTTCGCCTATTTTGACTTCGATTTCTTTCCGTTCCATTTCCGCCTGTGCCTGGATAACTAATTTTGCTGTTTCAATTTTATTGTTCAGGGAGTCGTGAAGTCCTTCAATCTTATTGTCAACCCCTTTTAGTTGCTTAGTCACCTCGCCTTTCAAGTTGGAAATTTCGGATTCATTGTCTTTAAATTTATCACGAGCCCAATGTCCCAAATTTAATTGCTTTTCTGAAACGGTTGCAATATCCTTGTTTATGCTGTCTTTAAATTCTGTCATTTGTTGAACTGTTTCAGACTGGAGCGATTCGCATTTCTTTAGTTGGCCTGTTAAATGTTCTTTGATGTCAGAAATTTGCGTAGAATTATTTTCAACAGCAGAGGCGAGAGAGGCGATTTTAGTGCTCTGTTTATCGACCTTTGAATTAACCGAATTTAGTTGTTGAGACACCTCACTTTGAAAAAGGGTGAAATTAGTGAGGTGTTCGTCTAATCTACTATCAAGGGCACAAAATTTCGAATCAAATCTGGAATTCAAGTCCTGAAATTTAGAATTTAATTCTTGACGCTGTTCGTCAAATTGTAATCGAAATTGACAAAATTCTTGACGCTGTTCGTCAAATTTTGCGATAAGAGTGCTGAAAAATTGAGACATTTGGTCTGAGGGTGGCGTCGGAGCGGCCGCGGCGAGGGTAGGTCCGGCCTCGGCGGTACTCGTCTCGAGTACCTGCTCTAAAGAAACCCCGACAGTAGGGGCGAGAACAGCTGGGGGCGTGAGCTCGGCAGGCGCGTCGGCGTTTGCGGGAGCGGGGTCAGAAACCTCGGGGTTTTGAATGGGATTATTTTCAGCCATCGTGGAGCGAGCAATCCTCGAAGTGACGTAAGTACGATAATGACGCCTACAGCGCGTTACACATGAGTACACAATCAAACACAATAAAAAGAAAAGTACAAAACACACACAATGAAATGTTAGAGGATAACACTGAGAAATAAACATAAAATTTCAAATAGAAAGTAAACACTATTAAGTAAACATATAATTGTTACGTGACGGAAATAGCACGTATAATGAAAAAGGAAAAAAAATAAAATAGAGTTCAATTAACCACACTTAAACACTATATGACGCATTAAGAAATTGTAAAAAGAAAATAACAATAAAATGAAATAATGCGTCTGAAAAGAGAGTGAAATGTTCTTATAAATACACTTTGGGCTTCTAAGTTATGAGAATCACTGTAATACTCTGAGCATTCACTGATACAAAATATGTAAAAATTACCGGAAGTTCAATATAAAATTTAAGTCTCACACGCAAGCAAAGTGATTGAAAACTTCATAAAATACAAAATATCAAAAGAAACACACATTAAAACCAAATGCAATCTTCAGTTGGGCAATAATTGAGCAAGCGTAAACGGAAAATGGATAAGAAAGAATTAGTGAGTTCAATAAGAAATACACAGGTGCGAGTAACACAAAGTAAAATACTTGTTAAAAACCACGTAGTGTGTCAATTTATGCTCTGCACGCTGCACAAGCAAATTATACGTGAAAAAACAAACGAAGTTGGGCGACCAATTTATGAGATGCCCGCTACACAAGTTCAATTATTCGTGAATAGAAAACCACGTTGGGTGTCAATTTATGATCTGAGTCTACACAAGCTCAATTATTCGTATAAAAACAACCACGTTGGGCGTCCAATTTATGATCTGAGTCTACACAAGCTCAATTATTCGTATAAAAACAACCACGTTGGGCGTCCAATTTATGTGATGGAACTGCTCACAAAATGGAGGCGCCGACACACTTATGGTGTGACGGTCGTCCCAAGTCGCAGGTGGGGACACGCGCTGAATTTATTTAATAAGGGCGCCAAGCGCATGCCCACTTACCTGCTTAATGTCGCCGGCGTTGAGCGTCTCAGGGGTGAGCGCCCTGGGTCGAAGGGTTGCATTTGGTGGTTTCTTAAGATTTAGAATAATAACACTTTGCTATGGTATTAATTGGTTCACCCGACCAAATGGCGGGGACTAATTTATTAAAAAAATTAAACGAAGAGAAACTGTTCAGGTTGATGCTGGGTTATTGTCACTTTAGTAGCCGATTAATGAATGATGGTGATGACAACTTACAATCTGTGATGTTAGATGGTAATGTCACCGCGACTGGATTGCTCGCCGAGCGACGGAGAAGTGTAGTCGGACCCTCAGGAGGCGACGCCGGAACGTTGCAAGGTTGGCCTCCGATTGCCTCCGGGGTGATGACTCCGGCGCACGGGACGTCGGCGGTGGATGACCGGGCGGTCGCGACGTGATGCTCGCGCGCGTCTCAGGCCGTCACACGACACCTGGACCGCGTATGACGCTCGAAGCCAAACTTTGGCTATTCGGAATTAATTCCGTGAAGACCGGGCAAGTTTCGCAGTGGTCGGCTCAGTGTGTGCCTTACCCACTGCTGCTGTTCCCTTTCTACCGCAGGTTTCATTAACTGACTAATATTCGGTGGCTTTCTTAACTACCACTGTTAATCTACTCAAAACTTTACTTGTTGGTTTCTATCTCCATACGACTTCTCCTGCACGACCGTCCTCTCTAGCGTCTGTCGCCCGTCCTCCTCTCTCGCCTCTCCCGCCCGTCTGTCCTCTCTCGTTTTCTCGAAAAAATCTCAAAGTGCTCACGTGCTTCCTGCCTAGTGATTTTATTGGTCGGATTTGAACTTCTCGAACCTTCTATTTCATCAACGGTGCCTTCTGGTTGTTCATTGGCCGGCATTGTTAGGCCGGAGGAGCGCGCACGTGTCCCTTCTGCTTTGGCATGTGATGATTTTATAGGCTTTTAGAGGATTATTGAGCCGGGTGCGATCGCCAAGTCGCTAAAATGGTTGTTCCGGCTGTCGATCATCCAGTATTGTTGGACAAAGGGTAAGATTTATTGTTAGGGGCTTCTGGAGAACTTGGGCCGTTGGGCGGAACTAAATCGGATCGCGGTGGACGCGTGGCCCTTTCCAACTTCCGGTAATTTGGCGTGACGCGGGGGTGAGAGGGTGCGATGGTCACCCGACGCATCGCGGTATTGTCAGAAAAAGGGTATAATTGATAGTTGAAAGTTTATGGGGGACTTGAGCAGCTGGGCGTATATAATTCGAGGGCGCGTAGTTCTTTCCTGCCGTCCGGTAATTTGGCGTGACGCAAGGGTGGAGGACTGCGATGGTCCCCGACACATCGCAATACTAGGCATTATTCTTTTCCCATTTTTGGATTTCTCTATTACTGATTGTGATTTTAGAATTGTAGATGTATAGTTAAATAACTATTTTATCTTTTAATTCGTCGCTGCTTTTTGGAGAGAATTTTTCTTGTATGAAATATTTAATAAGTCCATATTGGATATTTACATAGGAATGAATTAAAGTAATTATTTCAAGGCTTGATATTGATCCTGTCCGAATAAATGGTAAAACTCTCAACAAATACATTTTTTTTCTTTTTTAATGTTGGAAATACACGTGTACGGTATAATTCTCCCAGAATATATGTGAAGTTTCTCCGGATTTCCTAGTTTTGAGATAGTTGATAAGTTGCTAAGTTGATTTCGGGGTGTTTTTTGATGACACTAAAGAACCCAAAATTATGGCCCAAGATTGTTTGAGTTGAGTTGCTATTGGGATGGTTTTAAATATTTGTAATCGTACGTAGGGGTGAGTTTCGAAATTTTGAAAACGAACAAAATTTTCGCACGTTTACGACCACACAAATATTTTCGAATTTTCAGTACGGGTGGGTGTTCAATTAACAACCCACAATTTTTAACCTTAATTTCGGAGATTGTAGGGTACCAAAATAATGTTTCTGGTGTCACTGAAGAGCCCAAAAATATCCCGAACTTATGGTGGGAGAAATTTTGAAATTTGAGAATTAGGAGTGGTTTTGATTTTTTGTTTTCGTATTTAGAGGTGTGTTTCGAAATTTTGAAAAGTGGCCCCCAGAAGCCCAAAATTCACTTGTTTTGACCGTGCAAAAAAATTTGAATTTTAAGTAAGTGGGGGTGCTAGCTTTACCGGCCAAAATTTGAAATCGTAATTTCAAGGTGTTGGGAGGTAGCCCAAAATTTTTAGAAGGGGGCTGAAATTGGCCCAAAATTATGGCGCAAGCATTTTTGAGTTTTGAGAAAGTGGGGGTGCTAGCTTTACCGACGTAGTGGCGCCTGCTATTACAAGCACACCGTTCAGACCTGGTCTCTGCCGAATACCGCCGTGTGTGTAAATAAATAAAACTGTGCCCGGCGGGGGCCGCCTCGGCCGCGGGCATTGTCTGGCGTAGGCGAATCCGCACCTAAAAAACTCCCGCGCCACCACCCGGAGCCCCTCGATGCCCCTACACCCTGTCAAAGAAGATGGTGCAGTGATGGAGCAGTTAAAATGTAAATAGTGTAAATAGTAATCAGTGCACAACAAGGACGTGACAGTGACACCTGTGCTTAGTGTCAGGTCATTTCAGGATAAGAGAATTTCGAAGATAAAAGCAACAAGGACGCGACAAAGTCGCTTATGAAGTAATTGTAATTAGATGTAGGTTGTTGAAGTAATGATAGTGTAAATAAAACAAAAGAGGTGCGTCAGTTACACAAGAGAGGAAAATCCTCAGACTATTATAAATAACGCAAGAGAGGTCAAAGCAATCTTGAACTCTCCAACCATCCAATATATACATGCTAATATACATGCTATGTAGTGCAAAACTACCACTATGTATAAAAATTGTTCTGTCGACAATAAACGCTACTTAAATACAGAGTAATATACGTAGTATAGGGAAAGTTATATAATGCTGCGGGGAAAATGGCGAATTTTCGCCAGCAAAAAATTAGTTGTCTGGTCGTGATGACGAAAAACTGGATAAATCCAGTTGCTAAATTAAGAAAAAAATCCCTTAAGACGTGGTGTAGCCAGAACCCGTTTTTTGTTGGTCCTTGATTCCCAAAAACCAACTGAAAGGAAAACGTCCATCCGTCCGTCCCCGTCCGTCCGTCAACACTGCTAGCACCTAAACCGTACGTACGATTTCTTCCAAAATGGATATTCCCCGCACGATCTGGTTTGAGTGAAAGCTTTGAGATTTGGAAAAACATTCTATAAAATTTTGGGGTACTTTACATAAAGCTCCCCGGACGTTTTTAAACTTTTCTCAAAAACTGCTCCAAATTTTTCTTTAAATTTCTTGTAAGAACAGAGTAAAATGCACATATTGTGGTGACATAGATACGATGTTCACGGTAAACTCTAAATTTTCGAAAATTGCAAAATTTTGAATTTTATTCAACGTGTTCCTCCAACTACAAAATTGCAGATGGAGATTTTTCTTCAAATATATTTTTTTCTTCATAGTGAGTTCTTTCATAGTGAGTTGTGTTTATTCGCACGTAAGAACCAATGTTAATTGTTTCGCTTTGTACAGCCCTGAATTTTGGAATTTGAAGGGCGGGGATAATTTTTTTCCAAGAGCCTAAAATTATTCTTAACTTTTGGAGGGGTTTCAGATTTTTCCTAAGGTTTTTTGATTTTGGTGTTATTTCACCCGTAAGAACCAATGTTAATTGTTTCGCTTTGTACAGCCCTGATTTTTAGAATTTGAAGCCGGGGTTGATTTTTTTCCAAGAGCCTAAAATTATTCTTAACTTTTGGGAGGGGTTTCAGATTTTTCCTAAGGTTTTTTGATTTTGGTGTTATTTCACCCGTAAGAACCAATGTTAATTGTTTCGCTTTGTACAGCCCTGAATTTTGGAATTTGAAGGCGGGGATGATTTTTTCCAAGAGCCTAAAATTATTCTTAACTTTTGGGAGGGTTTCAGATTTTTCCTAAGGTTTTTTGATTTTGATGTTTATTCGCCCATAAGAACCAATGTTAATTGTTTCGCTTTGTACAGCCCTGAATTTTGGAATTTGAAGGCGGGGATGATTTTTTTCCAAGAGCCTAAAATTATTCTTAACTTTTGGGAGGGGTTTCAGATTTTTCCTAAGGTTTTTTGATTTTGGTGTTATTTCACCCGTAAGAACCAATGTTAATTGTTTCGCTTTGTACAGCCCTGATTTTTAGAATTTGAAGCCGGGGTTGATTTTTTTCCAAGAGCCTAAAATTATTCTTAACTTTTGGGAGGGGTTTCAGATTTTTCCTAAGGTTTTTTGATTTTGGTGTTATTTCACCCGTAAGAACCAATGTTAATTGTTTCGCTTTGTACAGCCCTGAATTTTGGAATTTGAAGGCGGGGATGATTTTTTTCCAAGAGCCTAAAATTATTCTTAACTTTTGGGAGGGGTTTCAGATTTTTCCTAAGGTTTTTTGATTTTGGTGTTATTTCACCCGTAAGAACCAATGTTAATTGTTCCGCTTTGTACAGCCCTGATTTTTGGAATTTGAAGGCGGGGATGATTTTTTTCCAAGAGCCTAAAATTATTCTTAACTTTTGGGAGGGGTTTCAGATTTTTCCTAAGGTTTTTTGATTTTGGTGTTATTTCACCCGTAAGAACCAATGTTAATTGTTTCGCTTTGTTCAGCCCTGAATTTTGGAATTTGAAGGCGGGGATGATTTTTTTCCAAGAGCCTAAAATTATTCTTAACTTTTGGGAGGGGTTTCAGATTTTTCCTAAGGTTTTTTGATTTTGGTGTTATTTCACCCGTAAGAACCAATGTTAATTGTTTCGCTTTGTACAGCCCTGATTTTTAGAATTTGAAGGCGGGGATGATTTTTTTCCAAGAGCCTAAAATTATTCTTAACTTTTGGGAGGGGTTTCAGATTTTTCCTAAGGTTTTTTGATTTTGGTGTTATTTCACCCGTAAGAACCAATGTTAATTGTTTCGCTTTGTACAGCCCTGATTTTTAGAATTTGAAGCCGGGGTTGATTTTTTTCCAAGAGCCTAAAATTATTCTTAACTTTTGGGAGGGGTTTCAGATTTTTCCTAAGGTTTTTTGATTTTGGTGTTATTTCACCCGTAAGAACCAATGTTAATTGTTTCGCTTTGTACAGCCCTGAATTTTGGAATTTGAAGGCGGGGATGATTTTTTTCCAAGAGCCTAAAATTATTCTTAACTTTTGGGAGGGGTTTCAGATTTTTCCTAAGGTTTTTTGATTTTGGTGTTATTTCACCCGTAAGAACCAATGTTAATTGTTCCGCTTTGTACAGCCCTGATTTTTGGAATTTGAAGGCGGGGATGATTTTTTTCCAAGAGCCTAAAATTATTCTTAACTTTTGGGAGGGGTTTCAGATTTTTCCTAAGGTTTTTTGATTTTGGTGTTATTTCACCCGTAAGAACCAATGTTAATTGTTTCGCTTTGTTCAGCCCTGAATTTTGGAATTTGAAGGCGGGGATGATTTTTTTCCAAGAGCCTAAAATTATTCTTAACTTTTGGGAGGGGTTTCAGATTTTTCCTAAGGTTTTTTGATTTTGGTGTTATTTCACCCGTAAGAACCAATGTTAATTGTTTCGCTTTGTACAGCCCTGATTTTTAGAATTTGAAGGCGGGGATGATTTTTTTCCAAGAGCCTAAAATTATTCTTAACTTTTGGGAGGGGTTTCAGATTTTCCCTAAGGTTTTTTGATTTTGGTGTTATTTCACCCGTAAGAACCAATGTTAATTGTTTCGCTTTGTACAGCCCTGAGTTTTGGAATTTGAAGGCGGGGATAATTTTTTTCCAAGAGCCTAAAATTATTCTTAACTTTTGGGAGGGGTTTCAGATTTTTCCTAAGGTTTTTTGATTTTGTTGTTATTTCACCCGTAAGAACCAATGTTAATTGTTCCGCTTTGTACAGCCCTGATTTTTGGAATTTGAAGGCGGGGATGATTTTTTTCCAAGAGCCTAAAATTATTCTTAACTTTTGGGAGGGGTTTCAGATTTTTCCTAAGGTTTTTTGATTTTGGTGTTATTTCACCCGTAAGAACCAATGTTAATTGTTTCGCTTTGTTCAGCCCTGAATTTTGGAATTTGAAGGCGGGGATGATTTTTTTCCAAGAGCCTAAAATTATTCTTAACTTTTGGGAGGGGTTTCAGATTTTTCCTAAGGTTTTTTGATTTTGGTGTTATTTCACCCGTAAGAACCAATGTTAATTGTTTCGCTTTGTACAGCCCTGATTTTTAGAATTTGAAGGCGGGGATGATTTTTTTCCAAGAGCCTAAAATTATTCTTAACTTTTGGGAGGGGTTTCAGATTTTCCCTAAGGTTTTTTGATTTTGGTGTTATTTCACCGTAAGAACCAATGTTAATTGTTTCGCTTTGTACAGCCCTGAGTTTTGGAATTTGAAGGCGGGGATAATTTTTTTCCAAGAGCCTAAAATTATTCTTAACTTTTGGGAGGGGTTTCAGATTTTTCCTAAGGTTTTTTGATTTTGATGTTTATTCGCCCATAAGGACCAATGTTAATTGTTTCGCTTTGTAGAGCCCTAAATTTTC
Organism: Acheta domesticus; assembly: GCA_031308135.1. NCBI lineage: Eukaryota > Metazoa > Arthropoda > Insecta > Orthoptera > Gryllidae > Acheta > Acheta domesticus. The sequence goes on from JAHLJT010002406.1 coordinate 32,745,121, forward strand.
GAATTTGAAGACGGGGATGATTTTTTTCCAAGAGCCTAAACTTATTCTTAAATTTTGGGATGGGTTTCAGATTTTACAATTGATTTTGAGATAGATTCTGGGTGGGCGCTGCTAGCTTTAGACTAAAGCTAGCAGCGCCCACGATTTTCGGAAATCCAGAGGAGCCTAAAATTCGGGAATAGAGCATTTAATTAGCCTAAAATTAGCCTAAAATTTTGGATATAGTTTGGTTGAGATTGGTTTCTGGGCGCTGCTAGCTTTAGATGGCTCCCCCCCCCCGCTTTCGCTCCTCGCGCCGCGCCGCCGCACCGTGCGTATGCGCACAGGCTTCCCCATCGGCCCTCCATCTCCCGGCACATGTGCCACTAGGAGAGCAGGTTTCTCGGCGACTGGAACGCGGGCGCCGCGGCGCGGCGCGGCGGGGCGGGGCGGGGAGGCGCTAGGGCGTGAGGGGATGCGGCCAAAGAACCGCTGCTTCATTGTTAGTGGTTCCTGGCTCAATAGCTACTATCATTAGTGCCACAGGTCGAGTGCATGGGTTTTCCCTCGTGAGGTGGCGGTGATTGTCTCCCGCTGGATGGCGAGATTCGGCGCCGACCTACCGTCGGCGATTGGGGTTACCCCAACCAGGTGTCTCTCACCAGCGGGGCACCGTCCAAGGTGGAACTAGCTCTAAGCACCCGACCAGTATCCCGGCATGTGTGGTAGTGTAGTGCATTTAAGTGTAAGTAAGGGGTGTGAACATGACAAGGAAGCGGAAGTAAAGATCGTGCGCGGTCAGTTTGGTAGGTACTGCTTCAGCATTCGTCTGGCTTTGATCGGAGAAACCACGGAAAACCAACGATCAGAGCTGCCGGCCGCTAGAATTCTCCTCCAGAACTCGACTTCGCTGACAACCTAGTGCTGAAAATCCTGCCACCGTCGGGACTCGAACCTAGGACCTCCCGGTCAGAGGCACTGCGCCAGTGAACCGCTGTCAGTCGTGGGGGCGAGGAGGCGGCTCTGATGCCAGGCGAGCCAGGACGAGGCGGGGTTGGGCGGGGTGAGGAAGAAGTGGGCGGGTGGGATGGGTCAGAGACGGATAGGACGGGACAGGCAAAGGGGCGAGGCAGGCCAGACAAGGCTAGACCAGGGCGGGGATACTCTAAGCCTACAACTCATTCATTTCCCACTCTAATATATCTTTGTGATTAATTGAATAAGCGGGGAATGTAGCGTATTTCAGCTAGTTGTAATATATTTCACTGCATAATACATTTTCCACCACTTTTTTGTCTTCTCCTAAGTGTGAGGCTGTGTGACGCTCTTCGGCAATTCCTACTGCTATAGTTATGACTTACATCTCTTACCAACCTGAAATACATGCCACCCGTATGACTTGACAAACACCCTTGTTTGTTTGCCAAATTCGCAGGGGAACAGACTCGTTTTCCACATAGCCTATCCTGTGTACTTTTATCTAAGGCATGTGTTAACTCTAGTAAATCTGCCACAAATGTTGTAACTATCCTCAGTTAAGACTAAACATGGTGCAGTTATGAAAGTTGGTAGGAATCAGTTTGTTTATGCTAATTCTGTTTGTTTTCACTTGTTTTACTAGAGTTATGTTCTTAATAAATTTGTACAACGGTTTCGGATTTTTTGTTGTTTTTAACATTCAAAATTTTTTTTATGGTTCCTGATAAATATCGAGTATTTTCTTTTCTTTTCATAAACGGATACGTACAAGTTTCAGCTTTCAGATCCTGCTTAAAACTTTGTCCACTTTTTCATCCTTTATATTAGGCCCAAACACCAAAAAAGGACTACGCCAATGTTTTTTTTTTTTTACTAATATTCCCTCCTTGCGTGAAAATACACGTTTAAGAGAATGTGAGAAAAGGCAAACACGCGTATTACAAATGTTACGAATGTGAAAAATTCAGTACAATCTTCAACATCAAGGCGGTAGAGACAGCAGCAACTGTGCTCCTTCATAAGAAGGGTGGTGAGCACGAATCTTGACGTGGATGTGCAGGATTTCCTCTTCCCTTTCCTGTTTATTTCCTTTCCTGTCGCAAAAAACCTCGTGTCGTGATGACACCGGATCCGAGTAGCCCGCGAATGTGTTAGTGTCTGTGTAGGATACCTTAGAATAAATGTGAAGAACTTCTAGGGCATGTAGGGAGGACAATGATGATAAATTTTTGTAAAGGAACATGTAGTAGGAAAACACAAACAATGAAGTTAAACAAGTGGCATTTGCCGCAATTGGTAGGAAACACATCGTGCACTTGTGTTTAGCAGGTACACGTCTGACAAAGGAATTTCAGTTTGCAACATTTATTCTCACATTCTTCAATCTTATGTGTTTATCTTATATAGAGTTAATCGCCTATCATTTGGTACTGATTATACAGCCCCCTTTCATACACACACACACACACACACACACACACACCGTCAGAGGTGGTTGAAGACTTATTTCAAAGTTGAGAAAGTGTGAATCTTTAAATTACCCATCCACCTCCACAATCTTCCGGGGAAACTCCGGATGGTTCGGAACTCCTGGAAGGCCTTCAACACGGATAGTTGACATGTTTTAGCCCCGCAGACCTTGACATAAATGTTGTTATTATACGTAATGTTGAAAACATTAAGGATGAATTGAAGGGCAAGCGATAACACGTACTCCCACATTTTTAAAAAGTATATTCTTTCAATTTCAATTGTTTTATTTAACTAAAAGAACAATAAACCCATGTGTATTTTAATGATTGAATGTTTTATTTTGTTTGATTTGTTTCAAGAATGTCTGTCTTGCTGGACTTTTAATTTAGTGCAGCAGGACCCAAACTGTGATCAGTAGCATTCTAGATTTCTGCTAGTATGCCCAAAAATGTAGTTCACAGGTATTTAAATAAAACTTATGTTTCAGCTGAAAACTTACGAATTCAGAAATAGCACGAAACCCCTTTACTAAGATTCGCTGAAAGATACATGTTGTGGGCTTACAAAGCTTATAAAATTTACTGACCGGTTTACTATTCTGAGGAAGAAAAGTACCTTCCAAAGAATTCGATGACTAAAAATCTTTGTAACCCAGTCTATTTTAAGTATAATGCATGAAACAGCCCCTTTAGAAAGTAAGGTGAATCGGTTTCCGCTGGAGAAATGTCTAATGTTTCCCCCCCTTTTTTTGTTGAAGATCGATTCATACTGAACGAAGTTTCGGACGACAATGCCCTTACACAGAAGCAAGGCTTGGTTTCTAGCGCGATAACGCGACGGTACGGCGTTCCGGTACCTCGGGAACAAAATATGGGGAGGGGGTTGGAAGAAAGAAAGAAAGAAAGAAAGAAAGAAAGAAAGAAAGAAAGAAGAGGGCAAATACTTAGCAACCTTGATTTTTAGTTCGACCAACTTTCGTAAACTAAAAATTAAATAATTCTCCACTTACCTGTTTTATTTCTACGAACGCAACAAAATTATTAGTAAAAAACGATAAAATATTAACATAGACTAATTGTTTATTTCCAGGCTCAGATCCACGGGGAGGGAAATGAAGAAAATTTCCCCTCCAAAAATATTTCAGTATCTATTAATTGCTTTCTCGCTACCGCTTACACAGTAGAGAGCAACATGCTACGCGAAAAAACGGCGAATTTTCGGCAGAAAAACTCTTACTGCCAGATCCTGATAACGAAAAAGTGGATAAATCCAGTTCCTACAGTTTTTTGGGAATATCCTGTAAAACGTGGTGTAGCCAGAACCCGTTTTGTGGTTCGTTGACAACAAAAATCGATTTACTGGAGAACATCTGTCCAGTAAAAACGCTAGCGGCTAAACTGTGCTGCCAATTTTCTCCAAAGATGATATTCCCCAATCGATCTGGTGGATGTCACGGACCCTTGAACCGACATTTTAATTTTTGGGGGTACTGAACACAAAGCCCTTGGGACATATTCCAAATTTTCGAAAAAAATGACTCCATCGTTTTTGATTAAATTTTGTTGTTGGATAGTGTAATGGACGTTTAAGAGAATGGTGCAGGTCGTGAGTTCGTTGAAAATGTAGGCGATTTAAAACTTCGTTTAAACAATTTGTTCTGAAAAACGGCTCCATCGTTTTTGACGACGCAACATGAGCTGAGTGTATACTGCGTCATTCTATATAATCTGTAATATGTCACATTCGACCAAAACATTTTGAATACAAAAAATTCCCCTCTCAAACTTCGTCTCTGGATCCGCTCCTGTTATTTCCTAACATTAACATTACGTTCACGTAGAACTAGTGCTACCATTGTTACTTCTTGTTATTAAGCATGCTTTTTAATTATTAAATAATAGTTTTATAAATATGTAACTATTTCTATGAATTTAATAATTAATTTTGGGTGCGTTCCGGGACCTAAAATTGTGTATATGAAGCACCGCATAGAAACATTAGTTGAAGAAGTCGGTGCCCGTGGTCCCCCTGCATCGCATTGCACATGGGCACTTCGCCTCCGAAACGATGGAGGCGGGGGAGCGGGCGGGCGGGCGCCATGTTGGCCGAGGCCGTTGGCGACTCAACAGGTGGAGGCGAGCTGACTCACGCGGCGCTGCGCGGGGCTGCGCGGCCATCTGCTGCTGCGGCGGGCGTCGCTTCTTGGCCTGGCGGCTTCGGCTCCACGCTCAGCGCCAGTGCCGGAGCCACTACACAGTTTTGGGCCCGGGGCAGTGCTGAAACGCAGCTCCGCCCCATTCAAAATGCGAAGGTTGTATCAAGAAAAGATGAGTTATTTTATTTCAACAACAACAACAACAACAACAACAACAACAACAACAACAACAACAACAAAAAACCCAACGTAAAAGCTGGAAAACGTTTTTGGAAATAACATATTTAAATAATATTTTTAAGTAACAGTATTTAGTAATCTAATAATATAATTTCCACGTGGAGCTTAAGATGCTAAAAAAATTGTGTTTAGTTAGTGTTTAATAGAATCACTTGTTAAATACATGAAATAATAAATTTGAATTTCAGTAGAACCTATTTGTTGTTAGCGTCCTTTGATTCAGTTCATTGACAATTTTATGAAATATCAGACAACTGTACCGCGACTTATACATTTACTATGACGGATTTCTCAAGTTCTAATTCATTTTTCATTTTTTAAAATAATTTTCCCCCTCATTCTCATCATCGGGCCCCTTGACTTCCGGGGCCCCGGGCGATCGTCCAGTCTGTTCCTGCCTATCGCCGGCACTGCTCAAAGACACAGAAAATACCTCAGGTACTCTTCGAGTTCAGTAATACTGCAAGTGAGATTGGAATCAAATGCTTGTCTACTTGGCAACATCTTTAATTGCGTGGTTCAGTAACTCTACTTTCATTTTACCAATATGTTTTACAAGTTATGTCACCATGTCCAATTATTATGAACAATAATTCTACTGGTAGTGAATTCTAGATTAAAAACGCTCTCACAAATACTTGCAAGTATCAGCATCAAATATCAAATAAAAATAAGTAGTTTTACCTTGAGTTCGGGAACTTCGAAATAGCCTTTGAAGCGTGAAACGATTAAGCTAATTGCAACTCCAAGTAGCCTGATCGTTTTTTATTAGTAAATAATACTTTTTACTACATTCCAAGACGATTTACTGTTTTCAAATTAGTTTTTAAAAATTGTTATATCTGAAAAATTGTAAAATATTTTTGAAAGGAGTCCCCTCATTTATTCCCTAAACATCTGTAATATCGAATCCCTTAAAATCACGTCCATTTTTAAGATGTATTCAGATTAAGCAATACAAAACTAAAGAAATTTTGAATTGTAAATGATAACAATCGACATAACAGCCTAGAAAACCGTTTATACAGAAGTGCGGCCTAGAAAAACGTTTATGCAGAAATAAATGTTATTCTAAAAGTTATCAGAAAGTGAAACAATATCTGCATGTAACTCATCCTTGAGCTCGAGGATCCCATATATTTCACCGATTTCGAATGAAGGTGATTGAACAGTTCGTCGCATATTTTTACTTTCCCGTATACTATACGTACGTATAGTATAGAGAAAGTTATGTAATGCTGCGCGAAAAAACGGCGGATTTTCGACAGAAAAACTCTTATTACAGGGCCCTAGTAACGAAAAAGTGGATAAATCCAGTTACTAAAGTAAGATAAAACTAGTGGTGCTACACAGCGCATACTTTCCCGAATTATTGGAAACAGCTACATAGGATTGAAATATTGCACTTTCTGCCCTACTAACATCTTAGCTATTATTTGAAAAGGTCCAATTCAACCAAGAAGCGAACAACTCACTGTTTCCATCGCAGTGTTGTCAAAACTATGAGAATCCTTTGTGAACTATATGAAGATGTATTTTTGATAAATACATTTGCATTAGAATGGCATACTTATATTCCAAGGACATCTGCAATGCATACTATTGTAGATGGTCTTGAATATTCACACGTTCCTACAATACATTGATTTCCTCAGTTAAACAGTCTCAAAATTTTGTCAATATGATTAGGTGCACAAATCTAAAAAATAAAATAAAATTTAAAAAATCAGTAACATATCGTGAATCAATGAGAGGAGACGTAAACAAGTCAACTTGTCCCGTTTCAAATCCGGTGCTTGATAATAATCATTGTCAATATAAGTTGACAATGTCATATTACGTCAACGTAAGTTTACAATAATTGTTAATAAATTACAATGTAATGATTGTAATAATTGTGAAATGGAAAACGTATTTCTAAATAATTCAACTTACATTGTAACTAAGTCATAGGTGTGATACAGTGATTTTTAAGATCGATGCGTTTCCTCTTTGCTCTATCCACAAATTAAGATATACTTGAAGTAATAAACAAGTCTTTTATAGACGTGACCAATGATATACGATATATCTTATATATCTTTGGACGTGACCTGTGTTTGAATTGTTTTTATAATGAAATCTGTTGAATTGTATTATTAACGATTTGAAATAATATAAGGCCAATACACAAAGACTAAAATCAATTGTCCAAATGTAGGGCCTAATGTGACTTGATATAATGCAACCATTAGTAGTGAACTACTCGTATCTTTGAAAAGAACGTCGTTAACAAAATAATATAATATACTAACGGAACACGGCCGACGTTGTTCTGCCCTTCATCTCCCTCTTTCTCCTTCCATCTCCCTTTCTCTCGGTCTCTCCCTCCCTCTCTCTCTCTTTGTCTCTCCGTCTCTCCCTGTCCCTGTCTGTCTGTCTCTGTGTGTCTCTGTCTCTATTCATCTCATTCATATTTAGATGCAGTTTCTGCACGTCTCTGAATAGGTGTGGTAATACCGAGAAACGCTGGACCAGCAAAAATGTAATAGAATGCTCATGTAGGTCTCATCCTGTAGATTACGGTGTGAGAAAGGTTTCTTTGAGTCCTTCGGCCTGAAAGTTTTAGGAGTTTTTTAACCATGTAGTTTCAAAATGGTGCCCTGAGTGTTGCAGGTTGCATTTGACGTGAATATTTAGTTTTGTTCTACAGCGCCATGTTGTGGAGTTACAACAGAATTAACAGCACATAAACCTTCTGGGTGAAAAAACACATAGAAGTGCCAATTTTCATGGAGATCGGTCGTACGGTGTCTTACCTCTCATACATATATATATATATATATATATATATATATATATATATATATATATATATATGGGAGAGAGAGAGAGAGAGAGAAGAAGAAGGTAGAAGAGAAAATACAGAAGAGAAGATTATGTATTCGAGACATTTAATATCAGAGATTTCTGTTTATACATTTCAGATATTAAACAATTTGCTGCCTCAGTTAATGTGTTTAATTTATCTATTATTGAAACATTTGAAGAGTAACATTTCATAATGTACTTATAACATACAAATCCGTAATAAAAATTCTAGATGGATTTTCATTTGACATTCAGAATGCATTTTAGTATTATTATGTGTACTTTTCTACATCTCTTACAGTTTGAATTGTTCTAGCACTGTTTTACTTCATGGAAGATATTCCCTGCTTGATTTAAATAAAACATATGTAGAAAAGATAAAGATTGGAAATTTGGCCCCCTCTTCGCGACATAAACTTCTCAAATAGCCAGCAATTTTTCATAGACTGGCTGCATTTCATTCGGGAGGTTTTGATAGTCTTGGCCTCACCACCTTTTGGCTACACCGACACAACTACAGCGTAAGAAGATTGATGATGCTATCAGAATCAAATTAGCAAGCTGGTGAACTGCAAAAGCACGACGACTGAAGTCTATAAAGCTCTTCATCTGTTGAAATTCTGCAAAGTATATTTCTGACTGAAGTAAAATCTCTCATTTCCATGGAGTGTACGAGTGAGACTGATGTGCATATCATGGCCACGTAGACTTCGCCAGTTAATGTTTCTTCAAAAGAGAGGGGTCCAAAGAGACCTACAGTGCAATTTTTCTAACTCTGCTCCTCAAGCCCCTATGGCCACGATGGAATATCGTACGGCATTTCGCTTCTTTCTCCCTCGTGCCGCTAGAAGTCGCATGATCGCAAACATTGCTTGATAGCAGTATTATTTATTTATTTATTTAATTATTTAACGTCAAAAGCAATTAACAACTGTGTGTGACATGCTAGAAGGATAAGTGTATTCTGTGCACATTTTCTTAATTAAGGGATCCCTATCCTAAGTCAGATACAAGTTGAATTCTGAATACAGAAGAAAATTACCGTTTTTGGCAAGAATTGTTAACAAAATATTCGTCCGATGTAATAAAATATATTTTCAAAGGCAAATCAGCTGTAGATTTCGGTTCTTATTCTTCATCATGTTCTTCGTAAAGGAATATATAGTACTACTTCTGCCACGAAAACGTGGAGACCGATATTGAAAAACTATATTTGAATAACTATATTTCCCAATGCATTCTAAAAGAATGCACAGATAATGAAGTTACATGTATTGCATTCAGCGTCCTCAAAACGCAACCCAGAGCCCAGGGCAGTGGGTCCGTTGGCCCCTCTAAGGTCCGTGTTGGAAAGTTGTGCTGAAACTGAACAGAAAACAGAGACATTCTACATCCGTTTTGCGGCATCTGCTTCCGAGCGAGGACCTGAGGTGAGCGGGGCCTGGGCGGGCGACCCTCACCTACTTCGCCGCATGGCGTGGCGTGGCGTGGCGTGGCGCAGCGACGGGACACATGCCCTGTGTCTTTCGAGTTCAAATACCTCCCTGCCTTCCACACAGCGCTCTGTCGCGCACGCGTATATCTTATCACGAGGAACGACCGCTGTTTGGTCCGGTGGTTCTGTTCCATGGAATGCCGATGATGTCATTCACAGAAACAACGTGCAGAGTCACTGGCGCGGGGCATGTACTGGTTCTGCGCGTGGGATATTTGAATTCGAATAGTTAGGAGGAAGATTTTATTTGAGCGGTTAAAAGAGAGAATTCCTTTAGAACTGTTTTAGCACAATATATACTGTTAAAATACATGTTGGGCGAAAATTATTTTATACCATACATATTCCTAAAATATTGAAACATTTGTTAGTATCGTCGGTGCACAAAAATGAGTCTATCTAATCTAAAAACATATCTTTTTGCAGAAAAATATTTTAATCTAAACGGAGCCGTATTCTTCGCTACAGACAAAATGTTTCCCAGTACATCGATTGTAAATTTTAAGACGTGAAAAATACCAATAAAGATAATGAAACTGTGTGAGACGTGGCAACAATAAATTAATCTACATTTTCTAAATATAAAATATTCAAATTACCAACAATAGAAATAACAGTTAAATAAAATTGTATTGTGAAATAACGAGAATATAATTCACTCTTCTGGTTGATAGTAACCACATTTTATTAAGAGATACAATTTATTTTTTTAAATCCTCTCTTCAAACTTCTCTCATTCCTGATATAGGAGACAATGCAATATAACATTTCGTACAGAAATATTGCGAAGTGATTAGCCGCGAATGACGCGCTCACAACGGGCGATACTTCAAGCCTAAAGTAGGTTGAAAGGAGAAACTTGTAAGAGCGAGAAAATGTAAGTAACGTATCTACACTCCATTCAATTCTATTTTATACCTTTCATTGTGAAATATTAATTTATTATTTTTATTTACAACAATTAGTTAATGGTCAACTGATCGGAAGCTATTTTAGGCCAAGCAATTTTCGCCGACAATGAAAGAAAGACTTGAAAGACTTGAAAGCAATACGCAATGTTTCTATGGTACGGCATCTATTCGTAGGTACTCTGCTAGGACTACAAATATTTATTACGGGAAGCGTGAAGACATTGGCAGTTGAATGTTGTAAGGGCTGCTCTTCGTCCCTTCCACAACCTTCAGTCAGTCACTTGAGTCCAGAAAAAAAGTAAACTTGAAATATAAACTTGAAATATTATACATTTGATTGTTTATTGTCCAAAAAATTGACAGTCAACAATCAATTCAGCAGTTGAAATTAAGTTCCCGGAGATGGCTTTTGTGTTTACGTAGTATAAACGAGAAAAGTAGATCAATAATTTCCAATGCAAAAAAGGGAAAACACCGTTGCAAATAAAACTATAAAATAACATTAACATAACTGTACATCGTCTGTACTTGAAAAAAATTGAAGTGTATGAATTTTTACGAGAGAAGTTTAGGAGGATTATTCTTTAGATTGCAAATTGATATTTCTTTTACCACACGAATTCTTCTTCTGACGCTTCTTCTACTCATTTGCAGTAACAAATACAAACAGAAATAACAACACATTTCAGGTCTTTAGTTTTTTGTGTACATTTTGTTATCCAATATTCGTATATCAAAAGGATTATACTACCTGATGAATTAATATATGAATTAATTTCATTGTGTGAACAAGTTAATCTAGTTCCGTTTTCCATTTTACCCATGACAAAAGAAACACGAAGCAATGTTACGCAGAAATAAAAAGACATTTCAGGTCTTTAGTTTTTTGTGTACATTTTCTTCCCTAATATTTGTATTTCAAAAGGATTATACTACCTGATGAATTAATAAATGAATTACTTTCATTGTGTGACCAAGTTTATCTATTTCCGTTTTCCATTTTATACATGACAAAAGAAACATGAGAAAGAATATTACACAGAAAATGACGATTTGCGGCTAAAGAAAACACCCAACCGTCGCGAGTGGACTTCTTTTTTTTAACCGTTCTTCTGACATCATCGTACCGGCCGCCTTGAAAAGACGAACCCTCCACCCTGACGTAATCGCGCCGCCCCACCAATGAGCGGCAGCGCAGCAGTCACGTGACGCGACAAAACTCAATACCGTGAAAGCACAACGCCCGGCCGGGCGGCGCAACTGCCATTCCAGCGTGAGCGGGCGTGAGAGCGAGACAGGAGTGTGCAGCACAGTCCCTGGAGGCGCGGAGACTCGACTTGTCAGCGAGTGATAATCCCAGTTTCTGTAACCTTCACTGAAAATGGCAAACAACCGTGCTACCAAGTCTGGATTCGCCGCTGAGGCTCAGAGAAAGGTAAGGGAAAAACCTGTCTCGAGTCTTGCATACGATGATGAGCGCTTTGTAACAGGTGTTTTTGTTTGATGAACTTGTTGACACTACAGGTGCGATATCTCACGAAGGATTAATCTTCAAATCTGACCTCGTAAAAGTTGAGCGAACAGTTCTTGTAACAAAGTGACTTATTTCTCTCTGAAATCGCAGAGATGTGGAAATCGAAATAGGGCATTGTTGTTGCATCCATTAATATTTCATTAGCAGCTCGCCATCTATGAAACTCAACTTACAATTGAGTAGATTTGGCTAGTGCCTACTGCTTAGCATAGGTAATAATGTTTGATTGCCAGGTATAGTGTCGTTTCCGAAGCAGATATAACGCTGGAGTTTTCCGTTGAGGACGTGTTGAGGAACGTGAGTGGGTCGCGGCCTTCCCCTCCCCCTCCCCTCCGTCGGGTGATTAGCGCCCCTGAGCCGACTGATTGCCCCGCCCATCGGCCGCTTGTCTCAAGCGGAAACCCGTGCGTTCCCGGGCCTAAGCGCTAATTTGTAATCGCTTTCCCGCCCGAAGCCCTACTCGCGAACAAGAACAGCAGACAGTCGCCAACCGGCCGTTCGCGGCCGCCGGCGATTGTTTTGGGGCGGAGGCACTGTGACCTGGCCTGACCTGACCTGGATGGCGCGCATCGATTTTCATGATAACGAACAGCAGTAGCCGTTCAAGAGAACATTCCCACCCGCTGATGCTGGGCGCGGCAAATGTAGAAAACAAATGACATCAACTTGATGGGGAAGCTGTCTGAAGTGTCATTCTGACAGATTTGTAGGCATTTGTTTATTTTCTATGTGACATTTGTTAGATACTACTAGGCAACTTTAATACAATAGTTCCTAGAATAAATTTGCTGCATTTGTGCAATAAATGTGTAGCTGCTGCGTCGATTAGTGTCAACAAGTAAAATATTAGTATAATTGACCTGCGAAGCGATTTTGTGTGCCTTGTTAATTAAATTAATGAAATTTGTCTTGAAATTTTGTATAAAATTAATCGTGACAGAGGAGGAGTTACGACGCCATTTGGATCACCAGTCTCACGATGAGCAGAGCCTTGGGCCGCATAAACTTTTTAAGAGCTGTTCAGCGGCGCCCCAGTGGGTCCGTTACCCCGTGAGACGAGTTCAAGTGAAGCTTGAGAGAAAAGTCTGTTCTTTAATAAGGAAAGAAGGAAGCAGACTTGCTACAAGGTGACAGAGGTGGATGATGAGTCAAAGATTGAAAATCAGAGGGACTAGGAATTTTGCTCATCCCTTTTTTTAATCGTTGTTCCACATTTTAGGACTTCTACAGATCACCACGGCTCAGAGTTCGTGTGCATGAAACGTGTAGCAATGACGGGGAATGCAACTAAACGTATTAACGAAATGTTTTTGTTGAACCACTAAAATTGAAATGAAAATGTTGCAAACTAAAAGATTAAAGTCCACGTCTAATAGAATTGTATAGATGAATCAGTGGTGGTCGTACTCCTTGAACAATATGTTGGGAATTTGAAAATCGAGACGCCCTGATATATCAACTTTATTATAATTACGCAATTATAAACTTTGTAAACAAAGAACGTTAGCACTGAATGTAGTTTATCACCTTTACATTGCTTACGGATGGTTTCGAAAACTATTGATTTTTTTTAATTGTTGGTTGTTCGTAACAGCGATGTGCCTGGACGTTTTATTCACAAGAGTATGCGCGTGGCCTGGTCAGGTAGGAATATAAATGCTCGGGTCGTGCGACCGAGGCAGAACAGAGCGAGGTGCGGAGCCTCTCCAGGAGTTGGGCGGGGCGCTGCACTCGGAGGGAGGGGGAACGGACAGCCCCCCTTCCCTCGTCTCCCTGCGCGTGGGCGGGGCCCCGCCGGAACTGGAAAGATTCCTCTGCTCGCCTCCGTCCTATGCACCCAAGGATTTAGAAAGTCTCTTACAGTCGTGCACTGATCCTTCTCAAAATAACTGTTGAAGGGTCGTTTATGAACGCATTCCAACGAATGCTCGTGGAATCAATGATCTCTTCAATAATTTTGCTTAGAATTATTAATTTCCCCCTAATATTGCAATGTTGTCTCCTTGTTACACGACTCTCTCTCTCTCTTTTTTTTTGGTTGTTGTTGTTGTTGTTGAATAAATTACAAATTGTTCCTGAGAAGCCTACCATTAGAAATTCTTTATTTTTTTTCGACATTGACATGTCTTGGAGGGCAGGGGTACCATTGTCGAACGATTACAATGTGGCAGCCCAGGGCTGGATGAATGTCTTAATCATACCTAGACAAACTATCGGATCCTTTAATAATATTTTAAAAAAATAATAGGAGTAAACAACCTCGTTGTTAGTTTGCTTATAAAATGTTTTTGACGTTTGTGTGTTTAGGATTTCAGAATTTTTTTTTTCTTCTAGTATTTAAGAGGAAATTTGATAGCTAACTAAAGCAAACCAAACAACCTAATCTAAAACTGTGATACTCCATCCCACAACATTTCGATCCCACAACATTTGGAATCGGGTGTTGACATTTTTAGGAAAAAACTTCCTTAAAAAATAATCTGCATTAAACATTATTTGCCTGCTCATTCGTTGTTTAGGTAAAGAGGGTGAGATCGAAGAAAAGTGGAATTAAAATTTCGCGTGATCATTGTAAGGGAAACTGAATTTCAAACATATTGAATTCAGTGTACATTAATTGCAGATTGGTGATGTATATCGTAATACTTTGTCATGTAAAACTTTCTAAGCAACTACACTCGGCCTTCACAAAGAGACGCCCCTCCCTTGACCCCGAACACCATAGAGTTCCCTCCTGGGCAGGCCCGGCCCGGCCCGGCGAGATGCGTGGGGGCGGGAGGAGTTCGATGGCTGGCGTTGCACATGCTCCTCCTTCGCCCGGGGGCCCCTGCGAGGTGGCGCGGGAACGCGACGCAACGCAACGCGACGCGAACGCTGTCGCGCCTGCGCCCAGCCGCTGCTGACGCCAGCTCGAGCATTCAACGCGCGCGGGACAAGACACCGGCTGTGGGGCCGTCGCACGTTCCGGATACGTGACACTTTTACCTGGCAGACGCGTGCGTCTGGTCAGAGCACGGGGCATAAAACTGGAAAGGAAAGGGAAAAAGGGGGAAAGTTCACCCCAACAAAGTTCAGAAATTCTAACGAAAGCAAAGGATTTTGAACCTTACTTGGGGTGGTACTTCACAAACCTGTGAAGTGTTAAAGACCTCGTTGCACCCTCGAGGTACGGGGTTTTCCCATCCGGGTAGACACGAGCATCTGTGGCCACAAGTGAATATTAGCATCTTCACGTAGTGCTAATTTATGAATAGGTTTGAACTCCAATTTTTTTTATTGATGTTCATGTATGAACGTAAATTTAGCGTTGATTTAGTTATCTATCGAAGATATCATGACCTTGCCTACATTAAGAATTTCATCAACGTCAATTACTACCCACACCAAACTCGTCATTCTGATTCATGTCATGTCACAAAGAACCCATCTATCAAAGAAGAGTATTGTATTATGTTTTAGTAGTTACTGTATTTGCTTAGCACATCCGGCCGTGAACAGCTGCAACTTTCACTATTGCTTAATCGCTTACAGTGTACCCTTTATCGTGACATGATTCATCAAACACAGGAGTCTAAGTGAATGGTGATCAAAATAGCACATGTAACGAAGGGTTTGCATATTGAATCTGAATTGAATAAATTATTATATCTTGAATCTATTATAGGAAATAAAAAAGGGAACTTCGTTAAAAAATTAACTATTTTTTTCTTGAACATTTTGTAAGTTTCGAAACGGGTAAATCAATAGAATGATATAATCTTGCTGGAATAAAGATAATTATATAATTTTTCGCTAGTAAAATTTCCTTTCAGTTTTAAATGTAACTTTCAATTTCCCATGTTGTGCAATTGGACCGGTGTTTGGCAAGTGGCTTGTACTAGCGATTAAAGGGTGAATGGAATGTTGAGGTAAAGAATGAGTTATCGTTTTTTGGAACCACTCCAGCGTTAGTCCTTCGGAGAAAAGTAAATTAAGAAATCCCAAGCGACGTGCCTTCATTTCGATATCTGGCTGTGACAGGAAGTTAAATCAATTTTCCCGAACGATAGTTAAGAACTCGAGTCACGACCTCAACCTCAAGAGTTCAAAGCACGTAAGCGCTAATCCATCCGATTTGTAGAAATGTTGAGTCGTAATAGCGAAGCATCTAGAAACAACAACAACAAAAAATGCAGGGGGGCGATTGGAATTAATGATGTTGCTGACATCCCCCCTTGTTGTTCTGGTGCCACTGATGGAGAGACCTTGGCATGCATGTTATGCACTGTGCGCAGGAGTTTTATCGCAGAATCTGTGACTCGTCCTTCTGTTCCCTCGCTATGCCTCAGGTCTCTCACGTGACTATAAACCGTAAGGTAAATAAACGTTTTGAATGGTTTGGCCGTGATTAACCATGAGCTTATCCAAACAAAGAAATAAAAATAAAATAAAATTTAAAAAAATCATGGCATGCAGTGGAAATGCCCCCCCCTCCCCCAAAAAAGTAAATCTAGCTCTGAATCGATCGAGCCCAGAAATATTAAATGTATGGTGAAATTCCAGTAAAAGGACACTACAATAACGAAATGTATACTATACGATAGCAGTTACTTTTGTGTTAACATTGAGATTTAACCTCTCCATCAAAATATGAAAAACTATAATAAAGCAGCACTAACGAGTTCTTAAAATGAACATGACAGAGCGACAATGTAAGTACTAACAAAATTGTAGTGCAGGGACGTGTTAGATTTGGTTAATTTACAATAAAATTATTGTAGAGCAATTTTATCAGTGCTAATATGACAATTGTAGGCAGAACTGAAGCTAGACCATTTTGGGCACGGGGAAATGCTGAAACATAGTCCCCGCCCCCGCGCCCGAAAATACATTAAAAATGTAAAAGTTGTTAAGAAACTGAGTTAGTATAAGAAAATAAAAACACGCGGTCAATATCAGTGTAATATCTATAATTTTATAAAAATAAGTTTTTAAAAATCTCATAGTTCTACCTTGTAATGACATCTATAATTAACTATTTAAGGTAAAAAGTTAATTGAAAATTTTTTGGAACATCAAACGGCGACTTATAAAATTACGATAACGATTTTCTCGCGTTCAAATTTCTTTTTAAATTTTGTACAATCCCCCCCCCCTCATTATCGAGTTCTTAACTTGGCGGGGGGCCCCGGGCGATCCCGCGATCTGCCTATGCCTAGCGCCGGTGGCACTGATGGTAGATAATGTAATTTGTTCTTCCCAGTGGATTAAACAATTGCTTACTTTTTTTTACTGAAAACAAAGGAAAGAATGCGACGTAAATAATACACCTAATGAAATTGGCGGTCTTTATAATCCGGAAACGGCGACATGGGCGGTCGAAGCGAATAGCACTCGAAAAAAAACCCCTGAGCGGCGGCGCGCGATATCCTTCCCGCCCGCGATGCGTGGTATGCACGCGCGCTGCACAGCTCGCGGGTGAAATGCACGCGGCACGCGCTGCGCTTGCCCTCCCCGCCTGACCTCCCCGCCCCGCCGCCCCGCGCCCCGCCCCGATCGTAAAAGCCGCTCGGCGGCTCCGCCCGCCGCGCAGCTGCGGCCTGTGCTGCCCGGCGCACTTCCACGCCGCCCCTTCACGCTCGGAAGGATCCTTGGGCCTTCGCGTAATTCACACGTGTTGGTGTCGATCACACTTGCATAAAGTAGGTTTAAAACCGAATCTAAAGAATTTCATAAAACTGTTTTGATATAAAGTTGTTTGTTTAATTTGTGTAGGCAATACCTGTTGCAAGACAAGAAACTCACTTCAATGTGAGAAAGAAAATACGTCCGAAGAAGATACGCTCTTTACACTTTCCTTTAACAAACAATGTTAATTTAATATACCCTTGCTACAAGACTGCGGTGAATATGCCTTAGCCAAGCAAGTAACAACAAATGATCTAAAGTGAAATGAGTTTCACTTGTCTACACAGACGAGTAGTAGGGGTGTTAGTTTTCCATGACCACTTCAGTGTCGACAGGCATATTCTTATCGTTGTGCAGAAACGATCCGCCAATTCCACGAAAAGGAAAATATTCCATCTTCCAAAGCCAGCGTTCAAGCAGAATTCTAGGGACCCCCCCCCCCCATCCCTGCTACCGCCTTGCGTCGTGGCGCAGCGCCTGCTTCTGCTCGAGCTCCTCCGCTGAACAATGGTCGAAATAAAGTTGGTGATTCACTCGAGAGGAATGTTGGTTGGCGATGACGAAGGCTTTTCTGGTTATCTTTGAAGTTTGTTTTATTTATTAAATACATCAGCCGGAAGATCAGTCATTCGGTTTCTTGATGTATTCCAATGGCTTAGTGTTATCAAGATTTATTCCAATGGCTTTCCAGTATATTGGTTTATTGGGGCACAAGTAAACGGGTAGTGACACGAATTGTGAAAGCTAAATGCATATCTAAAATGCATTCGAACATTTTTTTGCATTTTGCATTGGATAGGGTTTGAAGAATCGATCGAAATTCGGACACAATACATTTGGGTCGCCATTTAAATAACGTTTCACAATTAGTTTTGCTTTGTTTATTTACAATTAATTTAAATTTCCCCGCCGGGTGGGCTAGAAACTGCAAGTGTAAATCCGTTGTGTGTGTGTGTGTGTTTTTAAATTTAAATTTAAAATGTCTCAATCTCGAATAGAGGTAACACTAATTTACATTAAAGATTAGACATAAAAACCTTGTGAATCGAAATGTAAGTTTTCCACAAGTGGAAAAAGTACGATTTACCCCCGTTGGCTCTTTGTTATACCTCCGAAGTACTTGGAAGTGTTGATGGTACAGGAACAAGTCAGTTACATCGTTTCAGTTTTGGGCGATACGAAAAATACGGCTCGGCATATTGTTCATCCGTGAACCAATGACATAGATATATTATTTACGACACTTTTTGCTTCCGTTTTAGTAAATGGAGAGAATTATCAGTAGGGTTTATAAATATCTTAAGTTGGCATTGGTTAGAGATTTCAACGGTTGTAACACGTTTTGTCTGTGATCGCCGAGGCGAGGGCTGAGCGACCAGCCTGGAAGTCGAGGCACGTCCCGGCCGGTTCCTCGCGACGTGTGTGTGTGGTGGGGGGGAGGGGGGCGGAAGGAAGTTGCCGCGCGGCTTCCGCTGCCTACTGCGGCTGCACTGTCGCGGACAGGGCCTCCCAGGGGGGCCTCTGGCACCCGAGGAAGTTGTTTGTAAATGAAGAATAGAGAGAGGGATCAGCGCGGGCAGGTCGGTGTCTCGATTGTTCCTGTAGGATAAAAGGTTCTCGAAAACTTGAAACTCTTCGGCTTATTGCACTTATTAAAACTCTGTGAAACTTTTCGACTTATTGCACAAATAGTGCAGCAAACATCCACATGCGAGAAAAAAAGGAGTTACACTGTTTTATTCCATTTTGTTACGCAAAAATAAAATGCATTGCAATGTTTTTCGAGGAAAACAGATGTCATGATACATTTAGTACGGTACTCTTTTAGGTGGAGACAATATTGTAAAATTTAAAATTGTTGCTACTTTTTGTTATTTGTTGTAAAATTGTGAAGACAAAATACCACGTTTTGAATGTTTGCTCCGTCATCATATGATGTTTCATCTAATTAATTTTCTGAATATGGGAAGTGATCGTGGTCATAAAAGCAAGTGAATTTGCTTTGCGAATTATCCTCCCTCCTTCGAGATCTTCGGGGAGTCGGGGGAGGCAAAGCGTCAACGAGAAGGGGGATGGGCGGAGGCGGTCCCGAGGTGCGCAGCTGGGCGGCAGCCACTGACCGTAAATCGCGTGGCCCCCGGCGGGGAAGGACGGCTCTGGGGGCGAAGCAGAGGGGAGGTCAGCGCCGCACGGGCAAGGGCAACGTTGGCAAGGCTGTGGACTGCATTCGAAATGCCACGCAAGCGAAGGAAAATGCTTCAAGAAATAGAAAAAGGTGTTCTGTTGGTAGAAAAAATTGTTCTTGTTAAATCTTTTAAATGTTTGTGTGATGTTAGTGTTAGAATTTACAGAATTAGAAATACTATTTGTTTTGTGCAGCTTATATTCATTACGCATAAGCCTCGATGAGCGTGTATTGCGAAAGAAATTAATGGAATAACCGACCAGATTTTGGATGTCATCACAATGAAGACTGCCACTCAAATATTGAGGGTATTCAGTTAATAGTATCCAGTTATCCTATTGAGTCATTCAGGTCATTCTATTTAGTTCAAGATTGACTGCGTAACCTGCTGAAGATGCCGAAGGCGATATAGGAGAGGGCGGTTGATCGTAAAGCACCGAGAATTTCAGTCTCTCTCGTACTTCGATGTTCGTTTAATAACATTTTAAATAATTGCGTCTGGGAAGGATCCAGAACGCTTGCCCCTTCGGCTTGGAGAGGCCACGTCGCCCTTAGTGGCGTCGTTCATTTCCCGCACAGCGAGCTCTTTCATCGATCAGCCCCTCCCCCCACCCCCACCCCCGCGTCTGCCTCCGGCTCGTTCCGCCGCCGCCGCGGTGATCTGAAGGAGCGCACTTGTGCACGCTGCGCGCAGCCCGGGGCGCCCGCGTCACACGGAGTGCACGGGGCTGGAAAGGCTACCTAAAGAGAACCATTGCAGTTGAGGTAGTCGGAGAGGAATGAGCTATGTAGAACGCCTTGAAGCCTCACCCGCCAGCCTGGGTTGTCGGTTGTTCGGCAAACGAAGTTCGTCCTTGGGGGAACAATGCGGCGTCGACATTTTCAGGGTGACCACTTTCTAGAAGAACGGAAAAAATCAGAATTTCATTGCTCTGGGAAATTCAGGAAATTTGTGGAAGAATCGTTAATGTCGGGAAAAATTTTGAGATGGTTATAAAACTAGATATTATTCACAGACAATTGATAGCATAATTTTTTGAATTTTATTTGTTAAGATTTTTAGTTTGTAGTTTATCACGGCGAAATCAGAGGGCTGACAAATTAGTTTCAGACTTGCTTTAATCTTTTCTTCTTTTCTTTAGTGTGAAATACTCTATAAATCTTATCAGTGAAAAATTTAAAAAAAAAAAGCTCTTTAAAATGTTTTTAAAACCAGGAAAAGTTGGGAAAATTAGTTTCAGGCAATGAGGGGCCACCATTTATAAATCTAGGCTTGCGAACGAAGTTGCAGAAAGCTTGAAATTGTAAGGGCAGCTTATAAGGTTAAACAGGTTATCTGCAGGTAAGTGCTCCAAAAATCCATTAGTTAATGTTTTTGTTCGAATCGCTAAATGATTGAAAAAGAAGGAAAATTCTATACTTCCTTGAAAGAAAGATTAGGTAAAGAAAGTGCGCAGATGCAGAACACTAGCTTGGTCGTATTTTTATTTGTTCCGCACGCCTGTTCCTGTTTTGGAAGCGAGAGATTCCTTCGAGCCGCAAGGGAATGCAGCTGCAGACACAAGAAACAAGGGCGATGGGGAAGGACGTGATGGGCTGCAGCCGGTAGTGGGGACTCGACCGACAGAGCAGCCGGTCTGTCGACACTGTATTTTAAGTTTCCCCCGTTCTTCCTTAATCACGCTGTAGCACAAACATACGGCTAATCGAATCTTCTTAAGGCTGGTTTCTTGTCTTTCTACTCACTCCTCTTAATGTACATCGTCCATTTGAGTATTTTTACTACATGCCTGGCTCACTCTGAGCACGTCGTGACTCTTGCCACCGTTCACTTTCATTCTTTCCCTTCACGTCTCTTCCATCCTCTTCCATCTTTGCCTTCACGAATTCGTTGTTGCCTTCACGAATTCGTTGTTGCCTTCACGAATTCGTTGTTGCCTTCACGAATTCGTTGTTGCCTTCACGAATTCGTTGTTGCCTTCACGAATTCGTTGTTGCCTCGCTTCCCGCATCTGTTCCGCGCCCCTGCCACGGAACACGTGCCACCACGTGGTGCTGGCTGGCAGGGGTGGCCCGCAGGGGCCCCTCCTCCCTCCGCGTGCGGCGGGGGGGGGGGCGCGGTGGCGCGAGCTGCACGCGCCGACAGGGTGTCGGAGGAGGCGGCGGCCGTAATGGGCGGCTTTTCCAAATTGGGCGCGAGCGGGCGTTCGCCTCGCCAGCCGGCGCGCGGAAGAGCGCTCAGCATGCCACACACTCGGGGGGGGGGGCTACCCAAAGAACTTGATGTTGCAGTATCCTCTGTCTTTGGATTTTAATTATATTTCTTTGTCCTGTTTTTTAAGACAGTCTTGTATATTTTGATGATCAAAAGTTTAATAAAAGGCCATGTATTCTAAATTTGGAATTTGATTTCTCTTATAGATTATATATTTAGTTACAATAGTTAAGGCGAGTCCATTTGTACCTGGTACGCAATTATTAAATTTACAACAAATTGTATTATTGCCTCAATTATAACTGAACTTACAAGTATTTCTGTATTAAGTCAGACTCCTGAAGAAGAGGAAAAGTGCTCCTCGAAATGTGGAAAGAAATAAAATTCCAAATTTAGAATAGTTGGCCTTTTATTCACCTTTTGATCATCAAAATATACAAGACTGTCTTAAAAAAACGGGCAAAGAAATATACCTTGATGTTTCTTGGAGATTATCATATTTCTCGCTTTTGTAATATGTCTATTCAGCATTGCACCCACGTGGATGGCAGAGATGGCTAAGAGCGTGTACCGACTCAGCGCTTTGGTCCGAAGGGTCGCGGGTTCGAGTCTCGCCTTTGGGATGATTGTGTCCCTTGTCTCGTGTTTTTTGTGGAGGAGGGCCTCACAGTTCTGCTGACCGCAAGTGTGGAGTTCAGTGCATTGTCGAATACGCTTCCCATCGGGACGTAAAGGGAAACCGGCCGGCCGCTGGATAAAAGCACTAAGAAAGGAAGAAATATCAAGCATTGAAAATTAGTGTATGGATGATAGTCTTGTTAGGATTATAGAATTTGTATATGGATTGGTATGGATTATAGAATTAGCATATGGATTATAGCCGCGGTTTTTCGGAAAAAATACCTTTTTTGCGAACCCGCTTTCTGCTACTCCTTTCTACGTAGAATGATGACTAGGTAACAGATGGTATTGCAGTAACTTGTTCTTCTCACACTTCCACGTGTCGTAAATGTATCACTTCTATAGAAGTGAAGACGGAGATGTTGGAGTGTGAAGATAAAATAATGTTTGTAAATGCGAAGGTCGGTGATTGTGTACGTACAGTAAATCGTAAAGTTGTGACAGGCTAGCAATGTGGTGTACGTCATAAGTGCGTCTTTATCGGTGAAGCGACATAAGTGCATCTTCTGTCCAGTATTCTTTGTGACATTGTCCTGAGAATGCACAAAATTGAATAGTAGCGAAACTCAACTTGAACGAAGTTCCGTAATTACATCACATTATTAACTGAATTACATTCCTTTAAATTTGAAATAAACGGCAAGTGGTAGTCGTAGACTGGTTCTCAAGCTTTTTTGACAGCTGTCATGTTGGAGGTGACATAATAGGGACACCGTGACGTCACACATTTCTTTGGTGAGGCCTAGCCACTGGAATTAACGATGACAACAGTGTGTGTTGTCATCGCGGAGTTCACGGCCACTTGCAGCCGTCACGCTACTTCGCGCCCACGCAGAGCACAGTGCTGGAGATGGCTTTGCGCGAAACAATACATCTTACATACGCTATTATCTCCAGTTCCTTTGTTTACAAAGCTCGCAAGGCAAAATGGGTGACCACACCTCGGTTTTATATTGTACATCGTAAGTATTGCTACCTAGCTGCAAAGGTCGTGTTTTTGCAGTACACTCCGCATTCTGCTCTTTCTACTACAACTAGGTCTGCTCACTAGGTTCCGTAAGGTGGTATGTTCCACAAGTTTCCTACTTTATTAACTTCAATTTTTGATACAAAGAAAAAACAATTACGTAACTTTTCGACATGATGTTCCTTTACTCCAACCCACTTTTCACATCAGTATATTTCCTAGCTTTAAAAAAAAATGTCAGATATTTTTCTCGCAAAATGGCCAAAACTCCTTTTACCTCAGTCTCATCTGAAACTCTTCTTCCCCGAATATTTTTCTTCAGTTTTGGTAAGTGGTAGGGGTCGCAGGGTGCCCAATCTGGACGAGTGTGGATGGTTCAATTGAAGTCGTATTCCTTCAGAATATTCTTTGCAATATGAGGAGTAAGCACAGGTGGGTTGTCGTGAAAACGCTAAACACCGCAAGATTTCACGCACCCCACCCAACTAAAGTACCTTTCTCTGCTAAAATGAACGAGATGTCGGCAGCGAACATATATCATTACAACAATCAAAGATAAGACTATCTACCGCTCAGAAGGTTTTCCCGTAGATGAGCGTTATCTTGGTCAGGTCGGAAACTTAAGGAACCACCTATATAATTGCAATAAAATGGTGGCAACTTTCACCATTTGTGACGGAGGTTGTAATAGAGCATTAATCATTCAGTAATCGCACACTGCAATTAGACTAATGTAATTTTTGATGGTCGAGGTCGAGAACCGGAAAACTCTCTCCTCTGTTCTCTTGTAGGCGGTGGCGACGTTGCTCTGAACGTGGCTCCACACATTCGGCATTCACCGACCAGCGAGCTACTGCTCGTCCGATCCCGACTACCTGATGTGTTCGGCGAATGTTTGCTCCCTTTGATGTGTCCAAAAGACCGACACGCGGTGGGTAGGGCGAGCGCCGAATGTTCGTCACTCGGCAAATAGCAAGCGACCCATCCACACTACTCGGGATTCGGCGAGCGGTTGCTCGCTGTTCGCTGAATAGCGAATGTGTGGAGCCACCTTGAGGGCGCGCCATCACCGCCGACGAATCGCAAGAGGCGCTGCGCGGGCCCTCCGCCGCATCCTGCTCTGCGCCGCCGCTTCTTCCGCACAGTGGTTCAAAGCGAAAAGAACGCAGCAACACTCGATTTCACTGAAACTGGTGTTAAAATAGAATATATACTTTATTTCGAACATTTTTTTCAGAAACTGAAATTCCATTTGTCCCATTACTTTCGAAATTGATCACCTAGTATTGCATATAAAAGTGTTTAATGCGTATTAAATGTGGTGTTAGATATTTACACCACTGAATGATTGGATTCGTGACAAAAGCAGACAAATCAATTAACTTTTTTCGAAATAAGGACCCAGGCCAAGCTGACAGACGTCTGGCGAACCCTAAGACATTTCTGGAATTGAGATACTCGATTAGCTTATTTATTATTAATACACTGTTACTTTAATGAACGTCCAATTTTGGTGTTACCATTTTTCATATTTTGGTCCGTAAGGTTAACTTAATTGCGGTTGTAGAAGTTTGAAATTTCAATTAGTTTACACTTGATTTCACTTCGAATTATAAGATCAGGAATCGGTTTTCAGTGACATGCTTAATAACCTTTCGGATGGCACCGTAATACCCCGAGTAAGAAATAATAATAATAATAATAATAATAATAATAATAATAATAATATATAAAAATAAAAACAATTTACACATTCATTTTCAACTCACGTAAATTTTTATTAGTCCTGTTGACATCTTAGGCATTGTCTAGTTTATCAGAAAATTGCAGTTCTGAACTAAATAAATAATAAAAGAAGAAAAAGAGGATCTCACAAGAGGTTTCCAAATATTATTTTTGCCGTTTTGAATTTTCACGTCATGTTAATTGCAAGCGAAACTCCAAAAATAGATAAATCCTTAAATTATTTTTAAATTAGTTCAGCATTGATTTTGTTTTCATTTGTTCGCCAGTACGTACCACTGCGCCGCCGCCACTTGACTCTCCCCCTCCCCCTCCCCACTCCCTCCGCTTGTTTGCGCGCGGCGGCCGCACCCTCCGCGTGGTGCGTTTCCTGCGCCCGCAGCGGATGCGGCGGGTCATGTTTAATCGTTCGAGCGCGGCGCTGATATGGCCCTTGTTATACGAACTCTACCGGTGTCGTTGTTTTGACCTTCAGAGAGCGACAGTGGGGTCTGCGCCCTGGGCCTCGTCTCGGCCCGAGGGGACTTTGGAGAGCTGCGTTCGCACGAGGTATCTCTTGCCTTCGAAACTTGTTAACGCGCGAATGAGACACGAGATGGGATGGAGGGATTACTCTTACATCAGGAAGAGAACACTTGGATATGTCGGAAACAAATAAACGTCGATGACATTGCAAGAGATAGTGATGAAGCCATTTACAAACGAGCTAACTGTAAGCGCACGCCCTGACAAAAGTTGCATGGACGTAACTTGCAGTTATATTGCCAGCTGTGGCCAAGCAATAGCTGTTGTAGCGGTTCCTTCTTCGAGTGAGCTCGCTGTAGATACTGCTCATCCGCACAGTAGAGCCGTCTAGATATGTAATAACGCTGTCCAGGAAACTTCGGGTAGCCCAATGCGAGTAGGGATTGTATTCCCACAGAATCCGCATGATGTTGAAATTTGTTTCATTGACTTTCTTGTGTACGTTCTATCACGAAAAGTACATGTAATTTATTTGTGCCGAGGGAGTGTGTTTGAAAGCTGAGAAGCTGATGTTTTCAGATGGCATTCAGTGTAGCTGTCTCAATCCTGCGACGTCAGCCACGTGCACGGACTCCTTGCGCTATGTTCTGCGAAGATGAGATTAAGCACCGCAGATGAGATTAAGTTGAGATATGTAAATGTAATTAGACCTGCCACAAAATATTGTTTAAGAAATATTTTCCCTGGAGGGATCAGCTCGAAAATGACGTTCCATTAGGCAACATGCCTTTGGAAATGAACTTGAGACAATGCGCAATTTCACTTCATTCTTGGGTGGTTAAGAATTCTGCATGGTGATTATTCTGAACAATGACTTAATGAGTTACGCTGTAAGGTCATTTAATTGTAAGCGACAGCTGTTCCTAGGTCGCAAAACTTAAAGACGAATAATAATTTGGTTAGTGCAACGCACAATTCTGTATTTCATTTACGCTTTTGGCGGAGGTATTGTGAGGCAGTAGTTAGTGTCTTTGGGAGAAATACGGAGTGTTTCTTAATGGAATATGTGATAAGGCTATTAAGCCAAACTTGTCTCAAATTAGTTCAGAATGTGTTGTCATTCACGATAGGCGCATTATACTTGTTTTAACACAGAAAATTCTTAGTTTTTCTCGTATTTTAAACTACATAATTTATCTTGTGAGTAGTTCTTCCAAAACTACTTTATAGATCCGCGTGAATACTTTGGGAGATTGTAAAAATTTTGAATTTCACACAAATTTAAAGATTTTTTTTTAGGCTGAAACGGATAATATATTTTGCTTCTATTCTTCTCTACTAACTAAACTTTTGTCAAAAGGAACTAAATTCCCTGTAGAGTTTGGTTACCCTTAGAAGCGCAAATTGAAAGATCTTTATGGACCTTACAAACGAACAGGAAATTGCTGTGCCACGGCGAGTGGGCAGATGGCTGCCAGATGGGCAGTGCGCGCCGAAGGAGCAAAAAATCGCGTTCCAAATGTGCGCTTACGACTTGCAGTGCGTCACGGTCCCGTGCCATTTGTTCGTGTTAAAACTGTTCTTCGTGACAGCTTGAAGTTCGTTTCTTTCAGTATACTCTTCTCCCTCTCTAGGTAAGTTAATAGACACGGTGTCGTTTGTTGAAGACTGTTACTTCTTGATGTATTTCGTTCCTTTGTCCCTAAATTGAACTATGGTCATACAACCGTAAAATGGCAAGAAATTGTGTATGAACTTGCCATTATGTTTCATAATATCCGGAACGGGAAACCTATTTCTGTATGGTTGCAGATTGAATATTAAATGTATCTTCTATGAGACTGCCTTTATCCCATTTTGTAG
This sequence comes from Acheta domesticus, assembly GCA_031308135.1. Classification (NCBI taxonomy): domain Eukaryota; kingdom Metazoa; phylum Arthropoda; class Insecta; order Orthoptera; family Gryllidae; genus Acheta; species Acheta domesticus. The sequence continues at coordinate 32,772,522 of JAHLJT010002406.1, forward strand.
CAAGAGGGAAAGTAGTAATTTAAAATTTTTAAAGAAGTTAGTCTACTGCTTGGTTCGCAATTAAATTTGAACGTTTTTCAATACTCTCTCACGTTTAAGTTATACCGAACTTCAGGGAACATCCCGGGACCCGGGTCTCCCTGTTTCAGAGGACGCCTGCCCATGAATATGGAGGACGCAGGTGGCGGGCGGGTGCAGCGCCCGGAATTACGAAAGTTGGGGCGTTTCGCGATACACCGCAGCCTTGTAATTGCCTGGAAATGCCCTAGGGGAGGGACCGCAGGGAGAGAGATGGGACATGACACGAGATGGGGCGGGCGAAAGCCGGAGCGAGAGGACGCAGTCGTGCTGGAACCGGTGCGTCGGCAGTGGCGCGATGACGTGGGCAAACAACAGATGCGACTCGCTCTCGCGTGTTGCATACCTTGTGAGTCGCACAGGTTCGTAGTATCGTGGTGAAGTTGCCTAAGGAAGTTTGTCATATCAGCCAGTTATTCGTAGGCAAAGGCAGGTTTTCCGCGGACTTCCCCGCTACTGATACTCCTTTACGATAATCGAGAAATATTGGGCAAACTTCAAGGAAGGATTATCTACAATCGACTTATTTATAGAAGTTCATCGAAAAAATATAATCGCACATTGGCCAGAAATGTGCAGTAAATTTCTCGAAAGATTGTACCCTTGCCCCCATGAATCGAATACGTCAAATAACCTACCACGTTGTAATCGAATGAAGCCGAGCGCTATCCCCAAGGAGAGAACAAGGAATACCCCTCGTGTACGTTTAAATTTGAATCTTCGTACGTTATAACATACATTAAGAAACTTTCCCAATTACAGAATATAATTCCAATCCCAGAAACTTTCCCGACAGTGCATCTTTGCTTACTTGTCGATGTAGAAGTATACCCTACACTTTCGTACCTACCATCTGCAGCCAACACGATTCGCATTTCGAAATACCCGACAGGTTCCGTGACTTTATCGTACCAGACACTTTTAATTATGTACCGAAGTATAAAATCCACACATGAAGTGAAGAATGGCATATGGACCTTAGCTCGTTAACGGTACTGAATCTGCAGTCTTAAAATTGTTGCAACAAAGTGTAAAGTAACTGGCACGACATGAAAAGCATTGAAAGCAGCACTCACTTTGTGCAGGTCAGTTTTCAGCCATTTTTGGCGGCACAGAAAAGGATCAAGCCACACCGATGTATCTGTACATAAAAACGAAATTTTCTCACAAACTGTCAGATTGGCTGCCACGCTCTTTGTATTACTTTCGGTACTACGTTGTACCAAACAGTTTCTTCTTTGTCGTCCCGATATGGCAGTTGCATCCATAATAGCCATAGCTGCCTATTACTTTCGTCTCTTATGGTAAAACACAAGCGAAACTTAATGTTTAAGCCTCACTTTTTTTCTCTGGGCAGTCGTAGATTCGCATTCGCAGTCGTAGAGGAATAAGAGTTCACGAGAGAGAGATAAACTCTTCTTGCTCCTAAACTTCTTGAGGTATCTCGAGGTAATATTTTGTCACGTTAATTTGCAGAAAAAACAAAATGAGTGTCAAATGGCTTTATTTTTTTCAGTTTAAATTAAAAAATAGGACACTAAAACGTTAATTTTATGTCCATGAAAGAGGAAAAGCCGATCGTGTAAAGAGCTATTGGAGATGGTGTGTACGCGAGATGGTATTGCAGTTATTGGCATTCGGCGCCTATCTAATAACATGCTTATTTCAATGCCAATGCCAGTGCCTCCTTTACCGCTTTGTAAAAACTAGGGTTTTCAGTCCCCCCCCCGGGGTGGGTACCTAGCTTTTCGCAATTCACACCATCAGGTGCTCAAAGCTACAGCGTCAGGTTGGCATCTCTATGCGGCGGAACACAATAAGCACATAACCATTTAACTTCGGTGGCGACGCTCCTAAGGCTCGAAGCTTGTCAGCGCTCTGGTTGGTCCCGGATGTTTACCCACTCACGTGTTTTTGAGACGAGCCCATCCTCAATTTCCCCTGTGGGTGAGGGGTGAGCGGTCTCCACCAATCACGTACCGAACTGAAGACCACCCGGGTCCATCTCCTGTCTGTACCCACCTTGACGCTGGCAGAGTGAGTGGCGCCGAGAATCTGGGCAACTGGACGGTGGTTTCCTCTTCCCCGCCAGGGCTTTAAGATGTAGGATCGAGTCTCGAAACCCTCCCCCGGGAAATTCGCAGTGTCGAATTCCATCGGCGCACAGTGACTGCGCTCACAGGGCGCGCAGAGGACGGCTACAGAATGTGATGCGACGCACCGGCAGAGGTAGCTCAGGGCTTCAGCTGAGGTCACTGCAGTGCCTCAGACCGGGAGGTCGTAGGTTCGAGTAGTGTTTAATCTGTTAATTACATACTAAAAAATACGCCCGCTGTCATTAAATTTTCAGTCGCGCGAACGTATGTTAGTTTACTAAACGACATTTAAAAAACATACTGTAGATGATTTTTGGGCGATAAACTGTTAACATCGAGGTTTTGTTGCGGATGTCGCATTCCTAGTGAGGGCGGAGAAGAGGGACCGGAGCGTAGTGGGCCTGAGTTTCCTACCCTTGCCCTAACGAGGTTCGGGCGAGTAATCCACCCAAGAACAATTTAAAATTATACAAATTTCGAAATGTTTTCGAAGGAACAAATGGCGTGTAAAAATGTATTCATGTTAGCATTAACACTTTTTGTTATGCATTACTGCTGGATTGTTATGCTTAATGTCGTACTTGATATTTTCGTGACGTAAAGATCATTTTCTGGAGAAAACTTCATTTATACGACTTTGTAGCATAATATGACAATCTAGAGATTTTGTCCAGTCTTCGTGCTTCAGTTTGAGCGTTACGAAAACAAATATATCCGGTTTAAGAGTTGGCGCTTGTCATGTTAAAGCAATCAAACGTCTGGATTGTATGTTGTAGCTTTCGGTAAACAAAGCCGCTCCAAAGCTCTTGCTAATGCTTTCTCGCAGCGTAAATAATGGCGAAGTATTCAGTAGTTTCTAAACAGTGGTGAAGAATGTAGGACATCGGAATTCGTGGGATTTTAATGTCACGTGGTGCATTGGAATGTCAAGAGAATTGAAAGCATCGGATTGCTCTTGTAATATGACGTTAAATATGTAGTAGAAGCGTCTGAAACTGCCGGGTGGAAATTAGTTTTATTGAAGATTTAAATTAAAATGTTAGGATTTGGTTAACTTAACGTAGATTGATAAAAGTGGATATGGAGTCATTTTGAAGATTTTTATTCATTTAGATCACACGTTGCGATGCATCCGAGAACATCCTTCAATAATTTTAATTTCTGAACGCTTTTCTGCTTAAGATTGTTTGTTAGATTTAAGTGTAGTGTTTACGTAAGAGCTAATTTATATAATTAATTCTCCAAAACAATAAAGGCGTGAATAGTAATTGCATAAAAAAATAGGCCTACGTTAAGTTGGAGAGGTATCGTAACTGGTATTCAACTAAGTTTGATTTGTAATTTCCCATTGAAGTTCATATTGTGCACTATTTGAAGTTTGCACAAACAAATACTTCCAAGAAAGAAGAAAATTTGGCTTGATAAATTTCACGCGCATAATATAATTTTTAGCGTCTAGCCATATTTCCTAAGCCGATTAACTGAAACAATCTTTTACAAGAGAAAAGAGAATGCCCTTTCCTGTTAGACCGAAATAAGATGCCCAATCATCAGTTTCTATTTTTCATTTCCAATGGAGGATGCTCGTATTTTGTCACAAAGATGACATTACGAGACTGCTCGTATTGTACACCACCGTATTATCACAAACATGGTACTGTTGAATATTGAGAAAAATGTAGGAAGTATTCAGGTTTGTGGCAGCGCGAACTTCGTGTCGCGGTGGAGCTGGCGCGTTGAGTGGCGAGAGGGAGGGAGGGAGGGAGGGGGGATGAGAAGGCGTGCAGTGCCTTGACAGTCCGCCGGCGCCTTGTGGCTGACGCGATATGCCGCGCGCGTGGAGCCCGGCGAGTCACGGAAATATTTAAAATAGTTGTTAGTGTGGGAAATGGGCCGCGGCGGGGCGTGTGGGCGGAGGGCGAGGGAGGGGAGGGGAGGGGGTAAGAGATGGAGATGGTCGCCCCTGGGGGAGGGGGGGGGCGTTGTGACTTATTTCGAGAGCTTATTCCGCGGAAGTGAGCAGCTGCCTGCCGGGGTGCGGGCGGAGGGATGCAGCTGTCTGTCGGGAGTATTGTGGGTGGGTGCGAAGAGGAAACGGAGGGTGGGCGACCTCCCAAACGCGCGTGATAAGAGACTTACAGATGTTGGCGACGAGAGGATTGTACGGTTGGGGGAATATATTTTAAGAATGTATTGAAAGGAACGCAAAACTGCTCAATGCAAATAATTATGTGGGCAAACATAGACAATTTTTATTCTGTAACGGCAAACTTCGATGATGCTCTGTGCAAAAGTGTATTCAAGACTTGCCTAGCCATATTTGAAGCGCATGATTTGCAGGTTGTGTAAACTAGTCCTTGCTGGTATTTTTATCGCGCTGATATTTATCTACTTTTCCATGAACTTTAATGGATGCCGAGGTTAGTATTGAAACCTTATTCTTTTCCAAGTAAAATTTGATGCTTCGAAGACTCGTTCTTAAATTTCGTCTGAATTGCAGTAAATGGAACCAAAAAATTTTAGGTTTGAAACTCAAGATTGATGTAGGTATTGTTGTTAGAAATTAGACATACTGTCCTAGATTTCTTCTCAAAAGAAATTAATTCTAAGATTCTACTTACTGTTCGCAAATCGTAATGGTGTTTGCAATTTCTATGGTAAAATATTGTGCAAAATTCGCGGAGAAATGTGTTAATTTCTCATTCTTCGGTACGGGTAAAAATTCTCGCATATCTGAAAGGGTTTTTGTTGATAAGGTATAGTGGTATAGTCAATTGTGTGTTCTGTGAATAATTAAGACAAACATAACTAGAGATGTAAACTCAACGGGATTCCTGGTCTGTCACCCAACCAGGAACCCACGGTGTCTGGAATTCGCTTAACCTCCGTGACTTCACGTAGTTAACCAATTCGGCTAGCGACGCCGGTTTCGCGGTTATGACCTTTCAGTAAAACCATTCAAGCCTTCGCGGGGATGGCCAAGGAGAATCCACGAAAACCACGCTCAGGATGGCCGGCATTTGATTGAACCCCGGCCTCCCGAATGCGAAGTCAGCGTTCTGCGCCCTGAGCCACTTCGTTCGGGATGCAGCCTGTAATCCATGTTCAAACACTGCTGTTGCCAACCATTCGTCTGTCGTACGATTTTTCGGGACCTGAGGACCGCTCTCCAACGCAAGAAAACGACGGCTCTGTAGGCGTGAGCCGCGTGCTTCAGTGATGCGACATAGATTACAAAACATTGATGCTGGCGAACATCGATGCACAAAATTAATAGACATTCATACATCGAACAAAATATATTGATGAAACTTCGATGTTTTAAAGCGGGTTTAATAACCTCTTAACATTAAATTCGTGCGCAACAAAAAACAATTTGTCAGATACCTAGTATATTAATTTGTAATTAAAATTGAACAAGGAACGAATCCCCGTTTGCGAAATACGACGAAAGATTAAGGTTATCAAGGTATCAGGATCATTTCGGGCGAGGAAGTCTACTCGGTAAAGGCAGTGCAAACTGCATTCGTATGATTCTAACCAAAATAGTGATGCCATCAGTAATTATTTCATATTTTAACTTTTACAAAATTCTGATGGGAAATTTTTCATCCAAGAACGAAACGTCGAAAACGTAAAAAAATCGAGCACAATACATCGATGTTCAAAACTAGACTTGAATAAATCGACGTTTAAAAACGTGGATGTTTCGAAAACCTCGACACCGATGTCACATCCCTGGCGTGCTTGTGTGGCGCGCCGCCTCGCGTGCTGTTTGGAAAGGACTTCGCCGCCGCGCGCGTTTCGATGACGCGCTGAGCCGACAAACGCGCGCGGAATGCGTCGCGTCAGACTCCGCCTCCGCCGCCACCTCCCACTCCCCCCCCGCCACGGCACCGCGTCGTTCCTTTCTTCGGCGGCACTTCGCCCACGTCGCTGCGAAAGCATTCTTCTGCCGAACACTCAGGTTTTGCCATTCATGAGAGCTTTAGTGAAAGTGGGTGACATTTCTGATCATTCTTTATGTTTATCTTATCTTTTTTTTCTCGGAACGGTGTTCAGGATAGGGATAAGATGAATCTTGCTTGATTGTAACGGGAAAAGGTGAAAGACGTTTCTACGAAATGTGACGAGGAAATACTGTTTCAAGGAAATTTTCTATCACAATTTGAATTACACGAGTAGCCTACCAAATCATCACAGGTAATACGAGTGCTTTGGAAATTGTCGATAAATCCCCGACTCGCGAAGCGAGGAGGGAATTTATCTGAGAATTTCCAAAGCATGAATGGTATTTACTAGGAATATTCTACGAATGAAATTATGTCCAACAGAATTAAAAATTCAACAGAATTTCAAAATTCTCCAAATATTGAAAATAACTGATGTATTAAAATCAAAGAGAATTGCAGAACATACGTGGTTTAGTGGACATCGACACAGCTTCGATACATGATGCACGCCTCCTAAGGTACAGGAGTTGCAGTGTATCATTGGCCAGTAGGAAGAGGACGGGAAGAATATTTGGATAGAAAGAGCGATCATTTTTTTTTGAGATACGCCTCCGTGATTGGGACGTTTTGTACATATAAATAAGCACTATTGGTTTTAATTTCACGAGTGGTATACTTCAAGCATTAGAACGTCTGTTCCGTTGCGACTCGTAATTGGTCAAGTTTCTCTTCGGTTTTTCAATATTCCTTCCCGCTTGGCTCTTGCATTATGTTTCAGAATATTCGGTTATTTACAATTACTATTTCAACGTGGTCTCTCTAAGCTTTTCTGAATTCGCCAATTTTTCCATTTAGGGTATATATTCCTTGGGTACTTTTGAATTTCCTCATATATAATCCTGTCTCTTGTGACTCCTAGCAGACCCTTGAAAACTTAGTTTTGGCAATCCATCCTAAGTATTTCAATAGACCAGATTTCACATTGTAATACAGCATAAAAATCATCAAATGACTACCAGTTAAATAATCCGTATCCTTGGTACCGGTTTCGCTTTTGTGCATGCGTGGAGTGGGTCACTCGTTGGAGTGGACCCGGGGGAGTGACTCATCCGCCCAGCGGCTGCCGCCAATTACGCCCAGCTGTTCTCGCGTGTCTGCTCCTCCGAGCGCCGCTTTTCGGTTGGGCACGCCCCCTCGCTCCCCCTAATTCCATAAAGTGTGGAAGGAGCCTCGCAGTAAGTAAAGGTTAGTGCCCCTGTAGGCCACGGAACAATTTCTGCTCATCGGACGTGAAGCGAATCAGCTCGCTTCAGAATTTCGGAATTGCGTGTCGGTTTCGGAAAATTACAGGTGACGAGACTAGTGACATCTTGGCAAATCATAAAGACTAAAAATTTAATAGAGATTTTAACGAATAACTGCTCCTGTCTCACCGTTAGAATACCGTTTGGGCTGAGACTACGATTAGGACGTGGACTTGGTCGCTGGAGAAGAGAACTTTCGTGTCACCTTTAGCGACTGGAGCTTTTAAAATTCGATTCAAGAACCGATTAAAACTAACAAATGTGACATTCAACATTTGAAACTACACGATTAGATAAAGTATTAGTTCATCCTATAACATAATTCTGCTCATGATCATGTCCATATAAGGACTGCAGAAGTCAAGCAAATGCGTGCATTGTATGGCAAGAATTAAGTATTTTTCAGCTTGCTGTGATTTGTTTAATCTTTCTGATTTTTATGAAGAAACAATTCACTTTTGGAGGAGGTGAAGTCCCATCTGTCCCCTTTGGTGGCGCCAGTTTTTACATGCCTTTACATGTTGCTCCACAGTAAAGAAAAACGTGGGAGATGAAGAATGCAATCCGTTGTTTCAAGAGATGGATGAAAGTGAGTTGTGAATCCCTGAGCTGGTCGCTTCGCGGCGGGGCCCGCGAGGCGCGTGAATGGCGGCGGCGGCGGTGGCCGGCCGTGACCCGCGGCGAGGGCGTCACGCCCGAGAAAGCGCCCGTTGGGAGAGGTCGCTCGCCGCCGCACGCCAAGGCCACGGCGCCCCCCCCCCCCCCCGCAGCTTCCACGGCAGCTGCCACTGCGCGAGGCTATGCGCGCCCGATGGATGCAGCTAGAGATCAGCTGTACTGCGATTTTTCTAACTCTGCCCCTCGAGCCCCTACGGCCACGATGGAATATCACACGGCATTTCCCGTCTTTCTCAGTCATGTCGCTAGAAGGCGCGTGATCGCAAGCACTGCTTAATGCGGTCGCGATCATGCAATGTCTGGCGACACGTCTGAGAACGTCGCGAAATATCGTGACATATTCCATCGTGAAGACGGGCCTCGAGGGGCAAAGTTGGAAAAACCGCAGTATAGTGCCGTCGGGGAGGTCTGGGATTTGTCATCTGAAAGTTACTGAAGAAAGAAGGCGGAAATGAGGTGCAGTGACGTGGAGAGCCTGTACCTTTCGAACCAATTGGTTTGAACTGTCGAGTCGAAGACAGGATGTTCAGAGCACGACACAAGAACTGAGTAGGAGGCTAGCGAGGCGATGGAAGCGGCGACGAGGACAGAGGTGGCTTGGTTTTTGTAGAGATTTTTCTGCTGCTTATCCCTTTCCCTCAATTACGGCGTTGCATAACTGTTCCTCTTGCTCTTGTTCCAAATTCCACAAAGGAAGGATTACTGTGTTATGAAGAGAGATTCCGGCGCGTTCTTGGCAGCAGATACGTGGAAATGTGTGTCGTGCACATCCGACGTTTTCCCATCCTCTGGGTGAGATTAGTATCGTGAAGATTAATTTGGAAATGTCAGGGCCAACTTTCACAACATGGAGTCACGTGAGTGGAGTTGGTGTTTAATTGCATACTTGTCATGGGAAGCGTTTCCAATAATGAGGAAATACAGGGTTTTGTGATTTAGTGATACAATATTCACTACGGATGTGTAATGTATCTGAGGAGTTTCGCCCCCTAATATACGTGTCCTCTTGCATTGATAATAATTGTATGTTCGATCGTTGCTGTTTTCTTTTTCTTTTTTGCAATGCTTTCTACAGTAGTGCCTCTGATATTTTCAGGTCAAGGATCTAAAAGTGGCATCCCAATGTTAGTGATTTTGAAGAGATGAGGATGTGTTTCAAACACAGTATTAACATAATGACTCTTGTAGCTACTTAAATAATATTCGCTTAATATTATTTTAAGGGAAAATCACAAGGGGAAACCACAAAAGGTGTTGGATTCTATTTTTTTCAAGTACCTAACTTCATTAAAAATGGTATATTCTTGAAATAACTTATTATAAAACAAAACGTTTTCTCTATGCAATATACGCTTGAAGTATTCACATGACTTCTGATCTGAAAAACCTTCGATTGAAATAAGTTATTCTGTCTTCACTCCACAAATTCGGGGTTCGTCGCTTGTCTTCGTAGAGATCTCCGCGTTTCTGGCCTATTGCGAACTGGAAGTTTGGTATTTGCATCCACTGAAAGAATTTCGGTGTGGTGATGCTTGCTGTCGAATAGTCTGTTCGTGCCAGTATTCGCGCTCACCAATGTTGAAGTTTCATACTCTTGCATTGGTCAACATAATGTACTACATAAATATCTAATTGGCTTAGTTTCTCCAAGGTACCCTTTTTGATGTCGAACATTTATATAAATAAATGTTTTCCATTCAGTTTTCTGAATTAAATGACAGAAAAACGCAATAGAAATAATTTCGTTAATGTGCTTATTTTTAATTATGCTAATTATCTTAGTTTCAGACTTTTAGAGGCAAGATATTTTCAGCACTTCAGTGTTGGTTATTCCATTCATTTATTGCAGTTATGGTAGCTCAAGTAATCCTTATATTATTCGGAGTAGTTACTTGAAGATTCCTTCGAAGAAAATCTTGTTTGCGTGGAAATAAGTCCAATTTCTTTCACGAATCACCTAGACTCCTGCGCACTTAAGTTTCTTCTTGACAGCAATTCTTTTTCACGAATAACTGGAACATGCATTGCGATTTTTGTGTTTATCAATGCTCCTTTACAGTAGCAGCAACACAATCTCTTAATGCTCAATTAATGTTTTTTATATAAAAGAATGTGTAAAATCTCTTTCCCAATTTTTCATTACATTTCCATGAAATATTAATACCTTGGAGAGATCTTAAATTGATCATTAGTCTTAAGTTTGGAATTGGAAACTATATGTAAACTAGCTTGCTTAGGTTGTAAGACGAAATTCCAGAGGTCAAGGGCGTCATTCGAATTAGCTAGGTTCGAATCCAATGTAAGGTGTGTAGGAAACGGAAACTACTTTCTCGATTGACTTTCCCGTGTAAGTGAGCCCGCTCTGTGTAAAGTTGCTTTCGAACCGAAGGCTGCCTCGTCTTGCACTCGAGATCTCCCCTTCTGAAATTACTTTCCATATTTCGAGCTGCTGGCAGCCGCACCCGGAAGCGGCCTCCTTATGGAGCTGAGCGTCCCCACACCCGGAATGGCCATTGGCTCTGATGGATGCTCAGGGCTCCGGGGCCCCGCTCCCGCCCCGCTCCCGCCCCGCTCCCGCCCCGCTCCCGCCCCGCTCCCGCCCCGCTCCCGCCCCGCTCCCGCCCCGCTCCCGCCCCGCTCCCGCCCCGCCAGCGCTACTGTAAAAGGCCTCGCCGCTCCTAACGCCCACTCATCAAGCGCACTGACGTTCGCGCTCTCCCTAGCACCTTATTTCGAATCCCCCAGCGCCGCCGCCGCCGCCGAGCGATAGCGTTGTAATAACGCTTCCAAATGTGTGGCGGTGAGGTCGCAAACGCGAGCTGTCAGGACGCAGCTGGTTCGAGGGGATCCCGCCAACTGAGGGAGTAGGAAAGGGAATCCAGCGTCACGGGTTGACGGTTAGCCCTGTTTACTTTTTGACACGCGCGTGTTCGCGTTTGTGTTCTGAAAGACGTGGCGAATCTGTAATGAAAATTGTGAATTTGTTCTCCATAAACAGAAAAAAAAGGCTTGTTAAAGGGCACACAAAATACAGTAAAGTACCGTAGTAAGGTCGAAATGTTCGTATGCGTGGAGGTGCGTGCTTATAGGTTCACGTTGTCCACCTACAGAGGAATCTAGGGATTTGTGTGATTTAATACTCATTTAAATTTCATTTGATTTACGAGAAGCGTTAGTAATGTAATTTCTCTTATTTCAATGTAGATACGAAGGTAGTCACGGTACATTATATAATCTTCTCTAGTCCACTGAGCATAAACTCTAAAAGAAGTGTGTGTCAAATGTATCGAAATGGGCCTGCTCTAATGGTAGTAAATATGGTTTTCTCGCAGGTGAGTTGCTAAATAAGTTATCTTTTAGATCATGGATGCCGTGAATGGTTTTATTTCTGCTATAAATCAATCTTATAATTGTGAGAAGGTACAGTTAAAAGAATAGTCTATAAGGTTGCCGTGTTGTTGCAGGTGTAAAATCGACTTCAGTTCCACAAAAACAATTCAATCAAATGCTCAATCTTGACAGTAGATAGTTTGTCACGCTGGATTTTTAGAGGCTTATAGATTTACCAATCTAGTTCTGGACCGGCAGGAGTAATATCCTGCGCTCCCAAATAAGGCAGAGCTTCAGCTGTGTATTTCACGAAGGCCGCTGGACGCAAAGACCGTGGCGAAACGCTGGCTGTGGATTGTGTTGGATATCTCGCAGATCGGGTCGTGAGCAGAACTTCGCCCCGAGTCCGCGAGTGCGAGTTTCAAAAGCAGGTTCGCCCTGGGGCTCCCTTACTTGGCCGTATGTTGCTGTAATGTTGAGCTATTAAGAATAGGTACCGGTATTGGGACGACATCTGTTTATGCGTTAACCCCGTTATTTTTCACGAGGCGCACGCTAGGGACCGTACCACGTTGATGACAGATTAACGACCTCTTATAAAACGGTATTCGGAGAAGGAAGTTTGTCGTTGTCGTTTACTGGTCGTACATTTTTGCCAATTTGAGAAGATGGGATACGTTCAGGGAGACAAATTTGTTACAAAAATAATATATTAATGAGATTTTATGATGTTTTAATATTTATTATTTTTCGATGTTTTGTAATTGGGTTGTGAATAGCGCAAACTGCCTTTTACAATAATATTCCAAATTTGTTCTCTCATGAAACAACAATTGAATTTGTTAGCAGGTCAATCAACTCTTCACCGTAAACTCATGGTCTAGGTTCCTGATACAGTATTGTCACAATAGCGCATGATTTATAATGGGGGAAAGTCATTAAAGTCGGAAACCAAATTTAAACTATCCCTGGACGGCGAATAAGTATTGACTTAAGTTCATATGGTGAAATGAAATTTGTCATGACAAGAATCTCTTAAAGTTGTAGCTGGGTCCATGTAAGTAATTCTACTGAATATAACTTTCATTCTGAAATATATTTTTCGAAACTATTAACTAATTAATGAATAAAACGTGATTTAGTGAATAATCTAATTTTATAAACATTTCGAAGAAATCTGAAAAAAATACCGAAAATGGTCAATAAGGCATTAATTAATTAAATGCTAGTAGTATGTAAATATTTTCACAAAATTCCATGTCACCGTAGGTTGTCCTGCCTTCTTCCACGCCGAATTAGTAGCTTATTCTACTACGAAGGAAAACGAAAGACATTAGGCAATATAGTCATATACTAAATTTTTCGTCTGCAAAAATCTTTGAAGTACAACCACGCTTGATAGTGTCTACCGTGCCTATCAACATATTCGGGTTCTCATTGCTTCCATCCATTGTGAAGATTGTTGGGCAGACGGTGAGGTGAATAGGTCAGTGACATACTATTTGAAATTATTCTTCTTCAAAATGGTATTAAATTAAGGAAACCAAAACGACCAAGTGTTTTTATACAAGAATCTCAGGGTTTATAATGAAACTAGGGTATATTAATTTTTATTTCATTTTCGTTTAAATTTCTTTGCTATATGCCTAAAGTTACGCATTTGCCGAAACATAAGTAACTGTATCATTCTCTTGGTTTTATACTAAAAATATAAGAATTTTGAAAGTGCGGTAAATTTCCAAAGCAGTTTTTGCATTGATCTTTCGACCAGACCTCTTGAGCAGAAGTTTAAAACTGCCTTTGCTGAAGAATCCTTGTTATCAAAATTCAGTTGTTCATCACTATTTCTATCGAGGAGCGGTGGGACCTGCATACCGCTTACTGCTACCTTCCCCTTCGAATTTTCATCCATTCAATAACACTGTGGTCGCGGGGCAAAAGTTCCAAAGTCAATTTCTGGCAGAATTGGATTAAGTACTGAAACTAGAAGTTCAGCATCTACATTTTATTCTAGTAAAACGACCAAATTCAAATATTGTCTCCTCAACGAGAAAAAAGGTTGGGAAATACCGTTGAGTATAGGAAAAAGCGTTGGCTCAATCTAACCCTTTCTTTCTCCTCGCTAAGATTTTTGACATAAGAACTTTTAAGTCGTGACCACAGAATATGGTATCAAGAGGTTTTACAAAATTTGGAAGAAATCAAAATTAAACTTAATGTTCCAATGGCTCATTTCGAGAGTACCGTGGTAATTTAGCCAATAATATTTTATCTATTCTTGTTGGATATGGAGGACTGCAGCGGATGTAATTTTCCCGATTCGAAAATTGCTTGTGAGTGCACACTTATGTGACGCTAGTCGGTGACCACGCCCTTCTCGTGGAAAGCCGAAACGCGGTGCTCGGCGCTCGCTTCGGGGAGTTGGTGGGCGGGGGCGGCGCGCCCTTGCGCAACGCAGGCGCGGGAGCGCTGGCTCCAGCAGCCGGGCGCCGGCGCCTGCGCCCTGCGCCCATCCGCAGCCTCCCGCCCGCCGCTCTGTGTCAGTAGGGCGCCCCGGCCCCCGCCCCCGCCGCCGCCGCTGCGGCTGACTCAGCCGGCCCGGCCCGGCCCGCTCGGTCGCTCGCCGTGGAGCGCGTTGCCGCCGCGCGCCCCCGGCGGCCGGGCGCCGGCCTTATATGGTCAAACGACCGCCTGCGCCGCCCGCTCGCCGGCTTTCTTGCTGCCTGCCGTGGCGATCGCCTCCGATCGGCTCGGGCCCCGCCCCCACTCCTCCTCCCACCGCGCCCCGGCCGGCCGGTCGGCGGGCGTCGCGACGCGTGGCCCCACAAGGACGCCTCTCCCCCTCCCCACCCCTCCCCCTCCCACCACGCTGCGCCCGCCGCGCTGCGCGTGCCGCGCCGTCGGCCCGGCCGTGGCCACATTGCAGGCGCGAGGAATTCGGCACTCGTGCAATTACTGGAATTACTCTTCTCCTTTCCGTTTCTTCTTCACTTTTTTTTCCTTCCTTTCCTTAATGATTTAATGGTTAAGGTGAAACTAGCGATTTCAGTACTTTGACTAAAATGTCAATAGGCATGCGACCTACAGTCTTGAAATAATTGCCCAAACGTGGATTATTGTGGACGGGGATGTTAGAAACTTGCCTGAATGCTTTGGTCATGTGAAATTAATATGGACAATTCTACTAAAAATGTATTTTCTTTTGTTCATTATTATTAATAATAATAATAATAATAATAATAATAATAATAATAATATTATATATTTCTTTTAAATTCGGAGAGCATGCACCAACGTGTCAATGTCATTAAGACAGATTCTGGGCTTCCACGACGAGTGAATACGTTCTGAACAAGTGTATCAGATTCTGCTAATTTTTATTGGTCTCGCAGACTCATTGATATTTTTTGTCGTCTAGTCCCCTTAGTTCATTTCCGTGATGTGTATCAAATTGCTGAGTAAAAGATTGATAACGCTTAATTGGGCATTTCTCTTCAAGGAAACGTTTAATTCATTTCGAAACGTATTGTAATTTTTCATTTTTACGTATATATTTATGCACGGCATAGAAAACGTGTTTTTATATTTTCATGTGTGAGTAATACGAGGAAGAAAGATTGCTAATGTCGTAGACACAACGTAAAATGAGACCGTTCACAGGGAAGGAAAGTAACCTAGTACTTTCTAAATAAATTAGTTCTGAAACTTTGTCGACTTTCAGATAAGCTTTGTCGTGCTTGTATTAGAGACGGCTATAGCAGGTCGTAACTATTTAGGTTATCAGCAGACTTCAGTCGTATAGTTTGTGGAGAATTGCCACCCGTTGTATACTACAAGGATTGTATGTTCGGGTTCTTGTTAGTGGTAAACAAACATTTCTTCTCGAAAATGCAGTTACATCAATGTGTACATTAAAGATATTCTGATTTACGAATTAGCCAATGTTAACTTTGAGAGAAAACAAATGAGGCGTCTTTGTTGGTCCTTTACATAGCTAGACTGCTAATCCATAGTAAAGAACGTAAACGCTGACTTTTTTTTTTTAGAATTTTCCTCGTTTCAATTCATTCAAACAACTTGGCTCTTCTAATTCCTGTAATTTGCTGGACCCATTGCTGAAAGAGTTTCCACGTGCAAGGTCGTTAGAGAAACAAATGAAACGTTCGTTGAAGTTTTTAGCCACAAACGTGAGTACCTGACGTAAGTAACCACATCCCTAAACTCTTAAAACAGTTTTCCTGCTTGAGTCATTAGATTCCCCACTTACGGCAAGTGACTCTTTGAGCATCATATGTAACAGAATATTGATAAAAATTAGGCTCTTCTTGGGCGCAGCCAGAATATTTCTCGGGTAGAAGGACTGCAGGTATAACGTGCAGCTGATTTGATGTTTTCTTATAAAATATAACTTTCGCTGAATTTTAAATACATTCTTATTTGTTGCCTTTTAGTTATTATTGGGAACGTTAAGGTTGACACTTCATACATTGAATGACTTCCGGTAATATGGAAAATAAGTAAAATCTTTATTTTTGAGTGTCGTTGGCCTCTGGAGTGGGGTGCTCCCTTCCCCCCTTGGGTGCGCCACTCTCTCTTCTCTATGCTCAGAAATCAACTTGAGTACTTTATTTAGTAACGTGCACCGGTTTAGTACAACACACGGCTGCTTGGAATTTAATAATCGTATCCTCCTCAAGAAGACGCAATCGAAAATAGTTAAACCCGTTCTTCCAAAGAAACGCGTAGGTTGCCTTGTGTTTATTGAACGACAGCTAGAGCGCGAAGTGCATCCGAACCTTCGGTGCACATGTGTATGCATGCGTGTGTGCATGCAATGGACTCGTGGCCTCTTGATCCACCCCCGGCCGGGCACGGGTCGCGCGGCCACTGCGCTGCCCTACATCCGCTGCCGGTCGACCCAGAGCGAGCGTCGGGGCGCGTCCGGGCCGGGGAGCTGCCCCACATTCGCACGCGGCCGGCCGGGCAGCCACCCCACCCCCCACCCCCACCCCCGCCCCCGGCCCGCCCGGCGGCGCCGCGAGGCCTGCGTGGGTGGAGCGGAGCGCCGGTCGATACCCGCCCGCGGCCCGGGCGCAGCTCAGTCCCGCGCCCGATCCCCTCGCCCTCCCGCCCCCAAACGCGCCCTTATCCCGCGAAGGAATGCGGGCTACGCCACGGATCTTCCTGGAAAGACGAGCCGGGTTTCTGGAAATGGCCTCCTTAATGTCCCAGAGCGCGCCGTTGGGACTGGAGGGATTTACGGCCCCGACAACCGCGCTTCGGGGGGGTTAAAATCTCAACGCGGCAGTCCTCAGAATTGACATTTTTTTTGGCGTAGGAGGTTTTGATCATTTTAACGCAGAATAATATCGACTACTTAAAAGTGTTGAGTTTTTGAGAATTGACTATTTTATTGTAGAGTTAATATTTATTTTCTGCAGTCTTAGGTTTTTATGGGGGTTTAAGCCTACAGTAATGAACCTGTGAACTGTCAGAGGGATAGGCAGACTTGGGAGTTCAAAAATATACAAGCTCTACAAATCACGCGTGTACAGGTGACTGTCACCTTCCGCTGGCAGTGATAAATGTACATGCAGTGGACTTGCCAGACGGAGTCGCTGTTTGTTTCGATCGCGCGTATCCGCTTCTCTTGTGAGAAGGTGCGGCAAGGCGACCCCTCGTACTTTCACCGGCGCCGCCTGCATTGGCAGATAGCGAAGCTCCCTGGACTCTTCAGGCCAGCGCCCTCTTATCTCCTGCACGAAAGCGTGCGAGAATGCTCGTCGCCAAAGGCAGAGCTCTGCGTTAAACGATATCACGCCGCAGGAAGTTTTTCACGTCACACGTCCTGGACATGTCAAATACGATGCGCCCGTCCTCAAAATTAAAATAGCAATTGTATTAGGGGGTGATTGTTGTATGAAAAGAAAACAGAAACAGGCGGACTTGTTTTATTCTAAAAAATAAAATTTACCTTAAAAGACAGCAAGTTGTTTATTTAATTAGACAAATACTCTTCTCGAGTAATTGCAGTAAGAACTTATTTTCCATGACTAGGAACTTTAATTGTTTACTTCAGTAATGTCTGAAAAACGGCGCGTAATGTAAGAAACGGAGAATCCAAGAGGTAAAACAGTGGTTCCATTCAATAGAACTATTCCCAGAGAACGCAATTTTCATTGAGAATGCGATGGGCGTATAATTCGCTTAAAGCAGCCGTTGGCGCCAGCGTGGGCTGCTTGGCAAAGCCACGTTTCAAGCCGATTTCACGGCGGCGGCTGCGGCGGCGTCGGAGGAAATTTCTCGAAGTGCATTCCGCGGCCGCGCCGGCGCCTGGCGGCGGCAGCGGCGGCGGCAGCGGCGGCGGAATTATTCGCTGAGCGCGCCGCCGCCGCGTCGGCACTCCCGCTGTTGCATTATGGATGCAGCTTCTCGCTGGCGCGCGTCCCCGCCGCCGCCGCCGCGCCGTCCAGAAAAGTACGCCGGCGCTACGGCTGAATCTTCCGTCCCCTCCCTGCACCTAAAATCCTTACCTTCTCTCTCTGTGCCTTGCCCTGCCTCTAATCGCTTCATTTGTGTGCTCTTTGGACACTTCTGTACTTCCTTGCCAACAGTTCATGTGTCAGATGTATAAATAATATTGCTCTGAGCTGAGAATATTCATATCATTCGGGGTTGTGAGAGGGAAGAGTGAATACCAATAAATGCCTTAAAATTTTCCGCATATGGATGCCCTGGGAACTGGATGAAAATCCCTCAATTTGCACTCCTTATCAAGAGTGTCTGGTGTAGGCTATGAAAAATAAACAAGTTTGACTGTGATATTACTCAAAGAAGTTATCTCATGGTATAGTGGATCATATTGAAACAGTAGTGTTGGTATTAAGTAAATAACACAAGTTACCGAAAAAACGCATATGATTGTGTCCGCTAGTGGACGGACTTAATCGTAGAATATGTTGGTTCCTGCGAACCAAATGTGAAATGTGTATGCAGTGAATACAAAGCACAATGTGAGCATTGCCACATTATAAATTGCACCAAATCGAACAAATCCATAGCCAAGGGTACAAATGAATAACTAAATGCACGAAAAGAACAATTTCCGTAATTGTTAAGTACTAAATAAACAGCGCACGACTAGGTGGCTGGTTGGTTAGTGTTCGCTTTTCACGGTGCATCCTAGAGTCATCCATCTTAGATTCCCGGCCGGGTAAATTATTACTGCGCACTCTTCTTTCCAATGTCCCAGTATCTATTACTGTGTGAGGATGAGAAAGCCCACCTAAGGTTATGAAGATCAATATATATATGAAGATCAATATATATATAATCAATATATATGAAGGGATGCCTTCGTGCTAACCACACGAACCAAGGCCCAGAGCAGGGCGGTATAATAGTTGTGGGCGGTTTAGGCGGTAAATGTCCGATCATTTGGGAGGGAGGCATCAGATTTTTGTTAAATACTAAACATATTTGTTATTATATTATTTTTGTAATGTATTTACGATGCTGTACAATATTATTGTTCAAATAATTGCATTATTTTAACATCAATAAATATTTAAATTAATTTGTCAAATAAAGGAAAATAACAAACGAAAACTATAGGTTTTTCGGGGGGGGGAGGCATAGCCCCCATGATCCGGGGGTATGGCCCCTGGATCTGCCACTGGCCGAGAGGCTGGGCCACCGCTGGTCGGCCAAGGCCCATAGCGGGCTGTCGAGCCATAGGGCAGGACGAGATAAACAAACAGGTCCTTCGTGTGCCGTGCGATGTAGCCTCTGCATTGGAAACCACGTGCCTCGGCCACCTCTGAACTTCCCGCTGCGCCTTCGTTGCTTTGCCGCTGCCATTTGCCTCCGCCTCTGCCGCCGCCGCCGCCGCCGCCGCCGCCGCCGCCGCCGCCGCCGCCGCCGCCGCCGCCGCCGCCGCCGCCGCGCCCCGGAAAGGCCGCGCGCTGGCGCGTGCGATGGCGCACGAAAGGTCGCGATGTTGGCGCCGCGACGCGACGGCAGGAGCGGCGCGGACTACCTGCGGGTGGTCGATATCCTCCCTGCACGAGCCTCTCGCAAGCCCTCGGCCCGAGAGGGTTCAACCACTTCCCTAATTCACTCCGCTTCGAGATTAAGAAGCATCAATATATACTACGGTTTTTCTTCCTTCGCGCACGGGGGTGTGTCAATAAAATGGAATATCTCACGGTATTTCTCGTCGTTCTCGATTGCGCCGCTATGAGTCCCATGATCGCGAATGTATCGAGCAGTGCTGGAGATCATGCGACTCTTAGCGGCACAGCCGAGAACAACGAGAAATACCGTGAGATATTCCATTTTGATGACACCTCCCACGCACCAAGAAAGAAAAACTGAAGTATTGAGAAATTTTCCTCAGACTGGAAATTCCGAGAGGAAAAAAGCACGTAGCCCTGTGTTAATAATCCCCTGTCCCTGTCGCGAAAATGTAAAATTTTGCAAGGTACTGAAGAATTGCATCGAAAAAATGTAGCGTTGTAAAAATATTTTGTCTATCTCACCTAAAGTTACTTTTTTTCGCGATTTCTCCTGCAGAAATTAATTGCTATCAGGTACTAAAAACAGTATTTTTATTGTTAAAAATAAACTTGACTCAGCTTCATAGGCATTTGCAGATTGCGAAGTGAAACTGCTTTAGAGGCGAAAGCCGCTAACACTTGGCTACCAGTAGATTACAACTGCTGCAGTAGACACGGTGACGCTCACAGACCATACAGAGCGTCTGCTGTTTATCATTGGGTAATGCATACGGAAAGGCAGATACCAGTTACGAGATACGTTTACTAGTTATTGGGCGCACGTCATGGCTGTGCTCGGAGTGACCGCGAGGCGATAAGGGCGAGGGGCTTCGCGCCCGTCAGATTAGCGGCGCCCGGCGGCCGACGGCCCTGCGATCGAGCGCGGAGGTTCTCGAAGGTGACAGCGGCGGCGATAACCACACAGCACAAGCCCGCGCACGTGTTGGCAGCCCCCTCCACTCCTCCCCCACACACTGCCATCTTTCTTGAATACGTTTATTACATTACCTGTGATACGCGTGCGCCCAATAACTAGTAGACCTCCCCTGTCCTCCCCCTCCTAAACATTTTCAAAGGGGGCTGAACACCTGACTGAGGGATTTTTTGAATTGTACTTTAATCGGGTTACTTGGCAACCACTTATTTTAAACGTAATTATGATGGTGTTTTAAACATTAAAATAATCTTAAGATCATTAATTACAATGATTTTTGACAATTTAATTTTTCAAACCCATTAAATTAAGGAATGTGGCATTCATTTGGGGAGGAGGCTCTTCGGTTCTGGGAACTTTGTAAATAGTTCAAAATAGAGCCGTTTGAATTTGTTAATTGTAACTCGTAGGTAGTTATAATTTAATTGTCTTAATATATTTTATTTACAAGTAAAATGTCGTATGTAAATATAAAAACAACTACATCATGCAGCTGAGGCAATTTCTTCCTAGAAAAAAATTATTCTAATGCAAATTAATGGCCGTAAGTTATTTCTGTTGCATGGAGATATGAAGTATGTTTATGTACACGGGGTGGGGGGTATTTGAAATAGGGGACCGATCCAGCGTCTGCAGCAAGCGCCTTGTTTTTTCTGCGCGGCCTCACTCAAACCCTCCGATCGTCCGGCAGCGTCTCTTCGGCACTCATATGCCGGGCGAATGTAAATTGGGGACCAAACAATACCATCTTTTCTCGCAGAACGTGCATTCTAATTCTACAAGTAAATTGGGGACCAAGCAACCCATGTAAGGAAAAGGACTGCTTTGGTAGGTAAACGCGCTAAGGGTGCCGCCGCAGTCGGGCTGCTGTTTAGCCGTATTGGAAATTTTCGCTCTCATACCAAAATGAAAATGAAAGAAAGAACGAGAAGAGTGTCAAAATTTCATTGATACAACTACATAGAATATTAACATTTCAGCTGTATAGAATATTAACACAGAAAAAAGAAGAATATAAAAAGGGCAATATAAGCAGAATTAATTCAGTTCAACGAATGATTCAATTGAATGAACACGTACTTTTACCAAACCATAACTCGAAAGAAATATCAGTCCAAAGTCTACAAAATTGATGAGGGAGTTGTTTTAAAAATAATGGCTATGAAAATGTTCTTCGAAAGTAGTGTGATCTTCAATATTTGCACGGAAGGGGTGAGGTAGTCCGTCCGGAATTTACGTACGCCCATCTCTGGGCCGGTCTCCAATTTACATGTGGGCTAAACTCTGATTTTCTTTCTTGTCCCCAATTTACATACGCCGTTCATGCCAGTCCCGTTCCTTCGCCTGCGTCATTCTCCTTCCCCACAGTTCGCTCGTTTCCCCTCCGCCGGCCTCGCGCCCCCGCGTCTCCATCGTACTCCGCTATCGGCCCTCCCACGGCGCGCGACCTTATCGCCCTGGGCGACGCCGAGCAGGCCGCAGCACCTGGCACACGTCGAGCCCGCTCCTCGCTAGCCGGACACTCGCCCGCGCCGCTGCAGGAACCCCTGCGCCATGCCGGTGAGCTGACGGCGCTTCCGCCCCGCGCTTATTCACCGCCCTCCGCGAAGATAGTGACGCGCGCCGAGCGGGGCCTTCTGCGGAAATCCCGCTTCGCAGCGCCTTCCTGCGGTCGAGTCAAAACCGCGGAGTGGAGGCTGTGCGAAAATAGGTCGCTGGGCCTTCCTGCCTCCCTTTCCGGGAAAGAGAATGGGGACATAGATGTAGATGGAATTAATATTTTTAGTTTCTGTCTGTATTTTCAATTATATCAATAAGTTGGTCCATCATTTAAGAGGCAGAAAAATCTTGAAATAACTGATTATGTATTAAATAAAATACAAATTCCTCACGTTTCGGAAATAACTGGTTTCCATCATCAGGTGACAGTCACCTGATACTTTGTCACCTGATAATGGAAACCAGTTATTTCCGAAACGTTGTGAGGAATTTGTAGTTTATATATATATATATGTTATTTCAAGATTTTTCTGTCTTTCAAATGATGGACCAACGTATTGATACATACATGTAGATTTCGCCAGACTCAACCACATCATTCTTTAGTTATTTTGTTTTACACCTCGCTGTCAATCCTTAATTCTTTTTACACTTTCATGAAAAGTAGTTTGGCGGTGCGGGGGAAATTTTCAATTTGAAGTAATGAGTGCGGAAGAGAACTCCTTGGAGATAGATTGTGACTTGTACCGTGAGACTTGCTTGCAAAAGCGTGTTAAGCTATAATGTATTACAGCATCTATAATTACTTTTGCATTAAAGTTTATATATAGAAAATTAAGCTTGTGATTATCAGTGAAATATGTCGGAGAAAAATATTAATTGGTTTTAAACAATTATTAGGATGAACAATATAAACGAAAAACGTGTTCGGAATTAAGTATTCAGTAGTTCACTTTTTCAGCGAGCCTTCAATCCTCTCCGACGTATGCACATTCGATGCGTTTGCTTTTTTTGCCTTCATAGACAATTTATTTCAAGTTAAATTTTGTTTCTTTTTGTTGCAGGTGAGTACACCATGCAGAGTGAAATAACATGAAATCCAGAACAGTAGTGAGTAATGTCATTGTTCTCATCTAAAGATAGCGACTCTCAATTATTGTGTCACTTTAATTTTATTCTTAAGGTTGTATAAGAAAACTGAAATGTGAAACTTCCTCATAATAAAGTAGCGTACCAGTTTTGTTGCGTTAAGGGGGAGAGAACGTAGAGGAGTCCGGTGTTTGTTTCGGAATTTAAAATGTTTCTATTTTGAGGATTTTTTTTTCACTTGCCTATGGTTTTATCACGTATTGCTCC
Source organism: Acheta domesticus (assembly GCA_031308135.1). Classification (NCBI taxonomy): domain Eukaryota; kingdom Metazoa; phylum Arthropoda; class Insecta; order Orthoptera; family Gryllidae; genus Acheta; species Acheta domesticus. Next base: position 32,795,808 of record JAHLJT010002406.1, read on the forward strand.
TTCAAATTGCAATACGTACGTTTCGCCCATACCTGGACACGCATTTGTATAAAATGGAAAGAAAAAGCAACTAATTATTGGGATGATTAAATTCTTAGAAAAACTAAGTTCCATTTGTGAATCTAAACGACGCAAGGATGTGTGGTTTTTTAAATTTGTTTTTTATTTATTCAAGCTTGGTCTTTTCGCCTTGTGCAGTTGCGCGAGACAATAGATTACATTAAATATAGAATATTTATGAAGTATCATATGATATATAGTAAACAAATGTCTAGTTTAAGATAAGGACACTTCGGAGGTTAAGTAGGTGAAAATTGAGAAAACTCGTCTATTTATGTCGACGACGGTTCTGGGGTAATACACTTTTTAACCTTTTGCGGTGCGGATTCTGCTTACCTAGGTGAAAATGAATTGCTGAAGGAATATGTAATATTTTAGAATAAAATTTTATAAATAGGAGGGGAAAGTGGATAGTAAGGAGTGTAATGCCAAGTTCATTATGTAACTGTATTTGGAATGTACCAGGGAGCTTTTGTGATAGTGCGTAGGAATCTATTTTGGAAAATTTGCATTTAGTTGATATTTTTTTGGCTGCAGCGGCCGAGACTGGAAAAACGTAGGAGAGTACGGGGCAGATCATTGATTTTTTAGAGATGAATAGCAACATGTTGTATGGGGAATTTAAGAATAGTATATAACTGATGGACTGTACTAATTGCTGGTGCAGTTCGCCTCGCAAGCCTTTTATCAATCAATTTCAAGGTATTTGACAGTAATGGTAAGTGGGAAGTATAAGCAAATCTCGCTGATACTTTTTTCTCCTTCAAGAAAATAATAGAACGTTATTCAGGGTATAAGTTTTCGTTCTCGAAACTCCAAATTTAGCCATTAGGGGAAAATAAAAATTGGAAACGGTGGCAACTGTGCCAAAGTTGTACACTAAACATAGTGAAATGTGAAAGAAAATATTGTAATTGTGAATAGTGAAATGTAAAAGAAAATATTGTGATTGAAAAAATCGTTCAGTGAAGTGTGGACAAACTCTTCCCGATAGCGCCCCTTGCATTGTGCCCGACTTTAGCGATCAATTGAATGATTGATTGATCTTATCTCAAAGATTAGAAGTGAAGTATTCAGGATGGCAACACGTTACAATACTTTCTCAGAATACTCCGTTCAAGAGATTGACATACATTGATCATGAGATTGACAAGATTTCTGTGATGTTCCTGATTACAATTTTTGTATCCATTTTGAGGAGATAATGATTGTGATTCTGATTTAATCAATGGATTATGGGAAAATGTGCGGTTTGCTCTTTGCGAAGGAAGCAGTGCTGCTAGGATTACTTCATGTTCTATTAAACAACTTTAACACAAGTTTGGAATGTAAACAAAGTGTAAATTTCTTGTTGCGAATACAAAGCTTAATCCGGAAAACTTCAAGTGAACGCGTAGGCGTCGTTTCCTTTACGACTTACTGGGAATAATATGAGTTAATGTGTTCAAACACAAGCTAATTTTTTTCTTGAAACTTTTGTAACGGATAGTACTAATTACTCTTTAGTATAGCGTAAAGTTTATTTTGAGTTATTTTTTTGTTTTTTCAAAAATTACATAATTGTAATTTTTTTGAAAGATCTCTCACATCTTTAATATGCACATTACGAGCAATTCATAAACATTATTATATTTGTGAGTGTAAGTGCTTCAAATAACTTCAAATAAAGTATTTTGAAAACTCAAAAATTTTAGTGCTGCTAGGATTACTTCATGTTCTATTAAACAACTTTAACACAAGTTTGGAATGTAAACAAAGTGTAAATTTCTTGTTGCGAAAACAAAGCTTAATCCGGAAAACTTCAAGTTGAACGCGTAGGCGTCGTTTCCTTTGACTTACTGGGAATAATGTGAGTTAATGTGTTCAAACACAAACTAATTTTTATTTCCTACTAGCTTTTCAATTCATAGCGTTCTGCAACAAATGTGAAGGATGTTTTTAAAATATTTGTTATTAATTTTGAAGGTTGGTCTTTGGGAATTATTAAAAAAATTGCGTTAGTAAGGTAATTGTAAGACTGTCAGGCAGACGAAATTGGACACTGTCATTTCATTCTTGGTATTAAGATTTCGTACTTCCTTCTAGGTATTATATTTCTCTAGAATCGTCTTTCACAAATGAATGTACAAGGAAAGAACATTTCTAAAGGTTTCTCCGTTCTTCCCAATCCTCATTCCTGAGCGGAGACCTCAAATGGCTTAAAAATGTTTTGCATCCATCTACTTACGGTGATCATGACTGTCAAGTGCTATAGAATTTGTTATAAAATTACCATGGAGCCTTTTAGAAGATAATGTAATTATGTTACCGGAACTACTAAAGTCTTCGGGGGGTAGGAGAGAAATAAATGAAAAATACTACTGTTTGTGAGGCCTGGAGGATGTCACGTGCAAAAGTGAACCCCCCGGTTATTAAACGTGAGGCAGCGGGCTATTCCGTTGGCTGTGACCTCCGGGCGGTTGTGTGTGTGTGGGGGGGGGGGGCGAAGTGGGCGAAGTGAGCGCGTGGGTGCCTGCACTCGGGCGTCGAGGGCTCTCAGCGCTATCTGCCGCCTCCTCGCGCCTGGCGCTGCGTCACCGCTCCAGATAGGGCGAGCGCTGGGCGGCTGCGGCGCGGCACACGGAAAGGGGCTGAAATGCGCGCACTGGAAGAAAAAACAAAATTCTCTGAAACGGTACCTATACCAAACATAATATCTAAAATAAATTTGCATCATAAAATGTAATGAAGGCCTTGAAGAGCTTTATAGTTTTGCTTTTCCTTTCTTAAATATTCAAAGCAAGTTATATAATAATACATTTTATCTGCTTTCTAAATGTTCATAAGAATTCTCAGATTTAAAACTGAAATCGAATGACATTTTCAGAAATATTCACCGTATTGGATTCATCACTTAAATTTTACAATTGGATAGCATATTAGAAATTAGATACCTATAAAACCCAATGGTATACATTCCTACTATGTATTTTGTAGACCATTCAATTTCGATTGTGCCTTTGAAATCTCCGTCAAAACAGAACGAAAATCATTATTAAAAATTAGTAGCGCCATCTGTAATTTATATTTCTTTTACAAACACTAGCTATTTTAGATCTTATATGAAATACCTGCTGCCCCAACAACAGTTTGAACGCTTTGTTTTAACAGGATTACACCTGAAACGCGAGGCGCGTTTTAAACCATTTCAGGCCACTGTGCGGCGGGGCGCGTCGCGTCGCGTCTCGAGCAGCGCGGGAAACGAATGCGCGCGCTTCCCTCGAGTATTCTTAACAGGGAGGCAAATCTCTGAAAAACCGAGAAATGTCAAGGAATTTCATTGCTCTGGGACAATCTGGGAACAACCAGGGAATTTGTGGGAGAATCGTTGTGGGAGAAGTCGGGGAAGCATTTTCAGATACCTAAGGTCCGATTAAATTAAGAAGGTGATTGACATTTGTGAGTGGAGGGGAGCGACGTTGCCAGGTCGCAAACCACTGAGCACGTGTTACCGGGACACGAAAACAAACACTTCAAAAAATACCTGTAAAAGAGTAAAAAATACGACAAAAGCCTAACCTCAACGCAACTCATCACAACAGTACACATTGCGCGCGCAGCACAGGCAGAAACGCGGGCGGCGTGGCGGCAGGGAAGTCGCTTGCGATGCTCAAATGTTCCCAGTGTTCGGCAGTGGCAACTGAGCGACCTGACACGTCACGTTTTGTCTCTCTGGTGGGCAGCTGCTATGGAAACGGGAGAGGCGTCCTGACGTCACACAGAACTGTCAATCACCTTCTTAATTTAATCGGACCTTAGTTTTAAAACTATAAATTCTTAAACACAGATAAATCTTAAAATTTATCTGAATCTCATGAAGTACTCAATAAAAACACAAATCCTTTTATTTAAAATAATAATTGATAGAAAAAAGTTGGATGTAACTACATAAAAAAGTAATTCACCTGATGTACGAAATCACACGCGAAACGTCGTAATGTGAATCGAGATGGTTTGTCAATTACCTTTGGTTGTCTTCAATAAAAGCATATTTTTGTTTTTATTGAAAACTAGAAATTATTCGTAAAAAGATAGTACAGAATTATTTTTTGCTCAATTTTTGTTGACTTTTTAATTTGAACCTTATCACAGCGAAATTAGACAACTCACTAATTAGTTTCAGGCTTGCATAAATATTTGCTTCAAATTGTGTAAAATACTATTCACATACTTCAGTGAAATTTTTTAAAAATACTCTGCAAATATCGGGAAAAGACTTGGAAATTTCCGGAAATGAGTGATATATAAAAATGCATTTATAATGGCTAAAGCGGTACAAAAAGGCGTCTAAAGAATGAGACATCTCATTTCAAAGGAGTTATTGTAAAAAAAATCATGATTCACATTTGTATTCTAATTCTAAATATTTACCTTAGCACTTAATTGCAAGGAAACTATCATTACATTGTAATCGTCTATTCCAAAATACCATTCGCTATGAAAACGAATTTGTTTTTACTCGCCACACTGTTTCTTCGAAATGGTTTTGTGTACCCCCTTTTGAATCACGAAATGGCATCAATGAAGACTGAATCATAATTTTCATTCTTCGCACTTAGTGTAATGGCCAGCACTGAGAAGGGTATATCATAATGCAGAGTTTTCTGTTCTCAAAAGGAACGAGGCCACACTCAAAAGTAGAATGGGATTCCCCCTTGAGCGAACAAAGCCTTTCGGCATTAATTTTAAAAAAATTTTGACGGGTATAATCTTCCTTTTTCATTTAGATATTTAACACTACCTTCCACTGGAGAATCTGTTTCCACAAAAAGACAAAACAAGGCTCCGCGTTGCCCTGGCCTGCAGGTGCGCTTCCAGCTTGATCGAGATCGGTGCCAGGAGAGAAAAAAAGGCAAAAAAAGCAGAAAACGGGCATAATAATGGCAAAAAATAAGTATCAGAAGTTAAAATACGCCAAAAAAGGCGAACTGAAAACCTACTAAAAAAAACTCCAGAAGATAAGAGATTCCTGCTGTAAAGTCATAAAATTATTGCAGTAATAAAACGGTATTTTCCTAAACTTCGGGGCTATAATAATTTATCTGTATTTTTTAATATTAATAAAATTATTTATTTAGCAAAAGCTGCCCACCGCTTTGGCGAAGTTTTAAACATTTTAGTCAATTAGATTAAAAATTGGATGAATAGAAACGAAATCTACCGATAAGATACCTTTCTACTGATAACCTCAAAGCAGTAAGTGCCAGGACAATGATATGCACTCAGAAAGTGTTTCGGTTTAGGCATCTGCGAAGAGAAATGTCTTTTTTTTCTTTTCACTTTCTACGCCCCTTTCTCTCCTGCCACCATCCGACTCGTTCTTGCTCCTATACCTTGTTTACTCATTGTCTTTGTGACTTCTTTCTGTTCAATTATTACTTTACAAATAATGCTACTAAGTGACAGTACTTACATGCTTTTGTAGAAAGAGAGAAAAAAGCTATATTTTCTTGCAAGAAGCAACAATATAACGTTCAGTTATGTATAAATATATCTTTGTGGTTCTCTGCAGGAGAGGCCCACAAGGAGGCTTCAGTGGGTTTTTTACGAGTATGACTCAGTCTCTCTCCACACAAAATCGCTAATGACATTTTTTAACGCACGCCTAACGCACGCCTAACGCACGCCTAACGATACCAAACGATACGTTCAATATGCGTATCCCCGACGGCCTTGAGTCTCGGTTTGATGCCCTGTTGAAGATGACCTTTTCGAAGGTCATGGATCAGGCCCAAAAATACATTTCCTATGAAGTATTCTTAGATTGTTTCGTTTAATGTGGTTCAATTTAATGTTTCGAAATGCATGAAGCCTCACAGCAATATAGTTCTAGTTGGTGAAAATGAAAAATACACTGTGGTAGTGTTCTTGCTTATTCTAGGAACTGATTTATCACAATTTTAGCAATGTGACAAAAACGGAGTGTACGGAATTCATAATAGCAATATAGCTCCTTGAAATAATAGCTCCTTGAAAAAACGTTAAAATTGCACAAATCAGAATTCTTTTGTCAGTTAAGTACTTACCCTCCCCCGTATTCCAAAGAAAAGATATGAAAGTATTATATTTCAGACTTTATATTCTGAATGCCGGAAGTCACTATTCAGATACTCCACTACCCCAATCCTAGTTCTCGAAATTCGGAGGATTAAAGAATGCCACGAGTCATACTTGCTTTCTTAGTATGAATAAAGTGCTCAAGTGACTTTTGTGGTTTATTTATTTATTTATTTATTTGTCAAAAAAACAGTAAAAACTGTATATGACGTGTGGGGAAAGAAATTTATCTGCGCACATTTTCTTGAGTGCCAGAATTTTATTTAAAGAAATAAATAAAAAATTAAACAAACGAAAAAATGAATTTAGAAAATAATTATTTTAGAAAATAAAGATATTTGAAAAATGTTTGTTCCCGAGTTATAGAAAATCAATTTCAACTGTAAATGAACTACAAGCAAAAGGAGTGCTCAACAAAACGTGCGCACAGTGAAGCTACATTTACGTCCAGAAGCAAAACAAGGGGCCATCTCAGCATTTGCTCAATGGATCAGGGAAACTGGACAAAAACCTGATCGAGATGGGGGTCATTGACCCGGAAGCTGAAGTACATTACTTGTTACAGGCGTATTAAATATTTTTTTACATGTATACAATGCAAACATAAACTAATTCATTATATATCTTTGTTTTGTTACATTAAACATTATTTTTCTTTTTCACGATCAGTATAGTCTCTAATTGTATAGAAACAGTTTTGCAGCAGAAAAGATTTTACTTTAAACTTAAATTTGTGTACCGACTTTAATTGTTTTATGTCATCTGGCAATGCGTTGTAAAGTAACGTACATGTATTGGATGTTGATTTCTTGTACTGAGCTGTTGATACTGACACTTGATGCACGTGATTTCTACGGCGTGTGTTGTAATTATAAATATCAATATTGCATGAAAATATGTTCCCTCCGTTAAGTAGGTCATTTCTGACAAATATTACAGATTCGTAAATAAATAGACAAGGCAATGGTAGGATTCCCAGCTCAATGAAAAGAGGCTTGCAGGAATCACGTGGAAGGCATTTTTTCATTATTCGAATAATTTTCTTTTGCAATCTGAAGGTCTGAATACTACAGGATGAGCTTCCCCAGAATATTATGCCATATCTCAGGCGGGAATGCACATTTGCAAAATAAACGCAACGAGCTGCATGAAGGCTGACAGAATTTGAAAGAATTCTGAATGCATAGCATAATGAACTTAATTTAGTGTTTAATTCTGTTATATGTACATTCCATTTGAGGTTTGATTGAATTGAAAGACCTAAAAATTTTGTTGCCTCAACATCAGCTAATTGCATATTGTTCATTTTCAATGGAACATGCGATTTCCGATTTGAGATGCAAAAATGCATTGAAACAGTTTTTCTTTCGTTAACAATTAATTTGTTATTATTAAACCAATTTGAAACTTCTGAAATTGTACTATTTACTGTTACTTTTTTGCAAAGAACATTCGTGTCATCAGCAAACAGAACCGTTCTTCCATTTTTAATAGACGAGGGCATATCGTTTACATATAACAGAAAGAGAAAAGGACCTAAGATCGAACCTTGCGGGACCCCATGCACAATTGGCAAAGAATTGGAAATATATGTAATGTCCTTTCCTGTCAGTATGGTATTTCTACTCTTTGAGTCCGATGTTTAAGGTAAGAAGTTATCCAATCTAGGGCAATACCACGAATTCCATACGAAGGTAATTTTGAGATTAGCAAGATCTTATGGTCAATAACGTCAAAAGCTATCGAAAGATCTAAGAATATTCCAATGGGTACTTCATTTTGGTCTATTGATGAAGCAACATCTTTGAGAAAAGAAAAAATGGCAGTTTCCGTAGATTTTGATTTTCTAAAACCGTGTTGTGAGTCTGAAAACGCTCTGTTTTTCCTGAGAAATGTTTCCATTCGTAAGTAGAAAAGCCTTTCTAATATTTTTGAGAAAACTGACAAAAGAGAAATTGGCCGGTAATTTTGAATATCATTTTTGTTCCCTTTTTTAAAAAGTGGCTTATTTTTTGCTGTTTTGAAAATATCTGGAAATATTCCTGTACATAAAGAAGCATTGAAAATGTGAGTTAACGGATGTATAAAGGCAGGTGCACAAGTTTTTAATAAACAATCCGGAAATTCATCTAAACCAGATGAATATTTATTTTTTAGTTTACTGACTATTCTGAGGATTTCGTTGGGAGAAGTTTCGGGAATAAACATCGTATCTGAAATTTTTTGGGAAGTGTAAAATGTTGAATTTTGTGATTTTAGTCCCTTCGTGAGATCAGACGCAATTCTGGAAAAGTGTTTGTTGAAGAGATTGGCAACTTTTTCCGGATTACTCGTTTCTCTTTCATTATCCTTTAAAATAACATTCTCTACAAGGTATCCAGATGATGTGGTTGTATTTTTTACGATATCCCACATTGCTTTAGTTTTGTTACTAGCGCTCAAAATGTCCTGACTATTTTTCATTATTTTTGCCTGAACTATTACTTTTCTTAAAATTCTTTTATATTCTCGGAAGTATATATGGAAACCGGGTGATACGTTATGATGTTTAGAAATAAAGTAAAGCGTACGTTTGTTTTTACACGATGTTCTAATTCCTTGTGTGATCCAAGTATTACTTTTGCTTGAAATGTTTAATTTTCTCTTTTTAATAGGAAAGCACGCGTTAAAATGAATTGAAAGCTTGGAGAAAAATAAATTATATTTTTCATTTGTGTCAACAGCGTTATAAACTTCGTCCCATGATTCCTTCATCAAGTAGTCCGTAAATAATTTTATATTAACTTTAGTGACTGCTCTGCACATGCGTGTATTATTTATCGTGTCAGTGTTTATGTTCCTAGTAATTGTAAGAATTTGTGCATCGTGGTCACTGTATCCTAGATTATTCGTTATTATTTCATATGTAGTTGTGGTTTTGTTAATTATAATTTGGTCTAATGCTTTTTGTGATTTAAGCGTATTCCGTGTAGGTACATTCACTGTAATGTCTAAATTAAAAGAATGAAGTAAATTGAGAAACTTCTCTTTTTCGTGGGATTCGCTCAGAAAATCAATATTGAAATCTCCACATACAACAATGGATTTGAAAGAGAGTTTACTAATTTTGTTCAGAATTATCTCTAGATTTTCCAAGAAAGTGAAATAATCTGAAGCTCGCTTTGTTGGAGGTCTGTAAATGCAAAGTAAGATAATTTTGAGCGTAGTAAGATGTACTACTGTTGTTTCAAAAACTTTTTCAACTGCATATAAATTGAATTCTGACAAGAAGGTAGAATCAATATAATTTCTTATGTAAATACACGAACCTCCGTAAGCAAGGCCCTTATTTGATTCCTTCGCTCTGCAATACGATCCTGGAAGGTAAAAGCTAGGAATTTGGAGTGTGTTTATATCATTTTGAGACAACCAATGTTCTGTAAAGCAAAAAACATCTATTTGTCTTAGATCACATTGTAATGCTGCCTCGATAAATTCAATTTTATTTGAAAGAGATTGCACATTATGATGCCAATGGTTTAAAATGCCAATGCGCCAGTACAGGATGCAGTCAGCAAAAGTTACGAAATGCGGTAGAGACGTTTTGAAAGCCGGCATTACTAGTCGGCAAACATAATAGATGTGAACTAAGCAACGTTTAGGGAAAGTTTAGTTGTCGACTTCAGCACACGAAGTTGGTTTCTAGCTGCCTTTCATATTGCAGATTTCAGTTTCTTTCAATTTGTTCTGCAAATAGTAAGTCGAGGGTGAGCAAAGGATTTTGAATCTTATTGCATTCCATTAAATTTCCACCGAATTGTTAATTTACTAAAATAAACTCTTTATAGTACACTTCACTATCGTAAATGTTTTCTAATTTACGTGAAGTAAACAGAAGATGCCGTAAACAATGTGCCCTTCAACTAGATAATTACTAGGTAAAGTAATTTCCATCGGTTTTTTGGTTCTATGACGAATTTTCGAGCGCGCGCACACACTACAATTTTTTTTTAAAAAAAGGAAATTAGTCTCTTACCGAATAGTTCTGTCCAAACACTATCCTTGGAATGGTTTACTCGTGGGAGGGGGGAGAGAATTCTGGGTACTGTAAACAGAGAATGAAACAAGGTAGCGACGTCTCAAACATTTTCAGCTGACGGTTCGGAATACGTGTAAACCAAATAATAAGGAATTTTTCTGAAGGTAAGTTGTATTAAAAGAACTTCGCCTGGATATTCCTTGTAACAGTGTTCGAGTAACCTGCGTCCGTCCGCCACTCGCGACGAGACCTCTTCCCGTCCACCAATCGAGATGTCACTTGATGCGTCTCGGTCTCCTGATGGGGAACTGGCGATTTGTTTGCGGATTTATCCAGAAGATTCTAATAAATTTCTCCAAAAATGTTTTTTGTAATTTTTTTATCGCTGCGATCTAGCTATGGCTGCACGTCTCGTGCTCCAGCGCTCTATCGCCTCAGTGGACACCACAAGCAGCTGCGATGGCAACTAAATGTGATGCGAATGAGGCAGCCCACGGCTCCCAGGCGATGAATTACACTAGTTACTAGAGAGGAAGAGATGGCCTGCTGTTTACAGTATGCGGGATAGGGCTAGGATATCTCGGAAAGAAAATAAATTTATAGGACATGCACATATTTTTAAAATGGGTGTAGTGTCGGCAACGCAACATTCTAGTTCATAGATACGAGAGTATCGCTAAATTTTTAATTATGATTTTTTCTTAACCTTGAATCGGGAGCATTGATTAGGGGGCGGGGTCGACTCCGATAAAATCCAACGCAGATTAAATTCTGCCATTCACACATGGACCAACGCGCAGTCGAGTCTCCTAGGGCGTCCTGGTGCGAGAACTTCTCCAGGCGACACATCGCGGCGGCGATGGCGGTTGTGCGCTTCTTGTTGGGCGATGACGCAAGCGACGGCGGCGGCGGCGGCCGGAAGCGGCGTGCGGATGCGTGCGGACGCGTGCGGACGCGTGCGGACGCGTGCGGACGCGTGCTCGCTTGGCCGTGACCGCCTTCGCGGCCGCTTCCCCCGGATCACTCTTCCTCTCGTCGCGCGCGCCGCGAACAGGCTTTCCTCACAGCCGTGCGTTTCAAGGAGTTCATAAGAAAGTTAAATACGATAATAGTTCTTGACGAAATGAGTCACGTAATGCGTCTTGTTACAACAGGAGATTGGGAAATTGACAAACAATGCCGTTCGGCAGAGTTCGGAGACCAATTAATTATTGTAAATGTTTCGATACGTATATCGTGCGAAGTTTGATTCATTTTGTAACAATTAATTAATTTGAAATCTGGTACGAAAGTGTTCCTTTAGATATCAAGATATTTGTCTGTAAGTGGTGACACTGTTCTCAGCAATAACAATTGAAAAACTTTCTAGGTTCTTTTCCAAATTAGTGGTAGCTGTGATTGGAAGTAGCAAATACTCAGTTTCAAACATTAATTCCAGAACAAGTGTACGAGTTTGGGTACGGTACATCTCAATATTGGTGTGTTATAACAACATTCATTCGGTTTCGGGACAAAAATGACAGCTTTTCTGGTAAGGTTCAGAAAGAAAAAGCGAATAGTCTTCCCACACTCTCTTAAAGACTAGACACAATTTCTTTGAAAGACAATATTGATATACGTTTAGGCAATTGTTACCGTTTTTGAAGAAAAAAAGTAAAGGTAAGAAGGGAAAGAAGCCTAAAATATTTTCAAAAGATGATATACGTAAATTTTTGGTAGCACATATTCGCCTTTCCTTTAATGCACATAATAATGCTCATAATGAACTTAAGTACACTTGTGCGGTCAAGTACTTCATTATGAAACTGAATATGTCAAAGATTTTTTAATTTTTTTTTAACCTGACCAAAGTGGACTCTCTCTCCGTCCGTCCCTCCCAAGGTTTCGGTTAGATCCTTTCCGGTGCATCATTTGGGACAAGCGAGGTGTCATTTGGCACGTCTCGGTCTCTTAAGAAAAGGCAAGTTTGTTCCCATCTTTCCCATTCACTTAAAAAATCAAAAACTAATAAGTACTGTTTGAAGCGTCTGAGGCATGCACTAAGGTAGTAACTAACAAGTGATTAATAGTAAGAAATATTAATTTACTAAATAAGTTAACTATTTGCTTCTGGAGAGACTCTCGCTGTTGGTTTTTAACACTAGTAAAAGCAACGCCACCTAAATATAGTATCTAGGTGGTGTTGGTGAAAGGCATGAATGTTCCGTGGTTTCTTAGATAAACTTGTCAGTCGGCGCAATCTTTGGTTCGGGTTTCTCTGTAACAAAACGGAGTTAAAATTCTTTTATAAGGCTGTCACATAGATTGATATAAAAGTTCAAAAAGATCCAAAAAGAATTCGGACAGTCATATTTATAACATTAAAAAAAGTTTTTAATGTTATAAATATTACTGTCCGAAATCTTTTTGGATCTTTTTGAACCTTTAAAACTTGAGTCAAGTTAGGTGGGTCACAGACCTAAGTTTGTGTGGTATTTTTTATTACCTGTTCGCGGATTTGAGAAACGAGGCGTGGATTTCTCGGAGAACTGTTATTTTCCGTAAAAGTTTCGAGTGGCGTGCCAGATTTGATCACGTTATCGGTGCAACTTGGGAAGCGGCAATTTCTACGACCGCAAAAAAGACAAATTTCGTGATAACCAGCTTCAGAAACACTACGTCGAGTGATTAGTCACCAAGGCGCGTCTCCGTCCAGGACGTCATTGCTTATCGTAGTTGGTCACGTGATCACAGGAGGTTCGTGGTGAAATGAAAACATTTTCTGTAAAAATGTTGCGGGAGAGTGAAGTGGGTAGTAAAAGTGCCAAACTAATTTGTATAATATTGTAAATGTATTACAGAAATTCGTAGTATCATGAATAGTTTATTTTAAAATTCAAAACTTTTGTGGTCAACAGTAAAATCTTTGAACGGGTTTATTTGATTGTAACTTCATTTGAAATTGTCCTGGTTATGGTGTTAGTTCTAGAGATACTGTCAGTAGATTTATTATGCGAACACTTTTCTTCCTTTCAAGGAAAACAAACTAAATCATGAAACTTTTATAGAGAAAATCAAATATTACAGATACAATTTTACGATAAATTATTTTTGAACGGATATATGGCGACAAACCTAACCTTAAATCTGCTGTAATCAGTTGTCCGTAATTTCGTCAGATTGGGAAAGATATTTTTCTGGGACAAAATTATTTCAGTTACAATATTTTTTACTGCAATTCGTGTGACTCAGGGCCTTATAAAGAGATGCTTACGTATTTAGTCACGCATCAATGGATTCGTTGTTGATTCAGAGGAGGCCTGTTCATTTGTTGTGTTAGTTCGTTTACGTCATGTACTACGTCTCTAGAGAAGGTTTTCTAAATGATGCGTTTCGTAATTTTCTCCCGTAGTGAACGTGATCACAAATAACCTGAACTAGATAAGCAGTATGCGGAATGACTCACGGCTGGCAAGATTTTTCCTCTTAAAATGATATCATTTTAATGTAGAAAAGAATTGTTTATCTCATATGTTGACGATACATGGCCTTACTGTTTAGGAAAACAATCTGGTTGCATAACTTACGAGTATTTAATGCGTGTGGAGATTGTGTTGTCTTCAGATGTATAACGAGAAAGACTGGAACTGGGCATTTTTTTCCGGACTCTAATCTAATTTTTTTAAAACCTCAAATTAATAAATATAAAAATATTTTCAAAAACGCTAAACACGTCGCACTAAGCTAGAGTTTAAACTTCAGTTCTATTTAAGGGTCGCCATAATTTTATCAGGCGTAGGGCCCTGTCAAAATTTTGTCGGGAGTTTTAGCGGCAGGCGTAAGGAGACGTCTTTAAACTCTTATATATCACGTCCCTAATAAGGACCTTATACGGTTGTAAGGATCAGCGATCAGAAGAGCAATTGCGACATGGCTATACGCATTACAATAAAAGATGTATTTCAAGTGTTGAACAAAGAAGTTGCAGAACCTATCCAAGAGTGCGGGCAAGTGATGAGAAATTTGAACCTCTGTACGAGTCCAGAGAAAACAAATCTCCATTATGCAAGTTTTCTGGACGAATGTGCAATCGGCTTTTCGGAAAGCGTAGGGACTATTTAACAAGAATTCATTAGAAACAAGACAACCTAACATGAAGATATGATTTCAACTTTTTTTTCTCGAATATCTAACATGCCTCCTTTCCAAAATTTCCCGTCAATTCTTGCCAGAGCTGTGGTGTTGGTAAGGAATAATTGTAACTGTCTCACATACGAGATTCACTTTATCGGAGTTGGAAAAAGCAACCTTTCGTGTTTTTAGGCGGCCATTTTTCCTTTTATATTTTGACGTAGTTTCTCTTGTAGAGACTTCTACAGGCGTGTTCTCGTTATGGAGGTATGAGGTCGTGCATCCGACTTAGCGCTTCGTTTCGAAGGGTCGTGGGTTCAAATCCCGCCTTTGACATCATTGTTGGTCCCTTCTCTCTCATGTACGTGAGGTTGCGGAGGGCCTCGCGTTCTGCTGACCCCTGATCAGAGGGGTCCGCAAGTTTGTTTGGTGCCTAGTTTATGGTCTAATGCGTCCCATCGGGACCTAAAGGGTAACCAGCTGTCGGGTGGAAGAAAAAGAAAGAAAAAAAAGAAAGAAAGAAAAGAGAGATGATAGGAGGTCTTGTCTTAGGCCTAAGGTAAGACTTTATGATTTCAGGGTCCGCCACGTGAGTTGTGCGAAACGTCGCTACCTTACTCGTGGCGCTAAAAGTCCCTGCTGTGGATGCGTGTCCCGTCGGTCGTAGCAATCAAAAAGTGCGGCGCGGCGCGGCACGGTGGGTCTCCCGCCGCCTCGCCCCGCCCCTCGCGGCGTGCCGCTTTACGGCCGTTTCATTGCCGCGGCGGAAGCAGTTTTTCGGTTTAACGCCCGCGCTTGTTGCTGCGCTGGGTGATGTCTGCTGTCCGCGGACGACGCGGTGACGCCACGGCGGGAAACCTCCGCTGCGCGGTTTTTTTGCAAGAGGCAATTTCAAGGCGCTCCTGCTGTAGTAAAGTTCTAGGTCTTGCACAAGTGTAAATTTAAGTGGGGGACTTGGGTTGCAACGTAACTTAAACATGTTCTGTAGTCGTGCATATGGTATTGATTAATATGTTGCGGAAGAATGAATACAGGCCAAAATTCAGAAGAGTAGATCGGAATTATAACTCGCAATGTTTGCTTATTATGTGGATACGAGTGTAATCAAAATTTCTGAGCTCATGAATATGTGAACAACTGATTTGGAATGAATCTTTTTTAAAGAGAATGTAATGCAGTTTTCCCCTTTAGCCATTACGTGATGATATGTTATTTGTACATGGTGCTAAGACATAGTAATTGCTTAATGAGCCTTTTACCTTTTCACCCGTGATTTCTGGTATTTAACTCCCGCCCCCGCACTTAAATTCTTCTCACTGAAGTTAAACGGCCCCTGATCTCTTGTTTTCTTATTTATCTCAATGTAACTGGAACAGGTAGCACGGAAGTAGATATGCGGAGCTGACACGAAATGCAAATGGGGAATAAAAATGTGGATGTTACAAAAGTTTTCTGGATCAAACGTCAAAATTAAAATTTGGGCCACTTATTTTTCTATTCGTGTGTACACAAACTATCTTACAGTAATCGCAGAAGCAACTATTTTACAATTATACAACTATTTCGAGATCATCCGCATGTACTCGATGTGTTAATTCTCTATATCAGAAGGAATAGTAAAACCTTTTCTTCCCTATCTCATTCTTTTTTTCAATCCTCCGTCTCCTATATTTTTTCAACATTTTCCGCGGAGTCCTTCTGGCCACTTGAGGTTTCTTAACTCAGTAGTAAAATCATTTAACTCGAACACCGATTCGTCCCGGAGGCAATCGTGTGAAGACTAGTGATGCGACATTAACGGAACATCGATGATGTCAGACATCGATTCTCAAAACTGAAACATCGATGTTAATAATAAAGCGACCAAAAACATCAATGTTTTTTAAACATCGGTGCTTGAAAGTAGTCAGTAATGTTACATTAAATTTGTGCGCAACAAAATTTAATTTGACAATAGCAGGTGCATCTTCATTTATAATTCAAATTTCAATGAAAGCAAAGTTAAAACGCCTTCCCATGTGCGAATTACGAAGGAAATGCCAGAGCATGAGGATTGTCTCCAGCGTGGGTTTAGTCTGCTCGATGAAGGAAACCGCGTTCAGACACAAAAGTGGTACCATGAGTAATTTCGGCAGTTATGGGAATTTTTATCCACGAAGAAAATATTGAGAAAGTAAAAACCATAGAGCACAAGACATCGATTTTCAAAAAACATGGGGTTTCAATAGATCAGTGTTTAAAACATTGAATTGAATGAATGCCTTATTTTAAGAGGCGAGACTCGGGCCATGAGGCCTGCTCTTCCGTCTGATCATGCAAATTTCGCTACGCTCCTTTCACCAACTAGCGGAGAAAGAAGGTATTCCTTGAGCGACGAAACTGGCGATTTTGAATTTAGCTCACAGGCGTCATTTAGGCTTGAGGATCTGTTACGTGCAGTAAATCTACTAACATGGGACAGCCGGCTTTACTTCCCCTCTGAAGGAAGGCGTACGAAGTATTTTTTCGCCCTTAAAAATCCACGGCTTCGATCAGGTTTGAACCCGCGAACTTGGGTATGACACCATACGCTAACCGCTACACCACCGCCGTTTTAAAACATTGATGTTTTGAAAACATGGACATCGATGTGTCATGCGTGGTGGAGACGGGTCGTGAGCGCAGACGGCGCGGGCGGGGACGTTTATTTCTGTAGCGGAGGGTTCGTGGCGGGTGCAGACGGGCGCAGTGCGCTTCGGAATGTCGCCGGCGGGCGCGGGGCGCGGGGCGTGGGGGACGGCGAGGGCTACGACCGGAAGGCGGCCGCGGCACGCGGACCGGTTCTTCAGCCGCCCACTGCTTCCGGCTCGACGCGCTGCCGTGCACAGCACTTCAGGTCCTTTCAGGTGGCAGGCAGCCTTTCTTCGAGATGTATCGTGAATCTGGAAGGTGAATCGGTCCTTTTGAATAAATTAGCTTGGAATCGCTGGAAGGAAAGGGAAATTCTAGGGTGCTCCTAACACAGGATTCTTAATATGAGGAAGATACAGGAGGAGTTTTTTTTCTTGGGTGCGCAAGAAATTTGAAATTGATTTTGAAGTTGAAAAGTCGGAACAATTTTTTTTTTTTTTTTTTGTACTCAAATTTTTCTCACATATTTGATGTAGGATGATAAAGTTAAGTTCGTTAGTTCAGTAATATATCTATCTTAAATTTTCATCTTTCCGTACAGAGGAAACAGAAGCACTGTAAAGGAGTTGATTGTGCGTTCGTAATTATTAGTATCCAGTGTACTGAGGATTTTTTTTAAAGATGAAGTTTGATCGTTTTAACTGTTACCTGCACAGTTACTCTGATCGCAGCTTTTTGATTAGCTCTATCAAATATGTCCAAAATTTCCAACAAGCAGGAGTGCAATAAAAATACAGAACTTTGGAAATGTTTTGCAATTGAACATAAGAAATAATTTTAAAAAACGCGTTACTAGTGTTGAGTTGCTCGCTCTCATCACCACGTGTTGAGATGCAGGTGGGCAATAGCGAGATCTTTTACTAACCTTGTGTTTTAATACTTCATTAGTGTTTCGTGAAATATGATCTTTACGGGACGAAAGAGCAGCGAGCAGCGGCGTAAACTCGTGTCGTTTGCAGCGTGACTCTCGCTCCCCGAGGTGTCTGGGCGCCAAGCGCATTATACGAGGGCACCGGAAGTAGAAGTGACGTCACGGACGGGGCAGGTGGAGCATCTCCCGCGCCATCGCGACGCATCGCTTCGCGCGAAGGAAATGAGAGGCCACCGCCGTGCCCCAGAGCGACTGCCTCAGAGGCCGAAGGCTGAGGGGAGATGCACTTACAAAGAAAATATATCCTGCGGTTTCTCGAAGTTGGCCACTCAAGGCTCATCTTCGCGATGGAATATCGCACCACATTTCGCGTCTTTCTCGGTCTTGCCGATAGAAGTTGCATGATCGCAAACACTGCTTTATACGGTCGCGGTCATGCGAAATCTAGCGGAACGACTGAGAAAGATGCGAAATATCGTGGCATAGTCCATCACGAAGATGGGATTTGAGTGGCCTTGAGGGGCAAAGTTAGAAAAATCGCAGTATAAGCCCAGTGCCGGAGCTAGACAATGTTGGACCCGTGGCAATGCTGACAATGAGATGTAGTCCCCTGCCCCGCCCGAAAAAAATGAAAAATGTGAGAGTTGTATCTAGAAACAGTTATTTTATTTCAACAAATAACAAAAAGTACGTTTAAGCTAAAAAACGTTTTTGAAAATACATTTTAAATAATAGTTACTTAAAAGTATTTAGTGATCAAATAATAAAATGTGTACGGTGAGCTTAAAACTCTAAAACAATTATTGTTGCGTTAGTGTTTCATATAATCACTTGTTAAAGACATGAAATAATACAAGTGAATTTCAGTAGAACCTATTTTAATGTTATCGTCATTTGATGCGTTTAATCGTCTTGCCCTATAAGTAATGACTGTAATGAACTGCTTAAGCTAAAAAAAAAATGAAAATTTAATGGAATATCAGACTACTCTTCCGCGACTTATAAAATTACGATAATGATTTTCTCGTCTTCTAATTTGTCTTTCAATTTTTAAATTATTTTTGTCATCGGGCCCCTTGACTTGCGGGGCTCCGGCTGATCGCCCGGATTGCTCATGCCTAGCGTCGGCTCTGCATAAGCCCATATGCTTTGGCCCTGTCTGCTCAAAGACGTTGCCAACCTTCACGGCTGAATGATGTTTCAAAAGTCCTGAAATTCGGAATAAAGGCAATGACATTCCGGAACTACGTTATTCCACAGCATTTTTGTAGAAACAGCCCTTTGTGAAGTTCTTAGGTGACTATTTTGTTGGAAGAACGTTTGACAGCGGCACATAATGCTCGGTTAGGCACAGAAACAATTCGTAAAGGCGGCTCCACACATTCGGCATTTGCCGAACAGCGAGCAACTGCTCAACCAATCCCGAGCAGCTGATGTGCTCGACGAACATTTGCTTCCTTTGATGTCTCCAAAACACAGACTGTGGGTAGGGCGAGCACCGAATGTTTGATACAAATCCACATCTACCGTTAAAAAAACATTGTTTATAGTTTCAGAGAAAATAAGAGCATGTGATAATTCTCGCTCGGGTACGCTTGATTGTTATACTCTAGAATTTCTCGAAACGCGAATATTACGTGATCAAATACGCAATCGACTGCTCGCCGAAATCTCTCGCCCAACACACCGAAAATAAGGGGCTCTGTAATTCAATACAAAGAGGATGTTTCGCACACTTCTCCGACCAGCACACTCTTCTTAGGCAATTGCACCATTCCCGGTGCAGCTGCGCTGTTGCCAACTTCTCGCATCTCTTGAGGCTTCTCGCAGCGGCGCGGCGCCTTTGCAATCCAAGTGCCTAATTTAACTCTTTTGTGATCAGCTTCAGATGCCAGAAACAACTTTACATGTGTGTTTTTTAAAATCTTGGATTAATCATTTTGTAACCTATTTTAAGTGCCTAAAACGTAATTTTTACGCCTAAAAGTGCCTAATTTCATAATTTTGTTACCAATTTTAGGTGCCTAAATCATCACTTTTTTATGCCTAAAATTCCAAGGTCTGGTTACAAGTTTACAGCCAGCAAATTCTAGTGTTTCAGCATAAATTCGTGATGAATTTATAAGGTAGACTAAGAAGTTAACAACTTTAAAGATATCGTTGAATGATTAAATAGAAACTCACGTACCTCCAATTGGTTAATAATACCATTAGATTGTCATCTGACTGATCTTGTGAACGAATGTTCTATGTCTTGTAAGTCCTGGTTGAACATTGCCTCTCTGGTGACAGTAGTTTGGCTGTTCATAGAGAGACAAATAAGGAATGACAAACTACCTAGAAAACGGCCGTATTTCTCTCCCCTAATATAGCCCGTTAAAACCGAAGCCTGATGAAAATCCATAAGCAGCTGTCGCGTAGAAAGCGCCGGCGCGGCGCCCCGCCCACTTGCGCGCTGTGCGGGCGCGTGCGGCGCGGGGCCGGGGCGTGGGGCGGGGGCGCGTGGCCCTAGGGGGCGTTCCAGGGCGAAGGCGAAGGGCCGCGCGGGCCGGGGCGCGCAGGTGGGGTCGAGGCAGGGCGCGGGGGCGTCGGGCGCGGCAGCTGGCGCTCGAGGAAGCGGAAGCCTCCCGCCCCCGCGACGCACTGGCGCCGGCGCGCGGGGAAAGCGCGTTATGTCAGAGGTTGCGAACCCGAAGCGTTGCACTTTTGCTCAAAGCAGGGGTTACGATTTTTCCACTCTCAAATGTTGGAGGAATTGTTGGAAAGGGAAAAATAAGGAAACAAACTCTTCTCGTCTCCAGAGATTATCGAAATTTAAGAAAAACTATTATTTTTACGAAGAGGTATTTGAAATATTTGATGCGAAAAGAAAAAGCTTCATGTTTGCAGAGGTGGAGGACGACATTGCAACGAATATCTTACGAATAAAGTGGGATCTAACGAATTCTCGAATTAGTCTGTTTCTGTTAGCATTATTCAAAACGGGGTTAATAAAAAGGAATATCCTCCGAAAGCTGGATGAAGTGGACATAAGCCAACACGAGGTGGCTGGGATATAGTGAAATATGTACGTTACGGTGACAGCAGATATGTCATAAACAAGGATCACACTGCTGGGATAAAGTTTCGAAGCTGAATGTGAAACCTGGGTGTAGTTTTGGATTCCACTGTGTCGTTTCAGAGCCTGTGTTCGGGTATGTATTATCTAGATCTGTCTTAACAGATCGTAAATAAAATAGAATTCCGCTGTCTCGAATTATTTCTAATTAAAAGATAGCGCTTCGCTATGCATTAGCTTGTTAAAGATGAGGTTCCGGCCTTCCGCCTTAGCGATTCACATAAAACAACCTTCAGTTCAGTTCATATAATTTCAAACTCATTTTTAATGCCAAAATCTTGCAAGCACCCAAGAACAAAGACTAACAATTGCCTTCCTGAAACCTGTGCCCTGTGTGACTCGCATGAAGTCCTAAATAAACATTTTTTTTCATTTATAAAGCTTGATCCAAATCCTCTGGCTATTGTGCGATTTGTCTGGGAGATTATTTAACATTGGCCGCATTTCAGCATTGAGTCGTAACATAATTTACAGGGAGAGGATTTTTATGCTCTAAAAAAATCTTGAAATATGCTTGTCAAAATATGCATTTGACCTAAAAATACTGAAATATGGTCTTTAATATGCATTTCAAATCAAAAATATTTCATTTCCTCTCCTCTACAAATCTTGCTTGATAAAATTCAGGAGAAGCGTGCTTGGAATGAAGAGATATGTTTCTGTGCAAACATAATACACCTTATATCGCGGGTGGCGTAAGTGAAGTAAATATTCACCGCAGTGAAGTACATTGTTTGTCTTTAATTTCTTCTGCCTGATTTAAAAATGTCAAGAAATATCAAGAAATGTCAAATACATTTGCACAAATATTTGATCAATTATAGAAAAATAGATAAAAAGAAGAAAAAAAACAAGTGGAAAGTCTGACAAGTTCTTTCGAATCGATGAACGCTTACAATAAATAGATTTGATGAAAAGATGAAACGTTTGAGAGAGAAATCTCTAATTAAACGAGTATGCCAAATATGCGTCTATAATTACACGAATATGCATCATCAGGAAAATTCGGTCAAATATGCACTAACATATTAATTTACACAGCATCAGATTCTAACCAAAAGTCAGGAAATATCACTTAGCTACGCACGTAAACAACGGACATTAATATGCAAAATCATAGATATCCGCTCCCTAATAATACGCATGTAAGCTTTGTACCCGTGATCATGGGCATCGCTCCCAGCCAGGTTGGTCGTCGGCGCTTGTACGCCGCGTCGGGGCGCCGTCCCCCGCCCGAGGGCCTCTCAAAGGGCTCTTTGTGCCCCTCGCTTCCGCCTCGCCCTCGACAAGCGATCGCTTATTCGCTTCGAGGCCCGGCACGCGCGCCGCCGCCGCCGCCGCACCGGCCCCTCCCGGCCCGGTCCGGTAAGGCGCGCTGCGCTGGGGAGGAGACTTCAACGAGCGCGCGGACAAAGGCGCGTTGCGTCCACGCGGGGCACTTTGGGCGCTTCGTAGGGGGATTGTGTTAATGCCAAGTCACGATTGTTTCGTGTTGTGAAGAGGCGGCGGAGGTTGGCCATTCCGTGCCACGCCACAAGGTCTCCGGGGTATTATATTGTCTGGACGTGCTCTGAAATTGAGAGTTAGTCACTTCATTTAATTACGTGTGTGCGCGGTTATTTCTTGATGTACCTGAGGAAGCCAGTAGCATAGGACAAAGATTTTCAATGAACCGGATTTTGATATCTGATACATCGCGTCGCCTGTCACTTACTCCCTTTTAGGCAATATTGTGCAATCAAATATTCTATGTAGGCTTTAAAAATTTTTAAAAAGTGTCGTGAAGATAACATTGATCTTCTTGACCTGAAACTGGTGTACTAGGTGTTGGGAACGTGTATCCCCCCCGGATAAGCGAGTTTAGAGCCAAACACGAAGCCGCAGCTGCCTACTTGCCACCGGTCTGCGCAGCGCAGCGCTGCAGTGCACACTCGACCGTTGCGTCGCGTCGGAGGCGCAGACGGGAGGCTGGAAAAACCCAGGAGACCTGCGCTTCGCCGCCCGTCGGAATGGCGGGGGCTGTGCCTCGCCAGAAGCGATGGTCCACTCGATCTCTCCCCTCCCCCCGCCATTCCCCGCCCCGGCCTGCCCCGCTCTCCCCCTCCCCCTCCCCATCCCCCCATACTCCCGCCTCGTGCTGCGCTGCCGTTGACTCTCCCGAAGGCTAAGCAAGGTGTTCACATTTTTGCGTCTCTCGTATTTTAATGGTTCATTCTGTCGAAGGCTCTGCCGGCACGTCAAGGGTGACGGCAAGCTCACTCAACCAATAATCGAGATACGCGCAAAAGCTTTTTAAGGCAGTAGTTCTCAACCGTAGTGTCTAGCTCGCCACGCACTGCTTTCGCGAGGACCATCTCGTGTTTAAGTTGGCAAATGATCTTGAGGAGTTTTTCTCTAAACCTAAATATTATAATATACTACTTTCCTCTTCGTAAGTTGATGAGTATCGGGGGGGGGGGGTATCAGATGACTAGTTAAGACTACAACAGGTGTTGAGACATTATCTTGTTTTGGTTTGGAATTAATCGTGACACTCCGTCATATTAAGTGACTAAATTGTCAAAATTGAAAGGGCTGTGGCCCCGTGGGTTCTACGTGGTGTTGTCTGTTATACCAGTGGCTCCTGGATTTTTTAATGATAATACTTGTACCTGATTCACTTCAAATTCAGGTTTGTGTCCTCACTAGTGACAGTGACAGAATGTCTTAATGCTTTCTTTCAAACCCTTGCCAGTGGCAGAAAAGATAGTATAAGCAGAGATTCTATAAATCCTCAGGAAGTGTATTCAAAATATCACTTCACTTAACAGCGCTTTCGTGTTTTCAGTCTTGTCTGTAGCCCTCACTCCACTGGCTGAGGCTGAGGAGTGGGTCATACTGTAGTCCTTAATGTTCATCTTCATCCGTGACTATTTTCCCATTTACTTTAAAGTAATAACTGGAGCCTTGGAGTTTTTGTAAGGGTGTATGTAAAAATGTTTTTTTAAAATTTTAATTAAATGATTCTCCTGGTAACGATAAAATTACGTTTAGTTTTAATATAATTTTTACAGAATTGTTTATAAAAATATTTGGGATATTGCAGTCTTCGCATCGATTGCAACTGAAAAGCAAACTGTATTCATGAGCTCGAGATACCGTGATTACGAAGTAACCCCTTCGGTCGTAATCGTGTACTCGTTTTCACTGGTTTATGGGACCTTTTATTTTGTTCCGGCACTCTCCGTCATAGTTGTGGACACTAAGCGGAAGGAGTGGGTCGCCCCTCGCATTCCAGCCCTGCGACCGGAGGAGCCGTGTGGCTGTAACTGGAACCCGGAAAACACGCCCGGCGATCGGACAAAGGCAGCGCGGCCGGAGGCGGCTCCTCTCGTGCGCCCCGTGGTTTACTTCAACCTGACCGGTATTCCCTCTTGAGCTGGATTATGGTAATGGGCCGAGCACGGTAGTATTTTAGCTTGCGCGAAGAGCGAAGGGGACGTTTTGTATCCAACGAAGCGTATGTACTGGCCTTCACAAAACAGGCTCTGAGGACGGTGTTTTAAGATTTATATTAATTTCGTTTTTAATTTTCTCACTGGTAATCACCTCGTTTATTCTTAGTCTAAAAAGGAAACAAACCAGGGACATTCGTGCAGTATTTCATATATTATGAAGCGACTTCTCGTGATTCTTCAATTGATTCATTGGGGTCGAATCCCCTTTGGTGAGGTTTTGGTCGTGTAGAAAAAAATGCTATAAGAGCATCAATGTTATATTCTGTTAATATTTCCGCCAAGAAGTGTTTGTGATGAATAAATTTTTAATATTAAATCGGTAATTCCGTAGATATAACAACAGTTCATTACTTTCAAACTGAAATTCACTTTTTATGCTGTTTTTTTTTTTTTCTGACTGTTGGATTTGCGAGAGGAAGTTTTCTTGTGAGCTTGCGTAGCGTTCGCGCTGTGGTGCGACGTGTGACGTTGAAGGGCCCGTTAGCGCCTCCCGTGCGAGGCATTCGGGGCGACGGAGCGCGGCGCAATCTGCAAGTGAAATGACGCATCGATCATCGCCGGGCGGCCGCCCCCCCCCACCCACCCAGGTGCATCTACCGTGACCCGAATTGCACCAGGGGAAGGAAAAGCGAATGCCTCAATATTTCTGGCTCCACAAAAAAGTTTAGAAATTTATTTATTTACTTGAATTATTTTTGTTATGTCCATTTTGCAACCAGAGGAACAACAAGTCTCTTAACTGTCGGCGTTTGTTTAGGATTTAGTCTGCCGTGTCTAACGAGCAATCAAAACAAAGGAATTGAGGCTAAAAATGGGTGTGAAAATTATCATTCAAAGAAAAGGTGGTTATTTATTATTTCGTTTATATATATATATATATATATATATATATATATATATATATATATATATATATATATATATAAGACAGTCGTCCAATAATTACGAACAAATAACGAATAACCTTATTGCTCTACATTGGCAATCTCTTGCATTAATAGGGATGGCCACTTTTTGGAATACATGTAAAACCGGAAAATGTCAGGGAATTTTATTTCTTTAGAACAGTCAGTGAAAATCATGGAATATGTAGAAAAATCGTAAAGTCGGTGAATTTAGTTCCAGTAAATGAGTGGGGACCATGTAAAAGTTTTAACGGATTCTAGGATTAATGTGCGTGAATGCGAGATTAATGGGACTTTGGACGCTGATCATCATTCTCACTACTCGCTCTTTAATATCGTAGAAAATTATTTTTTCATTTAAAAAAATAGTACTATGAAGGTATCGCTTTTTTGTCAGGCGACGAAGATTTCGCCGTATATGCAA
Organism: Acheta domesticus; assembly: GCA_031308135.1. Classification (NCBI taxonomy): domain Eukaryota; kingdom Metazoa; phylum Arthropoda; class Insecta; order Orthoptera; family Gryllidae; genus Acheta; species Acheta domesticus. Next base: position 32,821,577 of record JAHLJT010002406.1, read on the forward strand.
ATCATAAAAAGTTCTAGTTCAGGATTACCTCTCTATTCTATTACGAAATTACATTTAAGATTTTTTAGGCCGTTTAGTTTCCTTTCCGAACTACCTTGCACGACACCAGGACGACGTTACTTTTCAGGAACGATCACGTTAAACGGGAAAGTCAAGAAAATAATTTACTTCATTGTCAAGAAATGCAGATTCTGCTAATAGTCAAGAATAAGTTGAATGAATGTGGTCGTTGCGAACCAATCCCACGTGTTCCCACCTGCATTCCCTGTCTCTCACAACCCGAATGCGGCTTGCCTGTGCCGCCGAGTGTCGAGAGCTCGTTGCTTCGTCCTTCCCTGCCGGCGGCGCGTGGTCGGTGTGTGAACTTTGGGCCCGCCCACCGGGCGCGTCGCAGCCTTGAGGCCGCTGCCACGGGGCCCCGCGCGCCGCCCTGCGCGGCCGCCGCGACGCCTCGTCATCGCCGCCGAGACGCCTCGGCCTCCCGCGCCGCCCACGCGCCGGCCTCTCCCCGCCCCGCCCCGCCCCGCCCCGCCCCGCCCCGCCCCGCCCCGCCCCGCCCCGCCCCGTTCTGCTACCGCTGTGGGTCCAAATGACTGAACAGGATGTTGCGATTGCTCGCCAAGCACAAGTCTTCGCGCAGTCAAGTTGTACCATAAAACAGGATTGACCTGATATTAATTTATTCAATTCGTTTGTTTGCTATTCATTTGGAATAAGTACAATATTTAAGAACGATGTCCAAATGTTTCTTTTCACTTTCGTTACAAAATATTCATATTTTAAAGGACCCCCATCAGTACTAGAGAAATGCTGATGTACGGTTTTAGTGCCGATTCCTAGATATCTTTCGAAGAACAGAGACGGTAGTTGGTAATTCCGTTATCACGAAGTGTTATCTCACAAAGCATTCATCTCGCTCTTGAAGGTAATTCTTCGTGTGATTAGGTTTCACTTGCTCATGTATGCACCGTGTTGGTCCCGTCTTCGCGACGTGGCTGGGCGGTTGCGGCCCAGTGTGTTGGCCTCCTGGCCCCTCCTCGGGCGCGAGGGCGCAGGGCGCGGCGCGGCGCGGCTCGGCGCGACGGGCGACGTTGCCGCTGCCGAGCGCCAGGTGAGGCGCAGTGCGCTGCCGCAGCTGCCAGGGCTCGCCAACTGCACTGTTTGCGCTTCCACTCGCGAGCTCAAGGAACATTCCGCTGCACCGCGCCGCTCGCCGCTTCACGACAGGACTGCCAACCTTTCCCCATTCTCCCTTCTGAGTAGCCCTGTCGAGGCTGCGATTTATTAGTGTTCAATTGGGGGGGGGGGGGTCTGCGAAACCAGGAGTAACTCGAGAGAGGGCGGTACTGCTTTAAAGGTTGAAGGGGGGGCATAGCACGTACGCTTTCCACCGCTCGAGCCCCGGTTCTTTTCCCGGCCAATGCGTTTGTAATTTGACAAAGCGAGTTATGGGTAGGGTTTCTAGGAATTCTCAATTTTCCCATGTCCCCGCGTTCCACCATTCCTCAATTATTCACATTATTTTTTTCTATTATCTACTCATTGGATCTACTATTCTATGACGTGTGTGCCTCAATGACCTGAGTGGTTGAAAGGGCCTCTAAATATAAATGAATAACTTAGTTTGTTGGAACATTTAATTTAATTGCTCTAAGCAAATTGTACGTCTTTAAAATGGTAACTTCGGAGTATCTAACTTAAAATAAAGATTTTTATTAAATTATTAAACATTTCAAAGTATTATCTTGTCAATGATTCGTGAAAGTTTTCGTCATTCATACATTTGTACGTTCTTTACAATGTACTCATGCTTCTTCATTCTACACTTTCTATCGCACTAGAGCGACCGCGTCTATCGGGGCAGGTAGGTTTGTTTTCAGGAGTAATGGAAACCCGAACTCTGGGTACAGAGCTGACAGCAATGCTACCGTGAGGCGTCGTGGTTTCGTAAGCTTTCACGCGCTGGGAATGACATCATCGTTCGGAAAACCGCGTCCTTTGCTTGACGTCGGCCGAAACAACGTGAAGTTCGGTTGAGAAAGCCAATTTTCCCATGTCTTGCCTCATAAATACTTTCGAGGCAGAAGAAAAAGTAATTAAAGGATGATTCGGCATTATCTCAATGTTTAATGCAAAAGTACCAGTCTCTGCGCTCAAACGCAAGCCTGAGTAGTTAAGTTCTCAAAGCACACCAGTGCTGCCAGTCGCTATCGCAAGAAAGAAGGGGAAAAAAGTATCACTAGAAGAATTTTATTGACATCGTATACAGATAAGACTTTATGGTATCGTAAATTCACGACGCAATGCTCCTGTCTTTTCCGTGGTTACACTTGAGTGCGGTAAACTCTATGTAAGGATGTTAAATGATGGCTGAAGCGCATAAGAAAACATTTCTATATCTCGTGCCCTATGATATTGACAGTTCTGTTCCCTGGAAACCCAACGGCTGCAGCCGCACGGTCTGTTGTAACTTCCCATCTGCCGTTGAACATGACGTCACCATGCTTTCACGATCTGTGACGATTGTTGCTCTTACCGTGTTGAGCTCAATTGCGCCTCACGCGTGGCGCTAATGGCGAAAGCTGGTCCATTCCTATGAGGGACAAGCTCTACCCTTTAAAATACGCAAAATTACTTGAATATTGTATTTTAAAACAATTTGTTCCATTACAGATTTGTGATGCGACTTTGATGTTTTGAAACTAGTTTAGTAACCACTAAGCTTCAATTCAAAATTTGCAAATTAAATGCAAAAAAGAGACAGTTTGTATATTAATTTATAATTTACATGTAACTGAAAAAAAGATTTAAAAAACGAGAATTTCGAGAAGAAGACGAAGGTCCTTTGCCCACAGCTCATGCGCTGACCACCTCTGCGTGTGCGAAAAACGAGAAGAGACGTAAGAAATATTACGAGATCTGGGGCGAAAGTGCGCTCGATGAAAAAAGTGTGGTTATTTAATATTTTACTTTTTTACCAGTTGTATTTATGAGAATTCTGCATTCACAAAGAACACACTGAAAACGTGGAAACACTAGATGTTAAAAAAGTTAGCTTGAATAAATTGATGTTTCTAAAATAACCTCGAAGGTTTGAAACCATCGGCATCAATGTCTTATCTAACGATACAAAATCTTTTCAATATTTAATGTTTAACGTTGCTACTTACCTAAAACGTGTTTCTACTGAAGCGTTAAAAAGTCAGATGTTTGTGAACTAAACTTAGTTCTGGAATGTAAACACTCTTAACTTCCAAGTTTTTTGTTAATATAAAAATGTTGGAATCGAGGTCATCACATTTTAAAAATGAAAATAACGATTATTTTAATTTTTATATCCTAACCTTTTTGGAGTCCCTTGCCAATCTTGTGGCATCAGTTCCCCTTGCATTGCCGCAGTCCTACAGTCCCACACTCCAACTCTGACGGAAATTTAGTCGGAGGGTTGGAAGGGAACAGTTCCTCAACGCCTCACGAGGCAAGCTCCTCCTCGAGTGTGTTGCGACTGCGCTTATACACTACGCACTTGAACCTGGTAATATCCATTTCTGAATCTGTTTCACGATCACTTGACCAAAAAGGAGTGTTGATAGTAACCGTTCTGCTAAACTGCGAATTCAGCCGAATGAAACTAATGAAAATATGAATAAAGATGTCTGTTCTACGAATCTCGGAAAAATGATTTGAGTAACGAAGTTGTCCCCCTAGAAAATATGATTTTTCTATCATTTGATACCGATCTCAGTTTGTTCTCAATTTGCATTTGTTTTGTGTTCATAATGGAGTTTCGTCTCAGAATAGTCCATTTATAGAAGTGAACTATTTACTTTAATTGACTAATAAAATAACCAACGAAATTAATTACAGAGCTCCGAACTTGAACCTAAAATTACCCGGAAATTGGTTCGCTCTACATTAAGAAACCGAGTAGGGGAGAGAAGGAAGCAACAGGTTGTCTGACTACTTTGTGAACTGGACCCCCTCCTGCTGTGCCACTAACGCTTCTTCTTGAAAAGAGAATAAAAGAAGGAAATGATTCACATGAGAGAAGAAATAATAATATGCGAATTATTTATTATTTATGAAAAGTTAAATTCGAAGTTGCTGTAACCTGGAATTAAATAACAGGTCACGCTTTTGGTATATTTATCATGAATTACTAATTTTGATAGTGTACATAAACATATTTTGTGATACTTAGTCTTCGTAATTCTCACATCGTAGAATACTATGACCGAACGGACATTCTCATCTGCATTTTAAGAGGAAATCTTCCTAGAAGAAAGCGATGAGATATTTCATCCTTGTGATACACGAATAAAAAGTAAACTTGTAAATCATTGTTTATTGATAGAATTTAGAGAGGCTAACCATAAAATGTAAGTCACTTTCTAAAAGTTATGGAAAAATATAATTTCGTCGCTCTGGAAAAATCGGTGAATTTGTAGAAGATTTGTAAGAAGTCAGAGAAAATTTTGAGTGTTATATAACTAGATTTTATTCTTTAAAATGATTGTGCATCTAATAAGTGACTCAATTTTTGTTGCCCAATTTGTTTCTAATTTATACTTAATCACGGTAAAACCAGAGTGCTGACAAATTATTATCAGGCTTGCCTAAATATTATTTCAAAATAGTGCAAAATACCCTACATACCTTATAAATGAAATTTTTAAATGCACATAAAAACCGGGTAAAGTGAAGGAAAATCGTTCCAGTAAAGGAGTGGCCACCCTGAATGTATACTTTCTACTCCAGTTCTCAGAATAATGTATTTCAGATTAGACTTACAGGCCGAAAAAAAAATCCAGTAATACGTTTATAAAAATCATGGAAATCTTCATGAACAACATTTTCCTTAACCTCCTGGTTCCCAAATTGGCGACCTGCATTATTTCGTGTTCCTGCTTGGGCTATTATGCCGTACCGTTGAAGTGGAACTCGTGGTGTTCCGGGTGGAATTATGTGCCAGTTACGGTGGACAAGCTGCAGGTGCTTGTGGACAGCGAATGGGCGGGCGCCGTGGCAGATTTCAGACGACTTTAACGGCAGGTTAAACAACGCAGCTTGTTGCTGTGATGAGTTGTTCATTAGGACTGCCCCATCGTTCACCTACGGTAGATACAGCTAGGGTGGATAGCAGTACTCACTGAGTTGGGATCTGTGTTGGCATGGAAACTGTAAATGGACACTAGAACCGTATTTGTGATTAAATGTCGAAATAGAATGGTTTCCAGTATTAAAATGGAAAATTTCGAGGGAAACGTTTTTCCTCTTTATTTTTAATTCATACTTACTGTACTCGTACATTCGATACGGAGTTAATACTAAAATGAAAGCGTAAAAGTAAACATAAATACTTTCCTCCGTAATGTTCAGTTTGAATCCCTCTAAAGTTCTCAGTGCTATGTATTCTTGTTTCACGAACTCTACATTGTAGCCGTTCCTTTATCCCTTTATTTTCGGGGAATGTAATGTGTAGTACGAAGCGCCTGTGCATGACTGTTTTGTTAATGTACCTTTTATTTTCTTTCCAGGTAAGCATCGCTCTTCTCGGATGCAAATTCTATGCTGGAAGAGTCACAACGGTGTGGTAAAGTAAAAATACTCTCGTACATTCCTAATTTAAGAGTAACGTGTCAGAGAATGAAGTCGAAAGAAATGTTCCGTGTAAGAATTCTAGAAATTAAAATAAACCATGTTATACCATTTTTTCTTTAACATACGTTCATTTACAAATAGAATACGTTTGATATGAAATGTTTCAAATTTATTCACAGAGAGATGCAAATTGTGTATTGATAAAACAGCTTATCAACAGAAGTTTATTTGATTTCGCATAGTATCTTTTAATTTATATTATCTTTTTCCTTACTCATCTCATGGTAATGACCACGTTTAAAAGAACACTATCGAGCATTAAGTTTTACTATCGGTTAATTGTTATCATGGTTTGCAAATTGAATAATTGCAAACATTTGATTGAAGATATAAAACCTGGGAACTACTTAACCTACCTGTAATTGCAACACTTCAGATAGTGCTAGAGTATGACGCATAATGATGGGCATACGATGTTATGTCTTCAGTTTCTGGAAGTGTCTCAAGAAAAAAAGTATTAATCATAAACTGAGTATATGTGCAACTAATGGGAAGTAAGGATCTATCCTTTGAACCGAACATTTTTATACTTCAAGTTATTGTCCTTTGGCACAACGGGCATTTTACAGGTGTCCATGCAGTTTTACAAGCTTTCTAAAAACATTTGTTCACTTGCATTTAAATATGTAAAATATTGCTACCTTAATATAGAGTGCACGAGAAATTTGTGCACTCGACGACCGTTCATGCGCGAGCGAGACTCGAGAAGGCACACTACACATGCGCTGAACAGACTTCCACGCCTACTATCGCTGTAGAGAAAACATCGAGTAGTCCAATAGGAATGTACCATAATCGCTCAGAAATGTGTTATGCCTATGTAATTTGTTTCATTGGTTATCTTGTGAGCTATCTTTCACGAAATGTGAATGTCATTTTTTCTGCGGAAGCTACCCATCGAAAAGTTGGTAAATCAATGTGTTAAGAGGCGGCATTAAATGTTTCCCTCCGTGATGTCAGTGAGTGCACAGTTTCCTCTTCAGTGTTCAGCTAGATTAGTAATGGAAATAGGAATGGGTCAATTGTCTACCTCCCAGCGACACATACGACGCGTTACTCAGAACGATACAAAAATGCACGATCAGGGCAGCGCCATTGCAGGAAAGAAACATTGACAACGAAACATCTATGTTCAAATTTTAAAAATCGATGTTCAAAATACATCCATCAAAAGCCATTGAAGTTTGTGAAACTATTTTTTTAACCTCTAACATCAGTGTTCACATTCAGGGCGACACTTTCATGTCACGTTGGTCGTGTTTATTAATTTATAATTGAGATTTAGTTGACGAAAAAGTAAAAAATTCTCAAAACAATCCATAAAAGGTGTTATTTTCTATTATTTTTCAGTAAGATAATTAGTTTATCAACAGAAAATCCAGGAACTTACTTTTCACTCATGCTGACCTTCGTCTGGAGAATTATATACATAAAAAATTATTGTAATTTTTTATTATTTATGTTCATCCAGAAATAAAATATCAACAAAGTGAAATCATCGATGTTTTGAACTCTGTTAAAGAACATCGGTATCAATACATCGATGTTAAATACATCGATGTTATAAAAATATCAATGTTTTGAAAGTATCGACATCGATATCACATTCCTAGCTGATCGACGCGGCGGCGCGGCGATTGCTGCGTGTCTCGGGTTGACTGCGCCGCGGTGGGCGCACGCCGTATCTACGTCTGTGCCGGGCGCGGCGCGGCGCGGTGGGGTGGGGTGCGGTGGGGTGGGGTGGGTAGGCAGGGGAGGGGGCAACGGGCGCCAGGCGCCGGAAGCGGACGCGCATGCAAGAGATAGGGCGCGTGGCGGAGGCAGCGATAAGGTTCCTGTGCTGGTTTTCCTTGAATGAGTGAGACGGTTGCTAGAACTTCAAACGCATGTTTATGGACATGCTTATTCGGATGTTATTGAGATGGTCCACAATGTAGTCTCTTTATTCTTCTTTACTAGTCAAAAATGAAAATTCTGTCCTTATAAAATCGCAAATCCGCCGATGTCATACTTTATCCCCATAATTTTACAAGTTAAACAAAATGTGCTGATTTGATGATTTTAATATCCACAGCGACTTGCTGCACGCATTTCATTGCGTTTGCAAGCAAAGCCTCGGAATGGAGGTTCTATCTTCAGCTCGTTCTGAAGAGAATTGCTAGACTTTTCAGAAATGACTTACGATCAGAAAATAGTTCCAGCACTAAATCCCTGAAGTTATCGATTGGTGTGTGTAGTTATGACGAGGTAACTGGGAAGTTCATGCGAGATTTTAGCCCTGAAATATGCATGAATATAGAGAATGTCTAAAAAAATGTTGAAATATGCTCCTTCTTAAAATATTTAGTTTTATTGCAAACGTGTATTTTGCTGTGGAATTCAAATCGTTTTGCCATTTAGAGAAAGAGGGAATGTACAAATTACAAACAGATTGTCTATTGTTCAATACTTTATCTGAAAGGTATTTACATGCAAGGAGTCATTTTTTCGTAGACATTATTTATCTAAAACTTTCCGTAGAAGCCTATTTGGAGCAACGACGAAGTGTTTATTTTGCAATAATTATATTTCTACTTCAAAGTACATATTTGTAATCTTTTAGTCAAACTGTCGAAAATTATTCGAATAAATGCACTTGTATGCCAAAAACCTCTTAAATGTATATTGTTTACAAAACTTTTTGCACTTCAAATTCATTATTTTGCCATTTGGAAGTTACAAGAAGATACGGCAATTGCCAAAAGAAATGTGTAATTGGTCTGAACTTTCCAGCTTGTCATGGCATATTGCAGTGGGGAGAAAGAGTGGAACTTGCAGGATTGAGCGTGGACTGACGGGATGGAACGGGAGGGGGAGGAATTCGGCGCCAGCCGCGCCCGCACCTGAGCTGAGTCAACCTCGCTTCCCCCTCTTCTGTTCATGCGCGATCTTTCTTCTATTTCCCCTCGACCGCGGGTTGCTGCGCCTGCAGATGCGCCACAGACACTTTGCACAAAGTGAAGTTCCTCTACAATCCCCCCTCCCCAATTATTTTCGAGAGAAATGTCGTGTTACTTCAATTAAGCATTTTACCTCAGACGATTTTTTCTTGTTTTTCGAAATCTCGCAACTGTAATTGACTGCAGGGTATCACACGCTCAGTTATCACCTATAGTAAATAAAATGTTAAGAGTATTTTTTTACTAAGCCCTTGGATGGCATGGTATGGTATGGTATGGTATGGTACGGGATTGGATTAGAGATTTCTCGCTACCAAAAACTAAATTTAAACTGCCCGCCATTTCCATCTGGCGGCGGAACAGTGCAACGGCGAGTGTGCTGCGATCTGCTAGCGTTTGATGAAAGCTGACACCGGCCGGCCAATGAGCGATCCAATACGTGTGATGGGATGAACATTTAGTAATTGTAATTGAATAACTTCGTTTTTGCTTAGTGTGCGAACAGTAATTGAAAATTTTAATGTAAATTCGCATGAATACGTGTATACTGAACTCTTAGAGATCCCGAGCTAAAGTGGTGTCGGGGTTAAGACGCGAGTTTCGTAACCAGTAAGTCTCGAGATCGAATCCCCGAGGCTGAGGAAAATTTGCTGGTGAAATGTCACGTATTCCGGACTCCCCTTGCCTCAAATGTACTCTATCAATGATGAATCATAAACAACAACCCTACCTACATTCTTTGATTCGCTGTGAAATCAACACAGACTGAGATAGAGAACTTTTGACAACTTTTCAGCCCCCCTCCCAAATGCCAAGAATACGTGTTCTAAAGTGCATAAAATCGATATTAATAATGCTGTATCTTTAAATGTGTTTTCAGTACTTTCCCCCTTTTTTCTCTGCGTAATTTTCAACCTTCCCTTCTCATTTGATAAAACTTCAGTATTAATTTTCTTTATATGAACATTGAATGAAAAAAAATAGAATTGGTATTTTGACTGCAAAATGTCAAGTTACGCCAAAACTGCAATTTTTATTAGTAATTATGAACTTTTGTTAATTTCCACTGTCAAGATTATTCAAATGAAGTTACTTGGATATCAATTTAATGCTTTTATAATTTGATACAGTCTTAAATAGGGGGGTGCTTACTAAACGTAAGGGATCTGGTTCGTTCGGTCAATCGGGGTTTCATTTTACAACAAATGAGCCATTTGGAGGAAGAGGAGGAGGCAGGAGCGCTTGTTAGCTTGTTGGCTCTGGTGTTCTGCCACATGGCCTCGGCAGCCGTGGCTCCCCTCGGCTGGGAGTGGGCTCAGCCCGACTTGCAACTGGAGCCGCTTACCCGGGTCTCGGGTTCATGCCCCGCCCATTGCTCCTGCCGGCCGGTGGTAACTAACAGCAGATCTTTCCACTGCCGCTTCGTGTAATCCGGATCTGAAGGGGGAAGTTTCTAAAACGGTTCTTCGAAGTCTTCTTAATAAGGTGATAAAATATGAGAATTTTAGTGACTAATATCGGAGCAACTAGTCTTATATTTTGATCGTAACTCCAGAACAAATAATTCTCCGCAAACTTTTTATCAGCAGTGTCACATCAAATCTAAAATCTAGATTATAGAATATACATACTTACTTGCCTTTGAAAAATTCTTTATATTTGAAAAGTTGATAAATTTCCCCTTATGATTTTCCACCCGGGAATTCAATTCCTTTAACATTGCAAAACTGCCCAAATCAAAATTAAATGGCGATGGAAGTGCGTTGGTGACATCTGACAATGTAATTGCATAGTCTAAATGTGCTATGGTGCTATCTCTAAAGAACTTTACTCTGGTATTAGCATGGTTTCCAAAAATTCTGCGTAAAACTTGTACCTAATAAAATCCATTAACTTTTCGGAATCTTACGAAGTAAAATCTGGCCACTCCTTGTAACCCTTCCCACGTTTTTCGTAATACCGTACTCTTGTAACAAACATAAAGCAACCTTACAAGGAATGGAAATGGCCAGTCTTCCGTTATTCGTAGAAGACTTGGGCGGGCCAGCCATCTCGATCACCACATGGGCCAAGAACAATCGAAACCAACGAGTTCAAGCTAAAGTTGGCTTATGAATAGTTCAATTCAAGACAGCATATTGCTAATTTCTACGACGTTTTTGTAAGGCAGTAGGTATAACGAAAAGTATTGCATGTCACACCGCCGATAACACAAGAAACGGACTCCTTGTTCTAAATCTGGAGGAATTGCTTTCGTTAACAAACGTAAACGGCATCGCGTTATTAGCTCTATAACGGCCCAACGACGATAGCAACTTGGTAGCATAGAATCCTAATTCAAAGATTAAAAAACAAAACAAAACTTTTGACAATAGAAGTAAGACGTGTATCTTGAAATTTGTTTTGGCCGACCATAAACTTTATGCATGCCGAATGAGGCAGGGCTTGAATTCTGACGGAACGCGGCGGAACGGCGTTCCGGAACCTCGGGAATTATTAAATTACATTATACGTATATAACTATTTCTATTAAATTAAAAAAAATTGGGGTGTGATCCGGGAACTAAAATTTCATAAATCAAGCACTGCCTTTAGATATCAATAACTCTTAATATTTGAAGTCAAAACCTTGTTCTTTGTTTGTGAATTATTAAAAGATAGTATAATATCCTCCTATAAACATACACAGTTAATATTTTTGTTCGCTTGGTTTGACTGATTAAAGAGGATATTTTGCCCATTGAAGAAAAATATCAGCGTTGCGCAACAGTTAACTCTTTCGACCCCTACGTAAAAAAACACTTGACTCAAACCGCCGCCCCCCATCTGAGGTGTCACGTAGTTTATGGACGACCCCTTCTGCGAATCGCAATGACGCGGAGTCACAGGTGGTTGTTAAACATACACCTTTCCTAGACAAGACTACTACGACACAGGATTACAAACGTTGATCCCGCAGTATGAGAAATGTCTCAATTCTGGTGGTGAACTTGTGGGGAAAATAGTGCAACGTGTGCTGCACCAGCTACAAATCAATTTTTCGATGAAATTGTTTTCTTTTGGTTGATGGCCTAGGGAAATTTACTTTGTGAATGCGCCTGGTAGATTTTGAGAGTTACTAGACTATATAGTGCGATATTTCTAACCGTGCCTCTGGCAGGTACCAGCTTATTGGCGGTTTCATCCAATCGGGAGCTTGAACGTCACTGTAGCGACATATAAGCTCCCGATGGGATGAGACCGTTAACAGCTAATACCTGCCAAACGCACTGTGAGAAAAGTCGCACTATAGTGAGAGTATAGTTGCGCCCGCTATACTTCGTTTTTTTCGACAGCACTGCTCGATACAGTCACGATCATGCGACTCCTAGCGGCACAACCGAGAACGACGCGAAATACCGTGCGATATTCCATTTTATTGACATACCCCCGTGCGCCAAGAAAGAAAAAAATCGAAGTATGATGAATAGGCCGTAGCTACTTGCGTGGTTCGTGCTGTTCAGAGCCACCAGGTGTGCCGCGCCCTGCGTCTGTCTCTGTGGCCCCTGGCGAGGGAGGGGAGGTCGCGTCGCCCCAGGCCGTTGCCCCCGCCCGTTGCCCCCCGCCCCGGTCGCGGCGCGTCGCGGCGGCCGATAGCACAGGAATCCGGGAAAGCAGGGCGGGGCGCACCTGGAGCCAGCAAGCCAGAGGGCGCTGACGGGCGCTCATGTCCCGGGGCCCGTTCAACTGATACCGATAGTTCTGCTGAATGCGCGCGTGCAAGACGGTGTTCGAAGCGGTGCTTGTACCTAATGCACTTTCTCTTCCTGTTTACTCCAAGAATGTACTATAATATTTTATAGAATAGTATTTGGTAGCGCAATATGTGAATCGATTACTGATTCCATTGGCCCTATTAACTCAATTCGTCAAGAGCACCAGATCGCTTCAACAGCTGGAGTTACAAAATGGACGTCTTCGTTAGCTACTTTTGTTTATAGTAGAAATACAAATATTCGATTTTCTTGAATTAAATCTGTGTAGTTTTTATTTTCCGTTTAATCCCCTTCTTTGCAATCATAAATCGAAGTTGGTGGATTTTGTGAGAATAAATTTGACAAGGTCATTAATCTCTATAAGTAGTACGGACAAGTACAAAACATATTGCTTCGAAAGTTCTCAATTTTTTAAAATTTTGAGGGAATAATTGTAGATTTTCTCGGTGTAGATTAAAGAACAATTCAATAAACAACCATTAATTTTTCGTATTGGATTTTCGAACGAGAACAAGTCACGCATCAATCTCGAGACGATCGCCTCGGTCACAAAATGTCTAGAGGCGCAGCTGTGTGCCTTCCTTTCGCATCGGCCGGGCCTCCTGCCCATCGTGAAAATAAAAGGACGCGCGCGCGCGCCCGCCTTGCCGCAGTCACTTGAGCCCGAATAAGGCAAAGTGGGTCGCCGCCGCAGTGGCGAAACTCCTCCGCCAGATATGCGCGGCGGCGACGCGCGCTGCCGACGCACGCAGCCGCCCGCGTGGCCTGCGTTCCCTTTCACTCGCCGCCGCGCGCCGCGCCGCGCCGGCACAACGCGAATGCGAAAACAAAAGCGAATCCGTATGTGAAGGGTCGGCCCGATCTTCTTGCGTTGACTTCGGTCCATCTCCTTATGGTGGAGATTTTTGTAACTTTGCCCCTTACGGCCCACGTTTCCACGATGGACTTTGTGACGGTATTTCGCGTCTTTCTCAGTCTTGCCGCTAAATATCGCATGGTCGCGACAGTGTCACGCAGTGTTTACGATAATGCGACATCTACCGGTACGAGCGAGAAAGACGCGAAATGCCGTGTGATATTCCATCGTTACCATAGGGGCTTGAGAGTCAAAGTTATGAAAATCATTCTATAGTGCAGTTATGTGACCGCACGGAAGTGCAATGCACGTTCACGGCACTGCGGGCAGGCCATTCCTACCCTCATGTGTATCTGTGGCCAATCTTGTAAAATTAAAGAAAGATAAAAGGTCAGAACGACTCTAGTCAACTGGCGCGCTCATTGCGTTTGAATACGAAGTTTAGGTTTCAAGTCGCACTGCGCTGATTCAGTTTTCTTACCCCAAGTGTTTGGGTCCTTATACTTCGCCCGTTCATCGGGTTTGTATGACGCGATCTCGGAAATAAGAATGTTTTCTGAGTCATCTGCTTTTTCAAAGAATTCAGTTGTATTGTTTTTAATGTGATCTATTAGAAGTGACATTGATAAATTGCGGTGCAAATCCATATGAATGTACGTCGGGGCGCAGAAGGCATTCACTTTGAACTACTTGCAGTTTTGAAAATAATTTGTCGGCATGTATCAAACACGGCTTCGATGGACTGGATTCCATTAGTCCAATATTGGATATTTTTTAAGAAATTGGGGACACAACTGATTAATAATGCGAGTCATGTTTGCTTTCAAACCATAAATTGTTGCTAATTCATGAGCAACTAACAGACTTATCATATCTCCAATGAAAATAATCCAGTAGAAAATAGTCTTGCAGCTTCAGTTCTTGAACCATTTGAATCTTGATCTATGTCGTTAAAATTTTCCAGGTTATGGATGGAAAAATTCAAAGTCGTCTAGAATTGCGAGACATTCGCAACACCGCCATCTGTCTATCGATATTTTCTTCTGTGTGTACAGTTATTTATTTATTTATTGTTAGAGTACGATAATAACTGTTCGAAATTCAAGTGGTTTGAGGAGTAAGTTGCGCTAATAAACGATAATGCGCTCCATTAAAAATTAGGAAGTGCTGTATTCGTTTGGCGAAGAGGACACTTTATTTTGGAAGTGCATTTCCATTATTTGTAAAAGTTGTCGGTACGTCTTCTTTTTCGTGATCATTTGCAAATCATCATTTACCATTAAATAAAATAACATTACACAAGTAACGGCCATCTCCTTAAAAAATATACCACTAAAGACACCCTAGAACGTAATGCTCATTAAAACCGAACTTGTGGTTGCTGTTACATGATTCCTTATTTAGAGACCCCGTTCGTAGTCTGCCTGGTGGCACAGTGGTAGAGCGCGTGCCCCGAAGTCCGTAGTTCGCAGGTTCGATGCGGCTTCAGGTATAAATATAGAAGTGGTTTTTATCGAGTTGTCTGCAATGATGCTATTGGGTAATTTGCGACTGATGTGGGAGAATATCCCACGTGTTGAAATCTAGCGATAAATACTGAGCAGACATCTCCATAGAAAGGTAACGGAGATCTGAAGTTCTCAAGTAGTTTGGTTCGGCCTGTTGGGGAAAAAAAACTTTAAGTAACTGTCTTCTTTTTTTGACGTGCACAACGTTTTAAACAGAAAGTTTTTTTTTTAAGAAACGGGAAGAGATTGCACTCAACTTAATAATGGGGTGTAGACTGTATACCGTCTCGGCTGACGTGTCTAGCCAGTCGCGGAGATTGGTGGGGCGAAACAGCTCAGACACGTTGTCCATTCGATCTTCAGGGAGCTTTTTTGGCCGCAATTACGTAAGGCAATACCTTTGAATCGACATTAAACATTTGTTCAAAAATGGTTTGGAAGTGTGTAAAGCATATTTTATTTTTTATAAACAATCGGCTATCGCATAGTGACAAGTGAAGACGAACATATGCAATGACCACCGTCGACTACCTACAGCGCCCTAGTAGTTAATTATTGATTTAATCTCTTTAATTATCATTACGAAAAGGTGATATGATGGAATTTATTTTTCTGCCTCAAAATGATATCAGAACATACATTAAATTCCTAAAAGGACCGATGAAACATTTCACATTTAATCAATTAAACAATTAATCCCGTGTTAAATTCCTCCCGATGGGCAGTCTCCGCCAGGTTTCTTTCGAGCTGTAATGCGCCATGTGGGAGGCGGGTGGCGATAACTGTGCGTTCCGCGTCGCCTCGCTGGAGCAGCTCGAGGGCCAGATAGGAGGCGCCACCGCCTCCGCGCGGGAGTTTTGCGTGCGAGGAGCGCAGCTGGCGGACACGCGCGCTGCCCGCGGGAAGGAGTGCCGCGCCGCGCCAGCACAACGCGAATGCGAAAACAAAAGCGAATCCGTATGTGAAGGGTCGGCCCGATCTTCTTGCGTTGACTTCGGTCCATCTCCTTATGGTGGAGATTTTTGTAACTTTGCCCCTTACGGCCCACGTTTCCACGATGGACTATGTGACGGTATTTCGCGTCTTTCTCAGTCTTGCCGCTAAATATCGCATGGTCGCGACAGTGTCACGCAGTGTTTACGATAATGCGACATCTACCGGTACGAGCGAGAAAGACGCGAAATGCCGTGTGATATTCCATCGTTACCATAGGGGCTTGAGAGTCAAAGTTATGAAAATCATTCTATAGTGCAGTTATGTGACCGCACGGAAGTGCAATGCACGTTCACGGCACTGCGGGCAGGCCATTCCTACCCTCATGTGTATCTGTGGCCAATCTTGTAAAATTAAAGAAAGATAAAAGGTCAGAACGACTCTAGTCAACTGGCGCGCTCATTGCGTTTGAATACGAAGTTTAGGTTTCAAGTCGCACTGCGCTGATTCAGTTTTCTTACCCCAAGTGTTTGGGTCCTTATACTTCGCCCGTTCATCGGGTTTGTATGACGCGATCTCGGAAATAAGAATGTTTTCTGAGTCATCTGCTTTTTCAAAGAATTCAGTTGTATTGTTTTTAATGTGATCTATTAGAAGTGACATTGATAAATTGCGGTGCAAATCCATATGAATGTACGTCGGGGCGCAGAAGGCATTCACTTTGAACTACTTGCAGTTTTGAAAATAATTTGTCGGCATGTATCAAACACGGCTTCGATGGACTGGATTCCATTAGTCCAATATTGGATATTTTTTAAGAAATTGGGGACACAACTGATTAATAATGCGAGTCATGTTTGCTTTCAAACCATAAATTGTTGCTAGTTCATGAGCAACTAACAGACTTATCATATCTCTAATGAAAATAATCCAGTAGAAAATAGTCTTGCAGCTTCAGTTCTTGAACCATTTGAATCTTGATCTATGTCGTTAAAATTTTCCAGGTTATGGATGGAAAAATTCAAAGTCGTCTAGAATTGCGAGACATTCGCAACACCGCCATCTGTCTATCGATATTTTCTTCTGTGTGTACAGTTATTTATTTATTTATTGTTAGAGTACGATAATAACTGTTCGAAATTCAAGTGGTTTGAGGAGTAAGTTGCGCTAATAAACGATAATGCGCTCCATTAAAAATTAGGAAGTGCTGTATTCGTTTGGCGAAGAGGACACTTTATTTTGGAAGTGCATTTCCATTATTTGTAAAAGTTGTCGGTACGTCTTCTTTTTCGTGATCATTTGCAAATCATCATTTACCATTAAATAAAATAACATTACACAGGTAACGGCCATCTCCTTAAAAAAATATACCACTAAAGACACCCTAGAACGAAATGCTCATTAAAACTGAACTTGTGGTTGCTGTTACATGATTCAATATTTAGAGACCCCGTTCGTAGTCTGCCTGGTGGCACAGTGGTAGAGCGCGTGCCCCGAAGTCCATAGTTCGCAGGTTCGATACGGCTTCAGGTATAAATATAGAAGTGGTTTTTATCGAGTTGTCTGCAATGATGCTGTTGGGTAATTTGCGACTGATGTGGGAGAATATCCCACGTGTTGAAATCTAGCGACAAATACTGAGCAGACATCTCCATAGAAAGGTAACGGAGATCTGAAGTTCTTAAGTAGTTTGGTTCGGCCTGTTGGGGAAAAAAAACTTTAAGTAACTGTCTTCTTTTTTTGACGTGCACAACGTTTTAAACAGAAAGTTTTTATTTTTAAAGAAACGGGAAGAGATTGCACTCAACTTAATAATGGGGTGTAGACTGTATACCGTCTCGGCTGACGTGTCTAGCCAGTCGCGGAGATTGGTGGGGCGAAACAGCTCAGACACGTTGTCCATTCGATCTTCAGGGAGCTTTTTTGGCCGCAATTACGTAAGGCAATACCTTTGAATCGACATTAAACATTTGTTCAAAAATGGTTTGGAAGTGTAAAGCATATTTTATTTTTTATAAACAATCGGCTATCGCATAGTGACAAGTGAAGACAAACATATGCAATGACCACCGTCGACTACCTACAGCGCCCTAGTAGTTAATTATTGATTTAATCTCTTTAATTATCATTACGAAAAGGTGATATGATGGAATTTATTTTTCTGCCTCAAAATGATATCAGAACATACATTAAATTCCTAAAAGGACCGATGAAACATTTCACATTTAATCAATTAAACAATTAATCCCGTGTTAAATTCCTCCCGATGGGCAGTCTCCGCCAGGTTTCTTTCGAGCTGTAATGCGCCATGTGGGAGGCGGGTGGCGATAACTGTGCGTTCCGCGTCGCCTCGCTGGAGCAGCTCGAGGGCCAGATAGGAGGCGCCACCGCCTCCGCGCGGGAGTTTTGCGTGCGAGGAGCGCAGCTGGCGGACACGCGCGCTGCCCGCGTGAAGGCGTGCGTTCCGCGCCTGGCCCAGGGAGCCAACGGGGATTCAGTGCTTTGTGTCACGGGGCGAGGCTACGGCTATCGGGCGTAGGGATGACAAATTTTAGCGAAATATCGGTACTTCGATGCAGCACGAAAAGGTTTTCGGTGTCCATGAAAACACTGATAGAAAACATCAATGTTTTAAATATTATCGCACTGTATTTATTATAAAAAAATTTTGAAAGTATTTCTTAGTGTTTCAATTTAACATTTTTCAAACACAAAATTTAAACAGATATAAGAATAACAGATTTATAATTACCAATAAAGTTTTAATTTTTTCATTGAATTGTACATTTTAAAATTGAAAAGCATCAATCAGCAACATTCCATTTTATAAACATTATCCAATAATGCGGTACACATCATTCTGTTATGCCAATTTTTTGCATATTTTAATCATAGTTACCAGTTTTTATACGTTTTTTAATTTAATTTTTTGAAAAAAATTAGTATTAATTTTCTTTAAGAACTATTGGGGACTGTTGTGTTCGGGGTGCGGTAACACGTGATGGTTGACAATGGCTGTTGATTGCGAACAATCCACACATAAAATAGATTCTGGAAATCTTGTTGAAAACATGGTCGTTTCTGGGCAAATATATCGATCTGAAGAAAACATCGATGTTTTAAAAATCTCTATTTTTTTGCCTTTCCTAATCAGGCAGGCTTTTCTGAGAGACCCAAAGATTTCGCTACGCTAGTTTCGCCATTTAACAGTGGAAGAAGGTATCGCTCGGGCGACGAAACAGGCGATTAGAATTTAATTTCCACACTTCTTTTGGGTGTGATCTATTACATGCAGGAAATCTACAGGAGGGGACAGCCGACTTTACTTTCCTTCCGTAAGATTGTTTCGCCCAACAAAAATCGATCTGATTTGAACCTGTCGAACTTGGGTAAAAGTCCGATACGCCAACCGATGAGGCCTCTTCGACGTGACAGTTCTTCCGCCTTTTAACGTTTAGTCAGCCATCATTTTTTCCCATCAAGAATAAGTAGAGAAAATTGTCTGTTTTAATGGGGAAACACCGGCGCCTCCTGCCCAACTTCCCTAAACTAGCAATGAAGGTGAAGCGACTTCGAGAAAATCTGCTATTCATCTTGCGGATCGCATGCTGCAATTTCCGTGAGTTATGAAGCACTTCTATGGGGAACCCCGTCGTGGTGTTACCAGCGCCAGATGCGCGGTGACTGAGTTCAGTGGAAAAATTGCTGAAGCTCAAACGTTGAAAATAGTATGCTATCTGCTACGGTAGGAGGGTTTTGAACCTTTTTCCTCAGGATATTCTGTTCGTATGCACAACACGCGTGTCAAAGAACATGTTTTGCGCGAGCAGAAAAGCTGTTTGCCAAGCTGCTGTCGTATCATTTCAGGTTCCAGATGCCACTGTCCTATGGGCTTGCAACATGCATTTGTTTCTAATGGCCAGACTTTGAATACCTCTATTGTCCATCTCACAAACAAGGGTTGAATTAATAGGGCATTTTTCAGTGGCGTAGCCTGAGTTTTGATTTAGGGTATGTAACTCGAGAAATGAGAAAATAATTTAAAACTCATAAATATTTACCAATACCATTTCTGTCACTTTGGTAAATTAGAACACACAAATAATTTGTATATTTAAAATAAAAACTGATCCAGTAAACGTAATAATGGCTCACGTACTTCATGTAGTTTACAGGTTGAAAGTTAGAAAAAGTTGACTGAAGTTCACGACCTGGCAAAATATTAATGTGTGTCCTCATTTTTTAATAATAAGAGCACTATCAAACCCAATGATTTTCAAAATTGTCCAATTCATATAATTTCCAACCCATTAGAATTGGCATAATTTATAAAATGGAAAGCAATGATCTATAATAAAAATATAATAGGATAAAGAAAATCACTCAATTTACAGACACGTAATGAAAAACCGTTGACAGTTGTCCTCTGCTGCTTACATCAAGGATTTCATCCAGTATCGAGGAGACACAAGAGGCTTTAGAAATTTCATTTTTAATTTCATGAGACATTACCATGCTTACACTTGAAATCCAATCAATCTGAATTTCTGGCGAGATAGCACGAAACACTGGAATTTTCCAAATCATTCTTTTCAGTTTTATCATATATCATTATTTCACTTATATATTCCATGAAATTTTCTCTATTTAATGATCCCCTATTTTCATTGTGGCTGGAAAATAAAAGCCCTTGTCTCCCAAAAAAGTATACATCTCGAATGAAGTGAGACAGAATTTCCCTATTTTCCCTAATATCACTGTTGTATCGCTCAACATAGCCTGTGTTGGCTATTTAAATAAAATTCACTCCTCTCATATTTTTTTTCAAATATTTGTAACTGTTTCTCACGTGCTTGATGAAAACGGCACAACAATACGATTCCATAATTATGTAGCTACTTTGTATCGCGTTGTGCTCGCCATTCCAGGGCACAGATGTGGATTGCACAGTCACATACCCTTGTGCATTCAACCAGCACAATCCCTATCCTAAATTGGCTACAAATATGTAATTGCTAAATGCATTAAAATCAGGTAATAAAAAACTTAAATAAAACGACAATGTTCATTAATTAATCTCGTCCTCGTACAAACACCGAAGAGAACAATGAAGTTTCATGAAACGACGGCTTTTCCATAGGCACGCGGATGTAATGTGTCAATGTACATCTGATTCACAGCGCAGGCTAGGCGGCATTTCAGACTGATTCGTTCATCCTTGTGAAGAATCGAATTCTCAACGCCGCAATGTTTGAAATATAATGAAATATTTTGAAGTGGAAAAAGTAAATAACAAATGGACAATTTACAATAATTTTAAAATAAAAAATTGCTGATATTGTCAGGGTATGTAACACATCATCCACATCCATGGACGCTACGCCCCTGGCATTTTTGAATTTGACATGACATGAGCGCCCAAAACTATGAACTGATTTTGACTCTTGTGTTCGCTGAAATGGTAAGGACCTGACGGTCTCGGTCAATAAACGTGTTACTTACGCCTGGCCGAACCAGTGTGGCATCTGGTTGGGACGAGGGTTGGGGATTTCATTTTGTTGGCAATCGTTCTTTTACACAAGTGTGGCATGGGGCACTTATGAATTTTTCGCTCATAGAAAATCTCCCCCCTAGTCGGGTTTGCATCCTGGAATTTGGGTTTAGGAAGCCAGTGTGGCGCCGAACTACTGGGAATGGCTTATCCGATTTCCTAGACAGTTTAATAATTGAATGATGTGCTTGACGTACCGTGGAGTAAAGTAAGAATTGAGGTGTTTATTGCCGCATTTCCCAATATTTTCACTATTATGTTACTAGCTACTTAAACTCGGCATTTTATAAACATTCTCATCTCTTAAAGTATCGTAAAATATCAAAATTCAAATGTAATTTCTGGTCATCGTGAAGACTTTTCCCACTTCATCATAAATCACTAAAAGTCATTCTTAATGAATTGTCTTCTGAACAGAGTTCAGTTTATACTGAAGATAAAGTTAATTAATCTGGAAGAGAGATTTAAGGTCGTCGCTTGAGAAGGATTCTTCATTAATTTAATTAAAAATGGAACGTTACATTGAAGTGCTGAAATTTCGATTGATCCCTAATTTTATTACTCTGGAACATCGCGAAGTAATTGACAGCGTTTTCACGAAAAATGAATTTTCTTGTAAGAAAAGGAGAGAAGCTTGTCATATTTCGTTATATAATAGAATGCTTAAACTCTTAGGCATCTATTTATAACGGTAAAATATTTTATTAACTTACCAAGATTATCAAAAGAGCTAATTTGAAATTCTAGAAAAAGTCCCAGAACATCCGACGATATTTAATACCAGAGGATACGCGAAATTGCTTGTTTAATCGACCCAGCATTTTGTAATAATTTGAATAACTAATGAGCCGACCTGAGCGATCAAGATCGTTGTGGTTTGAAGTGTTGGTGTTCGAATCTCGTATGGGGATTGGGTGTTAGCTGTGAATTACAGCTTGGACCTCTCCCGAGCTCTATGTAGCACTTTTCAACCATCTTCCTCCCATTCCTTGCCAGCCTGGCGACCTCGGGGCTTGGGGCAGCAGCATCTCCGTTGCACCGAGGGTGTGGGTTCGAGTGGCATGAATGTGTTGTGCTGTGGCATGATGGGACAGATCCAACCGCCATTTATCGTCCTCCAAACGCACGATCTTCCCAGTGCAGACGAATCCCCTTCCCCAAAGCGGCTTTCCTTCGCCGCGATGGGCTTTTGGCGTCTCTTCGCAGTTCTTCCGACACGTGTCAATAGAATGAGAAGGGTTGTCGGCATATCAGGTATATAGTTCTATATATTTCTGGCGCAGATGCTTCGGGAACTCGCGGCCCGGGAGATTTGAAGGGTCGGAATGTGGAGGTCACTGTGATGGTCCAAAGGCTCAAAGGGCGACCTGAACAAAATGAAGTACTGATGTAAGGTACTTCGTTATAAAATCGAGTCACAACCAACAAATCAGTGGTCACGAAATTACCAGTTTGCTTACCACTGAACTCTACAACATCAGGAAGCCTATTGAATTGTTACAAAAAATAGCCAAACAAAGGAGTATTATAATGACCTTACAAAAACTCATTATTTTAAGGCGCTAAAGAGGGATGCCATTTTCTATACTTGTTTTAATGAGGTCCTTCGCCATGTTCCCGCTTTCCCTCTTCCGGTTTGATTTGTACCGGCCACATAAGAACGAATGCAGAGAGAAGAAATTCCAGGAGCTCCGAAATTTTAGTGTCATTGAATGCCTGTTTCAAAAAGATGAAACTGGTCTCATTTAAAACGCCACTGAACTATAATAAAAATACGAACTTAAGTAAATTACTTTATGGCTAAATTCAAACTTTTTATATTCGACGAGTTACTAATGGTTTCTTTACTTATACGTGGATTTTTATTTCTTGGCGCGTGAGGACCTGTCTTCACGATGGAATATGTCATGGCATTTCGCGTCTTTCTCGGTCGTGCTGCTAAATGTCGCATAATCGCCAGCACTGCTCGATACTGTTGCGATCATGCGACATCTAGCAGCACGACCGAGAAGGACGCAAAATGCCGTAAGATGTTCCATCGTGAAGACGCCCTCATGCGCCAAGAAAAAATAAAAATCCCAAGTATCGCATGGACATTTTTCTGTAGACAAACACTACAGAACGTTGAAGGTGTTACAGCGATACGGGACAAAACTCCCTACTCATGCCCGAATCACCTCCGATAATTCTAACTGAACGTTCAAATAGTATACATGAATGTATATCACAATCTCGTATAGATAACTAAAATAGTTAGGAATACATTACGACCAGCGGCCGTTGCTGTCGGAGCCACCGATCAGAAATATCTCGAGGAACCTTCGCCACCTTGAGGCGGAAGTAGTGTCCAGTGTTCGCATTGTAGTGAGACCTTTGAAGGAAAGGCGAGAAGAAAAGAAAAATATTCGGGAGCGCGAATGAAATGGAGGTTTGACCAGAGAGTATATATGGGTTTGACAGTACAGGCCGCCACGGTGGGGTGAGGGAAGGGGATACAGTGGCGGCTGTCAGCCGCAGCTGGGCGGTTTTGAAACTCTCTAGTAATACTATTTAGGAAAATAATTTCGCTGCTACCAGATAGCCCCAACAATGGTGCTGCACGAGCGAGCGAGACGGTGAGAGGTCGCAACGTGCCGCGAATTTAAATAGAGCATAATGGTTTAAGGCTGTTTTGTAAGGCAGATCGGGTTTGGAAAAAAAATGAAAAATAAATACCGAGCACGTGAAGAGAAAGTTGGTTTGACAGTGTAAATGCGGTTTTTATATTCTTTCTCGCATTCCGTTTGGGGCTACGGCACCGCCGCGGCGAGGGGGCGGGGGACGGAGTGGCTGCTGTCGGCGCCAGCAGCTCTTTCTTGGGACGCCACCCTTCCCTCGGAGGAAGAGCACCCGCTGACGCGTGGATGGCCCCGGATTTAGTCTCCTCTCCTGGGGAGGGCGTTGCTCCACGCCCGCAGTCGACGCTTTCTGTTTCTAGCGCGGGCTTGCACGAGGGCCCCAGCAACGCGCCCCACGACGGCCATGGCAGCCCTTCCTCGCTTTTGGGGCAAGTGGCCGCTGCCCGAGCCCTCGGTGGGAGGAAAGCCCTGCGGCTCTTAACACGGAAATGTGTTGAATTATGTTGAACTAAAATTTGAAATAACGGCTGTAGTTTCTGGAGAGGGGGAGGTTTTGTATACTAGTATTTGAGAATAAATTGCTCTACGTCTTCCACGCATTTCACTGTCTATCTTTACTGTTGCAGCTGATTTTGAAAATATTTGTGATATAAATTACAAGAACAGAAAATTTAACAATTTTTTCATTGTAATAATAACACACACTTTAGATATTTCTGAACTAAATTTATAATTGTAATACACTTGACCATACTTTTTTAAATGTTTATTTTACTTTTTGCTGTTACTTTTTCTTCGACACCATAAAAAATTCTGACATACAGACACGTTGTTGCTCCATTTCTCTCCGTGAATAAAAATTCGTGCTCGCAGTTAGCCTTGAACCGACGATTCGGATTATAGTACAGCTAGAGGCCAGCGGGGACGAGGAACATCTAGTTCGCGCTACTACTGAACAACTGAACGGAGCTCGTATCCCGCGCTGATTATCCCGCGCATAAGCAAGCCCTCGCCGTAATTAAGAAGAAATTTGTTAGTTTTGCGGCATAAAGTATGCGACTGGGAAGCGATTCATTGTGAAACAGACCTTTTGTATGGATTGTCAAATATCAAACAGCAAAAAAAGGGACACAGTTCAAATTCTATAAAAATCTTGTTGAAAACAGAAACAAAAGTTTGCTTGCCTTTATGAGTGGCAAAAGATGGACGTGAAGTGATATTCACGTGAAGTGATATCACGCACAAATGATCTGAACTAATGTTATAATGAAAGAGCTAAACTTCTGATTGCTATCCCTCCTTTTCCTGTCAACTACTTCTGTTTTCCTATGCTGGTGTCGTGGTGGCCCGGGGACAACCGTTCTCATGCCCCTGGCGTGCTACGCGAAGGGAAGAGTTTCATGCACTTCGACGAATCTTCCATCTTCATTTTCCAAATGAGATCACGTCAGTTACTATTGCAGCCATAACGCAATTTGTCGTGTGAAGCTGCCGAGCCATAGGTGCGCGCAGCCTAAAACAAGAGGGAGGGGATGCAACCAAATGATATATCAGGGCCTTCTTTTCCATTAAACTTTTTGTATAAAATACTTCGTATTTTTTTCTAGAATATAAATAAAACATGCTAGACGTATAATTACGTTGTACATTGAATTATACAATTAATAAACATAATTGAATTTTGCTGAACCATTTGAAGATTACGTCAGAAGGCTTGGAGATTCTCTTCCCCAAATGTTTCCCCAATTGCGAAAGGTCAATCCATTTCAAGTGGTCTAGAATTTAATAAATTGGTCGCACGACAATCTCGAAAAAATCTGATTATGTGCATACATTTCCTTATGTTTTAGCTTTTCAAAAACATTTTATTTTTTGTTGTACCTGGTTTACAAATTGCGACCATTTTTATTTTACGTCGTGCGCAGTGTTTCGCGTTAGTAGACATTTACTCTTTTCTAAATTACTCAGGTCTGGGTTCTAGCATTCTAGAATAAAAGTATACACTGGGCCACAAATCGAAATATTATTTACGTACCTTCTATGTTTTTATTTGGGAAATATTTGCAACCAAATCTATGGATTTTTTTTATGCTTTTGCACATAACAATAGAATTACCTTTGTAAAATATCATTGGTAAATAATGTGCTGCTTGAATATTACACGGTGTTAAAAATTGGAATTTTGGATTTTTTCCACATTTTCAACTGTAATCTCTTTGTTGGGGGAACAGATAAAAATCTGAAAATTGCACACCTGCTAAACTGCTGTGATACTAAACTTAAATTAAAAAAATTAACTTTTAGATTTAACTTAAAGTATTTTTTAAAAAATTGTTAACTTGCACAGAAAGAAAAAAATCACTGTTTATGTATTGATTAAATTAAAATGATCTTGAAAGCGAACAGTATTTTTGAGAAATTCATGACTAGTATTTTTGAAGAAGATACTGATGTACATGAGCTATGCAACAGTGAATAAAACTTCTCCAAAATTTCCGTTTGGGAGCTGACACAAAGTTTGATTCCTTTCTCTCTTTTTTATTTCAGATCAACAGCAAGTACAGTGAAGAGCTTGCCTCTGAATCTCTGGAATGGATTAAAAGCATTACAAATGAGGACATCAATACCAATGGAGATATGGACAACTTTTATGAGATCCTCAAGGACGGCATATTGCTGTGCAGGTAACAGTAATGCTAATTTAGAACATCAAGGATTTTATGTATAAATTACAGGCTATGAATTACAATGAAACAAGGGTTGAGGAAAGAAAAAGAACGTGAAAATGTAACTGTGTGGATAATCTTATTTTTTAAAATTTGAGATAGAGGACAGCCAAACTGAGTGAAGAGAGATATACTACTTCAAAACATGAGAAATAGTTTTGGAATGTGGGAAAAAATTGATTTTTTTTTTTTTTTTTTTTTTTTTTTTAAAAACTCTGATTTTTCTTGCCTATGTTATCAGTATTAGAAAAAGGGAAAAATTTCAGTGTAATCTCAAACCTATTTCCTTCATAAGGCTATTTAATTTTAAAAAGGTTTTAAATTGTGCAATAGTAAATGTCAATTAGAGTATTTAATTCAAACATCCTTGTCTTTTATACAAGTTAATTTCCATCTTATTAATGAAAAGGAGCAGGGGGGTGGAAATTATCAGTTTAAAATGCTTATTGATACCATAAGTTGTGACATTTTCAGTTTCCTGAACTGTAAAGCCTGTGAATTTTGTACATCTCACTTTTTCAACCTTGGAATGAAATTCTTGGGGTAAAATAGGGTTAAAAAAACTTTGGTTACAGGTTAGTGAATTGCATTCAGCCTGGTTCTGCCAAGAAAATTAATGAGACCCAAATGGCATTCAAGTGCATGGAGAATATTAACACCTTCCTGGAGGCTGCTCGTAAATTGGGAGTACCTCCGCAAGAGACCTTCCAGACCGTGGACCTGTGGGAGCGACAGAACCTCAATTCTGTTGTAATTTGTTTGCAGTCCCTTGGAAGGAAGGTGAGTGGCGCTGGTGAAGTCTAAACTTACAGGAACAGAACTATTTTTTTAAATATTAATTTTTATCTAACCTCTCCATTAATATTTCAAGTTTTTTATTTTATTTTATTTTTTAAAATTTTAATTTATTTTCAGAACAGTTTACTCACACAAAGTTTAAAAGACAAATCGTTATTGAACAGAGAATGTACATACTATACATTGAAGTATTCTATGTTCCTCTTTATTAAATAACAAAACTTACTTTTATTATTTTAGGCTGGCAACTATGGCAAACCCAGTATTGGACCAAAAGAAGCAGAGAAGAATGTTCGCAATTTCTCTGAAGAGCAGATGCGTGCTGGTCAAGGTGTCATCAGCTTGCAGTATGGTAGCAACAAGGGTGCCAATCAGAGTGGTATCAACTTTGGCAATACCAGACATATGTAAAAGTCTGCAAGTGCCTTTATTTCAGTCGGTGTGCTGGATTTGCACCTGACACCACTGGTATTAACAGGTCAATTTAGCACATGAAAACTTGTTCATGTTGAGTCTTTGATAATTTACTTCAAAATAACGGTTCATTATTTTTAGTTTGTTTCCGTTTTCTTCATAGAAGATCATTAAATCTCTTAGCTAATAGGAGTTGAGAAGCACATATTTATTTTGCAATGAGGAGAAATAATTGAATTCTTCTTATCTCATTTTTAATCAAAAAAAATATTTATCTACATTTTGTAGTCAAAGACTTGAAATATAATGAAATGTCTCCCATAGTTGAGATTTCTTGGAGTAATGTTGAGATATAATGATGTAATGCTGTGTGTGTTGCATTATTATGCTAAGTAACTCAGCAGAGAAACTTAAAGTTATTGGTTAATTGGGTAATAATGATGGTAGATGTCATGATAATGACCAGCAATAAAGTATGCTTAATAACTTTATAGAAATATAAGACCTTTTTCATTAGTTAAATTTTTCTTTTGATACTGGATTGACATTTGCTTTGAATTTCTGAAATAGTTCTTGATATGTATTATTAGTAAATTATCAAAGATTTTTAATTTAGCTCATGATAAAAGTTCAGGGTGCTAAATCTAGCAATATTCTGCATTGCATTATCATACAAATTGATTGTTGAAAAAAAAAAAAAGTAGGTACCTATTAGTAATGAAGTTACTAACTTGTGGCCTGTTACAACCAGATCAGGGTGCAATTTTTCACTGATAAGCACTTGCTGAATGTGCATAAAAAGGAATTGTGTGGAGCTATTTAATTTGTTCTGAGGCACAGAACAGTTGTGCCATATAATGGGGGGGAAAGAATTGTGAAAGTAGAAAGTAATTTTTTGGAATTTCTAGTTTAAATTTGGTTTGAGAAAGTCAGGGTGCTGTGAAATGGTGAATGTAAGAGTTCAGTTTTCAAATAATGAATAGGAGACGTTTTGTAATTTTAAATTGTTATGAATTGTCCATTATGGCCACTGCAAATACCTTTTGTCAAAGAACTGAGAAGAAATATTTTTTTGTATTTGGTTTTTTCCTTTTACTTTTACACGATGTTATGCATTAATGTGCCAAATGCACAGTACTCAAAGGATATAACTGGTCATAAACTGCCTATTTTTTTCTTAGTACTCAATGATTTGATCTTTACTACTTCATTTACCGTAAATCTTCACACATTCCTTCGAAAAAATAGGGGAGAAATAACCAGTGTGCATTTGAAAATGTATGTTCTAGCAGAGAACCCTATTTTTGTTGATATTTTATTACAGACATAGGTAACAAAATGAGGCTCTAGAGAATTTGAATTATTATAATGTTGAAACCATATAGTGCTGTATTTTACTACCTATTGGAAGTTATCTTGTATGTAAAATTCTGTCCTGTATTTTATTCTTGTTTCCTCTTTCCTCATAGTGTACTTCATTTGGATAATAAAAAAAAATTAAAATGCTACTCTTTACTCAGTTATACCCCAATCACATTTAGAAAAACTTCTGAGATGTTAAGTTCATGGGCTAAAGATACAGTATATTGAACAATACTTCTCCCTCATGGAGTAATAACTGGCTTCATTTAAGCTTCTAAGTGGCATTTTACAAATGGAGGCAAAGCAAATTGATTTTCCTCAAATCAAGATATCCTCCTTTCCTAGCTAATAAAATTCAACCCTTTCATGAAAGCAACATATGGAGGCTTATCTAGATAAACTGACCCCAAGACCCACATTGCCAAGATAAACAATAAAGTGCAATTATAATCCCTTGTTGGAAATGGCAGCATAATGCTTTACTTCGTTCTATGACTTTCAATTATAAATTTTCATTATTGGCTCTGTAGGTTTTCCTTGTATTGAAGGAAGCTACTAAATAGGCTGTTATTAGTAGTTTTGAAAATCAGTAGTTTTATTTAAAAGTTTTGGGAATTCAAAGTAAATTTGCAGTGATATGACCTTTTCAAAATATGCTTCTATTGTTTTCATTTTAGATGCACATCATGATCCTGTAAGTTGAATACCCACATAGTGTACTACTATGCCGAAGTAAATTTTATTTTTGCGTTTTATTGAGAACAATCCTGTTGGGTTATCTATGTCCCTTTTTTAACTGGGAAATAGTGCTAATCAGTCTTCAGAACACTTCTCTAAATATTCTGAAATTGGTAATTTAATATTTGAAAAATGGCAAGTCAGAGTAGTGATGTATTATGTGGTGTTCATATGCTCCTCTTTCTCTTTATATAAAAGAGGAAACAGTGTATTCTAGAGGTCAGTATGATGAGTTTTCTTCTTAGTATTACTCTAATATTGTGTAGTGATGTTAATGTATGAATTTAGTTTGATCTTTTTTTTATGTAACAACGATAAAACTGTAAATGTATTTGTTATGGGATATATATTTCCCATCAGTTAATTTATTCTGCTACCAAATAGGAATCAAATTACTCGCATTATTTCATTTATTTTTACACACATATGGAAATATGTTGTCCATTATGGCTAATTCAGATGATCATGATATCCTCAAATGGAGAAATGAAGTATCATTTTCAGACAATTCCCTTGCTGATCCGGACTTTTGCATTAGCTCAGAATCTGGCTGTGATGATTTAGAAAATGGTACTGTGAAAAGTAGTACTGATTCTAGCAGCATTTCAAATGACTGGGTTTCTAACCCACCTATATCAGAAGCAGTACTGTGATCACAAATAAAGAATTTTTCACAAAGATTGGAAGTTCCTGATAATGTTATACCAGCTGTGAAGGCTAATGTGAATAGAGATTCCTTAGAAATTGAGATAATTTGAAAAATTATTTCCACCCAAGTTTGTTTATATTCATCAGTCCACGTACAAAGTTGAGATTAAACATCTCCAATCATGTAAAGAGTACAATTACTTGGAGATAATATGAGTACTTGATGTGCTTCTAACATAGTTACCACTAGGTTCCTGTCTTCAGATTGTTGGTCTAACAATCAGTCTAGGTAACAATACAATAAAATCACGGATATCAAGGGACAGATGCAAGTTACTTCTGTGTAAATTGTACAGTATTTCAGTTTTCCTGACAACTGAATCAGCCACTAAGATAAAAAGATGTAGTAGTATCCTGTCTAAAAAAGACATTTCTAATTGCTAGATCAGATAGTGGCATGCAGAGTATTGATTAGCCTTCATCAGTTCTAAAGATCAGCAATAAAGTAGTATCTCCCTTTGAAACCAATAAAGCATGGCATAAAAATCTGTATATTAACATACTAAGAGCAGATATACTTATACTTATGACGTGTATTGTGCCAGACAAGAAAATGCTGCTGAAGGCATGTTGGGTGAACAAGTTGTTTCAAAAATATCTGGTAGCATTAGAAACTCATGTTCTTTTCAGGTTTGAGAGATTTTTTTACTTTGGTTTGTCTCATAGACAATATACCATTTCCAACAGTAGGTACATGCATGAGAAACAAAAGATGTCCCAAAATTTGATGCAAATCTTGAGAGAGGACAGTCTGAATTTTTATGTGATTCCTTGGGCACTTTGTGGTGTAGATAGGACACAAAAGAAGTCTTGTTACTGAGCAATTGCCATACCAATGATTTGACTAGTGTGAGAAGGAAAACTATAAATGTAACTAAAATGAACGTTGATTGTCCACAGGCTTTTAAAGATTTATAATGAGTGTATGGGAGGAGTGGATGTGGCAGATCGGGTAGTTCACTCTCTGAGCTCAACAGAAAGTTGAGGAAATGATGGAAAGAGTCATTCTACAAATTATTGCGTACCTGTATTGTTAAATCTTGGATCATTCACAAATATATACATCGCAAAAAGGTACCTCTCGGGTACTTTTTGGTTAACTCTGAATTTTTTAAAATTGCAAAAGTTTGAATTTTCTTTGGCCTCTTCCTACTACTACAAAATTAAATATAAAGATTTTTCCTTCCAATAAAATTTGTTCTCCATTGAGTTTTCTTTCATTTAGATCATGTTCATTTTTTAAATATGTTGGTAGTTTTCATGCAATATTGCGTGCAATATGTGCAATTTTAAAAAATTACAAAAACAAGATTGTCTCAAACGGCTCCAAATTTTTTCTTTAAAGTTTGGGAAGGATAGTGCCAAATGAACTACACATAATATTGATCTTAATCTTTTGTTTTTTCAAAAATTACAAAAAAATTTTTTTGACTTGTCTCTCTCTCTATGTTGTTAATGTTTACATTAGTGGCGATTTGTTCACATTATTATATTTATGAGTACACGTGCTTTAAATGTCATAAAGTGTCTCGAAAACTCAACAATTTTCTGTGAAAACTAGCTCAAAATTCCACATTTTCAGAAATGCTCAAATGTCATTTTCTCAAAAATGGTTCCAAATTTTTTCTTGGAACTTTTCGAACAGTTAGTGCTAATTGCACTCTTTAATAAGATGTAAAGTTATCTTGGGGAATTTTTGTTTTTTTTTCCAAAAATTATACAAATGTAATTTTTAAAAAGATCTCTCACTCTGTTCATACACACATTTCCAGTAATTTGTAAACACTATTGTATTTGTGAGTTAATGTGCTTCAAATGTCTTCAAATGAAGTTTTTCGAAATCACAAAAGATTCCTGTGAAAAAGAGCTTCAATTTTTGCATTTACAGTAGAGCTTAAATGTCATTTTCTTAAAAACAACTCCAAAGTTTTCAAAGAAAATTGCCATTTAGGACGAGGTTTTCTTCCCCTTAGGACACAGCCTTATAGTAGCACTGACCGTGCGGGTGGGGAGGCTTGTGTGTTTCAGTGAGGTGGAGGGCTATGTCGGTGGTAGCATGCATTTTTTCGCACCACTACTAGTAGGGTCACTCATGTCGAACAGGCCAAAGCTGAGGAGCCAGACCAAGTTGTGATCTACTAAGTCCTACACATCCTAATATCCTTCATCCTATCTCTTTTTTTCTATTCCCAACCCAATAAAATACTATCCCTTCTTAAATCTACAAAAACAGCCTTATTAACCATTCTCCTTCCTCATATGCCTCTTTTCTATTACTTACCTTCTTCTTTACCTTCCAGATTGTGACCTTTATCCCAGTAGGACACGTTCGTGTCCTCCTGGCTTCCCTCTTCTACCATTGTGACATCTTTAACTTACTAGTGCCACAATGCTTTTTGTCTCTTCGGTCGACCTCTCTTGGTCAGCTCTTGCTTCAGACACTGAAGCTTTTAGGTTTTCAAGGGCTAGGGAGTCTTTCTTTATCTTCCTTTTCTTTCTCTCTATATTTAGGGTAGGTAGTCATCATGGACTTTGAAGTCATCGTGAAGGCAATCCTCCTAAGGCATGGAGAGCCTGACATAAAATTCCCTGGCCCTCCAGGTTGGGGGTTGAAGCAATGGGCCTGCTCCCCGTTCTTCATAAAAATATCAAATTTGCAAAATATGCCAAACGCGCCTCGGAATCAGGAACTTTACGACAAAAAAGGCAATGGAAACAGATTATGAATTTAGGATGCTGGAATGACCAGGGGCTGCGAAATAAATACCTTGAAGTAACTAATGAATTAAACTCGCACAAAATTGAAATAGCTGTACTTACAGAAACCAAAAAGAAGGGAAATGGAAATGAGGTGTGGGAAGATTTTTTAAATTTTTTCAGTGTTGTGGAAAAACATAGTCTAGCAAAGGCAGGAGGGTCATTCCATGCAAAATTTCAGGTTTTCTGACAGTGAGTCTAAGATGTTTTTCATATTTTATTACATTAATCTACTAATGATGAACTGTTAAAAGACAATTTATGGAATTAATATCTTTAGCAGTTTAGCAACAATTACGGGTTAAACATGGATGATGACACAATATACTCAATAATGAAAATAATTATGACGTTCATAAAATGAATAAAGCTTTAAAAACGGGCATACTATTTTGAAGATAAATGATCATATTTTAAGCAGTTGATAATATATTAAGGATTGAGGTATTTGTTTATAATGAAAAATGCTAATAAAGTAAACAAATACATTTTTCTTCAAAAGTAATATTTTCTTTTCTTTCATATTTTTCACACTGCAAGAAGAACCAATAAATAACTATTCTGCAAACTGTCGCGATGGGATCTTAAAAAATGCCTAAGTTATTAAATAAAAAGTACATTTTGCTCTTGGTTGAAAGGTTGAAAGTCGCGTGCCCTTGCCCAGCGAGGGGTGAAGCAAGGTCGTAGGTAGGCACCGCCAAGTTCATTCCCTAGGGATCGATGCCTTCGAAGGGATCCTGCCACCAGTTTACAGGCTTAGTTTTCGCGTGTTACTGTTCAATGATACATCGTGAAAGAAAATGCCAAAGATTGTGAATACGTTTAACACGCTTTGGTGCTGCAATCCATTCGGACTTGAGAAGCACAAAAGTAGGGTGGGTGAGAGAAAGATAACAGAGGCGATGCGGAAGAAAATATCGAATTAAGTGGTAGGTGAAGCAATATGCGATGTGTCGTCACAAAATATCCAAAATGCCCACTGCAGATCTTAGTGACTCAACTGAAACAGACGGTGGAGTGAAAACGTCAAGTGAATAGGAGTACGTAGCCCCAGGAGTTGCAGTATGCCACTATCAGTAATGTAAACATTTTGAATCCTCTGGGTCAATCATCATTGTCATTGCGAAAACAAACCCGAGAGAAATTGTACGCAAAGAGAAAGGTGAGTGCCGTAAATAAAGCAGTTTCTGAATTATTTCATGTGAGTACAGAAAGCAATGAAGGAGAGGAAATCTTGACACAATTCATGAGAAATATATGATTTTAACGTGTTTACCAAAAAGTTGGAGTAAACAAAAAATAATGGTCGAATTTGGCGTATTTTTTTCATGTAGCTCGTACGGCAAAATTAACACCTCGAGAAGTAGTTTTGCGAAATCCACCATAACGCCGCGGAGGAAAAAAGTAACGCCTAGTGCTGACGGAGGGTTGGGCTCTAACAGCTGAGATGAGTTCGTTTACGGAGCGCCGGTAAGATACTTTTATTCATAACTTTAAAACCATTCAAGATTCCATGATGAAATTTGCAGAGTAGCTTGAAAGTAGTTTCAGCAGTTTTGCTTCAAAAATTCAAGAATTTAAAAATATTACATTTCTATTTATTGCATTTTTTAGAATTTGTTTACTTCCTAATTGCTAAAGACTCACTGTAAAAAAAAATCTTTAGCGTAAAATTATCGTTTACATTTCTTCTACAAATAGTGTCTCTTTCATATTTTTTGCTTGTTTGCATATCATCGGAAAAATATCACAACGGAATGTCAACAGACTGCTAACCTAATATTTCAAGTGCCCATTGTTGCTAAACGATGGCTGATGAGACAAAAATATTGTACCTGGTTCATGCAGGTATCATGATAAGTAAGGTGGCAAAATATTTTTAAATTCTGAGATGTAGTGTCAGATTTCCTACTTTTTTGCATGGAATGACCCAGGAGTCTCTGTTTTAATACATAAGAAATGGAAGAATCATATTAAGTTGGAATGCCATAAATGAAAGAAGAATAACCCTTGATCTGGAAATTTTTAGTTTTATGATTGTTGGTGTATATGTTCCAAACGATGACGCCACCCTATTGGTGAAGGAAGAATTCTATACTAAGTTAAATGAAGTAATTTTAACTTTAGGTAATAAGAAGGAATTAATTTTACTAGGTGATTTTAATGCAAGGATGGGGAGAAAAGTAAATGATGAAGTATTGGGTCAATATGGTATTTTACTCTATTCTTACAAGAAATTTAAATAAAAAATTTGGAGCTGTTTTTAAGAAAATTTTGAAAATGTCCTTCATGCTTCATAAATTTCAATCTTCATGATGTGGAGTGTTTATTTATTTATTTACATCAAAAACAGTTAAAAAGTGCGTGTGACGAGGTATGGGGAGAAGTGAAGTTCAATCCATTCCAGCTCTACCATAGAGCATATCATTACAAACACTGAAATGAATAAATACTCTTTTCCTAATATTGATTTGCATCTGTGATCACACTGCATAAATCATTGAAATAATCAATTATCAATTCAATCTTGAACAACCTAAATACACATTCACCCATGATACAAGTGCTGTTAAACTACATTTGCTAAATGAATGACTCCTAAAATGAGGAGTGGGCTAAAGTACTCAATGGTAAAGATATCAATGAGAAATGTCACTTGTTCTTGAGTTCATGAAATCATCATTTGAATATTGTGTATCCCAATATTAAAAAGCAAATTAATGTGGTGAAGAAACCCATAGTCAAACTTTCTAATGAAATTCATGGTCTTAGAAATCAAATGAAAAACATGTATGACCTGTTCAGAGCTACTATGAATCCTTATTGTAATGAGAAGAACAAACATAAAAAACATTTGTATAGGCTAAAGCTGATAAATGAGAAAGCTTAGCAATTAAATTATAAAGTTACCGTAACATCTTAACAAACAAACCTAAAACATTGTGGAATATAATTAACAATGGGAAAATCCAGACTCTCAGAAACATACATCTACTACATGCAGGCATGTTTCTTGATAATTCTTCTAATATTCGTAGGACCTTTAACTATAATTTTTTAAATTCAAAGCAGAACACTGCGACTAGTTACACTACCAATCCTTTATCTTCTGGAACTTCAAAATCTATGTTTCTCCATCCACACAAACACTACTGAAGTTAATCAATTGATAAATTCCTTCAAAAATATATAGTTGCTTGTTAGGGAATGATGAAATATCTTCAATAATTCTCAAAAAATGTAATTCTGCTGTTAACAGATCAGTTTATTTAATAAATTGATTTCTATCTGCATTGACTTTCCCAGAATCTCTAAAACTTAGTATTGTATGACTACTTCCCTCCATGAAAAAGTTATATGAGCAAGACTTGATTGTTTCTTGAATCTAATAATATTCTTAATAAATCACAATATGACTTTGGGAAGGGCTTCTCCGCCATCCCTGCGGTTGTAGAATTCATTCATGAAAACATTGGAAATTTGGAATTAAATGGAAAAACAGCAGGGTATATTGATTGATCTTTGAAAGGCATTTGATATTGTATCTCACAAAAAACGGTTGTCAAAACTAGATTATTAAGGAACAAGGGATGGAGTTAACAACCTTATTAGTAGAGACCGGAAAAATATGTAGTATTAAACATCAAAATATGTACATAAATATGTAATGAAAACAGTAAGAATATGTAATAAATATGTAAAATCGGATATAATATGTAATATTAAAATTTTCTAATTGAAAACCATTCACTTGGCAAGAAATTACATTTAGAAAACCTGCTCACTTTACATCATACAACTGTCTCGTCCATAGTAAATGCTTTATCTATTGTTATCCAGGACCGCAGTTTAACAGCTGGACTAATTGCAATAGAAGCCATTGCACAAACTGGTGAGATCTACAACCAGAAAACATGCACTGTAGCATCTTCATCAAAGCATTACATGTTGGCTATTGCAAATGTTTCTTGGAAATTAAGTTTACAGATCACAAAACGCGGTGTCAATGATATTTTAGACACTTAAATATCCCCAATAATGTAGGAAAAATGCTGATTTTTTTAAAAATACATCTTTTTCATAAAAAAATATGGAATTAAATTGAAGAATATTGATAAAATGAGAAAATATATTGTGAAAACAGCGAAATATGTAATAGTATACGTAATAAATTACTAAATTTGTAAAAATAACAAAAAAATGTAAATGTAACAAAAAAATTCGATATTGTGTTAGGAGGGCTATGATTTGCCAAGATTACAATGAACGGTAAGTAGAAAGACAAAAAATACGTAATTACATAAAAATCCGGTCTCTACTTATTAGATCATTCCTCACAGAATTTAAAAAATTTATAGAGATCTTCTAGCAATTTGAACATTTTTTATTCAAAGTCAAATCAAAGTTTGATACAATTGCTGTTGTTGTTCTTCCAGGAACTATGTTTGGACCATTACTATTTGTAATAATATATTTTAATAATATTCTAAGTTCTTCTGATTTCTCTGTAATTTCTTATGCAGAAGATACAACATTAATAAGTAGTGGGCAAAATCTATGTCATGTAGAAACTAATCTGACTGAATCTTTAAAATCAATTAAAAGTTATTTATCCATAATTGAATTGAAATTAAACCTTCAGTAAACTGTATTAATCAATTTCAAGTTTCATCATGGTTGGTTACCAACACCAAAATATTAAAATGGAAGCAGACAATGAAATCAGTAAATCAAAATGATTGTCATAAGTTCCATAAGAAATATTTAGAGATCAAATCCTAACTCATTAATAGAGCCTGGAAGTTAGACAAAATGCCTTTTTATAATTGTTACAAGTTTGTGACTTTTAACAATAAGAATCACTTAATTGTACTTCTGGAGTTGTTTTAGTACATTTTATTTTGCCTGTTTTAGCTTCTCATGCCAATTTTTGGCATTTTGCCTTAATTGTGCCTTTTTCTTCCTTATTTGTGGCCTTTTCTGCCTTTTTTTGGTATTATTTTCTCTTTTTCCTTCCTGGCACCAATCTCTATCAAGTAGGAAACACACTGGATGGTTGTGTATTGTCTTTCTGTGGACATGGAGGCTCCAGTGTCAAGTTGTGTTAAAAATCTAAAAGGGAAAGGAAGGTGATACCAGTGAAGACTTTTTATAATTTTCAGTGATGCTGACAGTCTTGTTCACTCACGAGAAATCTCATCCTTAATTTGTGTATGGCCTTGGATCCCTTTGTAGGACAGAGGTGTTTGCACATGATTATTAGGGCCCGGATAATTATGTACTAAAAAATAAGAAAATATGTACATATATATGTACTATAATATTCAAAAATATGTACTAAAAAGTAAGAAATATGTAACAAATTAATTATCATTGTATCCGTTTTATTTAATAACACTGGCCGACGTTTTCAAACTTACAGAACAAACTTACTTCAAAGTTACAGAAACAAAACTCACTGATTCTGACCAATTTTGGGTCGCTGAATACGAATATGTTAGCCGTTTTACTAGATTAGCTCGTATTTTTGTGTAACGCATAGTTGCCTAATTTACCGTTATAGGCGTAACGAGTTATCTTGAAGGTACCGGAGAATGAGCTGTTTGACTGCAAAAAGGGAATCAACTTCATTTTAGCACGTGTCAAAGACAATCAATTTTAAAAATTCTATAAATGAATTTATTAAATCTAAACAATTAAAAAACTATTAAGTTAGTTTACGAGCATTTAAAAGCTGTCCTTCAGCATTTACATACTCAGAATAGTTTATTAAGTATAATGTTCACAGATGTATACAGATCACTTAGTTTTGAAAAACACTATCTAATATACTTAAATCCTTCACATACTTTGTCTATTCCTTTAACGAAATTCATGAGGTCCAACTTAATGAGCAGAGGCGGAAGCAGTACCTTGCCTGGATCGACCAGAGACTCATACTTGACGTTGTTGGTACCGGGCTTAAGTGACTCTCTGGGGGGGCCACTCCTTTCGTGAGAAATTTTTCCTGTATTTCTTGAGTCCCAAAGACACAAAAAACAAAAAAAGGGCTTTGTAAATCCACCTTCCAGACAAATATATAATTTTGCAAATACTTTTAGATCTCCATAAATTTGCCAACCATGATCTTTGTATTTGATACGATTTAAAATGAGTGCGAGATTCTCGTAAGTCTCTTTCATAGGAACAGTGTGCCACAGGAATAGACAGAAGCTTATATCCATTATGAAGCAAAACTGCTTTCAGACTGTACTTACGTGAATCTACGAAATACCAATAAGATGGATTGTGTTGGATTCCTAACTCATTCATCAGACCATTGATGTCCGTGCATACGCAAAGGGAATCTTTCATTCTGTAATAACCTGAAAGAGGCTCATTCCTTTTCCAGTGATGTGTAAGTAGCTCCGGGAGCCAGTAAACACCATTCTTGGAGTCTAGCACCCAAGAATTGAGCTATCTCTTTCGTAAGATGTAAGTCTCTCGCTAAATCGTTCAATGTTGAAGGATGAAATAAGTCTCATCTTTTAAATGGAAAGGACTATCAGATCATCATCGAATATTTTATGTCCTCATCGGTTCTCGTAGGTGCTGCAATATCGATAGTTTCCTAATCGTTCGGAAAAGTAGGTGCAGGTAAATTTTCTCCATGAGGCACTGGTCTGATCACGGATTGCAAGTTTGGATATTCGAGGGCACGCTGTTCCGTCTTGCTACTTCCTGCTGTATTGGTCATTTAGAAATAAATCACTGTAGAGATTCTGGAGTTCTCTCCATATCATCGGAACAGCAAAAGGCATACTTTTCTTGGTTCTGTAGCGTCATGCACGCTCAAACGCGCAGACGGTAGAATTTCACCGGAAGCTGAACAAAGGGCTGGACATCTGGCGTGGTGACGCGCAATGACGCATCGGTTTTTCCGAGCGCGTAGCGTCGTTCTCAGGTGCTGGGACGGCAACGGTGGCGGGGGAAGACACCAGGGCGCCTTTAAAAGCCGGGTGACGAACGCCCCACTCCTTCTTTTCTGTAGTTCGAGCTGTGTGAGCAGGAGGCTGTGCGTCTAGCACGCGGAGGGGAAGCCGGCATTAGTTTGTCGTCAGTCGTGAGACATGTAGGTTTGTCTCGGCAGAGCGGTGCATCACACCGAGGGGAAACGTTGTTGTTTGGCGGTGTGGTAGCCGCACTGTAATATCACTTCTTGTGGTGGGCTCTATTTATTTAGTTAGTAGAAGGCAGTTTTATGGTGTTTTACGACTTCGGTCAGTGTTTTTTATTCATAAACCAACTATTTATTCTACCCACCCTCGTCTGTTTTAATACATCCGTATGACGCCACAGTTCCTTTAAGCTGGGCCGTCAGACACATCAGACAACGCACAAGACGGGCCCAGCTTTTATCCTGATCCTCAATCTTACAGTCAATATATATATATATATATATATATATATATATATATATATATATAGCTCCTGTATTTCACCCAATGATTGAAATACTATTTATTTGTCACTCGAGTAACATTGTGGACGTGGTTACTTTGATGATAACTGAAGCTGTCTCTACTAAATGGTAGAAACTGGCAACTATGCATTACTCCAAAATACGAGCTAATCTAGAAAAACGGGTGCCCATTTCGAATGCAGCATCCTGAAATTAATCGGAATCAGTGGTTTTCCTTTTTGTAACTAAACTGACGTCGGCCTGTGTAATTAATTATAATAATTAATTAATTACCCTTAATAATTAATTATCCGTTTTATTAAAATACTTTTATGTAATGTATTTTTCTGTAGACATTACAAATAAAAAATAAACATAATATTGGTAACAATTTTGTTACTTACAATGATCTCCGTAACAATAACAAACAAATATTTGTTTCAAATTCTCAGAAAAGAAACTTCTCTTGTTATCTCGTAAGAGGGCCTTGTACTGACTAAATGAGCGTTCCGCATCGCACGAAGTCACTGGAGCATATTTAAACTTGCACATATCTTCTGGGGTGTAGTCAATATCCAGTGTAACAGAATTGCCTCCACATAGCACAGCACTAATAGCACAGATTGTTTCAAATCCTGGGTGTTTCTCCAAAACCGAAGTCATCTTTTTCTTTACTAGGTCTCCAGTTAATCCTCGAACATTTTTTATAGAATCGACTGCTGATTGGGCAATTTGAAGGCTGTCGGAAAGCTCCATGGAAGACGTCTCCAAAGATTTAATTGTAGTGCTTAAAAGTGAAAAATTTGACTTAATGTAGGCAATATCATTTTTCATCTTTTCATTAGCAAACAATTGCTTTGATATATCAATGGATGCTGCAGCTTCAGAATCAAATTGATCAATAACTTGCTTCACAAAATCAAAGTTTAGCGCGTAATAATTCACAGCATCAATCCAGGTGCCCCAACTCGTCAAAATAGGTTGAGGAGGCAGAGGCACTCCCGGAAGAAACTCTTTAAATTTATCCACTCTGTTGTGAGCCTTCAGGAACACTTTTTTGTACTGGATATCAGTGCATCAACTTGATCAAACTGAGATCTAATCAGTTCTGCAACGCGATGAAATGCATGCACAAGACAGGTTAGATGTAATAATTTGGGATACAACACCTGTAGAGCTTCTGCTGCCTTGCACATGTACGGCACTGCATCAGTTACCAGAAGGAAGACATTACTGTGCTTAAATCCAACAGGCCACAGAAGTCCCATTGCATCGTTAAACAGTTTTGCAATTGTTTTATGATTGCATTTGGGTAACACTTCACAAGTTAATAGAATGGACTTACACTTTTCACCGTTATTCGGTTACAATGCTTCATATATATCATAGACAACAACTCATCAGACACATAAGTCTTATTAAAACATATTCATGAATATGTTTCATTATATGAATATGTTTTAATAAGACTATGTGTCTGATGAGTTGTTGTCTATAATATATATGAAGCATTGTAACCGAATAACCTTGTAATAAGAAAAGACAACGAAGTTGAAGGATTCTGGAAAACTTTTCACCGTTCATTAATCCTATTACAACGTTCCCAATATGACTTCCTTGTAGTACAAAAACTTCATTATTTGAAAACTAGTCTTTCTGGTGAAGCGCTCTTGATGCTGCGGCACACTTATGTTAGTGAGGCGAACTATAAACCGGCCTGGGAGCTTGTGCAGAAACGCTTCAATAATACGCGTGCTCTAGTTAATGTTCATTTGAGTACGTTCGTTAATCTGGCGAAGGTGAAAGAAACTTCAGGACTTAGTGATTTGAAAAAATTACGAGATGATGCCGGTGACATCAGAGCAGCTTTGTTGAAACTGAAACGTCCCGTTACTGCATGGGATGACTTGTTCAATTTTATGATCATTGATAAATTTGATGTTAGTACTAGATCTGAATGGGAGCAATCGCTTGGTGGAACCACGGACATGCCATCTTTTGAGCAATTGGACGAATTTTTAGATACTCGCATTAGGATTTTAGATGCCGTACGAGACCAGCTGAAGAAAACTCTTGCAGGCCAGAGTGGTTCCACGGGAGTGAGAGTACATCAAGTCTCCTCGGAAGTAAAAAGTCGTGCACGTTGTGCTGGCAAGCAACCTCTTTTTATGTGCTTTCATTTTAAGAAAGATTCACTTAAAGCACGTAGAGAGCTGATAGTTAAAGATAAACTTTGTTTTAATTGTTTAAGGCCAGGGCATTTGTCAGCACAATGCGACAGCAAGAGTGTGTGTCATACTTTTAAAAATAAGCATCACACGTTGCTGCATTTCGATCGTGCCGTCGATAGGAACGTCTCCACGTCTGAAGCCATTGTTACGCCCGATTTTCCCAAGGTAACTATTAATCATCACCTTTCGGATATAAATTTAACTGGCAGCTTGTTGCCTATTGCTTTGGTGAGGCTGAATGCCGAGAATGGTAGGTCAGTAGTGGTACGTGCATTATTGGATCAGGGATCGCAAGTGTCATGCGTATCGAGACGCCTGGTTTCATTTTAAGGCTTAAACCTCGCAGTGTCTCGGTCTCGCTGAAGGGCATCGGAAGCAGCTCGGGGGAGAGTGTGCGGAAGGCTGTCACTGTTACTTATGCCGCGTAGCCAGAGTGAGCCGAGTGTCCTTGTGCATGCTTTAGTCCTTCCTTCCTTGAGTTACATTCCTCCTCGCATTGTTATCTCTGCTAATGTGATGCATCGCAATGATTTAGAATTTGCTGACCCTTATCCTCAGAGTAATGAAAAAATTTATCTTTTAATTGGGGCAAAAGAATATAGTCAGATAATTCTTGAGGGATTAAGGAAAGGTCTAATCAATGCCCCTATTGCTCAAAGGACGGTATTCGGTTGGGTAATATCCGGTGCTTCACAGCCACCTTCGAAACATAGTTGCGATTTGGTGGCCAACCATGCCGCCATTTGCCCTTCCCTAGAGGAGATTTTGCAGAAGTTCTGGATAATGGAGGAAGTCCCTAAAGTGTCGGTTTGTTCCAAAGCTGATGGTGAGTGTGAACTTCACTTCGATTCCACTCATAGACGCCTTAGCGATGGTCGTTACATGGTGTCTCTTCCTTTCAAGTCGGCATTTCCTCCTCCTATGGGAGACACCTACCGGGTTGCTAAAAACATGTTTCTACGAACAGAACAAAGGTTAGTTAAGACGCCAGAATTATACGAAGAGTATCGTAAATTTACGAGCGAGTATCTGAGGTTAGGTCATATGGAGCCTTTGGCTGAATTGGTGACTGCTCCTCCTAATGGGTTTTTTCCCCATCTACCTGTTTTGCGGGGCGAGAGTCAGACTTCGAAGCTCAGAGTCGTATTCAATGCCTCTTGCAAGTCGTCAAATGGCCTTAATGATTTTCTACATTCTGGGCCCAAGCTTCAAAATGACCTCTTTGCTCTCGTGCTTCGGTGGAGGTGGCATAAGTAAGTATACATAGCTGTTGTAGCAAAGATGTTCCGACAGATCAGAGTGAGGCCTGAAGACACAGGGTTCCAACATATTTTGTTGCGGGACCATCCAGATCAGGAATTGGTGGCCTACAGGCTTCTGACTGTCACTTATGGCACCGCGTGTGCTCCATATCTTGCTAATAGAGTGTTAAAGCAATTGTCTGATGATGAGGGAGGCACTTTTCCCTCTGCAGCTGATATTCCTCGCACCAAGTTCTATGTAGATGATGTTCTCTTTGGCGACGATGATGTCGAAAATTTGAGGCTTATTCGGGAGCAGTTGCAGGGATTGCTCATGGCGGGTGTGTTCACAATTCGCAAGTGGGCCAGTAATTGTCCTTTGCTACTGGTCGACATTCCTGTTGAAGACCATGGCTTGGCAGTAGAAAGGAATCTTTTGAGCGAAGAAAGGTTGAAGGTTTTAGGTGTG
The DNA here is from genome assembly GCA_031308135.1 of Acheta domesticus. NCBI lineage: Eukaryota > Metazoa > Arthropoda > Insecta > Orthoptera > Gryllidae > Acheta > Acheta domesticus. The sequence continues at coordinate 32,866,283 of JAHLJT010002406.1, forward strand.
TCCTGGCTTCCTAAGGATGATACATTCGCTTTTTTCATGTACTCCTGTTTTTTAGGTTTTGACGAAGCGAACATTCTTGTCATTTCTGGATAGTTATATGATGCTTTAGGTTGGCTGTCGCCCTACCTTATCAATGGCAAGATAATCATTCAGTTGTTGTGGCTTCGAAAACTGGGGTGGCATGAAGCTCTCCCCGTAGACACAGAAGCTAGGTGTTCATCTTTTATAGAAGAATTCCCTTCGGTTAGTACGTTGAAACTTCAACGCTGGTTGGGGACAGGAGCTAATGTAGAACGTGTTGAGGTTCATGGATTTGGGGATGCTTCTAACCTAGCCTACGGGGCTGTGGTTTATCTTAGAGTAATCAATAAAGATGGTTCTATTTCAGTTTCACTATTATACTCCAAAACTAAGGTAGCGCCAAGGCTCGAGTTGTGCGCAGCAGTGCTGCTTTGCAACTTGATGAAAATTGTAGAAAAACTCTTGATGTGGGTACGATAGCAAACGTTTGTTGGTGGGATTCACAACAGTACTTCATTGGATCCATTTACCTCCAAGTTCTTTGAAATGTTTTGTTGCTAATCGCTTATCTCTTATACTGACCTCTCTTGAGCAAGCTTGTTGGAAGTATGTTCCTTGAGTCAGCAATCCTGCGGACTGTGCTTTGCGTGGTATATCCTCGCTTTGTTGAAGGAGCATGGTTTGTGGTGGAATGGGCCAGACTAGCTTTTACATTCTGAAGAACACTGACCGCGACCTCGGCTAAGTCGTCATGCCTCAGCAGATCTTGAGCTACGAGGCCCGTCTATCCTTGTAGGCACCATGGAGGTTCCAAAGAGGATCTAATGGTAAATTCTCGAAATTAGGCAGGTTGCCTCCGTGTCACTGCTTACATTTGTCGGTTTATGAAGGGTTGTCGCAGGAAGTGCGTTCTACCTGCGGACCTCGCCGTTTCCCCTAGAGAATTGGAACAAGCAGAGCCCTATTTACTTAGGTATGCATTTTCATAAAGATATCATTGCATTATCTAGAAACGAAAATTTGTCCTCAAAGAGTTCACTTCTTTCATTGATCCCGTTCCTTGACGGCGGTAGTATTCTGCGTGTTGGGGGTAGGTTAGATAACTCTTTCTTACCTGAAGCTCAAAAACATCCTGTTATTGTACCCCGAGAACATTTTGCAACGCTATTGATTACTCATTACACTTGGAAACTAAACATGGAGGAATGCAAGTTACCCTCCGCACACTCCGGGAAAGATATTGGGTTATTGCAGCACGATCGGTAGTAAGAAATTGCTGTTCGACAATGTGTTACTTGTGTCAGATATCGCGCGACATTGAGTGAGCAACTCATGGGCCAATTGCCTTCGATACGACTCCAGGTAGCTCGCCCTTTCGCATTTGTTGGAGTCGATTTTGCTGGACCGCTTCGGGGAGGTCTTGGCTCCGGAAGGGGACGAACTGCTCAAAAGTGTTATGTGCTTTATTTTTGTGTGTGAGTGTTCGAGCAGTACATATCGAACTTGTGTCTGATTGTACTATGTGGCGTTCTTGGCAGCGTTCGATCAATTTGTAGCGCGTCTTGGTCTTTCGCAGAAGGTTAGGTCCGATAATGGGACCACCTTCCAGGATGTCCCGACAAGGAGCTGGCTCAGAACTTCCGTAAGCTAATCGCGGATAAGACTTAACCCAACGCTTTGCAAATGATAGGATTGTGTGGGAATTATTCTACCAACCCCCTCATCACGGGGGGTCTTTGGGAGGCAGGGTGAAATCTGTAAACACCACTACGCAGAGTTTTGGGGCTTTATACGACAACCTTTGAAGAGCTCCAGACTCTTTTTGTGTGGTATTGAGGCTGTCCTTAACTCACGGTTTTAACACCGTTGCATGACAATCCAGACGACTGGACGTTCTGATGCCAGGACATTTCCGTATCGTTCCTATTAACTGTAACACCTACACATCATTGTTGTAACATTAACTACCTTTCACGGTGGCAAGCTATGGAAGCTATGTTCCAGAGGTTTTGCGATTATGGTCTTCGGAATACCTTAACTCTCTACAACAGAGAACGAATGGCGTCTTGCCCGAATTTAAAGATCAATGATGTTGTTCTTTTGCGTGAACTACATTTGCCCCCTGCAAAGTGGCCTTGGGTAGAGTAATAGCGACCAAGCTCGGCCGAGACGGACTAGTGCACGTTGTTGTGGTACGTACTGCGTCATCGACCCTTGAACGGCCAATCACACAACTTTGCAAGTTGCCGGTTCAGAGGGATGATTCCAACTCAAGAAATGAAGAGCAGTAGTCTGCTCATGTTTTAATGCATTGTATATGGCGGGTGTAACCACATTGTCGCCATGAAAGATTAGGTCGCTCATTGTACTGGGCGAGGCGGGTATTTGTTTAAGATGTTGCCTTTTCCGTGCACTCTACTTCTTCCCCCCTCCTTCTTATCATATTCAGAAAGTGACGTCAAGGAGGGGAGGGGCGGAGGGGGGCGCCCTGTTGCCGCTGGGGGTCGAGTCGTTAGTCGTTGGTTGCTCTTGCGGAGGCAGTCCTTGTACTTGTGTGTTAAGTGTACTGTCGATTCACAAGAATATATGCCTATTTTAACACGGTTGGTGTGTTTCGTGTCTTTTAAGTTTTTTTTAAATACTGTCGATGGCAAGTCGACAGTTCTCCAGACAGACTTAGTGAAATGAAACTCAGAGAGTGAGAACACACCGAGTTTATACAGAAGTGAATAAAATACAGGTTATACAATTTCTATTACAAAGTCGAAAATGGTTGTGAACCCTTTACAATATTTCCTTAAACTATATAGACTACATCCCCCCACTCCTGTTTGTAAGTACATGGTGGAGGGGGAGATACTTGTTTATGGTCAGAGACGCAATGCGTTCTGGGTGGCCCTTATCACGGGCGGAGGGGGAACTCCGAGGCGCGGTCTTGCTATCACGAGGACTGTGCCCCGAAGTGACCTTTCATGATTACATGGAGTTTAAGGGGCAGGCGTTAGTTATTGGAGCCTTCGACGTCTATCTGAGCGCAGGGCGCAACTGAGATGAAATTATTAATATTTATTAGGTGCTTAAGATAGAAGTGCGTTAAAATTATCGGGGACAACGAAAAGACGCCTTCTTCTGGTTCCAAGATATGGTTATCGGGCCTCGTGCTTTAATTAAATTCATAAGCCCTGCTTTGCTCCGGAGTACATGCGTTAATGCTATGTACAGCCTGTACCCTCTGTACGTGGGATATAAGTCCTCCCCCACCAGATCCGCTTCCCCGTCCTCGGGGATTTGTTTTTCTCCCGACGTACCACCAATTTAAGAAGTACCTTGTACAACATTTTTCTACACACATAACATACAAAACATAAAATAAACAATACGAAACCAATATCAACTACATTAAATTGTTTCCACATAATAGGAGTGGGTTGTGATGGGAATTAAGTCTAATTTTAGTTTATTTACATCAAGGTGGTATGGATGAAATTGAATTTTCAGTTTTACATCATGTTCATTATACACATATACATGTGGAAACGTCATGACATGAGTGGTTGACTTGGTTCTAATGTGGTACTCATCGTGATATAGGACAATTTACATTACTATAGATTAGATATGACACTTGTAGTTCTACCGAAGTTTGGTTATTATTGCAAGTTTTATTACAATTTCTTTAAGAGATGAGAAAAATAGGATGTCATTTTTGTTAAGCAAGTTGAAACAGCTTTACATCATGTTACCTGTGCGAAATCACATCCTGTTGTTTTCGTCAGATTACAACTGGTAACTCTCACATTGTAATTAGCACAAACATATGTTAATGTACCTTTTATGCATCTTTCCGTGGACCATTTAGAGGTAGGGCCCTGAGATAATTCCTCTCGGAAGGAATACACGACGTTATTAATAGTAGCCAAGGTGTGATTGCGTACAAGTGATAGTTATTACCATCAGTAGTTGGTACTGATAATATTACGACCAATCCCTGGTCTATTATGACAACCTGGCTCTTGTGAATTTGAGGTTCTCAAAAACATGTAAGGGTCACTATGAACAATAGATTTGACAGGATAAACCGCATAACAGAATGGTTCATTACATTGGTAAATCTTCATTGGAGAAGAACTGAACGTTTCGTGATATCATGGAAGACAAACTTATGGTATTTTCTAGAGTTCGTAAATCTTCAGAATCTTCTTAACACATCGTAGTGTACTGATACTGCTCTAAAAGTCTACTTTGAAATCCTGTTTTGACAATATTTGCTGAATTAACCCCATGTTTAAATTTATGTGATTCATTTCATTTACGAATTTGTGAGTGATAGAATTACTGAACGAGACTAGTTATTAACATTATTTCCTGATCTCCTGTCGCTTTGCAATGCGGTAATTTGTGCCTCAAGCGTATCGTAATCCTCCTGATCTAAATTTCCTGAAATAAATTTTTTATAATTTTTCCTAGTCCATTGACAAGACCTCTTTATTTCTATTGCGTGTGGGGAGTAATTTGAAAGTTCCTTTTCAGCCTCTTTTAGTAGCATCGATATCTCGTAAGACAAGAAGGGAAAGGTATTATTACTTTAGTATTCAAGGAGTCGTGGTGTGTTCTTATCTGGGAGAACGTTTCTGTAAGTGGTTAAGTTGAAATGGAACATAAACTTGTGGTAGTTATCTACGATGACTGCTGGGCCCGAGGGCCGTCAGCGTAGAATCCTTGAGTTTCATTAATTTCGTTTTCATCCCGTCGCATCGGCTCCGTTTGTAAACAGAACATTTCGCTTAGGTTATTGACGTGGCGAATATTCTGCATGGATTTTTCCGTTTTCATTTTGCAGTGGATTTTGTTGGTTTCGTTTTTCACCACTAGGCCTTCGCGATACAAGTGTTTGGATTTTTGTTACGCGTCAGCGGTCTTTACGTAAACGTGTCAATTTACTCGATATTGCATCGGAGAAAGACGTCTTCCTCTGGGTTGAGGATGGCCAAGCATCATTTCTCGGACTTGCGTTTTCTTTTTTTAATGATATATTCCTCTAGATCAGTTGTATGTACGAAAATGTGGTCTAACGCATGTAATGGGATCCTATCGTGACAGTAAAAGGGGTTTTCTTGGTGGTTGTAGTGAATAGAAGATTGACAACGTGAATTGCGTCAATTACCATAATGCGCTAGGGACTGCTTCTGTCTTTGCCTCTAAGCTTCTCATTTTGTTCTAGAATAGTCGAATTAAATCGTCTACGGCGAATTTGACGAAGAGTTTCAGAGGTGTCGTGGCTGGGAGTGATGTTGTGATATCTGCAAAATCATCATCGTTTGTTTTGAAATTCGGTACTTGGTCGTTGTTATTTTTTGTAGGAAATCCATGGTGAGAAAAGAACTGTTTTAGTTTCCAGAGTACTGAGTACCCTGTACCATCCGGTAATGGGTACGCCTGACCATACTTCGAAAATACGTCTATTATTGTGAGTATTCTTTCTCCTTCGAAGTGGAAGGTATCTACGTGAATGGAAGAAAACGGTGTGGGAGACGTAATAGGTCCTTCGTTCGGCACTTTATTCGGGTGGCGCTCGTACTTGTTCCTCTGGCAAAGTTCGCAATTATTGATATGGTCCCTGACTTGCGTCCTGAGGTGAGGCCAGTAATATTTCTGAGTAAGGTGCTCGATCGTTTCCGTAATGCCGTTGTGGTTAACACTGTGGTATTGCGCGACTAATTGTTGTTGTAAGTTTTTGTCTTCGACATTTTCTACCAATTTATTGGTGCGTAAAATTACCAATTCAGATGTAAAAAGTTTTTGGCACGTTCTAATGAAGGAATTTCGATCGTAATGTCATCGAAATATACTGCGTATTTCTCGCTTGGAATTATAATTTGAGGGAGGAGATTTTGTAGATCCTGAAGCAAATTGTGGTTTGTGACTCTAACTTTCACAATTTTGTTTCTTTTGAAGAGTGGTTTTGTGGAGTAACCTGAAGTTTTACTAAATGAGATAAATAATTGGTTCTTATTTTGATTGAGGGATCTTTCTGACATTCTTAGGGTGAAGATAGGATCTTCTTGATTAGAATGTATCGTCTGGCAGTCAATTTCCTGTTGATAGTCTTTGTCCGGGACGGTAGCAATGTCTGATTTAGCGTCTTCATCATTGGCATTAATTTCTATGCGAGACAGCGCGTCGGCGACATAGTTAGTTTCGCCTTTCATGTTTTAATCTCAAAATTAGATTCCTCCAGCGGTTGTTCATTGAAGCTATCTAATTGTTCGACGTACGTCGACCGGTCAAATGCAACATCTGAAAAGCATTCCCTCGGGTATTCGGGGACGTACTTTTCGAAGTCGGAGAAACAATAGCTGTCGTGCACAAAAGCGGAGACATATATTTCTCCTTGCTTACTATTGACTGGGATCTGTATGATCGTGAGAATTCTGTTCGATTCTATACTGTTTTTTGTTTAAGCGGGGAATGAAAATAGAGTGGGATCTTCTTATCCCCTAGGGTGATGGTATTAGTACCGTAATCGATTATTGCTTTCAGACGTGCAAAATCTGAAGAACCGATGAGGGCATCAAAATAATTGTGCCACTGAATTACTCTAAAATTAATAGGCGAGTCCAGACCGTACTCAGAAAATATCTGATAGCGTACGTTGTCCGTTCCTCTAGTTTTCGCATGGATGGACTGGATGCAAAAATCTTCCTTAAAAAGGTATTCAGAAAACATTTCGTAGGCGGGGTTCGGATTTATCATAGAGTTACTGGCGCCGGTGTCAATTAAGATCTTTAGACCAAACAACGTGATGAAAGGGAGTTCTGGGGCATTGTGTATATTATTCAAGTCTTTGGTATTGATGACGCAACCTCGCGAAAATCCTGATTCACGAATTCGCTAGTTTCGAAGTTCTCATTTGTCTGCTCTGGATAATAGTAGTCATACTTCTGAGAGGTTTCGTCATAGATGTCCTCATAATTCTGTCCGCTATAGTCAGTATAGTCAATCTGATTGTCATTGTAGTGGTAATTCGCGTTTTGTCTGATAGTGGAAACACCTGACATGGGAGTCTGTCTATTACCTTGCGGTTGATTCGGCGGGTCATGCATTCTTCCAATCTGCAAGGGATGTGGATATGGTCTTCCCTGACCTACAGGTGGTCGAAATTGGGAGGCCTAATAAGAGGAGAACGATGCAAATTTTGCTGCGTGTGATTTTGCGGCTGACTTACATGCGGTGGCAAGACTCTACTTGGTTCAGGTCGATGTGGCATTGGCTGAAAACGCGACATATTTGGAGTAAAATTAGAATGCGTAAAAGGTGTGGGGAAGCTACTTCTGAAATTAAACGTGGGCGTTTGATTTGTTTTAACCTGTTGGTTGGGAGTTGGAAGATTTTGTTTTGGTTGTTGCGCAATGAATCCATGTAGTTTTCGTATGCTCGTTCGTTGTCATAATCGCGGCATGCACGAAGAGCTTGAGAGAGGTCTGTAATCTGTGCGTACCTAAGGTATTCGCGATATGGGTTAAGGATACCTGCTCGGAAAGCGCCTAAAGCTTTTCCGTCGCTTCCTGTAACTTCATTTCTAGAATGGGATTTTTGATGATTCAATTTTAATGTACTTTTGTACTTAATGAGTAGTTGATTTAATCGGTCATGATATTCCAGGAAACTTTCATTGCGTTTTTGACACAAATTGGATATTTCGCGGAACAAGATGTGTTCGTCGCGAGCGTCTCCGTATTTTCTTATTAACTTTTCCTTTAGTCTTTCGAAATTCGAATTTGTTTCGACATCGAGCACTGATTGTGCTTCGCCTTTGATTTTGGCTTTTACTACATTGAAAAGGAACATATTAGTTAGTTCTGCATTCGGGGTTTCCGGAGATCTATGAAAATTTCGCAAGAAAGACTCGCATTGGACTAAGAAATAATAAATTCTAAATTACAGTCGGAAGTACCGTTAAATTCTGGCAACAGATTAATGTGTGCCATTTCCCACTTTGTGAGGGTTCGAAGCCTTGCGCCATTATGTAAATAAAATTTACCTTAAGTTATGGAATAAATTCCTTAAAATATACAATTAAGATAATCTTTAAAATTAAAATTAATTTTCTAATTGGTTACTTTCAAAATGAAATGAATTATAAATTTTATTCTGGTTCACAGGTTATAAAAATGCAGGATACGAAAGTAGCTTTTTAAACTATTGCGTTTAACTACTGCACTTCTATAAGTTACGTTGCACTTCTGAATTTTGCTTAATGAAAATGCACGATAACCAAAAATAGCTCTTTGACTACTGTAGCTAAGCACTGCACTCATTAACACAGCGGTGTGAAGTCTCACTTACAGCATTGAAGAGATGAGGATCCAGACCAACATCCTGCGTCTGAAGTGGGACGTTCTCTCAGGTTCCGTTGATCACCAGGCCGGTCCGAAGTGGATGGCAGCAGGGCGCAGCAGGTCGCAGACTCGAAGGCCTCTTAATGGGTGAAGAGGTTACTGCTGGCGATCGGCTGGCCTTAAGAAGTCCTCTGCAATGGCGATGAAGACCGCGTGCTCGTCGTGGACGTTCCGTCGAGACAGGGCAGCAGGGCGCGGCAAGTCGCAGTCTTGAAAGCCTCTTAATTGTTGAAGAGGTTACTACTGACGATTAGCTCGCTTAATGTCTTCCGTAATTGCAATTATTGGACACCTGCCATCCCGGCTGAGCCCCCAGTAAAATACGTCGATGGCAAGTCGACAGTTCTCCAGACAGGACTTAGTGAAATGAAACTCAGAGAGTGAGAACACACCGAGTTTATTACAGAAGTGAATAAAATACAGGTTATACAAATTTCTATTACAAAGTCGAAAATGGTTGTGAACCCTTTACAATATTTCCTTAGGAACTATATAGACTACATCCCCACTCCTGTTTGTAAGTACATGGTGGAGGGGGAGATACTTGTTATGGTCAGAGACGCAAGCGCGTTCTGGGTGGGCCCTTATCACGGGCGGAGGGGGAACTCCAGGCGCGGGTCTTGCTATCACGAGGACTGTGCCCGAAGTGACCTTTCATGATTACATGGAGTTTAAGGGGCAGGCGTTAGTTATTGGAGCCTTCGACGTCTTATCTGAGCGCAGGGCGCAACTGAGATGAAATTTATTAATATTTATTAGGTGCTTAAGATAGAAGTGCGTTAAAATTATCGGGGACACGAAAGACGCCTTCTTTCTGGTTCCAAGATATTGGTTATCGGGCCCTCGTGCTTTAATTAAATTCATACCCTTGCTTTGCTCCGGAGTACATTTGCGTAATGCTATTTACAGCCTGTACGCTCTGTACGTGGGGATATAATCACTCCAACCAATCTTATAAATGAGGGCTCTAAAGAAAGAAATTTCACGGAGTACTTGACGAATTCCATTTTAAACAGCTAGTTATTTATTATTATTATTATTATTTTATTATTATTAATACTTTTGATGAAAAACTAAATGTACTGTGATGACTGACGTCTTATCTGTTAGAAACCATCTCAATCCTTTTACTCTCCGGCAATTTTATTAGAGCCTATCGTCAGATTCCAGTATTGATCCGCTTCTCGTCTTTGAACTTTCTCACTCTACTCTATTGGAGGATGACTAAGTCGTTTCTGGCAATAAAATTTAAAACAAATCCCTCTTTTGTCAGTTCGGGGAGTCCGGCTGCTTTCCCCCACTGCACTACTGTAAATAATCCCCCACCCAAGCAGTTTATTGAGGATGATTATTAACGAATTTAGTCCTGTTCTTCTAACTTCGGGCGGATGCGGGAAGGAGCAGTCCTGCAATCAATGAATTGCCAAGAAACCATTATTCATTCGGCTGGTAACATTATAATTTACATTGAAGTTTACATCCGCCAACGGCCTCGGCCCGCCTCGCAAAAAAAAAAGAACACTACAAAATTGCGTTATTGCTGACGCCAAGAGTTCAATCACACTCTTTGTGAGATACGTCATCAATGGGCAGGTAAGCGGGCCACCCTTCGCCCTTGGCCCCGCAGTGTTGGTGGCCGCACCAAGGTTCTGCAGTTGCGGCGGCTGTGGCGGCGGCGGCGGCGGCTCGGCAGCGTGGGGTAC